>OX459038.1:34134286-36534286 GCA_949775005.1 Orthosia gothica | reverse complement strand
CCTTGGAGCCTTTGTTCCGCTCCGCACCTTGGAGCGGATTCCGTAAAGGCTTCAGCACCGTAGACCACATACATACGCTGCGGCAGGTTATACAGAAGACCGAAGAGTACAACCTGCCTCTCTGTTTAGCGTTTGTGGACTACGAGAAAGCCTTCGATTCGATCGAGACTTGGGCTGTACTGCAGTCTCTCCAACGGTGCCAAATTGACTACCGGTACATCGAAGTGTTGAAGTGTTTATACAAAAACGCCACAATGTCAGTTCGACTCCAGGATCAGACCTCGGAACCCGTCCTTCTGCAGCGAGGTGTGAGACAGGGAGACGTAATATCTCCGAAGCTCTTTACCGCTGCACTGGAGGATGTCTTCAAGGTTCTGGACTGGAGAGGGCTAGGCATCAACGTCAATGGCGAGTACATCACTCACCTTCGGTTTGCCGACGATATAGTGGTTATGGCTGAGACCATGGAGGACCTCAGTACAATGCTCGATGATCTCAGTAGAGCTTCCGAAAGAGTGGGTCTTAGGATGAACATGGACAAAACTAAGTTGATGTTGAATGCCCATGTTACACCCACTCCTATCAAGATTGGAGACTCTACACTCGAAGTTGTGGGCGACTATGTGTACCTGGGACAAACGATCCAATTGGGTAGGGCCAACTTTGAGAAAGAGGTCAACCGTCGAATCCGACTCGGCTGGGCAGCGTTTGGGAAGTTGCGCGGTGTCTTCTCGTCCAACTTACCGCAGTGTCTCAAGACGAAAGTCTATGACCAGTGTGTGTTGCCAGTGATGACATATGGCTCTGAGACGTGGTCGCTTACAATGGGCCTTATCAGAAAGCTTACAGTCACTCAAAGGGCAATGGAGAGGGCTATGCTCGGAGTTTCCTTGCGTGATCGAATCAGAAACGTAGAGATCCGCAAGAGAACCAGGGTTACCGACATAGCCCGAAGAATTGCCAAACTTAAGTGGCAGTGGGCAGGGCACATTGCTCGCAGAACGGATGGCCGATGGGGCAGAAAGGTTCTGGAATGGCGACCGCGAACCGGAAGACGTTGCGTTGGAAGGCCTCCCACCAGGTGGACCGATGACCTGGTGAAGGTTGCGGGGATCCGCTGGTTGCGAGATGCACGGGACCGGTCAATGTGGCGACGCTTGGGGGAGGCCTATGTCCAGCAGTGGACGTCTTTCGGCTGATATGATGATGATGATGATCTAGCGGTTTGAAAGATATCAGGTAATAAAGAATATTACATACAAACATACAATATACGCGTGAAAAACATAACCACCACCACCATTCCTTGCAGTCAGGTAAAAATATAGCATCACGTTAGTATATCGCTTGGCTGTGTGTAGGCTCACCCTCTATTTCATGGGATATAATATGTGTAACTGGCGAAATATGTGTGGCACTATAAGTGCACCTCTTGTATACATGCGTGACGTTATGTATGTTTCTATATATCTCGGAGGGTAAGGAAAGGTGTGAGGACTTATAAGTTCACGCACATTTTGCCAGATATGTATAAGTCCCGTGTTATAGGCGCGGGTCTATTGCCATCAACAGGCATAAATCCAGAGTTCGGGTGTCGGGTCAAAAAAACACATAATCATACCTTTTTTATGTCGCTGTTGTAATTAAAATTACCTATGACGATTATCTATGAGTAGATTCACGGGAAAAAAATAATTGACAATCACAAATCAGTTATAACCTCAGTAATTGAGTTTAATGATTGCCTAAACATCCCACAAAACACAAACCTTCATTACCACGTAATGACTATTCGCAACTATGTTAACAAACATTTTGTTTAATTCCGTTACAAAATAAAGCCATCGGTAGTAAATACCTGTGTTTCTATAATTCATGGCGGGTGCAACGACACGCACTGCCGTCTTATAGCTAGAGTGTCTTATCTCACAATATCATATTATGAGTTATAAACCGCGATATAATAAATATCGATGCTGTATTACAAATATAAGTCATATGCGTGAGTTTCTGATGTCAAAAATAGATCTAATTGCGTTCTTTAGAATAGGCACATTATCAAAAAAACCCAACTGCTTAGAAAGCGTACTAAAAGGACATAAACAAGAAGAAAATCATGCTGTGCAGTCGAAGGTTACATATTCGCGAGCTGGCTGATCAAAACCAGATGTATCCTGCGACTGCACAGCACGATTTTCTTCATCATGTTTACGTCTTTTTAGTTTGCTTTTATAGCAGTCGGGTTTTTTTATTTTTTTTATTACCTTTTTTTTATTTATAACTTTTTAGTTAATATTTTTTTTCAAATTAGGTACATTTAAACGTATAAATGTTATATATAAAACGTAAACCCTTTATGTTGATACCCCACCTGATGGGTTTTGAAGAAAAATAAAATTGGGACCCCACAATATGGCGCCCAAATTCCGCCATTTTTATATTTTTCAATTTTAATGTAGAAAGTGACACTTACAAGCTTAAGACGAATCGATTGACGTAAGAATTTTCAAAATCAGCCAACGCGTTTGGTTTTGGGCCCAGTAGTAATAAAAACGGCAAGATGTCAGATAGTGACACTCTTAGCTATAGGACGGCAGCGCGGCCCCTTTGACTACACTACTCTGTGACTATATTGATTGTTAGCTAATCGATTGCTTGGCGACTCCACGCTGCTTGTCTACCTATGACTTGTTTATTGTGCTACTGGCTGGTTTAAACAAAGAATCTGTCAAAATGTTTTATATAAAATAATGTAGATAGTTTTGATAGAAAGGTTGGTATTATATGCGTATTTACTCAGTAATCTAATGGTTGCAAGTACAAATGCTTCAGTATGTGTCTAATTTGTTCAATTCCCATCATCTCATCATCAATGTATTAGGCAAAAGACATCCACTGCTGGACAAACCACATCGACTGGTTCCATTTCTTGCATTCAAGCCTATATTTTCCCCCCTGCATAGCAAAGCCCTTTTTTCTCTTTTTACTTTTGTGAATCAGTCCTTTCAGTGAGATCCGATTTTAGTCATAAGTTGGCATAAAAAATAAGATCAAAAACCCGACTACTGAAAAATCACGCTCTATAAAGAATGAAACAAGAAAATATTCTCATCTTTCCTCGTAGTTAGGCCATATTCAATTTAATGTGATGTCACATAGCCTATAACCAGCGCAAAAATAAGATACTTCCAACGACATCTCATTTGTCAATTATGATAAGTAGTTTAGAAGTTATGAGGGCACAGATGAACATACATACATACACACATACCGGTCAAAAATATAACCCTCCTTTTTGCTTTGCCGTTATAAGGTAAAAAAAAATTGTATTGGGATCACACATGGGACTTAAACATAACTGGGGAATTATGGGAGTACTCATTCTTCTGCCTTACCATTTAGGTAATAGTGCCGTGATGGTATGGTACTTAAGTGCATTATTTACACAGCACAGTAACATTGACTCAAAGCCTATATTTAATAGTCTAGATTTCTACTTGTTACCAAAATGAGGCTTCAAGACCTTGATACCGCTTGTCATACACCATTAACCTATGACAGTCGTAACGGGCTGTCAAATACGAATTGACAGCCCGTGTCACCAGTGTTGATATATCTCAGTAATAGCCTTGTAGAGTAGACAGGATTTCAGCAGTAAATTCTTAGAAACACCTACTGATATTAATTTCATATTTAATTTTGTTTAAAGAAACAAAAAACAAATGAAGACTAGTTCAATGATAGCTATTAAAAGCTATCACTTCAATTTCACTTTCTTTAAGTTTTGTAGAATCTGAAAGGTTAATTTGTTTTAGCTTAAAATAGGTATCTAACTATTTAACCCGCTGTAATTAATTAACCAATGAAATCAATAACAACATTAAATTGGTTGCTATAAAGGTTGAATCAAACAGGTGTACATAAATATGTACCAAGTAACATGGGACAAGGGCAGGATGAAGAAAAACTTTAAGCGGATAATACCAGTAAACAAAGCAAAAGGGGAGTGTAAGATCCTAGCAATTGGCGCTTTGTAATTTATGCCTACTCTTCATAGAAAATAGGTGCGAGTCTTAGAGTACGTATATAAATTTATGCCTTTTTGTATCCACTTGAAGTAAGCTGCAACATTATGTATCGTCGAAGTCATAACTTGAAGTTGTTGAAGTTAATGAAGTGGCGACTACTTAAACATTGACCATTACCTACCGCCGACACCGTCTCTATGATAAGGTAAAAAAAAAAATTTGCTTTTTAAAATGTTTATTATTCTTGATTTTTGTTACCAGCATGACTATTCCTACATAATTATGAACAACTTTCCTTAGTAAATCAATCATGAAATCCCAATTAAAATGCAGCTGTTCAGTATCTACATTTATTTTCGCATAACTGGACAAAATGTACTGGATAGCAGGTTTTTACAGCTTTATTGTTATAATTATGATTAAAGTAACTAACAAAGGTACATGTCCAGATTAAAAGAAAACTATTATTATTGACTGTAAAATGTTACGACTAGCCAGACAGCAACGTTCCTGAAAGCGGCCTCGTCAAAACATTAAAGAAACGAACAAGCATTTCTAATTATGGGCAAACAAAGAATCCTAATTATGACAACAAAAAACTAATTAACTACAAAATAATTCCACAACGTTAATTAGTCAAACAATGTCCTAACTAATTACATTGTAACTACTGTGTGTATTTTATTTAAGCCTCATTATTTTGTAATACCTTAGTTTTTGAATACAATTTATCTACTTTGTTCTAGTTGGCGAAGGACGTGGGTTTCTGTCAGTTTCTCCAGACTTAAATTTAGTTTGTTTTGCTCGAAACTCTTTGGGCCACAAAAGACTGATAGTTATTTGATCTTAAAGCGACTAATCGCTTTACAGACAGTTTTAATGTTCTCAATTAAAGGCTGCTTTCGCTTTCGTTACTAGGAACACTGAGGTCGTTTATTCTGGTATTTGAATGTCAATTTAATCAGTTGTCAATCTCGACTCTGTTATTTACTTCTCAGAATGCGTAGGGTTTAAATTAATTTGATTTTTATCTGCTTTATGCTAATGTCCTTTGAATTGTAATTGAAAACAGTCAGGTATATATTCACAGATAGGATATTTTTTATATCACGTCAAGGTTGAATATCACTTGCATGGCTGTCATAACGGCAAGTGACTCTAGATGAAGCGACAAAAGTTCAGAATGGAGTGGAGTGGCATACCATGAGACATTTTGGTGGCACTTGTAAATTTCATAGGTACATTGTGAAGTTTTTGACAATCGTTATAGTTATGTTTGCATAGTACTCGAATACCCTTTTGTCTAGAGGGCAAAGTTTATCAGGTGAATTTTCAGTTTACTGAGATTGTTGTTTAAGGCGGTCTGCCAACGTCCATGTTAAAAGATTACATGAGTTTATGTATGTATTTATTTAGTTACTTATAGGTACTCTAGTTTAATTTATACCTGAATAACTTAAAAAACAAACTTTATTCTTAGTTAAAGTCTTGTAAACTAAAAAATAACCTACCACAATTAACTTAGAATAGCTTGCAACATGAACAAGCTTAGCATGTAAATAGCGTGTACATATAAAGCGACCCACTCCGGTGACCCGCAATCAAACTCCTCCGATATTTATACAAGGACGCCGCCATGCCAGACAGCCATGGGGAACACGTAAACATGAACATAGGGGTGAGGTAATAGTAGAAGCGAGTAGTGGGGTGGCTTAGAAATGTCGTGTAAATATAAAGGTACGACCCACTCCGGTGACCCGCAGTCAAACTGCTCCTTTATACCAGGACGCCACCATGCCAGACAGTCATGAGGAACACGTAAATATGAACATATTCTGAGGTCATAGTGGGAGCGATTAGCGGGGCGAATTAAAAGTACTTGTGATTGCATCTTTTTTCACGTGATTTGAAAAACTTGTGAAAACTCATTTCGTACTCTAGTGTTAAAAACTTAAGTTCACTTGTACCACCTATTGTTTTTGTTTCGGTGTGGAAAATCCTCAAAGGTGGAGGCGTCTGTCAGACTCCTACTAAAAACTAACCACGATTTCCATCTTACACCTACGCCGGGGGTCACGGGAACGTACGATCCTTCCACAACCCCCGGCTGATGTCGGCCTTCGCGGGTCTTCTCGGGTTGGGGAGGGGGTTGAGGTGTTTGAATGCCCCCACTACGTTAAGATGGGCGCGCATGAAACACTACGCGCCACCACCTCGGGTTCTGCCTGATGTGTGGATGGACGTCCCTGAGTCCGCATCTGCTGTGGGCGGGGTGAGTGGACTTGATTTCGCTCTCCCTTTCCGCAACCTCCTTCTACTACATGACTGTTTTGCATAAGGATCCAGGATACCTCGCTGCCAACCATCGACTCGATTATGGCCAGTAGTGGCAGGTCACTGCCTACTCCTGAGATGAGGGCACGGCGCGGCTCCGCCCAAGTGACACACTCTGCCAGCGTATGCCGCGCCGTGTTCTACCGGCAGTCGACGCAGTGGTGACACCGGGCGTCCGGCTCCCTGTTTATGCGACACAGGTACTTCCCGAAGCAACCATGCTCCAAGAGCACCTGCGTCACCTGAAACGACAAGGAGCCGTGCCTCTTTCTCAGCCAGCACTCGTGCACTGGCCTGTTCCGCCATTCCGCCACCAGGACCTCGTGGACTCCATATGTCACTGCATCACCCCTTCGCCCCGCGCCCGCGCTTCCTCGCGCCACCAATGCAGTGACGCGAGTACCTTCACCTCCAGGTCCTGGGGCGGGGATCCGGCCAGTATGCAAGCCGCCTCGTAGGAGATCGTGCGATACCCCCTGATGACTCTGACGGCCATCGCTCTCTGCAGCTTCCGCAGAACAGCGATGCTACCGGCCGTCAGGTCAGCCGCCCAAATCGGGGCCCCATAAAGGGCCATCGATCACGCTGCCTCCCTCCACGTTCGCGTAACACGTCAGGTCTACGCCCGGCTGGAGTTCGCCCCTTAGGACCCAGTCGTACCCGATGTTCCACAGGAGCGGGTCCACGAGCGAGCTCTGTGAAACACCGCATGAAATGCGGTACTAGTTTCCGCCATCACTTCCTACGTTGCTGATACACCTCACCGCCAAATGAGCCCCGACAATGCGATGGAGGTAGGGTGGTACCCAATGATAGTGCCACAGTGCCTCCCGGATACAACTCTAAGAAAGGGTGTTGAAGGCATTGGAAATGTCCAAGAATACCGCCAACATCACCGGGCCCCGGAACAACGCTTCGTCCACCAAGTCTCTCACCCGCGATATTGCGTGGATGGTAGAGCACCCATGTTGAAACTATTGCACACTATGCACTATGGGCTGGTACGAAGATGGTGAGTCTACAGGGCGCCCCGCCTTCCTGAACAGGACCAGACGAACAGATTTCCACAAAGTGGGAAACTGGCCCTGCTCAAGACATAGTGTGTCGAGTCCTCTAGCTTTTTCAGAGTGAGGGCAAATACGTGGCAGTGGATTCCGTCAGGCCCCGGAGCCACGTTCTTTGTCCGAAGCCGCATCACGGCCGCCCCCATCTCCACCTGTGTCACCTCTGGGACGCTAATGGCATCCTCCTTTGTAAACTCTGTGGCTGTGGGCAGAGCCATCGGCGGCGGAGTATTCTCTGCTCTCGCCAAGAAGAGGGCAGCGACTATCTCATCCCGCAGCTTAGATTGGTGACTCTCCGTAAGTGGAGGCACCGTGGCTCGAAGTTTACCTCGAACCGCTCGATAAGGCCCCTACGAATCTCCGTCTAGAGACTCGAACATCTCCTCCCTGGCTTGCGTCTCTGCCTCGCCGATGACCAATCATAGACGCTCCTGCTCGCTGCGCGGTACAACTCATCACTTGAAGTTGGGCTTATCTCACCAATTCTGGTTTAGCAGCTAACACGGCCAATTATGTCTGTTATATTTCTTATTTAACTTCTCGTTAGCAACTTACTCTGTTTAAATTTTTGGCACAAGTTTGGCACTTAAGAAACATGGGTAAATGTGGGTTATTTGGATGCATAAACAATAAAGAAGGCTCTATGTGGCACCAAAAATTGATTGATTATTTATGACTATAGATATCGAATCGATTTATAATATTGATTACGTGTAAAAAAGGTAATAAATAAAGAATTGTGCTTGAGTTCAGTATTCATTGATACATTAAAGCGAAATTAATCAAAATAACTTTTGAAAACGATACCTTTTATCCTTTTGCACGTTTACAATTCAATCAAGACAAAAGAATTACAATTTCACCTCCAAATATTTACCATTATTTATTTGTTCGTCGCCTTTGTCCGCCATCACAATGGCCTCGCCCCAACTACTCCACAATAAAGTGTGTATCAGTCTCGTAACATGACTTTTACCACGATTACGAATGATGACGTGTTTTCGATAGCGATACCATTCAATAGGAACATGACAGAAGCCACCAAGTGTGTCGTGGTATAGGGTATGAACTCTGCACATTTATTATATGATGATCATTTGATATTTATCGTGATATTTTTGTTTGTCTTATTTTCTTGTTTGGTTGATATCGGTTCGTGTAATGAAATGTGACCACTTGAAAAAACTTGTGAGGCAGGTAATAGCGGTCATCAAAGCGCCACAAAAATCAGGTATTCTTCTTTTTGAGTCCATGGTAAAGTCTTTAAATAAGTTCTATTCTATTCTATATTTTATATGGCAAGCAAAGCCGATGTCGACTATTCTGCCAATGTCTAAAGTTAGATGAAAGAGCAGGTATATTTTATTAATAATTTAAAACAGAAGAAACTTTATACACTGACAAAGTTGTTTGCTTGATACATTTGACACTTGTTGGGTTAGTACGGGACTGAAACAAACAGAATTTTTTTTACATAAATACTATAATTGTTAACACATTAAAGATAAGTACGTTTTATGCCACATAATGTAGGGTAGTTGACAGGTTGTGAAAGACTCATAATTTTATATTATTGTGGCGGATAAAAATCATCAACGCCACAAGGAGTTCTGGGGAGGAATAAGTCAGAAGAGATGGGAAATTTATTGGGAGAGGGATCTTAAGTTTAGAGAGACGGCGGTATAAATCCAGTGAGGGGACATTATTTGGACATTCAAAAAATATGTGATCTAAGGTGCCCTCGCCCAATCCGCACTCGCAGAGAGAGGAGTCGCGTATACGGATTTTGTGAAGAAAGACAGGAGTGCAACAAAATCCTAAACGGATTCTACAAAGGACAGATATAGCTGTTTTGGAGACCTTTCTGAAACCAAAGAACCATGGTTTTGGATTTATGACCGGTTGGACAGCATGGAAAAATTTGCCTTTCTTCCTACCAGACATATTCCAATGTGCCTGCCATGAATCCTGGAGACTCAATTTGGGGAGGGACAACAAGTCATAGCTCAGGTGAGTATTATGTGAGATATCAGCCGTAACAGATGAACAGGCATCTTTAGCCAATACATCAACACATTCATTGCCCTTGATGCCACAATGACTAGGTATCCAAACTAGCTGAACCTCTCTTTGACTAATAGCACAAGTTAGCAAAGATTTTTTAATTTTTAAGATAAGAGGGCTATGTAGTTTACTTCTGAAAGGACTTAGTTCGAGGGCCTGCAAACAACTAAGAGAATCTGTAAAGATAACGGCTTTCTCAATGTTAGTGTGTGACTCTATAAAAAGGCAAGCTTCCAATATAGCCACACACTCGCCTGTGAATACAGAAGACTCTTTAGGACACTTGAACTGTAATACAATTCTAGAGTTTTGGTAATATACCGCAGCTCCAGTGTTGTTAAGGCTATTTAATTTCGAAGCATCAGTGAAGAACAGTTGAAAGCCATTCCATCTCTCGCCCACCACCGCATTGAAGGTCGAATTAGCTGATGGGGATCTTTTAGATATACCAATATTATAGATAATTTTGGGGGTAAAAAATAATACTTCGTAAGCGAAGTCAAAAAGGGGTAATTTAGGGTGCTGGAGAATCGGACAGTCTAAATTTTGAACACTCCGAAATGATTTTATGATTAGTGGGATTTCTTTATTTCTCCAATAATTGGCGTTTCTGCATAAGGCGTCTAACTCTTGCAATCTAGCTATAAGGGGGTGGGACGACCTAGCGATTAACCTATATAAAAAACGGGTGGCAAGATATTGCCGTCTTAAGGCAAGGGGAGGTTCGGCACATTCAACCTGCAATGCGTTAACGGGGGAGGACTTCATGCAACCAGAGATGATCCGAAGGCACTTGGACTGAACCTTATCTAGTCCCGCCAAAGCACCTTTGTTACAAGGAATGAAGTGATATGTTCCATAGTCCAGGACGCTACGAACTAAGGCGTTATACACTAACTTCATGGTGTAGGGGTGAGCACCCCACCAGACACCCGCTAAAACTTTTAAAATTGAAATGGTTCTTTCACATTTTTTAATGAGGGAGTTTATGTGAGGCTTGCCAGTTAATTTAGAGTCTAAGAAAACGCCTAAGAACTTAACTTTATCAACTATTGGGATATTATGACCTAAAATGCTCACTGATATCTGAGGGAATTGCCTTTTGCGAGAGAAAATTACTGCCGAGCTTTTCGGTGCGGAGAGGGAAAGACCATGGCTTAAAAGCCACTGGCTCAGAGAGTCCAAAGAGAGGCATAGAGAAGACGCCGCGTCAATAATGGAGGAATCTGTCACGTATAGGGCAATGTCATCGGCGTATTGTAGGATCTGACAATTATTGTTTAAGCAAGACCCAATATCGGCCGTGTACAAATTGTACAACAGGGGACTGAGGACAAAGCCTTGAGGGAGTCCCCTCCACGCCTGCCTCTTATCGAACTCCTCTCCCTGAACTCTCATAACCAATGACCGGGACAAAAGAAGTTCACATATACACTGTATCATCTTTGCCGGTAGACTCAGCTGTTGCAATTTTTGCCTGAGTACGGGAAGAAGTACGTTGTCGTATGCGGAGGAGATGTCGAGGAAAGCGGCAACAACGGATTGGTTTCTTGAGAAGGCCAAACGGATATCTGTGACCAGGACGCCAACACTATCCATAGTACTAAGCCCTTTCCTAAAGCCAAATTGGAAGTTCGGCAGTAAATTTCTCGATTCGACTAACCACTCGAGACGATTTTTTATAAGGTGTTCTAGTAGCTTGGCTAGGACCGAAGATAGAGCTATTGGCCTAAGGCCATTCGGATCATTTGCATGTTTGCCAGGTTTCAGTAATGGAATGATGATCTGTAGCTTCCACTGATCTGGTACCCAGCCATGACTATAGCAGAAGTTAATTATGTTCAAAAAGTAAGTTCTCGCCTTGTCGCCAGAGTGAGAAATAAAAGAATATGGTACACCGTCAATACCAGGAGCTGAGTCCCGGACATGACGGAGCACCACACTCAGTTCTTCCAAGGTAAATGGTGCATCAAAAGGATCCTCTGTTGAATTAGATAAGTGGACATTCACACACTCAGAAAAGAGGCGAACATATGGTGGTGCTATTTTGTCAAAGAAAAGTTCAGCCGTTTCCCTAGTTACTGGTGAAGTGATAGAAGGGGAACAACCTCGCCTAAATCTGTTGACGTTTTTCCAGACTGCTGAGATTGGAGTAGAGGGGGACAAGGAGGAACAAAATTGAACCCAGCCAGCACGTTTCTTCTTGCGAAGGAGACGTCTGACCCTGGCATTGCACTGAAGATATGCCAAGAGATTACAGGTACTCATTTCTGCATTGTAGCGCCTCTCGGCCTCATTCCTTGTTTTAACTGCTGAGGTGCATTCTGGATCCCACCATGGAGGTGAAGGGATTTTATTTCTGGCACTGTTTCTCAGCGGAAAAGAGGAATCTGCACTCGAGGTAACAGCTGTGACGAAACCCTCATAACAACTTTTGGCATGGCAGTGACCAGAAGAATCTGGTGAACATGGATTTAAATTTGGAAGAGAATCAATTTTATCCTCCAATAATGATACAAACTTAGTCCAATCTGGTTTGGACAGGTTGTATTTCAAAAGTGGAGGAGAAGTTTTTTCTAAATAAGTTCTATTAATTAGAGATATAACAATGGGGTAATGGTCACTACCATGTGACAAGGTTGTACATTCCCAGTGAGTAGATGCAGCTAGTTCAACCGAACAAAATGTAAGGTCTACACAACTCTTTTGTTGACCAGGAGGGGAACGACGAGTTGGACAGCCATTATTCAGAATGCAGAGATCCAGATCATCCAACATCTCAACCAGAGCTACACCGAAGGCATCACAGCGTTCAGAACCCCATCTATAATGGTGACAGTTAAAGTCACTCATGACCATCAATGGGCCTTGTACATTGGTAAAAATGTTTCTTAAAATAGCTATAAAATCAGGGTGTGGGTGTGCAACATAGATAGAAAACACTGTGATGCCCTCAACCCTTCCTGCTACAATACTCAAATTGCCCTCAAATAAAGGCAAAGAAAGAGGAGAAAGTGGGACCCGATTATTAACGAAGAGAGCCGACCCTCCGTACCCATCGGATCTATCACACCTGAGAATGTTAAAATGTGGCATACGGAAGCTGAGACTTGGGGTGAGCCAAGTCTCAGCTATGGAACAAGCCAATGGCTTGTATTTATTCAGGAGGAATATGAGGTCGTGCTTTTTATGAAACACGCTCCTCACATTCCACTGGAGAAATATTTGGTGGGACGCCATTTATAAAATTTAATAGTAAAGATAGTAGTTGTTCGGCAACGTTGGACGGTATTTGAGAGTTACTAGAAGATGAAGTAATAAGTGAAGGTAAAAGTTTAATTAAGAGTTCAATGATTGAAATAGTATTATTAATGAGGACATTGTCATTAAGAGCACAGCCATTAGACTGTGAGGATTGGGGAATGTTTACTATTTGCTGATGGGCAGCTTTATTATAAGATTGAGAAAGTGGGGCATGGCTCCTAGGCTTAAGAGTGACCGTTTTTCGGTAAGACTGCGATTTGGTGACATTGGCATAGTTGCGGGAAGCTGCTGGGATTGTTTTGCTTGCTTCAACATATGAGATTGATTTCTCAGCCATGACTGTCTTGATGGCTTTCTGCCTACCATGCTCGGGGCAAGACTTGCTATTAGCGAAGTGGTTTCCCGAGCAAAGCACACAGAAGGCCTCGCTCTCAGCAATGTTGCAACCATCACCGGGGTGATCATGGCCACACTTACTGCAGCGTGGATTCGACCTACATACATTTGCAACATGTCCAAATCTGCAGCATTTACGGCATTGGATAGTGGGGTAGATGTATTGTTCAACAGGGAGGGATGTGTAGCAGCAAAACACTCGTTTAGGTAAGACCTGTCCGTCAAATGTGAGTACACAAGTCTCTGTAGGCTTCCACTCTACTATCCCTTCAGTCTGAACCCTCCGATTGATTCTGCGCACCTTTAAAATTTTGCCAAAGCCTGAGGGCATAGCCAGATATGTTAGAGCCTCTTCTTCACTTAAATCTGAAGGAACTCCTGTTACTACGCCCATCCTGGTAATATTAAAGGTCGGGATCGCTGCTGTATAACCGTGTTTAGATAGCAAAGAATTTACTATAAAAGCGTTTGCATCCTGAGGGGATGCAAACTCGACGGATACTCTATTTCTGCCGACTTTGTTAACTCCGCCACGAATGATGTTGGCTATTTTATTTAATATTAAAAAAATTCCGAAGTTCACGGGATGTAAAGTAGTGCCAGCATTAATCTGGGTTTCCACTCGAGAGACGTGTACAATATATGGTCCCTTATCCATAACCGAGTATTTAACGCGGCCAATTTGGCTCTTGGGTTGTTTATTAGATGTCAGCGTAGATATTTCTGCATTACCGGGGCGTTTACGCGTTGATTGCGAGACTTCCATTTCCATTTCGGAAACGCTGCAGACTACATCTGCAAACTGCGATAGAGGATTCGGCGAGGGAGGAAAAAGGGGTAAGGAGGCTGGGATGTCAGGAGGATCAGGATCGGGCGGTTTATTCCTCTCCATTTTTATAGAGGCTAATTTATAAGGGGACAATCACAGTACCAACCTGTTGACAAACACAAGGACAACACACTTTTACACAAAACAAGTCCAAAAGTAGCAAAATTGCAAACAAAACCACAAGTATTCGGAACCACACGTGCTTTTCCAGAAACCTGTGGCGAGAATCCCTTTAAATAAGTTATGCCCAGTTAATTGCTGCGTACGTGACGTTCATCAGGGTTTTCTAAAGTGCAGGTGTGTGGCATTTCTTGGAGATGTCTAGCACATCACACATCACATCATCAGCCTATTAATGTTCCCACTGCTGGGACACAGGCCTCCTCTCTGTGAGAGGGATTGGGCCGTAATCCACCACGCGGGCCCAGTGCGGGTTGGTGGATGTCACATGTCTTGGAATTTTTGGTTCTAGGACATGCCGTTTTCCTCACGATGTTTTCCTTCACCGTTTTGAGAGCAGTGGTGAAGAAATAATTTACGCAAAGTAAAGCGCCTGTGCCTGGGCTCGAACCCACGACCTACAACTTGTAAGTCGTGACCGATACCACTGGGCAACCACTGCTCTGATGTCTAGCATGTTAGTCATATTCTTGTTCAATTTCAATTGTTGTAAGACCAGCCTAGTTTCTTAGCGATACAAATAAGCAGTTAACCTCAATGAGTTTCGTCTTTTCAATAACACCGTTTATATCTAGTTGTATACAAAGGGGTGAACGGACTAGAGGCTATACAGCTAGACATTATGGAGCCATGATTTTCTTTCGAATACCTTACTACTTGTACGATTTCAACGACTTTTATTATATTATCCTTGACCCATCCTAAACACGGCGTCAGTTTGGAGCCCCTTCACTGGAATTGAATCACTTGCATCTTCTATGTCTTGAACGAGGCCAATGGAAGATCGACATGTAAAGAGGAAGAACGGCTTATAAAAGACGGGGTCTGTCAGTCTGATGACAAAGTGAGAATTGAGACCTTTTCTTCTTCATGATGTAAGATTTTGCACCAGTTTGCAAAGCCTCATCCGCCAAGTTTACCTCCTAGTAATATAAATGATACACTACATTATCTTGGCAGCACTCCTTTGAGAAACTTCGTATAACTTTCAGTTCGACTCACAAAGACAGACAGTTACTTCGTAAAGCAAAACACTAATTTATTGCCTTCCGTCTATTATGCTTGTATTTGAGTAAATGTTAAGTAAAACTTTAGAAGCCTTATTTGTGGGAACTCTGAGCTGTATTGTATAGCAACTAATTAGCAGATTATTTATTCAAATTCTCTATAGAACCTTTGAATAAAGAATGTGTTTGAAATCGTTAAACAGTGTCAAGATTTTTTACTGACTTTCCAAATAGGATTGTTTTTTTTTTTGTTTTCACCGATTTTTCCGCCAATTGAGGACCGATTTTTAAAATTCTCGTTTTGTTTGAAGGTCGAAATTGTAGTTAGTTTTGACTTTGTAGTGTTTTTATTTGGAAGTGGGATGTATTTGTGTATTATAATGAAAAAAAAGAATGTATTTTTTCGTAAAAAGGAAATAAATAAGGGTGTGACATTCTAAGTAGGTAGGCCCTTTACAAAAGATGGCAATTCGCTGCATTTTTTTTTTCCCATTGTTTCTGAGAGCTGATTTCAATAGAATATCACATGCATAATCTTGTTCCAAGAATAAAAGGGTTGGCTACTAGTACAACCATACAATTTTAAGAGTAATCTTGGAATGTGGTTTTACACAAAGAGTAACGATTCAAGTTTTCTAATCAACTGCCAGAAATTTAGTAAATCACAATTTCAATAAACCGGCTGTAATTTTGTATTTAGTTATTGTTGGTAGGCTCGTATTTGACCACTATTTCACCTGACGTGGTTTATGATTTGGTCGAAGATGGAGCTCGCTAGCCTAAAATTAATCTATTCACTCTGTACTTATTAAATACCTCTATTAAAACATTTACACAAATATTTGCCTAAAAGGCGTCACTTATGATCAAACTTAAGTAATCATTGAATATTATTACAAGTGTCGTCTTGTTGAGACCGCTTGACAGCAGAAATAATAGCAACTTGATCCAAAGGTCGAGGTCACATAAATACAAGTTGTCTGTTACCAAGCATAAACACATTTTTCTTTATTTTTTTTTCTTTTCAGCCTGTAGGAAGGCTTCTTTAGCACAAACACTCACTATTTTCTTTGTTTTTAGGGTTCCATTTCTAAGACAGAAAAAAAGAACCCTTATAGGATCACTTTGTTGTCTGTTTCTCCGTATATCAAAACCTTTTTCTCTGGATTGACTGGAGATATCAAGTTAAATTACTTGATGTTATCATGTACTTAAGTCTGCGATCCTCTAAAGCTGTAAAAAAATAAAGTTCTAAATCAGCGCAATCAAAGATACTGCCGTTTATGTCGCAAATTCGGTTTATCACGTGGGAATCAAAACCTATAGAGTACTTCCCGTTGACCTAGAATCATGAAATTCAGCAAAAAGCAACGTCTTATAGCACAAGAGAAGAAGAAATCCATAAACCATAAATTTGTAGCCACATAAAATAAAACTGACCGCGACCTATGTTGATGCATAAAAACAACACATTTCCAGATTTTTTTAATACTGGATTTCATTGTTTAAGAACTTCAGAAATGTTAGCTTATGATTTTGTAGCAGTTTGTACGGAACCCTTGGTGCGCGAGTCCGATTCCTACTTAGCTGGTTTATTGTTACTTCCAGCATGTAGCTTTGATAGTCCAGTTCACGAGTAATCAATGCGACTTTTTCTATATTATTATGTTTACTTTGTAAGTTGATCCTAGACTTGATTTAGGGTCAAGAAAACATCGTAAGGAAACCTCGGTTTAATAGCCTTTGAAAGCATAGACTAAAAGTGAGCAATGGTGATTGTTTGTTCTTTCTGTGTTCGAAAAGAAGTTATCGCCGAGCAGTAAGTTCGAAGATTGATTTTCATTCCAATGAGCTCTTTATGAACCATAAAACTTTCCTTTTAAAAACAAGCTTTTAACCAATGTTTCGTATTGTGTATGCGAAATTTAATCTTTTTGGGATAACTGTTTTAAAATTCAGTCGCAGGGTTTAACCTACATTTATAAAAAATCTTACGAACAGGGAAAGTAAAAAAAAAAACAAGAAAAGTAAAAAAACAAGTAAAAATATAGCAATCACCATCAGTTCTAAGCGTACGCAGTGGTGAAGCTATGTTTTGTCTGCATATTCTTGTGTAATACTTGGATTATAACCATTTATTTTATTTTTCTTACTTTGATTTCTCAGTAGGGATTTGCAAGTGCCCAGTTGATGGCAAAAAACTCGCCCCCATTACATGGGATTTAAACATACCTGAAAAATGTGAGTGTAGGTACTGTATACTGCACAACCCTACATGCGTAATGCTTTGTTATATTTTTCCTTTAGATTTAAGCAGTTATCAAGACCCTATCAAAAACAAATCCATAGAAACAGCTATCCCCATTTCAACAAAAAAATATATCGAATAACAGTCCGATGTACTCACACAGTTCATATAAAACCTCTATGAATACAGATCATCCATGTTTACGGTTAGGATGAGTGTAAGTAGCAGTAATAATATCTTTATTTGATCGGCCGATGACCTGTGACTTGGTTAGCCGTTAATATTGACTTTTCACGGGGATACCAAGTAAAATATTTCAGAAGGTTGCGTTTGTTTGAAGGTTGGTTGAAGGTTTGCACGCGAAGGTTGCTTGGAGCCTGCAGTGGTTTGTGTGTCCTCGTGTTCATGAATACACTTAATTATATCTTCACTTTATATTGGATGTATGCCAACTTTGTAAAAAAAAATACTTGGGTAGAGTATTGACGATATTTATGAAAGTATCGTCTATTATACTCTACTTAAGACTACAAACGACTTCCCTTCGGAAACCCTTAAATAAGATAAATCAACATGTAATGTATTGCAGGCCAAAAGCCACTTTTCCCGGTCTTTTGCGATTTTGGGCCAGTTCCTTGAAACGAGGACCAGCTCATGAAAAAAAAATCGCCAATTGTTGTCTATAGTGAATGATTAGGTTGAATCTATGACCGAACCTCGGCTGTTCTATAACAGAAGAATTACTGAAACTTAAGTATTATAGCAAAAGTCTAAACATGAAATTAACTTTTGTCCATCGCGTTAAGTTTCATTAAGTTAACCTACTGAAGTTTTTCTCTTACTATGAATAGAAAACTTGTTTGCAATAACAGTCAAAGAACAATAAAGTATATTTTTACGAAGTAACCGGCTGTTATCGACGGGACGTTTCTTTTGGTACGCCTCGTAAACTGTGCGCCTGACGCTTGACGCTCGACGCTCGACGGCAGTTCAAGGACAGACTGGTAAACGTGCCCCGGATTTTATTTAATAGGGTAGGTACTATGTAGGTCAGAGGTGTAAAATTTGAGAGAAGGCATCGTGTTTTCCTTAGTTACCTATGAATAGGAGAAAAAATAAATGGGTAGGTGTTTTATTTATTTATGTAAAATTTCATGTACATAGGCGGACTTAATGCCTGAAGCATTCTCTACCAGTCAATCAAGGGTGGTGGAGAGATAACATGGCAGGTGCATAGAAAAAATAAATGATTGTTTATGTAAAATTAACTAAAAATTTATACATTATAGTTAAAATAAACATACATATATATTTACTTAAATAAATACCTTAATAATACATCTATATATATAAAAATCAATGCCACTTTTCGTTGTTATTTTATAACTCAAGAACGGGCTGACCTATCCAAACCAAATGTTTAAGCTTTGTTCGGACTATTTAGTAGATGGTTTAAGTAAAGAAAAAAAAAATTGAAACTTAGGGTAGGGTAGGGTAGGGAAGGTTGTGTAGGGTAGGGTAGTGTAGGGTAGGGTAGTGTAGGGTACGGTAGGGTAGGGTAGGGTAGTGTAGGGTAGGGTAGTGTAGTGTAGGGTAGGGTAGGGTAGTGTAGGGTAGGGTAGTGTAGGGTCGGGTAGGGTAGTGTAGGGTAGTGTAGCGTAGGGTAGGGTAGGGTAGGGAAGGTAGTGTAGGTAATTGGGTAGGTAATTGAAGACGGCGCCTACCACTCGGCGCTCTGCGAACTAGGGAGGTTCCCCGGACATGGTCCGAGACCTTGGGGACTCGTTTTATTAAAGGTCAAAATTTTTACATTGTCTTATTTTCTATACATTCATTTACTCCAGTCTCTTGACGAGTGTCTTAAGTTTAACATGTTATCCTAGTAATAAAATTTCTTATATTTAACATCAGTATATCACATTAGCCATAGCGGGTTTCTGTTTGGTTTGCAGATGTTTATTGCTCTGTTCGCTTCCGATCCTACATGGCAATGTAGGATTTCGAGCGTTGGTGTTATTATTTACTTATTTTTATTTACTACCTTTTGTGTTACTTTTAGGCAGTATTCTGTAAATTCTGTTCTATACTTTTTGTTTGATACTAGTTCCTTTAAGTTGCCCTGTGTGATCTGTAGCCCTAGCTGCTGTTCAGTGTTAAACCTGTCTAGGGCATATACCGGGCAGTCCGTGATAACGTGGATCGCCGTTTCGGCTACGTCATCGTCACAGGTGCATGATGGGCTTTCCTTACACTTGAACCTGTTCAGGTATTCTGAAAACCTACCATGCCCCGTCAAAACTTGCGTTAAATGCCCTGTTGGTCTCAATTTTCTGAGGGTCTTATATGCCTCCACGGCGTCCGGGAAAAATATTTTTGTGGTGGCGGCTTTATCACCCATTGAGTATCACCGGTTCCATTCGACGAGCGAATCCTGACGGATTTGTCGCTTGACGAATGAAACCGGGCGCTGGTCGTAGTCTGGTTTCTTTTTTAGTTTTAATGCCGCTTCTTTTGCCAACTGGTCGGCTCTCTCGTTCCCCTCCAGTCCCGCGTGCGCCTTGATCCAAAACAGAGCAACATGCTTGTTTTGGATGCTGCACTGCCTCAGGTTCTCCCGGGCTTCGACTGCAAGGGGATGAAGAGAGCGGTAGTTTTTGACCGTTTCCAGTGCCGATCGCGAGTCACTGAAAATACCATATGTAATGTCTTTTTGCTTGGCGATCTCCCGCGTGGCTTTACATATGGCCAGCAGTTCTGCCTGGTAGACCGTGCAGTAGGACGACAGTTTGATTTTCTGGCATTTGGTCTCGGCGCCATTGCTCCAAAAAGACAATGCCGCCCCCACCTTGCCGTCGATCTTGCTGCCGTCCGTATAGATCTGCACTGCTTGTGAGCAGTGGTCTGCAAGTTGGTCCTGATCTGCCAGGCATATGAACTGCAGGCTCATATGCTCCGCCGGGTGGGGTGTAGAGGCAAATGCGGTGCGTCGCTCTACGTCCCCATCTCCCAGCGCCGACTGGGGCAAACCCCTCCTCGCCTCATATAGGGCAGCTGCCTCTCGTATTCGGAGGTCGAGGGGAAGCATCCCCGCCAACACTAGTGCCGAGTTCAGGGAAACGGTGCGATAGGACTTGCACAGTTTCTGTGCAAATCCCCGCTGGACCGCATTTAACCTCTTTGTGACGCACTGTTTTGTGGCTGCAGGTGCCCATGCACCTGCCGCGTACATTATTACCGGTTCCACCACTGCCGTGTACATGGTGCGGATGACGTCGGGGTGGAGGCCCCAGCTGACCTTCGCAGCCCTCGACAACTGCTTATAAAAGTCCGTCGCCTTCTGACAAACGTTGGCGACGTGCTTGTTGAACGTAAGCTTGTTGTCGATTGTTAGCCCCAGGATCTTGATTTCCTGCTTCATGCCAATGGCTACCCCTCCCATGCTGAGCCGTGGGGTGTCGAACTTCAGTTTCCGCGTGATTACCATCGCATTGGTCTTATGCGGTGCGAATTTCAACTTATTGCTGACACCCCACTGATAAACATGGGCGAGGGCGTCATTGGCCTTCCGCTCAATCTCGATCGCTGTATCGCCATCGAATACTAGCACCACATCATCAGCGAAGGCTTGGCAGTAGTGTTCCCGATCTACCAGCCCTTTTAGTAAGGGGTCCAGAAGGGTGTTCCAGAGCATCGGCCCTCCGATCGATCCCTGGACACAGCCCTTCGAGGTTTCCCTTACCACTTCAACTCCAGCGTACCTGACCCTGACCCTTCGGTCACTGAGGTAGCTGTCCACGACTCTCCTCACGTTTACCGTGCAATTTTCCTCAGCCAGTCTGGTTCTTATGACAGGCCACCATGCGCTGTCGAAGGCCCCCTCTATGTCTAGCGAGACCACTACTATCAGCTTTCGCTCACTGAGCTTGCTGCGAATGTGGCCCACCAGATCATAGAGGGAGTCTTCCGTGCTCCTTTGGGGCATGAACCCGTACTGGCGAGTACTGAGTTTCGGTATAATGTGCCATTTAACTCTGTTCATGACCATTTTCTCCAGGACCTTTCCCAGCACTGGCAAAAGACCAATTGGTCGGTATGACTTTGGAGCTGTGTAGCTCTCCTTCCCGGGTTTCCTTAGGATCACAACTGTGGCCTCCTTCCAGGTCCCGGAAAAGTAACCCAGCTCCAAGCACTTATTGGCCAGTGCTAGGAAAGTTTCCGGATCATGGTCAATCGAATGCTGGCAGATATCGGCTGTCAGGCCATCGGCACCGGGGGCCTTTTTGGGGTTAAATGAACGCAGGGAGGAGTTTAGCTCCTCGATGGTGAACGGTGGGTCATGAATCTCATCATGGCCCATGACGTTCACCTTTTCCGCCATCGCTCTTATATTTTTGTGCTCCACTGCGTCATCTTCCTCCCTATCCCCGGGGTAGAAGGTGTCCGCCAGCAATTCGGCAGAGTGGAGGTTGTCCAGCGCCTTTCCGTTCACGGTCAGGGGCAAGTCCTCATGCCTCTTTTTGGTTCTGCCTATGACGCGGTATATGCCGTCCCATAGCCCTTCCCCGTCTTGTCTCTCACAGAAAGCTTTCCAGCTTTCTGTTTGAGCTTTTTTGCATTTATCCTCATATTCTTGTTTAATTTGCAGGTACTCAGCGACGACGGCCTCTCGCCTAACGGGTGCTGCACAACGGATCCTACGCCTTTTTGTGGCGACTGCCTTCTTCAGCGTGGCGAGCTCGTCTGACCACCATGGTAAGCTGACCTTGTTTTTTGGATTAGTAAGGGGTATACTCTTATTGGCTGAATCTATAATTGTGTTCTGGTATATTTCTATTTTGTTTTCTAGTTCTGTTTTGTTTTTAATTTTGTGTATTTCCTGAATGTTAAATTTATTATCTAAGAGCAACTGGGTCAGTTTCTCATGAAACTGATCCCAGTCTGCTTTTCTGCTATGATATTTTCGTGTTGTATTTCTGATTTGTATACCCCTTGCCCTCTCCAAGGCCAGACTGAAGGTGATGGTGTTGTGGTCCGAGCTCGTCAGGCCTTCGACGACGTCCCAGTCGTCCACTAGGCCGAGTAAATCCGCCGTGCAGACCGTTATGTCTACTCTACTGGAGTAGACGCTGGCACCACGAACTGTGTAGAACGTCGGGGTATCGCCGACGTTGAGTATCTGCAAATCCATTTCCTCAAGAGCACCAGCCACCTCATTCCCTCTACTATCGGTTTTCTGGCTACCCCACCAAGAGTTTTGCGCATTGACATCGCCGCCCATGATGATCTGCCGGCCGAATTGCCGCTCAATCTTTTTAAGCTGCTCCAAGTATGGCCCTATCGGTTCTGGCTTAGGTTCGAAGTAGAACGAGGCTACCACGATCTCCCAGGCAACTGTCCTCATCATCACCACCGTGATGTTAGGTGTGGTGAAGTCCGGGCACTGGAGGACGTCTATATCACCGTCAAAGACAGCGATTGCTGTCTTGACGGCACCGTCCTCCGTTCTGTTGCACTGGTAAATTCTAGCGCCGTGGTAGTCCTTCATTCTATCTATGCCTCCGATGTACGGCTCCTGGAGCAGTGCAAAGGCCATGTTCCTTTTGTTCGCCTCAAGCATAAATTCATTTGTTGCCAGTGCCTTTCTTTGCAGATTTGCTTGGGCTACTACATATGGCCTCTTGTTTGAGTGGGAAGGTAGTGTAGGGTAGGGTAGTGTAGGGTAGGGTAGTGTAGGGTAGGGTGTGTAGGGTACGGTAGAGTAGTGTAGGGTATGGTAGTGTAGGGTAGTGTAGCGTAGCGTAGGGTAGGGTAGGGAAGGTAGTGTAGGGTAGGGTAGTGTGGGGTAGGGTAGGGTTGGGTAGTGTAGTGTAGGGTAGTGTAGGAAAGGGTAGTGTAGGGTAGGTTAGTATAGGGTCGGGTAGGGTAGGGTAGGGTAGGGTAGGTAGTGTAAGGTAGGGTAGGTAGGATAGATAAATGTTTGGTGTTTTTATGGCAAAACAAAGTTTGCTGGGTCAGCTAGTAATTATATAAAGTTATAGGAAGGTAATTGAGACGAATCTGCTAATGGTGTAGAAAATAATGCAGCAAAATCTGCTTTAATGACTGGTGGCAGTCCTGATATCGAGAGGAAGCGCATTCCAGAGAAGAATGGACTGCATATGAAAGATCCATAGTATGAGAAGGACAAAGCAAGAGAAGATTGTTAGCCGAACGCAGATTCCTAGCGTATGCAGTAGACAGATATTGAAAGTGGCCTGAGATAAGAAGGAGGAGTGGGAGAGTTCAGTACTTCATATCAATCAAGCTGCCTAGCATTTTGTCAACAAGATTATGGTCAGTTTCCAGTATTACCGGTTGCAGCATCTGAGTACCAGCACTTTCAGGGGCTGACTCTCTATCTGTCCTTCACAAGCCTGTAACTGGGTAATACGATACCCCTCCCTTGGCAACACTAGTGTCAGATTTTCTGGCTTCTGACTGTCCAATGACAAATGACAGCCATTACCAATTACTTACCGTGATTTCTGAGGGACAAGAGAGTCTGGATTTGTCATAGATGTTCAACCATCCCCGGACCGAGCTTGACAAGCTTTGCTTAACTTCTTAGGTCGACCCTTACATCATCATCATCTTTATCAGCCTATAGCAGTCCACTGCTGGATAGAGGCCTCTCCAATTGCACGACATTTGCTTTGAGTTTCGGCAACTCTTATCCATATGCTACCAGCCACCCCGCGAAGATCGTCTCTCCACCTAGCCTGAGGGCGTCCCAGCTTACGTTTACCACTTCGCGGTCTCCACTCAAGAACACGTCTACCCCAACGGTCATCGGTTCTTCGACTTATATGGCTGGCCCATTGTCACTTCAGCTTACTTAGTCTGTGAGCTACGTCGACAACTTTCTCTGCCGGTTCATCTCGTTTCCGATTCGATCTCTTAGAGAGACTCCAAGCATAGCCCTTTCCATAGCTCGCTGAGCAACTTTGAACCAATGAACCAGCCGTATTGTGAGTGTCCACGTCTCGGCGCCGTAGGTCATAACAGGTAGGACGCACTGGTTGAAGACTTTGGTCTTCAGGCTCTGTGGAATAAATACGTGACGAGAAGATTGGACGAAGTTTTCCAAACGCCGTCCAGCCTAGCTATATTCTTCTATTAGCCTCCTTCTCAAAGTTGTTTTTCCCAAACTGCGGAGTTTGCCCGAGGCAAACATAATATTCTCGAACAACTTTGAAAGCACCGCCATTGACCACAATCGGTCCCGGAGTGACGTGTGTATTAAACATAACCTGGGTTTTGTCCAAGTTCATCCGGAGACCGATGCGTGCAGAAGAACCAGCTAGGCCGTCCAGCATCAGCTGCAAGTCATGCAGTGACTCTGCCATTATTACGATGTCATCCGCAAATCGCAGGTGTGAGATGTACTTGCCGTTTATATTAATTTCGCGTCCTTCCCAGTCCAGCGTCTTAAACATATCCTCCACCGCGTTGCTAAACAATTTCGGAAAATTAACGTCCCCTTGTCTAACCCCTCGACGCAGTGAGATATGCTTAGTTTGTCGGTCCTGACTTTGGACAGTCATTGTTGCGTTTGCATAAAGACATCTCAGCACTTGGATGTATTGCCAGTCCACTTGGCATCGCTGCATAACTCCAAAACAGACCAGGTTTCTATAGAGTCAAAAGCCTTCTCATAGTCCACAAAAGCAAAACACATTATATTCTTCGGACTTCTGTATAATTTGCCGCACTGTGTGGATGTGGTCTATGGTGCTGTATCCACCTCGGAACCCAGCCTGCTCCGGTGGTTGGAACTCGTCGAGTCTTCGCGATAGACGATTCGTGTCGACTACGACTCTCGAAAACCACTTATATACGTGGCTAAGAAGCGAAATGGGTCTATAATTCTTCAAAAGGGTCTTGTCACCCTTTTTGAAGAACAGAATGACCACGCTCCTTTACAACGCTTCTGGAATTCTCCCAGAGAACAGGACAGAATTGAAAAGCTCCCGTTGTCCCGGATGTCCTCCCGTTTTCAGTAGCTCGGTAGTAATCCCGTCCTCACCCGGGGTTTTTCCATTTTATAAGCTGTTTGAGAGCCGCCTTGATTTCGTTTTGGCTTATCTCAGGCAGGTCTTCTGTGAAATGGGCTCTAGAATCCTCATTTTCGGGATCAGGCTGAGATGCATGAGTTGCGTACAATTGGCTGTAGAAGTTTTCAACTTCCGAAATAATCACCGGCTTCGAAACGACGATATTCCCCTTAGATGTAGTCAACTTTGTCAGATGGCTCCTCCCAAGTGACTGGACAAGCACTTTCGACCCTCGGTTTTGCTCAATCATTTTCTATATAGAGAGCGTGTTAGCTCGTCGGCGGGTGCGTCGTACCATTTTCCTTATATGTATATTGAGTGCTCGCTGTTCTGACGAAGTGACTGGTAGATTTGCGCCTGGTCAACGCTATTTGCGGTTTCCACGGCAGCGAAACGGTTCTCTAGGAACGGACCCGTACGTACGGCTGTAATTATTTAGCCACGAACTTGCACTTTCCACAGCTCCTCGCTTCTCCGTTCCATCATCGGACTACCAGACGTACGGCGATGCGCCATCGGTACATGGTGGACATCCCACTCTGGCACTAAAAGTTTTGGGCATACTTTTATTATGTCTACAGCTAAGGAGTGGGATTCCCTGTCGGAGTCTGTGTTTTCCGATAGCTGCAATCTAAGGGTCTTCAAGTCAAGAATGAATAGGTTACTTCTAGACAACCGTGCTTCATCGTCGACCACATCATCGCTTACCATCAGAAGACAAGGTAGTCAAGCGACTTTCAACAATCTATACTAATAATATTAATATTATAAAGCTGAAGAGTTTGTTTGTTTGTTTGTTTGAACGCGCTAATCTCAGGAACTACTGGTTGGAATTGAAAAATTATTTTTGTGTTGGATAGTCCATTTATCGAGGAAGGTTATAGGCTATATAACATCACGCTACGACCAATAGGAGCCGAGCATAAATGAAAAATATTGCAAAAACGGGCAAAAATATTCCTTTTTGAGAGCTTCCATTGAGTGCGCTGCGTAAACGGTTTAAGTTACGCAAATATCATGTATGATGGAAATGTTTCTCTTTAAAATTTCTACAAAAAAGACCGCGACAGCATATGTCTATCTTTTAAGATTGACTCACAATAGCAACTTTTATGTTCTAAATTTCAATTAGATCGCCGAAACAAAAGTTGGTTACATTCGTATAGTAGTATTTTATTTCTTATTCAAATAAATAGTTCAACGAGTTGGTAGGTAGGTAGGGTAGGGTAGGGTAGGGTAGGGTAGGGAAGGTAGTGTAGGGTAGGGTAGTGTAGGGTCGGGTAGGGTAGGGTAGGGTAGGGTAGTGTAGGGTAGTGTAGGGTAGTGTAGCGTAGGGTAGGGTAGGGTAGGGAAGGTAGTGTAGGGTAGGGTAGTGTAGGGTAGGGTAGTGTAGGGTAGGGTGTGTAGGGTACGGTAGAGTAGTGTAGGGTAGGGTAGTGTAGGGTAGTGTAGGGTAGTGTAGGGTAGTGTAGCGTAGCGTAGGGTAGGGTAGGGAAGGTAGTGTAGGGTAGGGTAGTGTAGGGTAGGGTCGGGAGGTGTAGTGTAGGGTAGTGTAGGGTAGTGTAGGGTAGGGTAGTGTAGGAAAGGGTAGTGTAGGGTAGGTTAGTGTAGGGTCGGGTAGGGTAAGGTAGGGTAGGGTAGTAGTGTAAGGTAGGGTAGGTAGGGTAGATAAATGTTTGGTCTTTTTATGGCAAAACAAAGTTTGCTGGGTCAGCTAGTAATTAAATAAAACTTTGCATCAAAAGTTCTAAAAAGATTATTGGTGTTAACTGAAAAAATCACCTTGATCTATCAAAATATTCATCAAAGTAAAAACAACAATTGGAAAACAATACGAAAATTCATAATTAAAATCTAATAACCGCACTCTGTAAATTGAAATCGTATCGGCTGGCTTTATGAAACGCGAAACAAAAGAGATGTCGTTTAACCTTTAAAGGGTAATGAACTAACCAATATGGCGGCGGCAAGAATCGGGAATTTATAAACAATAGGTTGAATGAAGAGCTAATGTTAGTTTGGAACTCTGTACTATAGTAGGTAAAAGTTAGACCCACTTCGTCTTTATTTAGGCTTAAAAATATTATAATCTTAAAAACTAAATTAAAAGCCGTTGTTTTTCTACGTTTCTCTAATATTGTTCTCCGATAGGTTAATTCTCTTAACACGATTGCACGGAAAGGTTTATGATTTTTGCGTGTATCTTGTTTGTTTGTATGTTTGTTTGTTTGTATTTAATATTCTTTATTAACTCATATCTTCCAAACCGGTAGACGGATTTATATAATTCTTTTCTTCTTTTTTGTATAATTTATATAATTAAAACATCGTTAGATACGTCTTCTCCGCCCAAGAAGAACACTTGATAAGTGATGTTAAAAAAAACAAACATGGTGGATTTTGGACGCCATATAGTGCGAGTCCCAATTTTTTTTTATTCCAAAGCCATCGAGTGGAGTATCAACATGAAAGGTTTTAGGAGGTGATTACAAAAATACATACCACTCATATGTTTAAAGGCAATTAGAAAAAAAAATTATAACTAAAAAGTTGTAAATAAAAAATAATAATTTCAAAATCAAAAAACCTGACTGCTTAAGAAGCGAACTAAAAAGCTGTAAACAAGAAAAAAATATGCTGACTGCACGTCGGAGGTGCAAACAATTTTTCCTCAAGAACAAGATAGATATAAGTACCAGGGCTTTCTTAGGTAGTTCTTTTAGATTTGTTTTGGTTATTAGGTCGAAGCCAGGTGCTTTTTTGTTCTTGAGCTCTCTGCTAATTTTGGCAACCTCTTTCACTTGTAACGTTGTTCCTTAAAATTCAACGTCTAAATTTAAAATCACGTAATTACCTACGTATTAAAACAATACGTCAAGTCATTGTAATATGGTTCCAGCCCGCACCAAACTAGACAGGCCTGCGTTTTGTCTCACTCGCTCACAATAACGGTAACCTGTTTGTCTCCCACCCCAACCGAGCGAGTAGCAAGCGGCGCGCCCGCGCGATCGAGGCAGATCACGATAGCTAGCATTTGGGACACACGTACACGTACTAACAGGTACCTCATATTAGGACCTTAGTGCGTGTCGTCTATCGTGTAGTTCCTCAACTCTCTAAGCCTAAATACCGAGGCATATATATATTAATAACGTTTAATGTTTCTTTATAATCAGTGTTATCCCCGATTGGGTAAGTGTTGAACAAAATTCATTAATCGCTGATTCATGATGGTGTGGCCAATGACTTGCAAATTTATGTTTCATCATCTTCTTTGTTCTTATGGATTTTTTGTTTCTTTTTCATTGTAGCTTTTCTCACAAATGCTTACCATTTGTGTCATTATTTATCTGGTATTAAAGTGCTTCACACTTCCTTTTTTTCTATAATTTGTAAACTCCGATTCTGACTGTGACCGTAACCACATTCGCCTTAAGCGCAATAGTACTTCCACTTACGCTTACGCTTACGCTGCCGTGGTCACCGTCAGAGGAGGGTTACCAGTGAACCAATATTCACGTAGTGGACATCATTCCAGGGTTCAAAGTTCCGGGTACAATACCCTAGGGGAACCGCTGTCGCGACATCCGACCAGCACACGACCCACTGCACTACCACCATCTCAACCCTGCGGGTCCTTCATCCGCCAGGGTCAGCTCCACGGCTTCATCGTCGTCGTCAGCTACGCGTCAAGCCAGGATAGTACTTGTCGCGCCTACCTCCATAACAGATGAAAATTTGTAACGGGCTTTATTACCTACGACCCAATAAATATTTATGAAGCGTGTGAGTTTCTTTCATTTAATATCTTTTCAAAGAACACCTAAACGTAACACACTGATACTGGTTTTGGGGGTATCGACATTTGATAGGCCTGGTTTAAAGCTGCATGCACTTTATGTTTGTATTTATCAAGTAAGATATTATAATTTAGTCTCAACGATCTGGTGGGCCCATCGATGATTCGTCTGCACAAAACTGGTCCAATCTCATTGGTGGGAGAGGTTCTAAGGAAGCTGGCCATAATTATCAGTAGGCCATATCCAAATAGCCTATCATGTCCATCGTCTGAATAGTGCCGATATAGCTTTGCTGTCAGCATTTCCTTTAGACCTTCCTCCATCACCATTACCACGTGTTCCAACGACCTGATTACAGCTAATTCGAAGGGTTACCAAATACATAGGCACCAAGGTAACTCTCTCACCGTGAGACAGTTAAAACTTACGAGGGGATCGGTTACAGCCATGAGAATGACCCGTTTTCCTTAAGGGGCTGTTAACAACATAAGGGCATAATATAAGCTGTTCTTACACATTGTGTTTCTTTCTTATGGTTTTGTGGTTCCATTATAGGAGTTTATTTGTGAAAGAGATTTGAGTTTTTGGTTGATAGGATTCTTTCGAGTTGTGATTTTACAAATCTCTTCCCTAAAATATCCAGGGTTAGTTTTGGGAAGTTATGACATCCATAATGATCCCCACAGAATTGATAAAGATATGTTTAAAAAAACTTTGTTTTCCGAAGTCGGTGTCTTTGGTACCTATTGTTTAACGACACCAAGGCACCTTGGTTTCTTCTAGGCAAGCGTCTTCACCATCGACCACATCATCGCTTACCATCAGGCGAGATTGTGGTCAAACGTGCGCCTAAAGCAAAAAAAGTAGCAACTACGGAAAAAAGTCGCTTTGCTTTAGCAGTCGGTTTAATTTTTTTGTTATTTTTTTATTTTATTTTACTCTTTTTAGGGTTGGTACCTCCATATTATCATGAAAATCATTTATAGCCAGAGTACATCTCATTTCAATTCCAGTAAGTCCAAACACGACTAGGATACATTGTTTTATTATGGAGTTCCAGTGCCTAGCTTCATCACCAGATCAGTTTGATGGTACCATTTTCATGAGCACCATTTATTTATAAATATGTATTTGCTTCATCATAGTCACCTAACTATCCGAGACATCTTATACCCAAGACATAATTTTTCAGGAGTCCATGTGGCCATCTGTGGTCTTCTTACAGTTCCACTTCACCAAATGACACTTTCTGATACCTGACTGCAAATGCTTGCTTGATTATTGAAAATACCAGAATCATAATGTCTGCGTATAATATTTTAGGAAATTCCTAAATTTTCATGAGATTCCATCATCAGATTTTAATTTGGTGACAAAAGGATCACCTCGAGAGTAAACCCTTTCAACTGAAAAAATAATTTTGCAAATTCGTCTATATATGACGGAGTTATGTCAGAACAAAGACAAAATAAAAATGACATCCGAATTAAGAACCTTATCCTTTTTGGGAAATCGGTTAAAACCTATTATCCTTCAAACTTAAAATCTGTTTCCAGGAAACAGATAATTTATTTTTGTATCTTTAACTACTGTAAACTCAATGCCAGGCGACACAAGTACTTCCATGCTTTTTACTTTCTATTTCCGTCAGTTTTATTTAACAATTACAATATTCCAATTCAACCAAAAATACACCTACAGACCCAAAAACTCAACCTCCACTACTCACTTACCATTGTAACCGATAAAAACTTTCTCCCAAAAAGGCGTGTCGTATAAAATAAAATAATTCGGCATCGCAATGCGGGCCGCACTTACGTTAGCATTGGGCGCACCTGCCCCCATTACTTACAGTACGGGCTACGGCCGCCATCGGTTACCTCGCCGTTTACTTGAATTTCTATTAGTAGACACTTAGCTTGTGCTATTTTGGTGTTATGCGAACCTGGCACTTGTTTGGTGACGAAAGATATTTTGTTTGAAAATACATAAACTAAAATGCGAGCTTGAACAAAGCAAAGAGGAACATTAACATCATTTCAACCGAAATACTTTCACTACTGGATATATCCTTCCCCAAAGCGTCAGCAAAGAGGATGTCAGCTGTTTGTTTATCAATATGTTTCTAGCCTTTTTGAAACCACGTACGTGTGACACTCAGAAAGTTTTGCGAAACTAAAAAAAATTGTTCTATACGTACATATATTTTTATTAAATCTTTTCAAAGTACTTTCCACCAGCCTCTATACAAAGATTCATGCGCCTAAACCAGTTTTCAAAACACTTTTTCCAGTCCGCCGCAGACACCTCGTTTACAGCCTGCTCGAACGCAGCCAGCGCATCTTCCGGCGACGAAAATTGTATCCCTTTGAGCTGATTTTTTATTTTTGGGAATAAAAAGAAGTCACACGGTGCTAGATCAGGGCTGTAAGGAGGGTGACCCAGGAGTTTGACTGGCGTGCTGTCCAGGAAGGCCCTCGTTTTGAGTGCGGTGTGCGCAGGTGCATTGTCGTGGTGGAGCAGTAGCCCGCGGAGCCCTGTGTTTGGTCGCTTGTTGCTTATAACAGAGAAAACTTCTGGCAAACATTTGGTAGTATACCATTCGGCATTAATGCTTCTTTGATCCCGTAAGGGAATTGATACCAAGTGGCCAGTCAAATTAAAAAAGCTAGCGATCAAAATCTTACCCCCGCTTCTAGATCGCTTCACTTTGGTAGGCGTTGGCTCATTTTGAAACACCCAAACAGTCGACTGGCGCTTGGTTTCTGGGTCGTATTGATAAATCCAGGACTCATCACCTGTAACGATGTCGTAAACACGCCGAGACGAGCCTGCTTCAAATTTGTTAAGCATATCACGGCACCATTCCACCCGGGCCTGCTTCTGAGCATCGGTGAGGTTGTGCGGCACCCAGCGTGATACTATCCTCCTCACGCGAAGATGGCTGTGTAGAATCTCGTGAACGCTTCCCGATCCAATCTTCAATATGTGTTGAATCTCCTGATATGTAATTCGCCTATTGTCTTGGATTAAATTTTTCACTGCTAGCACGTTTTCTTCGGTAACAGCCGTCAAAGGGCGACCGCTTCTTTCGTCATCCCCCAAAGTTGGTCGACCGCGCTTGAATTCGTTATACCAACGATACACGGTTGCCTTGGAAGGGCCTTCATCCATGAATGCCATTTGAAGTCTATCGTACGATTCATCCGGTTTCAGGCGACACTTGAAATCGTATAAAATCATAGCTCTAAAATGTTCCCGGCGCAGATCCATATTTCAGTGAGACAAAATACTTTGAATTAACTCGCAAAAAATGTGGAGGGAAATTTTGAAATTGGAACTTACTTATTTTTACTTATAAATAATCATATTTTCGAAAAACATTATAACTGGCCAGTCTCCCATATATAAAAACTTTTTTTCGCAATACTTTCTGAGGGGCCTGGTATTTGCTGGATTCCAATCTAACCTTCACAAACCAGTAACTAAGAAACACCACGGTACCACAAAATAGTAAGTATACAGAAGGGCCACTCCCGCCGTTTAGAAAATTGACAGCTAAACTTGACAGATTCACTAGGGTTGCTACTATATTGATTCCGAATTAAAAAAAAGAGTAGGTTGCCCAAGTTACAAACATAAATACATAGATTCGTCTAAACATACATCATATCATGCTTACATGCCTTAGAGGGTAGACAGGGCATCAAACATCCATTTAATAACACGAAACATTTAATATTACGCCACATACGATGAATATTGGAGAGAAAAAAGACGTAGTATAATAATAGTGTAATAATGATCCCACTTAAAAAAATAAATTGTAAAAAGCTCCAAGCTCAACAAAAATATAAATGTGAAAAAACAGGTACCTAATAAAATCAAAAAACCAAAGATGATCTTAAACAAGAAGAAAATTATGCTGTGCAGTCGAAGGAAACATATTTGTAAGCTGTATGACTTGAACCTGGGCTTAAAATAATTTATTATAATCCTAGATAATGAATTTCTAATTTGTCATCTTGAAAGATTAATGACCTTTATAACTTACTAGCTGGCCCGGGCAAACTTTGTTTTGCCATAAAAACACCAAACATTTATCTACCCTACCTACCGTACCTTACACTACCTACACTACCCTACCCGACCCTACACTACCCTACACTACCCTACACTACCCTACCCTACACTACACTACCCTACCCGACCCTACACTACCCTACCCGACCCTACACTACCCTACCCTACCCTACCCTACCCTACCCTACCCTACCCAACCCTACACTACCCTACACTACCCGACCCTACACTACCCTACCCTACACTACCCTACCCTTCACTACCCTACCCTACCCTACACTACCCTACCCTACCTACCCTACCCTACCTACCCTACCCTACCTACCCTACCCTATCTACCTACCAACTTGTTGAACTATTTATTTGAATAAGAAATAATATATATACTACTATACGAATGCAACCAACTTTTGTTTCTACCGGCAGCGTTGATCTAATTAAAATTTAGAACATAAAATTTGCTATTGTGAGTCCACCTTAAAAGATAGACATATGGTGTCACGGACTTTTTTTAGAACTTTTAAAGAGAAACAATTCCATCATACATGATATTTGCGTAACTTAAACCATTTACGCAGCGCACGCAATGGAAGCTCTCAAAAAGGAATATTTTTTCCCGTTTTTGTAACATTTTTCATTTATGCTCCGCTCCTATTGGTCGTAGCGTGATGTTATATAGCCTATAACCTTCCTCGATAAATGGACTATCCAACAGTGAAAGAATTTTTCAAATCTGCCAAATAGTTTCGGAGCCTATTCAATTCATACAAACAAACAAACAAACAAAAAATCAAACCTTTCCTCTTTATAATATTAGTATAGAAAAATAATTGAAAGAAAGAATTAAAAACGAAAAAGTAAATTCGGTCTGTAACAAATAATAAAGGTAAACCATACAATGCAACCAACCTCGTTACAGTACTTAATGTATGAATGACGTGACAAACGCTTGCACAAAGCAATCATGACAGCCGCGACTGAGCTCGGTCCAATATTGCCCAATATTCCCTGTAAAACCGAAATGTCAAAGTGAGAGTGGCCCCTCTGTCTGCGGCGCGCCGCCGCTTACGTACTTTGCGACGGTACCCTTTGGCAATACTAGTGTCAGATTTCATTGCTACTCAATTTTCAAATGACCGGAGCGTTTGGTATATTATGGATGGTCACCCATCCACAGACCGACCTCGGCATGTGTTTCTTAACCTTGAAGACCGACCCGTACGACTGTTGTGTTTATTTAGCCATCTGATATTTATGTATATTATAGTTTAGCTTATTATATAGTTTAACCTCGTAGCCAGTGATCGAAAGCCCTACTGCTGAGCACGAGGTCTTGGATTCGATTCCTGGGTCGGCCTAAATGTTATTGGGTTTTCCGATCCGGTATTTCTCAGCCCGGAGTCTGGACTAGTGGCTGGTGGATGGTTATGGGCTCGCCCCGTATTAATTAATTAATTCAAAAATAAAAATTGTTTAAAATTAGTCTATTTTCTATGTGTCTGTATCACCACTATTCTCAAAACGGTGAAGGAAAACATTGTGAAGAAATCGGCCTACACTAGAGCCAAAAAATTGAAGACATGTGACATCCATCAACCCGCACTGGACCCGCGTGGTAGTTTACAGCCCCTTACCTCTCATAGAGAGGGAGAGCCTATGTCCCAGCAGTGTGAACATTAAAAGGCTGATGATGATGATTTTCTGTGACTCCAAGCCATAACTGATGGTCGGTAATAATAAAGAATGGAAATTCTATTCCGCGTATAAAAGTCCCACAAGAGCTGCTTAGATATTATAAGGGTGCAAGTGTCAACAGGTGATCGAGTTAATGTTGTTTGTACGAGATGTTAAGCTACTTCATTTTTAAATCTATGTGGAAAAGTAAGGTTAATGTATGTCGTTAAATGAAATATGAATGCGCAGCATTTGTCATACAAAGGGTGCATCATAATTATCCTGAATAGTTTTACACCATAATTGTAAACGGTACGAATCTCCTTGCATTATTATCATCATTTCAGCCGAAAGGCGTCCACTGCTGGACATAGGCCTCCCCCAAATATCGCCACATTGACTGGTCCCGTGCGTCTCGCAACTAGCAGATTCCCTCAAACTTCACCTGGATCTCCAACATTATATGCTGTTTCAAAAAAATCCACTAGTTAGTTAAATAAATTAAAATCAAGAGATCATAATTACGCCTTCATTAAATAATTGGCAGCTCACTCTGTAATACCTTGTTATGATTGAATTACTCCGTTAAAATTCCTAGAAGGCTCTCATCTGAACTATAAGATAAATCAAACAATTGACTCACAAGTACAACTTGAGTTACTTGAAATAATTATTTATTACGTTTAGAACATCCAAGGCGTGAGGAATTCAATATTGAGTTCGATTCAATTAGATTTAATAAGGCTGGTAAAGCACAATTTCTGCCGCCAACGAACCACGCACAAACAAATTAATCCGCGACCGGACGGCGGCCGGAGGGAGCCGGATGAAGCCGGATAGCACGGTATTCCAGGCTGCCGGACACTCTACGCGCTTTGAAGCAGTGGCACTGCTAATTTGGTCCTAAGCCGTCATTTCGGACTGAATGCAGAGCTTATGCAGCAGAGCTCGGACTAGTGGTATGACCGACAATTCACGCATTTCCTTCTGACTATTACAACTCTGGCCACGTAATGAGGAGATTAATGTTACATTCTAGTGATATAGTAAGCTTTGTTGTTGGCTTTGAACAAGCATGAGTTCTGTGGTGGTTCTTTGAGGAACAGTTACACATAGAGAGGGTTCATAATTCAGGTTGGTTTTTCCAATCTAGAGAATCAGGTTAGTTGAACTGTGAACATTCAAGAGTGACATAAACGTAGGTTTCAGTGCTGTAAATTACATACATATGTCGCATCAAGGCTGGCCGATAGATGTAAACTATGGGGAAGTCAGGATGTAATTCCTTTAAGTTAAGACATCGTGTGTGGGCAGGTCGGTGGGTACAATCGTGCAAATGAAATCACATAAATTATTCGATACACTGGGTTTATTCAAATATTCACAGTTACAATCTTGCTTACTAATATTACGGATCGACACTGATTCTACGACGTGTTAGCTCTAAGGCTGTCAGTACTCAACTGCCATATTCTACTATCCCCACCACGCAAGTGGTAAGAGAAAGCGCGCCAAAGCGTAGTTCTTGCTTTGCCGCCAGATGGCGTGCTTGCGATTTGTTTTGACGTCCGTACTATTGACTAAACCCGACACGGCCATCCTGCGAGACAGGCGTCCTCGTCTGTTCCTCATTGTCAGGGTTAACAGTGTATCGAATCATGTGGAAATTCTCATGAATGTCCTCAGCCCTAAGGGGAAAGCTGAGGGGTCTGTCAGACTCCTACTGACTAAAACCACATGGTGTTCTCTAGGCCGTAATTTATTTTGAGAGGCGAGCGTGGAACACAGCACGTCGCCTTCTCGGGCCTCTCTCAGGTGACAGATCCCCAAATCTATCACCCGCAGGCATCATCTTCTTGTCCTTACTCCATGCCACCTCATGTCGTGTTGTGCCACACGTCGTCGTAGTCTACTCCGACCCGCCAGTCTCCCATCATACAAGGGATGTTTTTCTGAAACACAAAATTTCCAAACAGTATTCACTCGTCCAATCCTGACTCATACTCTAGAGTGAGGAACATTTCGAAACAATCAAACATGATCATTTAAATCTCTCTGTTCGCCATTGCAAGGAACAAGTAATTCTATTTTCAATTTAAAGAAAATAGCAACTTAATCATCGATCCGGTACCTGATAGCACCTAATCTTCGTGATTACAAAGTCCAAGTACCACTGACAGTCATTAATGTCACATTTAATGAAACAAAAGAAATAAGACACCAGGTATCTTATTCACGATCTTTAGCCATCACATAGCTCTCTTAGCTATCGCATAGCTCTCTTAGCTATCTCATAGCTCTCTTAGCAATCACAATTGCTCTACTCGCACATCCTCACGATGTCGAGTCAACTCAACTCTCTGAACTTAGAACCAGTTCCCCACAGACATTTAGCCTGTCGTATGTTACGTCAATTCGTCATCTACTATCTCAATTGGTACTTGAGCTTTGTGTATCTTACTAACACAATCTACGCATAGTAATCAAAATTAGAAAACCAAAATTATTTCAATATTCGTAATGAAGGCTTGACGATTCGAACGTCATCAACATTAACATAGTGACCTCACCTCTCGCGTGACTATGAGAGTTTACTTTATTTTAACCTCTTAACTCAACAGGAATCCTCTGTAAGGTTCCTTACACAAACGTGTTTTTTACACCGACTTTCAGGTGCCCTACAGGCCCACAGTTTCTACAAAGACCTCCAGTTGCCACACTGGCCTACAGTTGCCATAAAGGCCTCCAGTTGGCACACTGGCCAACACACAACTCTCGGCTACTCCTGACCAAACTATATCATTGGGTTCGTGATAATAGAGAAATTTTAGAACTCTGATCTCTAACTAGATCATTACCCTGGGCCATGTACCACAGTAATTCCAGACAAACTTTAAAACTGCTGCATCAAAAACTGCCAAGCTTATAGAAACCCTCGAGTAAAACCTCTAACGCCACGGCTCTATAGCCGACCAGCAATTTTATTGCTCTCACACAACGGTCCTCTAGACCCCAACCTCCGCCAGTATCTACTGGTACGGTCAAACATAATACGGCTGATAGACTCAATTACTCGACATCTTAAGCTTGCTCATCAAGATTAAAATCCTTTAAACATCAACATCGACTGGTACATGACCCGCTGGCATCTTCCTCAACCTACCGTGTCCATACTTGTAGGTTTAAGCGTACCTATTTAAAGCTTTCGGTGTATAACGATCACTATCCTGTCATAATCACCTATCGCGGACTTAATACAGGGCCTCTTCAGTTTTCGTACTAAAGTTTCCCATACAACACTATTCATTAGGAAAAGGTCCGACGATCAACAAGTTCAACTAAACAAAGTAATAGTAACAATTCTGTTACCCTTTACCACAATTCAAAGGCAATGCATACCCAACTCATGAAACCTCTTCAAAAACCCATCGCCACATGTTACGCATGAGGTGCGGTCCAGAATTGGTCTCACGAGCAGACATGTTACACTGTCATCAACTATGACGTACAATCCTCAAGGAACCTGGTGATCGGGGATCCTTCTCAAAAGATTCGCGCTTTTTACTCAAAGACCTTGGAACATACTGACGGCTTATAAAAGGAAAACAACTAACCCTGATAATATTAAGGAGCTTTACGAATTAACTCGGATCAATATCATTAATATCAGACTATCAACAGTAACCCTTTACTGTCGCTCACTAACTCCGTCTTTATGTTAGGAAAACGATCGCGAGATCTACTGCTATCATAATATTACTTTGAAAGTAAGCAAGTGAATTCAGATCCGAAAACGGTGTTATAATTCGTTACGCAACAGATCTGTTCGTAAATGATCAGTACCGTTTCTAACTAGATACAATTGCGATAGCCCAACGACATTACTAACTTGCTTTGCCACTGAAAACGACTAGGTATTCAGTCATTTTGGATATCTCACCTTCTTATGGGATATCTCATCCCAAAGTTCTTACTGAACCAAATGTTGAAACTAGGAAAGTACTAACAAGCCAATAGGTAACTTATTAGCTACTTGCTTTTTACTAGGTGCGTCTTAATTACCTAGTGATGGTGCTAGGTATACCCACTACCGACCAATTCAGTGTTCCAACATGAACACTCTTAAAACTCGAAATAGCATCTCATCACTAGAGAACATTCGACTTCACTATCGAAATAAAATGGAAGCGACTCACCGAATATTCCATTCCAAACTTGCGCGCGCTCGTAACGTTCGGCTATGATCTGAGAACTGATAGCCTTATCCTCTCAGATGGTGCCACGTCAGACTTCGCAAACAGCATCTCTAGCCGGCATCGCTAGCCGCTAGCTTGCAGCAGAGACTCCACTGCGACACAATATGGTATCTGAAACACGAAAACACAGCGAGAGTACTTGTTCACACAGTTATCTTAACCATAAACAGCTTTGATGGAATTTAACCTAAACCAATCTATCTGCCTAGCCTTTTCCCAACTACATTGGGGTCGGCTTCCAGTCCTACCGGATTCACCCGAGTACCAGTGTTTTACATGAAGCGACTGCCTATCTGACCTCCACAACCCAGTAACTGGGTAACACGGTAACCCCTTGGCAAGACTGGTGTCTGATCTCAGGCTTCTGACTACCCGTAACGACCGTCAAAGATCTTCAAATGACAGTTGGGACCAACGGCTTAACGTGCTTGCCGAGGCACGAAGGAAACTCGGTATGTTAAAATGGTCACCCATCCACGGACCGACCTCGTCAAGCGTTGCTTAACCTTGATGATCGACCAGTGCGGCTGTTATTATTTAGCCACGAGTTTCTAGTAGTAGTAGTAACCTAAACCAGCATGGCAAAATAGGTTATTATGGACACAGAATGTGATTGCACAGTTCCTGTCCAAAACATGAACCACACATCACAGTTTCCCAAGTGCCCTACCCAGGTATATGGGCTTTAGAGAATCCAATGAATGCCATAGCATTTTAAGTCGCAATTAATGAGGCATGGTAGGGTTTTACACTTTTTAGAAAGTTTGGCCCACCGACTACAAAAGAAGAATAATAAGCTTCTTCTCAAACTTAGTTAACTCACTAAACAAAACTACAAAACACTACAAAACTAATCAAAATATTTCATTTGGAATTATCATAATTTCCAAACTGAAGTATAAGGTAAAGGTACGGTACGGTAAAAGGAACAATAATAGTCAGCCAAGGTCAGTCAAGGGTTATTTCCAGTGATAATAGAATAATAACTCTTCAACAACACCAAAACTTGACCATCGATAACTAACATGAAAGTATGAGCTGACACGGGCCAACCCGACGAACCACTGACCACCATACCGTACACAAAACCAGAATTTTGAATAATGAACACACTTTTCCATAGTCATAACAAAATGAAAACGACTCACCGGATTGGCACAAAGATCAGAGTGTATGGATCTTTCCACACGTCTACACGCTCATCCTTGACCTGTCCAGGTCCTTGGTTGCTACTAGCCTCCTTGCTGCTCCGCTCCAGAGTGGTTTTTTATTATTCAAGACTGAGGGTAGTCTCAACTGACACCGCGATTTTTTTTTGCAAGATTGTAACCACAATTTTCACTAGCATTGTTTCCACGTGTGATCTCATTAGCACGACCGAATCCCACTTCTGATGTCGCATCAAGGCTGGCCGATAGATGTAAACTATGGGGAAGTCAGGATGTAATTCCTTTAAGTTAAGACATCGTGTGTGGGCAGGTCGGTGGGTACAATCGTGCAAATGAAATCACATAAATTATTCGATACACTGGGTTTATTCAAATATTCACAGTTACAATCTTGCTTACTAATATTACGGATCGACACTGATTCTACGACGTGTTAGCTCTAAGGCTGTCAGTACTCAACTGCCATATTCTACTATCCCCACCACGCAAGTGGTAAGAGAAAGCGCGCCAAAGCGTAGTTCTTGCTTTGCCGCCAGATGGCGTGCTTGCGATTTGTTTTGACGTCCGTACTATTGACTAAACCCGACACATATTATAACCAATATATACGCAAGGGTAAACGTCAAAAGATACGACTGAAAGTCCATGTCCAATAAAATAAAACTGGTACGAGGTAAACTGGAGTTCAGAGAAACTGTAGTTAAGAGCTTAAGCACTAAGTAAATAATCCCGTTGACCCAGAAAAATGTAAAACGAAACTAAAAAAATAAAATTTTATTCGTGCGCCACAAATTCACATCTCCACAAAGAAAAACGAAACAATAGTAATTTACTAGCAAAGGGAACTTACACAAGTATAAGTTTTCTCAAATAGAGTCGCACTCGTCTCGTGTCGGACAAAATGAGGCGAGTAAATCTATCGCAGTCCGTTTCGAGGCGCCTCCAGTCCGAGTAAACCGATTACTCGATGCGCCCACCCGGATACACCAGGAGTTGGGCATTACGTTTTTGTTCTTTGGATCCTCGTTTTTACTCGGTTGTGTGAAAAAGAATGTTGGTATGTTACTGTAAGTTCCAAAAGGTTTAGGTTGTAATAAGTCGGGCAAAATAAACAGTGAACTCGCTTTAAGTGGTTAATCATGTCATTTTGGATTCCTCTCTTCTTGATCCCTCACTCACTGCTGAAAACCGTGACGCTGCGCCGCCGCGCCGTTTCAATTTTGATTTCTTAATGGTGTATGACGTAGGTATCTCCAGTAGCTCAGATACGTGGTCTGACAATCGGCTTTGATCCCTATGTCTTCTTCTCTCTGTTTTTCTTGTCATCAGTCTGAATACAAAGAAGATTATGTTTAGAATGGGAGTTCTCATTAATATGACAATCTATAAAGAAATATGGAACAAAAAGACATGTTGCGACCATCATAAACAAATAAAATTAGTATAAAGGCACAATAAATTGAAATTCATTCTATCACTGTGCCACAGTAAATATAATACTAGCATACAGATGCCTCATCCCATACAAAGAAACCGTGCGACGTAACTAGCGTTTTCCATCTGATTATACCTATTATTTTTGTAAATCGATCACGTTCGGTTCCGTTCCACGGCGATACATAGATCACCATCTAATAATCAATCGATATCGATAGATAAATCAAATAATCAGTACAATACATCGGGACCTTTTCTTTGTATGGGATGAGACCCCACGGACTGTGCGAACAGCTAAAGACTGGAGTTACAGCCTGCCGGATACTGTGTTGCCTGATAGCTACAACCTGAAGGTCTATAAATCAAGAGTGAATAGGTTTCTTCTAGGTATAAGTGCTTCATCGTCGAACACATCATCTGTTTTCATCATGTGAGATCTTTGTCAAACGCAAACCATATGGGTCTGTCTGGATTAGAAACCCGATGGTTGGAGAATTTAAAGATGCTTTGTGTGGTAAAACTCATGAACAAGTGTGCAGAAATGTACGCGAAGGTAAATGTGATTAATATTTAAGCGAGGGTGTGCATACTTACCTGTACTTTACATACATACATAATTAAGATTATGAGAGATCGCTTATGCATGCATTGCCTTGAGGGGAGAGTTATTATTTGGTGCGGTATTCAGGGTATTTTGGTTATGCTCAAAGATTCGAATATAGTCGTTATTTTTTAATACTAGGTACTGCTACATACATAATAAATCTAGTTAAAATACTTGTAGCAAAAACCCTGACTGCAAAAAAATGAAAAAACAACAGTCTCATATTTCGAGCATTCTGAAGCAGCATTTATTCTGTCGGTCAGTCGGGTAATAAAGCATATTTTTTTTTATTAAATCATCATTTTTTTATTATTATTTTTTTCTCATTTCTGTCTTGCAATCGGCTTCTCAAGCCATTAGCAGATGCTTTCTGTGCATATTGGCGCTTCGAGTACGGTCCTCCAGTGAGAGCCGACCCTCCACTTGCTACTTGACTAAATCAAGATATGTCCCATACATGCTGTCTTTTCAGTCGACGGTGTTCCAGAGGGTTGGTCAGTTCAGAAGCAAGACTGTTGACGTGGTCTTCAATGCGAACCTTATAAAGTTTTGTTCTGTGCTCAATCTCTTCTTTAATGGTGTTAATTTGGAGGTAGTCATGTAAATCAGTTATTTTGGTGAACCATGGAGCATTTGATACGGTTTTCAGCACCTTGTTTTGAAACCTTTGCAGGATCTCCACATTGGAGTTTTTGGCTGTTCCCCATAGTTCAATTCCGTAGGCCCATACGGGCTTCAATATGGTTTTATATATAAGTATCTTGTTATCTAGAGATACTTGTGAATGTCTACCTAGTAGCCACGTCAGTGTTTGCAGGCGTCGGTTCAGCTCATCTCGCTTTTTCTCAATGTGTTGTCTCCAGGTCTGTTTCCGGTCCAGATGCATACCAAGGTATTTGGCTGTTTCATGTTGTGGTAATACATTGTTTCCAAGTTTTACAGATGCACAATTTCCTTTTCTAAGAGTGAACGTTACGTGTACTGATTTAGTAGCACTCGCTTTAATGCGCCACTTCTCCATCCAAGAATTAATCCTATCAAGGTTTACTTGTAGTTTTTGCGAGGCTTTTATCGGATCTTGATCGCTACTAAGGGCTGCGGTGTCGTCCGCGAAAGTCGCAGAGAGAACACTGTCCGTATTTGGTAGGTCAGCTGTGTATAGCAAATACAATACGGGGCCCAATACCGAGCCTTGTGGCACGCCTGCTGTTGCCTGTCATAGCAGGAGGAGTATGTATCATTAATCTTTACTCTAAAAAATCTGTCATTTAAATATGATTCCAAAAGCAGGTAAAGATTGTGTGGAAGGTAACTTTTAAGCTTAAACAAAAGTCCTGGGTGCCACACTTTGTCAAAAGCTTGTTGGACATCTAAGAAAACTGCAGAGCAGTATTCCTTTTTCTCCAGTGCATTTCTTATCTTGGTGACAACTCTATGGACTTGCTCTGTAGTAGAATGTGCACGCCTAAATCTGAACTGACCGACTAAATCATCTAAAAAAAAAAAAGATCTTCCGTAACGAAGATTTCTCAATTTGTGAGTTTAACAGCATTTTCAAAATTTACCCTCCAGTAATTAAAAGTTTTCGCGATAAAGTGAACTGGCAAAATGATTGACTTTACATAAACAATTAATTATTTGTATGGACGGAATACCGATAAGATACTGTAATTAATAATTACTTGCTAATGAATATTATATGTGCGAAATGGAAAATACAAATATAAATAAATGTATGGTAGTGAGCAGCCAATGACCACAAAAATGTTGGGTTTACGCGTCGCTCGTACAATTATTTGATTTTTTATTTTAGACATGTGACATCCACCAACCCGCACTGGGCCCGCGTGGTAGATTACCGTTACCGCCACACAGGGAGTGTGACATCAAAAAGATGAGGCATGTGTCCCAGCAGTGGTAACAGTATAGGCTGATTATGCTTATTATTAAGGACTGGATTATATGCAACATTAATGTAAAAAAAGGACAAAAGTGGTAGGTTTGATTTGTTTTTATTTCTAAATCAGCATATTGTTATTGAATTATTATAAATTATAGCATAATCTAAACAACTTTGTAGACGATAATAACGCTCTAAAATGAAAAAATATTTAACATTTTTGTAAACAATCATAATCCTGTTTCTACAATGCTGGTGCTGTTTTTACGAAAATATTAACGGAAAGTTTTCGATTTAAAAAAAAACACAGACCTAACAAAATTACTTTATTAACAAAAGTACCTTCAACATTTTCCTGTTCCTCTAATCACACTCTCTAATCTCACAAGAAAATACCTAGAAAGGATCTAAAAATAAATTCCCCTAGCCTAACTCCCGGTCAAGCCAATGCGCATGTCCTTTATCCAGGCCAAGAAATTGGACGGCCGTGGAGTACGTACACGAGGGAAGTAAACACGGTGCTTACTTTATTCTGCTAACCCTACTAATGAACACTTATTGCTTTATTCGATACCTACTGGCCTTGCTGACCGTATATCGGGTACGGTCTGCTAACAAAATGGAAGCTAATATTGAGTTGGCTGTTATTATTTTTCGCAGTGGTTGTTGGTTATTATTTTATTTGAGTGTACATTTTTGTCTGTTTATGTATATATACTAAGCGAGATTAATATTAGAATGTTAATAAAGATAAAATCATAACCTGTGAATATTAAAGAGTAGTTTTTTTTTACAATAGATATACTCGCGTTTGACCACTATCTCACCTGATGGTAAGCCAAGATATGGTCGATGGTGAAGTACGCTTGCCTAGGAGCAGCCTATTCACGCTTGATTTAAAGCATCCTAGTTTGTAGCATTCAGGAAATACAGACCCCGGTAGGGAATGCCTCTCCTTAGCTTTATTTACAATAAAATAAGTTAGACAAGCTGATACAATCTGATTGAAACTCATATAAACTAAAAGTAATTCCTTTAAGCAAAATGTTTGAAGTTTCTCGAAACAATTGTTGAACTATTTAACCACAGACATCTGTAAAAACGCGGTAATTCCGCTTAAAATGACTGGTCTGCTGAAGGCGGCTTGATTCTGGGAAATTTTCCGCCCTCGACATAAAATGCGAACATCCCCAAATTTGACAGAAAACCAATTTTATTGAATGCTGTCAAACATCAGATTCTCAGAATTTGTAAATTATTTATTCATAAATTCAATGATTACTATCGAAATACCTCTTATCCATAGTGATAGTAATAGGGTCCCGTTTTTACCGTTTGGGTACGGAACCCTAAAAACAGCTGAGAACTTCTAAATCTGATCATTTTGAAGCAGTTTGATGTAGTTGGTAACGGTTATTTTAGTTCAATCTCAGATTTGATTCTAACAACTATATCAAACTACTTCCTTAGAATCAAATTCCTTTATTTGAAAATACAAGTAAAGTTATTTCATTGGAAATAGACCAAGTTGATTTGAAAATATAAATGAGGTTTATTTGCTAGGTGGATATCATAGCGACATCTATCGGCTGTTCTGGTAACAAGCCGGTTTACATAGATCTATTGTATTGATCATACCAGATAAATATGGATAAGTCATGATTCTATTAAAGGGAACCAACACACATACGTAAACTTACGCCTTTTCCCATGGGGGTAGCCAGAAACTAAATAAAACTACCCACTACGATACTTACACATACTATTTTGTTTCGTTTACGTTCATACATCTAGTCATATACGCACGCTGGCAATGAATTCTGCGCACTTGATCTTTCTGAAGAACATCACCAATAAGATGTTTGTATGTACTCTTAGGGCTGGGCCCGGTCTGTTCCAGTCTCGTCTGCCTTGTGAGGTGCCTTTCATTCATCGTCTCAATATATACCAAATGAACGAAGTCCGAATAAATTAACTATAGCTTATACAGTTGAACTAAAAAAAATACTGCTACAAATTTGATGTTGGTATAATAAATAAGAAGCGGTGTCAGTGTAATTTAATTACAAACGCGATGTTTATCATAATTAGTGCTAAAATTATAGCTCTACAATAATTTATTGCCTTCACCAAACTGAATCAGTGATTGCTATATTTATTTTATGTGAAATCTTATATCTAAATCGAGATTAATTGCAGGTAATATTAAATATAATAACTTAGAGAAATTATGATCAATTATGATATTTTTAACGTCTATATTTTGATTTTTGATTACTACTTCTATTTTGAAAGTTAATGAATTTCGATTGGTTATTAATTCAATTAATCTGGTTGACCTTTCCCCAGCTATGTAGTAATAATATCAGCCTTCACTATCCCACAGCAGGGCAAAGGCAGGGAATAGACACGAGCATTAGTCACCCACGCTTGCTCAATGCGGGTTGGCGATTTCAAAATTATATTAACTATAAGTCTAAAGGTTTCCTCACTATGTTTTCCTTCACCTTTGTCAAAGATAGGAGGCGAGGTCTTAGCCACTGGTTTACCACGACGCTACCATTTATTTCTAATAAAAAGTATAACTAATATATAATATTAAAATGTAACAATTCCTACCATTTTAATATCATTACGAGTATTCGTGCATGGCATAATAATTATATTTGCATTGATTAAAATGGACATTGCTGTTCAAATAAATGACAATAGCCCGAAGCGTTTATTGAATTGTTACCAGTAAGTACCAGGCGACCATGACTCTAAATAGGTTCCTATTGTCACTCTAATTGAAATTCTATACGAGGAAGCAGGCGACAATTACACTTAATTAAGAAATCATTAGTTAAGGCCACACGGGTTGTGCAGGCCGTCAAATAAGTAGTAATGCAAAAAACTGTATGGAAGATTTATCCTTCTACGGTTATCAACGTTTTTTATCGATTTGAAAATCATCAGATACTTTTATTTTTTTATAGTTTGGTATGCAATGTATGGTTTTAGGTTTATCAAAGATGGAGAATAATACATAATACCAGCCTTGCCCGCTGCAAGGCAAATGCCTCTTCTCATACAGAGAAGGCACGAGCATTGATCACCACGCTTGCTCAAGACTAGTTGGCGATATCAGATTTATATTAACTATATAAGTCCAGGTTTCCTCACGATGTTTTCCTTCACCGTTGTCAGCGATGTCTAAGATAAACTGAGAAAGTACATAATAATGAATTTGAAAAAGTTGCATTGGTACTTGCCCGGAAATAATACATAGTTACACTTTAAATCATCATCACCATCCTCCTACGCTTAGTATGTTTATTTAGAGTCGGCGCTACATTCGTATTCATTCTTACTACATCTCTATTCAAAGTGATCTGACGAGATACACTTATTCAAACACATTTCGAAGAATAAACTATTTTGAATAAACCTTTTCCATCCCAAAAAATCGAAAACCTCTCAAAAACAAACAGCCAATCGATGTTGAAACTACCTATCACCGCTATTCGTAAAGGTGGTTGCTACACGAATTTTCGCCACCTAACGTGAAAGGTTCCATGAAGCGATACAAATTGCCTGCAGTGTGAACCGGCCCTTTGTGCGCCGCATATTTGACTCTTTCATAGAATACCTGCAATGCTTCGTAGGCAAGGTGTAAGGTTTTTGATTGGATACGTTTTTACGTCGCTGTGTTGCTAGTACCTACGAGAAATATCTTCTGCCAGGAATACAGCATTTATAGCATTCATTCATAGGTTTGGTTTTGTAAACTTAGAATGAATTAACTTTATCTGCAAGAGAATAGGTTGATGCAAAATACTTCGCACATTATGCAGTATACAACCACTGAATAACACAGGCCTTTGAGTGACAGATGAAGTGAAGACACACTCATTGCAACTTACACCCTGCCCACTTGGTATACCTATTTAAGCATCGTAGTCTTTTTGGGACACCCTATCACCCAATTCCTAATCACTGCAACTATAAAACGCCGAGGCAATGCATCTTGAAGAGTCCCAGAAAATCGGTTCAACTGTCTTGGATCCTGCTGAGAAATTATTCAGAAAGTAACACCGGAGAAATAAGAACATCTTTACAATATATAAGTAAAAAAGTAAATGTCAGAACAGTCCAGTTAAAATAATAATTCCTGAACAACATTCAAAACTCAATGACACCTACGTGGTTGTAACCAGAAAACAAAAGTATAATAAAATTCTCAAAACGCCATAAAAATCCGTCTTTAAGCGGTTATTTTTGCATAACACACACTTTTGATAAATAACACTAGTTGGCATTTAGCGTACGTAGTGACTAAAATAAATAACTTAAAACATCATAAAAATGAGCGTTGGCTTAACCTTTAGATACGCCTACATCATCAGTGTCTCACTAAACAAGTTTTTAAATTATAAGTTCTTAAACTGCCTAACAAGGCCACCTCTAGGGCTGCCAAATATAGAAGTAAGGCGCTGTGAATGTTAGGTACTAGCTTTATCCCGCAACCTAGCTCCCGTGGCATGTACTACAAAAACCGGCCAAGTGCGTCGGACTCGTGCACGAAGGGTTCCGTACCATTATCGCAAAAAAACGGCAAAAAAATCACTATTATTGTATGGGAGCCCCCCTTAAATAAATATTTTATTCTATTTCAGTAGTATTTGTTGTTATAGCGGCAACAAAAATACATCATCTGTGAAAATTTCAACTGTTTGGCTATCATGGTTCATGAGATACAGCCTTGTTACAGACAGACAGACAAACAGACAGACAGACGGACCGCGGAGTCTTAGTAATAGGGTCCCTTTTTTACCCTTTGGGTACGGAACCCTAAAAACCAGAAAATAAATACAATCCGCATTTAAAAGATCACCAAAGCGACAAAAGCTTTTCAAGTTTCTTAAATGCTAAATTTGACAACCCTAGTCACAGAACATGTCCAAACACGGTGACAGATGCGTCTGACGTCACGGGAATATAACAAATAGCAGAGCATTGTGCCAACCTTTGTATCATTAGAATGGAAAACATGGGTACAGTTACATTCGGACAAAGACCTTGACAAATTATAATAACACTAGCTGTAGGCCACGACTTTGTACGCACTTAATACGTTTCTTTTCTTTTTTTCAGTACCTAAATACCTAACTTTGTAGTAGTTATTCTAAAATAAAAGAAACCCAAGTTACTCTTTATAATTTAAGTCCTGCCAAAATCAGTTTAGCCGTTTCATAGATAACCCGGATCAAACAGGCAGGGAAAAAATCGTATCGTGTATACCATCATAAGCATTTACTAAAAACGTATTATTTTGATATTGCGAACAGACACTGCAATTTTATTTATTTAATTTAGAATAGATTTCAACATCAAAAAGAAATCATTATATTTCACTTCTATTAAGTCTGACCCAAATCACGTATTTATCTAACAATTCAAATTACAAAAGTGTTACGTGTTCTAATTGGTAAATTCGTAACAATGATGTCATAGATAAAAAATATGGACTTCCCAAATTACAAGTCATATTCGCCACACTTTCGATTTCGACCACAAACAGGTCCCGCCTCTTGCGAGTACGTACACAGCTGACCTTTCGGAGCCCATCACGATTGCGACAGGTACTCAAATCGATTCACCGACCACAGGTCTATTACACACTTTAAAAAACACATTTATTTTTAGTCAATCAATTTAGACAAAGTTCATTGCCTTGTACACATCAGTGATGAATAAAGTAATGCGCTATTAGCCTTAATCGATTTGAGTTGAGCTGGTAACACAGTCTGTATTTCATCTTTATTAGGATGACTTTTACTTAATCTTTTTGCCTTTGCTCTTCCCACACGAGAATTAATGAACAGATTTGCCATGTTTACTCGACTACGGGAAATATATAGGTTATGCCTGTATGTTAGATATTTTTAGGGTTCCGTACCTCAAAAGGTAAAAAATGAACCCTTATAAGATCACTTTCTTGTCCGTCTGTCCGTGTGCACCACCAATTTTCTCAGGAACGGGTGAACCTAGCAGGTTGAAATTTATACCAGATACTTGAAGTCTATAGTCCCTATTAGTTGTATAAAAATCATGGACCAAAATTTACCTTAATTTTCAACTTATTGGAATTTTTCCTTTATTTGTGCTGCTGGTCAACCGGAAGTACCCTATAGGTTTTTGGGTCGAAAACCTATATGGTAGTTCCCGCCACCTATAAAAATGATACCAATTTTTTTATGGCGGTATAATGGGTAGGTACGGATCCCTCGGCGCAAGAGTTTGACTCGCACTTGACCGGTTTTTTTTTACTCACACAGCAAACACGTGTACTGATTTCAAATTCAACAATTTATAGGATATCTGTTTAAATTGCACTTGATCTGGTAACTACCGTAAACTCTTATAGCATTTAATGATCTACACCACGGTGTCTGGAAAAACAATTACAATAACGCAAGTTTTTCCCCGTGGCTTCATTCCTAAAAGTTTTTCCACATTAACCGTGCATTTTCCCAGGATAAAAATTGTATGAAACCTATGAAACACAGTTCGTTAGCTGTTAGTTCAGACAATTTAGTCAATGTAACAGTGGCTGAATGAATATCACAGCTATGAATATTCGGTACAACTAGCGCCATCTAGTTTACTAGTCTATAAACTACATTTACGTATAGATCCTGATTATTGGTAAATCATGAAACAAGAGTTTATTCCTGTCTGTTCGCACTTGCAGTGTCAATATTAAAAGGGACGTTGGTTATTTTATTAATTAATTTGCCTCTTTGCACTTATTCTTTTCCATTTTTTTTTGTTTTAATTTTTATTTACGTGATTGATTTGATTTTACCAATATACAAAGTCAGATGCGGTCACAATGGTGAGTTAAAACTTTGAAGACCAAAGTTAGTGATATGATTTAGCTTATTTACTCGTATAACATTAATTAACGTACCTTCCTATTATTAATAGAAGCCAGAATCTGCTGGCATTTTACGACATTTAAATAATATTTACCTACGTGTACTCATCCGTATATGTATGTTATACTGACCAATAAACAATTATGTAAATCAATGCACTACGTCAATATCTTTGAGGCGACCTTTGCGAAGATTTCGCGAAATGTTATTAAAACAAGAAAGGTCGCGCAGGGTCGGAATGCTGTATATGGGACCGGACCTTCGGAAAACATCCTAAGAATATGTTAATATTATCTGTAATAGTACCAAGTACCTAACAAAAGTAGCAAGGGAAAAATAACACATAACATCTAGACTATATATACCGAAGGGTTAGCAGAAGTGTACCTAGACTATACTTATATTTTGCAAGTATGTTTAAATCCTAATTTAAAATGTAAAAAACGCTTTCTGCCGACCCAGGAATCGAATCAAGAACTCGTAATAAAGATGTGAAGATTTTTTTTTCTAGAGCTGGTAATTTATAAATAGATATTTTAAAGTTGACCAGTCAAAAGTGATCAACTTAAAACAGAAGACAAAACAGTAGAGCTGTGTTCCAGTTTGCATCATATAGATCCCAATCATTTCGGTACATTGAAAGTCATTGTCGCTAACAGTATGTCACTTTGGCCACAGCCTCTGGCAGGTGGGCCTTCGACTTGTTTGCCATTCAATCACAGTCCAATAAAAATATTATCATGAGTAAGCACTTGTTTAGAATGAATAAGTAATCTTATGTCATGCTTGTTCTACGAACCGTTCAATGTTACCTTTGTCAAGTGGCAAACATACTTACCTATTGATTTTGCGGTTTCAATTATTTTATCTTTAACCTTCACATTTCGTGTGCGGTACGAATTATTATTAAATCAGTTGAAGAACTGTTATTTTCCTTAAACTTCTTAATCCAATGAGTCAACTTTCAAACCAGTTTTGCGACCAAAACTTTATTGATGTCTTGACATTACATCCTGTTCTGTATAATAAATTCATTCTTGTTTTTATTCATATCGCACCTTCCTGCTTGGTTTGGTTTTATAAATAGTGGCACGTTTATCAAGGCTGTTTCTAATTGATTTAATGATGCATAGAACTGCAAAAAGCTAGTTTGAACTTCAATGACCGACTGCAGAACCTGAATGACACAGTAACGTCGAGATTCTAGAAAAAACTTCTTACTAAAAAAATCAACCGACTCCCAAATAAAAACAATAAAAAGTGAAAAATAACTTCAATTTCGGAATTCGGTGTTCTTGGTTTTGTTTCTTCGTAGTGTTTTTATTTGGAAGTCGGTTATATTATTTTAAGTTTTTATTTTTCACTTTATATTTGTGATACATATTTATAATGCCCACCGTTATGCCAGAATAAATTATCCGAAAAACATAATACTTGAACAAAACCGGTGAAATTAAAGTGTACCAGGGTGACGTGTACCTGTGCACATCTGCATACCCCTTTAGAGCGTACGGGCGTGATCATATGTTATAAAATGGTATAAATAATAAACAGACATACGATTGCAACAATCCCTAGAGATTTGCCGTCATTTATTAAAGAGAAGTTGTATCTCCGAACTTCCGATTCTTCATCAGATCTTGATCAAATTTAAATGGGACCACATGAGAAGCAATATATTTCAAATTAAAAAGAATAATCAAAATCGGTTAACTGTAAAACAAAAAAAAAACTGTCAAATTGAGAACCTCGTCCTTTTTGAAGTCGGTTAAAAAGAGATGCCGATGCTCAGCAGTGTCATCATCATCAACAGGCTGACTTCATCGTCAGGCTGTGAATGATGATGTCAACGCGTCAGCCACCAAAGCAGGAGTGAACATACGATTTCTGGAGTCAGGCCGTTACATCGTAGACCTCCTCCATCGCTTAGCATCAGGCGAGATCGAAATCAAGAGCGGGCTAGTGACATTTAATCTGTATATATAGCCTTTTACCACCTATATAACAATTTTGAAGTCCGTTCCCAGTAAAATCGGTTGCAGCAGAGTTCTAGTATTTACATGGAACGATTGCCTATCTGGCTTTCGCAATCTAGTAAAACGTTACCACGCAAGACTTGTGTCAAATTTCCGGGTTTATCACGAATAAAACAAAAATAACTTGTTGCAGCCAACCCTATGTGTATAATAATTTGGGTTAAATTCATCAAAAGTAATTTATTCACGTGTATAATTTTCGATAAATATGTATCGGCTGTTTATTTACGAGTCTTGTGAAGTGTCATCACTGGCTTGAGGATTACGGTCACGGACTCAACACACGTGGTGGTGCTTACTATGAAGGTTATGTTAAGTAACTAGGCGTATTCAAATCAGTATTAGGTAAGATTCCCCCGGGCCAGAAGATTAATGGGTAAACAAAACACGTGATCCTTTACTATTAAGAAATTTGTAGTTTAGTCTGTCAGTTTATATAGCTAGCCCATACAGCTTTTTCCCATTGATGATCATCATCTTTCTCCAAGGAATTCATTATCAATTCGCAAAACGAAAAATTTATATGCCATACAATTTTTCGTCAGCTGTCGTCTGACTGATCGTCAGCTGACGACAACATACTATGGAAGAACCAATTACTTTTTTTTGGAACTACCGATGACATAATTAGAAGAAATTAGAAAGTTGTTCATATACACGGCAGGAGCAGTTTTAATAGTAGATTGTTGCATCGAGCGCAAAGTGAGTTATTAATGTATGAGTGTTATGTTGGTGCCCGAGCGCATGGGAGGGCACTAAACTAACACGAGTGCATTAATTACTCACTTTAGCGAGGTGTATAATCTACTTTTCTTTTAACTACCAATCTACCAACCGTGACAACATATACCTACTCAAAATAAAAACTTAAGTTAATGAAAAATATTTATCCCGCGACTTTTGCCGCAAAAAGTTATTAACAATTTAATTTTCAGCTGTATTTATACTTTCTGGAGTTTATTTATTTATTTATTTATTATTAAAATCTCCCTTACAACTATCATTACAGGTAGGTATACCTAATGCGATAGCGTGGTCTTAAAATTAACTTATATACTATATAAAACTATGAAAACGTAAATATCTAGTAAAGTCCTAAAAAATAACTTATAAACTAAGTTTCCTAAATATAAAACACGATATTTAAAATACAAAATAAAAACATATAACCTACTCTAATCTGCACTATAACATAAAATAAATAAAAGTATTTTTGCGAGTTGAATTCATATCGCTATCGCCGTCTATTTCCATTTTGTTTTAAATTTTCTTGCTAAACATGAAGTATCAAAGTTTTACAATGGTTTAAAATGTGCCATTACTTTTGTTTCTTTTTCATCAAATCGATTTTATTCAGCCGATTTTTATTTTCAGCCAGTACATAATGTAATTTTACATTTAACTTAATGGGAGACATTAAACCTCTGTGGTAAATTTATATCTTAATAAAATTAAAAAAGACAGTGCATTAATGAAAAACTGTGCAACAATGAGATTACATATAACAATTCTGCACTGTTTTGGTTATAAGCAATAAATACGTCCTTTGTGATCAGTTTTACGTAGTGATTAATGATAACATTACTGCGTGGTTAAAAGAAAAACCGGCCAAGTGCGAGTCGGACTCGCGCACGAAGGGTTCCGTACTTGGTAAATTGCGGTTTACGATTAATGACGTATTAAAAAAAAACTACTTACTAGATCTCGTTCAAACCAATTTTCGTTGGAAGTTTACATGGTAATGTACATAATACTTTTTTTTTAGTTTTATCATTCTCTTATTTTAGAAGTTTCAGGGGGGGACACACATTTTACCACTTTGGAAGTGTCTCTCGCGCAAACTATTCAGTTTAGAAAAAAAATATATTAGAAACCTCAATATCATTTTTGAAGACCTATTCATAGATACCCCACACGTATAGGTTTGATGCAAAAAAAAAAAATAGTTTCAGTTTCAAGTATGGGAACCCAAAATTTATTGTTTTTTTCTATTTTTGTGTAAAAATCTTATTGCGGTTCACAGAATACATCTACTTACCAAGTTTGAACAACATAGTTCTTATAGTTTCGGAAAAAAGTGGCTGTGACATACGGACGGACAGACAGACAGACAGACATGACGAATCTATAAGGGTGCCGTATTTTGCCATTTGGCTACGGAACCCTAAAAAATACTATAGCACGGTACCTTTTCGTTACACTCTGTATAATTATGTATTTTATGAAAAACTTATATCATGTCTGTATTCGCCCCAAGGGTTGGGGAGAAGTACACTTATAGCACATCCACGTTTCGCCAGTTATGTTTAATTGTTTAAGACCCATATTATAGAGGGAACGCTTACGGAACGCAACCGGGCACAAATTCAGTCACCGGGCTGCAATTGAGAAATTCGTGATAGAAAACCCAAAAACACTTTGCTTGACCCGAGAATCAAACCTAGGACCTCATGCTAAGTAGTAGCACTTGCAACCACTAGACCAACGAGGCACCTATTTGACCATCTAATAATAAAATCAACACCCCTACTAATCCTTCCCTATTAATTAAAATAATTTGACAATCTCTAACAAACAGCTGACCATTTGTTTCCCTTTCACCCCCAAATCTGGGCAGAAGAACCCCTTGCCATCATCATAACATTTACCAAAACTATTCGCACTTCGCCCCCATTTGCCCCTCCACTATCAAAACACGTCATCTATAATAGACAGATGGCGTTGAAAAATATTTGTGCCCCTTCAAAAACAGAGGAGACACAAAAATAACTTTGGAAGTAAATAATACATCAAAGGGCTAAGTGATTGATGCAAGGGGTGGTAAGAGGGATGAAACATCATTAATCTTTCTGTTCGCTCCCCCGCACTAGCCGGCGTGAACTTTCCTAGCATTGATAGCTTGTTTTCATCGAATTCTTTGCGTCTTCGGTTTGATATTGATTGATAGAAGTAATTGCATGTGTAAGGGCTTTTTCAGTTTTTAGTTCTTTGTAGTGTACTGATTGAGTCGTGGTTAGAAATCAACTTTTTCTGATTTGTTGAGTTAAAGACGGTGACATTGATATCTTACTTAATGATGCAAGTAAAAGAAATGTCAAATAGGAGATAATAATTATGTGCTAAGATCTTTCTCGTTTTGCTTTCGAAACGGTAAAGGAAAACATCTCGGGAGGAAACCAGCATGTCCTAGAACAAAAAAAAAACATGTGACACCCACCAACCAGCACTGGGCCCGCTGCTGGATTACGGCCAATTCCTTCTAAGAAAGTAGACCTGCACGCACAACGGGTCAAATGGGAGTATAAGTGCAGCAAATGGGGTCCATCTATCCTATTTTATTAAGTAAAAAAACTGTTATTTGTGTTTAACGAGCCAAAATAAACGAAAGATCTTCAAGAAGTTTTTCTCTTATCACACCCTCCATTCACTCACATTTATATCTCCTTTAGAGATATAAATGTTACACCTACCAACCCTCACACTTCCTCTAACGGTATGACTTTGACTAAGAATATGATTAGTTTATGATTCGGTACTACACTGTAAAAACCCAAATGTACCAGATACCAATGTGATTGCTATTTTTTTTGCTAAGTTGATAGACTCAGTTCTACGAACACTAGAACTGGCACTTCCTTCTTGTATCCTTGTCATGAGTTTCCTAGAAGAAACATGACTTAAAGATAAAATTCTAGTACTTTTTTTATTCACGTATCTTTTGTGACCCGTTAACATTCTGAAGGTTATTCCCATATCAACTTGACTTAATGAAAATAGCCACAATGGATGACCTTCAAGGTTAGGCAACGCTTGAAGAGGTCGGTCCGTGGATGGGTGTTCTTCTTAAAATACCGAGATTCCTCCATGAATCAAAATCGCGTTAAGCTACCATTTTTAGACCTTTGGCAGTCGTTGAGGATAGGCCTAAATCCCAAGTGGCGGTATCTCTAGGCAAAACTGGTACCAGATTTTCTCTGAAACAAGTTTTTCCTAGGGTACACAACCCAGTAATTGGATACCGTGTAACCCAATTACTGGGTTTTGGAGATCAGATAGACAGTCGCTCCTTGTAAAATACTAATAATCAGCAGCCTCCGGTTAGACTGGAAGGCCACCTCGTTATATTTAGTTGAGAAAAGGCCATGCAGTTTCATTAAATATATAGTTCAATTCTATTTTCATTGTGTTCAAGTTTATAATCAGCCACTAAATGCATAGATTCCAAGCTAATTGCCTAATTTCAAACCACTGGCCTAATTTCCAATATTTAACTATTTGACCGCAATATGATATTGCCTAGTCACTGTCAATAACTAAAGACAAACACACCCTGTTTACTAAATCAAGTTTATTTAAATAAAGAAAATGACAAAGTATTCCCAGCCAGTGTTTATAAAACAAAGTCGTGACGAATCAAAACAGACAACGACATAGACGGAGCAAATAAACACGGCCATATAAATCCAATAATTTATTTAGCGATCAAGATAGACTTATCGGCCGATCGATCCGGGCTGTACAAAGACAATATTAGCCGTCGACTGTAGACTGTAGGTACTCATCAAGTACTAAAGAAACGGAAAACAAATGAACATTACCACCCACATTATATCGCTTGCCAGTAAAAAAAACATCCTTTAAATGCGCCGGCATTTATACCAGTCTGTAAAATTTTCTTTGTGTTTTTTTTTAGACTATGTACTGACAGCGAACGTAAGAATACTAAGTGATATGTAGCCGTTGTACGGCGTCGCTGTCGACATCAAAGGAAACCATTTATCCCTGTAATGTCTCATTCCGATCGCGAAAATGTTAGAGGGAGTCAGCGAATGCTTTTTGTAGTGAAATATTTAGTGGAGCTCATTGTGGCGGTATTTAGCATGGGTTTTATTGTTGTGCCACCCTATAGCTAGAGTGCAGCTATCTGACAAATCATATTTTGAGGTAATGACGAAAAAGAAATACCGCAAAAAAATCGATGCTGTTTATCAACTATAAATCACATTTTATAACTATAATCCCGGTGGCAAAAAAATAAATAAATTTGTGGACTTTCAATAAGGCACATTGTTAGTTTAAATCAATTAATTATTAATAGCAAGAATAGGTTTGTAAACAATTGCAATTTAGGGCGTTTTCATTTTATATCCGCAAACTATTGATTGTGTAAAAATACAGCTTAGAGAGATCGATAGAGATTTTTTTGTTGAATAAAAGCCATATCAAAAAAGTTAAATCAGGCAATTTTCAGATAGCGGCTCACTAGTTACAGGACGGCAGTTTTGTGGAAGCAACGATTAATGTCTATATCGCACCACACAAAGAGCTTGAAGCGTACTTTGAGAAATCACCGATTTGCTTTATTTGGTATCGCTATGTTTGGAAACGATTGTATATTGACTCGGTTTCGTATTCAAGGACTCACATTTCAATTATTGTATTTTTTATTAATAAGTAGTTTTGGTGATTAAAAATATATTTATAAAAAGTTTATTTATTTATTTATGTACACACAAAACGCTTAACAGAGAAGACAGAATACAGATAGAAGATGCACAAAGGTACTGCTTATTTCAATAGAAATTTCTTCCAGCAGACCTGCGACAGGAAAGTTGGATGATAGACGAAGACACAGTGTGTAGAAAGAAATAGGGAAACTTAAAATGTACTATAATAACTTAAATAATTATATATTAATTACACATATACCTTAACTATATATTATGTTGAAGAATACATACATATAATATATAAGATGGTGAAGGGGTGTTCTTTGACCTGTTTCTTGAATAACGATATATTTTGAGAGTCACGGATTTTAGGTGGAAGTGAGTTCCACAGTCGTACTACATGAACAGAGAAGAAGTGGGAATAAAAATTATTACTGTGGGAGGGGTAATTAAGATGATGCCTTAGGTGGGATCCACACTGGTCATCGGCAGGGTGAGTAAAGGAAAAGCGATCGCGCAGATATCCAGAGTACGTAGGGTTAAAAAGGATGTTGAAAAGAAGATATAATACTCAAGTGTTCCTGCGAAGACGGATAAGGAGCCACTTGAGATCCTTGCGGAACTGAGAGACATGATCGTATTTCCTCAGACAAAAAACAAAACGAATGCACAGATTTTGCAAGCGCTCAAGCTTATTTAAGAGCTCCTCCGTGGCATCCAGATAGCAGGCGTCAGCGTAATCCTTGGTGCCTGCTATATAATTATAGCACCCCGACACGGATAGACTGAGGTTCGAAGGATATGACGAGCTGCAGTAAACGAGCAAATGTAACTTTACTTAAGACTCTGCAGAGAGAAATAGTAGCCCCACGCAGCGGGGTTCCATCGACTTTGTTGCTTGAATAGTAATCGTAATTACCTATTCTATATTAAAATCAATGTCAATATTAAAATAATTTAATAAAACACATATTTTTATTACCCTGTCCAGTAAGTTATTGGCATTATTCAGAAGTCCAGTCATTAATTTATTTCAATAGCTTTTATCATATTGTCTACGTATATTGGGCATTTTCAAATTGCCCGGGCATTTTGAATAATGCCATATTAACTACTTTGTCCACAACGTATATATGACAGAGTTATACCCAAACATACAAAAATAATAAAATAATAATAGTGACATCCGAATTCAGAAGCTCCTCCTTTTTGGGAAGTCGGTTAAAAATATATGTAAATGTGTAACATTTAAACGATGCGCATCGGAAGAAACTTAATAAAGACGGCACATTCTTCATATACAAAAAATCTCCGATTAGGGATGACATTTGAAATTGTTGATTTATTTTAACTCCTACTTACAAAATCGGTCATCAAAACAAATACGTTCTAGAATAATGTTTATTTTATGTAAATATAAATCACAGTAAATCACAATGTTTCCAGCAGTTTTTAATATGTACAACTTTTATTTGACTTTAGGTTTCAGAACTAAAGTAATGTTCTGACATAAATACAGACTATGGACCTATTCGTAACTTGAATATTATTATTTTGACAGACAGTGTAAGCTTACACTGTCTCACAGTAATAATGTTTGTCATCTCTCATAGAAGTAATTTAATAAATTTTGTTTTATTTCCACCAGTCAAGCGTGCTTTACCGTCGAATACATTCTCACTTACCATCAGGTAAGATAGTGGTCAAGCGCGAGCCTATCCTATAATAATAAATAAAGAAAACAAATATCATCATGCAAATCAGCGCTGGGTGTATGACACCTAACAATGCTGAGTTGGTAAACCTTTCGGTATAGGATACAAACGCTCAGCGCAATTATATTGTGTATAAGATAATCTTGACTGTTCTTCTCGTTTACTACTACTGTTACTTCGTGTCTGCGTCGATTGTAATTGATTTCTATTCTATCACCATCATCATCATCTGCCTAGTTATCCCCAACTTAGCGTTGGCTTTCTAACCAGCTGCAGCTGATTAACTTATATAGCCTATCTGTCCTTCACAATTCAGTAACTGGATAGCACTTTATCTTTAGGTAAGAATCGTTCTTAGAATGTTGGTCTCAGACTACAGATATTGACATGAAACCAGACATAAAATCTATTTTAATAGACAAAGGAAGGAATCTTCCAGTAAATATCCCCCATATTTATCGTTTCATTTCTCCGTCGTCGCCCACTTACGAAAATAGTGTAACAGTGGATATTCGAGCCACAAATCTTTTACCAGAAGCGAACTATAAACATCTTGGAGCGAAATCAATAAATAGAAGTTAACGAAGTCGAGGCGTGATCTTGTCGTCCGCAGGACGTCGCTGTAACACCACACTATCTATACAATTCTACGCATCCAAAACCAAAGGAAAATCACCCTTATGGCATCAAAAATAAATGATAAAGCAACATTTCGGCGAAGCATACCAAAATCGGTTCTCGAACCCCCTTTATGTTTCTCGAGGCGTAAATTGGGTTCGACTCGGACCTTTGTGCAAGCGAATTTATAAAATAATAAACTGCTCATGTATTATACGGTGGGTTCATAAACGCTTGATAGCGGATCAAAGGTGTGGGTGGGCACAGGTAAACACGGATAATTCTGCTAGTTTGGGACCACTGTTTAACCTTCCTATAACCTTGGGTTCGAATTCAATTTGTCAAGACCTTTTATTCTGGTGTCACCCCATTTTTGATATTAGACTGACATTAGATAGCTTTGAACTACCTTGCAATGTTTCCGCATTTCTTGTAGAGAGAATCACGAAGAAGAATGAGTGGGGCTTTTAAGTTAAGTTTACTTTGTCAATTTGTTTGTAGTAAGTACGTGATCTGGTTCGTTTGGAACTTCCTCGTTTATTGTATTGAGAGATAACAAATATCCATTGCAGACTACCAGTGCTATAGTTTTATTCCACCTTTAATTCCTCCGTTATCTTTTCTCTCGTCAAAAACATTAGTTATCTGCTCAAAAAAAGTTAAATAAATTGTTTCCCGTAGTGTAAGACTGTTATAATCTAGGTCATCTTTTAATAGCATTATTATGACCTGGATCCCAAGAACTTCCAACTAGCTCTACAGAATAAACAACCCGACTGCTCTTGTTGACAATCAAACTGAACTTAGATGGAATCGATATCTAGACTCTTTGCTTACTTAGAACAGTAATCTTATAGCACTTGGATTATATGCAGTTTCTGGATTAAATTCACTAAAATTCAGTTGAAATGATAATAATATATTTATGCTCTACAATCCTACTTATATTATGAATTTGTGTTTATTAAGTGAAAGTTTTTATGTTTATCTTTATATTTCAATTAAGCAAAAATGGCTGATTGGATTTGGATGAAATTTTGCACACAGATAAATTATAGCCTGCCTTAACTCATTTAATATAATTCATCCCATTAAAACGATCCCTTGGGATGGTGAAGCACTTTTCACGCAAGCGAAGTCACTGGCAGAATCTAGTGGTATATATTTTAAATTCAACTAAAACGCATACGGGATCAGCGTCAAACTGACTAAAATTCCACAATAAAGTTGCAAAGAACATAAAATTAGCATGCATAGATCTAAATAAATAACAAGACTGGAAAAGACGTAGATTCTCACGAGCAACAGTTTCAATGCTTGCCAATGAAACAAATCTTGGAAAGTCCCATATACGTTGCGCGCAACGCTCCGGCAATAGGATAAAGGCAATAAATAGTAACTAGTCGATACATTTCGTTGTTTAACGTCCATAACTCGCCGGCGAACGGCTAATCCCGAAGATTGCTCCTTCGACGCGGCAGTCTCGCTGTAAATTATTCGGTCAGTGTTTGACAATGCACTATTGACCTATGATACTGGCCATATGTTTTGTGTAAAGGATTTTGTTTGTCACTTATTTTTTCAGCTGTGCGACACCGCGATAGAATGACCTGTTAAAATTGCACCTATATTAGTAAAGTTTTTTTTTATTTGTTTTTGCCGTATCTACCACATCTAACAAAAAAAAAAACAAAATTTATAAAACCCCCGACACATTTATCTTGAGAAAACACCCCGAGAAGACACACAGATACACAGCATTGCTTTACTTTGCTGTGTATCTGTGTGTCTGTCTGTGGCATCATAGCGCCTAAACGGATGAACAGAATTCAATTTAATTTATTTTGTTTGAAAGATAATTTTGTCGAGCGTGTTCTTAGCTGTTTGAATAAAATCGGTTCAGCCGTTTAAAAGTTATGGGCGTTTTACTGTTTGAATCGGGGTGTTTTCTCAAGATAAATGTGTCGGGGGTTTTATAAATTTTGTTTTTTTTTTTTGTTAGATGTGGTAGATACGGCAAAAACAAATCAAAAAAAACTTTACTAATATAGGTGCAATTTTAACAGGTCATTCTATCATTCAGCAACACACGTGAAACTTATAACACCCCTCTTTTTTCGGCAGGGGTTAAAAATAACAGGCAAATGTTAGACTGCAAAACAGCGATGCAAAAATCCTGAAAAAGTTATTCATAATTATGTTTTGACATCAAGTTCCCAATGCGCTTTTCCCCAAACCTGTTTATTTATTTATTTATTAAAACTCCATGCAACATAAAAGCACATAGGCGGGCGGCGGGTTTAATAGCAGGTCTCGAAATAGGATTCCAATAGTTTCATCGTCTTTCATTCTGGTACAATTTGTAACCGAAAAAAGACAATAACTACAAGTAAAATTTCAAAATTTAAAAACCCCCGACACGTTTATCTTGCGAAAACACCCCGATTCAAACAGTAAAACGCCCATAACTTTTAAACCGCTAAACCGATTTCATTCAAACATAGCTAAAACACTCTCGATAAAATAACCTATCAAACAAAAAAAATACTAAATCGAAATCGGTTCATCCGTTTAGGCGCTATGATGCCACAGGCAGACACACAGATACGCAGACACACAGACACACAGATACACAGCAACACACGTGAAACGTATAACACCCCTCTTTTTCCGGCGGGGGTTAAAAACGGGTTATTATGATCAACTTTGTTATTATATTGCTGAGAAAAAATCAAATCCAATATACTTTTATATTTGAAAATGAACAAACTGATTATTTTTCGCAATTTCTGGGTTGGTCAAAGTATTTCATAATACTCCAGGAATTGTGTTGATTAATTTATTATTACACCTTGTCTGTAAAGACAAATCAATAAAAAATCTTGTAAAACAACCAAACAGAGATGACATCTAAAAGGGTGCGCCAAAGTTCACCTAAATTTTGAACTCCGATAATTGGAAATCCGAAAATGTTCTTCCTAACATATTTCATCCTAACAATCACAATTCCTAACTACTCTGTCTCTAATGTGCATTATTCCGAAGCATTCAACTTCATAATGTCAGTAGGTCCGGTGTTTTCCTATATTTTCTCAACATAACCATCTTTTACACTATTATTAAAAGTCATATCTTTTTTGTTTAGATTTCTTTTTTTCATAATAATCAGTATTATAAACATTAATTTTGTGTAACTTTATTTTCACTTAACATGGCTTTAATTTTCACATAACTCTAATTTTATTTATAGCGGTGTGTACCTGCAAAGATATCCATAGGTTAGGTTAGGTTAGAACTGTGACCAACCGCGCGCGAGCCGAGCGAGCATAGCGAGCGGTGCCGCGGTAGCGGCCGGCGAGCGCTACCTCGAAATTGGCCGCGAAATTTTTCTAAGTATTTTTTTCATAGTGCCCCCAAGACGACACCCGACCTAAATTTTATTCATTTAAGACAAAAATCAGTGAAACGACCTTTAATAATTCTAAACAGTTGGTTTTTTAGACATAATTACCCACATATATTTTTATTACACTTGGTAAATGTTTCTTTCTAAATATGAGTGAAAATATTATGGTAATTATGTTTAGGGATAAAAGCGTTATGATAAAAAACAGTAGGAGTTTAAATATATTTACATTAATGATATTATTATATACAATTTTCGGAAACATGAGTGTTATGAACATCGCCGGTAGCACTACAAATAGTATGAATGAAAACTTTAGAATGTAAATTTTTAGGAAGAGTGATCATTCGGATTACAAATCGTTAGGAAGAACAATTTCGGGTAAAGAACTTTAGGTGAGCCAATATGGACCCCATCTAAAAATCTACCAACAGATACTCGAAGTCTGTGTCAAATCCAGCGCCTGCCATTTGTGGCCGTCACGTCACGCCGGTGTTTGCCCACGCGACACGTTGTGACGTGTTTGCTCGTCGCCCACACGCCGCGCCAGTGTTGCCGTGTCGCCTTGTCGCCTGTCCGACGCAGCCTCTGATACCGTAGGCACGGGCCGTGTAACATGCATGGGGGCTGTAGAAAAGGGTATGGAAGTGATGGGAGATTTTTTTTTGTTTATTCTTAGGGTAACTGGGACTGTTTTTAGTCGGTTGTGTACAATCAAAATGCATAGGTCAGCGTGGCACGTAAATCTGTAAAATAAAAGGAAGTGTTACATACAAAAATAGATTCTTTCCGGATTTCGTTAGTTCTTCCTTGTCATGTAGTTTCAAGACCTAAGATTACTCAGGTACCACTCAGAAGTAGCTAAAATCAGAGAACACATTCAAAATTGATTTATTAAACTTACACTGTTCTTTGTAATACTAGTATTAAATAACGCAGGTACCTAAAATTCTGTACGATTTCTCCTCTATCTACAGCGTGAAATCGTTAGACCCATTTACCAACCCAAAGCCTGAAATCTGTAAATAAGCCTCACCATCAAATCAAGTTCCACATAGTTTTTAGCGACCAATAGTTCGCAAGTAGGAATCGTTCGGCGAATCCGATCGGCTCCTAAATTGGACTTACAGTAAGTCCGGAGTGCAATCGACTGCGGTTTGTAAGTCAGATTTCCTGGGAAGGCGACCGTCCTTACTTTGTAAATCCTGGCTTACATGAGACATAGTAGTCGGAATGGTCCCAAAAACTTTGGGACGTGGTTCTGAAACGGTTTTAATTTGAAAGGATACATGCTAATTTGTTTAAATTCTTTTTAAACTGACTAGTTGCTGCTAACTAGAATAGAAATTCTAGTTAGCAGCAACTAAACATCTATTTTACAAAACTTAATTATTTAGGAAGGTGTAGGCGCTGGTATGTAGGTGTGGTGGTGCGTGGGTGTATGTGCATTTTTGTCTATTTGTTTTTCTGTCTGGCCAGCCTTGATATGTCATTTGTTTAGTCATTGCAAATTGCATAATTAAACAAAGATAAATCTTGTGTCTTGACATAACATTTATATTTTTATAAATATTTAATAAATATTATTAAATATTTGTTTGATATAATTGAAAATGTAAATAACAGTGGAATTGCTTTATGTAATTTTTAACCGAGTTCAAAAAAGGAGGAGGTTCTCAATTCGTCCGAATGTTTCTTGTTGATTATTATTATATTTTTTGCAGAGCTATATAATATGGTAGTTTATTAGATAATTAATGTTAGCTATTAAGAGTTCAGTACAATGTTAGAAACATTAAAGAAATAAGTAAATGAATGAAAACTATCAATACAGTTACATTATATCTAAACCACTTGTGAGATATTACAACTTCGTAAAACGTAGACAGAAAATATTTTTGCAAACTACTATTTCAAGCCTTAAAGATATTGTACTAACATTTTCTTTTCGCGAATATCCTACACTTAGGGGAAACTCTGGGAACAAAAACACACATCGAGATATACTATTATCATTTTTATTGTGCGAATACCAAGTAGATGGTACACGACATATCTTAAAGCGTTGCTTCCCGAGGGATCGGCAGAAGTAAATATTAGAGGTACTGGTGCCAGTCTTTGTTTGTACCTACTAAAGCAAGTTATTTATGTTATAAGTTTATCGTCGAGCTGGAACACCTTGCAGCACTTATACCATGTTCACTTGTATCATATGTTTTGTCTTCACCGTTATCAGCGATGTCCAAGATAAATTTAGAAGTTTTACATGAATTGAAAAAGTCATATAGGTTTTTTGTGTGTGAGGTGTTTTGTAAGTGATTTGCCTGGATTTGAACCCACGACCTCAAGCACGAGAGGCGAAGTCGTAGCCACTGATGGGCCATACACGTGCATACTTTATTGTATATCAGAAAATAAATTAACAACTATCAAATACTATTTGTATCAGATACTTCAATTATTATATAGCATAACTTTGTTTTGATTTACTAACAAAGCCATTATGGGCTAAACGGTCGATCCATTTAATCTGTATCGAAACCATGAATAACTTCAATCTTTATTCCCTTTTATCGTTAAATATAATGTTGCAGATTTGTCATAATATTGTGACATTACTTTTATTTTTAGATAATATGAGACATAAGACACAAAGAATATTAAAAAAAGTAAAAAGATCGTCTCAGACCCAAAGTATTGTCCTGATGAAAAATATAAATTTAAATCAAAAATATAATTTCTTTCACTGGATTTATGAGTCCATTTCTCCGAGAACAGATGTTCTTGGCCTTGGCCTCGTAAATAATAAATAATATGAACGTTTATAAATGCTTCACGTTCTTAGATCCTTGGGCCTTGGCCTAGTGCCATTGTCGCGTGTCTGTGACTAATATAATAATTTAATTACGGTATTCACTGCCTGGGTTATACATTTTATTCGAGAAGAATAATATCTTTTGTATACTGTTCGTACGCAACAAATTAAAATAAAATATTGCCGACTTGGGAGCAGTTTAATTCGCATTACTCATTTTTAACCGATTTACCAAAAAGAAGGAGGTTCTATGTTCGACTTTATGTATGTTCACTGATATCTCCGTCAATTTTGGACCGATTTTGGAAATTATTTTTGTTTGAAAGTGAAATTGGTCCCATTTTAATTTGGTGAAGATCTGATGAAGAACTTCGAAGATATACAGCAGAACTCTTCAATAAATAACGGCAATGCATGCTGCATGCTGCAATCGCATGTATGTTTATTGTTTATACAATTTCATAACACATTGAATTTGGACACAAGGAATTTGGTGTATATCCCTTCTACCCTCTTATGTATCCAACTCTTTTTGTTATAGGGATGGTTGGGTACTATAAGTTGGAGGTAAGGCGCAACCTCGCTCTTGCAAAATATGTTTTTATGGTTTTTCGTGGCATGCTGAATAATCCACAAATATTAGAATCATTGGAATTGCTCGTTCCAAACAGGAGGCTACGGTTAGGACCTAGGGAGGGGCTTTTTAAAGTCCCGGCAACCCGTACAAATTTATTAAAGTTTGCACCAGTGATTCGTGCAGTAGGAATACTTAATAACATCTCTCTGCGTTTAGACATATTTTCTTGTTCTTTGACGGAATTCCAGAGGGTGACACTTAGTGTGTTCTCCACTGTATAACTTGTGCCTCTATATATAGTATATATAGTAACGGGTCTACCGTTACTTGGGATTGTATATTGTATAACAATTTATGACTACTTTTGTTAGCTTGGGTCTTACCTGTTAAAACAAATGTATGTGGTAATTAATAAATAAATAAAAACATCACGCCAGTACGCTCTTAAGGTGTACGCAGATCTCTCATTTCACCGGTTATGTTCAAGTTTCATGATATTCGGGAAATATATTCTTGCGTTATAGTTACCTTACTAAAAAACTAGCTTATTAGGTAGGTACAACTAAAAAGTGAAAAATAAAAAAACTTTTTTGCAAAAAAATACTACCGACTTCTAAATAAAAACTACAAATTAAAAAAAAATACTTTATTTTTGGAAGCCGGTGTCCATAACGCAAAAAATTGTTACCTACGAAAGACACTGACTTCCAAAAATAAAGTTATTTTTACTTTGTTGTTTTTTATTTGGAAATCGGTAGTATTTTTTTGCAAAAAGGTTTTTTTTGTCTACGTGTTTTTTTTTGTTACGACATCCGAAACTATGCAAATGCATACGGTTTTGAGTGTATGGATGTTTATTTATTAACAAACAAAAATTGTTTAAAATCAACTTTATATCTGTATAATTTTACACTTAATACATGCATTTTATCACATTGTAAAATTGCAAATCATAAAAGACTTTCGACACAAAATTTTCGGAAATAAAAATCCTTGTTTATCCCAAAGATTAATACGAAATTAAATCTCCTGTTATTATTGAAGTGAAGTGATCTCGCCGCGATAGTTCAAGGCCTGTAACCTCTGTCACAAACACGTTCCGTGTCAAAACAAGTTTACTAATCGAAAGTCGCTTACATAATCTAACATGCCATTAATGAATGATAGGGCGATAACACACAAAGACTCGAAAATAAAGACAATAAACACACCTAACAGAGAAACCATTTGTTACAAAAAAGAGACATAAAATTAATGGAAAATTTTAAAGATGACAATAAAGTTCTACATCAAAAGCACTAAAGGAAGAATTCGGTCAATCTCCGCGTCTTCTGCACACACATTATATTGTGACATAAAAATAAACAAAGAGTGTGAATCACAGCGCTAATGTGTGACAGTGTCAACATCGTTTTCCATCAGAGCTGTGTGTGCTGTGTGTCTCCCACCGTCGGAAATAGCCGTCCAAAGTGATGTCCACGTAAATAACATTTGGCCATCTTTGCTTTTCGACGGACACTGTGTCGACTGCGAACGTGTTTGGAAAGACCGATATCATGGAAGACTATTGTTTAAATAGCAGGACTATTAATAGTTATGTTCACACAATTAAGTCTTTTACCGAGCTCTGTCACGAATACTTAAATGCAGCCTTGTTTGGAATCGAATAAACCAAAGTCATTCATTAATTTACCCCAACTACGGCGAAGCCAAAGGGAGGTTTATTATTCTAACCGGTTTTATGTATGTTCGTCTGTTCCCTCATAACTTCTAAATGACGACAACGCATACAACCACGGCTATCCCCTAAGAATATTTTCTTGTTTCATACGTTACAGAGCGCGATCTTTTTAAAGTAAGGTTTTAGTTTTAAAACTTATTTTGTATTATACCATATAGTGCCGCTTTTTTTTTTTGTGGGTAGACAAAGCATAAACATATTTTATTGTGAGCTCTAAGTTAAATTAATATTTAAAATATAATTTTCTAATATTTAATGAATTAAAACAGTTAATTTTACACTAAACCGCCCCACACCCGCTATATATTGTTATCAAGTCTGCAGCACTGAGAGATACCTGGTTACAGTCACACCACAACATGGACAATAAACTCACTGCCAGTCTGGAGGACCTTGAGAAGTTATTTGGTACTCGTATGCAGGATTATGAAGCAAAATTGCAGAAGGCCATCACTAGTGCTCCATCGGCTTCACCTGACATTTCTTCAATTGCAAGTGAGTTCACGGAGTTCAAGCAGTTTGTTTACCAAGCACTCACCAAATTAAAATCTCAGGTGGAGCTGCTTGCTGTTGGATTTGACAGGCATGAAACTACCATGAGAAGGAAGGTCCTGTTGTTCCATGGTGTTCCAGAGAGGGACAGCGAGAAGTTGATTGACGTGGTCCACAGCATTTTATCTGACAAACTTAAATTGACAGAGAGTAGGGACAAGAATATTATCCATGTCTGTCATAGACTTGGATACTCACAGCAGAAGGCCCGCCCCATATTGGTGCGATTTTTTAAAATGGAGAGCCGTCAGCTAGTGTGGGACAGCAAGAAAGCTCTCAAGGGCACAGGGATAACAATCTCTGAGTTTTTAACACAAGCTAGGCACCACTTGTTTATAGCGGCTCGAAAACATTTCGGCATGCTGAATTGCTGGTCCATGGAGGGCAAGATTGTGCTTATTTGTCCAGACAAGTCCCGAAGAAAGATTGAGACGGCAGGCGAACTTCGCGATTTGATGGCCAAGTACCCGTCCTGCTCTGTCGACACCGGGGGTTCTTCGCAATCTGGGAAACCTGGATCTCCTGTGGTCGCAACATCGGCTGCGCCCGCTAAGAGCATTAGGAAGACGCGTCTGCGCAAGTAACATATAAATTGTTGTTTGTATTTTCAGGCCATGTTATGTATTACTCCTAAGTTTGGTTGTTTTGCACTAGCGATTCACTATTTCCACTCACAGGCCGGTAGTTCTAAAAGTTATTTTACCTGTATCACCTTTAAATATTTAATTTATTTACCGGTTTTGTTTATAATTTTACAATGTTTTTAGTTTGACAGAATGAATGACAAGACGTTGTTGCACTGACAGTTGGCATCTGTCAGTTGACATATGTCAGTTGGTTGCATTGCGTTTTGTTTTCTTACATTCCATTCGATGCCGATGTGTGAATCGATTGTTTTTAAACCTGTTGAATTTCATTATTCTTTTCAATTATAGTTAAAAGTGTATTATTTAAATTTAGTTGTAAAATTTCTGCCAATATACCAGCGAGTTGGGGTGGTTTTCTTATTTGATAGAAAATCTTTTTTAGCGTTTTGAATATTTATATAGATTTTATTTATATTTATTTGTATTACTAGTTAGGTATACTTATATATATTATTATGAATAATGTAGCTGATTTTAATGACAGCTTCTTCTCATGCTCTTCTTCTGATAGTTTTGCTAGCGCGGATAGTGACCCTTCCTTGCCACTCACGTTACACGATAAAATCTCTTCTCTTTTCTCTAATAATCCTAAAAACCTGCATATTGTGCACATAAACGCCCAGAGTGTTCCTGGTCACTATTCTGAACTTCTGGCATCCTTCAGCAGTGCTAACCTGGATGCAATATTGATATCGGAATCATTTTTGAAGCCTTCTCTCCCATCTACGAATTATACAATCCCCGGCTTCGTTTTGATCCGCAATGATAGGACTGGCAAAGGTGGAGGAGGTGTGGCTGTGTACCTGCGGGCTGACTTACCCTACAGGGTGGTTAGTTCATCTCCTTCGCTGTACTCTGAATCGGCTGAATACTTGTTTATTGAAGTATGTGTACATCACACAAAAGTTTTGCTTGCAGTGCTCTACAGCCCTAATCTTCACATTGACTACTTCAATTCTCTTGAATCTACTCTTAGCGATCTATGCCCCATGTATGAGCACATTATTATAATGGGTGACTTCAATACTTGCTTGATTAAAAATGACTCTCGCTCCCTTAAACTCCTTTCACTCTTGTCTTCGTTCAATCTTCAAGTTTTGCCTCTCTCTGCTACTCACTATTTTCCCAATTGTACGCCTTCTTTACTCGAGCTAATGATTGTTTCCTCTCCTAATAATGTTTCTTCCCATGGCCAGCTTACTGCTACTTTCTCTTACCACGATCTTGTTTATCTATCCTATCGTATCCGTGTCCCCAAGCGTAAGCCCCAGCTTTTATATCTACGTAACTACAAGGGCATAGACCTGGAAGCATTGAGGCATGATGCCGGCGAACTTGATTGGTCTCCTCTGGTCGGGACGGATGATATCGATGACAAGGTGGAGTGCCTTAATGTAACCATTCTGAACTTGTATGACCAGCATGCCCCTATTCGACGAGTCAAAGTGCGGCATAATCCTGCACCATGGATTACACCACAAATTAAGGAGTATATGGCCCGTAGGGACAAAGCCAAAGGCAGGTTTAAGCGCAGACCTTCAGACCTGAATCTCGCTTATTACAAATCTTTACGTAATCGCTGCAGTCATCTGTGTCAAGATGCTAAGAGGCGCTACTTCCATGAACAACTCAATAACCGCAGTTCTTCCGATATATGGAGATTCCTTAAGTCTGTAGGCATAGGCAAATCGCCTACCAATCAGTGCAAGGATGTGAACCTTAATGATCTCAACAATCATTTCTCTCGTCTTCCGTTTTCTCTTGATAAGCGTGTTAAGGCAGCAACTTTAGAGCGTCTTTCCAGTTTGCCGTTGCCACAATGCCCGACCTTTAACCTTAGCGATGTTACTGAGGATGACGTTAAGAAGTCTGTTTTGGCAATAACTTCTTCAGCAGTCGGTAATGATAAGTTATGTTCCAGGATGATTAATCTTATCCTTCCATCATTGCTTCCTGTTCTAACTCACATCTTCAATCACTCGTTTACCTCTTGCTCTTTTCCGACGGTGTGGAAGCAGGCTCACATCATACCTTTACCTAAAACTAACAATCCTTCTTTATTAACGCACTTTAGACCTATTTCTATTCTTCCATTTCTCTCTAAAGTCTTCGAACACTTAGTTCATAGACAAGTATCTTATTTCTTGACGTCAAACTCATTAATTTTATTAAATGTGAATTTTAGATGTTGTTCAAATTGTATCTTTTGTTATTGTGCTACTAACCTAGGTATAAGTTTGTATTGTTACTAACACCATGATAATGTTTGTTTAGTTTTAAGTTATTTTTATATGGGCCCTGTCGCCTTAAATAAATGGATTATTATTATTATTATTAATATCTCCCTTTCAATCCGGTTTTCGTACGGGTCACAGCACTGTTTCTGCACTTTTAAAAGTAACTGACGATGTCCGCTGGGCTATGGAGAATAAGTCCCTTACTGTACTTGTATTGCTTGATTTTAGCAGTGCCTTCAACTCAGTGGATTTCGACATTTTGCTTGGTGTTCTGGAATCCATCAATTTCTCTTCTTCCGCTGTAGCATGGTTCAATTCTTATCTTCGGGGACGTTCTCAGTGTGTTCGCCTTGATGAGTTCTTCTCTGATTGGTGTAGCCTCACTGAGGGGGTTCCACAGGGTAGCGTTCTCTCTCCTCTTCTTTTTTCAATCTTCATTAACTTTGTTACCAGAGTAATCTCATCTAGTTTCCATCTTTATGCAGATGACTTGCAGCTGTATCGACATTTTACTTTAAACGACGCTGGTTCTGCTATTGCGGCTATGAACCGGGACCTGGCATGTATCAGCTCATGGGCTAAGTCATTTGGTCTACAAATTAACCCAAGTAAATCACAGGCCATGGTCATAGGCAGCAAATTCGTTCGCAATGCGGCTAACGTTGCTTCTTTGATGCCTCTATATCTCGACGGTGTGCGCATAGAATTTACCGAAACCGCAAAGGATCTGGGGGTAATCATTGACTCCAATCTCTCGTGGCATGCACAGGTCAACGAAGTCAGTCGGAAGGTGCATTTTTCATTCCATTCGCTAAAGTGCCTTCAGAGTCTATTGCCCTTAAAGACGAAAATTTCTTTGGCGCAAACACTTATTCAGCCGATTATAGATTATGCCGACGCCTGCTACCTGGATGCCACAGAGGAGCTATTAAACAAGCTTGAGCGCCTGCAAAACTTATGCATTCGCTTTGTTTATGGTCTACGTAAGTATGATCATGTTTCTCACCTTCGCAAGGAACTCAAGTGGCTCCCTATCCGTCTTCGCAGGAACACTCGGATTTTATGTCTCCTCTTCAACATCTTACACAACCCGTCTTATCCTTCCTACCTCCGTGAGCGATTTTCTTATGCTCGCCCTAGAGATGTATTATGTAGGTCACATCTTAGATCCCTCCTTAAATCCCATCCTCATAAAACTAGCTATTATTCATATTCCTTCTCTGTCCATGCTGTAAGATTGTGGAACTCACTTCTGCCTAGCATTAGAGATCTGGATACTATCTCGCTTTTTAAAAAACGATTAAAAGAGCATTATCTTTCCTCTCAAATCTGATCTTTATAAGCATATGTATATATATTCAGTATCTATCTATTTTAGAGTTATGTATTTATTTAAGTATATATCACTTATACTATATGTGTATGTTTTTTATCTTAGGTTAGTCGTTCACTTTTCTACTCTTCTTGCTCTCACACACTATTTGTCTACATTTCTTCTTCATATCTCCTTTTCGCGGGTCTGCTGGTAGAAATTTCTAAAGAAATAAGCAGTACCCTTGTACTCCTCTGTCATGATGTGTTTTCTATGTGTATTTTCTGTGTGTACATTAATAATAAAATAAAATAAATAAATAAAATAAAATAGTGGCAATGGCCATCTCTCACAGAGGAGAGGCCTGTGTCCCAGCAGTGGAAACATTAAAAAGCCTGATCATGATGATAGTGGCAAAGAACAGGCCGAAAGCCATCATATATAGCCGAAGTACTCCTAAGTCGGTATTATCGTATAGTAAGTTTTTAATTGAAACAATCACTCTAATGATTCCCAAGAACACAATAGACAAACTATATCAATGCCAGATGAAAGTACAAGCAATAGGTTTAAAAAACCCAGCAGAAAGGTCAGCAACATTTGCCGGCAGCAGCTAATCTCGTGATCGATCGGCACGGGCGATGTGTCGCATTCCATTGATATATTGCGCTCACAAATCGTTCCACACATTTATCATACTTTTATTAGCTTTTACAATTATTTTACGTTCATTTTAGAGACAAATTCTAGGGTATGTTGTAGGTGCATGTCATGTTGGTGTGTGATGTCTGTTGTGTTTGTCATGTGTGAAGAACACTCTTTATTATGTACACCATATAAGTTACAATAAATACAAAAGGGATGCGGGCAAAACATTTTTAGGGTTTCGTAGTCAACAAGGAACCCTTATAGTTTCACCATGTCCGTCTGTCCGTCCATCCATAGCTACAAAGCCGATAAAGTGGTGAAATAAATCAAAGTTTTTTTTTTGTATTGGACTTCCTTTACACGTAAAATGAGTATGTTTTTTTTACCTAGTCTAGCCCATGGTGGGGGTATCATTGGATAGGCTATTCAAAATATTACGGGTCTGTGAAAACCATTTTTCAGGGATCCATTTGCGTAAAATTAAGCTATAGATGTCTAATTTTTGTTAGAGTCAAGTGTGTGGGGACACTTGACTCTAAATGGTTACTTTTGGATGTGAAAAAAAACACGGCTGTATGTAGTATATACCTGTATAACAAAATTAAAAGGATAACTACCTAGAAAGAAAAAAAGATAAATAAGCTTTACAAATCACGAGTAATAGTCGACCACCTTATAAAAAGTACTCAGAAAAGTAAACATTTTGTATATTGATGTATTTTAGAACGGCAAAGTTAATTTTGTCCCTTCGTTAGAGAAATGTTTGGTGCTTTCATTGTTTATAACCGTTAGTTATGTCACCTACTTATTTTGGTGAATATGGCTGTTTGTACGGGACCCTCTGTGCGTGGGTCAGACTCGCACTTGGCCGATTTTTTTATTTGGGAGAGTAATAAAAAAAATTTGGAACATATAATTATTGTCTTTTGTCACGTAAACAAAAAATTAAGACGATACTGTGCGTTGGAATTTGGTATGACGTCATGTTTAAGTACATTTTTTACTCAAAAGTGACGTCACAAGCACTTTTTGCAATACATTTTTGTATGTTTTTTGTTGCCTTGTAAAGGAAATTTTACTGACGGAGTAAATAGAATTATCATTTGTCTACCTAGAAATCATTTCTATTGCAGAAACCATTTCATTGGGTGACACAATGAGTGACCTGATCATTAAAAGTGATCTTTTAAACATAACCTTTTGATGGATTTAATACCATGTAAGTGTTGTTTAAGATCAATATCAATAACTTGACCTAAATCATGACTTTGATTACTGTCAGCGTTATCATTGACAATCATATCTTGACTGGTTGCTATTGTTTTCAGCAAAAACGCAGTTGGGTTTGTAATAGTGTCAATATCAATCATATTATTTTCGTATATAAAAATATTTGTTTGACCTTCATCAATAACAATATTTCCAATGTCAAAAAGCTCGTTGTCACATAACACAACATCATCACTATTGCTTATTTTTCTTTTTATTATTGATAGAATGGTGCTTGACCACTATTCCATCTGATGGTAAGCGATGATGTGGTCGACGGTGAAGTACGCTTGCCTAGAATAAAACTATTCACTCTTGATCAGGTAACAGATTCTGGCAGGGAATTCCACTCCTATGCTGTACACATAATGGGTGGGATGTCCACCGTGTACCGATGACGCATCGCCGTACGTCTTGTAGTCCGATGATGGAACGGGCTAGGAAGAATTAGTAGAATATTCCTCGAAAGGTTAAGCAGAGGTACTCCAATAGCAAACCCACAATTCGCCAGTAATTTTTAAGCCTCATGAAGCGACCCTATTGCTTTCACGGGGCACAAGTTACGACTCCGGACCGCTACTATGAAATTCAAGATGGAACAACCCAATAGCACTTTTGGGAATCAAACCAAGGTCTTCGTGTTCACACAATAGTATTTGCAACCACTAGACCAACAAGGCAGTCAACAAAATTCATCTCATCTCATCACCTTCAGCCTTTTAATGTTCCCACTGCTGGGACACAGGCCTCCTCTTTGTGAGAGGGAATGGGCCGTAATCCACCACGCGGGCCCATTGCGTGTTGATGGATGTCTCATGTTTTCGATTTTTTTGTTCTAGGACATGCCGGTTTCCTCACGATGTTTTCCTTCACCGTTTTGAGAGCAGTGGTGATGAATGATGCCTGGGCTTGAACTCACGACCTACAACTTCACTACTGCTCTCAAACTCAACAAATTAAATTGTTCCAAATATTTTGCAATACATCCAAGTCCCTATGTCTTCGTACATTCCAATCGCACATTTTGAATTCATCCTCACTCTCTAAATCTAACATTGCATCCTGACAGAGATTTAAGTCGAATACATTGTAAATATAGGACCCTCTGGGCTCCCAGAAATCACGTGCCGCGTCTGAAAGTGAATGTTCGGGATGCCGAGAGTTCCCGTCATTCGGCCTCGGCTTTCGTCTGTCCCTTCGCCGAAAAATCCCAAGTATTAGGAGATCTCGAGTAGGGGAGGGTTTAGAAGGATTACGCTGGCTGGTTGGGGCTGCTTGTAATTGAAGTGTGTTTGTCATTGTTTTGTAGTTTCAATTGTTTTCTTTGAGTTCGTTGTTGTTATTGTTAGTTTTGGCTCCTTGAACGAGTTAGCTGCTTTAGTTGTAGTTACAGCTGTCTTTTATGAACGTGATTTAGGTTAAACAGTATAATAGATATTGATGAGTGACTAATATAACCAAATATTTTGTAGACCACGGGTGATTACAAATTATTAACATTCGTTTACATTCTAAACAAGTAATGCGGCCGTGGCTAAGTGGTAATGCCGCTCGTTTCCATCTTTCGTCCAAGTTAAGTTTCGATTACAAGGTTGGTGCGTGGATGGGCCTATTACATACCGAGACCCTGCCATGCCTTAAAAGCACATTATGCTATAGGTGTCGGTTACCATTTGTAAATTTTTGTCAGTCGTTATGGTTAGTTAGATTTTTTTTTCCCCACCGGCTCGCGCTTTACCACTATTTCACCTGATGGTAATCGATGATGTAGTCGATGGAGAAGCATGCTTGCCTAGAAGTAACCCCCTCTTGACTTACAGACTCCCAGGTTGTAGCTATCAGGAGACACAGACTCCGGCAGGCAATGCCACTCCTTTGCTGTACATATAATAAAAGTATGTATTCCCAAAACGTTTGGTGCGTATGGGTGATATGGACATCACCATGTACTGATGACGCATCGCCGTACGTCTTGTAGTCCGATGATGGAACGGGCTAGGAGGAAATAGTAGAATATTCATCGAAAGGTTAAACAGAGGTACTCCTATAGTACACCCACAATTCACTCTTGGGTTAAATACCCCTAGACTGTAGCTATCTAAAAATACAGTTGTCAGACAATCAGACACCACTCTTCACCGTTTCACCCAGTTACTGGGTTCAAGTGGTCAAATAGGCAGTTGCTCCTTGTAAAATACTGGGAAAATGCAGACACATGATGAGTGAACATTCTGAAAAAAAACTGTCATATAATAAAAATTAATGATACACTTTGTTACTGATGTGTTGAAGACAAAAATAAAAGAAGTGTCGCAATCCACGGTAGGCGCGTTTTTATTCCCGCACTTCGTCGCAAGCCTACAAAATAAAAAATATTTTTACTCTTTGTTTTAGTACTTAGGCACTTAAGGTTTATGTCAGCTAACTTAGAATACTTGGTACTCACTGTGGAAAATATAAAGAAAACCAGGTCATTTGTTTTCTAAATACAGGATATCAACTTTACTAAACCCGAAAAACTGTTACGTAACGATAATTAAACCTATTCTTTAAATATTGAACAAACTTCCACATGCTCTACTTAAAGTTATAATCCTCCCCATAGTTTTCCTCGTAAGAGGTTGCCTCTTTTATGGGGTTATATTCCAAAGTTTTACCAGCCCTCGGGGCTCATGACTTTAGTTGGCAGTCAACAGAAAATTAGAAGCATGCTAGATGTAGCAGGATTAAACTGACAAGGAGCTTGGTAATTGACCGACAATTATTTAAATCAAAGAAATTGGAGGAGGAACCAACAATCTAGAAAACCAAAGAGAAACACAAAAAGAACATTAAGCTCATTAGAAGAAACGAACCTTCGAACCTGTCTTCATTACCGAACAATTATTCAAGCAAACCACTTAGAATGATCGCCCTTAATAAAATACTCTTAACGAATTCACGCTGAAAAAGATACGCTTTTTATTTAAGACACAATGGGCTTACGACCGAGTGACAGAGGAAAAATTATTCAGAAAAGCAACGTGAAAAAAAGCGTTTCGTCATAAGAGGTATAAAATATGCACCCTCGAGTAGAGATATATAGGGCCTGGAGAGTCCCGGCGGCAGACAACAGAATTATGGTCCTTGACTTTACAGGGCAAACTTTTTGAACGACTCTTGTGTGGGGATTGTGCTGCAATTGTAAAGAAAAATAATGCTTAAGCGAATTTTCCAGTCCGGGATTTGTTGAAGTTAGGATACATTTTTTTAAGTATTATTTTCGATAGGCTTTTCTTTGGCTACCTTCTCACCTGGTGGTTAGTGATGACGTGGTCGACGGTGAAGCACGCTTGCCTAAAATTAATCTATTCACTCCTGACATAAAGGCCCTTAGGTTGTAGCTATCGGGAACCAAATTTCTGTAACGCACAACATGCAAATGATAAGTTACCATAAATATAGCTGATATATGTTGTTGTAGTTGGTATATGTTATTCTTGTTGTTGTTAGTTATCTTGCACTTTCATAATACTAGCCTGCCTTGCTAAGCTGAAAGGGCCTAACTCTGAGTGCGCTCTTTTAGTTTTTTTTTTATATAATTCGATATACAGCTATAAAAAATGCGCATAAATACTAAATACCGCTATCTAACTTAAAACATTAAAAAAATCCAATAAGAAGATTATTTTATATCTCAATTTTGCCGTGAATTGCTTAGAGATTTGTCGCCATGTCATTTTTAACCCCCGCCGGAAAAAGAGGGGTGTTATAAGTTTGACGTATGTTGCTGTGTATCTGTGTGTCTGTCTGTGGCATCATAGCGTCCAAACGAGTGAACCGATTTTGATGTAGTTTTTTTTGTTTAAAAGGTGACTTAATCGAAAGTGTTCTTAGCTATGTTTGAATAAAATTGGTTAAGCCATTCAAAAGTTATGGGCGTTTTACTGTTTTAATCGGGGTGTTTTCGCAAGATATCGTGTCATAATGACGTGTTCAATAGATTGCCGATCGAAGCTTATCTACTATGTACTAGATAAATTATGTAGCATGAAATAAAATTGTGTCGGAGTTTTTGAAATTTTGAAATTTTACTTGTTATCAAACCAAATAGCCATATCATGACATAGGCTGGAAACGCTTAAAATAGTTAATGACAACGGTATTCAATTTAAAAATATTGGTTTTAGTAAGTTCATCATGATTTTTGGTCAGAAATACGCATAAATAGGTTATAACATCTTTACAATGATTTGTTTTTGAAGGCGCGAAAACACAATTTACAAAGAGTATATTTTCTCAAAACCGACTCAGATTGATCAGATTGAGATAGCACTTTTCGGCTTAGCAGGGCAGTAATCCTATTTTGTAAACAGTTGCTAGCTTAATAATCTTATTCTAGGTAAAATATGCTGGCAGTACTATCTGCCATGCTATGTATGTCTAGCATTTACATAGTTCTGCTGAAGCGCTCTCGAGGTTTGCTCACAATTAATGTAATGGTTTATGAAACTACGAGATTTCACCAAGTTTTGATACTACGGGTAATTGCCAACGGAAGATTTAACTATCAACATGCAACCTTCATGTTCAGACTATTAATAGGTTTTAATAAAATGCAATTAAAATACTTTACATAAATTAAAATACTCATGAGCGTCAGTTTTAGATAATTATAACCTTAATTTAAAATCTGAAGACGAATTAAATATGTCATGGTTTAGATGTTATAAATAAAATTAACACATCTGCCAATGTTATCGATTTAATACAGTAATTTAAAAAAACCGGCCAAGTGCGAGTAGGAATAGCGCACGAACGGTTCCGTACCATTATTGCAAAAATCGCCAAAAAGATCACGTTTGTTGTATGGGAGCCCCACTTAAATATATATTTTATTCTTGTTTAGTATTTTTGTTATAGCGGCAACAGAAATATATCATCTGTGAAAATTTTAACTGGCGTGCTGTCACGGTTCATGAGATACAGCCAGGTGACAGACAGACAGACAGATAGAATGACGGACCGCGGAGTCTTAGTAATAGGGTTCCGTTTTTACCCATTGGGTACGGAACCCTAAAAAACGATCCAATCAATTTACGGCAAAATGTATATGCAGCATCTAATAATTATTACAATATTTGTAATTCACGACCAGTTGCGGTCGCTATTACGTAATACAGACGCGTGAAAGTGACACGAGTAATTATTAAATCCTAGCAAAGATACATTGAGGTGAGCCCCGTTAAGTGGGGCTTAGCACGTCAGATTCATCGAAGATTTATATTGTTTATATAGGCGCCAAAAAGTCCGTCCTTTCGTTTCAATTTTAGGACCCTTTTTAACAAACCATTATTTACCTTAACTGCTGTGACATAAAGCTTATAGTCGCAGGTTTGTGAATAACGTATTTTGGGAAGTGTAAAATAAAGGTTGTGTTGTAAATAAGTGCTTTTTTACTGTCTTTATTTTTGTACAAATGTGATGAATTGAGGTATTCATTTTATAGATACTTGCGTGCCTTGAATATATAAAAGGACATGAAATGTTTATAACATCAGGATGGTTTCATTATGGACCAGTTTCAGATCGAACACTCTCTTGTAAAGTAACGCGATTTTATTAGGATCTTTTATAAGGACGGCTTCAGTTAGGTCCTATCCTAGAATCTTATCTAGGTGTATGAGGTAGCTTATTGAAGTTTGTTCTACCACAATCTACATCCTTACCTGTATTAATATACAAATTCACTCAAACATAATCATCTACATTATCTCCATTTTCATGTGGGTGTGTTAGTAGCACCTCTATTTAACCTTTCGGGAAATAAAGGCTTGATCTTATATTATGCTTTAATCATCTACAATCATTCAACAACAACTTAATAATCTTCCTTAATACAACGCTAAAACATCATCACAACTTCTTGATCAAAGAAGAAAATGTTAACCCTTCAAAGCATCCAGAAATAGACACGCACAAAAAAGTATTTCAAAAGGCGCCTCCATAAAGAGCGTATACTAACGAGTGTAGATCAAAGGGGACTTAATTTTATACGACGCGATTCCCAAACAAATGAAGCGGGCAGTACTAATCGCCGCATTTGTCACGCGACTTATATTCTTCATTCTTCACGTTAGACGCCGGATGACGCGCGACGTTTTAGGGTTATATTCGTAACGACATTCTTTCGTATGCCGAATATAAAAATATCAGAGATCGGTATTCTGTTTGATGTGTTTCATCTTCTTTGTGATTGTAGTGAGTTTCCGGATGATAGATTTAGAATGAATGATTGACAATGGTATTTATAGGCAAGGGAAGGTACAGTAATTTTTTCATGCATAAAGTATTTTTGACCCTTCCTCCTTTCTCATTATTATTACATATATTACATATTATTTTTAGGGTGATTTTCAATCGTTTAGGGAGTGGAATTATTTACTTTTTAGGGTTCCGAAGATAACAAGGAACCCTTATAGTTTCGCTATGTCCGTCTGTCCGTCCGCAGCTTAGCTCAGATACTCTTAGTACTAGAAAGCTATAATTTGGCATGGATATATATATTAATGATTCCGACAAAGTAGTAAAATAAAATAATGTTTTTTTTTTTCTTGTTACTCCTTTGGACACAAAGTTGGGATGTCTTTTTTCTCGTCTATCCCATGGTGTGAGATATGGTTGGATAGGCCATTCAAAATTATAACGGGTCTGTTAAAACCATTTTTCGAATCAGAGATCCGTTTGTGTAAAACTAAGCATTAAATTGCAAATTTTTGTTAGAGTCAAGTGTCGTCGTTCCCCAAAATGGTCACTTTTGACTATGTGAAAAAAATCACGGCTGTATTAACTATAACGAAATAAAAAGAAATACTATCAGAGCAAAGTAGGCTTTACAAGTTTACGAGTAATAGTCGAACAACTTATAAAATGGATACGTTTTGGACCACTATCTCAGCTGATGGTAAGTAACGATGTGGTCGACGATGAAGCACGCTAACCTAGAAGTAACCTCTTGACATAAAGACCATTACAACATGAATTAATAATTCGTAGCAAAAATAACAGTTTTGTTTAAACCACTTCCCAAACCAGGTCAGTAGAACATTGTTTCAAATATTTCGTGTATCTCCAAGATTGTACGAAGGTCTCTATTATAACTTAATAACATTTTTCCTTCAAACTTTCTTTACAGAAAGGATTCGGCCAGCGGCGGCTACAGCCGAGAGATATTATCTCGGACACGTACCGTGGCTACTTATTTTAAGAACACTCACTCAGGAGACGTTCAGCAAAATAAAGTAAATATTATTTGAGGAAAAAGTATGTTGAATATGACGTTTAAAATACTTTGTGAACATGTCGATTGAGGTAAGAAGTTGGACTGCTGAAACCGGAGGGGGAGGGATGAAATACATGGGAGTGAAAGAGTAATGAATATAAACGGAGATGTAGAAGAGGGAAAGGGGGACCAAAGTCATTAGATGTATACTCAATAATGTATTAGCTGTGATTACCTATAATTGAGTATGCTTATCAGGAAAATGTGTACCATTTTTATTATTTCTGTATAAGTTTTAATGGTTATGTTACTTGGTGGTGATCTTAAATAAACAAATAAAATAATAAATATACAAAAAAATATTAATTATGGATTGATTATGTAAGGAGTGATGTAAAAAGAAGACAGAGTGAATGCTAGTGTGACGGTCGAAGAGACTTTCAACACAACTACATTGGTCCTCTTCAAAATCCCCTCAGCTCCAAATTCTTCTTGAATGTAAGCAAAAAACGTGTTACTCGGACCCTTAATAATTGATAAAAAATGAAGGGGTAGGCACGTTAAGTATAGGTACGAGGATAATAGCCTATACTTTAATGTGCCTCTATCCAGTACTTCACCAGGCTTAAATCTCATGTAATAAGGGAATCTCCCTTAGATTCTCAAAGCGAAGGCTTTGGGAATCTTCTAAGAGGACTTTTTTCTTCTGCTTTCTTAAGGAAAACCCCACAAAAACTGTCTAAGGATAGCCTGCCTAACACTACACTTTTCTGCATAAATTACGCACTAAAACATCTAAAGATAGATTATAAAACTTTTAACTTCAAACAACACCCCGTTCTGAAATACATAATCAACCTGTATCCACACGAACGCAGCACCATATAAATGCAAAACTCAGTTTATATTAAAGTGTCCACGTCACATAAACGATATAAAGAATTAAATTTAGTACCAACTCACTTCCTGCCGTCTTCAAGCTATAGTGCCACTATCTGAACATTGGCCGATTCTAGTTTTTCATGCCATTAAACAAATCTCTATCGATCTTTCTAAGCATATTTTTTTCTACCATCAATGGATTCCGCAAAAATGTTTATATATTTCCAAATTAATATGTTTATAAACTTATTTTTTATTAGATTAAGTCATTGATATAAACTAACAATGAACCTATTCAAAAGTGCGCAATTAGATTTAATGTTGACACCAGAAACTCTCCCAGTTTATAAGCAGCATTGATTTTTTATTGCATTGTTTTCATTGGCGAAGAGGATTTCAGGAAAACCCATAATTATATAGAATTTGTAACCTATATTCGTGATATGTTAATAACACTAACTCATACTAACTTTATAATATGTCTGCCTACATTTAAATACATGGACAATGCCAATACTATGTTTAACAGCCGAGTAGATACTTTTAATAATTTGATTTGTATGGATGTTGAGACTTACAATTACGCATTTATCTTGGACTCAAATTTAAATCTTCCATACACATGGGATACATATAACCAGCGACATGGGCACCTGAATAGCAAGTGCTTTGCGCAGATTATCTCGGATTTACAGGAGTTCATCCTAGACTTAGGGGCAGCAAATACTTCTAATTTAAGACTTTTAAGAGATGAACTTTCTAATGACTACAATGACTCAAATGTTAATCGGTCTAAAAGTCCATCCAGTAATATTAATGAGACAACCGAGTCGTCCCACTCAAATTGTTTTTTTCGCCTATAACTGCATAAATATCTTGCATCAAAACATTGCTGGTCTTTTGAATAAGGTTGACCTGCTTACAGTCCATCTTCAGGAACTATCTAAGAAACAAAAAGACATAGATGTGGTCTGCATAACGGAACATTTCATTATGCGGGGCTATGAAAACGTATTAAATATCCCAAATTATTATCGTCTTGAATAACAAGCAGCTAATTAGCTGCTTGTTATTCAAGACGAGCAAAAAAGCGCGGAGGATCTTGCGTTCTAGTTAAAATAGACCTAGAATATAAGGAACTAACAGAAATCGCACGCCATTCAATAACAAACATTTTTGAATGCTGCGGAATTGAATTAGTCCGGCAAAAGTTAATCGTTATTTGTATATATAGGCCACCAAAAATTAACAACCTAAATATGTTCTATGAAAAACTTGAACTTGTTATGAAAACTTCTTGTATTAACTCAAGTAAAGCTGTTGTTCTTTGCGGGGACTTCAACATTGATACCTTAAAAAAGAATAGAATGTCCCTAGACTTTGAATATTTTCTTTTGGGCTGCAATCATAGGCTAGTACTGAGGCAACCAACTAGATTGTGCAGTAATAGCTGCATTGATAACTTTGCTCACAATTCTCGTCAAAAATGTAAATGTGAAGTGATCGATTTGGCTCTTTCAGATCACACGGCACAAACTCTGCAAATTAAGGTAAATAAAACATATAGATTGAAGTCTTGGCGAATCAAGAGACGAGATTTGTCGTTAGAAAATCTAGTTAAATTTAATCATCATCTTAGCTGCATGTCGTTCTCTGAGAATACGGAGAGTGTAAATGTAGCATATGATATTTTCTTGGAACGTTTCCGTTTATTGTATGACCTTTGCCTTCCCTACAAATTTGTTACTATACAACCGTATAGAAAAGTTAAATGGGTCTCTCGAGGAATACGTGTTTGCAGTAAAAAGCAGCGTCACCTTTTATGGCAATACAGACTGAGGCCAAATAATGAAAATAAAAAATAAATTTAAAGACTACTCAAAAAAATTTCGAAAAATTATCAAATTAACTCAGAAATCACAGAATAACTACTTCATACGAACCTCAGGTAATAAGTCGAAGGCATCTTGGCAAGTTATAAATAACAAAACACACACTTACGACCCAATTTCCCAAATTAGACTACATGATACAACAATTACAGATCCTCAAAGAATTGCTAATATCTTTAATAACTACTTTATTGATCAGATTCAACAGTCACCTCAAGTGTCATTTGAAACCAATAATATTCCGAACAACACAAACTCAATGTTTATGGCACCAGTTCTACCCCAAGATGTAATTAGAGCAATAACATCTTTAAAAAATAAAAATAGCGTTGGGTACGATGATATAGCAACGAAAGTTGTTAAATTTGTGGCGAACAATATATCTGTACCTCTTAGCCATATTATTAATCTCAGCATTGACTCTAGTGTGTTCCCTAATAGCTTAAAAACTGTTATAGTTAAACCGCTTTACAAGAAGAATAAAAAAGAAGAAATAGCTAATTACAGACCAGTAGCCTTAATTCCGGTATTGTCCAAAGTAGTAGAGAAGTTAATCTATGAATTACTTAATATTTTTTTATTTAAATATGACATTTTGTGTAATGAACAAAAAGGTTTTAGGAAAGGCAAGGGCATTAATACGGCTATTTTCGATTTATACAATACTATCATAAAAAATGTAGATAGAAAAGTACCTATTTGCGCAATCTTCACTGATATGACGAAAGCTTTTGATTGCGTAGATCACGACATTCTACTGAACAAGTTGAGTGTTTATGGAATAAGGGGAAATGTTCTCAAACTTATTAAATCATACCTTAGCGATCGTAAACAGTACACGGAAATAACTACAATTTGCCATAAGACGAAGAGTGAAAAAAAATACCGATCCGAAGGACGAACAGTAAAATATGGTGTACCACAGGGCAGCGTCCTCGGGCCACCCCTTTTCTTAATTTATATCAACGATTTGCCACGTCGTGTTGATAATCCAATGGTGTTATTTGCCGGTGACAGCACCGCGTTGGTAAAATGTAAACATCCGGATGGCTATGAACAGGACATAAATAAGACCCTGGAAGATATCGTACATTGGCTAGAAAGAAACAACTTAGTGATAAACCTACAAAAAACTAATATAATGCACTTCCATCAACGCACAATTCTAAAAAAAGTATCAGTAGAATACAATAAAGAACAAATTAACCAAGTTAAAGTAGCAAAATTTTTGGGGATTTACATTGACAGTCAACTGAATTGGCAACAACAAGCAGTGGAAATTTGCAAAAGGATGAATTCAGCGGCATATGTCCTTTCAAGGTTGTCCAAAAAAGTTGACATTCAAACTACTTTGGTGGCTTACCATGGTCTGGTTGCATCAGTGTTAAGATTTGGTATTATTTTCTGGGGCAATTGCAGCTCAAGGGAATATATATTCAAAGCACAAAAACGTTGCATTAGAGCGATGTGTGGTTTGAAGACCACAGACAGTTGCGAACCGAAGTTGAAGTCCCTAAAAGTGCTTACATTTCCGTCATTGTATATTCTGGAAATGGCCATGTTTGTAAAGACCAATAAAAACCAATTTCCGATGATATCAGAAACTAGTAAACGACCCGTTCGAAAACAATACAAAAATTTATTACAAATCGAGTCCTGCAACACAGCGTTATTAAAAAAGAGCGTTATTTGTATGGGTCCTACCATCTACAATAAATTGCCAGAAGTAATGAAAAATGATACAATTAGAAACTTTAAAAAGAAATTAGTGGCCTTCCTAACAGAAAAATGTTATTACTCGATTAATGATTTTTTAATGGACAAAACTTTTTAATCAGCAATGTGTATATTATTATTTTTTTTCTGAATAAACGTCTTATTTTGACTTTTTTCAATATTATTTAATTTATGAATAATTGTAATAATTCCGTGACATTTTAATTTGTAATTTTAATTTTTGAATACTTAATTAACAATTTTTATGAATTTAATGATTTAATAATTCTGTGATATTTGAATTTGTAATTTTATTTTGACATATTTCAATATTAATTAATACATTTATTAATATTGAAATATGTCAAATGTATATTTCTAATTATTCTGTGACATTTTAGTTTGTAATTTTATTTTTTAGATACTTAATTAATATTTTTATGAATTTTTGCGTGCCTATTTCTAGGCAGAATGTACATGGCTCACTCCTATTTACAACACCTGTATTTTAATGTGACCTACATTCATTGCAAATAAATGATTTGATTGATTGATTGATAAGTGACAGATATACATGACATATACATCTGTCCCTTACATACACTCAAAATAACCTTACTCTAAGAGCTTATGGTCACCCGTAATCAAAATCTTGCAAGTTTTGAACAATTTTGATCCACTTTCTACTGTTCGATTTAGATGAAATTATGCACGAACGTTTGTTTCTCGTGACAATGCACGTCTTAATAGTTTATTTATTACAAACACAAATACGAAAATACAAATCTTTTTTCTTTCAAATATTAGAAGGTTTAGAATTATAGACTTGAAATAAAGAATTATAGAATGTATGTATGATCCTTATAGACTCCGAAACGGCTGGACCGATTTCAATGAAATTTACAGACAATCTTTAGATTGACCCATAATCCTGTAGTTTGGTGGCGATCAGAGCATTTTTTTTAACTTTAATAGCGGGCGAAGCCGCGGCCAGAAGCTAGTATAATATAAACTAATTAAGTACTTTTTCGTATTTTGTCTCAAACTTAAAATATGATTTTGTCAGAAATGCCACTACATTACAGGTTTAGGACGGCTTCAGCTTAGATGGCATGTCAACTAATTTTCAGAATACTCTCAGTTTAGGTAAGCGTACGTTCCAGGAACAGAGCTCGTCAGTATTAGATTGTAATTAACATTACGGAGCTCAAAGCCATTTCATTTCCTAGAATATCTGTTTTGATGTTTTGGATTGACTTAATAATGTTCATCATTCTATTTGGCTATGAGTTTTTGGGGTCTACTAACCTTATTGCGTCACCGAGTTGCGTGGATTGAAATGTTAGTTAGCGTTGTCAAAATTATGTACAAAGTTATCTATAAAGTTGGAGACTTTTGATAAGTGGAAGTTTATTGGTATATTGGCAAAAACGTTGAAAACGGTATGGATATATTCTACTAGCTACATAATTTGTAGAAATCTCATGCAGATTCTAAATTTAAATTCTCTGTATATAGATTATTGGCATTAAGAATCTGGTAATCAGTTGCAAAACAGTTACGAGATTTCTTTAGATAAGGTACTTTATATTTAATAATGCTTTATTAATAATGCTTTATTAGTTAAACACACAATAAAAACCAACAGTCAAATTACAAAAAACAAATAAACAATCCTATGAACAGTAAATTTGGTTTTGATTTTAGTATAAGAATCGCAACAGACATCCTAGCTAGGTTACAAAATAACCTGTGTTAAGGATGCCAGTTCCATTCCCCAAAAGCTTAAAATTATAGATTTATCAATTTAGGAGTATTCAGTCTTTTCACAGACTATAATCACATTTCAAAATAAACCAAAATGAAACTAAATCCAAACCAATATACAACATCACAATTTAAAACCAAATTATGATACAATTAAATTTAAATTAAAATAAAACATCATAATTCAAAATGAAGATAAAACGGTATTAAATTTGAATTCGTATCAAACATCACAATTCAAAATTAAAATCAACCTGGCATCAAATTTGAGTTAATATAAAACAATGTTATTATGTAATTGGTAAAAATAAATAATTCATTAATTCATAAATGTGATTTCTAAACTTACATTCAATTTATTTCATGCATTAAATAAAAACTATAATGATTCAAAATGGAGTTACAATTCAATGATTTTGTAATTAAAATATGAGGAAAAAAAAAAAAAAAAAGCTTATTAAAAATTTAAATTTGTTTGTAAGTATAAATAAAAATATAAAACAAAATTTTAAAACTTTCCTTTGCGGTGGGTTTGTGCGTGTGTGATAGTGTTGGTGTGTAGGTGTATATGTAATTGATGAGTGTAATATGTGTTGATGTAACACTAAGACCATCTAAAAGACCAATAGACTCTCTGTCTCGTCGTAGGTTAAGCAAAGGAGCCAGTTATTAACATCTTTTTTACAGGCCTGGCTAGGGAGTTGATAAACAGGCAGCAGCTTATTTACTTTATTATACAACGTCGGAGCAAGGAAATAGTTGTATCTTTTAGATTGGCTGAAATGACACTTTTTACTTTCACAAATTAGGTCCTTACGTCTTTTAGTAATAACTTGGTATGGAGTCACAGCATGCTGAATAAGAACAGTATTTAAAATAAATAGCTGTCTGACCGTCAATACTTGACAATATTTGTATAGGTCAGCAGTCGGGAACGTGATTTTTTTAAAATTACTGATTTTTAGGATGGCTCTTTGGGCTCTCTCTAGTTTTAGAAGGAGCGTTTTTGGCGCACCACCCCAGGACGATATGCAGTAACTTAGGAGAGATTGGCACAGCGCAAAATAAACCCGTTTCAGGATTCGGGCAGGAGCTACGTGGCGTAGGGTTTTGAAGATGTAGATTAGTTTTCTAATTCTATTTTGTAGAAGCTCAATGTGGAGAGAGAATGAAAGATTATTATCAATTGTTATGCCTAAATATTTGGTATTTTTTACTTGTGTTAGTCTATAGATATTCAATATTGTTTGTTTGTTTTGTTCCATCAGTTAAATAATCTACTACTAACGAGTTACAACAAGAAAAATAATTGCATTTTCAAAAGTTTCAAAGCGTATCTTTCCTGGTAAAAAAGGTCTGTGTAACAAAGAAGTCTTCAACGCTTTGACAAACATTCACGAAACCCATTTATCTGGAATGTTCGCGACACAAACAGCTAATCGCCATCAAAGGGGAAACTCCCATTCCGCGGCGAAGTTTTTAAATAATTTCATTATTGTTAAAGTTTGGGGTCAATTTGGGGCAAAGAAAGTAAAAATTACCGTATTTGTCGCAATGGGGAGCGATTTCAATGATTTAGAATACAAAATGAAATTTTGAGGCGCCTAATCATTGTTGGCTGACCGTCACACCGAAGTGTTTTTAGGATATTCACGAAGAAATTGATTTTAGAAAATATATTGAATGTTAAAATGATCCAAAGGCCCCAGATAAGTGAAGTGTCATCGAAAGCGTAGCGATAGCGATTGTCAAAAATGCAAAATTGTATGGGATTGACAACTGATATGGAAAAAGACCGTCGGACTCGCACCCGAAGGGTTCCGTACCATTATCGCAAAAAAACAACAAAAAATACACGTTTTTTATATAAGAGTCTCACTTAATTATCTATTTTATTCTGTTTTTAGTATTTGTTGTAATAGCGACAACTGAAATACATCACCTGTGAAAATTTCAACTGTCTAGCTATCACGGTTCATGAGATACAGCCTGGTGACAGACGGACAAACAGACAGACAGACAGACGGACCGCGGAGTATTAGTAACAAGTTCCCGTTTTTACCTTTTGGGTACGGAACCCTAAAAATCACATGACCAATCCCTTACATTTTGACATTTCGTATATCGCCTTCGCTGACATCAAATGACACTTATCTAAGCCTCAGATAGTTATTATTTTGCCCAGAAAAAAAATTGGTTGCAAAACCAATTGATCGATGCTTAATATTCTGACTAGATATATCTGTTACCTATCTGTTTTATACCGGTATGTCCTAGAACCAAAAAATCGAAGACACGTGACAGCCACCAATCCGCTCTGTATCCCAGAAGTGGGAACATTAAAAAGGCTTATGGTGATGATGAAGATGATGATCTATTATTTGCCTTTATTGATTATGTAATTTTTTCTAGAGTACCTATGCGTGAGAACGATGATAAATTGTACACACTTATGAGACAACATGATTTCATATGGAGCCTTTTATCATCACCATTATCATTTCAGCCGTAAGACATCCATTGCTGGACATAGGCCTCCCCTAAGAGTCGCCACACTGATCGGTCCTGTGCGTTACGCATCCACCGGATGTCGACCGCGTACCGGCAGACGTAGCGTTTGAAGGCCTCCCTCTAGGTGAAGCGATGACCTGAGTATGACCTGAATTAATAACAAGAAAAATAATAGGAATAAATACTATTGTCAAACCATAACTCATACAGAAATTAAATTTACAAACAAAATTCTCATCTAGGTAGCTAATCAAACTCTAAGTACAGAACAATGGAAAAGCGCTATTAAGATATTAATATCTGAAGTAGGTGCTTACCTATATATAATACTTACCTAGTAGTAGTTAATTAGCTAACACACAAATATTTGTATTATTAGCACGCTTCACAATAATAATTGTGATCATGAACAAACAACTAAACACCACCTACGCGAAGCCAGCAGTCTTACCACGTTACACTAAGTCAATGTAGCGAGGGTAACACGGATTATATTTAGGAACGCTTGGTTTTCCTTAATTTCTCAAGCCCACACTTACAAGTTTTCAAATGAAAAGTTTTCTGTAGTCTCAGGTTTAGGTAGAGGCGTATTTCGTTCGACCAAAATCATTATAAGCTGTGACTCGTTTTGAGAGAAGAGTAGGTGTAGAATCCCTGAAATTAGAATATTGGTCGCATATATATATAGGCGGTTATATTTATTTAGACTTCATGCGCAAAGGCACAATTAATCTTAATGCTACTTTTGTAAGTTAGAATTAATGCCTTAATTGTCTATCTTATTTCCAGGACCGGTTATGCAGCTATGCCTACCTACTTAGCGGGAAACTTATTGAGTTCTCTGCACTTAAAAATGCAGGCTGATTTTTAGTTTTGTACTATTATGATATAAGGCGTTGCATGAATATTTTCCCTACACTGAAAAGAAAGAGTTCACGAGTCATACATTTTCGACTCTATAATAACTGATTGTATATAATGCAACAGCTGTAGAAATGAAACTACGATTTCCTCTTATAAAGCCCCATTGTTTTAACGTTTACGTATTTGTATCACTGCGAGGATGCAACTGACCGTAAATCTTCATCGAAACTAAATTAGAGCCCATAAAAACGACGCGTGACCCTATTCGAAAAGTCACACGCCTTTCTGCACCCAAACACGAGTTAAATATATCGCCACATACAAACTCCACTCGAACCCTTCGGGAAACTAAAAGCACGGAAAACCTCACATTATTCACGGAGCCAAAACTTGGAGTTGACATCAATGCGACCAATAGCTATCGATTACTGAAGGCGAACATAAATCTAATAGGTTCGGCGGGGCTCGGGAATTTCCGGGACGCTTCGGCGATTCGCGACGGTGTGTACGCAGTCCATAAATGTCAATAAAGTGCCGCAGGGTCACGCGAATGCTCAATCAGCTACCTTGCGGTGTGGTTTGAGTTGGCTTTCAACCCGGCCCCTAATATGTTTGTCGTTAAACAAGACTATCAGTCGCCGGATCTTAAAGTGATGACCTATGTAAGGATTTGTTAGAAGCCATTTAGTAATAAAAGAGGTTAATGTTATGTTAGTTTGTGTGCTTATAATAGCTAGAAAACTTTTATATTAGCTTCAAATATAAAAGTTTTTGACGTCGTCGTAAGTTCAAATACCAGTAATATTAGCTTTATAAACCAAAAGGCAATGCCCGTTTTTTAAGGATCTCTCGATTTTTATCTCAATCGCAAACTGTAGAAACACCTCTTATGGGAAATAACAATACATTTACAATATGATATATTTGGCGATTGGTGGTCGCCGAGGCGTTATATAAAGGGTCTTGAATGAGAACGATTTTAAGTACAAGCATTGGCCTTGAGCACAAAATGACATTCAATCAATGATAACGTTTGCCAAAATGAATGGGACTGACAAGCGCTACCGAAGTCGTACGTCACGAAGCATATGTCACGATTTCAATTCCTTACATTTTGTCTTTCCATCAATTGTTATCTCTGATTGAATATTTTACCTTTATGCAAAGTGTCATGTGTTGTGGCTGGAGCCCAAGGTGTTGTACACCGTACACTGAACACAATCAATCTACAGAGCCTTTTTCCAACTAAGCTGGAATAAACTTCCAGTCTAGTTCGATGCAGCTGAATTTATATCAATATTTCCATAGAATCGTTTCCATAAAGTCAATGCCTATCTGTCCTCCATAACCCAGTAACTGGGTAATACAATCAAGCCCTTGGCAATTTATCAGACTGGTGTCAGACTTTCGTGCTTCTGACTACTCTTAAAGACTGTCAAAGATCTTAAAATTACACGGAGGAGTCTCGTACCTTGACGATCGACCCGTGAGGCTGTTAATATTTAGCCAAGACCTCCGCCACTAAAAAAATAACCATTTGATGGAAAAAAGTCACCCATCCCGACAACGAACCATACTAAATTACCCAATTACCATTGAAGATCCCCACACCATAATTGCAGCCCTAACAGGCTTTAATGGTGGCTCATGAATACAGTGGAAACTTGCGAATACACTGGATCCAGAAGTAATTACGCCATAGACGCCGATTATTATAATGTTGCCAACTTGTGGCGCGAGTAATGCTATGTGCATAGTAATAGTGCGTACTGTACATAGAGGGTGTGAGAGTAGCGGAGTAATACGATGGTGGAATAATGTGCTTGACAGATTAAAGATTTAAAAAACTAAAACTTATTTTTTGTTTCCCGCGGTTTCACTAACGTGGGCTATCTCTCACAGAAATCGTGAATTTGTCGGATAAAAACTAGCTGATGGCATTTGACGATCATGCAGTTTTGTAACTTTTTTTTTCGAGTTTTATTTATAATGTCTAGAGAAAACCTCCTAGAAACAAGATAGGTACTTACTTCTTCAAATACTTTTTTCCAATTAAAAAAAACTTATTTTAAGCAAGCTTTTCAGCTTAGCGTAGATTGTCATCCAAACCAAAGTGTATGCAAAATTTCATGTTAATTGGTTGAGGATAACTGCTTTAAAATTCGGTTGCAAGATTTGACCCAAACACACATACATACATACATTGCAAGTTAATAAATAGCTTGTAAAAACCTTATTTTGACCGACATAAAACAACGGTTGACTCGCCATAATACAATAATGCTTTGATTCTTCTTTTTTTGACTTGATAGTAATTTTTGAGTATAACTGTACTTTGACAGTAGGATATTCTGTTAATAGGATTATTTGCTAATAGGTCATTTTAAGAATATGACGTTCTGCTTATAGGATATCCTTTTGCGAACAGGACGTTTTGGTACAGAGTCAAATAAACAGCATTCCAAAAAAACAAACTTCACTCAAACAAAATATTTTATTCCTGCTTCCTCAGAAAACATCTTATTTTCTTTTCACACACACCCCAGTAAAATCTCACACACTTCAAAAACGATCAAAGAGAACCACATCAGAAAACTTCAAGCCGCTAGCGTCAAGTATCAACTTTCTTTAAATACAAACACTTGTATCCCATCAGCGAACCAACATGTTCTTTGTTGGAAATAGTTACTGTTGGTCAGAAATAGAACCAACACGTTGATCAAAGAGGGACTGTATCGGGCGACGCGCATTCTGAAATGGGTGGACTTATTCTGGAAAAGATGCTGCATTTGCAGCCTTGATCACCGAATTCAAACATCAAAAGTGTCAAAGGATCAAAGACTCTTAGGCTTAAAATTTTTAAAGGTTTATAAATTATTTTCTTTTTCCTTCATAAACAAAACTAAAAAAAGAACTAAATACACAACTAAAACACACAACAACAACAAAACATCAACAACGACACACAAAGCAACAAAAAAAACAACAACTTAACCAACAACTTATTAATGTTACTCGTTGTTCTCTCCTACACAGTTTGTAACGGAAAGGTGTGATCGTATTTTAAAAATTGCTTCTGCCTATTGTAACAAGACGTTCTATGTGAGGGTAGATTTATATTAGTAAGATTATTATAGTAAACAGTACAAGGGTAGGATTGTTATAGTTGAGTTATGTTTATGTCATTTTAAAGGCTTCAAAGTGTCACTGTCAGTTATAAAATTATTTTGACATTGAAGTGACAGTTTAACAAGTGGCTGACAGGAGTCACTCTCGAACGAGGCACCGGAGTGTTAAGTTTAAGGTTAGTAAAATAATATGATATGTACTGAAGTAGACTGAATAATTGATATTAATACATTGTTATTGCGTTGATTTATTCGTTGTTTCAATTCTATGATTCCTTTCTGAGATACGATTACATCTCAGAAGTGGGATTCGCGAGACATTTTGTTTTGTGGTGAACCACCCCACGAGCTCGACCGATAAATAAAATTAGATTCATTTCACAAGAAGAAAATTATGAAAATGTGTGGTTTAACATTACATAATAACATTGTGAACGCCAATTTGGCCGATTAAAGCGGATGCGTTCAACAGTTTCTTTTTGAAAAATAATTATTGGTTATAATCTTAGTAATGGTCAAAATAAGTCGGTAGATGGATAATATGTGGAAATATTGGTTTAAACTAGTAATCGAGTATGATTAAAGTCAAGAAATGAGAAAAACTTTATAAAATTATTAACAGTTTTCGTGATAAAAATAGATTAAAAAAAAAAAAATGTTTAACCATTTTCGTTTCCTGTAATCTATCATTTTTGTGTACCCTCATTGGAAGTAGTGTAATAGGAGTAGAAATAAAAATTTATAAGAGAAATATAGTAACCAAAATGAATAGAAATGTTAAGAGCATCTCAAAATGTGGCGCCATATTTGTGATGCACATACAGATTAGAGAAATATGTAGGAGAATTAAATAGACAAAATAAAAATACAATAATTTTATAATGGACTGAGACTAACAAATAGTTATAAAATAATTTTGAAATACCTACTTTAAAATTTAAATTAAGTGACTGTGTGTTCAAGATTTGTACACAATACATTAACAAAATGATTTGAGTTCCAGAAAAATGAGCGACAAAGAGCCCAAAGTGAATTATCGACGCACCAGCAACCCTTCTTGCAACTACTAAAGACAGAGGATGTATAGTGAATCATCACGTAGTCGAAAGCGAGACCAAGGGGAAGTCGAGAGGTGCAGTCGTAGCCGGAGTCGCAGTGGCCACGGGCATGGCCAACAACAAACCCAAGGATCTCGGCGGCGCAGTCCAGCTCGTGACCGTCGGCACAGCAGCGCAACGCGTCATAAGCGGAGAAGCCGAAGCACAAGCAGCACGCGAACGCTACTCGAGCAAGAACGTGAGCTGTCCAGGGAGAGGAAAAAATTAAGAACCCTCGAAAACCAGGTACCCAAAGGACGAGACAGATTAACGGAACGGAACAGATCACGTAGGCGTTTCGAGACGCCTGAGCCTGTACCGAACAATCGTGTGCAGACAAATGCTGGCAATAAAAGTCCAACTCGGTACCGCTCCTTAATCACTCCCGGTAAACGTCACACGCCCAGTGTTGAAAAACATGAAGCACATGACAACAAGAAAACTAAATATATGACTACGGATCTGTTTGAAGATTTAATTTCAAAACTTTTTAAGTCTAAAGCAGGGGATCGTGAATCATTTTCTAGCTCAACATTGAATAACGTCGTTCCCGACTTTGACCCTATGTCGAAGGAACAGACTATTCACATCTGGCTCGATAAAGTCGATGAATGTTCAGAGATTTATAATTGGAACGATAAGCAAACGGTTCACTATGCCCTGCCTAAACTCACCGGACTGGCTAAGACATGGTTCCAGGGTCTGCCCTCTATTAAGCATACTTGGCTTGAATGGAAGTCGATGCTAAAGAAATCATTTCCTGCAACCGAAAATTATGCGGAACTGTTGACAGATATGCTTAATAGACGGGTATGCTCTTTAGAATCATACGAACTTTATTATTTTGCTAAAATTAATTTACTAAACATATGTAAGATATTTGGGAAGCAAGCAGTGGATTGTTTACTTTATGGGGTTGAAGACAGGGGAGTTCGCGTAGGTGCTTAAGCTGCAAAATTTGATAAACCGGAAGATGTACTTGAATTCTTTAAGACCATTAAGTATCATAATGGAAATCAGTCTGACTTTAACAAAGATTTTAATAAGGATAAGCGTCCTAGCAATATATCGTTAAGTAATAGCTCGGTAAATAATAAAGATAATACGGCGGCAAACAAAAATAGTATCGTAAGAGCATATTAAGTGCTTTAACTATCAGAATGTTGGTCATCCCAGCTTTAAGTGCCCTAAACCGATCGTCAAATGCACTAACTGTCATTTTATGGGACACGAGAGTTCCCGCTGTTCCAGAATAAAGGATCAGAAGAATTCTTCAAAGAATAAGGTGGTCCTTGAGGTCCTTCACTGAAAATAGTAACGACAAATATAAGGTTATGACAAATATTTACGGAATCGGTACAGTGAGGCAACATTAATTCCTAAAAAAAATGCTTTAAGATTAGGACTGCACTGGGAAACCGTTAACGGCCCATATTTGACAGGACTAGGGAATGTACCATATTTACCGCTAGGGCATGCTTTAGTGAACATTGATGTGCAAGGTATTTCGGCAAAGAATGTCGAGGTGTTTGTTGTGGATGATCACTTAATTAATTATGATGTGTTGCTTCGCCATAGCTTTACCGAAATACCTATACTTAAGATTAATAAAACATTCGTGCAGTCGATTGGTGCAAAACAGCCACACTAAGAGAAAATGGACATAACGGTATAACCGTATGATCCTGGCATCCCTAGGGTCCATGGCTCACGGTAAGAACAAAAGTTCGTGGGACGAACTTCTTTTGGACATTCAGCTAGGACTCAATACTACCGTTTATGACGTAACACGGAAAACGGCTACAGAGCTATTGTTAGGTAGGATGGCGGCGGATCCGAGCCAAGGTATATTAAATATACCTTGTGATAACAATTAAAATCAATAGTATCGTTATTTAATTGTGAGTATTTTTTATGAATTATTAATGTATATTTAATTTATGATATGTGATGATTGCAATTTGTTGTTTACAAGCTATATGATATGGAGTCTGGCATATGAACTTGTCGGTTGCTTAGGGATAAGTGAGAGTACTTTGAGTCGGGCAGGATTGGCGTTGGGATTCGCCGCCCATGATTGGCTCAAAGTACTGCTGCTGATGACGAAGTGATGGTGAAGGAAGTAGCCTCTCTTCGCTCGGCAATAGACATGACGATAGATTGAGTGAGAATGGTTGAACTGGGCAGGATTGGCGTATGAACTCGTCGCCCATGAGTGGTTCAAACATTGCGGCTGAAGTGGTGTGAGAGTGAAGGAAGTAGCTTTCACATCGCTCAAGCTATAAAATAAACGATAATGACGATCTAAAATATTGGGTGCTTTGAGTCGGGCAGGATTGGCGTTGGGATTCGCCGCCCATGATTAGCTCAAAGTACTGCTGCTGATGACGAAGTGATGGTGAAGGAAGTAGCCTCTCTTCGCTCGGCAATAGACATAACGATAGATTGAGTGAGAATGGTTGAACTGGGCAGGATTGGCGTATGAACTCGTCGCCCATGAGTGGTTCAAACATTGCGGCTGAAGTGGTGTGAGAGTGAAGGAAGTAGCTTTCACATCGCTCAAGCTATAAAATAAATGATAATGATGATCTAGAATATTTTAAATTATTTTGTAAGAATTCAGGCTATTTATTTTGTTATATTTAGTAAATAAGACCTAATACAATTATATTATATGGTTATCTTTTATAATTGTTAATGATTGATAATTGTTTGATAGATACAAGTTACTATCAAATCTATACCACACCCGTTATACAATTATAAGGAACGAAGGGACTCGTTCTTAAAGGATGGCCGACTGTAACAAGACGTTCTATGTGAGGGTAGATTTATATTAGTAAGATTATTATAGTAAACAGTACAAGGGTAGGATTGTTATAGTTGAGTTATGTTTATGTCATTTTAAAGGCTTCAAAGTGTCACTGTCAGTTATAAAATTATTTTGACATTGAAGTGACAGTTTAACAAGTGGCTGACAGGAGTCACTCTCGAACGAGGCACCGGAGTGTTAAGTTTAAGGTTAGTAAAATAATATGATATGTACTGAAGTAGACTGAATAATTGATATTAATACATTGTTATTGCGTTGATTTATTCGTTGTTTCAATTCTATGATTCCTTTCTGAGATACGATTACACTATGTAAATGCACAAGTTTCTCCAAGGAACTTAAACAAAATTGAATTAAAAATAGCAAAACAAAAAAAATAATATATGTAGGTAGTTAAAACACTGGTTGCCCTTTCAAAACGTATTTTGGTAAACTGCTCAGCGTGCAACAAATTAATGAAAGCGCTTAGACTATTATTATACCAAAGACCACACATCCACTAGCAATGAAGCGTACAAGCCATTAAGAACGTTATTCGGAATGCCATAAGTTTGAAAACTTATGTTTGAAGGCGTAATTAGAATTGACACACAGAATAGGGATGCAAGGACGAATTTGGATTCAATATTTGAAATGCACATTTCTGTAAAATGGCGTTCACGATGTGTTTTGTCGGCTTTTATTTTAAGTGCCTTTGATCTGAGTAAGATTCAAAGTATTAATGAGAGTATGTTGATGGAGGAAATAAGTCACAAAGTTGTGTTGGGGAGAACAAATTGGTACAGATTGACATTAAGTATTATATTATTTCTGAGCAGAAAATATGTCACTGTTAACGGAATAGGTTGAATAAAATAAACAAGCCATTCGTTATTGGAGAACAGATGGTCGCTGGAGAGTTTGAATGATTGAGTAGCGAAACCAATAAGCAAAAAATACAGACTCAAAAAGTTTACAGAAAAAAACATGGATATAAATAGAAGACAATTTTCAAGTGAAATAAAAGGAGGAATACGGCCGAAATGTCAGAATCCCACAAACTATTAGGCACTTGCTAGATAAAGCTCAATCTCAAATTAGTGTGATGTTTGCATGGATACTAGAGAAAAAAAATAGAAGGGGATTCCGCTGGATGCGAGACACACAGGACCGGACAACGCAGTGGACGTCTTTCGATTGAAATGATAATGATGATGTTGGTGATGAAGAGAGGGTAGTATTGCTTTTTGATAAAAAGGACTAATATGATCTAGTTTCTAGAATTAAGATGCCATCAACATTTTTATGTCTATCAACGTGATTTCAACTTACACTTCTAGCAAATAATCCCTACAAACTTCCCCTCTAACTTTAGGTTTAGGTCCCAATTCTGTAAACTGCGCAAAATATTTCGTGGGCGAGCTCGGTTCGTGTTCAGTGTATCAGGTAACGTTGCATCGTACGCATGCCTCCATTTATTATTCAACGGAGTGGCTTCCTTCCCATATTTTGTGAGCATTTTCAGGCTTGATTTATTTTTATGCCTAGTTTTTTTCAGGTTGGAGCTATTTTTCGTAGTTGTATTTTGTTACCTTGTACAAATAACAACAACAAGACATTATTGTAATACTGCGAACTTTGTATTTTTCCAAACATTTCTGGTTTAGTTGGCTAAATGAGAACAATCGGTAAATTAATAAGAGTACAATTCTGTCAACCATAATGTAGTTTGATTTCTATGAACGCATTAGACGCCGTCCTCACCGGCTCGGTGCGTTTTCGTTTCTGTACCGAAGAATCACGCACTCGGTAAAGAATCTGTACCGAAAAGATCCCGAAGGCCTCCGATTAATTTTGGTACAGATTCTTTACAGAAAGCATACACGTACAGCACGTTTGTAAAGATTCGGGAGGTACAGAAACAAAAACGCATCAAGACGTTGAGGAAAACGCCTTGGTCATTGATTTATTATGTCGCTATGCACAATATTTTTAATAATAAAGCTTTTTATAAAATTGACGGCAGTGGCTAAAACTTTATGTTGACAACACCGTTAGAAAAGCCAATAACTGCATACGACAGCAACAATTTATAACGAAAAATACTTCTATTGACAATTACCAGAAAAATCATACAATCAATTAAAAGCCTTACAAAAGCGCGAACTATCCCGACATCACTCTACTTACACAACGTAGCGAGCATTCGAGCAATAACACAGAATGGCCACAACAGACGCACGCGATGTTTCAATTATATAGCGGACCATTTTTCACTCGATATCATTGTCGCATGATTTATAGTGGACACCTGAATAGTTCCCCCAGCTAATGTAGTGCTAGACAAAAGGTTTTGTGTTACAAGTGCGTGTCATTAACTGGATTTTATAGTTTCTGGTAAATTCTTATTTTGATGGCTGAATTGTTTTGGAAAAAATTATAATATTTTCATTAAAAAAAAAATATTGTTTGAACAATAAACATACCTCCTTTTCAGCGTTCTATGAGATTCGTAGAACATCAAAATGTGGACAATTATTTTGTAAATAAGACTGAAAATCTGATTTATCTATCAATCATAGTGATTCTGTGAATTCGAAAATAAAGAATTCAAGCATTCTTAGAATCATTAATTGCAAAGCTCTGTTATTAAAAAAAATGTCAAGATTTTCGCTTAGTTGATGAAAATTTGGTTGCCCATGGGACATACCTAAATATAACTGGCAAAAACAAAGCCTTAGTATATACGTACACTAAGCTGTACGTTAATCGGGGATGTTTGCACTGTATCACACTGACGGCTTTCATGCCGTCATCCGCAAAAAAACTGTCTCCCTGATCTGCAGAATGCGAGGCAGCTGCAACGGAATTCTGAAGACTGTAGCTGATAGGATCTCCTCTCCGCTGTGGAGATCCCTTATTAGGCGAGTAATATAATTTTAAATTGTGTTATTTATTTTAATTTTATTTTATTGTATTTTAATCTGTATTTTAATTTTTTATGTTTTTATCAATCGAACTGTATGGATCAAGTTATCCGAAATAAATGATTTTGAATTTTTGAATTTTGTTAAGCAGAAACCAACAAGCATTTTGTTATGTTGTAGTAAATCCTTTTATATAAACTTTAATTAATGTTTAATGAATATTTTCTCAACCCATCTAATTGCACTAAAGTTCAAATATCAAACGCAAACCAACATAAATTAATAACGCAATTCAATGCACATCTACATCAGGTGTTCACAAGTCATTAACATAAACAGAACAGAGTTCACCTTGCTTCGCCGAGCGTCCACATTTGTGAACCATGATTACACAATGCCGAGTATTTGGTTAGGACCGGCAGTCCTCCGACGAGAGATCAAACAGGCCTCCAGTTATAAGCTTTAATTAATAAACGACAAGGCCTCGACCGGGAAACGTCTTTAAATTGAATTGTTTTATAGATATGTGATGATACGAAAGCCTTGTACGAGATAATAACCGGAGCATGTAATTTTCTTTGAACCTTGGATGAGGTTTTCTTCGAATCGTTCAAGGACTATTGTTAGCCTCTACAAATGTCGTCAAAGTACAAATGCGTTTGACTAAATCCTTATCATAAATAATTGTTCATTTTGCTTCCACAAATTATATCTTTAATACAAATACAAACTCATTGACTTCAAGTATTTATATTTTGAGCGCATTCTTCTCTTTTTAACGTATTTCGAGCATCTTGAGATTTTCTTCAGAATTTTCCAATGAATTTACTTCCTAAAATAGAAATAAATAACGTTGCTTCAATATTGATGAGAGCATTTTTATCGTTTCCACTTTCCCCGTCTATAAATAGATGTATGTCTGACCCTCCGGATGTTAGCTCCCATAGATGATGTCTTTATAATATCGTACATCAGCTTTTCTTGGTAAATCTGCTAAAATTTATTTTATTCGATTTGTTTAAAGGTATATGTTGTGTGAGTTTGATCTAGAAGAAACTTGGATTCAGAAGGTTTTAAAATGTGGCCGTAGAGAACAATGTCCATTAGTTTCATACAACATAGTGTCATGTTTTAATTCTTTACACAAATCAATGCCAAACCCTCAACAAGGTTTTGCTCTTAGAACCCCCATTTTTACTTTTGCAAAACAATGAGTTAACCACATACTCTCCGCTTATACGCACACGATTTCCAAAACTACATTTAAACTCAAAAAATCTTAAAAGTCGGTGCAGCATCCACAAATCGAAACAGTTTTATTTCTCCCTCCCCCTTGCCGCCTCTGTTCCGGTACGTAATCCCCGTGAGCAGGTTCGAGTCCCGGGCCAACTATAAATCACTGGTAAGACTCGAAACTCGAGCAGAAATAAAATAATTTCATTTATCACCGCTTACATACAGCGCTGCACTTGAGAACTTTTAAGAATCGTTCGACCGAATGTAAAGTGAGGCCACAATTTGGTAAGATGTGGGTTTGAATATTTGGACGGAGAATTATTTTTGAGCAATGGTTCAAAGGGAAAATTGTTTTGGATTTCTCATTTATTTCTTGTCATATTTTTATGTAATTAATTAGAGCATTAACTGAGTGTTGCCAACCTCATACGACATAAAGGGCCTTATTTATAAAAATCTCTGAGCTCTTAAGAGACTGATTAGAGGATTCTAAATTCAAAATTTTCTGTAAATATTCTAATTAAACATTTGCCAAGCAGTCACTAAATAGCGTCGAGATTTTATAAACAAAATTTGATATATTTTATGTATTTAAGCCAGAAGATTTACTTTTTCATTGGCACAAATTAAAAAAAAAAAGAAAGAAGTGGTACTTCTCTGATGAACCCTTATTACTATTAGGTATATAGGCAATTAAGTTGCAGGTGCTTATGAATTAGACTTCAAAATTATCAGAAAAAGTATCAACTATAGCAGGAAAGTCTAGACAAAATAAAATAAGCACTTTTAGAACTTATTATCAAGTGAAGGCAGAAAAAGCTCGGGTTCACATAACTTTGTTACGACTTAACCCGTCAGGGCTTATTAGCATGATTCTGTGGACACAACTGTAGTTTCAGAAGAAATTCTTTCTTGCATAATATTTTCATAATTTGCCTGGCAAGGTACTGGATCTAATAATTGACATTGGCTTACCAAATGACTTGGCGAGCAATTACCTTTACTGAACCGGGTTGGTGTTCGATTCTCGTACGAAACCAATTAATTCACGAAAATAGGTCTTTGGGTTGTATACTTTTGATTGAAAGATTGAGTTTAACAAAACGTATGTTTTACAAAACCGATGAATCTTAGAGCCAGTTTCTGAATTGAAAAGTTCGTGTCATCTCCTACTTTAATTCCAAGTTTGAAAATATTTCGAGAATGTAGAGTTTGAAAAATAGGTACCCAACTTCAAATTCTTAATCAAGAAAACGAAGGTATATTTCTTACACACCTAAAGATAAGCGAATAACAAGACCTGAGATAAAAATTCGGTTGCCAAATTAATTGAATAAAATAAAACCAACTTAATTTCTCATATGAATTCCCTCAAGCTGCACCACTACCAGCTCAGTTAAACACACATGTTTACAGCACAGCTACTTACATTTTATGCCATGTCACCCACCTTAGGGCCATTCTGACCTGAGGTCAAAAGGTGAACTCGAGAAATGTTCGCCTCCCGGGCGAATATAACTTACACAACGAAATGGACCGTCTGCTTCCAATAGTACTGTGTTTTGGTTATATTAGCTAGAAATATAAGTATAGCATGTGTGTGCAGAGTGACGAGAACGGATATAGTGAGAAATAAGTATGTATATTAGAAGAAGTTTGAAAGTGGCGCCAGTGACAGAAAAGTTGAAAGGAAACCGTTTGTTCTGGTATGGTCATGTGATGAGAAGGAATGAAACGCATGTTACTAAAAGAGTTACGAATATAGATGAGGATGGATGAAGAGGGAAGGGACGGCCAAAGAAAAGATGGATGGGCTGTGTGAGGAGTGATAAAAAGAAAGAGGAGTCAGTGATGGCGTAGCGGGGAACAGGATGGTATGGAAGAAGTCAGAAGAAGACCCCAAATAACATCGACAAGGGCAGAAAGATTATGACGTGTCCTCATGACAGCAAGTTCTACTGTTGAATAGGAGGTCCTAAGTTCAATTGCTGCGACAGGTGATGTGTTATTGGGTTTTCCCATCTGGGTTTTCTAAGTGGTAGCCCAGAGCCTGGATTAGTGCCCCTTTGAAGGAAAAAAGCTCACTCTCTATTCAATAGAACTTAAACATACCAGAGGCTCTATACAAGTGACATTTTATCATCGAAAGCGTGGCGGTAGCGATTGGACCAATGTCAAAAATGTAGGTAAATGTCAAACGCTATCGAAATGTCATGTGATCAATTTGACATTTCAACCATCGCCATTGCTGATGTCAGATGACACTTGTTTAGTGTCCTGGTGAAATGAACGTTTTTAGTCTAGTGGGTTTAGCGTTAGCATGTAATTATATTGTATGTCGTTTTGTGACAGTTAAACACTTTTTCTTTTTTTTTTGCATGTGGTGCTTAATTCGATGCCCGTGTCGAGCAAAGCTTCATTGAGTTTTTAATCTGGCATTTCTGAGAAGTATTGATTTATGCCTGGACGAAGGTAAAAAGCACACCCTTATTAAATGGGATTGAAAGAAAGATGGCGAAACGGGTCTACGTACTCGTACTATGGGTCATGGTGGTTTATTTTACCACTCTGTCATGCCAACAAAGTGGTAAAATAAAAGCAAGAAAAAACAATATTTTTTCGCGTACCAACCAACAAAAATTTGCAATTTAAAGCTTAATTTTACGCAAACGGATCTCTAAATCGAAAAATGGTTTCAACAGACTCGTAATATTTTTGAATGCCCTATTCAACGATACCCCACACCATGGGATAGACGAGAAAAAAAAACATCCCCACAACTGACACAATTTTTTTTTTTTCGTTCTTTTGTTTTACCACTTTGTCGGAATTATTAATATGTATATCCATGCCAAATTATAGCTTTCTAGTACTTAGAGTCTCTGAGCTAAGCTGCGGACGGACAGACGAACATAGTGAAACTATAAGGGAGGAACACTAAAAACCGGGATAAAATGTATCCTATGTGCTATTCCTGACTATAATCTATCTCTATGCCAAATTTTATCCAGATCCATCCAGTCTTTTGGGCGTGAAGAAGTAACAAACATACAAACACACACACACTCACAAACTTTCGCCTTTATAATATTAGTGTGATATTATATTATATATTATATTATTTATATAGTGTGAAGTGGGATATTAGTGTCATGTTTAGATCTAAATTGTAAACCTAATGGCCTAAAAACTTGAACTAAAAACCCAGGTTTAAACCTTGTTTACACCGTAGTTTATAGAGGTTTCAAGCCTGCCACGGTGACGACGCCAGTCTTCAAGCACTTACAATATGACTATTCCCATCCGTGTTGAGGCGTTCAATTTAATATGATAATAACACTCGTAGACTATATCATTCAAGCACATTTTAAGCTCACTGAGACTTATCACAAACATTGACGATGTTGGCGAGAATTACTTAGCTTAAAAAAAACTTTGTTCTCCTCCTAAGCACCAGGCGCTACAGTTCTTAAACGCTTAACTCGAACTTAGTAAAGAACTACCGACGCAACAAACTTCAATTAGCAAGCTGACCTATCCGTCTTCCGAAGTTGTAGCAAACTTTACAAAATTGTTGCTTAGGACGGTAACCTTCGCCCTCTCCGGTTGCATGGAGTTGGGGCGGTAATACTACGCCTCGGAGGGTAGTTTAAGCCTTCTAGGATGGCTTCATGCTCGTGGAAGTTTCACGGTGTCAGGGGTACAACACTCCGACAGTGAATGTCAAATAACCAAGTTGGATATAGTTGGTATTTGGTATATTTTTCACGTCCACATTCCATGCCTAAACATGGGCATGAATGGGACAAAATAAATACCTATTTTGTACATGTTTTGTGTCAAGAATACATAAATGCATGTAGTTGTATAATCAGCAATGGCTTAGACATCAGATTTGAGTGGACAAACACACTACTGACCACGCAAAAGGAATGGCTACAGCTAATCAGTACTAACACAATTTCCATCAATTATTTACCCCTACAATACCAATTTACGATCATCGACTCCCCTAACTTCACCCAAAAAGTGTCATAAAATACTCCATACGTGTTTTACCTGTAGCGTGAACCCCGTCCACGATACATAGTTAACAAAGTGATCGCCGGAGCCCATAACATCTCCATGAATAAAGCAGGGACCATAAAACGGTAAAACACCAACAAATTACAATAGCGATCCCATTCTTCGTTCGGACGCCGTTAAAACATCGTGATAAGGCCCACAGTGTTGCTAGCAAAGAGACGAGAGTGTTGCCTTACTTTGTTGGAAATTAAAGTGGTTTTGTATGGTGTATGAATAGAGTAACGTTGTTGTAGGGAGATGAAAATAAGTTCTAGATAGAGGTGTGTAGAATCGGCAATAGCCTAATGTTTAAGATGTCTTAGGACCAGGGATTATGCTTTGTTGAAACTCAGGCTTCAAATATTTCTTGCTAAGCATTTTTGCTTATCTATGTTTTCTAAACTAGCAAAGATTCAAGTATAGACATCTCCATTCTTTTTGCTCAGTTTGAAGTTGGTTATAAAAATTACACCGCACCAACTAATATAAAATCATTCGTAGCAAAGCGATCGAAAACAAGAACGCATGGTTTTAGCCGCTTATGCCGATCAACCTTCGAAAATGGATTAGCCATCAGAAGTTATTTAACAAAGACATCTACTTTTGACCCAAAACACTATAATATTAGAAGTCAAATGCTTTTCAACATCTGCTTTTAAACCCGAAAACATTTTGAGGGCTCGAAAATTCGCCTTAAAGCCCCCATTTCCCCATTCAGAGGTACCAAAACTACCCCTGGCAACACCGGTATCCGCGCGGCGAATAGAAACAGTCTTATTACCGACGCTATTGCTTCTAATGAATAATAAAAGTTGCAGCTACATGAGTGCCTTCCAAACGTACGTTCTTTACGTATTATATGAAGTTGGGGCGAAATGAACGGGCGTGAGAAAAGTGGTCGGGAGAGAGGGAGTTTTTGTAGCGGAATGTGTTGAACATAGGTGAACCTAGTTCATTCATACCAGGGGTTCTGAAGAGTTCTGTAGTATATCTCTGAAGTTCTCTCCAAGAGATTTGCGTCATTTTGGGCGTACGGTTGGTGCAGTGGTTGAGCTATTGAATGCTGCGCTGCGTGTCGCGGGTTCGATTCCCGCACGGAACAAATATTTGTATGACCTACAAATAGTTGTTCCGGCTCTGGGTGTTGTGTGTGTGACTTTATATTTGTAAACGCATCCACGATACAGGAAGAAATTCCTAGTATTGGGCAACTATTTAAAAAAATATGGAATAAATGATGCATATCTCTCGGGATTGCTGCAATCGCATGTCTGTTTATTGTTAACACCATTTTTCAAATCAAATCAAATCGAATTATTTATTTTTGCAGAAAACACTGTTACAATGGTGTTATTATATGTACATGTTTCAAGTGATTCGACCGTAAGGCATGCAAAATGTGTACAATCATGGTTTATTAAAATCAAGATTGACATTGAAACATATAAAATTATTTAAAATATTTTAAAATATTAAATTAATGTAATGTCCTCCTTAAAATTATATTAACATAGATTATTCAATAATCATTTATTTAATTCATTCAATAATAATAATGATAATCAAATTATTTCAATGTCATTCCTAGTATTATTACAATACAATACATTAAAATATAAATTACTAGCTGACCCCCGCGGCTTCGCTCCCGTAAAAATTATTGCCTATGTTACTCGGGAATAATGTAGCTTTCCATAGGTGAAAGAATTTTTAAAATCGGTCCAGTAGTTTCGCAGCCTATTCGGTACAAACAAACAAACAAAAAAATCTTTCCTCTTTATTATATTGGTATAGATTTGAAGATACATGCATAATTGTTCTATTATTTGATGTCACTGTGAGGTCTTGAGTTCGGAAAATTTATCGTTTAAGTAGTCATTAGCTAGTCAGTAGCTAAAAGCCTCTTTAGATTTTTTTTTAAATAAGGCAGTATTCATTGCCCTTATATCTTTAGCTAGTTTATTGAATATTTCAGGAGCCATCCGAAACACACTTTTGTGCATTAATGTAGTACGGGTTTGGCACACACAGAGGCGAGAATTCAATAATAGGCAACAACGTGACGCACTTTCACGTTGTTGCCTATTATTGAATTCTGAGGCCAAAGTAAATAAATTATGATTGACCTTAACAAACATTGAAATCTCAAAAATATATAAGCTTGGGAGAGTTAGAATTTTGTAGTTCTGGAAATATGGTTTACAGGTCTCAACTATTTTAAGTCCAAACATAGCCCTTATGCACCGCTTCTGTGCTTTAAAAATTACCTCAGGACTGGAGCAGGTTTATTACATAACATCACGCTGATCCGCTCTAAAGGGGAACGCAGATGTGTACATTCGGTTATGTTCAAGTTTAATGTTATTGGGGTAATATATTCTGGCACCCCTTTTGGTATCATAGGTAGCCAACTATAGAACTGGTCGATTATGTACCAAAACTAAAAAGTAAACATTCCATCTGTCTGTCAAGACCCTTTTTCTCAGGAACGTGTGGAGGTATCAAGCTGAAATTTATATTAGACACTCAAGTCTACTGTCCCTTGAAGCTGTGAATAAAACAATTTGGTACGAAGCAACGTCTTATAGCACAGATAAAGGAAAAATTGCGAAGATCGTAAATTTTTAGTTACATTATATAAAAAAAAAACTAAAAACCGGCCAACCACCGGCCGGCCACTTTTAATTATATACCTACAGGTTTGTCCGGAACCCTCGCTGCGCGAGTCCGACTCGCACTTGGACGGTTTTTTTTAATCATGAGCCTTTTCCGAAGCGACCATAGTAATTTATAATATTGGCGACTACTAATATTTATACATTTTTAGATACATAGGGAGTTTGAAAATTCGTTCGTAGACTTTTAAATCGAATAATTTATTTTTAGTACTATGTAAGTAATTACATTTTTCTATTTTTATTTTCAACGCTAAAGACTGATAACCTTTCATGTTGGTGGCCAAACGATTAATTACATTTTGGACGACATTAATAAAATCCATTTATTACGTCTCAGGTTCTCAATTTATTTGCGTGAGAGTTAATTATAAAAGAGCATATTATATTTATTGCACAAAGTTGATTAATTCTTGGAGCTATAGCTTTTAATGACGCTCCGGTCATGATACTTTAATTATAGCAATTTACTTTTACTTATAATAATGAGAAAAAGTTATTATTATAATACAGAATAATTGTTACAAATGGTCTGAGATGATGATTGCTTATTGACTTTCCATTTCATCTGTCGATCCTATGATGCATAAGCGATGTATTTTCTTAGGAACACACAATATTATGTAAGAAAAAAAAAACAAAACGAAAATAAATAAACAGTAAGTGCCTCCAAAAATATACCAATAAGACAATTTTACCTACCGATACGACCTTGAAGACAATACCCAATTTACCTTGACATCCTATATCGGCGCTGCTTGTCCAGAAGTAACGTCAAACTTGGTACATTTCCCTTTAGTTCCTGATAAAGCCTCGTATCAGGATATATTTGCTTTGTTTTACTTAAGGTATGAAGACACGGTTGTATATTGAATTACGAGAGTACGCGCTTGAGCCATCGGAGCGTATGCAGAAGTAATGAAAACGATTCGCTTTGTGTGTGAGATACGGAACAAATTTTTCCTTATCGTAATTGTACGTGTAAGTATGTGATAGGCTTCTTAATTGAGAGGTAAAAGTTGAGTTTTTTTTAAACTAGATATAGCAAAACAATTCAAAGCTACATTACTCATAATCTTAGTCGCTTTTTCCCAACGTGTCCTTAGAAAGCGACTGCCTGTCTGATCTCCACAACCCAGATACTGGTTTCACACAAACACCAGTTGTTAAGACTGGTACACATACCACAGACAATATAATACTAGCATACAGATGTCTCATCCCATATGAAGAAACCGTGGCGTCGTAACTAGCGTTTTTCGTCTGATTAACATCTTAATCATCATTATTTTTATAAGTACTTCGATCGCGTTCGGTTCTGTTCCGCGGCTGTAGATGGTGTTAGCAGCGACTTGCAAGTAAAATAGTTTTCTCGGTTCGTGACAACGTTTTTCTTTAAATACAGTGACGATTTGGTTAATAGTATTTTTTGCAGGTTTTCACAGTTTCATTATACCAAAATGTGTTACAATACGAATTTAAAATATCGATTGGCATGCCTAAGAAATTTAAAAACGCGCCCATCTATTGGAATTAATTTTAAATGATCCGTTCAAATAATCTTTGAAATATGAATTAAGAGCCATTATTCCATAATTTTGTGCTTCTCTTAAGTACAAAATTGTTAGTTGATTAAAAAAGAACATACAATGTTTACAATCAATTCTAGAAAATGTTAATTTTACACACAATTCAAAAACGAATCGATGCATATCGCACCATCTAGTGACATTTATTTGAACCAATTTTTCTTTATTAGCGCTTGGACCCCGTTCCTATACTGACAGTTGAAGATCTACTGAAGAGACCAATAGCTTTATACTTTGACATCGTATTTTTTTTTTTTTTTTATGAGCCTGTTACGTCCCACTGCAGGGCAAAGGCCTCCCTTCCGTCCTTCCATTTTTCTCTATCCCTAGCTATATCTGGCCAGTCGTTCAGATAGACGTCTAATTCGTCACGCCATCTCTTTCTGGGCCTACCGCGTCGCCGGTTCCTGTTATTCGGAATCCAGTCAGTGGTTACTTTTGCCCAATTCTGTTGCGACATACGGCAGATGTGGCCAGCCCAATTCCACTTTAGTTTGGCGGCTGTTTTGCCTACGTCTGCGATTTGTGTTTTGTGTTTTTTGTGTTTTCGTATTAAAATATTTAAATTCTTGATTTTTGTAAGTCCAAGCGTACTCAACCACATTCATAAACTCACAGTTTTTCTCATGGGGATAAGCAGTAACTACAGAATTCAAAGTCCAAGCACACTCAACTATTTTTAACAAACCTAAACTTTGTGTTAAAAAGCATAAACCTCAATCAAGCATATCATTTTCTTCTCAGATCATAATACCACACAATATCAACAGGGCTTCAAAATTAACATAATGAAGTAAAAACGGACGCTGACAAATGATCGGGCACTAAACAATGGTGATCTGACCCAGCCGCTTGGCAGTTGAGGCAAAAAGTTTGGGAGGTGTTGCCAAATTGTGCCTGGTCAATTTTGGGACACATATTACACCATTTTAGTGGACAGTATGCAAACAAAAAAACTTAACAAAAAAATTAAACCGACTTCCAAAACAAAACACTATAAAGCGAAAAATAACTTTATTTTCGGAAGTCCACCTCTTTAGTTCCTATTTATTTTCGTTTTTGACACCGACTTCCGAAAAGACTCTTATTTTTTGCTTTGTAGTGTTTTGTTTTGGAAGTCGTCTCTTTATAGATGTGGTACCTTTTTTGCATGACAAACAGTTATAGCCAAAAGGCTTCTCATAATAATTGTAACAAGCCTAAACACGGCGTGGATCATTGTTTTATAACGAGTTCCTACCTTCTGGCTTCATCAGCAGATCAGTTCGACGCGACGGTACCATTTTCATTGGAAACATTTATTTAAATTTGCTTCATCACAGTCATTTAACTATTCGAGATATCGTATACCCAAAACATAGTTCTCATTGAGAAGTTCCAGTGACCATCTGTGGCCTTCCTTATCAGTTCCACTTTACCAAATGATATCATCTGAATGCAAATGTTTGCCATGTTAATGAAAGTATCCAAAATCGCTACATGTATGCCTATAAAATTGAAGGTGTTCCCTCGATTTCCATGGGATCCCCTCATCAGATCCTGACTTGGTGACAATGGGATGACCTTGCAAACAAAAAAAAAAGAATTAACAATATCGGTCCATAATTGACGGTGTAATCGGTGAACATTATATAAGATAACATACATACAGCCGAACATAGAACCTACTCCTTTTGCAGAAAGTCGGTTAAGAATCACATAATTTTACGTTTGCATTCCTTTATAGGAATGACTAGGCAGAGTTGTAAGTAACTATAATCTTTCGCCAGTTATGTTCAAGTCCTATGTAAAATCGAGCACAAATCCAGACTCAAGATTACTGAGAAATTCCAGGTGAAAAGAAACCAGTACCAGGGCTTTATTAAGCCTCATGGACCTCATGCTTGGCAGTAGCGCATGAGGTCATTAGATTGACGAAGCAGTCCACTACGCAAACTAAAATTAGATATATTTTTTTAATGCAAATGTCATTTTACTAAAAGTCCATCAGGCTTCTTTCCGAAAAGCAGTTCTTGTCACTTCAGAAACCTATATTATTTTTTCTAATGCCTACACAAATAAATAGAAAACATTCACACAGTAAAAATCATAGCGGTTAACCACTTCCCCGACTTAACAAGTGACAACTAAACTTTTATCGTCTCGATAAAGAATCTCGGCAACACAGGACAGTCTCGGCGACCGCAACAATCTGGCGACAACACAAGGGTTAGTAGTGCACAAGTTGGCACAAAGTTGGCACAAAAGTTGGCACAAACAGACATTAGCGCCGTATCTCGGTCGGCAGCGAGTTTGTCTTGCAGGCCTAGGGCGACTGCGGTCTCACGAATTTGATAGATATGTTATTGTTTGTGCTCTTGGTCTGTGTGGTGGAAGGAGAATGGAGTTTATGACTATTATTTTAAGTAAATCTGAATATTGTTGACTTGCACATACGGTTTATTTTCATTTAGTTTGGCCGGTCACCTCAAGGACTGCCATGGACCGACCAAATCAACTCTGCAGAAGGCGGTCCATTGCATGAGTGTACACGAACCACAACAGCCGACAGAGGGATGGTGTCACATCGCGAGGCAAATCATGGCAGCCCTGTGTCTCACTGCAACAAGGTGACAACGAACACTCTGCCAAGACCGTACCGACGAAGGAGATTTTCATTGACGAACTCTTTTGGCTAATCTTAACCGATTGCGACGGCAAGTTGGCCACTATATAAACTACCTGGCCTATGAGTATCATATATCCTTCCCAAACACAGTGCCAGTGAAGAAATACTTTGCAGAATAATGCGTTACCTCCTTTCCTACTAATCATGGCCAAACACCTGCACCTTCCGGGATCTGAGTGTGTCAAATGTCAGAACTGTCCATGTTGCCACATACTGGTCGGGTACAATTTTAATAGATGAGTTAATTCGACACGAAACGATGAAGAAGATTTCAAGATTGAAAGAAATGTAAGCCAAGATCTTTTGAAGAGTTTTTTGCCTGTTAAAGCAAAGTCCGCAATCAAATAATACCAAGAAGACTTTTCCGATTATTACATCAAATCTGAATATACAAGATAACTATTTTACATGAAACAAAGTTCAAAATAATCACTTTACTCAACATCAAAAATTCACATTAAATAGGTTTTCAAGGTGCGCAAAAAATGCGTTGTAATTTAATCGGTTACATAGTTGTGTCCTTAACCTTAAATGGCTACAAACGGTCCTATTGATCAACCTGACCTTTGACCTCACACTCAATTAGTGTAGTGTTCTGATTGACCTTTCATTAATTAACTTGGCATTTTAAATGTTTTTGTTTTTCTTCTGCCAGCAAATAATTTGAGGTTTTCAACGTCGTTATTAGACTGTTAGGAAAAAATAAAACCGGCCAAGTGCGAGTCGGTCTCGCGCACAGAGGGTTCCGTATAAACAGCTACATTCATCAAAATAAATAGGTAATATTACTAACGTTCATTAACAATGAAAGCATCGAACATTGCTCTAACAAACAAAATTAACTTTGCCATTCTAAAACTGTTGTCGCCATACATAAATATACAAAATTGTTACTTTTCCAAGTACATTATATAAGTTGTTCGACTATTGTTCGTAAAGTTGTAAAGCCTACTTAGCTGTGATAATTTTCCTTTTAATTCCATTATATATACTACTGCCGTGATGTTTGTCACATATCCAAAAGCAACCATTTAGCTGGAGGAGGGAGGGATATCTGACTCAAAAAAAGATGTCAGTTAAAGCTTAATTTTACGAAAACGGATCCCTGAATCGAGAAATGGTTTTCACAGACCAGTAATATTTTTGAATGCCCTATCCAACGATACCCCCACACCATGGGAAAGACGACGAATAAATCAGACCACTTTACATGTGCAGGAGAGACCATAAAAAATATGAGTTTTATTAAAGATTATTATGTATATCGATGCCAAATTATAGCTGTCTAGAACTAAGAGTCTCTGGGCTAAGCTGCGGACGGACAGACGGACCTGGCAAAACTATAAGGGTTCCTTGTTGACTACGGAACCCTAAAAATGATGAGACAATGATTACATATTAATTTCTGAGAGCAGTCTTTAAAATACACTGTTACAAGTCCATTAATGACGGCCTTGCTTGCCTAGTATCAAGGTTTTAGATTCTTACTGTTAGAAACTTTAGGTCTGCTAATATCATGAATAGACTTAAGGATGATTCTTGTATTTTAAGGTTAATACCAAGACAGATTGATTGACAATGATTATTAACTTCTGACAGTAATCTTTTAAAGATACTGATACAAGTCAAAATTCGAAGACCTTGCCTGAGAGTGTCAGTTTTTTGTTGTCTGCCTCTTAAAGGCTGCAAATATCATGAATAGGCTATTTGCCAATCAGGATTAATCGCCTAGTGAATGATTTTCAATTTTATAAGTATGTACCACACTCCGTTATTCAACCTACAACTCTGCATTATTATAAAACACATACATAATCATTTCTCCTTATTTATCAAAATCTAGCCTTCAATACAAGAATAATTTAGAGTCCAACATGGTTCTAGAAATAGCTGTCGGTGCTTACAAGCAAATTGTAGAGGAACGCGTAACGATCTACCAACTCATAGATGCCAATCTGTCTCAAATTACTAGTCATTTTCCTAACACTAGGAACCTACGTACCTTCTCCTAATTCTAGTTGGAGCTATTTCACAAATCACCAGTTATACTAAGCTTATACATCTGGTTATAACTGGCATTACAATCATCATCAACAGACTTGGTGTATTATGTGTACCTAAAATACTTCACGGCATGAACATTTTTATTTTGAAATCATAGAGATTATCAACTTTGGGGTGTCAGCATATTTTTGTATGTTTTTTTTATCTTATTGTAGAAGTTTATCGGACTTAGTTGTACCAAAAAACGTTTTTGGAGCAGCATTGATGATTATGCAGTATTATTCGTATTCGAAGACATATAACTTCTACCAACCCGCATTGTGTCCGCGTGGTGAGTTAAGGCCCATCCCCTCTCTCATAGAGAGGAGACCCTTGTCCCAGCAGTGGGAATCTTAAAAGGCTGATGATGATGATGATAATTACTCGTATTAGAGAAAATCAAATCAATAATGAACAGGCAGGCGTCTTCTGGGTCGGCTCGTTCTATCGCTGTCCTGATTCATCTCTTTCTATCAGAAGAGATCGAAATCAAGAACATTACGAAAAGAAATACTTATAGGTGCCCTACGAGAACACACAAAACAATCCCAAAAACGTTTAAACAGCAGCCCAGGTAACCGTACACACGAGGCACCCCGTCACTCACCAACTTGAAACCAAACTTAGACAATTAGGTGGCGTGATTACGCGAAATGTGACCGCCGCGGTTTACGCCAAGACGCTTGATTTAGCGGTGCCGGGATCTTTGTCCCGGTCCCGGAGTAGACCACTCCCATCACTTCAAGTGCCGCGGTTGCCGCGAGACTTTATCTAAAGTGACACTGACGGCTTTATAGAAAAGTACGGCTAGGAATTGGAAGATGGATTGTGAATTCGTGAGTTCATTGAATTAGTTTGTGGATTTGAGTGGCTGTAGAGGAATGCCTCGCGATTTGATTGAAGATTAATTAGGGAGAAAGGCCTAGAACAATGCTTGAGCATGAATCTCGGATCTTAGCTGTCAGATTACGTACTAATCCCGCTGAAATCTAGTTATGATTTAAGTTTTCGTTTTGGAAATACGGGTTCCTTCCGAGCCGCCCGGTTCCCAACTTTCTTTTGTTTTGACGATTAAAACTAGAGGCTCTAAAAAAATTCATTCTTTCAGCGATGGCGATGGGGTACATGCCAAAATGTAAGAGATTGATTACATGACATTTTGATAGTACTTGGCATTCCCGTTTACTTTCACCAGTCTATGACGATAGTTTTGTTAATACAATATCACTTGTATAGAGCCTCTGTTTCACTGTTATGTGTTGCAATTACCCATCTTTTTAACCCCCGACGGCAGAAAAGGAATGTTTTAAGTTGGACGTGTGTATATTTATGTTTGTGTATTTGTGTATCATAGCGCCTAAACGGATGAACCAATTTTGATAAATTTTGTTTTTGTTTGTTAGGTACCTTTATCGATAGTGTTGTTAGCTATGTTTGATGAAAATAGGTTCAGCCGTTCAAAATGTGTGCGCATTTTACTCGTTGAATCGGCATATTTTCATAATTATGTCATGTTAAAATTACGTGTTTCGACAGATTTTCGATCGAAGCGTGTCTACTACTAGATAAATCATGAAGTCTTAAGAGGTATTTGGGTCGGGGGTGTTAAAACAAATGATCTTGTAAATACCTAAGTAGGGTGACTAGTAAACAAGAACATTAGTCTTACTTCTATGAACCTTTAGTTGTGGTTAACAAATGGTCCTATATTTAAAAGTTTATTGTAGCCACAACGTGATGTAATTTGAACCATATCATCATCATCATCATATCAGCCGAAAGACGTCCACTGCTGGACATAGGCCTCCCCCAAGCGTCGCCACATTGACCGGTCCCGTGCATCTCGCAACCAGCGGATCCCCGCAACCTTTACCAGGTCATCGGTCCACCTGGTGGGAGGCCTTCCAACGCAACGTCTTCCGGTTCGCGGTCGCCATTCCAGAACCTTTCTGCCCCATCGGCCATCCGTTCTGCGAGCAATGTGCCCTGCCCACTGCCACTTAAGTTTGGCAATTCTTCGGGCTATGTCGGTAACCCTGGTTCTCTTGCGGATCTCTACGTTTCTGATTCGATCACGCAAGGAAACTCCGAGCATAGCCCTCTCCATTGCCCTTTGAGTGACTGTAAGCTTTCTGATAAGGCCCATTGTAAGCGACCACGTCTCAGAGCCATATGTCATCACTGGCAACACACACTGGTCATAGACTTTCGTCTTGAGACACTGCGGTAAGTTGGACGAGAAGACACCGCGCAACTTCCCAAACGCTGCCCAGCCGAGTCGGATTCGACGGTTGACCTCTTTCTCGAAGTTGGCCCTACCCAATTGGATCGTTTGTCCCAGGTACACATAGTCGCCCACAACTTCGAGTGTAGAGTCTCCAATCTTGATAGGAGTGGGTGTAACATGGGCATTCAACATCAACTTAGTTTTGTCCATGTTCATCCTAAGACCCACTCTTTCGGAAGCTCTACTGAGATCATCGAGCATTGTACTGAGGTCCTCCATGGTCTCAGCCATAACCACTATATCGTCGGCAAACCGAAGGTGAGTGATGTACTCGCCATTGACGTTGATGCCTAGCCCTCTCCAGTCCAGAACCTTGAAGACATCCTCCAGTGCAGCGGTAAAGAGCTTCGGAGATATTACGTCTCCCTGTCTCACACCTCGCTGCAGAAGGACGGGTTCCGAGGTCTGATCCTGGAGTCGAACTGACATTGTGGCGTTTTTGTATAAACACTTCAACACTTCGATGTACCGGTAGTCAATTTGGCACCGTTGGAGAGACTGCAGTACAGCCCAAGTCTCGATCGAATCGAAGGCTTTCTCGTAGTCCACAAACGCTAAACAGAGAGGCAGGTTGTACTCTTCGGTCTTCTGTATAACCTGCCGCAGCGTATGTATGTGGTCTACGGTGCTGAAGCCTTTACGGAATCCGGCTTGTTCGGGAGGCTGGAAATCGTCAAACCTGCGTGCGAGACGATTCGTGATGACTCTTGAAAACAGCTTGTAGACATGGCTAAGGAGTGTGATGGGCCTATAGTTCTTCAGTAGGGCATTGTCACCCTTCTTGAAGAAGAGTACCACCACACCCCTGCACCATGCCTGTGGCGTTTTCCCCTCGAGTATGACGGAATCAAAAAGCTTCTGAAGGGCCTTAAGTACTGGTTTTCCACCCGCCTTCAGGAGTTCGGCCGTAATTCCGTCATCACCCGGTGCCTTGTTGTTCTTAAGTTGTTTCAGAGCCATCCTAATCTCATACAGGCTGACGTCCGGAATGTCTTCGGTATAGTGTCGGGTCAATCTAGCTCTTGGGTCATTCGCTAGATTCGCGACGGGTTTACTTTTTGACGTGTACAACTGTCCATAGAATCTCTCGATCTCCCTCAGAAGCTCCGGTTTGGCGGACACGATCCTGCCATCATCGGTCTTCAGTTTCGTGAGCTGGCTCTGCCCAATAGACAGATCTCTTGCAAAGACCTTGGAGCCTTTGTTCCGCTCAATCGCGTCGTTAATACTTTCAGTATTAAAGCGGCGGAGGTCGCTTTTCAAGGACTTTGAGATCCGTCTATTAAGCTCCGGTATTTCAACGAATCGTCTGAAGACTGCAGGATCATCTCACGCCTCTCCTTCATGAGCTTGAGAGTATGATCAGAGAGCTTTTTGTTTCTATCTGTACGGCGGGTCTTGAAAAACTTAGACCCGACCGTATGGACAGCTTCCACGAACCCATCGCTGTATTCGTCCACGGAGCTCCCTAGGCACTCGAAACGATTCTGGAGTTCGAGCTGAAAGCTCTCGGGGTTTTGGACCTGGATTTGTGCTGGACGGAGCGTGGACTTCATCAGTCGAGACCTTTCAAGCTTAACATTAATGTTCAATGTGCCTCTTACCATGCGGTGATCACTCCCGGTTTTCACCGAATTGATCACTGAGACATCATTGAACATTTGCTTCTTGGTTGACATGATGAAGTCGATCTCGTTTTTAGTTGCACCATCGGGGCTTTGCCAGGTCCACTTCCTGTGCTCACGCTTTCTGAAGAAGGAGTTCATCATGTAGAGGCCCTCCTTCTCCATAAAACTGGCCAGTAGGTGACCCCGGTGGTTCCGACGTCCAACTCCAAATTGCCCCACTTGCAGCTCATCCTCGTCTCGTTTGCCCAGTTTCGCGTTGAAGTCCCCCATGACAACGGTGAAGTGAGTTTTGAAACCATGCATGGCTATAGAGATATCCTCATACATGGCCTCTACCTCGTCGTCGGGGTGTGCCGAGGTCGGGGCGTAGACCTGTATGACCTTCATATCTTGCGGATATTCTGAGTATAAGGTACGCCACCCTGGTCGACACACTCTCGATCTTCACCACGTTGTTCACAAGAGACTTGTGGACGATAAACCCAACACCACCCTGGGACTGCCGGTCTCCCTCTCGGAAATAGAGCAGGTTACCGGATTTGAGGATTATCGAGTCCTCCCCCTCTCTTCGGACTTCAGATAACCCTATAATACTCCATCGTAACCTGCTCAATTCTTCCTCAAGTTCGGCTATCTTCTCGTCTGTCCGGAGTGTTCGCGTGTTATATGTTCCCAGGTCCAGTCGTCGGTGTTTGTAGGGGTAGCCGGGTCCACTCCGGGGATTCTTAGCACCCCTTGCCACGCCATCGCCTCGACCGCTACCGTAGCCGAGGGTAGACGGGCTGCCGGGCACTCGGGGCCGTTTTTTCGTTGTGCTGTTCATTAGGTTTTGGGGGGGGTTTGCCATAATCGCCACGCTTGGCAGACGGGTTGGCGATCGCAGATTGTTGTTTAAGTACACAGAGAACGCTGCTGCCCATTCTCTGGTGTGTCCCTTAGTCGCCTCTTACGACACCCACGGGAAGATATGGGATGGTGAAATTCTTTATGTCCGTCACCATACGGTACATTTTACGGTACATTTGAACCATATAGTCATTATTATTTCGAGCCGTGTTTCACTAGAATTTGTAGAACAGCGTTAATATAAAACTTTTTTACTATTATTGTCTTTCAGCCTTAACATCTGTCTGTAGTGGTCATGCGCCCCGGTCAACGAACTCGTAAACTAGCCAAACGTCTGGACCTCGCAGTTTAAACAATAAACCAACCATCTGTGTTGCCATTTTATTAAAACACTCATTATTGCTACTAGCTTTTATGTCTACTAGACGACCTACAGATAAATAGCTGGGTGGTTATAAAAACACTTTCGTTATAACTTTATTAATTTACATTATTCTGTTTCGAAAAAAAATCTGCATCCCTATGTTTTTAAAATATTTGTTCAGATGTAAAACCCTCGTGTGCGAATATCCTCTTGTGTGTTCAACATTATTTTACTAGTTTCTTCCAGTGGCTTTGCCCGCGTGAAAAGTGTTTTATTATCAAAAGGGAACACTATACCGGGATAAAAGTAGCCCATGTGCTATTCCAGACTCGGATCTATCTCAGTGCCAAATTTCATCCAGATCTGTGATTGACATTAATTTGTATTATTTGATTCTCATTGATATTTAAAATTATAATCCAATATTTTAATTTGTATAAATTAAATAATATGTTTTGCATGCCCATGTGACGGTAGAGCATGGAGGACTCTTATATATTTAAACATCTATGTACTAAATACCCATGTTTGCAAACCAATAAATGATTTTGTTTTTTTTTTTGATTTTGATTTTGATCTATTCAGCCGTTCTGGCGTGATTAAGTAACAAACATACATCCATCCATCCATCCAAACTCGCATTTATAATGTTAAGTAAGATAACGCTAGAGCGTATATTAATTCCTACCAATAGTCCTGTAGTTACATTATTAATAGTCCTCTGATGATTATTATGATTTCAGACAAATGAGGTCTACTAGAAGGCGAAGAACATTCTCCATATACATTTATCTCCGGTCTTATGATTCTATTAATTAGAGGCTTCATACAACCTTCACCAGGTCATCGGTACAATTCGTGGGTAACCTTGGTTTTCCTGAGGCAAATTAAATGCAAATGCATGAATTTTTTTGTCCTGGTCTTTCAAAAGAGGCTTTTATCCGGTGACCAAACTTCTGATAGAAAAGAAACAAACATTGGCCCTTCATTACACGTGTTCTCAACATGTTCCTATCAACGATTTTTTTTTGTAAAATCAATCCGGAATCTTAATTATATTTCTTTGCATTAATTTAAACTCAAATACAAATACGACTCCACAATTAAAAACATAGAAGTTAATTTATTTCTCGAACAGAGAACAGAGAGCTAGTTTGAAACTGCATCGGTTCGCCATACTTATTGTGTGTACCTACCCGCTTGAGTTGAATTTATTCGCTGAATCAATATGGCCGGAGCGCGCGTACAATTGGGAGCCGAGCAGAAGTGTATTGTGCGGAGAGCTGACAACTTTGCTACACAGTGTAGGGTGGTTGACACTGAGACTGGCTGGAGAGATTATTTTTCTGTTTATATTTGAAATAAATTAATAATAGTTTAAAAAAAACACGATTTAATAGAAAACCAAACCAAAAATTATTAAATAATTTACAATAAAATTAAATTAAGAACAGTGTGATAAACAAAAAAATGTATCTAATTGCAAAAAAGCGTGGGTGCTTGATGTCAATTGTTACAATGTTGTATTGGTAAAAGTAGAGTACCTAATTTTGAAAATATTTTATGAAGCCCCTTACACTTTTAAGTTTTAAGTCGAAATTATACAATCTTGCCACTATTTTTAAACTTCTTATGTTAAATATTATTTAAATTCTGTTGTACTATGATAAGCATATTTTTAAAGCTCCTACAGCCTGTGATACAGGATTACCTAGTACAGGCATTTTACATTATTATACCTACATCAGTTATCTAAGATTGAAACTGTGTTTTATCTTTTCTAATTTCTGAATAAAGTTTTTTTTATTTTTTTATTATTACTTTTTATAATAAAATATTTTGTTTTGTTAATTACACTATTCTTTTAGTTGTATTTCCTAATAAAGCGTGTTTTTTAGTTTTTCAAACTATTTTTATTTTAACTCTTTTGTTCAATCTCTAATCCTGAAGATCCTGGTAAGGATAATGGGTCAAATTATTTAAATTATTGCATTGTTATCGGTCCTTGATAAGTGTGCAAAGTTTCAAATTAATCCGACTTTTTGAAGGGGGTGAAAATCACGTTCAAAGATTCCGTTACATAGATACCAAGCTAATAAAAGCGTGTTAAAAATATGTAAGTATCATTATTATTTCAGATGTGTGTTTTATTAAAAATTGTAGGATAGGTTTAAAATATCAAGATGAGGGATAGCATCACGCCTATAATCCCGAAGGGTTGGGCAGATGTCCACTTATAGTATATACTATAAGTGTACATACACATTCCGCCACTTATGTTTAAGACCCATGTATTAGGAGACGATCCTATTGTCGTCAACCGGCCACAAATCCAGAATCCGGGCTTCTACTGAGAAATTCCTGATGGAAAAACCACTTTGCCCGACACAGAAATTGAACCCAGGACATCGCGCTACTAGAACTACAAGACAGTAGGAGGAGAGTTTAGATGAAAAATTAGTTATTTATTTAATGACATTTTGAAAAGTGTAATTTTAAACTTATTACTACGATACTTTCACTTGATACATCCCTAATTACATATTTGTCCGTATCTTCGTAGCAAAAACAATAGCAAAAAACAAGCAAATCATCTGCCATTCTAACTTGATTTTAATGACCCGTAAAATCTGAACTTATAGACGTTCAATTAAAGTTTTTGTAACACAAAAAGGTCAAAATAATAAAACAAATTGCAGTGGCTATTAACTTGATTTTAAGTGGGTCATTTATCATAGAACTTTGAGTACGCGTAGCAACGTAAATGACATGCAATTATTGTTACTATAACTTTAAGTACACAACATTACTTGGCAAACTTGTGTATGTCGTAATCGAATTATTTTGATGTTTCGAGGTACTGTTATATCGTGTAAGTGAATACTGAAGCACTTACTGTATTATTTGTGTCTATCATGGAGCTAGATTTCATTAATTGTCATCTTGGAGTGGAGTTTCAGTGATAATCTTACCTAGGCATTTAGTGCAGTGCCCAGGAAAGCGAGTAGATTGCATGAAGCTTTATTATTCATGTTCATTTTATTTTAGTGTTCTCTTTTGATAAATAATGTTACAATAAAACACCTCACGACCGATACCCAGTGTAGTTACCTACTAACTAGTGCACTACAATTAATCCTTGCACTCGCGCAAATGCCGTTTTAATCCATGAGCGATCCTATAGGAACTTTGATTAATAAAGTTACATTAGCCTATTACTATTTGTTTAGATCGAAAATCAAAAAAGAAAAATCCCCTTACTCCGACTACTGGTGCAGCTACCCCAGTAACAAGTGCAGTACAATGAAACCTTGCACTCGCGCAAGTGCAGCTTTAAACCGCGAGGCGTAGGTGTCTCTCTTTTAACTTCATAAGTGCTATCTGAGGCACCGATAGGCAGGTAAACTTATATACTGATGTCAGTAAGTAAGTAAGTAGGCAGTAAGGCTACTATAACATTTACGTAGTTTGGAAGAACGAACACCCATCAAAGTAACCATCAAGTAATTTAGATTGAAAATAAACTAGGAAATATTAGTATATTATAATTGAGCCATTGCAGCTGAGGCGTCTGTAGTCGTCAACTCACCGTTCGCATCGTCATCATCATTTCAACCAAAAGACGTCCACCGCTGGACATAGGCCTCCCCCAAGTGTCGCATACAGCGGATGCCCGCAGCCCGCCAGGTCATCGGTCCATCTAGAGGGAGGCCTTCCAACGACGCGTCTTCCGGGTCGGTCCGTTCTGCGAGCAATATATCCTGCCTATTGCCACTTAAGTGGCACTGCACCTTTAACGTGAGCGGTGATTAATGCTCATGCCTTCCATGAATGAGAAGAGGTCTCTGCTCTACAGTGGGACGTTTATAAACTTCCAAAGAAATGATGAGTCAAAACATTTGAATCGGAAAACTTGCTAGTTTATTTACTGTTTTTCAGTATTTCTAGACAGTGGCCTCGCTAGACTGCACCTGTTAATCCGCACAATCGGAACCCCAACTTCGTCAATCCCTTAAAACTACCCGTTTCTAAAACTGCGAACAACTGTAACAGTTTCAGCTCCATTGCGGAATTATTTGAAACTATTAACACTATAGTGCAATATAATAAAGCCTTATTTGCAGAGTTGCCATTAATCCGGAGTCGCAGGTGTGTACTCCGCTTATTCAGAGAGAGGATAGTCAGAGATTTGTTCTGTCTGCATGTATTTTGGTTTTACTGAGATATATCAGTATATTTTGATAGTGAATGATCATTTACTGCCGCATACGGAACGCTCAATGCCTGATTCAATTAATTATATAAATATCATGATTTGCAGGCAGCCATGGTGACGTTTTTAGGCCTAGTAAAACCTGACAAGTAATGTACTTATTGGTAATTTTGACTCATAAACCAAAGTTATAATAGACATACTTTCATTGTGCGCACAGCTAAGGAGTGGAATTCCCTTCCGGAGTCTTTGTTTCCTGATAGCTACAACCTTGGGGTCTTTAAGTCAAGAGTGAATAGGTTTCTACTAGGCAAGCGTGCTTCACCGTAGGCCACATCATCGCTTACCATCAGGTGAGGTAGTAGCCTATCAATAATAAAAAAAAAAAAAAGACATCCTTACAGCTCACTAGATTTTTTATTTCTATTTCATTAAGAAGGTAAATGAGCAAGCTTTTAAAAACCGTTATCGTATAATTATTCAATTTCTCATATTTATTCTGCAGCTTAAAATAAGACTATTACACAAATCTATTTCCTCTTATAAATGCAGAAGTCAGGAGCACTCAGCAATATTCAACGTAAAAAAAATAAAAAAGTAATGCATACGGAAGGATATAAGAAAGTTTTAATTAAAAGTAGGTTCCATTCGCGCCGCGCATAGATTTCCATAGATAACGTCGACGCGCGATAACTCGCTCAGCTTTCGTTCCTTTTTCAATTTTTTTGTGCCGCCCTTTCTTAATGTTTTTTTTCTATTTGAATGACTTTGTTGACTACGTCATTAAATAGTTAGGAATATATAAAGATGGTGGGCAAACTATGATGATGGCAACTGGATGGTTGTAGCAATTTTCCTTAGAGCTTCGGGAAGTCCGACCGGCGTCTTTGGGAAGACTATGACCTGACCATGTTTAATATTTGCCTTTTACAGTCTGCTATGATAAGTTAAAGAATATTGTTCATAACCAGGCAACCTTATCTAACATAGTTGGCAAAATGATCGCAGAAACTGGTTTTAACCACCTCCACGTAAGAAAGAAACAGAAAACAAAAGGTGCTTTAGAAAATTTAGTATAATCGTATAAAATCAGAGTTGAAAAATACTCTAATCCAGAAGACACACTTAATTGAAACAACATCTTCAAAAAAAGAAATCTCTTTACAAAACAGTGAGCTGGGTAAAAATCTAATAATTACAAGTCTGAACCGTCGTTAACATACAATCTGGGATCAAAGGCACCTGATTTACCTGCTTAGCACATCAAAAAGCCGTGATGGGAGAAATATTACCCCAAATGAGCGTATCGCGCTCCGAAGCCTTCTAGTCAACGACCATTATAACTAAACCTCACCCAAATCCTTAATTCTTGAGGAACTTGGTGTGTGAGGATAATCGGGGGGTCTTTGTAGAATGGTGGAGGATAAGTTCATTACCTTAGCCGTTGCTTCAGTTAATACAGTTAGTGAGTTATTTCGCGGTGAGAGATGGCTGCTGGTACAGGCTGTGTGTCGGGTTTATTTTTATGCCTTCTATTTTGGTGCGTAATGGTAGACCAAAGTTTTGTGGGCGTAGGTTGCAATGGGTAAAACCTTTGATGTGAATCAACAATATCTTTCCAGGAACAGTGGCCATTTTGGAGAGAATACAATGTAGAGATAAATTAACTTTATACATAGCTACGTGTATCGTAATCTCATTGTGCCTTATTACAAAAAGCGGTTTAACTAAAACCCAGGTTTAAACCTTGTTTACACCGTCCATTATAGAGGTTTAAACCTGGATTTTTAGTTAAACCGCTTTTTGTAATAAGGCACATTAAGTTTTACGTGGCAAGAGTAAAATTAAATATATAAGTAACGCTGGTCTCTATCACCTTAGGCTCATTACATTCTGTCAGCATTAATCAATCAATCTGCCTAGCCTTTTTCCAACTATATTGGGGTCAGCTTCCAGTCTTACCGGATTTTGCTGAGTACCAGTGTTTTACATAGAACTAAAAAAAACAACATTTTTTTATTTCAATTAGGTAGGCCATCAAACGGCACTTTTGAATGTCAAAATTTCCAGTTGATATTATAATAATTATTCTACCATCCATAGTCATACCGTTCGATTGTCTAAAAGTCCTAAATGGTCACGATTGGCATACGCTACCAAAATGACACTTTACATTTTCAATTATCGCCAATCGTTAGAGTTGATAAAATACTTTGCCTTTAGGCATAATTACTTCTTTGCCCTTTACGACACTCGCAACACGAAACCTTGAGAAAATACACACATAACACACTATTAAACCATTTATTACACAACAGATCATTTACCTATGCGGAAACCAAACGAGTGCGTAATACAGTTACATTACACACAATAAATAACGTATGACTTGCAAGTTTTGTTACTTAACTATTAAGTAAAGTTGAAAGTTAACCACGTGTGGTAACTCGGTGAAAAGAATCTATTTGTTCATGAGACAGATTATAGCTTCGTCATCGGTTACTAGTATAAATGGTTTATTTAATTGACTGTCACAAGTGGTTTGTCAATTTGTAACCATTTCCGCATATTGATGGGTCCATAATGAGGATGTTGATAGATTAATCTTGCGATACAACGTCAAATTTCAATGATATAAGAAATAATCACTTCTTAAGCATTTGGTATATACACTTGTTGCGCAAATGTGAAGACAGTCAGTATTTGGTAAATAGCAATTATTGACCATATATGAGTTACTCAGAATATTTATCATCATTTTTAGGTCATAGTGGTTTGAATAGATTACCAAATAAATAAATCTATGTAGGTAATCATTTAAATCATCTGTGATACGTCATGTAAGGAGAAGAGTAAGAGTGATAGTACCGTTACATACGGTACGAAAACAATATTTACTTGTTACCAACATCATACATAATAACATTACAACACACGTACAAGTTAAAATTATGCAGTCGGAGTGCAATTGAATATGGAGTGCAGTTACTAATACAATTTGACCCATCATTTCTATAGAGAAGGCCATGGTGAAATCCCACTCATACGCACTAAACGTTTTGGAAATACTCATTCATTATGCGTACAGCTAAGGAGTGGAATACCCTGCCGGAATCTGTGTTTCCCGATAACTATAAGCTCGGTTCTTTAAGTCAAGAGTGAATAGGTTACTTCTAGGCAAGCATGCTCAACCATCGACCACATCATCGCTTTCCATCAGGTGAGATAGTGGTAGAGCGCGAGCCTATATTTAATTTAAAAAAATGTATGTGTCCCAGCAGCGGGCATAATCATCATCATATCAGCCGAAAGACGTCCACTGCTGGACATAGGCCTTCCCCAAGTGTCGCCACATTGACCGGTCCCGTGCGTCTCGCAACCGCAACCTTCACCAGGTCACCGGTCCACCTGGTGAAAAGCCTTCCAACGCAACGTCTTCCAGTTCGGGGTCGCCACTCCAGAACCTTTCTATCCCCATCGGCCATCCGTTCTGCGAGCAATGTGCCCTGCCCACTGCCACTTAAGTTTGGCGATTCTTCGGGCTATGTCGGTAATGCAGCGGGCATAATAAAAGGCTAATTAAGCTTATAGTCAAGGAAAACATTTTTTTAGCTTAACGCATGCCATCACCATCATTAGCCACCCATCCACTTCTGAGTACAGGCCTCCTTCATGTGAGTCAAGCTTCTGTGGTCTTTCCACACTGCCAACAATCATTCTCGACATCCTGAGAATGATTGTTGGCAGAGTGGACTGCCCCATCCAAAGACACTGGGTGGAAGTAGGTATAGCTAGGTTTATGTTAAATAGAATTAAGTACTAATAACACTAACATAGCATTTAAGCACAATCTGTTACTAACCACTAACAAGTTATGGACTGTTGTAGGTCTGAAATAAAGATATTTTATTTATTTATTTATTTGCGAGGTTCAGGTGCTCATTGTAAGCTATCATAATTAACAACCTTGTTCCACTCACTACTAAAAATAGAGGCCTTAATCTCTTTGATTTGCCAGTCTCCTTCTTGTCCAGTCCTAATTTGTGCGAGCTCAGGACGGGTAAGACCTGGTTGAGTCTCTTCAGAATGTCAGCCACACAGTTGGCTTTTGTTCTGCCGACATTATTTCTATCATCCTTCGGAAAATGGAATGAGGGCCCTATTTCGTATACCATCATTATAATATCAGCTAAAAGAAATTTACTGCTGGACTTTTAGCGTCGAATCATTTTCCAGTTTTGTCCTTTTCGCATCCAGCGGTGCGGTTCCCACTAGACCAGCGGGAATCCTTATGAAGAGACCTTCTAAATTGATGTCTTCCAGTATACCGTCGCCGCTCTGGAAGTTTCGACCCCATAAGTATCGAATGTTACGGCCAACATTGCCCATGCTATACTTCGCTATAACACAGTAGACTATAATATCAACACTAGTCACGTCCCGCGGCTGCGCTTCTGCTCGCTACGCCTACAGTCGCGGTGCAATACCCGCTGATTGTAAACGCGACAAATCGACGCTTGCACTGTGTAGCTACTTGTCGGCCCATGAGAACAGCGGGGAATAAGTTTAAGAAAATATAGTCAAGAGTTTTGTATTCTCGTGGGTCTTCTAAGGACTTTCATGTGGATAACCTTAGAGGATCCATTAAGTGGCGTCTGGTAATAACAGTGGAAGCTGACCTCCTTTTCCATCCTTTAAGAGTCTATTAGTCTATTTAACACGCTTTTATTAACTTGGTGTGTATGTATCTATATAACGGAATCTTTGAATGTGAGTTTTACCCCCTTCAAAACGTCGGATTAATTTGAAACTTTGCACAATATATGTGACAAGTACAAGGACCGATGACAAATCAATAATTTAAATAGTTTTCCCGTTATCTTCTCCAGGATCTTCAGGATTAACGCTTTAATAGAAAACCAAATTAAAAATTATTAAATTATTTTCAACAAATTTAAATTAAAAATAGTGTGACCAACAAAAAAAAAGTCAAATATTATAAATTATTTTCAACTATTTAGTTCGGATTTCTATTAATGCGTGTTTTTTTTTGTATTATTTTACCAGAAGTCCTGTCAAATAAAGGGGATCTCAAAAATCGTTATCATTGCCACTTATAATCTATCAGAAAATGTTACTACATCAGAAGACAAGGTCATAGCGAAAAGTCTATCGACCGAACTGCGGATCTGTATTGATTTCCTCAGCTTACCGCAGTAAGCTTCGCCTTAAAATCTCACTTTCTGGATTCTGCGTTCAGTAGGTTCCAGTAGACATTTGAAGAATGTCGGTCCATCCAGCAGTAAAACACACGCTGCAGTCGTCGATTCTTGGTCTCCAGATCTCACCAAATAAGAACGTAATTTCAAGCATCCCATACCAGAACTTTTATAAGTGACGTTATGTTGCCTAGAGACAATTTCCTCATGTCTCATGGCTCCACGCCCCAAGCGTTGGATTTGCGAGCGATTTGCGTTTATAGCCATTTGCCGGCGCATTACTGGGGCGACGCTATGAATACAAGCTCGGCTCAGCTTGCGTCTAATCATTTAATATGAAAATTGTGCCCATTCAGCGGTGCATGAGGGTATCTGTTTCATGCACGAATATGCACTGCTTGTTTCCTTAGTTAAAAGCTTGTTATGATGGCAGTTTTGCGAGGTGCAATGGTAGGATATTTTGTTACTAAAATGTATCATAATTTTTTGAGCTTACTTAAAGAACTGGTTTTCAAAATATCTATAGTTGTCAGCAATAGTTTTAAGGAATATTTTTTATGTTTTTAATATTGCGATTATACAGTTTGTTGCTAATACATTTTCTCGCTTCTTTCTAAGTTGTGTTTACCTTCTTGAATTCGATAGTGAAAACATGTAACCAATAATGTATGTGTGTTTAAAAAAAAAAAAAAAAAATGAACTTATCATAATTATCAGCTTTCAATACTGTCGAAAATCGTAGTAAAAACAAAAAGTTCCTATCAATTCATGCAAAATAAACCGAGAACTTTTTCTAACAAACATTCCCGATTCTCAGAAGCTCCGAAACTATTTTCCACTTTAATATTTCCCTTACAACTCAGCGGTTCCGTTCATAATTTGTCAAAATGTTGAAGTCCATTAGCATTGAGGACTCTGACCTCACCCTTGACCTCAGTACATCAGTGCCTTAAACGAAAACTAATGAATTAATAATAATTTATGACATCGTTAAATTACGAGAGCCGTAATTAAAACTCCAGGTTACTGACAGGGAATTAATATCTTCAAATATTACAAGTTTCAAGCACAATTTATGACGGGGCCCCGAGAGCGGCGTATTGAGGTCAGAAGTTAAGTGACGGGTAACGAGAGTTTAAGTTTAATGTTAGTTAAGTACGGGAATGTTATTTAGCTTTTTAACCGACTTCAATAAATGAAGGCAAATCTCTCGGGATTGCTGCATGCGATTGCCTGAATGCGTCTTTTTATTGTTTATACCATTTTATACCACCGCAGTACAGTACCTTGGTATCCTATCATTTCACCGGTTATGTTTAAGATTCATGATATTCGGGTAATCTATTCTTGTTCCTAATAGGAAGTTCTTTAGTAAGGTACCTATAACCTTACTAAAGAACTTGCCTATTAGGAACAACAAAAAAGTGTTAAATAAAAAAACTTATTTGAAAAAAAAACTACCGACTTCCAATTAAAATCACTACAAAGTGAAAAATAACTTTTTTTTGGACGTCGGTGTCTTGTATGGCATGTACCATTTGTGTTTCGTTTTGGACACCGACTTCCAAAAAGAAAGTTATTTTTCACTTTGCAGTGATTATAATAGGAAACTGTAAGATTTTTTTTGAAAAAATGTTTTTATTATTATTTGTATCTGTTTTATTCAGCATCCAAATGTGAAAAGAACCCTTAAATGACATTTTCTATCTTGTATATCATCTTTATCATTATCATCATCATTTCAGCTAAAATATTCATCATTGCTATTCGTCCATTGCTGAACATGGGCAAGCAAGCATTGCCACATTGACCGGTTCCGTGCGTCTCGCATCCAGCGGATTCCTGCAACCTTAACCAGGTCATCAGTCCATCTAGTAGGAGGTCTTCCAACGCAAAGTCTTCCAGTTCGCGGTCGCCATTCCAGAACCTTTCGGCCCCATCAAACATCCAATCTGCGTGCCCACTGCAACCAGAGTTTGGCAATTCTTCGGGCTATGTCTTTAACCTTGGTTCTCTTGCGGATGTCTTCATTTCTGATTCAATAACGCAAGTACTTACCTTAAAAATATTTAAGTTCCTAGAAACTTCCATTTATAATAATTTACATAATTATTCACAAAACAAAATAATTGTGTGACTTTAATGTCATACACACTGGTTATGCAAGACATCATCTGTGGAATCAAAACCGGTATTTACCGATAGTTTAGCCACCCACGTCACAACTCTAGGGCCGAAATTTATAAACGTGACTAGCACGGGCTTTGTCTTAATAACATAACAGTACCTGTTCTACCAAACTCTGCTCGGGTGATAATAGAGAAAACGACGTTTTCTAAAAATGAAACCTAGCTAGATCGATTTATCGCCCCCGAAACCCTGAATACTAAATTTCATGAAAATCTTTGGAACCGTTTCCAAGATTCAGATTATATTTATACAAGAATTGCTCGTTTAAAGGTTTTAGATAATATCAGACGTGATATTATCTAAAACCTTTAAACGAGCAATAAAAAGTATTCCACGAAAGGGTAGGCAGAAGTGCAACTATAGCACACCCAGTACCCACATATCGCCAGTTATGTTTAAGGCGTATAATTACCCAAAGTTAACGCAGTACTGGCCGTGCGCCCGCTCGGAGCCAGAATATCAATATTGAACCTTCTTTTGAAGAGTTTTGTTTGCAAAATATTCTTTGATTTACCTATGCTATTTTAGTTATGAAGGTATTCTAGCCATACATTTTTCGGTGCAATTTTTTTTCAAAAGTATGTCGTGTTGGAGGGATATCCAAAAGTAGCGAAAAAATATCGTGTTATTTTTTTTTTAAAGCAAATCTATTAGACAACACAAATAATGTACATAAATCAATATAAATATACATTTTTTTCAAACCTTTTAACCTAGCCGTTACTAAGGAGTATGCTTTAAAAAGTAACCGTTTTATGGCACTAAAGCGGTGGAAGGCCTTTAAGTTCCATATGATTGGGCCCGATCCTATTTCCGTCAATAAGGCACAATTCCAGACTCCGGGCTGCTACTGAGAAATTTCAGATGGAAGAATCCAATAACACTTTACCACGACCGACGCGGGAATCGAACCGAGGACCTGCGATCAACAGTAGAGCTTGCGACACCAGACCAACGAGGCAGAGTCTTTGTCTTAATAATACTTTGTTTATTATTGATTGGCTTGCATTTTAACAATACTATTCCTGCTAAAGGTAAGCGATGATGTGGTCGAGGATGTAGCACGCTGGTCTAGAAGTAAGCTGCACTCTAGTCTCGAAGACCCTCTGGGAACATGATTGTGTTAATTGCTGTGTTGCTGTGGTTTTCTATTATATTCTAAACATTGAGTCCAACACGGAATTCTAGTCCTTAGCTGTAAGTAAGTACAATAAAAGTATTCTTTAAATTGTTTTGTATGAGTATGCAATCTCTAACTTGCACTTGTTGTACGACAAACTTTCGGTATTATAATATTAGTGTGATAAAGAAGAAAGAAAACATATTTATGTGGCACACACATTATTTACACAAAAATAAAACAAGAAATAAGCGTCTTCGCTATTTTACCAACCATACCCCAATAAGTTTGACACATCCTAGGTCCTCTAAACAGGTCATATAGGTCACTGGTATGGCCAGATATGCAACCGCAACAAAACCGGTATATTAGCATACAGACGATGAAACTCAGCTTACATAATACTGCATTAGAATGCGGCTGGTTCTGGCCAAATGTGAGGTTATTATTTATTTATTTAAAGAGCTAGATCAAGTTCAGTGTTAGATCGTTTGATGATGCATAATTTTAAATATGTTTGTATTACTCTGCCAGAAGTCATATTTTGCTTGTCAATACCATGCATTTTGAACTTGGAAATAGTTATCGGGGATATAATGTTCCTCTGTCTAAAAACTATGTCTAGTTCTAGTGACAATTATATGCTCCGTTGTCAGACACCCAAGATACAAGCAAATATCTTGTATGGGGGTGAACGACCTTCTTGATCTTGTATAATAATAATGTACAATTTGACTGTGCATGTTATCGTCATCATAACGTATCGTCGTGATAGACTATGATTGATTTTGGGTTTTCCGTCTATACTACTTGAATACTTATTGTACTTCATTTTGATTTGAATTTGTTTAGAAGATAAATCAAACCTATTTCATGGAATGCTACAAACTTTGATAATTGTTAAATCAAGTTTAATTCTGGGAACAGTCTTCGACAGACCAAGTCGTCAATGCATTGTCGACTTCTTAACCTTAAGTTTCAAATTGCAATTCTCCCCATCGATCGTGTTCCTGGTAAACAACTCATTCTCAGATAAGCTGACCTTAGTGCTTATTACAATCAAAGCATCCACCTTTTCTCAATTACAATAGAGGTCGGCTTTTATACGGATGCAGCTGAGTATCAGTATTTTGCATGGAGTGACTTTCTATCTGACATTCACAGTAACTGGGTACTACGATACTCCTTGGCAAGACTGGTGTCAGATATCCTGACTTCTATCTATTTGAACCTCGAACATCGTATTCGTTCTGACTGTCAAATATCAACAAATGTCAGCCGAGATCAAGAGTTAATTTTTTGCCGAGACACGGAGGAATGACGGTATGTTAAGATGGACACCCATCTACGGACCAACCTTGGCAAGCGTTGCTTAACCTTGAAGATTGACTCATGCAGCTATCATAATATAACCATACACCTTATTGTATTGTTATTATGTAATGTGAACAAAGATTTGCTGCACCTCTGCTGACCCTTCTATTTCTACATATAGCCGTAGGCGCAACCAAATCTGGTAATGAATGAATGTAACACAGTTACATACACGTTTTCTTTTATTATCTCTGTCGAAAGGAATGTCATCAGAACACGGATCTAAAGTTTTAAAATATTGTTGTTCGGTTATGTAATATTTGTTTATTTCATTACTGTGTTCCATTCTCGTTTAATTTAATTACTGTGAAGCAATGTTTGGTAGTGTCCTAACATCTTTATGTTTCCGATAAGTCCGTTAATTACTTACATAATGACGTCAAGTTTCTTCATTATTTCTAAACTTTAAAGTTCGCAACAACTTGTTGATTAAATAAATAGGTACTCAACATTTTATATTTATAGTCGTTTTATATAATTTTTGAAGAGGTAACTTGAGGCTTCAAATATTGTTTAGATAATTTAAGGTCAAGGTTATTTTTTAGAGATGCTCCATTATATTTATATTAAGTCTTAAGTGCCAAGGCTAACTGTAAAATATTGCTTAGTTTTTTCTCAGGATATCAAAAGGCTTTTTCTCTTTTAAGATAACCGTGTTCACAAAAATGTATAAAAAAATGCGTCAAACCGAACTAAAAGGTAAAACATATTTTTAATACAAGAATAAAGTAAGAAATGAGAAAATTTATGTTATTTTAACAAAACGTGGGGTGCTTGATATTATTTTTATAAAAATTCCACTGGTATAATTTCTGAAGTAGAGTTAGTATAAAAATATAATACGAGAACTTAATTATTTCAGGGTATTTAAGTTTTTTTAAACTATTATCTATTTTGCATTCGTTCTGCGCTACAAAACCGTGTTAAAATAGCAATTTCTTGCCAAACGAGATGTTTTTAGATGTCTTGCAATAGGCCAAACCGATTAGTAAGCAAACGATCAGTTATCAACTAGGCATTTATAATATATGGTAATTTATATGATAAGCTTCTAGTCTAACGTGTACCGTCTTGACCTCTACAGCCTGTCGATTAACTAAGATGTTGCAATTTAAATCAATCTATTTTATTTGAGCTGTTGTGAATCAGTAAAAACTGTGTTGAATATTCAATTGAAGATGAAAGATGATTGATGTTTTGCATTTGCACTATTTTGAATTATAAATGCGTTAAATTTTATGTTTTACAAGAGGTCAAAGATTAGATCGAAAATTAAATAGAAGTGCATTATTTGTATGCTTTTTATTTAGCACTAGCGGATGCCTCGCGGTTTCACCCGCGTAGTTCCCGTTCCCGTGGGAATACAGGGATAAAAAGTAGCCTATGTCACCCGGGGATAGTGTAGCTTCCCAAAGGTGAAAGAATATTTGAAATCGGTCGAGTAATTTCGGAGCCTATTCGGTACAAACAAACACACAAACAAACAAACAAAAAAATCTTTCCACTTTATAATATTGGTATAGATCATATTTAAAACATGTGAGTCAGTTGATGATGAAATCATTTACCAAAAACTTATTTATATCATAAGCAAATGGATCTAATATATTCCTATATCACTACATGCAGCGCCATCTTTTATCGGATAGAGGTACTTTCACAATTAAATCAATAGATGATGAGGGTTGAATAAGTATGTTCTTTAATAACGTCAAAGTACAATTCTGTTAGAGAAAGCTTTTATAAATCAATACAGTTAAATCTTCACAAAAATAATTATTAAGGTTATTAATAGAAAAAATATTAAAATCTGTATAAGTAGATATCTACATATATTACTAAAACTGCATAGTACGAGTTGGATTACCTAAACTAAGTACATAAATTAAACAAACTTATAGTTATACTAGCATTTGCCCGCGGTTACGCCTACCCCGTGTAAAATAAAACTAGCCTATGACACTCACGATATTTACCAGTGAAAGAGTTTACGTAATTGTATAATGAATATACAATACTTCCAGGGATTAAACCTTTATAAAAATCAATTTTACCTCCTTATAATATAAGTAAGGTTTTAATACATAAGATCAATAATCTTTAAAATAAACATCGACTTACATCGATGCCGAGTTGTTGCTTGTCGGTTTTTATCGGTTTCATTTCGGGCAGTATGCGATAGAATTGCATGATCTAATTCCGCCTAGCCCATTCCATCATCGTACTACAAGACGTACGGCGATGCGCCATCGGTACATGGTTGTCATCCTACCCATAGGCACTTAACGTTTTGGGAATACTTTCATAATGCGTACAGCTAAGGAGTGGAATTCCCTGCCGGAGTCTATCTTTCCCGATAGCTACAACCTTGGGTTTTTTTTGTCTAGAGTGAATACGTAACTACTAGGCAATCGTGCTTCACCGTCGACTACATCATCGCTTACCATCAGTTGGTGCATGACCCTATCGATAATAAAAATAAACATGTTATTATAATGGTTTCATAACAAACTCTAACTCTGCATTATAATTAATCCAAATACTCGAAAAGAATATCAAGGCTCAATAGATCACGTTTTTACTTAAGTGCTGTCATTTATAATTGGAGATTAAACGAACTTACCTGAAGTGAAGTTCTATCCAAATTATACGAGTTGCTTCGTCCGAAGAGATTAGATAACATTGTAGTAATACATCTAGGTACCGCCTTTCATCCACTAAGTTTTTTTTTTTTTTTTTTTTTGTGGGTATTTTGTTTTCCTATTCGTTCTGCTTGTACTGTCACTCATTTAGTTGAAAGCCTGGAACCTTTTTAATATTTCACTTTACTTATTGGGAGTCATGGGGTTGGGAGGGAACTAATCTCTTCGGACGAAGCAACTCGTATAATTTGGATAGAACTTCACTTCAGGTAAGTTCGTTTAATCTCCAATTATACTAACGCTTCGTCCTCGAGATTAGTACTAATTATTTTCACATATGTAGTATCACACAAGTGACACCACTCAGACACTGTAGTTGAGAGTTTTTTTTTTTTTGTATATGCGGGTACTCCTGTTTCTCCTTCGTTATAAGTATAGGTGGCCTGGAATCTCTCGTCATTCACATTTTAGTGTTCAACCGCTCAACACTTCCAACATTTTACTTTACTGTGCAGTGAATATAATGTCGAAAAGAAGAATTTACAAAAATATGAACGCAGATTACGGCGTTTATACCCGCCTTCGCAGGACTCAACTTCTCCGATCGCGCGAACTGCGCATGAACAAGAAGGTATGTTATCTCGTGACGGTGTACACGAATTCACATTGAGTATTTAAATAACGTATTTACGTTAAAAACTAAGTTTTGCACTCCGGGCTACCTATGGGTTTTCCGACGCACTAACTTTACTACCAATACTCAATAATATGGTGTTATTTCGCGTGGTTATGGCCAAACGTATTTACGTTTATACAAGCCTTGCACTCCGGGCTGCCTGTGGGCTGTCCCGACGCAAGGACTCACTACCCACTTATTGAACGTCCTACGATCGTTCAACAAACTTAAGATTTAGAATATTTTAATAGTAAAGTAATCTAATCTTTTTTTCCTAACGGTAAATTATACTAGTAGATATTTATCTACATATTTTTTCCTTTCTACCTACAGTAAATCAATTATTCAATTTTACGCTTCTACCTACTGTGTTTCTTTTAAGATTACACTGGTATTGAACCTGAAGACTGGATACAAGACTCCCCTGAGGTCAGTCAAACCGATCCGGATGTAACCATGGTTCCTGTCGACCCAACCATTACTGTTTTGTCGGCCGAACGTATCATACCACTGGTGCCGGTCATAACAAGCGAACCTGCGCGTGACAAACCTGGTGCCTCGCAAGAAGCTCGAAGACACGATGGTCATTTTTGGTAGAAGACCCGTCGTCATCCGTTAAGAACGGACCAGATTTGCATAAGGAGTTAAGCAAACCCTTGCAGTACATCGCCTCCGAGGGCCTTGATAAAGACTGTAGGAAGACAACAGTCGATAAGTACTTGGTGCCAGCAAACTATCATTGTATCGCTGCCCCGTTGTTAAACGCGGAGTTAATAGCAGCGATACCATAAGTCGCAGCAAAGTGCGATAAGGCCATAAACCAGATGGCGAGTGTTATCTCGCGCTTGGGGCAGCTAATTACCAGTCAACTCGTTTCAAAAAAACAACGAATTACTTCCCAAACTAATGAACGCTGCGTGTATCTGATGCGACATCCAACATTACGATTTAGTCACCTGCAGAAATTTTATTTTATCTGCGCTAAAGAGGGACATGAAGGCAGCGTTATACAACACTAAGATGGACCTCTTCGGTGAAAATCTATCGGAAACAATAAAATCAGCCAAGGCTGTGACGAAATCAGGTACAGACCTGAAGCCCGATAATGTCAACAAAGACCCACCGAAACAACCAAGCAAATCAATGCCTCAAAGGCATTTAAACTAAAGAGCGACTGCACCAGCATGCAGGCTGCAGGGAGCCGTGCCGAGAAGTCGCAAGCCTGCAGTGCCGCGCCCGCCGCGACCGCTCGCCAGGTCATCAAAAAGGTTGCCGCCACAGCGCCAGCCGCAGCGCCGCTACTAGATCGAGTTAAGTATGTGAGTCACTTGTCATACTTTTATAAACAAACTTATAACGAGCGGTCAATCGATACTTTTGTTGATTGACGGATACAAACTTACCTTTTCCTCTCAGGTTATCAAAAAGGTAGCGTACCTGCTGAGCAAAGCTATTCCACTTCAGAATTGACTCATTTTTTCCGAAGCTATTAATAGCCTACTAGATATAGGTGCCATATCGAAATGTGACCCATGCTCAGGTCAATTCGTTTCTAGCGTGTTTCTTATTCCTAAACCAAATGGAAAAATGAGGTTCATATTGAACCTCGAAAAAATTAATAAGTTTACTTTCATCATTTTAAAATAGAAGCTCTAAGAACCGTTGTAAAACTTGTTACTAAGGACTATAGGCTATATAGTGACCTTGGACTTAAAATACGCTTATTTTTCTATCAAAATACACGAAAATTCACGCAAATATCTTAGATTCTCGTTTAATAACCAATTATTTGAACGCAATGGTTTGCCATTCGATTTCAATACAGCGCCATACTTATTTACAAAAATAATGAAACATGTTGTGAAATTATTGCGATCAGCGGGTTTTTTGATCTACCCTCTACTTAGGCGATTGGTTGTTAATAGCGAATACATGCGAAAATTGCAAAACAAATGTCGTAATAACGAAACAACTGCTTTGTTCTTTAGGTTTTATTATTAACTATGATAAAAGCAATCTGTATCCTTCTACTAGAAGTATTAGAAGTATTTATAAATTCAGTCAACTTAGAAATTAGTTTACCCACGTTTAAGATAAAAAGCGCGCTTTAAAAACGAAATCCGTAAATTTATCAACATGAAAAGTTGCAAAATTAGAACCTTCGCACAATTAATAGGCATTTTAGTGTCAGCCTGCCCAGCCTTTGAATAAGGCTGGGTACACACTAAACAATTTGAACGATGCAAATGATTCTTCCTGATTCGTTAATGCCTGATTTTAATTGGTGGTTAAAGGTGATTGATAGTTCAAAGCACCCTATTTGAGATGACCACTATAGCATCGAAATATTTTCTGACGCCTCAACAACGGGATGGGGCGCCTCCTGCGATGGTGAAAATGCCAGTGGTCAATGGTCGAATAGCGAACGGGACAAACTACTACTTCGTATTGACAATTCGACCGCTATAGCATACATTAGCCGTATGGGTGGGGTTCCATCCCCCGACTTAAGTGGTTTGTCAAGGGTGATTTGGAAATGGTGCGAAGATCGCAAATTGTAAATTTTTGCTTCATATATACGATCTTGTGATAATAACGTCGCAGACGCTGAGTCGCGTCGTAATAACCCAAACATAGAATGGCTATTGTCAGAGGGTTCCTTCAACACTCATAAGTGTAGGTTTGGGCAACCCGATATAGATTTGTTTGCCAGTGGTATCAACAATTAATGTGCAAAATATATTTCCTGTCACAAAGACCCAGATGCCTTTGCCATAAATTCATTCACAATCGACTGGGGGCGACCTTTTTTCTATGCATTTCCCCCCTTCTCGATAATTTTAAAATATTAACGATAAGGCTCAGGGAATTTTTGTTGCTCCTTTATGGCCGACGCAACGGTGTCGCTCTCTATATAGGTATCCGTTAATGTCAACCCAATTATATTTACCCCAAACGAAAACATTTTGATATCTCATCCCAGCAACCGTCAGGTGCTCTCGACGACTATCCTAGTTGCCGGGGTGTTATCCGGTATGCGTTTTCACGAAGATGCCTGCCACCTTCGTCGATAGATATCATGATGGCTTCTTTATCAGACAGCTCGATAAAACAATATGACGTTTGTCTAAAAAAAAAAAAAAAAAAAAATGTTGAACCTGTTACAAAGAATCGGGTGTTAACACTTACGGGGCCTCAGTTCCATCGGTAATATATTTCCTGACTCAATTTTTTAATACTGGTAGTCACTATGGTACTTAAATTCTTATCGATCAGCTTTGTCACTGATTTTGGGTTCAAATATTTCTAAAGATGATGGAATTCTTCGCCGTTTTAAAGGTGTTTTCTTCTGCGGTCGATTAGGCCAAAATATAATGTAACATGGGATACTGTGTCCAAAATTTCTTACGAACTAAATGTCACAATGACCAACTTTCATTAGTTGAAATTTCCAAGAAATGTGTAACGTTACTGGCCCTTACCACGGCTCATAGGGTCCAACCATTTTCAAAAATGAAATAGTAAATATAGATAGAATGCCATATAAAATTGTTATAAACATTTCCTGACCTAATAAAAATTTCTCAAGCGGGGTCTAAGCAACCTCTTTTAACTTCGCTCTTCATTAATGAAAGTTTAGAAATTTGCCACGCTAACACATTAGTGTTTTACATGAATAAAACCAAAGATCTACGTAAATCTGGCATATTTTTTATAAACCCTAAAAATCCACATAACTCTGTAAGTACGCCAACACTTAGCCGGTGCATTAAGTGCACACTACACGATAGTGGGTTAGACGTGGCTGTGTTTTCAGCACAGCACGCGTCACGCGGCTACGTCGCGTGCGCATGCCCTTGGGGTTAGCATAGATAGATGAAATTCGTAGGATTGCCGGCTGGAGCGGCAGCTCTGAAACATTTACCAGATTTTATAATCGCACCATCACTTTTTATGATGCAAGTTCCCTAGCTAGGTCAATAATTAATTAGAAAATAACCATATTTTTTCATAATTCTCGCTGTTGCAACTTATTGTTTAAAAATAATTTTTACTCACGCACAAAATTAGGATCTTATTTAATTTACCTGATTGGTGATATATATCTCACTAGCTGACCCCCGCGGTTTCGCTTCCATCAAAATGATAGCCTATGTTACTTGGGAATAATGTATCTACCATAGGTGAAATAATTTTTAAAATCGGTCCAGATGTTTCGTAGCCTATTCGGTACAAACAAACAAACAAAAAAAAAAAAAAAAAAACTTTCCTCTATAATATTGGTATAGATTGATATATTTATAATTTAAGTATGACTTTCCCGCTGTTGCAGCTTAGAATAATTTTATCGATGGTCAGGCAAAAAATTTGGATCTATGTTCCTATGTATTTATATGATTTTTTACATTGAAAACTTTATAAGTAAATACTGATTCTCTTTTGTTACTTGAAAAACATTGTTTTCGAAATATGTAACAAATGATCCCGAAGTTATGTAACAATGCGTTGTTAATATTTCCAGAAGTAACTCTCAAAGTCTACATATGTGAAAATAATTAGTACTAATCTCGAGGACGAAGCGTTAGTATAATTAGTGATTAAACGAACTTACCTGTAAGCGAAGTTCTATCATAATTATACGAAGCGCTTCGTCCGAAGAGATTAGTACTCCCGCCCTCCCACGCTTCCGCTGTACCCTTACACTTCTTCAGAAAATATTAAGCAACTCATTTTCCTCTTAACTTTAAACTAAATGACGAGAGATTCCAGGCCACCTATACTTATAACGAAGGAGAAACAGGAGTACCCGCATATACAAAAAAAAAAAAACTCTCAACTACAGTGTCTGAGTGGTGTCACTTGTGTGATACTACATATGTGAAAATAATTAGTACTAATCTCTTCGGACGAAGCGCTTCGTATAATTATGATAGAACTTCGCTTACAGGTAAGTTCGTTTAATCACTAATTATACTTTCGTTGCTTCGTCCTTCGAGATTAGATAACATTGTAGATTTTGAAAGATGGTGAAATATTAAAACACTCATAAGTACTCAGTTATTCTTAATATAATAATCAAACAATACACTTATTGTTTTTATAAAACTAAACTTTAAGTTCACATTAATTGTGTAAGTAATTTAAAATAATTACATTTATATTATATTCAAACAATATGCATTAATCAGAGGTTAGGATTGAAAAAGCAAAATTATCAGATTGTTCACATTGAATATCTCTATTATAATATCTAGCGAAGACATTGGAGCTGCCACTCCACCCAGCTGTTTTTCGTATCGTGTCAATATTGACGCCAGCTCTGTGAGCGGCCGAGGTTGCTGCGTGTCTGGTGGAGTGGGCAGAAAATATTGAGGTGTCAATTCCACTAAATGTTAGTATCTCTTTTATCCACCGGCTGATGGTATTTGTAGATACTGGTTTATGAGGTTTTTTAATAGCAAGGAATAGACTACTGAAATTGTTTCTCAAAGACTTGGTCCGATCTATGTAAGCTACTAACGCTTCAGCCGGACATATTTCCGGTCGGTCTTTATAATACGGAATATTTAGACAGGGTTGAACTGACCCGGGGCGAGATGTCTTTATTAAATCGGTTATTTTAATTAAAATATGCTGTTCATTAACAATTATACTGTTCAGCGTAATTTTGCCGATAGTCTGCACTCTGTGGGCCGTTATTAGCGTGAGCAATGTTACAGTCTTTTTGGTCAATTGGTCCAAACTTAAAAGACTATTTGGGTACAATTTTGATAAATAAACTAGAACCATTGAGGGATCCCAGGTGATATTATATTTAGGGACTGGAGGACGAAGTCTGTAGAAACCTTTGAATAGCCTAGTAACGCGGTCATCAGACCCCACTCTCGATCCTAAGATCAAAGACAGAGCAGAGCGATGACTGTTTAATGATCCGTATTGTAAGCCGGAATTAAATAAATCAGTGAGAAAATAAATAACCATCGGAATTGACGCCTCGTGTACTTCAATATTGTGAGTTTTACAAAAGTTGACCCAACGTCGAATAGCAACGTCGTATTGTTTTATTGTGTTGTTAGACAAGGAAGCTATCATAACATCTAAAGCTGACGGTGGTACTCTTCTGTTCCGTAGAGCCGTCCTGATAACTTCCCTGCAATCAACGTGAGCTTGGGGAGACTGTTGGCAATAGACAATAACACATTATCAGAGGGTGTAAACTGAAGCACTTCGGAACAGAGAAGTTTTTGATAAAGTGGAAACCAAGGTTGCGTGGGCCAAAACGGGACCACTACAATACCCTCGCCCTGATCAGTTATTATTTTTCTTAATACTTTTAAAATAATCGCAAAAGGAGGGAATGCGTAAAAAGAAAGATCTTTCCAATTCAAAGTAAAAGCATTCACAGCGAATGCTCCAGGGTCTCTGTTCCATGAGATATATTTTTCACATTTATTATTTATTCTGGATGCGAAAAGATCAATTTCTGGTTGACCAAAAGCCTGTACAATCTTTTTGAAAGCATGATCCCTGATCTCCCATTCGGTATCGGGATGAAATTTTCTGGACTCCGCATCCGCTATTTCGTTATCTTGTGAACTTATGTATGAAGCGAAAACGAATATACCGCGAGCTTCACACCACTGCCACAAAGATTGTGTGACTTCGGTTAGATGTGGAAATCTTACTCCACCCATACGGTTGATGTACGAAATAGCAGTTGTGTTGTCTATACGTAGTAAGACCTGACAATGTTTTAATTCTTTTGCAAATATTTGTAAGCCCAAGAAAGCTGCAAGAAGTTCTAGATAATTTATATGTTTGGTACACTCTGAACTACTCCACTGGCCACTGGCGGTCTCCTCACCGCATGCTGCCCCCCACCCTTTTTTGCTAGCATCTGAAAATATTTCTAGCGAGTAGGTGTCTTGTCTTATGGGATTGACAGCGTCATTAATCGATTTTAACCACCAGGAAAAATCGTCCTGCAAATACTGTGGTAGTGACATGTGGCTATCGTAACTACTTGTTTGACACAATGCAAGGTATTTGCATCTTTCCATTTGCTTGGTGTAAAGCCAACCGTACTGAATTGCGGGGCATGATGAAGTGAGGAGGCCTACCAAGCGTGCAAAATGTCTTATTTTACAGCGAGATTTGAGTTGAAACGATTGTAATTCTTGTTTTATTAAATGTCGTTTTTCTTTAGTTAAGCTGACATGAAATCTTTTCGTATCTATCACGAAGCCAAGGTATTTGCAAATGTTACTCGGAACCATACAGCTCTTCTCAATATTAATAATAAAACCTAAGGATTCTAGAATACTTTTTGTTTGTAAAATATTATCTAGGCAATCTTGATAATCTTTAGAAATCATACAAATATCATCTAAATAAATAGATGACAAATAGCCTAATGATCTCAGCAAACAAATAACCGGCTTTAATAATTTTGTAAAAACAAATGGAGCTGTATTTAGGCCAAACGGTAATACGTTGAATTGGTAAGTTTTACCTGCGTACTTAAAACGTAGGTACTTTCTGCAGGTCGGATGTATTGAGACAAGAAAATAAGCATCTTTCAAATCCAGGGTGGCCATGAAACTGTTCTTCGACACTAATTTTAATGTTGTTCTCAGATCTTCAATCTTAAAATGTTCTGTCATTATGTGATTGTTTAAGGACTTTAAGTTTAATATAAATCTGTTTTTACCGTTGGGTTTTTTAATAAGGAAATAACTAGAGAGGAACTGTCCTTCACATGGTTCGCAATGTGAAATAGCTCCACTGTTTATAAGATTAGTGATGGCCACCCTGTATTGAAGGGCTTCAGATGAAGACAATGTAGGTGAACTAGGTTCGTGTGACTGGTAAACCGGTTCAGTAATTGGTATCTTGTAACCTCTTATCCACGATAATATAACAGGATCTTTGGTTATCAACTGCCATTGGTCATAAAAATAGGACAATCGTCCTGCTGAACGTACCGTGTCTAGCGCCGCGGGGCGGGGCGCTGTTGCGAGCGCGGCGGCGGTGGCGGCGGCTGCTGCTGCCGCGGGCGCGGCGCCGGCTCCGGCCTCCTCGCTGCTCCCGTGCGTCGGCCCACAGGGAACGGAGGCCTCTGGTTTAAAGGCTGAGCAGGGGCCTGTCTCGGTCTCTGTACTGGCGCAGGTCTTCTGACCGGTGTGTTTAATTTTATTTCAGCGCCTGATTTTGATATGGCCTTTGCCGCCCTGAGTGTATCTGTCAGCTGTTCGCCAAATAAGAAATTATCGATTTCTGTATTAAACAATTGATCTTTAATATCCTTTTTGATTGTCGAACATATAAAACTACGTCTCGTCATGGATTCGTTGTGCTGTGAATCGCATAACAGTCGACCGGCTTCGATCAGTAATTTTATTAATGTCTGGTTTTTATGTTCTGAAGAAAACAAAACATTGAGAGCTTCACTTATGCACGATATGCTTGCTGCAACCTGTACCTGTTTGTTCTCCAATGCTTTGTCTTTTTTGAGAAGCATTTCCGATAAAGCAGCCTTTATTTCGGGATTTAACTTTGGTGCGTCAATCTTTGTGCAGTTTTTTGGAACAAGATGTTTTTCCAGCAGCTCCTTTCTGGCATCTTTTGTCAAACCTGTGGTTGCAATGTGTTCCCAGCGAACAGATAACTCACTTCTAATATCCGGTCCATATTTTTTATCTTTTGTAGGTGTTTCACCCAAGAGATTCAGAATCTCTTCATCCAGCTCAGGTTCAGGATGACCGAGCGCTGCTTCAACGGGCAATGGTGATTGCGCTGTCTGTACTGCATCTATAGCAGGGACCTGTGTGATTGCAATGGACGTACCCGGTTGGGGCTCTTCAGCATCAATAATCGGGAACGACTCAATATCAGGCTGAACTTCCATTTCATCTGGAATATAATAATTACCAGATGTAGGTGGTTATCAAATAAAAATAGTGCGGCGATAGTCCTTAAAAACTATCCACAACACCGAGTTTATCATCCCTACCAATATTCAGAACATGAATTTAAATGGCAGGTAGATAGGTATCTACATAGTTATTAATAATTTTTAGAGCGGTGGTAGTCCTAAAAAACTACCCACAACACTATTTCTATACGTATTAAATTCCTACGTAACTATTTGTAAGTAGGTCATGAGTTCATGACTACTACCCTTAATTAATGTGAAGGTAACATTCCTTTCAAATGTACACAATCACTAATAGGCACCTAAAGATAGGTACTTATATTTTTCCCAATTAATTGGGAATCCCAAATTGTGTGAAGGTAACACCCCCATAAGATGTCCACAACACTACTTATTTGGAATATGACGGTGTGTCAAATTATGATACGGATATAGTCCCAAAAACTATTCACAATATCTTTTCTTTATTGTAATCTCAACTTCAGCTTACCTTCATGATCCGATAGCACTGGCGATATAATAACATTCGCCGACGAGCTACTGCTTCCGGAACAAATTCGAACATGCGTCCGTTGGTCGTGTTTCTTCATTTTCTTTTGGAGTTTCCGCAGTTTCCTTCTTAAATAATCACTGTCGTCGTTATTGTGACTACGTTTCGGCATCTTTTTGCACTTTTTAACGACACAGGTAAAATAATGTGGTGATCGGCGACACACTAAAACGCGAATGAGTGACAGTACAAGCAGAACGAATAGGAAAACAAAATACCCACAAAAAAAAAAAAAAAAAAAAAACTTAGTGGATGAAAGGCGGTACCTAGATGTATTACTACAATGTTATCTAATCTCGAAGGACGAAGCAACGAAAGTATAACTATTAAGTATATCTCCATAAAAGTGCATGTTAGTCAATCCGCCATATTTACATAACCCGTAACATTTTAACCTACCGATTATTTAAACTATCATCATTATCATCTGCCTAGCCTTTCCCCAATCGTTGTTGGGGTCGGCTTCCAGTCTTACCGGATTCAGCTGAGTACCAGTGTGTGTGTACCAATTATTTAAACTATAATTCTGAAATTTATAGTTAGTCCATAATTATGTGTTTATTCAATTATTTAAAAAAGATGATAGATGTTTTGCATTTGCACTACTTGGAATGCCAAATGGGTTTAATAATATTATTATTTATTAAACTGCACAGGTGGAAAAGAAAATTAAATTACATGTTCATTTTTTTAAGTTTTTTATTTAGCCCCATGATCAAATCATGTAAAGCATGAGTAGATGATTAAATAACTAACCAAAAAAAAATTCAAAAAAAATACAAATTAATCTAAAATATTGCTATATCAACTACATGCAGCGCCATCTTTTATCGGATAGCAGCACTTTCACGAATTAATCAATGTTGAGATATGAACACGTTTTTTCTTTAACAACAATAAAACTGTTAAATCTTCACAAAAATAATTAGGTGCTTAATTATCATGAAAATTGATCAGAAGCAGTCTGGAATCTGGATATTATATGCCAGGTTGATGGCAAAAGGGTTGCCCCTTATTGATTGGGACATAAATATCATTGACAAACTAAGAAAATACACTATAATAAGTGCATATAGAGGTCTACCTCAGCTTAAACCTCAAATTATTTTGAAAATGAACACTTATAACGGTTCCATTACAAACACATAATACATTGTATTACATTACTCCAAAAAGATATCAACGGCCATTATATCACGATTTGTTACATAAGGTGCTGGCTGTCATTTATAAAATTTACTAACAAGTCTTCATATAAGTGCATGTTAGTCAATTATCCATATTAGGGACACTGATGTTCCATTCAAAATTACAAACTGTTTCACCGCTAGATGAGTTCAAGGCTGCGGTAGATTATTTAGAAGGTTTGTAAACATTATGTTAGATATGGTCGTTGGACTCAAGGCTTGTCTTATTGGTTGGCTTAGTTTATTTGATGATTTATCTATTATGCAAGACTTGACTTGTCTCGTACTGGAAGAACTACAGCCTAATTGTGTAAGTAAATTCGGCAAAGGAAACAATCTGTTTCTTTCCCAAAAACGACTTTTCGCAATACAAAAAGTCGTTTTTAGGAAAGAAACAGATTGTTTCTTTTGCCGAATTCACTTACACAATTAGGCTGCTGGTCCGCAATGGTTGAGTATCTACCGACTTTTTTTAGGGTTCCGTACCCTAGGGGTAAAAATGGTACCCTATTACTAAGACTCCACTGTCCGTCAGTCTTTCTGTATGTCTGTCACCAGGCTGTAAACGTCTGCCGGTACGCGATCGCCATCCGTTCTGCTGTGGACATCCGGTGGATGCGTAACGCACAGGACCGATCAGTGTGGCGACTCTTAGGGGAGGCCTATGTCCAGCAGTGGATGTCTTACGGCTGAAATGATAATGGTGATGATAAAACGCTCTATATGAAATCATGTCGTCTCATAAGTGTGTATAATTTATCATCGTTCTCACGCATAGGTACTCTAGAAAAAAATACATAATCAATAAAGGCAAATAATAGATCATCATTTTCATCATCACCATAAGCCTTTTTTATGTTCCCACTTCTGGGATACAGAGCGGGTTGGTGGCTGTCACGTGTCTTCGATTTTTTGGTTCTAGGACATACCGGTTTAAAACAGATAGGTATTAGATATATCTAGTCAGAATATTAAGCATCGATCAATTGGTTTTATAACCAATTTTTTTTCTGGGCATAATAACAACTATCTGAGGCTCTAGATAAGTATCATTTGATGTCAGCGAAGGCGATATACGAAATGTCAAAATGTAAGGGATTGATCATGTGATTTTTAGAGTTCCGTACCCAAAAGGTAAAAACGGGAACTTGTAACTAAGACTCCGCGGTCCGTCTGTCTGTCTGTCTGTCTGTCCGTCTGTCACCAGGCTGTATCTCATGAACCGTTATAGCTAGACAGTTGAAATTTTCACAGATGATGTATTTCTATTGCCGATGCCTATAAAAACAAATACATACAAATAAAAATTAATACAGTATAAAATAAATATTTAAGTGGGGCTCCCATACAACAAACATGATTTTTTGACATTTTTTGCGATAGTGGTACGGAACTCTTCGTGCGTGAGTCCAACTTGCGCTTGGGCTTTTTCAATTGATTGACTAGCTCTTGACCAATTTCTCACCTAAATGATAGTGAGTGATAATGTGGTTGTAGGTGAAGGTCGCTGGTCTAGAAGTAACTTATTCACTCTCGACTTGAAGACCCCTAGGTTGTAGTTATCAGGGAACACAGACTTCGGAGTGGAATTCCCTTCCACTCCTTAGCTGTACGCACAATTCAAGTATTCCCAAAACTTCTCTGGTAATTGCATAGAAAGGCCTTGCCATAGCCTAGAATAAATAACGCTTTAATTTTGTAGATTATAAAATATTTATTTGGAGAAGTTTCGATGATCTTATAAAAATAGGTAGACATGCGGAATGCCAGAAGTTGTTTAGCAACTTAGATTCAGCGTTGTAATCGCAGTTCATTGTAAGATTTAGACACCACTACGTTTTACTTTAAGATGATAAATCCGTAGAGCATTGTTAACCAGTACCAAAACTAGAATAATATGCGGTCTTATCATTATTAATTAATAATATAATCTTAGGTAAGAGATGAATAAATAGCCTTGCTCTTTTTAGAGTTTTAGATTGTTATGCTTATGATACAGGCCTAAATTCAAATTTATATTCTAAATATTTACACACTAGTGTTCAAACTGTTTGTCAATAAAAAAATATTAAAATACTCGTTGTGTTTTAGAAAGGATTATAACGCTACATGCAGCGCCATCTATGGCCACACTGTTGTACTATTGACGATTTAATCAATACCTAATTACTTTTGTTCGTACATTCATTTGTTATTGAATTTACAAAACCAATTACGTTTGATTTTCTTCGCTTTATTTTCAAAATTCTTTTGTAATTCCAAAACCATAATATTATAACTCATCAAATTACTCCAGCAAATTATTATCTGCAAAATTAATAAATAAGTACCAATAATATTATTTACCGATTAATTAAACTTAAAGGAGTAAACTCTCGAAGTTAATCGTCTAAGCATTTTATTAATTACACGCAAGAAAAATCAATATCTTATTAATAATAATTTATTTATTAATAAATCTGTATATTTATTTGAGCGTGATAATTATTGGAACGAATTTAATTAGGTAAGTGTAACAAGGGGCTGTATCTTAAGATTACAGATTATCGAAAATGTTGTTACGTAAACAAAATGTTTATGTAATTGAACATAATTTTATTTTGAAGGTTAGAACCATTTCATAATTAGGTATTAATAATTGAACATGTTTCAGCAATGTTAACCTTTGTTTATTCCAGCAATGAGATGGAATGAGAATTTATCCGGCAAGACCTTCACCTATATTAAGTTTTAAGTCCTTTTGAAGGAAGCTTCTTATACTCGACTCAGTCGCCATCTCTACGAAAAAAAAAACTTTGTATTAATGTCAATAAGGTCACTGTCTCCGTGTCTCTGTTTGTGTATAAGGTATAACTGTCAATTTGCTTGAGGTAGGCGGACCCTGAACTATCAATTTGATCATTCCAAGAATTTTTTGTTTGTTGTTTATTGACAATAATCGAGAGATCCATGACTTCGGAAAAATACCATTTCATGGTGATTGGGTCGAGATCAGAGGCCGTCGACAAGTGATATTCTGTCAACGAAAGCGTCACGGATGGTAAAATGTCAAAAATGATACGTTGCGCGTTGTTGTTGTTGCGCTCTCGAATTTCTGGTTATCAATCTCATAAATTGTTCCGTTTCGACAATCATCATCGCTGTTATAATTATCATTTGTCTAGAGGTGCGTGTTCTTCAGACTGACTTAGAATAAGACCAGTAGAAGAAATTACTTAGTAAATATGAGCTACTAACTTTCAAAAATAGTGACAATTTTACTCAGATACCTACCTCTCTGGTGTGACTACGAGTCAGCAACGAAGTTTTTATATAAAACATGAACTAAATGCAAAGAAGTTTCAAATACATAGGTTATGCTAGAAATTCTTACGATACGAGTAGTTTATCGAAGCAGATCAGTTCTCATAACGCCCGCGGGAGCCCCGCGCACCGGGTCGTTGAATATTGATACCGGTCGGCCGCTATATATCTAGAGCTACATATGAAATGCACATATTCATCCGTCTACATGAATCTGAGACGCCACAGCGTATTATGCAAGTTTGTAAATACTGATGTCGGAGATGCTTGCATAAAATATAAGTAGGTAAAAGAAATCCACTTTTTTCGTATGAGACTGGGCAGAAAACAGGGCACACCATTTGCTACAATCCTTACTTACTGCTTTTGCTTCGTGTACGTTCATACATCTGGTCACACATGTATTCCAGTTGTGAGTATTTTGACACAGGCCTATCTGAAGAACGGCACCAATAAGGTCTGTATAATGTTTAAAAAATAATAATGTAAAAGATTTTTGGTCCAGTGAAATTTAAAACAAACAGGCAAAAACACAAATTACTCCTCTTAAAAAAAATTACCCTTTCAGCAGGTGTTCGAACGGCCTATAAAGACTTAAAGACCAATACATTGATGACATTATTATGTCCCGACAGCAAAATGCACCTGCTGTGACACGGCTCCATTAATCACGCCCCCACGTCAGCGTGACGCTGCGCCGTGACGGCGTGTCACGCCGACGGCACGTGAATATTGATGACGTCACACGCGCCACCGATCCCTATCCTCGTGAATACTGATATTTTTAACTTGCCGATGTGTTAGCATGCTCGCAGCATCCACAATGACGACATATTATATTTCCTCTGCCTCGGTTTCGGTAGTTCAAAGCGAGCGTGGATTCGCTATGTGGAAATCGATATGTGATTTTTTGCGAATGGCTCTTGAAACTGTTATCGGCAGGATTTTTTATTGGGTTACGATACGTTACGATCGTTTGGAACTGTTGTTTTGTTTTAGGCGGGATAAAAACAAAAAAGTGAATACAAAATTGAAGAGAATCAAGTATTTGAATTGGACCTTAGCTTCATTAATTAATCCAAAGTTGCCATTAATCCAAACGCCATGGAACCTTTTATCAATAATCTTCGAACTTCTTGTATCAATACTTAGCCAATTTATTTCGCCTGCGTAAAAAGTATGAAATATCCCAACCACCACCACTGCTCTCAAAACAGTGAACCAAAACATTGTGAGGAAACCGGCATGTCCTAGAACCAAAACTTCGAATACAAGTGACATCCACCAACCCCCATTGGGTCCGCGTGATTGACTACGGCCCATTCCCTCTCACAGAGAGGAGGCCTGTTGCCCGGCAGTGGGAACGTTAAAAGGCTTATGATTATGATGATGATCCCAAGAGAACATACTCTTTCAACATTGTATACCCGCGTGCCAAATGTTATTCAAATCCGTTAAGCCATTAAGACGTGAAAAAGTAGCAGACAGTCAGACAGAAAACAGACAGAATTAATATTGTATGAACTGTAGCGTTATAAAATAAAAATGAAACTTTTTTAACGCAACGGTAACGTATAATTTTAAATTAAATAAATAAATACACCGAAAATAAAAAGGTAAAATGACAAAACACATTTTTAAAACAGGAAGAACCGCAGTAGTCAATATAGTATTAATTATTTTTAAATATTAAGTTTACATAAAATGTTTACACGTGCCTAAACTTCAACGCAGTTGCAACCGGTTTAATGATGTCTCAAGCATACAAGAAAAGTATGAAACCACAACGTGATATAAGTAAGGTAATAAAAGTATTTAACTACGGAAACTTAAAAGGTAAGCTACGTTAAAAATTAAAAGAAACAAAATTAAAAGTATGATAACAGCTATTCGTCGGAAATCCACGCTGGATGAACACCACCACCTTTGGTAGTTCCTCTCTAAACACAATAAAATATGTACGGAACCCGTTCAAAGATGTTCGGAATCCTGAAGACTGCAGGTACTCCAGGGGTAATTCGTTCTGTCCCTGGGGTAGAAAGCCGAAATCGGCTCAACTGATATCTACAGACAAGGAAACGGACCATTTAAATTATGGAACCAAAAGGGTCTGAAATACCAGAAGAAAACGACATTCGTAAGAACATTTAGGAAGAAGAGTCACATTACGTACCAGTTTTGATTAATGACGCATAAACTCATGTCAGCGACAAGATTTCTTATGATTAGCTTGTCACCAGTCTTGGCAGGACCACCCAGTCCTCCAGTCTGTCGCTCGGCCACTATGGCAGACCATGGCAGTGGAATAATAGTTGGTATCTCTGATAGAGCTCAGTAGCAGAGACATGCGGTACGCGAGCTCCGGCGCGCTCGTAGACTTGTATATCACGTACCCTCGGCCTAACAAAGAGGAATGTGCCATCCCCGCACAAGAATTAACATGGCCGTGGTTATACTGTTGCTGGCAATTTTAAAACACACTTTTAAACAGTAAATATAAAAAATACCAATGACTAATTTAGTAGATAATTTCAGAGCTAAACATTTTTTATAAAAATCCCTCTGTCAGTACTAGAAAAATTGTCTTCTGTTTTCTTGACAAACGAAATATGAAAATTTTAATGAATGTAACCAGCCTGCTTTGAAAAATTATATAAAATTATAATAAAGGCTAAAGCAAAGCGTCTTGTAGCGATCACGCTACAATACCCTCTTTCCAGCAAAAATAAATTGAATGGCTACCCTGGAAAGGTTTGACAACCCTAACAGTGTGATAATCAAGAGAAAAAAATAGATGAAATAACCTAGCCTAACTCAATATCCAGAAAATATCCTAGATCCTAATAGACAAACTAAATTAATTTTAACTGTTGCTTCCAGTTAAAAAAGCGTCTTCGGTCAGAAATAACAGCTCTGGACAAAGAAACGCCTTGACCTGAAATTCGACACCAGACAGAAAAGCGTCTTGTAGCGATCACGCTACATAACCTACAATATCTAGTATCGATAATACATACGAACTAAACTGTCCGTAATATTTTCAGATGCTTTATCATCTGAAAATATTACGTCATCCTCAACCACGCCTGTCCACTCAGCGCTAGTTCGCTTATCACGCTCTTCACGCTATCCCGTCGTCTACTGGCCGAATAGAAACCCGAGATGTTTGGCTGGCACTGCCTAATATGGGTATAGTATGCATGATGATAGCTGCTAGGTTTGGCATCAAAGTTCAGACTTGGTGAGTAAAATGTAAAAGTTTGTCTGTCAGTTCGTTTTCCCGTCTAAACCGCTCCAAAAATATTCTACCAAAAAATGTTTAACATTATTATTTCAGTAAACGGGAGCTTAACTTTAAATCATCTTGATTTAGCCCGCCATCCTCACCACGCCTGTCCAGTCAGCTCTAGCACGCTTATACATCACGTCTGTCTTTGTCAGCCATGCATCACATTGTCACGCTGTCACGTCATCTGCTGGCTGCATAACAACCCGAGATGTTTGGCTGGCACCGCTAAATATGGGCGAGTAAAGCTTCTAGGTTTGGTCAGTCTCAAATATAGACTTTGGGACCAAAATTTGTACAATATAAGTGTTAGATTATGCTAAAGAATATTATCACTTGGTAATCAACAACAATGTTAGAGCATAATTAGACCAACCAGTGTCTGAATGTGACTGCGATACTGCTACTGTTTGCAAAAACATCCTCTTCTATTACCTTTAACCATCTAATTTTACATGTTAACCACACGCCTATCTGTTAACGTGAAGCTTTAATGATTTCATACTAAAAATAACAAAAGCGTAAGTTATTTGTGTGAGTTTTAAAACCCTCTTCTCTTAACGTGACTAAAGCCGACGTTGTCTCAGAATACATTAAATTAGAATGCAGGTTTTCTAAAAAGGACTGGCTCCTTAAACCGCCAAAGTATAATGGCGCCAATGCAGTCTCTTAAAATAGCTGATGCCAAAACTTTAGCGTGTCTCGTGCCTAATTCCAGCTATGATTAAGCCGCAAAGATCCAAGACACTTCTAGTCTCCTTCGTGGCGGGGTCGTAAAATTTTGATAGGTTTCAGTCATGAAGTCCGTACTAAATGGAGTGCTTGACAGCATCGTATAAATTCATGGAGTTTCTATTCTTGAAATTCATGAGTTACGCGAGAGGAGAGAGGATTCATTGTGACATTCAATTGATTGCGTTGCTCTCGTGAAAGCGTTGTCCCACTTGCTGTCATGCTCGTTGTAATATTGAACTGGTGGATACCAGTTAAATATTATTGAAATGATTTAACAGATTAGAAAACTTTTCAAGAACAAACTACCATAACAAAGTGTAATTATAATACAACACAACAATGTGGTGTGTATGTGGTAAAGTTCCATACATGAAACCGGTTATGAAACTGTAGCATATTCAAAACTTGAGAGGTGTCAAGGGACACCCGGATGGAACGAAGTTTTAGTTGATTCGCTATTGAAAAAAAAAGAAAAAAAATTGTACATGTACATACACACACACACATATATATATATATAGATATTTTTGAAACACTGTCAGGATTCATTATTGATATTATTTTATTGTTTTTTTCGCGCACGCCGCACGGCTTACAACTATAGCAAAAAGTGTCGTTACAACTTTTGGTCTTAATTTTTTCCGTCTAGCCCCCTTTTGTAACGCGCGATAAGGAACTTCGTTCCAAAAACCGGTCTAGTGCGAGTCTAACTCGTGTGCCGAGGGTCACGTTAAGCAAGTCCTCTAAATTGTATGAGCTCCCAGACAACTCAGAGGACTATCTTAATTCGAGTCAACTATGTATGTATGGAAATTAAAGGGTGTCCACCCTTTAATTTCCATCTTTTTTTATTTTTTGGCTTTTCCTTTATTTATGCCAAATTTCGTAATTCTAGGTAAACGGGAACTACCATATAGGTTTTCGACCCAAAACCTATAGGGTTCTTTCGGTTGACCTAGAATTGTCTTAAAAACAAGGTCTTACAGCACAAGTAAAGGGAAAATACCGAAAAATAAAAAAAGTTGAAAATGAAGGCAAATTTTGGTACTTACAAGTTTTCGCGAAAATCTAAATTAGCCCATATCTTTTGATCGTGTTGACTCAGGACCATGATTTTTATACACCTAGTATACTACCTACCTTTTCTTTTTTTTTTTTTTGTTCCGGGGTGTAAAATCCTCATCGGATGTCCTCCGCTCTGGGGGGGCGGAGGGGTCTGTCAGACTCCTACTAACTAAAAACCACCCCGGTGTTCCATCTCACTCCTACGCTGGGGGTCGCGGGAACAATGATACTTCCGCAACCCCCGGCTAGTTACGGCCCGCCTCTGCGGGCCACGGTCTCCTCGGGTTGGAGGGGGAGTGAGGTGTTTGACTCCCCCCGCAACGTCTAAGAGGGGCGCGCGTGGAACACTACGCGCCGCCACCTCGGGTCCTTATGTGTGGGGGGCGACGGACGTCCCCGAGTCCGTTGCCCCTGGACCCATTTAGGGGGGCTGGAAGAGGGCGTTGTCCGCCCTCCGCAACGCCCGGCGCGTCTGCTGCGGTTCGGGTTAGCAGATGAAATCTCCCTCTCCCTCTCCGCAGCCTCCTTCTGCGAGACGACTGTTTCGCAGAAGGATACCACCGCGTCCCAGGACTCCTCGCTGCCGACCATAGACTCGACTACGGCCGGCAGCGACAGGTCACTGCCTACTTCAGAGATGAGGGCACGGCGTGGCTCCTCCCAAGCGGCACACTCTGCCAGCGTATGCCGCGCCGTGTCCTCCCGGCAGTCGACGCAGTGGTGACACCGGGCGTCCGGCTCCCTGTTTATGCGACACAGGTACTTCCCGAAGCAAGCAAGCCCCGAGAGCACCTGCGTCACCCGAAACGACAGGGAGCTGTGCCTCCTCCCAAGCCAGCGCTCGTGCACTGGCCGGACCGCCTCGATGGTAACGAGGCCGGCGTTAGGGCGTAAAAGCCTGTCCCGCCATTCTGCCACCAGGACCTCGCGGAGCTGAGACTGACGCAACTCCATATGTCGCTGCATCAGACCTTCGCCCCGCGCCCGCGCTTCCTCGCGCCACCGATACAGTGACGCGAGTACCTTTGCCTCCAGGTCCCAGGGCGGGGATCCGGCCAGTACGCAAGCCGCCTCGTAGGAGATCGTGCGATACCCCCTGATGACTCTGACGGCCATCGCTCTCTGCGGTTTCCGCGGCTGCCGGCCGTCAGGTCAGTCGCCCAGATCGGGTCCCCATACAGGGCCATCGATCGCACGATCCCCACGTAGAGCCGCCTACAGGCGGCGCTCGGGCCCCCCAGATTGGGAAGCAACGTTGACAGAGCCCCAGCCGCTCCCAACAACTTGGGTGCTAGCCGCCGGAAGTGGGGGCCGAAATCCCACCGGCTGTCGAGCACCAATCCTAGGTATTTCATGGTAGACTCGCCAGCGATTCGAGCCCCCCCAACCACGATGTGGGCATCGGGCGGCGGCGCCCGCCGGGGACCATGGAAGACCATAGCCTCCGACTTGTTGAGGGCCACCTCCAGGCCAAGGCGCCGTATGCGGCTCACCACTTGTGAGACCGCAGCCGTCGCCAGCAACGCTGCTTCTCTGTACGAACTCCCCCGGGCAGTGACCAGCGTATCGTCCGCGTAACACGTCAGGTCTACGCCCGGTTGGAGTTCGCCCCTCAGCACCCAGTCGTACCCGATGTTCCACAGGGGCGGGCCCAGGACCGAGCCCTGTGGAACACCGCACGACATGCGGTTCTGGTTTCCGACGCCATCACGTCCCACGTAGGTGACACACCTCTCCGCCAAATAAGCCCCGACGATGCGACAGAGGTAGGGAGGCACTCGATGATACCGAAGTGCCTCCCGAACACAACTCCAGGGCAGGGTGTTGAAGGCGTTGGAAATGTCCAAGGACACCGCCAACATCACTCCACCCCGGGACACCGCTTCCTCCGCCAGGACTCTCACCTGCGATATAGCGTGGATGGTAGAGCGCCCATGCCGAAAGCCTTTTTGCGCCGCCACCACCGGGCACCGCACCCAAATCATACCGAGCCCAGTAGCGTCGGCGCGGATCTCGCCCGTCCGCACGTCCTCGGACGGACATCCGCCGGCTCGGGCGATGGCCGTCACGACCTCAGCTGGGGTCGTTGATTCGTCCAGACCGTCGACCCGCAGCTCAGCGGTCTTCATCGGCCTGGACACCCGGACGTCCTCAGGAATGAGGACCTCCCGTAGCTTGGCAGCCAAAATAGCCGCCTTTTCAGCGCTAGAGGCACCTGACATCTCGAGTAGCCGCGCCCCCGTAATCGCCGGCCTCATTTTGTAGCCGGACGGTGTTCCAAGGTCGGGAAACGCGACTGTGGCCCTCGCCTCTGTCAGGACCGCCTTGTAAGAGACGCCTCTTTCGACGGCGCCGGGCTGCAGCGTGATCACTACTGCCTTGACCTTAGGCGGTCCCGCGGCCTTATTCGATGCTGGTGCGGGTGCTCCAGTGGTTGCCGGCGTCGCAGTCTTCTTCTTTCGACGGCGGCCCTTCTTGACCACCGTCGTCCAGGCCTCCGTGAGGGGGCCAGGTGGTGTCGTTGGGGTCGCAGCCGCCGACTGGGAAGTGGGCGCGGACCTACCCTCAGGGGGCTTACTGGGCCCCTCCGTGGGCTTTGTGGCTCCCATCCCGGCACTTCTCTGCTCAGCCGACGTGGCTGGCGGCCCAGGTTTAGCGGCCCTCTCCTGTCTCCGCTTGTCTGCAGCGAGTGGTGGGCGGATGTTTTCAGCTGGGGGCAACCTCGCCTCTATGGCCTCCATCCGGGCACTCACCATTTGCCCACACTGCATCATGCAGATGCGCGCAATCCTTTCAAAATCCGCATCCGCAAGTGCAGGGGCCGATGACGGAGCCGAAGATGGGGCTGAAGGTGGGGCCTGTGATGGGCTCGTGATGGTAGAGGCACCCTTCTGGGCAGCAAACTGCCGCTTGATGTCCTCCAACTCGGTTCGGAGACGGCGGTTCTCTTCCCACAATTTCGCCGTCTCATCCGTGGTTGTGCGGCTATTGAGCGCCTCGACCGCCTCATGGATGTCACTCACCGCCTGCTTCAGGGCATAGGTGAATGTTCCCTTCAGGTTGCCCGACTTGGTGGCAACCTTCAGGACGACTTCTAGCCCGTCCATCATCTGGCGATTGAGCGCCACCACCGATATATCCCCACCGGCAGCCGTCCGAGCCAAACGCCGCTCTCGGGCCTGTCGGGCCAACACGCTGACCTCGTCAGCCGCGACAGCCTGTCACTGCGCCCGCTTTGCGGCGTTTGCCTCCGCCTTATTAGCGCCTAGCAAGGACGTGGTGGAGCCACCGCTCTGGTCCGCACTCATGTGCCCAGGGTCGCTCTGCACGTACTCTGTAGCGGCAGGGGTGTCGGGCCGAGGCACGAAGCGACCCCGCAAGTCGCGTTCCGGCACCCGAGCGGCGGCAACACCAGCCCACGCGCGACCCCGACCTCTCCGTCCCGTAGACACCTTCGGGGCCGATAGGTTCTCCTCACTCGAGGAGAGACCCAGTGACCCCGAGTTCTTGCTGCGCGGACGCTTCCTCCAATCTTTGGAGGTGCCACGCGAGTCCAGGTCAGACAAGTTGTCTCCAGGACCTGAGCCTCCTCGGCTCTTGTTGCCGTTGGAGACGGCAAGCGGTGCATCCACGCCGCGCAGTTGCTCCGAGTGAACCTGGAGCTCCTTTTCTCGCTCGTGGCTTTGACGCAGGTCGGCAGTGGTCTGCCGGCCTACGGGACCAGTGGTGCCCCCCTCAGATACGATGGGGCTGCCCTCTAGGAGATCCCTAGAGGGGCGGGACTGGCCCTTGCATTGCACAAGGGTACCCGCCTGAGGATTATTATCCATTGGTCGTGTTTCCATAATTTATTTATTTTTTGTTCCTTTTTAAGGGTGAGGTCCCTTTCCCAGCGCTAGGGACCGGATATAAAATTCGGCCATTCATCCCCTCGGCACGCGAGACCTTGGGATTGGGTTCCATCTCTACTCCACGCTCACTCGACCTACCCTCTGTTAGCAGAGGGGGGAGTAGGCGTTAGATGGCCACCGCAGCAACGGACTAGCCGTCCCGCCTCTAGCCCGGTTCCCTTCACAGACCATCATGGATGATGATCTGTGTTTGGAACCGTGACCTTTCCTCGTGTGCTGAAATTGGCCGCCCACCCCAACTGTCCACCCAACGTGGGTGGGCAGTTGGAGCCGAAGTTGCCCAGGGTGCGCCGCGTGGAGGCTTTCAACTTGCACCCCTAGTATACTACCTACCTACTTCAATATCTGGAATAAATTTCAACTTGCTAGGTCCACCCGTTCCTTGAACACGCCACAATTGAGGTGATAAGGCCCCTCTTTGAGGAGTGGCTTGAGAGGAGGAAGGTGGAAAGCATGTAAGGTGGAAACCTAGCGCAGTTCCTCACTGGACAAGGCTGTTTCGGGAGGTTCCTGTTCAGGATAAGGCGGGAGGAAACGCCCGGGTGTAACCATTGTGTGGATCACCCGGAGGACACGGTGGAGCATACGGTGGAGGTCTGCCCCGCTTGAACGAGAAACGGTTGGAAGCGGTGGCGACCTCTCGCGTCCGGCCATGGTATGAAGCGAGAGGGCATGGGAAGCTGTCACCTCCTTCTGCCAAGCAGTAATGCTCGCGAAGGAGAAGGTGGAACGCGTGAGGGAGACGCAACGGAGACGCCCTGACGCCCCCAGCCACCGCAGGAAACGTCCCGGGCGTCGGGAGACTCTTCACAACCGCGTGGTGTGCAGCATCAGAGAATACTTTTTAAAAGCTTTTTGAAGTGGGTATGCACCGGGATGTGGTCGCAGTGGACAAGGCACTCACCCCGTTATCCATGGCTAAAAAGAACTGGCGCAAGCCTGTAATACTATCAACTGATGAACGCAAAGAGGTATGGCAAGGCAATGAGCTACACGGGCGCTTCTATCGGGCTCTCCATGGGCTCGATGTAGATTTCCCAGCATCTGTATCCTGGCTACGTTTCGGCGACCTATTCGGGGAAACTGAAGGTTTTGTCAGTGCAATTATGGACGAAGTTTTCATGACAAAACCCTACCGGAGACATATAAAGAAGGACGGAACGGTTGACATATGTCGGGCATGCCACCGTCCGGATGAATCCATCAGACATATTATCTCTGGTTGTTCTCGTCTGGCTAACGGCGAGTACTTACAAAGGCATAACCACAATCTTGTGGAATCGGAGGTACAATCTTGTGGAATTGGAGGTACCGTATTACAAGTAAGTGCCCGACCCAGTTTTCAAAAATGACCATGTCACGTTGTACTGGGATCGGTCTATCATCACTGATAGGACTATTGTTGCCAATAAGCCGGATATAGTGGTGATAGACCGATTAGCGCGCCGCACAATGATAATCGATGTCACCATCCCACATGAAGAGAACCTCGTGAAAGCTGAGAATGAGAAACAAATCAAGTATCTTGGCTTAGCACACAAGGTTATCGACATGTGGAATGTGGACTCGGCGATCATTGTGCCGATTGTAGTTACGGCCAACGGCCTGATGTCCAAGAGCCTCGACGACCATCTGTCGAGGCTGTCATTGGGCGGTTGGATCAAGGGTCTGATACAGAAGGCAGTACTCCTCGATACGGCTCGCATTGTGAGGAAGTTCCTTTCTCTGGTGCCCTAACCACCGGTAGCTTGGACCCTGTTCCCGATACCGGTTGGCCTCTATTTTTTATATTTTTAAATGTTTTTAAGTTTTCTTTATTTAATATTTAAAAATGTAATAAATAAGAAATAAGATAAATAAAGGAAATAATAATATATTTATTTATTTATCTCCCACAAAGTACAATTTTGTTTCTATATTATGTCACAAATATTGGAGGTACAAAGGTTTGTGGGAGTCAGGAATACTAGGATATCCAGCGCTATGTACTCCTGGGCCCCCTCGCCGAGATTGGCATTTACACAAATGTAGAATTAAATTAAATCTTTTTTTTTACAATATAAAATAATAAAAAAATAATAATTAAAAACGTGTGTGTATACGTATGTTTGTTAGTATGCAAAGTGTGAGTGTGAAGTGGAAGGAGTCGTGTGCGTAGTGTGGTGTTGTGTGTGTGTGACAGAGAGAAAGTATGATGGTGTTCTGTGTGAGTACGAATAAAGATGGATGTCTGTATGAATGTTTGCGTAAAAGGGTGGCGGTTTGTGTTTATGAAAGACGCTAAACTAGGATAAAATAGTAAGCAGTTCTTCTGTTTCTTCGTAATCAAGTTCTAAAAGCCACTTATTATATTTTTAATTTGTATTAAATCTGTATAAATATTATAATCTGTAAGCTTATTTTTACATTCTACCCCAGACAATTAACAATATCAAGAACTTTGTTTCTTATTATATAGTCTGCTTGCTCAGAGCAATTGAAGAAATTTTAAAGAATTAGAAGAATTATACACGTGATATCACTCCATTCCTTACTTCTCCATGTCCCAACTTAATGCAACGTCGCCTGTCTATTTGATTGGTTACAAGCCACTGGTTTTACGATTCTGTTTGTAAATTACAACCTAACTAATATTATGGGCGTTTAATGTGAGGCTTTAGTTTTGTCTATAAGTTAATGGCAGACGTGTCTCGGGGGTATATTCATTGTTTAGTGCTCCGTAAATTGGTTAGTATTATGCCGTATTTACTGGGAGACTCATAAATGGGAACGACACCTCTGGGGTGTCGGGGTATCATTAGCAGATTAATGCAGTGAACAATTACGTTTCTGCCATAAGATAATTATTTCTCGAATAATTGCCTCTAATAACTGCATTTACTTATTCAAATGACCTTTTCTAATGCATTTTTTCTATTCCCCTATTTTGAATTAACAATTTTGAAGTTGAGTTACACACAACCTTAACTTTGGCCTGAAAATAAGTCAAAGTTTGGCTTTAAACTAGTTTTTGACACAATCTTGACTCCAAATTCTCGATTCAACAACCGATCCTATGTCATTATTAAAATCTTACTTAAAAATATCGTCGTAAAAATAACAGCAATCTTGTTAGTACCCTAAAAAGGTTTTAAAATTTTAATCTTAGCACTAACACCTGCGTTTTTTTTCCAATGTAAAGCACGTTCTCAACTAATGGCCGCCCATATCTCTCACACAGATCAGCTGACTCATTAATCTCTCGTCCCAGCATCATTATTACATACGTTATCAATCTCTCAACACTTTTCTTCAAGAATCCCCATCTATCACACTTTAAAGGTGTTCATCCGATGAATAAATAAAAAATCACTTAGTCGGCTCTCAGGTGGCCTGTCAATTACACAGGGGATGAAGCTAGCACTATGAAATATGGATGGTGGTATCGATGAAGTGCCTGAATTCGCTGGAGATAAATTTATTGTAAAAGTTTGTAAGTTTAAAGGGAGCAAAGTTTTGGAAGTTGGTACGGGTTCGGGTTCAAAAGTAATAGACTGGCAGTATTTTAGCGTTTTTGATGTCGATGTTTTCCAGTGTTTTTCAGAGTCCAGGAATGATTCTTACAAGCACTTACCTAAAGTGATTTTCTTAATAGAATCAATTAATTGTCATTTTTTAATAAAATTATAAAATTTACTAGTTTCTGATTTATTCCTTTGTATACACCCAACTACCTATCTGGATGCCACATTTGAACTTTCCAGCACATTTGGAACTATGTTAGAGTTTTGATCTATAGGTCAGTCAGTAATAAAAATTACGATTTTTGGACGTTAATATCTAAATAACCGTTTGAGCTATATTTATAAAATTTTGGTTTATAGTTTATCTTAGGGATTTCAATACATACCTAAACCAAATTGCATGTGTTTATGTAAATAGATTTTGAGTTATTAAGATGACAAAAGTGGATCCCAATGGTTCGTGTAATATTACTCGCAGGTGCTGCGTCGCCAGTTCCTTTTCTGCTTGAACTTAGTTTGACACGCTGCCGCGTCAGTTGGACACTCTAGATTCTCAATACATCATGATGGAGATCAGATCCCAAGCTAATCATTTCTATGATGTAGGTAATCAGTAGTCAGTATTGATGCTGGTGTCCATTTGTCTCCATATACAGTGCTTCTGTAGTTCGTATGTACACATAACAGGGCCACACTGAGCACTCTTATCAATATTCATGACGTAATTGCATGTCACGCATTGGCAATGCACGGAGGTGTACGTACATTGGTATTATGTATGTAGGAAATGGAAATCAGTATACTAATAATTGGTAGATAAAGTTGTTTTGGTATGGCAAAAGTGGTCATTGGTCATTCAAATAAAGAAAACGCGCAATCGGTAGTTTGCGCAAATATGGGAACGATTCTATATGAGTATATATGAGTTTAAATTAAAAGTAAATTAATATTAGAAACTACACAAATGAAAGGTTTGTTTATTTTTATTTTAGGAGGTTTTTAGGTACTGAACCGATGATTTAAATTCTCTCACTGATACGACAATATATCTGAATGGCATAGGCTACGTCGTATCCTGAGAAAATGCACGGTTTCTAAGGAATTCTTGTTCGAAGCCGTGAGAAAATAATCATCATTTTAGCCGTGAAAGTCGTGCACTGCTGAACCATCCCCGTGCGTCTCGCATCCTTGAGTTGCGGGAATCTGGTGGATGTTCTTGTCATCGGTCCACCTAATAGGAGGCGTCTCCGGTACGCGGTCGCCACTCCAGAACTTTTTACCCACATCAACTACCTGTTCTACGAGCAATGTGCTCTACCCACTGCCATTTAAGTTGGTCAATTCTTCGGGCTATTTCGGTAACGAATTAATAATGACAAAAGAACTAGAAATTTATTCATAATCGTCTGTTATGTGCATGACATATCCTAATGGCACCTTTTTATTTTGCAAGCTAAACTTAACCTTTCTTCATCACTTAGGCATTTAGAAAAGACGCGGATTTAAATGTAGGATGGCCATGACGATTAATGGCGCAATTTACAACGATAATATTGACATGAAACGTCTGGTAATTATAAGTTCTCAATATCTTAACCTACTAACTTTTATGAATTCATATTTACATAATAACCTACATGTATCGACTACCAAAGTTCTAGTGTCTGAAGTATCAATATTATGCATGAGGTAATCGCGGCATGCACGGGGAGGCGCAATGTTTAGCGTGGTGGCTGGCTGAACGCAAAGTGCCTTCTAATAGCTTGCTATCAGAAAATGTTCTTAGTTTTAACTTTAGAATAGGTTGCGTGGTTATTTTTATCTTAGTAGACTACTTTTATTTATGAAAGGGTTATTATAGGTTACGGTATCTAATGGATTCAGGTATGTAGGTGCCATAAAGTTCTGTCTGGATGGAACGAGAGCGCGGCGCAGGTCGCCCACGCGGTGTACCGAGAGAGGGCTGTAGCCAGTAGGCGGCCCATTGCATAAATGAACACGAGTAACAGTCGACAGAGAGGGATGGCGTCGCTTCGTTAGGTGAATCGTATCAGCCTGAAGTTTCACTGCAACATGACGACCACGACCGCTCTGCCAAGAGCTCACCGACAAAGAAGAGGTTCCTTAACGAGTAGCGTATAAACTAGTGGCAAAAATAGGTGCCAGCCCGAGAATCTTTGAGCACAGAACCCTAACACAACAATCATCATCATCAGCCTTAGCATCAGCAAAGAGGCATTTTGTGAATGTTTCTAACAATGGCGACATCGCTGAGAGAAGTGTGTGAAGTCCTTTGAAGGTAGCCTCGGAATGTATAGGTTCGCCACTGTCTAATAATAATAATGGACTTTTACGCTGCCACCAACGATGGCGTGGAAGTTTGCCACTCAAATTTTGATACGAAGAAGAACGGATATTGGCATAAAAATGTGGTCATAATCATGATTGTTTCTGCAGAAAGGCGGTCAATGCTGGACAAAGAATTTCTCCAAGCGTAACCATAACAAACAGTTCTTTGGATTGAGATCCAGTATATTCTTATTTTCTTTCCTTCAGCAGCCATTCTTTACAACAATATTTTTAAATCAAATTACACTGAGTCATTTAGTTCTTCACTATCATCGAGAAATCTTTTCCTTTTAGACTACATAATCTTATACAGTATCTTACATATTTAATACTCTCTAAATATACATTTACTAAGGAAAAGATACAAAAGTAAAAAGATAAATCTCCCTGGGGATAAAAGGCGTTCTTTTAACGTAATAAGACGCTGTTTGATACCATTATTTGCATCTTAAATTCTTCATGATATCATTTTAATCCAGAAATAGAATTACGAGATTGCATAAACAATTTTATGTGATCTTTTCTGTGTTGAGAAATAATTTCTTGGTAGTCTTGAAAAGTTGGAGTACTTCTCGAAATAAAGTTTAATTACTGAGATTTTGCACAGAGTTATTTAGAAAAGAGGTCAGATATATACAGAATCGAAGAATAGAGATTCGAATTTAAGATTGATGTCCAATTACTTCAAGTCTGACGAGATGACCTAGATGTTTAAGGCCTGATTTGATTTCAATCGTTATGTGATTTTCTTCGCTTCACTTTCGCTGAAGAAAAATAATGTACATAAACGTTTAGCGTTATTTTTTTGGAGCCCGTTCTATGTTCTATGTTAGGGGGGTTTGGTTTCCGCACTTAGTCCCTCAAATGGACCTTTGTACGTGGGCCATGGCGGCCGTTGGGTGGTCATTCCAACCAACCCACCTCCCTCCAGAAGTCGACTAGAGCTCCTGGTTTCCTCAAAACATCAGTGTAAGATCTGGGTGACCCAAGGGTTCGTGTTCTTATCTGGGTAACAACTGTGCATTCAAAGAGGACGAGCGTAACGGTTTCTTCAGCCTCCATGCATGCCCTGCACAGAGGACTGTCCGTTATGCCTATTGTGTGGAAGTGTTTGTTAAGTGAGCAGTGTCCCGTGATGGTCCCCGTCACCAGGCGCAGGCCATTCCTATCCAGGCGTAAAAGACGCCTGGTAAGCCTACTGTCCAAGGATGGCATAGCTTCTTTGGATTGTCTGCAGCCCGGTGTCGAGGCCCACCAGTTCTCTGCCTGTGTCTGGGTGAATTCCTGTAGCCACCTGCGTATTTGGTTGAAGGGGATGGGCACAACAGGTTCAGGCCCATAGACCGCTGAGCTGGATCCGCGTCTCGCAAGCTCATCAGCCACATCGTTGCCCAGCGATCCGCTGTGACCCTTTATCCATTGTAGTATCACCGTGTTACGACTAGATACAGTTATTTGTTCCAGTGCGTTGTGACATTCTAGTATTAAACTTGATGTAATGTATTTTTTTCGTAAGGATTGGAGTACTGATGCACTGTCGGAGAGTATCCGTATGTGAGTGTCCGTAACCCTCCTATCTTCTAGGGCATGGACCGCTTGTATAATGCCCACACGTTCCGCCTGATAGACGGTGTTGAACTCTCCTAGCGGTCTGGATATATGTATATTGAAATCGTGTGAGAAGACTCCGACTCCGGTACCGGAGTCCGTTTTCGATCCGTCGGTGTATACTCTCATCTCTTTCGGGCCTGAGTAGTCACATCGTTCATCTGTGAGTACTATGTTATAGTGCCTATGAAAGTGATGTGTTTTGGGGGCTTTGTCGCATGGTGATGCTAACATTGGTTTACGCTTGATCGCATCTTCCTTTATGCGTGTGTGCTTAATTCTGGAGTCTTTGTTTAGGGTACCTGATAGATGGAGTCTGAAAGTGGCCAGGGCTGCCTCCTCCCGCACAATAAGGTGTAGTGGTGGCAGTCCCAGCATTGCCTGTAAGGCGGCAGTGGGTGTGGTTCTCATACTGCTAGTGATTGCAACGCAAGCAAACCGCTGCAGTTTTTCGAGATCTCTTTGGGCTGTGCTGAGGTCTGTCCTGGGCCATCAGACCAACGAGCCATATGTGATGATTGGGCGGATGACTGTGGTGTATAGCCAGTAAGTGATCATGGGGCTAATTCCCCAATTCCTGCCTAGCAGTCGCTTACACTGCCACAGGGATATGCTGGCTTTTGTGGTGATATGGTTTATGTGTTTAGCCCAATTCAATTGTTTGTCCAAATAGATGCCCAGGTACTTGGTTTCGGTTGAAAGGCTTAGGGTTGTTCCGAAGAAGCGCGGCAGTTGCAGTGTCATTGGTTTCCTCTTTTTTGTGAAGAGAATTAGTTCAGTTTTTGTGGGGTTCACTGAGAGTGAGTGCTCGCTGCACCATTCCTCTACTATTTTCAGGGCTTGACGCATGAGATTGCATAGAGTGTTTTCATGGGTCCCGTTTATTATTATGGTTATGTCATCCGCGTTTCCGCATCCGCATTTGGAGCCCGTATTCTTCCACTACTGAGTACACATCTCCCTACTCTCCTTCTACTTCTCACTGCTGTCCGGAGCTGCAAAGGACCAATCTTAGTTAAGGGGCTCCAGAGCTTATTCCGCCATCTTTTTTTAGGTTGCCTGTCTTTATGACAGAACAAACATTATCATACTATGCCTGAATACAAAACATAATAATATTATTTTATTTATCAGTTACAAAACACGGCAATTCTTACTTTACACGTTTCCTAACTCGTCGCCGCGTCGGTGCTCCAAACACGCTCGGTTGGTCCAATGTGCGTCACGGCACGGGTGCCTGCGACACGCTCTGACGTCACAACTATTTGTGGCAGATATTGGCCTTCCCCGATGTAGGTCAGTGTTAAATTCATCCCAGTTTGATCGAATAAAAACTTTGGTTAAAGTCGTTAAAATGTTGTCCTTGTCAATTTTCGTAGAGAAAATATTTTCAACAATAATAACTTGCTTTTGTTTTTTATTGACCGGACTCACTAAGCATAGGTAATCTATCTTAGGTACTAACTGGCAACTGGTTTTTATTACAGAGAAAAACGGTGCCGAGGAAGACCCAGAAAAACATGGCAATACGAATTCGACTGCTTCTGCATTTGAACTGAGATTGTCAATAAACAGTGGCTCGACAATATGGGCTGATTAAATAATAAAAACAACAAAAACAAACCTGACTGCGCAAAAAAAAAAACTAAGAACTGCATAAATAAAAACTTGCGCTTAAATCCTAAACAAAAACAACCCTGACTGCGTCGTGCATCACAAATGCACGGAAGTGCTGGGGACACGTCACTGACGTCAAACTCCTGACAATGACAGATATTGGAATCAGGAGAAATGGGTCACACGAAATAATATTTTACGGAATTTAATTTTTTTAGTCCAAAAATCGTGAAAATTTGAAATTATCGTAGGTCCAAGACAAAATATTTTTAACACTAAAGTACACACGGCCCTTTTTCGCGGCCACATGCGTAAGCTACTATCGTAGGCTATTTTATCATCATCAGCCTTTTTACCCGACTGCCGAAGGAGGGTAATGTGTTTAACAGTCTATGTATGTATGTAAGTATGTATGCATGTATGTATGTATGTATGTAAGTATGTATGTATGTTTGTTCCTATATGGCGTTCCAGAGACCAAACGCGTTGGCCGATTTTGATGATTCATACGTCAATCGATTCGTCTTAACCCTGCGAGTGTCATAGGCTACATTAATATTGGACAATAGAAAAATGGCGGCTTTTGGGTGCCAAATTGTGGGGGCCCAAATTTTTTTTTTCTTCCAAACCCTTCGTGTGGGGTATCAAAATAAAGGGTATTATGAGGTGATTATATGTTTAAATGTATCGAATTCGAAAAAAACTAACTAAAAAGTTATAAATAAAATAACCTTATTCAAAAAATCAAAAAACCCGACTGCTTTAAAAGCGAACTAAAAAGTCTTAAACAAGGAAAAAATCATGCTGTGCTGGCGGAGGATACACCAGATTTTGGTCAGCCAGCCCGCGAATATGTATTCTCCGACTGCACAGCATGATTTTTTCCTTGTTTAAGACTTTTTAGTTCGCTTTTTTAATGTTTTCACTGCTGGGATACAGGCCTCTGTGAGAGGGAAAGGTCAGTAGGGCCCAGTACGGGTTCGTGGATGTAACATGTTTTAAAATTTTGGTTCTAGGACAAACCGGTTTCCTCACGATGTTTTCCTTCACCGTTTTGAGAGCGGTGGTGATGAAAATAATTTACACAAAGACAACCTGCCTGCCTGGAATCGAACCCACCACCCACTTTTTACCACTGGTCCATCACTGCTCTCGGTCATTTTATAATGTCATGAAATTATATATTGCCAATTAATTCATTTAAATAATAAACAGGATGGAAAAAATATTTTTTTACTTTTCTTTACAATCTTTGTTTTTAGATAAATTGTATTGGCAATATGAACAATTTTATTTTAAAAACTCTAAATAAAACTTAAAAAAATGGCACTAAAAATGACCTTACAGTCAACGTTATTTGTTTGACCTTGTCACTCTAAAGATGATATACTTCTCTCTGTGCCAAGCTATACTGGGGTACTGTATAACGGTCTGGGGTGGAGCGGCTAAAACCTATCTTCTTCGAGTGGAGAGAGCACAAAGAGCAATACTAAAGGTAATGACCAAAAAACCTTTTAGATATCCAACAACTGAGCTCTATTCTAACTGTAAAGTGTTAACAGTACGGCAGCTCTTTGTGCTCAAGTCTATTTTAAGGACACATAAGTCCCTTCCTCCGCCGGACCGCAATAGACGAACCCTAGCACTTCCCAGGACCCAGCACAGAACCAGTTTCGCTCGACACCAATATTATATCCTAAGCCTGCATTTGTATAAAACAGTTAATAGGAATTTAAAAATAACGGACATGAACTCCCATAATCTGAAAAACAAACTGACTGAATGGCTTCTTCGAAGAGACTACTCATTTACGGAGTCTCTTCTCATATTTTTACGTTAATCCCAAAGCCCATATCACAGTTCTACGTCATTCACTCATCTAGTAATTCTCACACCTGGATACATTCATACATCCACTCATTCCCACATACTTTCTTCCATACTCACCTCTCTCACACATAATCACTCTCGTACACAATCAGACTCACAACAGAATCACTAACAAACACATTTATACACTGTTACACATACATAACATGAAGACACTATTTTCGCGCTTCCCTCTGGCTGCAGCTATAGCTACATAATTTACCGCCCTTAATGGCCTAATCACTGTCTCCTAAGATACAGGAATACCTAGTTTAGGAGACAGGGTTACATTACTGTTACAGATTTATGTAGATATAATATTGCTTTGTACAAATATTTATTGTGTCATAAATCATGTGTGTATGGTGAATAAATGATTATTATATTATTATATTATTATTATATTATATTATTTTTACCTACAAGTAAAATTTCAAAATTTAAAAAAAACCCCGACACATTTATCTTGCGAAAACACCCCGATTCAAACAGTAAAACGCCCATAATTTTTGAACGGCAGAACCAATTTTATTCAAACATAGCTAAGAACACTCTCGACAAAATCACCTTAAACAAAAAAAAACTAAATAAAAATAGTTCATCTGTTTAGGCGCCTGATCTGTTTATGATGCCACAGACAGACACACAGATACACATATACACAGCAACACATGTGTAACTTATAACAACCCACTTTTTCCGGCGGTGGTTAAAAACAAATATTACGATTGTAATGTGTATTTTCGTAGCATTCAGGATATACTACTGCTTAGTGGTAGAGACAAATTTATTTACTGCAAGTGGAATACCACGTTTTTGTAGACCGATTTCGGGCCTATCGACCGAATCCTCCCATTTTTGATGTCAAATCATGTTGAACTTGAGCTGTGCTACCCAACAAAGCCCCTTTTCGGATTTTTTGCGAATCAAAAGTAGTTTTTTTTCAAAACACGATACCGGATCCGTACAATCCCTAGCTGCTTCTGCTTCTTTGGGCCTGGTGGTGTTATTCTAATATTTTGGGCTCGAATTCGTTTTTATCTTTCTTCTAGGTTCGTTTGTTGATTCATAGACTCGCCTTTCAGCTGCTTGAGCGCTTTCTAAACCTGAAGTTACGTTATATTCACTCAATCATTCAGCTTCAACTTCATGAGGTTGTGACTTGCGAATTAGTGCCTATTAGTATGGTGCTGACTGAATTTCATCATTTTGGCTCTCAACAACTTCTTCATCGCCATTATCTAGTTCACGCAGCAATCTAACCACTTGGAAATTCTCCATGACGAAATGGATATATTAAATTTTTTATTTAAATAACAAAAATAATACTTTTTTTATAATCTACTAAAATTCTGCCCGCGGCTTCGCCCGCGTAAAAACTGTTTTTCACCCCAAGGAACACGCTACCGGGGTATGTTCTGCCCAGGGTTTCAAACAAACTCCATACAAAATTTCATTTAAATGACTCACATTAATGAGACAATAAATTATTATTAATCATTATTTCCCCCATGGGAAAACGGCGTGAGTTTATGTATGTATGTATGTATTAATGAGATTAATGCCATAGTAACCCAAAATATATTCTGCTATATTATGTTTGTGTATGCCATGGGTATGGTTTCCATACAAAGGCGCCCAATGACTTCTTGCTTGATTTTGGTAAACCAATGCACGCGTAGACTGCTATTAGTATTCCCGCGATTTTGGCGTTAAATTACTGACAAATGGCCACCAACAGAAAAAAAAAACTAATTCTTAGTACCCCAAGCAACCCCTAGCTTGGGGTACTAAGATTTTAATAAATATATCAGATGAGGCTTTCCTTGAGTCCCAAGTTTCTAGCGCGCTAAACTAAAAAGTTATTGCAAAAAGTTTTACCCTGGTTTACTATAGTAGGCCACGCGTGTACTCTAGTGTTAAGGTCGTTTAGCGGATTTTTAACGGGTAAAAAATAGTTTAACTGAATTGAGGGCATTTTATTGAAACTGGATACTTGGTAAAAAGTTTTTCGATTAGAGATTATAAGAGACCGTTCTGATGGCGCGACACAATTTAAATTACGTCAACAAGCGACAACGCGCACATATTTTATAAGAATCAAGTGGAAATCAGTCGAATTGCGTTCATGTAAACTTACTTGTAATTTTTTTAAGTAAAAATCAGCAAGCTCGCTAAAGATCCATTTGTTGATAACAAACAATTTTGTAACTATTCCAAAGTTTCAATTCCATCAAATTGACTCGCAAAAGTGATAGAAATGGAAAGGAAATATTCAAGTATTTCAAAGAACTGCCCCCCAGTGCCTACGTGTGGTTGATAGCAACCGATGTTCTTAACGCCTGAACAAATATGTTGGAAGGTGCGTCAAGCCTGCATGCGACACGTTGCTATCACGGATGTTGCACGCTTGTCAACTGTCAACCTTTTCCTGGAAATGCGTGTGTATACGGTTATGGTTCAGATACCAAATAATGGGTTAATTGAAAGAAAGAAAGAAAGAAAAATCGTTTATTTGCGCCAGGCACGACGCATACCAAAAAAATAACAAAAAAAATCTTAAACACAATCATTACAAAGTATGCGTGATTGGTGAGGTGATTGAGCATTAATATAATAATGACCAGTTCCAGGCAATTGATATTGTACAGATATACTAGTTCGGGGAAGCCTATGTCCAACAGTGGACGACTTTTGGCTGAAATGATGATGATAGTAACTCTGTGTTTAAAGTGTTTGTAGAAGTGGTTTGTTAGTAGTTAAAATGTTTTATTTAAATAAATATATATTTATGTGAACTTGAATAACAGGGAATATAATAATTTAGGTAGTTATAAAAGTAGGCTCAGTCAGGCTTTGAGCTTGTAAAATTTCATTTGTTTAGTTGCTTTATTGTTATCATTTAAAAGTTAAGGCTCACAAAACTCCACCATTGTTCCACAGAACCCTATAGTTTACATGCGCATTCAGCAGCGTGACATTCCCATGGTGCGACACGATTCTGACTCTGACAGCTATTGGCTCGCTGAAAAATGGGTCACTGCGCTTATAGGCGGAAACTTATCGGCGATATTTGTGGAACGAATGTAGAAGCGGGCTAGCAATTGCACGTGCCTAAATAAAACAAAAATTAAAATTGTTAGCATATACGAACCACACAGATACGAGACATACGCGCCAATAAATTACTTCCTTTTTGTTTTAACGTGTGGCAATCCTCATGGATGTGATTCACTCCGAGGCGGGCGAAAGGGTCTGCATGAATCTGATTGAATAAAACCACACTGTGTTTTGCAGCTACCTATGGCCGGGACGCTGGCGAGCTTGCGCATTTCGTCAAGCTCTCTTGGCCAAATATTGGACCGCATGAAGTCATGTGGACCCCGTCACCGCAGCTGCCGTATACGGAATTTCTCTAGAGAGGCGCGCGCGGAACATGGCGCGCCGCCACCTCGTGTATTGACAGTTCTGGCAACAGACTACCCAAGTCTGTAACCTGCAGGCCACATCACGCATGGCAAACACACATCAACATTTATTATTGCCGAGTAGAAATCGAGAATCCAGGCTAATTCTCAGAAATTCCAAATGGAAAAACCGAATCACATTTTGCCTAACCCAGGAAACGAACTAGGACCTTTTGCTCAACCAAAGTGTCTTTGCCAGGCAGATAAATCGAATTTCAATTAAAACAGTTTCCACCTCCTTATGTCAGTACTATACACAGTAACGGTTCAATAAGATGTTACTATTTGAGACAGGCTTTAGAGCGTATCTGATGCGATGACGCACTCCTCATCAATACACTTACTTGGATTAGTCTATTTCTAGTTAAAGGTACAAAGGTTCTTGGTTCTGAATTGACTTTATTTTTCTATTGAGTAAGTTTACAGTCTCTTGCTAGGCCCGCCCTAGGACACACAAAGGACAGAATTGTGTGGAAAAATATGAGTTACTAGATAAAAGTTGACTGCTCAATATCAACCTATTATTGTTATGAGCCAGTGGTGTCTCACTACAGCGAAAAAGCATCAACTCTTTATTTCCATTTTGTTCTGCAAATAACAATATCAGAGCCCGATTACGATATCGAACAAGGTCTACTGCTCACCTCTCATAAGACAAGCATGGTGGCAAGCTAAATACTTTAAACCCCTTCTTAAAAGCTACAGGCAACCAAAATCTCAACATAAAAATGCTTGGTAAAAAGCGTAAAGGTAGCATAAGGAAACGCTACAGCCAATCGTCTTGAGGTGGCTCTATTATGTAATACAATTCTTTTACGGCAACGAGACAGATAAAGGGGTAGCCTTGGCACTGCAACATAACCCTGCTCAAGGAAGTGTCCTGATGCCATATGTTGACCCAGTTTTTGGGACGAAAATTATCGCAAAATGTATGACTGTGAGAAATTGTCAGGCGCGTGTTTGATGCTGTGACTGAACGATTTTTTTATAATCAATTTGTATCACGTGACTTGGGAATTTTTCAGCCGCGAAATGTTCTATGCCCAGTATCTGGAACACAAACTATCGCAAAATTAATGAGACAAATCATCAAACCAATGTCAGCTGTCATGCTTGATTGGTTTAATAAATACTCAACAGCCATTGCGTCACCAGACATGCGTTTAATTTGTGACTAGTCAATAATGCCTTTCCAGAAAACCGTAATGGCTGGTATACATAGATTTCATCGGTCAAGGACTAAACAGTCTCAAGTGACAACATTAGTCTTCACCACAATAATGTGTCTGATGGCAGATGGCCGAGCACTTAGCACTTAGCCCATCAATCCGTCAGCAGCCAAAACAAGTGAAAGTTAAGTCTTCATCGCTCCACATATTATTTGTTCCAATAATAATGTTATAATAAAATTCTCAGTCGTACAAGTTCGCAACAATGTCGAAGTTACTCAAGTATTCATGTACTTAATTATAACTTAGCGAATAAATCAAAGTGGCGATTATTTTGGCGCTGAACTTTGATTAAATAAACATTTTGTAGACAATTTTCCCAAGTATGGATGTCGGGGTATTGAATAATTATAATTTAATTACTAGTCTAATTGAATTTCGGTGTTAGGAAAACATTAACAAGGTCTGAAATACGAACAGACAGAATTCGAACAACACATAACATACCATCATACCAGTATTTCTCGAAGGGCAGGACAAAGTTCCCATCAACCGGGCACAGATCCAAACTACAAGACAAGAGTAAATACGTTACTTCTTTGCCAGTATGCTTCATCGTCAACCACATCATCGCATACGATTAAGTGAGATGAGAGAAAATAAAAATCCGGGCAAACAAAGTATCATAAATAGGTATAAATCCTCATAATCTGACCAAAATATTATTTGCCTTAGTATTATTTGTATATAAAACCAGGACAATATCCTTTATTCACGACCCCATGTCCCTCTTCCGCTTACCGTGTCAGTCGGAACTTCTAATTAAATTCCAGAATATTCGTCATAACGAATTTTGAAGTAACGTCTATCTTGTGTCAACTTGCGGTCGGGTAGATCAAATTACTCTTTTTTTCTATAATATCTCTTTGTGGCGACTTTGGCTCGGAATTTAATAAAATGTATAGAGTTTTCTTTCTTTTTTCCTTTAACGTTATTTTCTATCGGCACTTTACAGTCTCTTGGCAGTTTCGACCAGGGAAAGTGGCCCCCGGGACGACTTTAACGTATCAAGTAATATGATTTGGCGGGACGGGAGTCGTTTCTTTTAAAACCACATGTCACTTAAATCCGATAAAACAAGATTACAGCTGATGTTAGGAAAAAATGTTACTTCTCCATTTTAAAACCGTATTTTTTCGCTAGAAGCTATGTTAATCTTTGTTTTATTTTCTGTCAAAAGTAATGGAGGGCCTGCAGATAATCTGAGCAAATCGGATCGGGTTTCGAGATTCTGCGAAGGATAAGTATAATGAGTTCTGTTTAACATTCGATTAATACTCAAGTAAAGTTCATTTCCAATGCAAACTGTTTAATCTCGAAGATAAATATGTAATTTCACATGAATTTTCACATCAAAAGGTTGACTTAATGAGCTCAAACAATTTTCTTTTTATGATCGCGAGAGTTATAAATCATGCTCTTAATGGCTTATAAATAGTGTTTTAAACCTGCTGCAACTTTTTAAAGTTATTGCTTTATGCTCGTATATTTCTTGATCTTACTTTAATACGATATTTTACTGCAGTTAAAAGAGTTATTAGACTTTTGAGTTAGCTACTATGTTTTAAATTAGATTCACAACACCTGTTATGTATTCCATGAAAGGCTAAACAGAGATGCCTGCCACGCAAATTTCGCCAGGTACGTTTTAAAGTCTCATGTAAAGGGGGCGTGTTTACATTACTTAATCCTTACTTACTAATATATGTGAAAGTAACTCTGTCTGTTACCTTTTTTATGCTTAAACTGCTGAACCGATTTAAATGAAATTTGAAATGGCGTTAGTTTGAGACTCTGGTAAGGATATATCTTTATCTTTAAGGGGGTGGAAAGGGGTGTGGTATTTTTATATACGATATGGTACGAAGAAGTACTAATGCTACGCAGACGAAGTCATGGGCAAAACTTAGTTAGTTATAAACCTTACTAATATTATCAATGCGAAATTTTGGATGGATGTACGTTTGTTACTCAATCACGCTAGAACGGCTGAACGGATATGGATAAAAATTCTGGAATAGCACATAGGCTACTTTTCTTCCCGGTATAATGTTCCCCTGGGATATGAATAGTTATTTATGCCACAAGTGCGGAAGGTAGGTGATTTCCGATGAGTGGCATTTTTATTCACGAGCGAGCGAGTGAGTGGATAAATCGACACAAGTCGGAAATCATCTTACGTACGTGTATCATACAACATTTTACTATGCATTTTGCGAGGAAATAAATAAGTTAATAAAATGGCGGGTTTATTCAAGCGCGTTCAGCATATCCACAGATTAACTAATACCAGGCCCCTCAGAAAGTATTGCGAAAAAAAGTTTTTATATATGGGAGACTGGCCAGTTATAATGTTTTTCGAAAATATGATTATTTATAAGTAAAAATAAGTAAGTTCCAATTTCAAAATTTACCTCCACATTTTTTGCGAGTTAATTCAAAGTATTGTGTCTCACTGAAATATGGATCTGCGCCGGGAACATTTTAGAGCTATGATTTTATACGATTTCAAGTGTCGCCTGAAACCGGATGAATCGTACGATAGACTTCAAATGGCATTCATGGATGAAGGCCCTTCCAAGGCAACCGTGTATCGTTGGTATAACGAATTCAAGCGCGGTCGACCAACTTTGGGGGATGACGAAAGAAGCGGTCGCCCTTTGACGGCTGTTACCGAAGAAAACGTGCTAGCAGTGAAAAATTTAATCCAAGACAATAGGCGAATTACATATCAGGAGATTCAACACATATTGAAGATTGGATCGGGAAGCGTTCACGAGATTCTACACAGCCATCTTCGCGTGAGGAGGATAGTATCACGCTGGGTGCCGCACAACCTCACCGATGCTCAGAAGCAGGCCCGGGTGGAATGGTGCCGTGATATGCTTAACAAATTTGAAGCAGGCTCGTCTCGGCGTGTTTACGACATCGTTACAGGTGATGAGTCCTGGATTTATCAATACGACCCAGAAACCAAGCGCCAGTCGACTGTTTGGGTGTTTCAAAATGAGCCAACGCCTACCAAAGTGAAGCGATCTAGAAGCGGGGGTAAGATTTTGATCGCTAGCTTTTTTAATTTGACTGGCCACTTGGTATCAATTCCCTTACGGGATCAAAGAAGCATTAATGCCGAATGGTATACTACCAAATGTTTGCCAGAAGTTTTCTCTGTTATAAGCAACAAGCGACCAAACACAGGGCTCCGCGGGCTACTGCTCCACCACGACAATGCACCTGCGCACACCGCACTCAAAACGAGGGACTTCCTGGACAGCACGCCAGTCAAACTCCTGGGTCACCCTCCTTACAGCCCTGATCTAGCACCGTGTGACTTCTTTTTATTCCCAAAAATAAAAAATCAGCTCAAAGGGATACAATTTTCGTCGGCGGAAGATGCGCTGGCTGCGTTCGAGCAGGCTGTAAACGAGGTGTCTGCGGCGGACTGGAAAAAGTGTTTTGAAAACTGGTTTAGGCGCATGAATCTTTGTATAGAGGCTGGTGGAAAGTACTTTGAAAAGATTTAATAAAAATATATGTACGTATAGAACAATTTTTTTTAGTTTCGCAAAACTTTCTGAGTGTCCCACGTAGTTCCTCGGGCATATCTACTGCGCATGTGCAAATGACTGTCACATCGTAACGCAATAAGGCACGAGCAAAATATACGTTCTGCCAAACATATTTAATTAATATTTAAAATTAATTTATTGATCAAAATCTAAATCTAGAGTAATTAAAAACACCTAAAATGAAGTATTAGTTTTATTCTACCTTTTACATGAATGATAATCTGTACATAACTAATTTTTTAAACTTTTCTCAAATGATAAAAACTCTATGCGTCGGGCTGACGTTGGAGATAAAAATAAAAAAAATACAGGAAAGTAAAAAGCACTAGTTTTTTTTTTTTTTTTTACTTTGTTATTAAGAACAGAATTCTTAATAATTAATTACGATCTAGCCTAAAAGACTAATAAGCAATTTAACTCTAACTTAATATGTTACGTTATAGATTATGTTAAAACTAAGAATAGTGTCCATTTGCACTTTTACACAAGTCCGTAGCACTTTCTTAGAGTCTGATATAATTTATAAAAACACTATGATCATGTGTTATATGTATAGCACAGCGTTGTCACTATTATGCATTCACTTTGTACACTACACCAATTCATAAGGTTAAGTTCTTTTTAGCCTACGCACTAAGTCTGTATTGTCTAGCAGCTGGATAGCCTCAACATTCACGTGTCGATGAAGTATGTGTTCGTGGGCTTCAGCAAATTTTTGGATGATGGTGGTGACGAATTCCGTTTTAAGATCACGGTGAAGGTCGTCATTTCTTATGTACCAGGGTGCATTTATAGCATCCCTGAGCACTTTATTTTGGAATTGTTGGATTAATTTTACGTTGCTTTGTTTTAGTACAGCCCCAAAGTTGGATACCATATGTCCAAATTGGCATTAGTATATGCTTATATATGGTTATTTTATTATGTATTGATAGACAGGATTTCCTTCCGAGTAACCAATACATACTTTTATAACGTATGTCGAGCAAAAAGCACTAGTGAAAAAAAGTGACACTTTCCGCACAGTTTGGCTGTTTGGAAAACCGCTCTTTTCGAGGACATGCATTGTAAAATACTTTTCACGCGGGCGAAGGCGCTGGAAGAAACTAGTAAATAATATAAACTTATTCCCTTTATTTAGACACTAACTAATTTAATAATATCATTGGTGATATTAAAAACATATATATATCTAAGAATAGGCGAAATAAACCAATTTATCCATAATATAAACAGCTGATTATCTCAATTGGGTTTGGGAGGTCTCCAAGAAGGTTCAGAACCTTGAAACCTTTTTACTTGGGGTTGAGAAGGGTAATAACGCTATCAAATCCTTTGCAGACTCATTTACATATACATGGTGTATTTGGACCCCGGTTACCTTGAACGACGCGATTGTGTATGTGATTCTGAGATAGGAATACAACCATTATTCTGCTGGGGTTAAGGATTAATATCTAGTGTTTTTGTTACTTTTATGTTGTGGTAAAACTATGTATTTTATACGTCTAAACTGAAATGAAAATTAGTCTAAGAATATTTTTATAAAATCCATACTAATATTATAAATGCGAAAGTAACATTGTTTGTTACCTTCCCTCAAGTAAACGGCTGACCAGATTTAAATGAAATTAAGTATGGAGATAGTAGACCCTTTAAGCCGCGGTTACGCACTACACGTGCGTGTCCGTGATGCGAAATGTATGACGGGAATCATCGATAAGGGGGTGGAAGTTTGCATGGTAAACCAATAATTTCTCTCGAGGCCACAATAGTCTAGCAAATAAAATAAATAGGCTATTCAAAGTGCTAATGGTACGCAGACGAAGTCGCGGGGAAAACATAGTTGATTTTAAATATGATAATAAGATTGCCGTTGACGGAATTGCATTGACTCTAATGGAACAAAAAAATAATAGGTATATCTACTTAGATACTTTTCTTCAGCATCGATAGAAGCTTAATAGAATAAAACCAATTATTGTTGCGACACTTAAAAACTTGTTTCTAAAAGGAGAGGGACAATTCCTTAAAATTAAAATTGGACTGTGTTAAGATTGTAAGAGGACGTCCACTTTAATTGGAGCCCAGCATACAAATGAAGCGAAGTCTTAAAGACCCGTTCGTCGAAGTGCCGGCGGGAATGGGGGGGTCACATTGAGTTGGTACCCTCGTGTAAATTGCAACAGAAGTAATCTGGAAGAGGGTAGTCAGCGAAATGCAATTAGGAAGCATCTAGTGACGCTTTCGCAGCGTGAAGATATCCTACACTACGGGACAGATTTCATGGGCGCATCACAATTTTATTTTTTTGACAAGGGGTTAATTGAAATTGGTAATGCTTAAGTTTGATGATTATTATATTTTTTGAGGCAACAGATTTTTATCACAGTCACTAGCTTTTAAAACTCACTTGCTTGCAGATGGGTGATTTTGCTCCAAATTAGTTTTTTAATTGAAGAATTTATGAGATAAGTTCCAGAAATAGAAAATACATAATTCCAAAGCCAAAACTCTTGAAGATACTATAAATAAAAGGAGTACTATAATTGGTAAATTTTTCAATCAATTAAAAACTTTGCATCGTTTCAGTAATAAATGTTATAAAGTTTTCATTAGTATAGTTCATAACAGGAACAGTACAATGCAATACAAATACAAATTATGCATTAGTTTATTAATCAATGCTCATCGAAATGTCATCAGAGCTTTGAATTAGTAATAACTCCGAACCACTAATAATCTAAAATTATTAGTGGTTTATTGATAGCATTAATTTACCATCAAATAAATATTTCGTGTGTTTATATTCATATCATAATTAGTTGCATATGTGAGTAAAGACCCAAGTTTTGTCTGATATTAAAAAGGCTATTTTTAGTAACGAGGCGAGGTTATTTGCCACAAATTGCAATTTAATGTATTAACTTTTAGAAGTCATAAGAGTATAATTGTCACGGGACAGTTTTGGTCTTTTGTATTATATGTAACGATGATTTTAATATTATTCAAGCTCAAACTAAAACCATTAATATCAATGAAACCATTAACAGGCACTTTTTAGCTGTCGTTTAGTCAAAAAGTAAAAGCTATTTTTGGTATTAATAGAAACATTTGAAATGTATTTTTTAGGTGCCAAAAGCAATTTAAAACAATCATAAAAGTTTAATCCTTTACTTCTCAATTTTTCCCTCAAAAACTTGATAAATACAAAATAAGCGAGATGGTCAGTTTTCACGTCCCCCTCTGTATTTTAAAGCGTAGTTTGAACCGTCGCTCTTAACTGCAGTATTGTTGAAGCGTTCAGCTTTGCTTAATTCTTGAGTGAGCTATGAAATACAACTGAGCATCTTTAGCTGATCAACATTGTAACACCTCGCTCTTGTTACAAAGTTGAGGAACATAATAATATCATTACTTTTGATCACTCTGAATCACTATCTCACCTCATGGTAAGCGCTTGCCTAGAAAAAACCTATTCACTCTTGACTTAAAAACTCCTCAGTTGTAGCTAGCGGGGAACACATACTCCAGCTATGGCTCCTGCTCAGCATGAGGTCCGATTCCCGGGTCGAACAGTCAATCGCCACCGCTGATCGCCTCCACATGGACACGGCAGTGCACCGCCCAAGCGGAGCAGACCTCCACCATATGCTACACCGTGTCCCCCAAGCGATCCACACAATGGTGACACATGAGCGTTTCCTCCCGCCTTATCTTGCACAGGAACCTCCCAAAACAGCCGTGTCCGGTAAGGACCTGCGTCAGGTGGAAGGTGAGGACGCCGTGGCGCCTCTCAAGCCACTCCTCAAAGAGGGTCTTTATCGCCGCAATTGTGGCGTGCCCAGCACTAGGTTGCGACAGTCGCTCTCTCCATGTCGCCATGTGATCTGGTCGCCGAGCCGCGATTTGTCGTGGCAACGGTGTTGCACCCCACGTTTTGCCTCCTCGCGCCACTCCCAAATGTGCGCGAGGACTTTTGCCTCCAGATACCAGCCTACCGTGGACCGCACGACCACTGCGTAGGGCCTCCGGCAGGAGGCGTTTGGACCCCCTAGATTAAGCAAGAGTCGCTTCAGCGCAGCCCCTGTCTACTCCAGTCTGGGAGCCAAACGTCGGCAATGCTCCATGAAATTCTACCGGCTGTCGAGGACGAGTCCCATCTACTTCATCGTCGACCCAACGCCGAACCCCTCCTACCTTGGGAGCCCGGTGCGGTGGTGGCGCGTTCTGAGGACCATGGAAACACACACACGCACACACAAGGGTTAGGTGTTACAATACGCTAAAAGTGTTCAGTTCTATATCACAACTTACTCAAGAATTAAGAAAAGCTGAACGCTTATATTACACCCACATATCGCCAGTTATGTTTTAGTCCCATGTAATAGGAGATAAGCCTATTGCCAGTAACCGGGCACAAGTTCAGACTCTGGACTGCTACTGAGAAATTGCAGATGGAAAAAAACCGTATAACACTTCGCCCGACTTGGACATCGAACCCAGGACGTTATTATAAACTAGCGTAGAAATAAATTGAAGCACAAAGAAACGAATTTAATAGTGACTAATTTACTATACTCATTGACAGATTAGGTACTAAGCTCCAACTTAACTTAATTAATTAAAAAGTTTTTATAGATTACTTTTCAAATGTAGGTACTTCGTTTATATTAAAGTCGAATTTGTAATTAAACTCAAACTTGTTAATCCTAAAAGTTAATATATAACATCACTGAACATGGCATCATCACGCCTCTTTCTTCTGAAGGGTTAGGCATGTATCAGTCGTGGCCAGATCTTATTAGAATTGATCCGTTCATGATGTGGCCAACCATCATATCATGAAATGGTTGTATTTGATTTGATGATACTGGCAGATAAACTGATCATATCGTTTAAACGTCAACGTTTGATGTCAATCCTTACCTGATCACGATTATTAACGTTACCTTCTGAATATTTGTCATGCAATACTCAATTCAATCTGCCGAACCGTTTCCTAACTAACTAACAACCTGTAAAAATAATTGTATGTGTAAATGAGCAGTGGTGGCCCAGTGGTATCGGCCGCGACTTACAAGTTGTAGATCGTGGGTTCGAGCCCAGGCAGGCGCTTTACTTTGTGTAAATTATTTCTTCACCACTGCTCTCAAAACGGTGAAGGAAAACATTGTGAGGAAACCGGCATGTCCTAGAACCAAAAATTCGAAGACATGTGACATCCACCAACCCGCACTGGGCCCGCGTGGTGGATTACGGCCCATTCCCTCTCACAGAGAGGAGGCCTGTGTCCCAGCAGTGGGAACATTAATAGGCTGATGATGTGTAGGCATTCCCTCTCACAGAGAGGAAGCCTGTGTCGAAGCAGTGGAACATTAATAGGCTAATGATGTGATGTTATGTGTGTAAATGAATAAATAAATACGTAAATAAAAGTTGTGGTTGGCTTCCAATCTAACCGGAAGCAGCTGAGTACTAGTATCTTACATGGAGCGACTGGCCTATGTGAGACGCAGCATTGGAAGGCTTCTCTCTAAAGGGATGATCTGGTTAGGGCTGTGGGAATCCGCTGGATGCGAGACGCACATAACCAATCGATGTCAAGACGCTTGGGCGAGGCCTGTGTCTTTCGGCTGATATGTTGATGATAATGATGACCTCCACAAACTAGTTACTGGGTAATGCAATACTTAATCGCAAAAATATTTGAGAGAGTGACCTCTTATCTCACTGTATTGTCAAGCTTGGTCAGATCTGAGGATGACTAGTGGCTACTGATATGGCAACTGACAGAAAGAAAAAGACAGTTGTGTCTACTCCAAATTCATTGGAATAAGTACAAGATAATGTTGATGTTAAGTTTGGTCATAGAGCTAATATTACCACCACCTACAATATTAATAAGACGCGAAGAAGAACGTACAAGAGTTTTTTTTTTTTTTTTTAACTTTGCCCCACACTAGGAATTTCTTCCTGTATAGTGGGTGCGTTTACAAACATATAAACTTATATACACAACACCCAGAGCCGGAACAATTATCTGTAGGTCATACAAATATTTTTTCCGTGCGGGAATCGAACCCGCGACACGCAGCGCAGCAGTCAACCGCTCAACCACTGCGCCAACCGTGCGCCGAATATAACATTAGCTTCTATGTTGCGAGTGCGCGGCAGGTAGCCCATGCGATGGACTGACCAGATCAAGTCTAAAGAAGGCGGCCCATTGCATGAGAGCTCACGAGTCACAGCCGACAGAGAAGGATGGCGTCGCATCGTGAGGTGAATCATGACCGAAGTCTCACTGTAACTTATTGACCACGACAGCTCTGCCAAGAGTGTACCGACAATGAAGAAGCTTCTATTTTAGTGATCCCCAGTAATAGTCCCTCATAGCTGCTACCCACTGTAAAAACAGAAACGATAAGATAAATCGCAGCTAATCGCAGTAATGAGGTTTCATTACTTCCCTCCCCGTAACTCCATCATCTCCAGTTAATAACATTAAAATGCCATAAAATTACCACCGGAAAATTGTCGAAGTAAAATCAATAAGTAAAGCTTTAAAATGCAAAGCGGTCCAATATGGGCTTTAATAAAATCAGTGTTACATTAGCAATTACTTGAGCACGCGACCGCCAGAGGCGCCCCTTGCCGGGCTGAATAAATTTTAATGCAGATGAACTTAATAAAATGCAGCGTAAACTTTTGTCCGCTCCGGGTTAATTTTCTTAGTGCTTGTTACATGATGTAGGTACTAGACTTTGTGGGTAAATTGGGTTTTCGTTTTGTGAATAATTTTTGGTTCTTTTTTGGCGGGCGAAAAAGAATAATAATAAAAAACCAGACTATCCTTCGCCGCGTGAATATACGATGTATATTAGTCTCGATCCTTTTTAAAGAACACTTCCTTCCATTCATATCAACTCAGTCGCCTTGACAACGGAGAAAATTACTTAATATTAAAGTCAATACTAAACTATTACCACAGAGTACAAGTAGGCTTAAGAAGCTTCATATAATCGCACTACGATAAGTACACTACTACAAGCATGAGGTGAGTGTGTGCGTACAACTGGTGGCCTCGTCACGTACGAAGATATATCGGCTTATAGCAGCTCGGCCAGTTGAATGGCTCAGCGCTGAGCATAGCTGCGCGGAAACTTAGATTCCGATAAAAGAACAATATTCTTGAAAATAACAAATTATTAACGCTAAAAACTTGATACTTCGTTAATAAAACATTAGAAAATATTAGGTGCCCGAACAAATACTTAACATATAAATTTTCATTACTTTAAAAATCTTACTAAACCAACATTCCTGTAAAAAATCTAAGCCCGACTCCTGAAATATTCCCACTCACTATAATTTTAATGCTAAAGCTTGCGAGGCCTTTTAAAATAATGATCTTGGAATATTCACGAATAACTCAGAATCCTGCGCTAAAATCCTTAAAACTAATACGTTTCTCGATTGAGAGTGACATAAAGCCTGGCATATCCTGTACTACTAATATTTTGGATGTGGCAATCTGTTTGTTTGGAAGTTTGTATGTTTTGATGAGATCGTGGCTAAGTCATAAAATCCGCACGGGTCGATCTTGACGGTTAAGCAACTCTTGCTGAGGTCAGTCTGTGGATAGGTGACCATTCATTACCAAGACTCCTCCGTGCCCCTGCTTTTCCAAATAGACGGTAGAATCAATTATTATTACATTTAAATTTAAATTATTGACGTTCAAAAATGCCGCTGGCCTTGCAATAAATAAATTTGACTTTGACTTTGACCCCGTGAATCACGCTAAGCCGTTAGTCCCTGCTATCATTTGTATATCTTTGAGAGTCATTGCAGGTAGTCATTAGGACATAAATTCTGACAGCAGTATAACTAAGGGGAGTCGTGTGGCCCAGGGTTGTGGAAGTCACTTAAGCAGTAGCTCCATATAAATAACGGTATTCAGCGGCATACGTTTCGACTGGAATTTGACCCCAAAATAGTAAGAGAAATGCTAGGCTGATTGATTGAGTGATAGGGTAGTTAACAAAAATATCTTTATAGTCCATCAGTTTCTTAGTACTTTTGCCACATAAACCAAAAATACGACGATACGGTGCGTTGAAATATCGTGTGACGTCATAGTGTGCTACACTTTATATTGACAATGTGACGTCACAAGCCCCCACTACTGAACTTTGATGCGCTTTATCTTCTTCAAATTTATTTGATAAAGTAAAAAATACGGGTCCAATATTGTTTGATAATCTCACTGACGGACTAAATAGTGTTATCATTTTTCTACCCAGGAAACATTCCTATTCTGTATGTTTGTTAATTAATCATGCCTGAACGACTGACCATATTTCAATAAAACATGGCATACGGGTAGACCAAAATCTTGGAGAGTATAATACTTTTTATCCCGGTAGCAAGTTCCCTTGTGATAATATCCAACTTTCGCGCGAGTGAAGCCGCTGTCGGAAGCTATTCTAAAATAAGTTGGGGCTGGTTTAGACGTCGGAACTAAATGCCAGTCGGCTACGTATGACTTGAGTCTTGCGGCTTACTCTAAGACATTGAGACATAGAGTTGGATGCAGAACCGACAAATTAGATTAGCAAATGGGTTAGTTGAAGGAAAATTGTAATTTATCAAAAAAAACCTTGGCCGTCATGGTCTGTCGAAAGAAGTGAAATCTTAAAACTTTGGATTTACTGTGCTTTTGTATAACGGGCTGGGATGTGGCACACAAAAAAAGATATAGGTATTCCGTCATATTAGCATGTCGATGTCGCGAATCCATTAGTATTATTACCCATACTAAAATAGCTCAACATGGCTCAAGAAGTTTAAATGTTTTTAAATGGTCACACAGTATGGTTATTTTTAATTTTATCCATATCACAGGCAAATCTAATCTTAACTAATATAAAAAACCGGCCAAGTACAAGTCGAACTCGCGCACGAAGTGTTGCATACCATTATCGCAAAAAACGCCAAAAAAAACACATTTGTTGTATGGGAGCCCCACTCAAATATTTATTTTATTCTGTTTTTAGTATTTTTTGTTATAGCGGCAACGGAAATAAATCATCTATGAAATTTTCAACTGTCTAGCTATCACGGTTCATGAGAAACAGCCTGATGACAGACGGACAGACAGACAGACGGACCACGGAGTCTTAGTTATAGGGTCCCGTTTTTACCCTTTGGGTACGGAACCATAATAAAATTGTTAAAGGTAATTTCTGTAAATACAGATCTGTTTAAGAAAATTCTTCCAGTTTCAGAAAGGAACTCAATGACTACAAAATGTCATAAGCTAGACCTATCTTACAAAATAAAACATCTGTAGGTATAATTTTTAAGAAAAAACTGATTGGAAATAAAAAGACGCAGTTTTTCTAAATTATCTTTCAATACTTAAAATATTGTACAGAAAAAACTCTACGTTAGTACCGCTATAAAAAACCGGCCAAGTGCGAGTCGGACTCGCGCACGAAGGGTTCCGTTGGTAAATTGCGGTTTACAATTTATGACGTATTAAAAAAAAACTACTGACTAGATCTCGTTCAAACCAATTTTCGCTGGCAGTTTACATAGTAATGTACATCATATATTTTTTCCAGTTTTATCATTCTCTTATTTTAGAAGTTACAGGGGGGGGGGACACACATTTTACCACTTTGGAAGAGTCTCTCGCGCAAACTATTCAGTTTAGAAAAAAATGATATTAGAAACCTCTACATCATTTTTGAAGACCTATCCATAGATACCCCACACGTATGGGTTTGATGAAAAAAAATATTTTTAGTTTTAGTTTCAAGTATGGGAACCCCCAAAATTTATTGTTTTATTTTTATTTTTGTTTGAAAATCTTAATGCGGTTCACAGAATACATCTACCTACCAAGTTTCAACAGCATAGTGCTTATAGTTTCGGAAAAAAGTGGCTGTGACATACGGACGGACAGACAGACAGACAGACAGACAGACATGACGAATCTATAAGGGTTCCGTTTTTTGCCATTTGGCTACGGAACCCTAAAAAGCCACAGACCAAAGGAAATTATTATTCTGCGGTATATTCGGGTGCTCCACAATATTTATCGTCCGAACAGGAAAATATTAATATATTGTTCTTTTGAAATATTGCCTTTAGAAACTTCAGTCGCTCTAACATTAATATAGAAAATAACTTTACTATGAGTATTTTTATTGAATGAAGTTTTACGGACTCATATTTTAGTATTTTTAGAAAGAATTTTTCATTGGCTAACCTAATGAATGCAATCAAAATCAAGTTTTATTTTGAAATGGCTTCAAATTTTGAACTGTGCAACTGAAAATGTCTGATTCATCAAGTTTTAAAATGTTTAACTGTGAAAACATTTTGAGAATTTTAATATCGCAAAGCCAGAACCAATCAGTCCATTGTTCATTTAATTATGCAAGTTTAGTCATGAATAACGTAATCGGTATTGGCTTTTTACTTGAAAAGACCTGTGTCTCGCAGAGTCCTAAAATTGATTTCTAAGAGTAATAAAAAAAAGCATATAGAAGTGTTAGTTGAAACCAATGATATTCACAAAACAGATACGGTATACACTCACAAAACAATCAAAAAAAGTGTTCCGCGCAGCAGCGGCAGCACACATACACACTTTTCATTCGTCTGACATTTTACTACAAGTCGAAAGGGATGGCTTGATAAAATCAACAAGAAAAAAAGAGACAGCTAGTGTTTGTCACTTGCGTGTGAATGTAAACAATCATTATTCTGACCACCAGTGTTTTTTCTTTTTCTAACCTCCAAATATCAGAATATTAGGAAAAAAATAATAAATAAATTAGTAAATTGAGGTGTATTGCGTACTTACATATGTTATGAGTCCCCTTCTGCTTTATGTACTTTGGTATCATAATTGGTACACTTTCTAAATACACACGATGGCATATTTTTAATTTTGTTTTTGTTTCAACAAAGCTTATCGCTCTTCGCCGTGCGTGACATAAACTAAAGACTATACGTCACAATTATGACGCATTCGAGTCTTCACAATGCGCGCGCTCATAACATATCTGTTTACAAGAACATCATTGGTTGAAACTGTATAAGAGGGTATAGACATTATAATATATCAGTAATATCGATTTAACTGTCAAAAAGTATGGCATTGGTATACAACTATAAATCTGTCTTTAATATCAAGTATTTGCTTTTGATAAAATAGTTGATACAATTTCACTTTATTTGAAACCCAACGTTTGCTTCTATTTGAGGCCATTTAAACCCCACACTATCACCAAACACTCTACGACCCATAATTTTAAAAGCAATTCCTACCCAAGTCACGTCTCCCGAAAAACCAAACTCGCTAATCTTTGTCCCAAAACTTGATCCACATTAAAGTGTAGGACAGAATTATTTCATTAGCGACACATGCCGCGGATGATATTCAGAAAGAGATTTAACTGAAACGGCGAAACTCTGCCCGACTTACACGCAGATTACGAGTGGTAGGCGCGCGTTGTGGCGGCGCATACATATTCATGCGTCAATGTATTACGCGCTGTCGTACTTCTCATTAATATTCTGATTAGTTTGGATTGGAGTTGTGACGTATTAATTTGATTGAGTTCTAGAGAATAAGTTTGTGTTGCGGTGGTTGAGAGCTTCCTGGAGATGGGGCAGTAATTAGGCCGGTTGTCTTGTTGGTAGAACCGATTTAAGTTAGGAAGTCAACTGACCGTTTGTTAAATGCTGATTCAGGTCATAGCATAAGGTTCAAAGGTGTTTGTCAAAGCTGGTGACAGATCTCAGGCATCTGACTACAAATGACAGCCAGGACCAAACGGCTTAACGTGCTTTCCGAGGCACGGAGAAATGTCGTTATGTAAATATGGTCACCGATCCACGGATTGACCTCGGCAAGCGTTGCTTAACCTTGAAGATCGACGCATGTGGTTATTGATAACTTAGCCACGAGTTCCTCTGGCTGTCAAAATATTGAGTCTGTAGCTATTTTGTTACAATAAAATCCAAATTGAGAAGAAAATGATTGCATCAATGCTCATTTCGACTCAATTGAAAGATTGAACCACATTTCATACAAAATTATCATCTTTTCAGAACATTTCCACTAATTCCCAACTTGTATCATAAAAATGCGTGACCTCAATACATAAAAGATGTAAAGGTGAATGTCCCAATTTAATAAACAGGAATTCTGTAACATTCGGCGAAAAAAAAATGATTTATTGACAAACGTTGGGTTTCGTCGGAAACAAGAATTTTCCTCAAACGTGTAACGACTGAGCTTGAAGCCGACATTTCTTTGAGTGCAATTTCACCGTGTTTGCACATTGATGTTTTTTGGCGGATAATACCAGTAGTTTTTAAAATAAGTTTTGTGGATTATAAGGATTGTATACATGGGTGCATTATTTTCTGTTCTACATTTTACTACGTGAAGAGAATAATAAAAAGTTTATCGTAGAGTTCGCGTTTGTTTTTCCTGGAAACTGAATTTTAATCATTTTCATGTCAGTTGCAGTTTAAGCATTATGCTGAGTGGAATGACAAAAAAGATTGCTCGAGTAACTACATTATCTTTCCTTGGTACAGTTTTATTTTCTTCTTTAAAATGTCAGTCTTAAAGCTCTTTAAGAGGTTATAACGCATTTCAAAATTTATCTCTGCAAGGAATTGAACTGTGTGAGAGAGATTTTATTCAATGTCATATTCAGACTTGTTACTTCCAAAAACGTTCAAACATAAAACAACATAACCTCGACCGTTTATCTAAAAAAGGCCCACACACAGGTCCCTATCGCAGAAGGTCATACGCACTCCACACAAAAGCGGGACATAATTAACTTAATGAAGACCAGAGCTGGTGAAGAGCTCCCGAACAAAGGGCCGGGACAAAGATGATTCCCTAACAATTTATGCGGATAATGGCAAGAGGTTGTTGCCCATTTGTGAGCCGAGAACACAAACGCTATTGTACTCCAACGGTTTTTTGTTAAGGACCGGATTAATTGTCGGAGGGCCTAGAGAGGAGGGAGGGATGTATGTACCAATGCTGAATGTAGAACTTGGGATGAAAGGAACGATGCTTGATTGTGTAGTGATTTGATATGGGGTAGAGGGTGAATTTGCAAGTTTTGGTTTGGTTTAGACGTGTATTCATGTGGTGTTTTGAATTTTCTCGGTTTGTGTTGGTATGGAGAATAGTTACCTACTGAGGGTTTTGTCTTTCTTGACCTTGTTCTATTAGTCTATATTTTAACTAGGCGTTACTGTGTCGCCATATATCAAATCAGAAAATCAGAAAACTTCATAAATTATTTTGTATTTTCATCTTGAAAATATTGTTTTCAATTCAGTTTATAAATTGATGGGAAAATAAATAAAAAACTTTTTTGCAAAAAAATACTACCGACTTCCAAATGAAAAACTACAAAATGAAAAATAACTTAACTTTTGGAAGTCGGTGTCTTTCGTAGGAACCATTTTTTTGTGATATGGACACCGACTTTCAAAAGTTAAGTTATTTTTCATTTTGTAGTTTTTCATTTGGAAGTCGGTAGTATTTTTTTGCAAAAAAGTTTTTTATTTTTCCCTTTTTAGTTTTACCTACCTAATAGCAAGTTGTTTACTATGGTCCCTTTAACTCCAGAATAGATTAACCGAATATCATGAAACTTGAACATAACCGGTGAAATGAGAGATCTGCGTACCCCTTAAGAGCGTACTGGCGTGATGTTATGTTATGAAATGGTATAAACAACAAACAGACATGCGATTGCAGCAATCCCGAGAGTTTTGCCGTTATTTATTGAAGAGTTCTGTTGTGTATCTCCGAAGTTCTTCATCAGACGTTCACCAAATTAAAATGGGACCAATTTCGAAACATACTCTTTCAAACAAAAAAAAAAAAAATCAAAATCGTTCCACAATTGACGGAGATATCGGTGAACATACATAAAAAAAAAAAAAAACATACAAGAAGTCGAACCTCCTCCTTTTTTGTAAGTCGGTTAAAAATAAACCAAATTAGAATTTGCCGAGCTTAAATTCCAATAGATAAGTAATTTAATAATAGTCAGCTTAATACTTATTAGTGACAGTAAACTGTCTTTACTTTAATATAGTAACCTTTTAAAATAATAAAATATTTTAATAATTCTGAATATGACAACTAAGACTCTTAAAATGTATAAACATTGTTAGGTTTTCTATGAATTTTGTCTGAAAGATTTTAGATGTCAACCAGAGTGCAAGTGAATATTCGATAATACTTACGCTTTTTTCGTCGAAAGACAGTTTTAAAGGCCTTTTAATACGCATCAAGAGTCGCCTAATCAGCTTTGTAATCCCACGATAATAGTATTAGTATGAGATCCCACTGCAAAAGTCTGCAGGTGATCTTGATTTTTATTCATAATTCTTGATAGAAGAATGGTTTACTGCAGGGTTGGTTTATTTTTTCTGTATCCTAGGTGCGTATGGAACATCATCCAGCTCTCAGTTACCCGCCATTCATGTGTTACCATATTTAGCAAGTAAAATGGCAACCCGCATGTTGCGGCTAACTTTGAGCTGGCAACCTATTATTTTCCTATTTTCCACACCACTTTCTTTCAAATGACGTTATATACATTTGAAAAACTTATATAGAAAGAAAAGAAGGAAAGAAAACACATTTATTTGTCACAAGTCACTGGAGTACACGACATATAAAATAAAACTTAAATTTCAAACTAAACGACAATAAAAAAAGAGAAAATCATATAAATATAACATTGTGTGTTCTAATTTGGGGTTAACTATATCAAACATAAAATTAAATTTATTTAATTAAAGTAATTGTGTCTAGACATTTCTAGGCAAGCCTGTATCGATCTATTCTCCTGTCAAGTATCATACATGAAAATTAAGTATAATCAAAAATAAATTTACCAGAAGATTTTTGCAGTGGGATCTTAGGCTATATACTAGGTACGTATAACTTCGCAATTATCGAAGTTGCTGAGCGAAAGTCTGGGTCAAATAGAAGTCGTTTGTGCTAACAATGCGCGGGTGTGCACTGCATCGTTGGCACTTCCATCAATCAATCATGACCTCTGTCTGTGTCTGCTATCTATGACGGACAGTGTGGACTGTGCTTTAGGCTGGTGAGGACAAACAGTGTTGGTCAATGTCTTTAATGTGGAATATCTAATAGGAGATTCTGTTTTTGCACCAATTGGTGAGTGCGAAAATAAGGTCAGGTTTTGTATGCGCGGTCTATACGATCGGTCGATTTTTATTTCCTTAAACATCATTCAAAGGGTAGTTTTCTCAATTGAGTATAAAATTTGGAGTTAAAAACGGGCAGCTGTTGTCGGCCAAATATTGTCAAACAATGTTATAGACTGAAGGCTGGAAATTAAATAATCGACTACAAATCCTTAATTTATGAATCGGGGAAAAGCGAGGCAACTAAGAGCTAAACGAAGACATATGTCTTCGTTTAGCTCTTAGTTGCCTCGCTTTTAACAGTACCTATGAACAGTACAACTATTTTCTTAATGTCCCTCGACAATCATCGCATTTCCGAATACAAATTTCCATGTCCATCTATTGATTTATCGCGTATAATAATTAGAATTCAGAACTAAGTACTTTATTGTTGTTTGGTTTTGATTGCCATGTGAACTATATGGAGCTGTAAAACAATTTTTCCTTTTTCTATTAGCAGCTTTTCTCCTATTTCTATACTAAATTACATAAAGTTAAAAGAGTATTATCAACAGTATTCACTTCCAAGTTGATTGAGAGCGTCCGGTGCAAAGAGCAACTGATAAAAAGCCGACAACTGACGAAACACGAAGTTTGCCGAGGGATATTAAGAAACTAGTTGTACGTACTTTTTTATATCCTATAGGCTCGCGCTTGACCACTATCTCGCCTGATGGCAAGCGATGATGTGGTCGACGGTAAAACACGCTTGCCTAGAAGTAACCTATTCACTTTTGACTGACTTAAAGAACCCAGATTATAGCTGTCGGGAAACACAGACTCCAGCAGGGCATTCACCTCCTTCGTTTCACTCTAATTTTAAGATAACACATTAAATGCTTAATTGTTTGGATTTCTACAAATTTGCCTCTGGCTCGGCATCTACACGTCTACTTTTTATGCGGATTTTCGCATGTACTTTCCTGCATGTAGCACGCTGTGCCTCGCACAATTTATCACGCAAAAATAAATATTTATATTCATAAAAAGGGTATTTACACGTTAATATTGTAAATATTTTTGCATATTCAGTAAACTGACGGCAAGCTGAATCGATTGAAAAATGTTTGAGTTTTCTAAGTGATTGGGAAGTGCCTCGAAAATCACTGCAAATATTTGTCGGTTTTTGGTGTCGTTTTTTTCATTGTTACACTTTTTCGGTCTAGCCCCTCAGACCGCAAACAAATCAGAACTATAACGAACTGCGTTCCAAAATTAGTTTGCATGACACATCGCCTTATAAACATTACACCTAGACATACCCAATGTTGTATAGACAGGACGTTAGCTTATAATGTGAAGGAAAAGGCCTGACTACAATGCTTTGTCCATTAGAGTCATCAATCAATGCGACCTCTGTCTGCCCTATCTGTGACGAGCAGCTTGCGTATAACTGCGGGGGGACGGCGTTTAATGGACGACTCTTTTTATCAATAGTTATTGGTATAAATAATAACTTATTGATTCGCACATTAAATAAGTAATAATACTAATGTTACCAGGATATTAAGTAAACATAAAACGGTTTTTTTTGGTAGTGGTGGCCCTATGGTAACCGGCGATTTGCAACTTGTAGGTCGTGGCTCGAACCCAGGCAGCTGCTTAATTTTGTGTAAACTATTTCATCAATACTGCTCTCAAAACAGTGAAAGAAATCATCGTGAGAAAACATGTCCTAGAACCAAAGATTCAAAGACATTTGACATCCACCAACCCGCACAGAGAGAAGCTTATTGTCTCAGCAGTGGGAACATTAAAGGGCTGATGATGATGAACATGATTTTAAAGTGTCCATGGAGTTTCTTGCATATTGTTCTCCACAGAGATCTATCTACACTTTGGGGTGTGCTAGTTGCTTCATGTTTTGGACTGACCGATTGCTTGACATAAATGGTTTCATTTAAATGAATGGCTGCGATCCTAAATCGCTCCCTCACTGCCGTATCCAAGAGAGAAAAAAATTGCAAAAATTCTGGTTAGAACCTGTTTGTTTACTGAAATATTTAAATTTTTCATAACATTCTTTTAATTAGGCTTAAACGCACAAAAAAACATTCTGTAAACTTTAAAAAAAAAACAGTTGTTAGGCAACTGTTTAGTTAAGGTCCAAAAAATTAATGTTATTTTAAAAGCTTGAATGACTGTCACATAAGGTCTTACAAAATAATCGTCTTTACTGGCCACAACGCCTAATAAAACCATACAATATTTTTTAGACTAAAATTTAAAAAAAAAAGATACTTATAATTTGACATGTTTTTTTTTGGAAATTACGGCAACATATTCCCGAGATAAAAAGTATTTTATGTGCTATTCTAGACTATATATATCTGTGTCAAATTCCATCCAGCCGTTTGAGCGTGAAGAAGTAAAAAAAAACAAACATACACACACACTCACAAACTTTCGCCTTTATTATATTAAAATACTAGCTGTTGCCCGCGACTTCGTCTGCGAAGCATTAATAATTCGAATAGCTTATTTTTTATATCGCAGCATAACATTGTGGGTTTTCCATACAAACTTCTACACTCTTCTCTTTCCACCCCCTTAGGTAAGATTTCCGGGATAAAACTATGCTATGTCCTGCCCAGCGTCTCAAAATATCTCCGAACCAAATTGCATCTAAATCGGTTCAACGGTTTAAGCGTGAAAAGGTGGACAGAGAAACAGACAGAGTCACTTTCACATTTATAATATTAACTCCGCCCGTGACTTCGTTCGTGTGATGGCAACCAAAAATAAGCTGCTATTAAACCTGAGACAAACGGTCCAGTTCGGTAGTTCCAAATCGATGTAGAGGTCCACATCATAGTGCCATTTGATTCTTCAAAGAAGTTTGACACCCCTAAATCGTCTTCTGGGGGTAAATCCGAAAAAATAAAGATGCCATCCTTTATTATTTTGCCAAAGGAATAAGATTTTTATACAAATAAATGTCTCCCTTTTAACCCTTTAAAAAGATGAATTTCCAAAAACCCCTCCTAAGTGCTCCCCAACGTCATAAAAAGAAGCTATGGGCAGTAAAAGTAATCAAAAATCTTTACCACCCCGAAGTCGTATTGGGTAGTTTCGAAAAACTAATTATTGAAAACCTTTATTGTTTATTTAGGTTGGTATTTATGTCAAGTTTCATATTTATTGACCCAAGAAATCAGACTCTTCAAAAAAATTAACATCCCCTAAATTGTCTTTTGGGGGTAGTTTGAAAAATAATAAGAGCAACCTTTATTATTCATTTAGGTTGGTATTTGTGTCAAGTTTCATGTTTATTGACCCAAGAAATCAGTTTCTTCAAAAAAATTAACATCCCCGAAATCGTCTTTTGGGGGTAGTTTGAAAAAATAATAATAGCAACCTTTATAATTCATTTAGGATGGCATTTATGTCAAATTTATTGTTTATTCACCCAATAAATCAGATTCTTCAAAAAAAATAACATCCCCTAAATTGTCTTTTGGGGGTAGTTTGAAAAATAATAATAGCAACCTTTATTATTCATTTAGGATGGTATTTATGTCAAATTTATTGTTTATTCACCCAATAAATCAGATTCTTCAAAAAAAATAACATCCCCTAAATCGTCTTTTGGGGGTACTTTCAAAAAATAATAAGAGCAACCTTTATTATTCATTTAGGTTAGTATATTAGTGGCAAGTTTATTGACCCAAGAAACCAGATTTTTTAAAAACACTGTAATACCTCCTAAATCGTCTTTTGGGGGTAGTTCCAAAAAACTAATAATCACAAACTTTATTGTTTATTTAGGATGGTATTTATGTCAAGTTTCATGTTCATTCACCCAAGAAATTAGATTCTTCAAAAAAAATAACATCCCCTAAATCATCTTTTGGGGGTAGTTTCAAAAAATAATAACAGCAACCTTTTTTATTCATTTAGGTTAGTATTTGTGGCAAGTTTTTTGCCCCATGAAACCAGATTTTTCAAAAACAATGTAATACCTCCTAGATCGTCTTTTGGGGGTAGTTGCAAAAAACTAATATTGACAACCTTTATTGTTTATTTAGGATGGTATTTATGCCAAGTTTCAAGTTTATTCACCCAAGAAATCAGATTCTTCAAAAAAACTAACATCCCCTAAATCTTTTGGGGGTAGTTTCAAAAAATAATAATAGCGACCTTTATTATTCATTTAGGTTAGTATTTGTGGCAAGTTTTAAGTTTATTGACCCAAGAAATCAGATTTTGCAAAAACACTGTAATACCTCCTAAATCGTCTTTTGGGGGTAGTTGCAAAAAACTAATAATCACAAACTTTATTGTTTATTTAAGATGGTATTTATGTCAAGTTTCATATTTATTCACCCAAGAAATCAGATTCTTCAAAAAAAATAACATCCCCTAAATCATCTTTTGGGGGTAGTTTCGAAAAAATAATAACAGCAACCTTTTTTATTCATTTAGGTTAGTATTTGTGGCAAGTTTCAATTTTATTGACCCAAGAAATCAGATTTTCCATACAAATTTCAACAACCCCTAAATCAATATTTGGGGGTAGTTTCGAAAAACTAATAATGTCAATCATTATCATTTACTTAGAATACTATTTGTGCTAAGTTTCAAGAATTTTGGTCGAAGGAATTAGATTTTTCATACAAACTTTCAACCCCCTTTTTACCCCCTTAGGGGTGAAATTTCCAAAAATCCTTTCTTAGTGCACACTTACGTCACTTGAAGAACCTTTCTGCCAAATTTCATGCTTCTAGGCTTAGCAGTTTTGGCTGTGCGTTAATTGATCAGTCAGTCAGTCAGTCAGTCACCTTTCACTTTTATAGATATATATAGAATATAGATAGATAGTAGGAAGTAGGATATATAATGCATTGTCCATTATAATCATCAATCACAGCTATTGTCTGTGCGATCCATAACGAAACGTTGTGAGTAGTCAGGAAGTTTATGAAGTTGCTATTCACTATATCATTTCTGTATGAGGAATATCGCCTAATCACTATTTTAATAAAGCTTTCGTTCATTTTTCATATAAAAAAATAACAGTTAAAAAAAAAACTCGCTTTAATAGGAAACCAAACTATAAAGAAGAAAATAAATTCCAATAATTTTAAATTATGAATACCTAGAGTGATTAACAACAAAAAATATTTTATTGTAAAGAAGCGAGGGGTGCTTTTTAAGATATTTTCAAAATGAATCTACTTTTACCAATATCTGCCAATAAAATATTATAACATATTCCAGACAGAAAAACACAATAATACTTTGGCCGACCTGGGATTAAACCTGGGACCTCATACTCAGCAGTAGCGCTCGCGACTGGTCTGTACTTGGTCTAGCAACGAGGCAGTCTTTTATTCATAGCTAGCCTGAAAAGAAAAGAATATTTCAGCTATTCTTGAACCAAACAAGGACAGTCAACGGAAAAGTCAATATTCAAAAATTATTCACATCCAATCACAGCTTGACATTTCCGTGTTCGTCTTTCAAACATTATTTCAGTTTGTTTTGTAGAAAAAAATGATTGGAAATGTAGATATTTTCCAGTGAAATGATGAACTTTTAAAAGAAGCCTGAGGACAGACAAGTTATAATACACAAAGAGTTTTTAGCCGTAGTTAAGTTTTGTGGAGTCTGTTAGTGATGTAGTGATGCGCAGATTTTGTATATTATTTATATTTGACGCTGAATCACAAGCTAAGTACTATCTTTTCCTCTTCATCATCATCAACATCATCATATCAGTCGAAAGACGTCCACTGCTGGACATTGACCCCCCAATTGTCGCCATGTTGACCGGTCCCGTGCGTCTTGTATCCAGCGGATACCCGCAACCTTCACCAGGTCATCGGTCCACCTGGTGGGAGGCTTTCTAACACAACGTCTTCTGGTTCGCGGTCGCTACTCTAGAGCTCTTCAGGCCCAATACCACTTAAGTTTGGCAATTCTTCCGTCTATGTCGGTAACCCTGGTTCTCTTGCGGATCTCTACATTTCTGATTCGATCACGCAAGGAAACTTCGAGCATAGCCTTCTCCATTGCTCTTTGGGTGACTGTAAGCTTTCTGTTGAGGCCTATTGTGAGCAACCAAGTCTCAGAGTCATAGGTCATCACTGAAAAGACCCACTGACTGTCTTTTCCTCGTAATGATGATAAATTTGTATAAAAGTTTAGGCAAATAATCCTTCTGCATCAAAATAATATTTTCGTACCACTTGCTCAAAAAAGTGACATTCTATGCCACAAAAAGCGAACATAACAATAGTCATTTTTAATCTGTCAAAAACAGGGAAAGAAAATTGTACTGAATTTCATTCATCCTCTAGGGAGAGAATGTGATTTAAATTTGGAATACTTACCGAAATTTATACTGAACTACATCTGTGTTTACACCATTGAGTTTGTATACAAAGCATTATACATCTTTTTGAAAAAGGAATACGTATTTATTATGCAGTTATGATTATTAAATAAAATTATGAAAACCGACGAGGCCGTATGAGCTTGATGCCTTTGCTTTTCCGACAAAAAAATATTAGTCTAGGAATTTGCCGCGTTTTTGTTTTCTTCAAATACATAAACGTTAAGTTTATTTTAATTTATTTTTATATGTCATTATCTATCTATATTATACAATGATATTCAAATAAACAGATATGTTATAAGCGCGCGCATCGTGAAGACTCAAATAGGAGGCAATTGTAGCCTTTAGTCTTTAGTTTATGTCACGCTTGGCGAAGAGCAATACGCTTTGTTGAAACAAAAACAAAATTAAAAAAATGCCATCGTGTGTATTTAGAAAGTGTACCAATTATAATACCAAATTACATAAAACAGAAGGGATCTCATACCATATGTAAGTACGCAATACACCTCAATTTACTAATTTATTTTAATTTGTTTTCCTAATATTCTGATATTTGGAGGTTAGAAAAAGAAAAATACATTGGTAGTCAGAATAATGTTTGTTTACATTCACACGCAAGTGACAAACACTAGCTGTCTCTTTTTTTGTTATTGGTTTTATCAGGCCATCCCTTTCGACTTGTAGTGAAATGTCAGATGAATGAAAAGTGTGTATGTGTGCTGCCGCTGCTGCGCGGAACACTTTTTCAATTGTTTTGTGAGTGTATAACGTATCTGTTTATTTGAATATCATTGATCTTATATGAATAAAACAAAGACGGGTTTGTTACAACACTTATAACTCGAGATCTGCTGGACCAATTTTCATGGTTTTTGATTCGTTGGATTTGTCTCGGCCCCGATTAGCAGAATACGTCTTAAAAACGTGGGGTAGGGTAGTTATGATAGGTAGGTAGCCAGTTAACGGGAGGGTCAGCTAGTTTTTAATAAATGCTGATCTCATATTGTGTTAATTTTGTCGCAAATGGTACGAAAAGTAGAGTATTTTCCTCGGTGATAAAGCTGTCTTAGTCTTGGGTGAACTTAAATACCTCGCTACACTCAGGACTCGTCTTAAATCCCTCGCTTCGCTCGTGATTTAAGTTTTTAACACCCTCGCTACGCTCGGGAGTAAACCTCGAGTCCTTCGTTACGCTCGCGATTTAAATCGTCACCCGCGACAGAAGACACTGCTTTATCCCCTTGGTTAATAATCTACTATTAAGTATCCTAATTTAATCTGTTAATCCAATTCATTTTGCAGAGTAATAATTCTGTTGGTATAAGATTACCAACATTATTAAAAAAATCAAAGAGCGCGCAAAATCCTAAGCACGTGTTCCTACCGTGTACTAAATTTTCCCTGTAAATGAACTGACTGCCAAACTTTTATCGACAGGCGCGAAACAATACACGTTCCATTTTTTTATCGATAAAATCAATCTGTCGACATTTTCGCATCACTGACGAGGGTTATTCTGTAACAATTTCTGTACAAATTTTTGCCAAAAAGAAAACGAAGTGAAAACATTTTTTTGTAATTAAGGTCTCCTTTAACCCTTTATTAAAGAAAGTAACAAGCATTAATTTGTAATTAGTCGGAAGGGTAGTACGGTTAAAGTGGGTCGACGACCTGTAGGAAAGGCAGGAGTACTATTCTATTTCATTTCAACCCCTTTTTGGATAAGCAGATGTAGTTTATCGCGAGTTGGGATGAATGTTTGGGTCATGATTTAGACTAAACGGATCCTAGCTCGGCTCGGGAAAATGATATGACGTCCCTTATTTCCCTTCCCCTGGCTCTGAGCTCCATAATTGTCTAGCGTCTACATACATGTATGTAGTAGTGAATTATTTTACGAACTTTCGTCTATTTTTTACGTCTTGTTTGTAGAATTTTAAAGATATATTTAACAAAAACGTTTAATTTGATAATCTAAGTATGTATTTTAGATTAAATACTATCATCTAAAGACGCTACACTGAATAGCAGACAAATACATAGTCTTGAAGAAAAGATTCTCAATTTCAAGGTCCTTTTATCGCTTAAATGTGAAAATTAAGGCGTTAAAAAGAGATAACAACTTTGGAAAAAGTATCTAATAAAAAAGAACTAAGGATAAAAAGAAATGCCCAGGACAAAATTATCGCAGAATCTGTAAATCATCGCAGACTTGCTCCTTAATATCTCAGAGTATTACCAAAACGTCTTCGGCCCTTTTCTCTTTAAGTAAAGACCTCTTAAACACCGCAAAAACAAAAATACCGAAACGTTAAAAGGAGGCATTAAGTAAGAGCATTCGCCTATACATTAAATGTATTTATTTTTTATGCTAACTCAAAATTAAGAGCTATTTTCGTCAATAGATTTATCTTGTTTCAGGAGCTCATCTTAAATTGTATACTTTGACTCTTACAACGATTCCTGCACCATGTATTTCATCCAGCATACTTTTGAATACAACGCTCATCGCGGGCCAAAACAAGAACATTGGCTTCATAAAAAACGCGCAATCGAAACGGAGAAATTCACAATTCACAGTCGCTCCCAGTACAAGCCGGGGCCCTTAAAGGCAACGCAGATAAACATCTAAGAAAGGTCGCTTTCGAGAAATTTCTTTTTCCATTCCGGGACCTTTTTTGTGAATAGACCAGATTCTTTCATTTCGGCGTTCTGCTGTAGATAATATTGATAAAGGCTCGATTGAAAGTTTCGGGCCACCATGACGCCACTTACGTAACCATTTAAGGAATGTCCCGCATTAAGGGAAACGTTGCAATGGCTGGGAATAGACCATTTGTGGCTGATTGTGAGTTGTGAGGGCCACCCGATTTATTTGAGAAGAGGAAAATACTGCTAAAGGTATTTTTTGTGTATTATATTTGTGTCGAAAGATTGCGAAGATATTACGGATATAAAAATCTTATTTATTTTTCGTATGATTTCTATTGCAAACAACTGTTAATAACTCGAACGCTTGGATACTTTTATAAATATAAACGAATATATTTTATATTGTACTGTAAATACTTTTGTGAACTGCAAAATAAAATACACAATAATATTTCAGGGATAGTAAGAAACCTCCCGTATCATCAGGAAGATCTTGCCAACTAAGAACCCATGTTTACATAAGACCGTGTAATAAATATTTTTGCTTAATCCCACAAAGCTGCCTCAAGGCACGGCTAAGCTGTAATCCTAGTTAATATTAAAGGATTTCATATCATCAACAGGTGTGAGACAGACTCAAAAACCGCTTATCTGCAACAGTCGGCAATATGAAGCTACAGCAGGCACCAATCCAGTGACTTTATTTAGAGCAGCCGGTGTACCTAACGATGTCTGGGATACAGGGCTGATGGAATCTGAACTATTGATATAAAACCTAGGCAATACTTTCATAATCATAATGAAATTTAGCTGTAATTTTCCATGAGTACTGGTATGACACTAGAGAGAGAAGTCTGGAAGAAGAACACATGTTGTGCTAAAACTAAATAAATTGGATTAAGAGACTAATGATTAATTTTATCGTCCCTGTGAAAAAGATGGATGAAAAGAGATTGCATGTAGCAGAGATGAGAATGTTGAGATGGATATGCGGAGTGACGAGAATGGACAAAGTGAGAAAGGAGTATATCAGAAGAAGTTGTAACGTGTCGCCAGTGACAGAAAAGTTGAAAGGAAACCGTTTGTCCTGGTATGGTCATGTGATGAGGAGGGACCTCGGTGTACGAGTTCGACTCGCAGTTGACCGGTATTTTTTCTTAATAGAGTAATGGTTGGTTCTTTGGTTGTAATCAACCATCTTGACTTTGCGGTCCGGTACGGAATCCTAAATGTGCGAAGTCCGACACGCACTTGCCTGGTTTTTGAAGACTTTCTAATTTCAGTGACAACCAGTCAAAAATTGTATATCATCTCAGTCTACTTACTTGTATTACTACATATTTTTTTTTGTTATTTTCCCTTTTCTAGGGTTCATCAATAGTCAATCCCTAATCTTATTTACAATCTAGCCTTATAAATAGACTAATAAGTAATTTAATTATAGCCTAAACTATTACATTGTCTTTACTAAGAATGTGTCCAATAGCACTTTTCTTATTGTCTCTATTAAGGCGAATACACTTCGTTCTTGTGTTTATTTGGTAGCACTTTCGTACGTTATACTATTGGTCTTATGATGCTGTTAACTCAGGATGTCTCACTGTATTTTCCTTCAACTTATAACTCTGTGTCCAAAGTTAAGTTGGATTGATACTTATATTAAAAAAGCTAAAACAGGAATCTAAAGATGAACAAATTGAGAAAAAGATCCCTTAACTTCCGGGCCATCATAAAGTTACTCTAAAAATTTTGACGGACGGAGATGGTGTGGTTGAAACAAATAAGGCTGTGGTTGGATGTGATGGAAAGGTTAAGTTGCTGGCAGCAATATGAAGCAACAGAATGTAGCCGATCCCCGACTTTATTTAGTAGCACCCGGTGTGCCTAACGACGTCTGTCTACCAGGGTTGGCAAAGCCGAGAATATTGGTGTGAGACCACAAGAATATTTAGCCAACGATATTCACAATTAATCAAGGTATATTATAATATTATTTAATTTAATCATATTATTAATTTAATAAAGGTATATTAACACTTCACTGACTTAGACTGTGTTTTCGTGGGTCGCTGTTGTGCCATCTCACATGGGTTGTCGCAGCGGTGATCCACTGCTATTTTTTGTTTTGTTTTTGTAGTGTCAGTCTGTTAATATCTGTGTTACTTACGAATATTTGTAAGTTTTACTTACCATTTTTTTAAGTCACAGATACTCATCTGCATCAGCCTTTTAATGTTCCCACAGCTGGGACACAGACTTCCTCTCTGTGAAAGGGAATGGGCCATAATCCACCACTTGAGCCCAGTGCGTGTTGGTGGATTACGGCCCAAGTCTTTTGTCACATGTTTCTGAAGTCACAGCCGTTACCACTGGGCCACCACTGCTCTCATGGGTACTCGAATAAAGATAAATTCTATTTTAATATTTTAAGGCAAGTGAAACCCTTGACAACAGCTCAAAATAAACAATTAATTAAAAGTCAATACAACAATACTGTATTTACCTATTATAGTCCTTCAACTTATGAAATAGTATGAATCTTTGAAAACCTGCGTAATAAAACGTAGGAGAAGAAAATAATTCAAAAAAACTGGTAGAAGATTATGTGTTTAAAGACAATCCGGACAATAAACCGGAAATTATCTGTTATTGTAATTTTAGTATCAGTTATATAGGCTCAAATAAATACATAAATGAGTATTTAATTATATTTCAATTTAAAAGATACACACTTCACCATCTACCATGTCAACGTTCGTCGGTTTAGCAGAGCGAAGCAACTACGCTGAACTATGTAACGCCGACATTAAATTATGTCTGCAGTGCATAATTGCACGACGCCTAGGGTTCACAACTCGAAGACAATCATAATCCTTGTCTAGCATTCTAACTGGGGTCATTGTTATTCAAAACGTCGCTTCAGGAAAGATCGAGCAGTAAAGAGAAGAGCAGTAGAGCGGTTTGATTTTGTTGGGTTTTGTATATAGATTTCTGCAGATTTATTGTAGGTACTTTTAAGAAGTACTTGTGTTTTTCTATAGATTACCATCATCATCATTTCAACCAAAATACGTCCACTGCTGGACATAGGTTTTCCCCAAGTGTCGTTACATTGATTGATCGTGTGTGTCACGAATCCAGCAATGCTTGATGACCAATGTAAAATCACTGTATAATTGTGAATTTTCACAACAGTAAAATGTAAACTTCAAATAAAAAATGAGAGGATGTTAAGCATTTTATTTCAGCAAAGAGTTTTATGTTATTGCTAATGAACAAACTCAGCTCCAGGCAAACGGCGGAAATGAGGAAAAAAAAGAAAGAAAATGTTCTTTTACAGAATGTTCTCAAGAAAATAATATACTCCCGTACAACCCTAGCAAGATCCCGCTTCGCATAAGATATACATGTTATATTATTAAATTTGGTTACTTAGCTGTGGTTTAAAATTTACGAGCGTATCGAAACTCGTTACAACAAACAAATTTATTGGTCATCTGGTCTCCGTGTAAAATATTGAAGACTTTTTGGCTCTACTACCAAGACTGCCATTATTTGGCCTTTGTCTAAAGATCCTTATTTAAGATATATTTTGGCTAAATATTTATTGAATGCCTTATAAATTTTGCGGTTTTGAATAAATTTACTAGTTTGCACCATTTATCTTTTAAAATTAAGAATGTGATTTATTATGTTTAGATGGAGAAAATATTTATGAAAATATTTGTTTGGTAAAAACAGTTTAAATTTAATTATTTGTACTTTTATATTCTAAAGCCCGTAAATGTTAGAATACCTTATTCGATTTTAAACAACATTAGGGCTTTCTTATAAGAAAGCCATTCAACCGATCTTGAGTTTTATTTCGTAAACCTAAGGATGACAATACATAAAACGCATAAACCAAAACAACTGTTTTCTACAGCTGTCATTTGTCTTATCATCAACGCCATAGAAGTTATAATAAGTTGAACAGGCTGTAAAAAGGGGTTATTAAACTAATAAAATTGTAACTAATTTAATTGTGAGTACAGTCACAAAAAAAAATGTTGCATAAAAATACTGCCGACTTCCAACTAAAAACACTACAAAATGAAAAATGACTTTCTTTTTCGAAGTCGGTGACTTTGGTAGGTACCAATTTTTTTCGTTATGGACACCGATTTCGAAAAAGAAAGTTATTTTCACTTTGTAGTGTTATAGTTGGAAGTCGGTTTTATTTTTTACTTTTTAGTTGTACCTAATAGGCAACTTGCGTTTATTAAGGTACTTATAATACCAAAATAGATTACCCGAAAACCATGAAAGTTGAACATAACCGGTGAAATGAGAGTGTACCAAGGTGAACTGTATACATCTGCGTACCCCTTTGGAGCGTACTGGCGTGATGTTATTTTATGAAATGGTAAAAACAATAAACAGACATGCGGTTGCAGCAATACCGAGAGATTTGCCGTTATTTATAGTATATCTCCGAAGTTCTTCATCAGATCTTAACCAAATTAAAATGGGACCAATAAAGAATTTTCAAAATCGGCCCAGAATTGAGGGCGATATCAGGAAAAAAAAAACAAAAAAATATGTCGAACATAGAACTACATACTTTGTGTTGAAAGTTAACCAAAAAATACTAAAATGGTGCGAAATAAAAACTAACAAGTCTTAACAGACACACAAACATAAAGTAAATACTTAGGACACACTCTAAACCCAGAATTTATTTTCGCCGGGTGTTTTTGAGTCTGAAGACCACAACAATACTTTTACATCTTACCAAGCATAAGAAATTTATATGAATCACTACATCACATCCCTTCTATAATCCTCAAATCAACACCAAACACGAAAAGGAAAACAGCCCTTAGCAAGATCCACCATAAATTAGTTTTCGCAAAGCAGGATGTGGAATAATAAATGTTGCAAATTGCGAGGATTTATCGAGGCCCGTATTTGTTAATAGCCATAAATTAATTAGGTGGAGTTATCCTGCCGGCTACCGGATTGATAATAATTAGTTTGTAAACCCGACCTTGAGGGACCCCTTGGAAGCACAGATTACCTGCGTATGGTTTATGGGGGAATTATTGTGTATTGTTTTGGTGCTTGAGGTAGGAGTTCATGGCGAAATAATATCAGTTCCACGGGTCTGCGGAGCAGCAGTGGCCCGGCTACGGCCTCGACTTACGAGTTGTATGTCGTGGGTTCGAACCTTAGCAGGCGCTTTACTTTGTGTAATTTATTTCATCATCACTGCTCTCAAAACGGTGAAGGAGAACATCGTGAGGTTTGTGTTCCAGCAGTGGGAACATTAAAAGGCTGTTGATGATAATGATGATGTACGGGTCGATCTTCGAGGTTAAGCAACACTTGCCGAGGTCGGTCCATGGATGGTTGACCATCTTTACTTAACGTGTTTCCTCCATGCCTCGAAAAGCACGTTAAGCCGTTGGTCCCGGCTGTCTTTCGAAGATCTTTGACAGTCGTTACGCGTAGTCAGAAACCTGAGATCTGGCACCAGTCTTGCCAAGTAGAATCGTGTTACCCATTTTATGGGTTGTGGAGATCAGAAAGGCAGTCGCTCCATGTAAAACACTGGTACTCAGCTGAATCCGGTTAGACTGGAACCCGACCCCAAGATAGTTGAGAAAAAGGGCTGGGCAGATTGATTTTGGTGCTTAAGATTGTTTTTGGTTTAGAAACTATGGTAACTGTCTCGTTGGCCTAGTAGTCACAAGCGCTACTGATGAGCATGAGGTCCTGGGTTCGATTGCCGGGTTGGTCAAAGTTTTATTGGGTTTTTCCATCTGGAATTTCTCAGTAGCAGCCCGGAGTCTGGAATTGAGCGCCGCGGTTGATGGCAATGGCTATTATGGTTCGACTGTGAAAAAGAGACAGATGTATACAAATCAGATACATCTGTCACTTACGCTCAATAAAAATAACCTTGCTCTAAGAGCTTATGGTCACCCCACTGTGCTTATAATTATAAGCCTTTGAAAATACAGGCGTTTATGATTTTAAAAGCGACCCGTCCCGGCTTCGACCGTGAAAAATTATACACAAAAACCTTCCTCGTTTCTCACTCTGCCTATAGAAGAATGAAAGAAAGAAAAAGTGTTTATTCGCCACAAAAACGACATGCATAATAAAAGGAACAAGGTATTGTGGCATTGGTATAGGTGATAACCACATGAAAAGCCGTTTTTGATGAACTCAAAAACTACAGACAGATTTTCACAGACGCGGCGGGAAACTTTGGTTTATTATATTTAGTGATGTAAACTAGTTAAAATAAAAATATAAATTAACAATGAAGAAGTGAAAATATTTACATAGTAATTATCTCTTACGTTTCTACATTACAAACTGATTTAATTATAAATATTCAAATTTGTGGCGGCGAAGCGAAAATGTAGTATGTACCTACAACGATACAGACTCACTACGGGCGGTAAGTTATTGAAGCTCATAGTTGACTCAATTTCCCAAACAAACAAAAAAGGGGTAGCGTTTCCATTCACTGTTCAACCTCCATTTATTAAAGAAACTCGAGACTCCACAACACCCTTAAAAACTCGGCAGAATCTTCATAAAACCTCTCCCTCGGCTCGTGTCGAACAAAAACACTCCATACAAAGATCAAAGTCGGTCCTCGAACTATGACAGTTATAAAAAGTCGGGAAAAAAGTCGGGCTTGGCTAGTTGGTAAGTTGAGTGATATTTCAAGCCCAGGCCGACTGGTCGGGACGTTTAACATGACTCCTGGGCAAGCCAAGTTTATTTTAAAGTTCGCTATTGTAATTCTGAACCGGTCTCTCCCGGTTTGAACTAGTTTAGAGACAGTACTGTAGTTATATAGTTATTTAGTTAGTTTATTTGAATTGTGAAGATAATTAAGCGGTTGAAATATCATGTTTAGTGGGTTGTCTTCATTGGTTAAGTAATTATAGCAAAGTGTTAGACTACAAAAAATAAAGTTTCAGTTTACCAGGTTATGAAAATTAAAAATCCATCTCGGTCGAAGCATCGAGGCCCAGCTTCTTTTGCATAATTTATCTTGACTTGATTGCAATACCGAGAAAATGTTGCAAGAACACTTTTCAGGCTTCCATTTTCTTTATTTGGGATCTCTTTCCCCATCAAATGATTAAAACCCATTTTCCCTTTCACAACAAAGGGCTATATAATAGCTTGACCAAACCAACACATTCATTTCAAAAACAATTTAAATCTTCAGAATCGACCCTTCACCATACATCAAGGCTACAGAAGGGTTTTTATGAGCAATCTACTCGCCTGTTATCTTGTAGTGTAAACAGTTGATTAACCCCCTCGGGGTTCACTTAAACGCCCCCTACGCTCATACGACATAATGGGCAGATTTTCGTCTAACAACCCCACTGTCCAAAATTAAACCCTCTGTTTCCCAAGCCAAGGTTGCTTTTTTGTTGTGTTGTGTGACTAAGGTATCGTTTCTTCCAGTCCTAAGATAATGCTGTTCCGTTGGTCCAGTTCATTTGTCAACGAGATTAGGATGTGTCCAGATGAGTTAGTGGAGTGAGCTGAATGTGGCCTCTTGTTGTGGACCATCGTGTTTAGTGTAACTTGTAATGGATGTGGGGTAGTGAGATAAGGTAGGGTAGTTGACTTGATTCTATGTAAGCACTGGGAATTAGGGTGGTTTAGTGGGTAGTTTAGTTTTTGGAAGAAATATTTAGTGACAAAATGTAACAAAAAGCCTCATAATAGCTACTGCTGAATGAGCTCTTGGGTTCGGTGTCCAGGTCGGCAACAGTGTTAGTTTTTATTGGGCATTTATCATTAGCAGGCTAAAGACTGTCTGGATTTATGTCTGGATTTGTGTCCGGTTTTTGCCAATATGTTAATATAGCATGGGACTTAACCTAAACTGGGGAAATGTTGATGTAAAGAAAGACAGAAAGAAAGAAAACTAGTTTATTTTGGCACACACAGATACACAAAATGTAGGTACAAATAAAAGGGAACTAAATTTTAAAACAATTACATAGTGTGCCCCGCGGCTGCACCAGATAGGTCAATTTCAGCAAAATTCCAGACAACTAGGAGTTGTTTCTGAGTTTTCAACTGAACCTCACGCACTACTACTGTACTATAAGACTCTGTCTTACTTAGGCTTGATAATTTTATGTTGTTACAGAACAATATTTTTAGTTATGTTTTAGTCTTAGCACACATTGCGTTTCTTATCCGCACGGCAAATTCAGTAACATATGGAATTGTATGAAGTGGCACGACTTCCGCAACTAATTTGTGTTTTGCTACAGAATCCACCGCACAGCGGCGCGGATTAAATTCACGCGAATATTTTGAGCTCTATGAAAAGGTAGAAAGAGATAATAAACGCGCGATACATTATACGCTGTGCGTTTTAATATGATTTAAAAGAACACAGAAAAAAAAATGTTGCGAATAAAATCCGCGTCTTAAGCCTTAAGCAAACTTATTGCTTAATCCATTATACCTAGAATATTATTGATAGCTTTTAAAAGCGGGATATAGATAAACGATGATAGAAACGGTAAAAAAGCTCACATATTTATTATGTTGCAAAAAATACCTTATTTCCTTTCTTTTTTCTTTGCAAGCAAAGAAGCGTGAGGTTATTTCCTATTTCGTATTTTCTTCAAGGTTACGAACAAATCCGTTTACGCCCGCTATAGATACCCTTCAAAGTTCAGCTTTCTTCACGGGAACATCGCCAACGACGTATGATCCATCGACTGATAATAGGAAGTAGGTTTCTGGGTCATACTCAGGGTCGCTGGAATCACTTACTGGTATCTGTGTTACTTTTTGCCAGTCATTGTTCTTTGTGGCACCAATTTATGTAGGTTTTGGCTCGTTATGATTCTTAGGTTGATGATCATGCTAATCGTCCCGTCTTGTTCTGAAAAGGGTCTGAAAAGACCAATAAAATAGTTCTGTTAATATCTTCTTCTTTCTAGCGCTATTCTACTTTAGGTAAGGTCATCTCTTTTAATTTTATGGCGTCAGGACAGTAAAAATATTTCTTCTTATTTAGTTTTCTTTCAAAATACTTTTGTTAATATACTGTTATCACTACATACACGTAGTATAAAACAAAGTCGCTTCCCGCTGTCTGTCTGTCCCCATGTATGCATTAATCTATACAACTTTGCAACGGATTTTGATGCGGTTTTTTTAATAGATATAGTGATTCAAGCGGAAGGTTTAAATGTATAATACACGCGGGCGAGGCTGCTGGCATAAGCTAGTTTATTATAATTTAAAGAAATTCGTATGATAAGTGGGAATAAAATCAATTAATAAGTAAGTTTAGATTTAGTCACGTATTTTTAACCCACCTGGATCTAATTTCGCATCAATAATACCATCACTAACATCACCATCACTGTCATGGAAAAGCTTATCAAGGCCAATGAGCAGCCATGTTGATAGAAATCCTTTATATCCTATCCGAACAAAATGGAAGTGAAATGTTTTATATCCCGGATTTATGCCAGCAGTTTTTGTGCGCCATATTTACATATTGACAGGCCGAGCCGTTGTTGCGTGAATTAAATTTGTTGAATTTAACTTTTTTATTTGTTCTTTTGTCACCCTTGTAGTCTGCATCACTTCAATTTGTTGGATTTTTGCTCGTGTGTAAAGTTATCTATTCACATCACATCATCAGCCTATTAATGTTCCCACTACTGGGACTCAGGCCTCCTCTCTGTGAGAGGGAATGGGCTGTAATCCCCCACGCGGGCCCAGTGTGGGTTGGTAAATGTCACATGTCTTCGAATTTTTGGTTCTAGGACATGCCGGTTTCCTCACGATGTTTTCCTTCACCGTTTTGAGAGCAGTGGTGAAGAAATAATTTACACAAAGTAAAGCGCCTGCCTGAGCTCGAACCCTCGACCTACAACTGGTAAGTCGTGGCTGATACCACTGGGCCACCACTGCTCCAAGTTATCTATTAAATGTTTGTAATTATTAGAATCAAAACATTTCAGGTATTTTCTTGTTAGCAATAAACTAATCTTACGGTTTTCTGGCCGAATCAATAGTAGTAGTAGTAGTAGTAACTTGTATAAAAGTCCAAGAAACAGGTTTTATTTAGAATTTTGAAGCTGGTAAAAGAAACAGCTACTCGGATTACTTACAGGAAGACAAACTAAAGAATATACATGAAATCACACGAAATTACACATACATACATATACCTACTTAAACTCACGCCTTTTCTCATGGTGGTGGGTAGAAATTACAGAACACCAATTATTGTCATACACATGTTCATACGTAACTAAGACCTATCTATACCACGGAAGTATTGGAGAAAATCTTGAAAACTATAAACAATGCCAGCAAGACCCCTACCCGATCAGCCACGCCATCTTTCTCCAGCAAAAATATTTTAAAAAGTATTACATTTCAGGTCGTATCCGGCATGAACATCAGTGTGCACGTCTCACAATATTGTATGATACATACAATGTGTCAGATTCCGCTCTGCTCGGTTTCAAAATCAAATTTTTATGAGCCGTGAAATAACCCTGCCTTGGAGCTCGTAATGCCTTTCGATGCAAATATATTGTATATCTAGTTTATGTACAATATGTTCGGGAAAAGGTTGCTTGTATCAAATGGTTTTTGCGTCGTAAACCAATTTTGGGATCGGTTAGCGAATTGAAGGTTTTATGTGTCGCGTTTGAGGATAGTTGAATGATTTTTATGAGGTTTCTCTTAAAACAAAATACTGTGGTGTTCTTTTGTTTTGCACTATTCTTCATGGTTCTTTGTTTACAAGATTTTATTTACGAGTAACTTGCCTTGTTAGTTTGTAAGTTCGTATCCGGCAACCAAGCAAGCCGAAGCTGCGGAGGTGAGCATGGGTGCCTATCCTTCGTTACGTAAGGGCAAAGGGGTTGCACTTCCTGCAGTTCCGGAGACGATGCAGAAGCAACTTTAGAGAGACTATAATTTTTGTATGTCTAATTGGGTAGGTATAATTATAGTCAAGTCAATGTATGGGTCAAATCATACAACTGAATTTTAAAACAGTATTCCCAACTGATTGAGCTAAAATTATGTATACACTTGGTATATTCGGTATATTCGGTCATGCATGGAGTACTGCTCTCACCTCTGGGACGGATCTGCCAAATATCAACTTGATGCACTTGAGTCGATCGACAAACGGGCCAAGAGGCTTATCGGCAACGATGCACTGGTCGCCTCACAGCTCCAGAGCCTTGAACATCGACGCCAAGTGGCCAGTCTGTCAGTTTTTTATCGGTTACATTTCGGGGAGTGTGCGATGGAACTGCACAATTTGATACCACCTAGCCCTTTCCATCACCGGACAACAAGACGTACGAAAATGCGCCACCGGTACATGGTGGACATCCCACCCATACGTACAAAGCGTTTTGCAAACACTTTCATTGTACGCACAGCTAAGGAGTGGAATTCCCTGCCGGAGTCCTTGTTTCCTGATAGCTACAACCTTGGAGTCTTAAAGTCAAGAGTGAATAGGTTACTTCTAGGCAAGCGTGCTTCACCGTCGACCACATCATCACTTACCATCAGGCGAGATAGTGGTCAAACGCGAGCCTATCGATAAATCAAAAAAAAAATAAAAATAAATACACGTTTCCAAAATCAAGACATTTAAACCTCGGTGACATCATTCTAAATCCAATGGCCGGACAACCAAAATTGGTGGATCAATTTTTATTTTTCCTACACCCGCGGGACATAGGTATCAAATGAAAGGGTTTGCTGAGAGGTTAAAGAGAAAATGTGTATTTTTAGTAAATTAATAACTATTGTAAATAATCCATGAAATCGGTAGAGCTGGGTTGTAATAAGGGTCTGCTCTTTTCTTCACAAAAGTCTAGGCGCCTTTTGAAGGTTTCGTTTCGTGCTATAAAAACGATTGGAACATTTAGTACTAAATTCAAGCAGTACTTATTACTTCAGCAAAAGGAATCCGGAAGATGAGCTTATCCGTGGTTTGCACGCAGTTAGGTTTACCGCCTTTAACCCATTTTCTTTATTATGAACTTTCTTGCAAACACCACACCACACATATTAAATCCACACCACTCTGATTTATCCAATTAGCAATTATTTTCGCCAGGTTTATTAACACTTATTCATTTACACTATTTCATAACATAACTTACTTACATAATACTTTTCTTTTGACAGCCGACCATAGATTCTTTCCGTATTTTTTAATAAACCACTATTTGGTCCGCGCGCTCTGTCGTTTGTCTATGGTTTCGACAAATGATCATTGAGCATCGCGTTTATATTAGGTTTTAATGTACATAATATAGCTGGCTGCTAGAGCCTAGTCTATATTTAATTAAAATATGAAGATTCAACGTTCTGTTGAAGCTTGTCTTGTTGACAGAATATTTTTCGGTGTGTTTTATACGTGTTACTTTTTATAAGTACTCTGAATAAATCTAGTATGCTATTTTAATTATCTCTTGAGTTTCCTTGCACACATGCACTCTGCAGGGTAGTCCCCCACAGTGGTTATGGGCGCAGGAACGAGATATTAAAATTTCGTGCTTATTTATTGAATATCAGCAAATATTTAAGGTACGTTTGATTAAGTACGAACAGCTGATGAAATAAACAAGGTTGACGTAAAAGAGTCAACGATATGAGTACTGTTAAAATAGAACCACTTACTCAAGAAAATTACGAAACTTGGAGGATTCAGGCTGAAGCGGTTCTTATAAAGAACGACGCTTGGAGCTATGTAGACGGAAGCGTAAGCAAGCCTACAGAGCCGGAAGAAGCCAAGAAATGGGAAATCGGAGACGCAAAAGCTAAGTCTGATCTAATCCTAGCTATTAGTCCAAGTGAACTGAGACACATTCGCGGATGTAAAACGTCACGAAATGTTTGGCAAAAACTTGAGAGCATACACGCATCTAAGGGACCTGCCAAGAAGGCAACGCTGCTGAAGGAGTTGTTGCTACACAAGTTGGAGGAAGGTGGTGACGTTCGTGAACATGTCATGCATTTCTTCGAAGTAAAAAGTAAACTAGCTGATATGGATATTCAGATGCATGATGATTTAGTATCCATAATGCTTCTTTATAGCTTACCATCAAGCTTCGAGAATTTTCGATGCGCGATCGAATCCAGAGACACGTTACCAGACCCTGAGACTTTGAAGGTTAAAATAATCGAAGAGGTATGTTCGAGACGTCAGAAAGGAAGCGAAGAAAAAGCTCTCCTTGCAAAGTCCAAAATTAAGAAACCTTTCAAATCAAAGAGTGATACTAACAAGACGAATTTTAAATACAAGTGTTTTAAATGTCACAAACATGGCCACAAAGCTTCTGAATGTGATATGAAGAAAGACAAGGATCAGTGTCGTGATAGTGCAAAGTATGTTTTGGAATGTGATTTGCAAAAAGATAATTTCAGCCTTGTAACCTTTAATTGTATTGCAGGTGATAATGCTGCTTGCAACGGGAATGGAGGCTGGGTCATTGACAGCGGTTGTACATCACATTTATGCAACGATCCTAGTAAATTTGGCAATTCATTGATACCTTTGTCGGGTAAGCTAAATCTAGCGATAAACTCGAGCACAGATGTTAAAGGTAAGGGTACCGTTAGATTAATTACATGTAAAAATAATTCCAAAACAATCGTGGAGTTGCCAGATACCTTATTTGTTCCAAACTTGCGATGTAATCTGATTTCGGTCGCAAGAATTACGAATAAAGGGTATAGTGTTAAATTCGATAAGAATATAGCTTATGTTAGGGACAGCTATGGTAACACTATGCTTGTAGCAAATCGTAGGGGTAATCTATATTACGTTGAGGAACAAATGGGAACAGTTTCCATTATTTCAGAAGCAGTTGATAAGGTAAGACTGTGGCATGAACGATTGGGTCATCTGAATGGAAGAGATCTTGTCAAACTCTTGAACAAATCCGGAATGAATATAAAGATGACGGATGTGAGTACATTGCATAATTGTGGTATCTGTGCTAGTGGGAAAATGAATGCATCATCATTTTCGAGAACGGATGGGCCATGTGATGAAAAATTACGGATTATTTATTCCGATATCGTAGGCCCGATGCGGCATGAAGCCATAGGTGGAGCGAAGTACTTTATTACGTTTATAGATGACTCATCGAGGTGGTGTGAAGTATATCTGCTATCCAAGAAAAGTGAAGCCCTTAAATATTTCAAGATATACAAAAGTTATGTTGAAAATATGACTGGCAAACGAATAAAATATATGCAGACGGATAATGGAGGAAAATTTTGTAATAAAGATTTTGATGAATATTTACAGACTGAAGGAATAGGGAGAAGATTAACTATTCCTAACACTCCTCAACAGAACGGGGTCGCAGAAAGGATGAACAGAACTCTTGTAGAGATGGCAAGGTGTATGATAATTTCATCCAACCTTTCACCTGGTTTTTGGGGTGACGCCGTTATGACGGCATGTCACGTTCGAAATCGATGTCCAACAAGTAGTCTTGAAGGTGGAACGCCGTATGAAAAATGGTACGAGCGGCCTGTGAACATAAACTATATGCATGTTTTTGGAAACAAGATACATGTTTTGGATAAGGAGGAAGGAAAAGATAAATTTGCACCTCGCAGTAAAGAAGGAATCTTTGTAGGCTATCCAAGAGACCGAAAAGGCTACAAGATTTGGTTGCCACAAGAACGAAAGTATGTCGTATCGCGAGATGTAAAATTTCACACAAACGAGACTCGATGCGATGAGAATAATTCTTCTATAACTGATCCACTGGAATTTGGGAATGAAGAGCTACAAGCTGATATCTGCCAAAGACCAGAACCAAATTATGTAGAGATAGATTTCCATGCAGGAAGGGCAGTTGACAACACAAGAGAGGTAGTGACGAGTTCACGTAGATTTGTTCCTGAACCTGAGAGGAATGTACAAAATGTCCAGGATAATATGGAGTCAGAAGCTGGTTCACCTCGTCATGTTAGCTCAGATGAAGTCCAACAAAATAATGAAGAAAAGACCTTAAAACGAGCCCCAGGAAGACCACGACTAGACAGAGGACATGTGGGACGCCCAAAGAAAATTTATCGTATGGTTGAAGTGGAACCTGAACTACAAGAAGAGTTCTCAGATTGCCAAGACTTTGTGGGTAATGCAGAGGTATCATTGAGGCAAGCTTTATCTGGTTCAGAAAAAGATGAATGGGAGGCAGCCATTCTCTCGGAGATACGAAGCATGATTAAAAATGATACCTGGGATATAGCGAAGAGACCCATGGGACGCGCTGTCGTTGGTTGTCGTTACATCTTAACAACGAAGCTAAATGTTGATAAAACCGTAAAGAAAAAGGCTAGACTTGTTGCCAAAGGATATAGCCAACGGTACGGGATTGATTATCACCAGACATTCAGCCCTGTTGTCAGACTAGACACCATCAGATTGCTGACTGCACTTGCGGTTGAACTTGGTATGGAAATTCATCAGTTAGACATTAATACCGCTTATTTGAACGGTACATTAAATGAAGAAATTTACATGGAAATCCCCGACATATTAAGAGAATGTCTGCAGAAGCTACTTCAGGTAGAACAAAAAGGTTCTAATATATATGAACGAGCTAAGAAAATGCTAGCAGACATGCAGGCAGGTGGTGATGCATGTAGACTTAAGAGATCACTTTACGGCTTGAAGCAAGCTGGACGCCAGTGGAATGCAAGGCTCGATACATAACTGCAAAAAATGGGGATGCGATCATCATTAAATGAGCCATGTCTATACTTCCGAGACATAGGTGATGGTACAAAACTTTTTGTTGCAGTCTATGTCGACGATATTTTAGTGGCATCGCAGAAAAGAGTATGCATTGAAAATTTTAAAAAGGAACTGGCCAGTGAATTCGACCTTAAGGATTATGGCATCGCGAAATATATGTTAGGAATTGACATTGAGCGAGTTGACAGTGATAAAATCAAACTGTCACAACAAAAATACATTGAAGATTTATTATTTAAATATGGTCTGAATATGTGTAAAGAAACGGTTTCAACCCCAATGGAGGTAAATTTAAAGCTTAAATTACCTGAGCCCCATACAAAACTCGAAGAAGAGCGATACCCGTATCGCGAACTAATTGGGAGTTTGATGTATTTATCCGTGGGGACGAGACCAGATATCTCGAATAGTGTTTCGAAATTGGCGCAGGTAGTTAACTGTCCTAGCAAAGAGTCCTGGATCGCTGCGAAACGAATATTACGTTATCTGAAGCGAACAAAAGAGTACGGACTAGTGTTCAGTAAAACAGGTAAAGCAGTTCGAGGCTATTCTGATTCGGATTGGGGTGGTTGTTTGCTAGATAGGCGTTCATATTCGGGATATGCCTTTGTATTAGGTGGTGCATGTATGTCATGGAAGTCCCAGAAGCAGAAGTGTGTCAGTACCTCGACGTGTGAATCCGAGTACGTCAGTTTATCATCAGCGATGAAGGAAGCTTTATACCTGAACAGCTTGTTGACTGAAATCGGATTACGTAAGTTTGCATCAATTACCTTACATGTAGATAATACTGGGGCAATTAAATTAGCAAACGACTCGGTATTCCATTCCCGGAGCAAACACATAGATATAAGACACCATTTTATACGGAGTGTCTTGAAGGAGAACAATAACATTCAGTTGGTATACTTGTCGACCAACCTTATGTTAGCTGACGTATTAACCAAGGCCTTGCCGAAAGCCAAGCACTATATGTGCATGACTGGATTAGGTTTATGTTTATAGTTAGCGTATATTGTTTGTAAATACTTTGTTTTGCGTCTCTCTTGTAATACATATGCACATTAAGGGGGCGTATTAGGTTTTAATGTACATAATATAGCTGGCTGCTAGAGCCTAGTCTATATTTAATTAAAATATGAAGATTCAACGTTCTGTTGAAGCTTGTCTTGTTGACAGAATATTTTTCGGTGTGTTTTATACGTGTTACTTTTTATAAGTACTCTGAATAAATCTAGTATGCTATTTTAATTATCTCTTGAGTTTCCTTGCACACATGCACTCTGCAGGGTAGTCCCCCACAGTTTATATATTTGTATTATACTTACACTTACTTTGACCCACCTTCAGTGTTTTATTCTATTTTGTTTGGTATTTATATATTCTTCTATTTTATTTTTATTTTATTTTATAAGTCCTGTTTCCGTAAGTGTGTCCGTGGCATCAACAGTAGGCCCTATCAGAATATCAGCGCAGCGTTATTACCTTTTTTGGATATCGCTGCACATGCTGAGATAGGAGCCTTTTTGGTTTCGCACAGGGTTTTTTTATTGTTGTTTAAGTGTATGCTTATTTTCTCGTGTCTCCTGTGCGGGTCACAAATAAATATTTTCTTTCTTTCTTTATATTATTGTGTTATTAAACATATATTCTATTACTTTATATTATCAATTTTACATATTTTTTTAATTTATAAGTTAAACACCTAAATATTCACATTATGACAAAATGTTATGTATCTATTTTATTTACCCACGTCCGTGTGTCACTAGTGGGGTGCCAACTAAAAATTAGCGCTGGGAGTCAGACGCCCAGCAAATGCCGAGTTGGTAACCCTTTCGGTAAGTGCAAGCCCGGCGCAATACTTAATCCTCATTTGTACTTTTTTACTGTTCTTCTCTGTTACTGTGTGATTCTTGTTGTTGTATTGTGTTTATGTCAAATATTTTTTTCTATTCTGTTCTAAAAAAGGCCATAATGCGATTGCCACGAATAAAAACACTTACGCCTTACGGTTTTTATCTTAAAGCTGTTCTTATTGCAGTGATTTATAAAGACTCATATAAAGTAATAAAGATTTATGAGGACTTTTAAGATGAAAAGCAAGTAAATTAAGTATGCATAATTGAGTCGGAGTATTTTCCTTCTGCCTAACCATATTAATTCTCGGCTTTTAGAGCTTTATTCTCGGCTTTCATCTTGTAACAACATACTTCAGTGTTTGTAATAATCAATTTGAGTTAATTTAGGTTATGACCCCGGGCAGCTGAATATATTATTCATTGAGGAAATGTAGCAAAATAAATATCAGAAAATCCAAAGTAGATTAGTGCGTGTTATTATAAACTAAAAAGTTTTAGACTGCTGTCTGCTTTTTTTTAGTTTTTAGACTTTTTCTGCGCCACTTCTTTTTTCCACTAGAAAGTGGTGACGGGCGAGCGTTGTGGCGGACTGTCTACAATGTATAACTTTGAAGATTAAAAACGCTGTCTTTCAGCCTTATTTGAATAAATGACTATTGATTCTCAAAAATACCTACAATATAAACGTTTTTGTGTAAAAAAGATACAATCTACAAGTCTACATATATCATTATCATTACCTGTCTTGCCTTTGCCCAAACTAGATTAGGATTGGCTTCTTGTTTAAGTATTGTTAAAGTTGTTGCATTCAGCAACAACATACCATTTACTCAACAAAGATTTATATTTGTTGAAGTTAACAGAACTCTTATTTTCCTTTATCATTTTTCCCTCACTTACAAAATACAGAAAAAGGAACACATAAAAAGTCATTCACAGACAAAACGTGCAACACAAAGCGGAACCCGAGAATCTTGGCGCGAAATCCACATTATACATTCCCACCATAAATAAGTAAATGGTCCAAAAACTCCTGTTCATTATCATTCTCCGTTATTTTATTCTCTTTTCCGTAAATAAAACGCGTAATATCGTGATAAATCGTTCGTTATAATTTATTATCGGCCATTGAATTACTTATTTGTGAATGTTATATTTTTCGTGGTAAAATTATGAGGAGTAAATGTTGGGTCGAATGTCAAGGTAAATTACACCAGCTGTTAAATGATCTTGTTATCACGAATGTGTTATAGTAATTGTAATCAGTAATTTGCAGGATTAATAAATTCTCCCGTATATTATATCTATACGATTTCCAATCTTACCCATACTAATATTATAAATGCGATAGTAACACTGTCTGTCCGTCTGTTAGCTTTTCACGCTTAAACCGCTGAAACGATTTAGATGAAATTTGGTATGGAGATAGTTTGGGACCCTGGAAAGGACATAACATAGTTTTTATCCCGGAAATCATACTTTAGAAGGTGGACAGGGGGTAGAAATTTGTATGGTGAAATAAGTAAGACGACCTTATAATTAATATGGCACGATATAAAAAAATAGGTTATTCAACGTGCTAATGCTACGCAGATGAAGTCGCGGAGTTAGCTAGTTCATTTATAATGATTCAAACATAAATCATCAGTAAAAAATCATGAGATCCACTGGTAGGTGGAAATTGTCTGGTTATGTGTAAAGTTTGGAAGTTACAGTAGTATACTTGTCTACACATAATTATCTTGATAAAATCTGTTCTGGATCTTGCCAAAATCACAGACAAAGGTAAAGTCTTCCACAACATGTTAAGGGATATGCTAAAAATATAAATAACCTTCTTTCCCCGTCATTCTTAAATCAAGCAGGTTTGCAAACACTTGCCACCACTTAGAGAACAAGACACGTTTATTTCAAAAGAAAACTCGACAATTTCCGCGAAAGGGGATGTCATGGTGAAACGTATGCGAGACCCACCACACCATGTATGTTTAATACGGATTCAAACAGAATTTAATCGTGACTCAGCCTCACGCTCCTTTGTTTACGTTCCTCTTTTCTTTTTTAAGGAGTGCGCACAGTTCCAAGAGGTGAGGAGCAAGCATTTCAATTTTTACGACATCCCCTATTTGATTTTAGGGGAGAAAAAATGGTCGCTTTGTTTTTTTCGCTCTCATTCTGCAGAGAATTAAATTACTGACGTGTCTTTAGGGAGATTGTTTGATTTTTGCTGAGATTATTCAGGATTGAATTCCCTTTTATATTATGAGGTGAAAAATCCATTGTCATCGTGTGATTCGGGGAGTTGTATTCCTTTTAATGTTATTCTCTCAAAATTTACCATACTAAGGCGGCACAGTTTTCTGAAAAATATCTACTGTTATAGTAAATTGACTATCAACTATCAGAATGTTTGCTTATACACGTTCTAACAAGAATCAAGGCATTTATAATGCCACACATGACCGCTCACGAAGATGGTCGACCATGTGGCGAGTTCATTTTGGTGTGGTATGACCTATGTGTCACCAAATTGTGGCTAAGAAATACGTGCGGTCTGCTGTCCGTTCTATTTAAGACATCTATCGTATGAAATAGCCAGCAGTCTTTTTAACCCAAAGGTTGACTGGTAGAGTATGCCTTGTTGCATTAAGTCCGCTTGTGTAACACTACTATACATAAAGTTTAAATAAATAACTATGCGATTGCCGAGCTACGTCACAAACAATGCCTCACCTCTAGTCGTGGTATCTGTGCAACAACTCTTGAATCCCAAAAGACTTTTACTAATCAAAACGCTAATGCTGTCGACGTGGCTAAATTGTGAACAAAATACATTTAATCGATATAACGAAGAAAAATAGGAAAAGTAAATTTTTTAAATATTTGAATTTATATATGTGACTATAATCTTGTAACCAGTCAGTAACCACGACATATTCCAACCAGTTTAGCCAGAACCTAAATAAAGGTGGTTTCGGCTACTTATACCTATCCAACTTTAGATAGAGAACAAAGGAAACTAATAGACCGGCTATTACTGGCTGCTAATGAACTCAGACTAAACCAAATAAACGCTGGGAGCTAAATGTGGTTTAAAGTAAATTATATAATTCGGGCTATAGGTAAGATTTCAATCCTAAAGGAACCTTTAGAGAAAATATAGTAACAAGCTTTTATTTAAAAAACTAAATATTGTTCGTGACCTCATCATCATCATCATTTGAGACGAATTACGTCCACTGCTGGACATAGGTCTCCCCGAAGCGTTGCCACACTGATGGGTCCTGTGAGTTTCGCATCCATCGGACTCCCGCAGCCTTGACCTGCGACTTCGAGGGAGTGGATAAAAAAATCCTATGTGCTATTCCACACTATAATCTATCTCTGTTTTCAACAAAAAAAAAAATTCTTACATACCCATCGTCTGGGATATCAACCTAAATGGTTTTAAGAGGTGATTTCAAATATATAAAACACTTCAATGTAACTAATTCTAACAAACAATATTACTAAAAAATTATAAATAAAAAAAGTTAATTGAAAAAACAAAAGACCCGACTGCTTCTGCATCTGGTTTTGGTTAGTCAGCTCGCAAATATGTATCCTCCGACTGCACAGCATGATTTTATTCTTGTTTACGTCTTTTGGTTCGCTTTTTAAGCAGTTGGGTTTTTTTTTTTCAATTAACGTTTTTTTAAACAAGCTTTTATTGTTATAACTGCCTACGAAAACAAACGTATTAACAAAATTTCTGGTCAATCGAATAATCGTGTAGTGCGTCAAATATTAGGTAATTTACAAGATAATATTTGGCTTTGATTACATACACACAGACACCGGGAGAGGCCAAATTAAATAAAAGTTTGTAAAATTATCGTTTATTTTATCTGGTTATTTTCTGAATATCCAATAAAAACTGTCGCTAAGGAAAATTTGCTGTAATTACTCGTCAAATTATTCTATAAATAAACATCTTCGTTATTATGTTATGGTTTACTACCAAAGCTTCTATAATACCATCTCATTCCTAGAAAAATGATAAATGTAGATATCCAACTTACTACCTATTACAATATCTATATTCTAACTAAAATACGAGTTATTTCCACTCTGTTCATCCCAATTCACCACATAAGCATTCAGACATTTTATTATCGTCCCTAACCAGATCTAGCGGATAAATATCCGAATAAATCCGAGGGACTCTAGTCCGGCAGACATTATAAAACACGAACCTTTCACGGTCCGGCACATCGATAATATTGAATCAGTTGACTCTATTAACAATGCAAATAGTGTAAGCGAGTGCCAGCAGCTAGCTTCGTAAATGCACCGAGTTGTACAACTAACTTAACTACTACACCCAAAATAAAAGAGATTGAACCTTATTATAAAGCGCGTAAGGTGATGATGAATGTATGAAAAACTTGGCAAGTTTATTCGACATTGTTTGCAAATCCAAACTTATGCAGAAACGGGAGTGTTTACAAGGATCGTTTGTTACAGCTTAATGCTTGTTGTTTCGACTGTCTTCGGATTTTATTCGTAGATTGTGTTTGTATCGGTTCGTTTGGGTTGCTCCGGTCTGGGTTTGTGCTTAGACTTTTAGATTTAGCATGTGGGTAGTATCGATTTCCAATAACTTTGTGGTTGGGGTGTTTGAGCATATTATTCTTGGAGCACGAACGTAGTGTTATGAATGAAAATAGGTATTGCTAAATAAGGATTCCATTATAGGAACAACGTATATTGTTCCTATTTTCTCTCGGGATATTTATAGAGCTATTAGAACTGAATACATCATTAACAATAAGTTAGGTACTAAAATTTGATGAATAAATTTAATTATGGCTGACTTAATTCATCACAAGTGTTGATATGCATATAAACGTACAAAGGATTATTCCCTCAACTAACAATACAATCTGAATCAATAATACCAACAAACCAAAACTATCTCTATCCACACAACAAACAAAATCCATTTAGATCCAATGCAGCCAATATAACAGCTACACCAGATTTATAAACCGAACGAGGGTAGAAGGAGAATATTTACGACACAGGACGATTTGCATCGATACGCTAATGCTGGCTATCGACCGCCAGTGTCAAATTATTTGCGGATTATAGTCGATAGCCCACTGATAGCCCGGGCGTTTTGGGAAAATACGTATATAGATCTGGTTGGGAACTGATTTCCCATAGAAGCCAATACAGTTTTAAATTGTTTTTTTTTGTACTAGCTGTACCACTGGTCTGTGTGTACAAATTTTAGGGTGTGTTAACCGATGAAACTGAAGATAATCAGCACATTTAAATTCAAGAGTTGAGAACAAGGAGGAGCTTCGAGGAGCTCGTGGCTAAATAATAAAGCCACACGGGTCAATTTTCAAGGTTAAGCAATGCTTGAAGAGGTCGGTCCGTGGATGGGTGACCATTTTCAACATACCAAGTTGCTTCCGTGCCTCGGCAAGCACGTTAAGCCGTTGGCCCCGGCTGTCATTTGAAGATCTTTGACAGTCGTTACGGGTAGTCAGAAGCTTAAGATTTGACTCCAGTCTTGCCAAAGGGTACCGTGTTACCCAGTTACTGGGTTGTGGAGGTCAGATAGGCAGTCGCTCCATGTAAAAAACTGGTACTCAGCTGAATCCGGTTAGACTGGAAGCCGAACCCAATATAGTTGGGAAAAGGCTAGGCATATTTATTGAGTTGAGAACAAGGCCCCTTCAGTAATAAGTCATTAAGAATAAGAAATTAGTTAATTGTTACAAGTTTTTCTTAAAGCTTTTAAATAATTATCTTATTTGTAACAATACAATTAGTTTGTATGGACAGTGGTCCCCAAACTAGGTCGAACCTTTATCTTGAGAACCTGCCATCACGAAGCGAAGAGTGGAAGTTTATGGGACAGACCTTTGCCCAGTTCTGGGACAACGTCCTCCTCTTTGCATCGTGTTCCTCATTACTGAGGGTCGTGATTTCCCGGTCTTCGTGGAAACAACTTCTCTTTCACCAATTTGCGCCATCTGCTTCTGCCTATGGCGTCGTGGTGAGCATCGTGCAGCTTGGTTTTGAACGAAGTGCGGACTTGGACTGACCATCTGATTGGACTTCGACCTCTAAGATATTTGTCCTCGATCTTGCCGTCGACCACATCATCACTAACCATCGTGGTCAAGCGCGAGTCTATCAATAAAAAAATAAAAAAAACCATCAGCTATTCGAGGTTGTGTCCGTCCTTCCTGGCAATGTGACCAGAATCCTACGAAGGCAGACTGTGGATAGTCTGATATTTATGTGAGAGCGGGACGACTCGGGGTGGATAATTTTCAGACATAAACACTTTTATTACTCACAATCAATAGTCACACAACTTAATTTTACAACGACATGTGCACAGTTCGAATTTACAATTCAATTCAGCCCTCTTTCCACTAAAGCGAGCCTATTTAAACGTTTTAGCAAATAACAAGACATCTCACAGCAAGAACTACCTGTGATATTCGTTTAACAATTTATTTTAGATTTAGGTTAGTAAAAATACAGTAATTGCGTATAATATTTGATTAATATCGAATATATAATCATTTTAGTTACCAATTATTTTATTTAAATGAACTAACAGTCTTAGTGAACTACCCTCCTTTTTATTTTCATTAAATGATTACTTAAATACAAATAAACAAATCATGAAATTAACAATACTTAATTTAAGACGATTTTAAAACGCAATGCAAAATCACATATTTATTTATTACTGATTCTAGGTACAGATTCGTATTTCCGTTATGTCATTAGATGTTTTGACGTTTGTTACAGACTGTGGTACTGCTTTCATTTGCCAGCGCTATCATTTATGTACTGGGACAAATTAGGATGACTAAAAAAAACACTCATTGTTCTTAGAATAAAAATGAACCTTAGGTAATTTAGGTACACACAGATGTAAGACACTATTTGATGAATTTTGATAACATCCTGATCAAAATGTTATTATGTATCAATTCCAGATAATACTCAAAATAAAATATTTCTATACAGTAATTACATATGTGGTCAGCAAAGTAGATCCCTATATGACCGTGTTCTAGGAAATCATATCGCAAAAATACAGTAAAGTGAGCCTCATAAATAAAGTCCCAAAATATAGCAGCATATTGTACCATCGCGATACGTCGACTAAAATACCGACAAACTATTAAGTATTTGCGGCTTATGTTCAAAATATTAGCATGGCGGACAGTCGGACAGGTCATACCTGTGGATGATTTATAGTGTTTTATACGAGATAGAATCTAATTTGTGGCTGTTGAAACTGTGAACTAGATAATTGGATTTTAAAGTTTGTTGCCAGAATCCTTTCTCAATAGATCATAATTTGGATCTATTAACTGTCATTTTGAACTAATTTGTAATACTAAAAGTACTATGCGGAGGCCTTTTTCAGGATTTGACAAAAATATAGATATAAGTAAACACGATCTAGAGTGTTGAATAAAATATTGGTAGCCATTCTTTTCTCAGAACTCTTATCAACAATTGGGGAGATGTGAAAGTTACTACAACCGCAAAAGTTCTGTTCATATTTTTTTCAGAAATGCGGTAGGCCTCAGAGAGACTTCAATCATTAAATCCAGGCCCAATGAAAATACCAACTAATACTACTACCAATAGATTAAACAAACAGTACGTCTGCCACGTCATCTCTTCACCACCCTTGGTTATGGCTGTGTTGGTGAATGTTGTTGCCGTAGCTGAATATTGGGTCAAACAAAACTTAAAAAAATTGTATTTTCTATTGACACGCTTAGATGATGACCTTCCTTGGTTGACTGGTAGAGATTTTCTAATGGCGCTCCGTTACTTGGAGCATTCGCCTATAATATAACATAAGATTCGATTTTGAGCATTTAGTTGATTCCACAATGTTTACAGTGGTGCGTATTGATGTTACAAGTTGTATCAAAATATTACGCATTGTATGTATCATCAATTAGCGCACTGTAATGCTCGGTTGTCTTCCCTCACCAATGTATCGCTCGAATCTGTAACATTACAGTTTGCGCACTGTAATGCTCGGTTCTCAACCCTCACTGATGTAATGCTCGACTCTGTAACGTTACATTACAGGCGATTGCTCCAGGTGAGGGAGCACCTTTAGGCATTCAGGCCACTCTAAAACCCGCTATTGTACCTTTGTACATGAAGTCTAAATAAAAATTGAATTGCCAAACCTTAAAAAATCATGGAGATCATAACAACGAATATTAAAACAAAAACTCTGTTAATCTGTGTTTCGGAACAGTGACATTGTTTGCCCCAACTTGCCTGTAATTGTGTAAAAATTAGCCTCCGACGCTTCGACAGCGTCGCTTGAGTAAGTTTCCTTGTTTCATAATAACGGAGACAGTTTGCGGCGAAATAAACAGGATTTTAATTAGTAATTTTGGAGATGAGCGTATGAGATTTTTAGTCTTTAAGAGCCGGATTATCTTTTTTGCTCTTGTCTAGTCTTAGGAGTCAGTAAAGGTTTAGGTCAATTCAAACTTAAGGATTTGCTGAAAAGTTTGCTAACCCACCTCAACCCCGCAGTCACACTAATACTGTGCAGCAACATGATTTGTGTGCCGAGCCGCCATCAAATTTGAATTTGCCTGTAAAATACTTATTTTGAAAGATTGGTCCTATTAATATTAGTCTGCCTGTGCTAAATAGAACAAGAATTATTGATCGTTCTTCCAATTTCAAGACCTATATTCGAAAATAGTCTGTCATGGTGAGATTTAAAAGCATACATACATTATTATTTTACTTGTAAAATATACTAATTTTGGTCTATTATTGCTTTTTCTTCATCTTTCGTGTTGATCAACTCAAACTATAGTCTCAACCATTTAGATTTTGTCCGACCAGTTTGTTACTCGGACAGCTCTGTCATTTACTACGTTCAAATACTGATAGGTGCAGGTGGTCGGGCATGAAGAACAGACAAAGAGATCGGCTATATTCTGCGACGGGGCTCCATACTGGCACTGAGTTTTGGATGGGTCTATGAAGTATGCATATACCATACCTCGCACCGTGGACAGCTAGCACCCGGTTCTAGCTGACTAATCCTTCCACCACGATGACTCAAACTCATCAGATTTATAGCTGATATCTGTGCAGTCAAGCATCAATTATTGGTTTGTTTAAATAGACTAATAGGTTTAGATAGATAATGATATCATAATATCACTATTTGCATTGCATGTGTTGAAGGGATACAACATTATGTAATGTGACGACTTGATTTCCCTGGGGAGTGGGGTGGTTGTTAGATTAGTAATTTACCCACTTAAGGGCGACTACGCACTACATCCGATCAGAGTCCGTGATTTGAGTGCCGAGTTCAAAGTGTTCTAAATTACGACCAATAGAGTTCGGATGTAGTGCGTAAGCTTCCCTACAAGTTATACTACGGCTACTTAGCCGCCCTTAGTGGCTATAATTGTACATTTCTTGTTTATTTTTCATGAAACTTATGAGATTTCAAAGCTAATTAATCAACAATATTAAAATCACCTTTTCGTTAAATAATTTTGATGAAAAAACTACAATTACTTTTTGTTTCATATTTCTTCTAGAGAAAAACCTCCTTTTTTAAACCATGTGTGAAAAGCCAACTACGGAGCCATTTTATAAAAGAAAAGCTAACAGCAAAAATATAATTTTTAACATCAACAAAAAGCCGGAGCACGAGAGTCTCGTGACGAACAATATGAACGTACTCGTAGTATTTTCAAATTTTCCGCGCCGCCGCGCAGCTCAAGTAATTTCTTTAAAAAGATTTTAGAAGCAATTTTGACAAAAGAATGCACTTAGAGCCGCGGATCGTTTGCTAGAGTGAGTCTTTAGAAGTCTGAGTCTAAAATATCGACGCTTCAATTTAGTGGTTCAATTCATATGAGAAGGGGTGCTGAAATATCATAGAATTATCTTAAAATGATGTATAAATATTGCATAAGGTCTTGGGTGCGATGCCCGGATCGAAAAAAGTGTTCTCAGTTAGCCCGGAGTCTGGACTTGTGCTGTTGTGGTTGATGTCAATAGGCTAGCTCGCAACCGTCGGATAAAGATAAAGATCATTTATTTGTCAGAAACATGAGTATGCACACACAAAGCATGCAATATGCATGAAAGAACATTGCAGAAAGGATCACAGTCATGTTTTACCTTAACGGCGTACAAATACGTATTACAATAACATTAATTATAACTATTAATTATCATGCATATAAAAATTAATTAAATTTGAATATAATATAATTAAGCTTAAACATCAATTAAATTAGATATGTAGAATAACAAAAATATATTATCATTACTATGCATATTATTATTATTAATTAAAATTTCTAAATCAAAATAAAATAAATACAATAGTTAACAGAAACAAAATTCGCCACTACATTAAAATTATTATGTTTTCTCCATTAGAAACCCAGACTTGAAAATTACTGGTGAAATTTGGGAGTACTTCAAAAGCACCTCTGCTCCTCTTACCCCTTGGAAAAAACTGGCGTGATGTCATTATGCTATCCAGTTTTTCCTTATTCAGGCAATTCTGATAAGGTTAGTATATAAGAACAGATCGGCCACTCAGTTTTGAATGGTGGAGATTTAGTAAAATGCCCTTGTTTACGGTGTTTAGCGGAGCCGTAGCGCGATCTAACAAAGCGATAACGTAAAGTTGAAGTTTCGTTTCCCTAGATGGCGTTGGGATCGAAATAGATCTCGCTATGGTTTTGTTACCTCGGATAGTATAAGTAGTTTTTAATTTTAGATTTTTTTTGAGAATGATTTGTTTGCACGATAATCTGTATATTGTGGAGTGATTTAATACAGTTATTCGGGAGCGCGAAACAGTCTTTCATTTCTCCAAACCCGAAAAGACCATCGTCAGAGGGCGCCACGTACATGGTCCTTCGTACCGGGTATAGTCGCGAGTGGTGGTGATAAGTGGTTCCGGCGGTGGTAATATCCACCCTGCGTGCGTCATTTACTGGGCAGTGGATCGCTGTCCAGAGCAAACCCTCCCTCGGCGGGCACCAAGTGCGGTGTCCGGGATTGGGAGGCATCAGTGCAGTGCATCAGCTGTTGCCGGGAGCCGAGTGCAGGTAGCAGTCGGGAGCCAACCTGGTGGAGGAGCAGCAACGCAGGAGTGGTTTCAAGAACCAGCATCAGAGGGCGCCATCTGCCAGTGGCAACAAGGAGCGTTGGCGCAGTTCACGGGCGAACAGGCAAGCAAAGGGCGCTAGTAGAGTAGTGTCATAGTGAGTGCAAAAGTGGACAAATTGTGAGTACTTTCATCCTTATTATAAACAGGAAAGTCATCCCTGAACTTGTAAATAGTGGTTTGGACGAGTAACCTATACTCGTTTGGCCCTGGAATTAATTGTGAAAAACTTATAAAAATCTACCAACTTAATCTTTGTGTTCTGAAGAAGGGCAAGATCTGTTATTTGTGGACATTAATTAATTATTTACCATAATAATTGTATGCTTCCACTCTTGATTAGTTGGAGTTTGTCTTATTTGTTCTATTGTGTATATTCGTGTTATTTCTTATTTTTCTGTGATTGTAACTTGTGTTAAAAATGGATAGATATATTGACATCCAAGAAGACATCAAAACTAAAATTGAAAAATCTTTGATCAATTTTAAAAAATGTCCGAAAGATCGCCTAACGATATCATACTTTGAAACTCGCCTAGATAGTTTAGAGCAACAGTGGCAACTTTTCTATAGTACACACACCAAAATAATCAGTGAATTTAAAAAGCCCGAATTAGTTAGTTCCCAATATTACAAAGATGGGTTATATGATGAAGTTAAGGATTTATATATTCATTTTAAAAGTACTTTGAAAGATCTTATTAGAAAAGAAACTTTGTATAACCCTAGCCAGGAGTCTAGTACTAAAAAAAATAGTAACTTTAGATTGCCAGAAGTTTATTGTCCGGCAAATATCACGAGTGGTCAACCTTTCGAGACTTGTTCGTAGGGTTGATACACAAAAATAGTAGATTAGATAATGCTCAGAAGCTATATTATCTAAAAGGATATTTGACCGGCGAAGCGGAACTATTATTAAGAAACATAAATGTAACATCAGACAATTACTTGGAAGGTTGGAGAAAATTAGAGTCAACATATAATAACAAAAGATTTTTAGCAAACTCGATTATTAAACGTTTGTTCAATCAAAGATCTTTAACATTCGAATCAGCCAGTGAAATAAAGAAATTAATTAGTACTACTTGTGATTGTTTAGCCTCCATAAAGAACTTAGGGATAGATGTATCATCTTGGGACATACTTGTTATCTACATAACTAGTACCAAATTAGATAAAGAAACCAGGAAGGCTTGGGAATTAAAAATATCGTCCGATTCCTCAGAAGACCTTCCTTCATTTGACGAGTTTCGGGAATTTTTAATTGGACGTTATAGGGGTTTAGAAAGTATCGAAAATAGACCTAAAGAGGTTCATAAAGGTGCGCAATCTTTCCATGTAGTGGGAAAAGAAAAGAGCGAAATAACTTGTGCATATTGTTCTGCCGCTCATAAGATAACAAATTGTAAATCGTTTATAAATCAAAGCAGTGATGTCCGCCGTAAGTTTGTACATGAAAAACGCTTATGTTTTATTTGTTTATGCGACAATCACTCTGCCAGATTTTGTCGAAATACTGGAAAATGTAATGTGTGTAAAAGGCGTCACCATACACTACTTCATTCTACTGATGGTTCAGAGTCGTCCGAGAAGGACACGTTAAATACAACCGCGGATAAGAGCAAGAATAGGTTGCCTGAGGAGAACAAAACGGCCCTTCCACGAGCGGAGGGATCTGATAGTGCGATCGTTTCATGCCTTTCTTCTGGAACATGTAAGGACACCGTTTTATTGCCTACGGCATTAATAAACGCGGAGGCTAGAGGAGGAACGTGTAGGGTAATTCGTGCATTAATAGATCAAGGATCTCAAGGGTCTTTTATCACAGAATCTATGGCTCAGTATTTAGGGTTGAAGAAATCTTCAACAAACCATTTAGTAGCGGGTGTAGGTGGTCACAAAACTGTCAATTGTAAAGCCACTGTTAACGTAAAAATACAGTCTAGAGTCAATCCTGCTTTCAACGTGCAAGTCAAGGCTTACGTTTTAAAATCTATAACCTCCCTTCTGCCAGCTGTTAAGGCAACCAGGATAGAATGGATCGATTTAAAAGAGACTGACTTAGCCGACCCTGAATACGACACGCCTAACAAAATAGACATTTTATTAGGTGCGGAAGTTTACTGTAAGATCATTCAAAAGAGCCTTAAGCACGGGGGAAGTGGGTCACTCGTAGCTCAAGATACGGTTCTGGGCTGGATTTTATCAGGAGTTGTAGGTACAGACCATTCGGTAAGTGTAAATTCCTATCCATGCATCACTGTCCTGCACTCAAATATTCAGGCAGATGAGTTATTAAAGAAATTCTGGGAGATAGAAAGCTGAACCCTCTGAAACAAAAAAGATTCTCACAGAAGACGAGATTAAATGTGAAACTTTGTTTGCAACTTCTACTACACGAAATGAAGAAGGTAGATATATCGTAAGGATGCCTGTTCGGGAAGTTGATTTGGTTAATAAGATAGGTGACTCCCATGTGATAGCTGAAAAAAGACTGAAAGGTTTAGAATCAAGGTTAGAAAAGAACACTACATTAAAAAACAGTTACATTAAGGTCATGCAAGAATACCTAGATTTAAATCACATGAAAAAGGTTGTAGAAAGTAAATCGATTAGTAATAAGGCCGTATACTTACCCCATCACGCTGTCGTGCGCGAGGATAAAGACACTACCAAGGTGCGAGTCGTGTTTGACGCCTCCTGCAAAGGTTCCAAGGGGTTGTCACTAAACGATAACTTGTTAGTAGGGCCTACGTTGCAGGCAGATCTTCGACACATTGTTATGCGATGGCGAACACATAGAATATGTTTGGTTGCGGATATCATAAAGATGTATCAGCAAGTTTTAGTTAATGAAAAGGATACAATATATCAACGGATTCTCTGGCGAGATAATTCTACACAGGAAATAGAACAATTTGAATTAGTTACGGTTACGTTTGGTACGGCATCAGCACCGTACTTAGCAGTGAGGGCTTTACATCAAGCAGCTTTTGACGAGTGTCAGGGTTATCCAAGGATAAGGGATATCATCTTAAATGATTTCTATATGGATGATCTAATGACCGGAGCTGAAAATATAGAAGAGGTTAATGATATTTACACTAAAATTAATGAGACGTTAAAAAAGGGAGGTTTCTCATTTCAAAAGTGGAAAACTAACAGTAAGGAATTATTAGATAAAATAAGGGTCGAGCAGAGCACTACAGAGAAAGAAATAAAAATAGACGAGGTAACCAAAATACTAGGACTTACCTGGAACTCCAGTGAAGATATCTTCCAATACTCCATTAATATTCCGCTCTCAGCTACACCTGCAACTAAAAGGAAAATAATTTCTGACATTTCTAGACTGTACGATCCTCTAGGATGGTTAGCCCCTAGTATAGTCAAAGCGAAAATATTGATTCAAAAGCTATGGTTAGCCGGCATAGCTTGGGATCAAGAAGTACCAGACCAGTTATTAAAGGAATGGTTAACTTACCGTGAGGAGATGTCTCAGCTGGCAACCATCAAAATCCCACGATGGATACATGTCACTTCCACAAATGTAACTACGGAGTTGCACGGTTTCGCTGATGCTTCGAAATTAGCTTATGGCGCAGTTATATATTTAAGAGTAGTGGATGAGACAGGGAATGTATTTGTGTCATTAATAGCTTCTAAAACAAGAGTAGCACCGGTGAAACAGGTGTCTATTCCCAGACTAGAGCTTTGTGGGGCTGTACTCTTGACTAAATTGCTTCGAGAAGTAGGAAAAGTGATGGTCATTCCAAAGACAGATTGGCACGCTTGGACAGACAGTGAGGTGGTACTAGCATGGTTAAACAGTCATCCTAGTCGTTGGAAGACATTTGTCGGCAATCGAGTTTCGGAGATATTAACTTCTTTGGATAGCCATCATTGGGCTCACGTATCCACAAAACAGAATCCAGCAGACTGTGCTTCGCGTGGAATTTGTTCTTCCGAGCTTGAGAATACTTCTCTGTGGTGGGATGGCCCGTCATTTTTAAGGGATCAAGTAATTCAATATAAAAGGCCAAAGCATTTAGTGACTCAATTAGAAGAAGTGAAGGTTCATACAACCACAGTAGGTAGTTCATTTTGGAGTCAATTCTCATCGTTATTGGAGTTAGTTAGAACTATTGCTTACGCTCGACGCTTTCTATTCGATTTAAAAAAGCAAGGTCAGATTTCGGAGGAGAAAGCAGCTCCGCAACCTCTATCTAGAACAGAACGAGAAAAGGCTCTAATTATATGCGTAAGAAAATGCCAGGAAGAAGGATTCCCTGAGGAATTAGACCTTTTGAAGACTAATAAACCTCAAAAGATACGCGGCACGTTGAAATCACTCAATGTATTTCTAGATTCTGAGGGAATTATGAGAGTAGGGGGTAGACTTGAGAAATCGCAGTTAGGATATGATAGAACTCATCCTATTTTAATCCCGAAGGAATCTTTTTTGACGGAACTTCTCATAACCGATGCGCACAAAAATACTTTGCATGGTGGTCCCCAGCTCATGATCACGTATTTGCGGTCTAAGTATTGGATTGTAGGATTAAAACTGTTAGTTAAAAAGTGTGTTAGAAGTTGTGTAAAATGTATTCGTTACGCAGCAACGATCAAACCCCAATTAATGGGACAATTACCCACATCTCGTGTAACTCCATCGAAGCCATTTTTATGTAGTGGAGTGGATTATGCCGGTCCTATCAATATTAGGGTCTCAAAGGGACGCGGTAATACCTCGTACAAGGGTTATATATGTTTGTTTATATGTCTGGCCACAAGGGCTGTGCACTTGGAGGCAGTGAGTGAATTGAGCTCTAAGGGATTTTTGGCCGCCTTTAAAAGGTTTGTTGCTCGTCGTGGTCGGTGCTCAGAGCTGCATAGCGACAACGGTACCAATTTTGTGGGAGCTGCGCGCGAGTTGCTTTACTTATTTAATAAAGAGAAGTCTAACTGCAATCCCGAAATAGCAGAGATTTAAGCGGATAACGGTACGGAGTGGCATTTTATTCCTCCTCACGCACCTAACTTTGGGGGACTTTGGGAGGCTGGGATTAAGTCCACCAAATTCCACCTCAAACGGGTCATAGGCAATTCAACGCTAACCTTTGAAGAAATGGCTACTGTGTTAGCTCAAATTGAGGCGTGTCTCAATTCGAGGCCATTATCTTATAATGAGCATCAGGATAAGTTAACGATTATGACGCCCGGCCACTTTCTGGTGGGTGAAGCCCTAGTTTTGCCGCCTGAGTACAATTATGAATCATGCAATATTAATAGTTTACAAAGATGGCAGCTACACCAGAGAATGGTACAGGACTTCTGGCGTCGTTGGTCACAGGACTACCTCCATCAATTTTTACAACGTCGTAAATGGCATTACGTGAACCCTGAACCATCGGTAGGAGACGTAGTCTTGGTAAAGGAGGACGATTTACCGCCTGGCAAGTGGTTACTCGGTCGGATAGAGCAGAAACATCCGGGTGCAGATGGCATTACGCGGGTTGTAACCTTGCGCGTTAAATCGTCATCCATAAAAAGACCTGTATCTAAACTATGTATCCTACCCATAACTTAATTTTAAGACTAGTCTTGTATATTCTCCACCAATGGCATTCACCTCAGCACTGTTTCCTCATGGTGAGCGGTACTGAAGAACATTTCGTAATAATGTCCTTGGTGGGCGGTATGTTTACGGTGTTTAGCGGAGCCGTAGCGCGATCTAACAAAGCGATAACGTAAAGTTGAAGTTTCGTTTCCCTAGATGGCGTTGGGATCGAAATAGATCTCGCTATGGTTTTGTTACCTCGGATAGTATAAGTAGTTTTTAATTTTAGATTTTTTTTGAGAATGATTTGTTTGCACGGTAATCTGTATATTGTGGAGTGATTTAATACAGTTATTCGGGAGCGCGAAACAGTCTTTCATTTCTCCAAACCCGAAAAGACCATCGTCAGAGGGCGCCACGTACAGCCCTAATAGGTATTTCTGTCAGGTAAGTCCAAGAAAAAAGCTGGACTTTTCTATTAGTATAAGTAATAGTCTTATCATTAACACTAAAAGTGATTCCACAGTTCAACTCGTGAAATATTTTCAAAAAATGCCCACTTTTATACCGGTGTATTTGATAGCTACAATATTTTATTTTTCCTTTTCGTGTGAAGTGCTGGTTTTAGAGGATTTGCCGTACCGTACGTTTATTTTACGTGTATTGGCAATCTGCACCGGCTTTTGAAGAGAATATTTCAAAAATACTGGAAGCGATAGCGGACGTCAAAGCTACGAGAAATAGCTATGCCCAGAACGGAATGATTTTGGAGTTAGATTTGAAAATTTAGTATATGAAACACCTGCGTTGCCTCGCCTAGCATGAAATACATGGAATCGATTTGCGCATATTTTCCAGTTCTTTGTACCATTGGTGTTATATGATGTTAAGATTTTTAAGGAAGGCCAGGTGCGCGGTACCTATTGCTAACCTACATGGATATACAAATTGTATATGAACGTAAATGAAGCAATAGGAGTAGGTAAGGATCGTAGCAGGTGACGTGATGTAGTTTCTGCCTACTCACATTATAAAGGTGCGAGTGCATTTATGTGTAATATTAATTTAGTTAAAATTAAAACTCATAGATACTCCCAAAATAAATATCTTAACAAAAGCTATAATAGGCCAAAATTTGTATCTTTTACAAGTGCCTAAAGTAATAAAATTATTCATATAATTATTTTTTAAAGAATCTTGCAGTGCACAAAATATAATATATTATGTGCACTGCTCTGATATAGGTATCAAATGAAAGGGTTTGGTGAGAAGAATACGAAAAAATCTTGTTTAAAAAAAAAATATATTCTTATTACTTTTGGCACTTGTAAAAGATACAAATTTAAAACATTAGTCCGCAAATTTGGACCGTCCGCCATATTGGATTTAGAATGACGTGACGTTAAATAGCTAACAATGCATTGTCACCCAAACTAAACGTTTATGCAACATTTCATATTAATCGGTGGAGGATAACTGCTTTAAAATTCAGTTGCAAGATTTGACCCGAACATACTTACATGCATTAAATAAGATTTAGATATTTAAAAAAAAACATGATATTTATATATTTTTGAAATCACCTCTTTAAACCCCTTAGTTTGATACCCCACACAATGGGTTTCGAAGAAAAAGAATTAGTGCCCCACAATATGGCGCTCAAAATCAGCCATTTTTTTATTTTCCAAATTTAATGTAGCCAGTGACACTCGCAGGGTTAAGACGAATCGACTGACGTAAGAATCATCAAACTCGGCCAACGTGTCTCTAGAACCCCACATAGATACAAACATACTTACATATATAGACTGATTATTACATTACCCTTCTTTGGCAGTCAGGTAAAACGACACAAAAAAACATTTAGAATTAGGGCTTGCGCAGACAGGTGACACGCAACAATGCAAAAACCGTGCAACCATGCGTGACTTCGACGCGACATACTTTCTCTATTCATATTAAAGTTTTCTTTTGTTTTTCGATTTCATAGCTTATGCTAACTCCCTTAATGCGACCAATCCTAGTAGATGACTTTACTCACATTCGAGTACTTTTTGTCGATATTTTTTTATTAAAACGCGTTGTCGTATTATCGTTTCGCGCCTGCCTTTATAAAAATGGCACTGTCTAATTTCGTCGCCTAAACTTATTTCAAAGTTTAAATTCAATCTAAGGAAACTCCACCTTTCGTTTTTTGCCGTCCTACTTTTTATTAAAGTATTTTAACTCGAGTTTTTAAACTGCCTTGTTAAGTCTTGGTCACTGTGAAATTGATCCACTTTTTGAATAATAATAAGTTATGATACCATTGGCTCGCCCCTTATTACAGGGGATTTAAACATAACTAAAAGGGTGAAATGAGGGTTTACTACAAGTGCTCCTCTGCTTTTCCCTTCGGCAAATACAGGCGTGATGTTAAGCTGCGTAAAAACTTCCCCTGGGCGTCACTCCCATGCCCAATACCACAGAAAGCGTGCATTTTTCGGGTAGCCTTAATGGCACTTTGTAAGAGCTAGTACACACTAAGTGATAGGCGTTGCGTTTGACGCGCGTTGGTAGCGTACATATACCGCATGGCGTTTTATGAGCGTTAGCAGTGCGATTATATTTCTGGTTCAGTTCAAAAATGGACGTCAAAGTGATTGCTTGTGTGTGGCTCCTCTACCGTCTACACAACAGATTTTTTCTAATTATCTACAGATTCACAAAAAAGATCAATTAACTCCTCCCAATTACGTTATTTTAATATTTTTTAGAATCTGGTCTTTCCATATCCCAAATAGCTGGTCGTTTTTGGATTTCATCAATAGAAATGTACAAAAAAATGGCTGCACATGTTTCTAGAAGCGTACAACGCACGTCTAACGCACGCTCTTTTAGAAGAGTGCGTTTTTTTTTTTTTTCCAGTCAGTACTGCCAGAAATTACCGCACACAACAACAACCAAAAATTTTCCTTGTTTTAAATATTCATCATCATCATGATCCACAGCCCGACTTTGCCCACTACTGAGCTTAGGCCTCTCTTTTCTTGTGCTAATCTCCACGTTCCTGTGCCAGCCTCCTCCAAGTTTTACATGCGATGGCAACAATGCAATGTACAATAAGTATGGCAATGCGCCATAGGTACATGGTGGACATCCCACCCATACTTTCACTGTGCACCCAGGTAAAGAGTGATATTCCCTGTCCCAAAGTCTTTGTTTGCTGTTATCTACAACCTAGAGGTCTCTAAGGCAAGCTTGCTTCACCGTCGACCACATCATCGCTTACCATCAGGCGAGATAGTGGTCAAACGAGCCCACCATTAAATAAAATAAAAAACATCTGCCTACCTCACTGCCGGACGATCAACCACTTCTGCCCGTCCTTGGACGCCACTCAGTCACCTTACCTATCACACATCACACAGCGCCTTCCTATTAGTTTATAGATAAATCCAGAACTAATAAATACTCCCAAAATATTACCTACAAGTATTCAGACATTTCTCCAATATCCTCTTTGATTACTCTAAGATATTTAGGGTACTGTCTCAATGGACATGTTTCAGCGGCAGTTTAAGGGTGCAAGGTCCAACATTCAATATTGTTGAAATTATAAGCGTTAATATTGTTCAAAATATAAGCGTTTAATTACCAGCCGGCAAGTTTAATTAAAGAGACGCCCGGACAGCTGTAAAACACTTGTCGAGTTGTGCTCACACGGATAACGTGGTAGCTGGAAGGAGTTTTTAATTGTTTTTACTCGGTTTTTTTTTAATGTTGAAATTGAGTAATATTTATATTATATCATCAAAATAACGTAGTAACGGGTAATCGCTAGTTCAATATGACTAATACGGACCAGTATATTACGATACTGTAACTATACATCTATACATAGGGTACCAGGTTCATCCATTATTTTTATTAAGAAATGTAACTAGGCATCTTATCATTTATTAATAGATACTCGTATGAATTAGTAAGTAATTATTTAGTCAGTCAGTCATCTTAGGGATGGAATTACTTAAATGTTTCCGGAACGTTAACTAAGTAGCGTCAAACTGTCAAAATTGTAATTTAAAATTGAATTAAATACTTATGTGCAACTGTTACTTATTTTACTGCCAATTATAATAGCAATCACGACAGCCAAACAAAACAAAACAGATCACACACACGGATAACGCCAATCCACATAATTTCACAAAACATTGCATAACCTAAAAGCTTCACAAAACTCTCGCTCTAAATGCCAGCTACCGGTTTCTGGCTGAGAGCACAGAACAAAGCGTAACGTCTCTATGAAGAGGAGTCGTTGTGCATTTTTATTGTTAGTATTGCGGAGAATGCCAAGACTATGGAGAGAGCTCTCGTATTCCGGCAAGTTTTAACTTAATAGCTCTTTTTTTCTTTATACTTTTTATTTTAGAGCAGTGACGCGGTGAGAGATGTATTAATGGTCGTCTTCTGTTTTCGTCAACTGGAAGTATCTTTTTATTTTAGGTGAAAATATTTTTTTTATTTCTCTGCTATTCAAATCAAATCAATAATTTTTATTTCACAAAGGCCTACATGGGCACTTATAAAATGGCGACAAAAGGGTTGCACGGTTCGGGTTGGTCGTTTCCTATGAAGAAGAACCAGCAAGAAAGTCCATGGTTACTCTTTTAAAAAATTGATTGGTTTTACAATATTTCTATGTTACAGCAGTACTTAGATGGGGGACAACGCAGGCCCGAAAATAAGTCGTAAGAAACTAAAAAAAAATAAGATTATATAATAAATAAACAAAAGATAAAAAAATAAAAAAAGTAAAACGAGATAAAATGTTAACAAGCATCTAGAAATCTAGAAGGCCTTTAGAATAGCCTCCTTTCTTATAGTACGACCAACACGCTCGTTCAATCATAAGCCTCATAAATCGGAGATTAAGAGCAGTCACATCATCGTCATCATCATCATCTTCCTACTTTTGTCGCATATTTCTTGGAGTCAACGCAATATCTCAGTGTTTTTATTTCGCTCTCCTTCGCTAACCATAAACTAAAAACAAATATACTTCTATTACCCGATTGCGGAAAAGTCCAAAAGAAGGGATATGAATATAATTTTATTTTTATTCGTGATTTGGCGAAACGAGGTTGAAGAGGAATGAAGATTACAATATCTGCAACGTAAAATTTTGAAAAAAAATATTCATTGTTTTTTTCGTATTCTTCTCAGGTAACACTTTAATTTGATACGCATATCATGGCAGTTCACAAAAAATAACTAGTCCGCCATCTTGGCCCGTCCGCCATATTGGATTTAGAATGAAGTCACTTACCTAACCATGAATTGTCATGCAAACTAAACGTGTATGCAATATTTCATCTTAATCGGTGGAGGATAACAGCTTTAAATTTCAGTTGCAAGATTTGACCCCAACACACTTACATACATACAAACATACATACATACATTGCAAATTAAATACAAGCTTGTAATAAAAAAGAAGTTATATGTCTACACGTGTAACCTAGAATAAATCCATAGCTACATAAATAGCCAAACTCATAAACAAAACTACAAAAAAAAGAAACAACCTTCAAGAAAAAGTATTTGCCTGTATCTAGACGAAACAAAATAATAACGGTGAAAAGTACTAACGTTGGTACTTAGGAGATTCTGGGCTAGTGCCAGATTCCATCGCTGGCCGATGTAGGGCATCCTCGTAGACTTAGCGAGTTGTAATAGTTTTCAAGTAATCGATCTGAGACGTACTTGAGCAGTCTGTTTGCTGAAATACGATGTCTCTTGGCAATAAGGTCTGGTGCCATGAATATGGCAGGAGAATGAGTGCTTAGTTCTAATTGTGGTGTTAGATTTTGAGGCAGGTTAGTCCCATAATACAGACTAATATTTAAAAGAAAAAAACTGGCGAGTCGGACTCGCGCACTGAGGGTTCCATACAAATCGCTACACTCACCAAAATAATTAAACAACATTACTGAAGTTCATAAACTATGAGGGCACCGAACATTGCTTTAACGATAAATATAAAATATAAACAGAATTTAAGGACAAAATTAACTTTGCCGTTGGAAAACTGTACTCCCGATACATCGACATAAGTCGCAGTCAGTTTACCAACTGCAGATAAGTTAATAATCTTTTTTTTTTATGTACCTGCAAGTTTACGGTTACTTGTGCTACAAGACATTGCTTCTCGCCAAAGTTCATGATTCTCGGTCAACGGGAAGTACCCTGTAGATATTGATTCCTTAGCGAGTGTAAAATATCCGTCATTAATAGCTGTATCTCTTGATTGCGTTAATCTAGAAGTTTGTTTTTTTCCACTGCTGCAAGGGGTTGCAAACTTGGTTATAAGACATTGCTTCTTGCCAAAGTTCATGATTCTCGGTCAACGGGAAGTACCCTGTAGATTCTGATTGCTTAACGAGTGTGAAATATTCATGATTTATGGCTGTATCTCTTGATTGCGTTAATCTAGAAGTTTGAACGCGTTTCCGAGATTAAGGGACAGACAGATGGATAACAAAGTGATCCTATAAGGGTTCCGTTTTTTTTTCTTATGTGGTACGGAACCCTAAAAATGCGAAAGTGTCTCGCCTTTTTGTTACCTTCACGCCTAAACCGCTGAATCAAATTTGTTATTAGATTGCTCCTAGGACAAAGAGAAAATTTCTGACGAACGAAGCCGCAAGTAGCTTAGTATATAATAAAAATCAAAATATTTCTATTTTAACTTTGGTACTTTTGAATTGACAACAAAAAAAACTAAAATGAAGCTAGTTGCACAGTCGCAAGCGTCAGTAGGTCTCTATGGAAAAGAACATGCAAGAAACTCCACGGACCTCTTTTCCATCAATAAATTCCTTCTGGACTACATTGTTAAATTTACAAAATGTTGTTGTAGTCGTAGTTTTGTTTCATCTGATAGGCCTCAAGTACATGTATAGCACTAAGATTTAACTGCATTCAATTAGACTGCCAATAAACTCAAACTTTTTCTGGAAAAAGGCTAGGCTGATGATGAATTTTCTATTCAGTAAAAGGTTCACAATCTTCAATAATCTCTAATACTACTAAGGGATATTTTGTAGAACTTACTGGAATTTCACGTGATATCTAAAAACCGTACAAAACTTAAATCCCCGGAAGTATCCTCCAAAGATTTCCCAACTAAGATAATCAGTTACCGACTTTCTTCAATACCCGACCGACGTCAACGCGGAAAACGTAAACTTTAAAACCTTAACAGAGGCCAACATCGATCATCTTAGAGATAACGACCTCGAAACTACGAACTTCGCCGAACGCGAGATCAAAGGCGAGTTCTTTCGGGCCCGAACTTAAATCAGATCTCAGGTACTTTTAATGTTTCAGGGTAATTAGCGACCTAAAACTTCCCCTTCCGGGGTGCTGCGATAAATTAAACAAAAATGGGACATCCAAACAATCTGTGTCGGGAACAAGCAACAAATTTGTCGTGCGCGACATTTTCAACGGCTATTTATTTACAAATTAGCATTAGGGAGGCTCTCATATCCCATGCCTGTTGTATATGATGGTATTATTGCAGCTTTTGTTATGGTGATACGTAACTAAGTGGCCCGTAATAACTCAATCCGTAGAATGCTAGGTATTTATGGTATGCTGTGACGTGTAAACCTTTGAATGGAAGAGCTTATAAACTACAACAAACTCCTGAAAAATTGAGGTCGGAGTACGGCAAATTTGTGCCCTTAAAATAGTTTTTAATCTATGCAGGCCTACTGCCAAATGCAGCTTGACTATTTAAAGATAATTATTATTATTTTAAATGAAAAAGTGTGTCCCATTTTTGCCTCAAAAGCGATATAATAACTCTGGCAAAAAATATAACCGTCCTTCTGCAGTCGGGCAAAACAGACATATTATTTCTTTAAAATTTGACCTCTACCTATTAACAGTAACCTGAACTTTAAACCAAAACCAAATTATAGAACTTATTCAACGAAAATGTATCCAAGATCTATCAGCTTCATTATTTGTCAGCCTAAAAACATGTTTTCGGGGAAGCCTAGTGAACCAAAAGGCCGCCTCTATACCCTAACTTATTTAATCACTCTGATAGACGCAGTACCACGAACCTATTACCGTGAATACTTTTGATCTACAATATCGTAAACATGTTATTATGAAGGTAGTTTCAAAAGAACCAGTATTATGCAAACAGCAGGTCTTAACAAAACCTTGTTGAAAAGGTCGTTCAAGAATTTAACTAGCAACAGTTGCTGGTATTCCTATATTTAAAATAAAAGTTTAATGTATAGATGTGGACGATTATGACATGTCTACCTGGGACAAACGGTCCAGTAAGGTAGGTCCAAATTCGAGAAAGACGTTAACTGTCTAATCCGACTTGGCTGGGCAGCGTTCGGGCTACTGCGCGGTATCTTCTCGTCAAACTAACAACAGTGTCTCAAGAGAAAGTCAATGACCAGTGTGTGTTGCCAGCGATTACTTACGGGACAGAGACGTGGTCGCTCACAATGGGCCTCATCAGAAGGCTTAAAGTCACCCAAAGTGCCTTGGAGAGAGTTATGCTCGGAGTTACCTTGGGTGATCGAACCAGAAACCAAGGTTAACTACATTGCCCGAAAAATTGCCTAATTCAAGTGGCAGTGGGCAGGACACATTGCACGCAAAACGGATTGCCGTTGGTTGGGGCCGAAAAGTTCTGGAGTGGCGCCTACGTACCGAAAGACACAGCATTAGAAGGCTTACCTCTAGGTAGAGCGACGACCTGGTCAAGGCTGCGGCAATCCGGTGGATGCGAAATGCACAAGACTGATCAGTGTGGTGATGCTTCCACTTCAAAGACTTCCACTGCTGGACATAGGCCTCCCCTCTATGTCCAGCAGTGGAAGTCTTTCGGCTGAAATGATGCTGATTATAGATGTGCCAGAGCTCACAAGTACTCATTTAGAAAACAGCCCTCTGCAATTTCAATTAGTTGGAGCAATACCAGCCTATATCTCCCCAGTGCTGGGCAAAAGTCATTCCATAGCCTTCCGGTAGGTTTCTTGTCGTGATTTCGTAAACGCCTCTTAGACATCACGCCAGGCCATTCCTAGGCCGCCCTAGGCGATAACACACCTCCAAGTGCGACGGTTTCAAGTGCGTAACGACTCTGGCCCATTGGTACTAATGCTTTCTGACCCGTTCAAGATTTCCTGTCTTAGATTTGAAAAGATGGCTCCTAGTCTTTAAGAAGTATAAATATTGTTCTGCAGATAAATTATAGTAAAACAGCTTGTATTGTTATTTTTGTAGCTTCACAAATTTGTATGGGACTTCTGTACCCCTCTTTTATATACCACCCAAAACGCCAAACTCAATCAAACTATTTGGGACCTGTAATAATTAAAAGTACCGCCAACTTATTCACTATATGAACCCGTGACCTCTGACAGTACCTCCGAGAGATACTACAGATCCTCTTGGGGATGCATATGATGTGAGATAACTTTGGTACAGCGGAGATGAATTTCCTTATCCTCATCTCAAGTTTTATAGTGTATATAACACGTGCCGTTGGTTCGTCGTCTGTGTTAGATACATATACCTTGAGTTAGAATAGCTTTCTTTGTTTTCTTGGTAAGTTTCATAAAATAACTTTTTGATAAATGGATGATTTTATAATCTGCGCCATTAAAGATATGAATTCAAAATGGCGGCCAAGCAAAGGAGGTTATCATGCCATTTCACTCGCATATGTAATGTTTTGACTAGGGAAACCTGTTTTTTTTTATAATTATATCCTTCTAAAAAGTTACTTATAAACGATCAGCTACAGATATTATAAATAAGTCTATTCAAATAAATTTAGATTCAGAGATTAATCTAGAAAAAGAAAAGGTTGATATTTTCAATACAATCTAGGAAAATCAATATTTAAATAAGTCTTACTAAAAATTATACGGATTTTTTGTGCAAACCGATTACCTTCAAAACCTGGCTGGGATGGACTAAATGGAGAAAACGGAGGATCAAGTGTTGTGACACAGCATGGGAGAGGCCTAAATTTAGCAATGGACGGCAAGGGCGTGACGGCGAGGCGATAGGCTGATTCGAGTTTATTGAAATAATTATTTAAAGTAAGTTAGTATTTATTTATTTCTCAGTATATAGTACATTGTAATAAAAAATAAATTAAAAAAAGCCGGCTAAGTGCGAGTCGGACACGAGCACGCAGTGTTCTGTACCATTATCGCAAAAAACGGCCAAAAAAAAAATGTTTGTTGTAAGGGAGCCCCACTTAAATATTTATTTTATTCTGTTTCTAATATTTATTGGTAAAGTGGCAACAGAAATACATCATTTGCAAAAAATTCAACTGTCTAGCTATCACGATTCATGAGATACAACCTGGTGACAGACACAGACAGACGGACAGTGGGGTGTTAGTAATAGGGTCCCGTTTTTACCCTTTGAGTACGGAACCATTGTAACGAAACGTTACTACAATGAACTAATGCTTCGTTCTTTGTTTGTTTGCGACTTGGAAAGCGCCGGGTACCAGAGGCGTGGGGGCGAGTGTTCGCATAGAACGAACGATAAAAAACTTAATTCAAAAAATCAAAAAACCCGACTGCTTCAAAAACGAACTAAAAAGTCGTAAGCAAGGAAAAAATCATGCTGTGCAGTCGGAGGATTCTGAGGAGTCGGAGATACACGCGGACTAGCTGACCAAAATCTGCTGTATCCTCCGCCTGCACAGCATGATTTTTCCTTGTTTACGACTTTTTAGTTCGCTTTTGAAGCAGTCGGGTTTTTTGATTTTTTGAATTAAGTTTTTTTACTTATAACTTTTTAGTTAGTTTTTTTCGAATAAGATACATTTAAACATATAAGTGTCATATATTTTTGAAATCACCTCTTAAAACCCTTTATTTTGATACTCCACACGATGGGTTTGAAAGAAAAAAAAAATTTGGGCCCCCACAATATGGCACCCAAAATCCGGCATTTTTCTATTATCCAATTTTAATGTAGCCTATGACACTCGCAGGGTTAAGACGCATCGATTGACGTATGAAACATCAAAATCGGCCAACGCGTTTGGTCTCTGGAACGCCATATAGGAACAAACATACATACATACATACATACTTACATACATACATACATAGACTGATAAACACATTACCCTCCTTCGGCAGTCGGGTAAAAAGATTGGGCTCGGTCGCCCGCGCACGCGCAGTGGTCGGTGACCAGTCGCTCCTAGGCTGATGTGCGATCACACGTATCTTTGCTCTGCGTCCTGTCGAGCACCCTAGCCAACACGTTATTATTTTAATTCTCGAGTATACATATAATTAATGCCGTTATAGTTGTGCTTGGAAAGCCCGAATTAGGGTAAGTTTTGAATAGCACACAAATTACGCACAGCATAATCATTGTATTTTCTTTTTCCAATCATTATTTTATGTACCTACCCCTATATTTCTCGTTACGTGCAGATGTAGTTCCTTTTTTCCATCTCATTAATAAGCACCATTTAGGATTAGCCCCAGGTATTGCTAATAATGCTGCATCATGTTACCTAACTTTCTTCTACTTTAAGTATATTAATAATTTTGAAATATAAATTCATAACGTCTTAACGGAATCCTAATGATTGTTGTAACTGTTTTTTGCTCTTTTTGCTCATGCTTGCTTGATATGTAAACTCCGTTCTGGTCAGTACCACAGTACCTCAATACTTACTACTACAATTAAATAGGTACTTGCTTCTTGTATCCTCGGTGGTACCCCAGCACGGAAGTTATTTGGCCAAGATCTAATAAGCTGGAACGGTGGTTTCCAGGTTCTACGGCTTCATCGTTTCTACGGCTTTATATTACTACGGCAACATTTTCTACGGCTTCATATCCCTACGGCATCGATCACAACGACAAGTTCTGCGTGCACGTCTCTGTGTGGCGCAGTCACGAAGACCCACTTGTCGCTACGCCACTGGTGTGCTAAGCGAGTCGTGGCTGGCGCCTCGCTGCGCAGGCTGCCAGAGACATCAACGTACAGCACATCACAGATCGTCGGCCAGCTTCCATCTCCGGCTGCCTGCAACTACAGGGGAGTACCTATCCCTGCAGGAGTGACAACAGACGACCGTAACCCACGACTTACAAATATTTGTGTGCCTCCGGCTAAACTTGTTTGGTTTTACAAATTAAAACTTATTTTTAAAGTACACGCCCGTTTTTTATTCATTTGCAAATTGTTAGGTGGGAATAGATCGGGTGGACACCCTAAAAAACGAATAATTAAATAATTGAGATCTTACATTAAACATTGTTTCACACATACTACCATTGCTGGTGTAGAAATATTAAATAATGAGCTAGGTACATGCAAATTAAAACTAGGTAGGTACATAATGGTCGCAGATAAATTTGAAAGATAGTTACCGCGGCCCTAGCACAAACAACTGAAGGAACACGAGTGGGTTTTAGTCAGTAAAAGTCTGACACGCCCTCCCGCTTTACCCAGAGCGGGAGAAGTCATTGGAGCATTTCAAACCCAAAAAAAAGGTAGGTACATAATAAGAATATTATATAAAGTTATGAAACATTATATCATGTCAAGTTCATGAAATTATAGTATTAATGACAAATATTAATATACTGGTTAAGATTCATCAGAAATGCATTAAAAGCAAATGCTTATCAATCAGCCTAGCCATTCCCATAATTATATATTGGGTTCAACTTCCAGTCTAATCACAAGTTTGGAGTATTTATGATGAATACGAACATCATATTTAAGTACTTACCTCTAATTCCTACCTAAAAACCCTGCATGCAAATAGTTCAGAAGCACGTCTCCCGCAGCTCAAACTACTAACTGCAAGTATGTGAGGGTACAAAGCGGGAATGTCGACTATTCTCGAGGTACCTTCATACCCCCCGCCCGTTAGCAGGATTACGTTTCACAACTTCCTACCTACTTGTTGCACTAAGAACTGAACAGTTACCTGGAAGTAATTATAATCAATTTGTGTGGAAAAAGAGAGAATGGTGAGACGCGATAATGCTACAGAACATTTTCAGTTTTTTTCTTCCAAATTATATTCTCCAGATAGAACAGTCATAGTAATTTATCGAATCCCCTGCAAGACATATCACCATTCAACAACAAAAAGTGCCAGGTATTATAATGCGTTGACGCAACGTTGTCGTATCACTTCACGCATGTCTGTGAGGGCCTCTTCTTTAACTTTGAGAAGTCCTTTCGTTATGGGCACGATGAGCACAATTTGTGATCGTATTTTTTATAATATTCTTCTATTTTATTGTATTTGTTGCTGATGTATTGTGTCTGTGTCAAAAATGTTTTCTTATCCTATACAATTATAAGTACTAAGATAGTGTTCGAGAAATGTCATTGGAAATAATTAATTCCAACTACGATTAATTCCAGTAAATGCTTAGCTTTAATTTTATAGAAATTTTGAGTAAATTAAATCTGTTTTTGTTTTATCTTCTTGCTAATAAGCCAATCTAGGCAGACGGCAGATCTTCAGCATAGAATAGAATAGAATATACTTTATTGTACACCATAAATGCTCCTAGATGCTTCTCAGAAAACGAACATAATCTCCTTTCTGATAAGCTTTTCAGAGATCTCTGAAAGTGCTTCTATATTATTATTTATAAACATTCCATAATCTAACATCTAAATCTATCATCACTTGTATCCGCGAAGGGCTCGGCAGAGGTCCGCCCATACTTCGTCAGTTTTGATTAAGTCCCATGTATTAGGGACGAGCCAATTGACAACAACCGAGCACAACTCCATATTCCGGGTTGTTGCTGAGAAATTCCGGATGGAAACATCCAAAAACACTTAGCCCGACCTAGGGATTGAATCAAAGACCTTATGTTCAGAAGTAGCGCTTGCAAGCAACCAGGCAGTCCACAGTCGGGGTCGATATTATGTTTCATAAATACGTCTCTCTTGAAAACAAAAGGTAATTCTTCTTACATGTCCTATGTCACAAATGCAAGTGAAACCCGAACAAACAAAGACACTGCACATTAGATTCCCCGGCTCAAATTCACCACATTTACCTTCAAGCCCACCATACATCACAGTAAAGAAAGCACGTAAGCAAACAAGAGCGCTTAGCCATCTACGCAGCGATCCCCTTATGGATAAATAACGCATAAACAGACATATACAGCCATACAGACGTACAGAAGGACGGTAACACTATACACTTGCAAGGGATTCATGCGAGGCTTTGAAATATTCAGAGAAACAAAAAAGAAATGGCGGTGAGGATTTGGTGTGTGGCCCTGAGGTTCCGTATATTTGTTTCAAAGTGCAGGATTTTTGTGTTGAGGAAATCAGTTTATTTATACCGGAATTGAGTGATGATAACATTTAAGGTTACGGCCCCATCTTATACTCAGGAAGCGCAATACTTTTTTTATATCATCATCGAAAGTAGTGGTGAACAAAACGGGGCAGGAAACATCGTGAAGTAACCGGTATGCCCTGGAATTAAACTTCGAAGGCCACGACATTTACCAATCCACACTGGGCCTGCATAGTACAGATTATGGCCCAATACCTCTCACAAAGAGGAGGCCTGTGTCCCAGGAGTGGTAATAAGTTTAATTATGCATACATGTTTGCATGTATAATTTATTAGAAATTTGAACAGGAAAGAGAAAATGGAACAGACAAGCCTTATCTTGTTTAAGGAAAACGCCATTTTTACCGGAAATGTCTTCACTGAATCGTAAATTTAGTAAGAGAAAATATTTTAGTAGTTTTGAATAAATGAAGTAGGAAGAGGAAAATTAGACATAGCCATAATATTTATTGAGGAAAACGCGCCCTTTAACAAATAGTCTGCATCAAAATATTTTTTGAATATACAAACTCCAATAGGTATTGTTTAATGCTTAACATAACCATCAAGTCAAAAATACAAAAACAGCGGCAAACTTAGTTCTCAGCTCTGAAGTCTAGCTATTTCGTCTCAAGTAGGTAACGCTCGTATATCACCCCACTCTACATTAAGACAAGGGTCTCTACCCTCGCCCTACGGAACCCCAAACTGTGCACAGTTCCCACGCATAAAGGAGTAAAAGATAGATTTATACGTCACTTATGTGTGTTTATTGTCTCACAACATACTAGTAAACCTCTTATAAATATGTATGGTACATATAATTTTACATACATAACTTCACGACTGTATGCCCCGATGGGATATGCAGAGGTGCAATAAAATAAAATCAGCAGACGATAAAATATAAACTACCTGGAAAATAATAAATAATGAAACAGGTAGAAAAAAACAGCGTAATACTGAAATTAATTTAGCGACTGCACATGGTCCCATACATTCAGATGTAGAGGTTGCTCAGGAATTTGAAAACTTTTTTGTTAATATTCACGCTTTCACAATATCAGCTTACTGTTTTTAATTTGTAATAAAAACAAATGCTGTTAGAAATTCCATTTAATTTTCATTTCAAACACACATAAGCTTTTCAGGTTTAGTTTCAATAAAAAAAAATGTTGAACAAAAATAAAAATATAAAAGGTCAACGATACATTGCCATTTCCCAAACAAAATAATCTTTATCACCACACACAAATCCGATTTTTATTATAACACCCAGATTAAAATTTCAAACGATCTGCAACAAAGCGTCATAAAGTTTGGATTTATTTCAAACATTTGTTTTGTACGGAAATAACATTTTTACTGGACATATATATAAAGTGACATGTCGCCGATGTGTGTACAAAATGAAATTTTAAATATTTTATTTGGGATATGTATAAATGGGTCCGATGGAGGTGACGCCAATTTTTTAAACTGCTAGTGAAAACTACGAGTATGCGATCTGTATTATAGTAAAATATAACAGAGGATTGGATGTTCTAGTAATTGTTATGCTTACTCTGATAGGATTGCGAACGTAGTAATAAATATTGCTATCAACACGAATTTTTAGTTCTAGTGATTTTAAGATTTTTCAGTGACTAAAAACTCTCCTGAGTAAATATTTACATCACCTTAGTGATTATAAAAGTGTTTTGACTGTTTCGTGCAGATATGAAACTTTTTCTAAAGCATTTTAATTTCAGGATTCCAGGAATGTCTTGACGGAATAAATGAAATTCCAACACAGTTTTCAAGTTTCATGATATTATTTGAAACTAGTGGACACCGTATCTGCACTAACCAGTCGCGTATGAAGTTTTAATTTTCCGGGATGAATAGTGCTGTATGTTATGCTCCAGATACCAGGTACCTTTTTGACGAATGTCACTGGGTTGATACGATACTTTGACTATGAAAACACAAAAAAATAAATGAACCTGGAAGAAGGTTTTTTTACTCATACAAAATAGATACAACATTTTTTGCCATGGGCAAGGTAGAAACTACAGAATCCCACCAGTTATTATAAAAGTATCGCCTATTAATACTCTTATACGTCAATACACGCATGCTGGATATGAATAGGTACTTGGTAATTGGTACCTACTCTTTTTTTTACAAGCTTTTATTTAACTCGCAATGTATATTGTATATTGTACGTAAGTTTATTCCAGACAAATCTTGCAACCGAATGTTAAAGCAGTTATCCTAACCCGAAAAAAATGAAATGTTGCATACATCTTTAGTTTAGATGACAATGCATGATTATCTATGTGACGTCATTTTAAATCCAATATGGCGGACGGCCCAAGATAGCGGACTAGTTATTTTTTGTGCACTGCAATGAAATAGTTATCAAATTAAAGAGTTTGCCGAGAAGAATACAAAAGTTGGTTATAAAAAAGTTTTTAGTGAATAATTTTTACACAGTGACTTCCATAGCTGTTTTATTATACTTGCCAGTTGCAAAACTATGCTGACTGGTTAATTTATTTGCTGTGGCAAGAGTTTTCGCTGACATAACAAAATGTATTGAAAACAAAATCATGACAACATTTTGTATCCCATGTTAAGTCTTAATATTGGTATTAAAGGAATATTGTTGGGGCCGTTTAGTGTGGTTTGTATCATTATAATTGGATAATACTTTTTATATTTATTTTTCATCAAAAATAATATTATCAAGATGTTAAATTATTTGTAAAAGGTAATCCCTAAAATTGTGTCACTGATATAAAACTGTATCATAAGTACCATAGATAACTTTTTATCCCAGATTATTCATGTTTCTTTAAAATAGGTATCGGGGAAAAATAGGTCATTATAAAATTTAAATTTCATCAATATCTTTGCTTCCTCGTGTAATATTACCTTGTCTAACGGTCTTCCTAGACCACATAACGCTTTATTTCTAGCTCCGTGCTAAAACTATGATAGTTAAAATATTCACACGACTAAAATCCACACAGGAGACTATGAATAAACATGTTCTGGAATGGACATATCTAGTTGAGAATATTTTCAACTGCATTTTGTTAGAAAAGAGGAATATATTCGTACATTTCAGAAGTACTTATGTAAATTATTACTAAGTACACTGCTTATAAATCTTTAGTGTACATAAGAATAAAGTACAATTTAACTTACAAATAGATTACAATGTTACTGGAATATCTTAGTTTTTTGATATCCTAATCGCTGATCAGATAAGATCAGCACAATAACGCGCAATTTCACGGGAACTATTGGCCTGAGAAGAGCCGAAGGCTAGGAAGCCGCTTGTCAGTGAGACGCCAAGTATTTCCAAGAAGGGCACGAACTTCAGAAACGAAGACAACGAATAAAAAGACGTTAGAAGTTTCTGATAGGAAACGCTGTTGTATATATATACATCTATAAAATTAGTTTTTTTGGTTTGGGAAATCATCCAATGACTTCTCCCACTCTGGGTGAAGCGGGAGGACGTGTCAGACTTTTACTGACTAAAACCCACCCGTGTTCCTTCAGTTGCTTGAGCCAGGGCCGCGGTAGCTCTCTTTCAAATTTATCCGCGACCCTGTTGTATATCTACTATCTTGATACTCGCCGTCGCGACGGCGAGTATCAAGATAGTAGTCTATAACTGACCGACGCGTCGGTCAGTTATAGACTAAGATGACAAAAAACCTTTTATTTAATCAAGACGGCAAATTAAATCACCATGAAGAAGACTTCCTCGATGTACTTTTGGTTGCTAGCCTCTGCTGGGATAACACGAAGGCCTATGTTTGATTCCCAGATCTCGGGTTATATTTGGTTTTTTTTATATCAAATTTCATAGTCCGCCTTTAGTCTGAATTCGTGTCCAACAATACGGTTTCACCAAAGGGCGTTGCACAACTGACGATGGCGTCACCCTAATAAAGAACATCTTTAACGCCTGGGAAGAAGCACAAGACGCCATTGGAATCTTTTGCGACCTCTCGAAAGCGTTCGATTGCGTTAACCATGAGACACTATTGTTAAAACTCGAGCACTATGGGATTAGGCATACGGCCCTTGAATTACTTAGATCATATTTGAAAGCCAGACAACTTAAAGTTCAGGTAAACGGCGTAAACTCACTAGGGTCTGAAATGACAATGGGCGTTCCTCAAGGCTCTATATTGGGTCCATTCCTCTTTTTAGTTTACATTAACGATTTGCCCCAATTATTACAAAATCAACCGAAGATCGTGTTATTTGCTGATGACACATCTTTGATATTTAAAATAGATCGACGATCACAAAATCTTGATGATATGAATAAGTCTATTCATCAGGTCCAAACTTGGTTCACGGCAAACAATTTGGTACTAAATGAAAAAAAAACAAATGTATTAGATTCACATTGCCGAATGTTAGAAGTAGCGAATGTGACATCATATTGAATGGAGAAAAGCTAGACTATGTAAATCAAACAGTTTTCCTAGGAATCACTCTAGATGACAAATTACAATGGGGGCCTCACATAACATCTCTGGCAGGACGGCTGAGCTCAGCCGCTTATGCTGTTAGAAAGATAAGACAGTTAACGGATGTAGAAACCGCGCGTTTGGTCTATTTTAGTTACTTTCACAGCATTATGTCATACGGTATTTTACTGTGGGGTCGGGCGGCTGACATTGAATCAATATTTATATTGCAAAAGAGAGCTGTCAGAGCCATATATAAGTTAAGTCACCGAGAATCTCTTAGGGAGCTATTTAAAAAGATTAATATTATGACAGTTTCTTGCCAATTCATTTATGAAAATATTATGTATGTAAGGAAAAAATTAAATCTCTTTAGTAAAGTTAGTGATAGACACAATTGTAATACCAGAAATAAAGATAAGTTAGATCAACCATCATATAGATAAGCTAAAGTACACACATCTTTCATGGGGTATTGTGTTAAATTCTATAACAAAATACCTTGTGAGATATTAAAGTTAAATGAAAGAAAATTTAAAACAATAGTTAAAAGCACACTTTGTAAACAAGCATATTACAAATTAGATGATTAAATTCAAGATAAGAATGCTTGGAAACATGCTGGTCCTGCTCCATAGGCCTATCTTTGGTGTGGACAAAATCAAAATGGTTAATTTGTATTATATTCATAATTATAGTAACGCTTTATTTTTATTTTTTCTTCTTTTTTTGTTTAAAAAAATTGACTCGCACACTGTTCTGTTGTTGTTTAATTAGGTAATGTACCTATGTTTGCACTATTTGTAAGTACGTGAGGACCATGTTCCTATTTATCAAGTAAAGGAATTTACCTGTTAATGCTTGTAATTCTCTCATACCTATATGTAGTATAGTAGTGCTGGGTACATCGTCCTCACGTGTACGAATTTATTAATGTATGTACCTATATAAATATTGTATAAAACTTTTTTTTAAAAGAGTAAGTATGGAGTTTCTTGTGCGTTCTTCTCCATAACAACCTACATTTCCGAATGCACGGTAGAATCAATTTTTATTAAATGTAAATTTTAACGTTCAAAAGTGCCACATAATGGCCTACTTGACATAAACACATTTGACTTTTTTTTTTTGTGCACTTATTAGTTTACCCACATTTCACCTGTTATGTGTAAGTCCTATGTAATAGGGCGAGCCTATTATCATCAACTGGGTGCAAGTCCAGCTCCACACATACCTACAATTTTATCTATATATATAAAAACTAACCCCTATTTCTCCTGGTCACGCTATAACTTGAGAACGGCTTTACCGATTTCGCTAATACTTTTTTGTTCTGTTTGTTATTGTTAGAAGGTTCTTAGATATAAAATATTAAGAAAAATAAATAGTAGGTAGGTAGGGTAGGTATGTAGGTAGGGTAGGTTTGTAGGTAGGGTAGGTATTTACGTAGCATAGGTATGTAGTTAGGGTAGGTAGGCAGGGTAGGTTAGGTAGGATAGGGTAGGTAAGGTAGGTAGGTAAGTAGGTTTGGATAGGTAGGATAGGGTAGATAGGTAGGGTAGAAAAGGCATTTGACGGGAGCGAAGCCGGGGGCACTGCTTAGTACTAGAATAAAAAATATGGATACTGTAAATTTGTTCATGCCTCAATTGCGGTTTTTATAACGAACGGTTACAAAAAAAGCAATAGTTATTTTTCACAGTGACTGATATTTTAGACTGGGTGGGAAAACAAACATAACTTGATTTTACATTTTTTTTAAGTTGTTATTGTTAGGCTCGCGTTTGAACACTATGTTACCCGCTGGTAAGGGACGATGTGGTCGACGGTGAAAAACGCTTGTCTAGAAGTAACCTATTCACTCTTGATTAAATGACCCCTAGGTTGTAGTTATCAGGAAACACAGATTGCGGCAGCGCATTCCACACCTTAGCTGTAGACACAATGAAAGTATTCCCAAAACGTTTTGTGCGTATGGTTGGCAATGTCCACCTTGAGTACATACATGAGTACTACTGACAATGTGTATCTTCTTTGTAATGAAAACGTTAAACCCGAAATGAAATCTGATCTGTTTATCAAATTACTTACTATAATATCGTTTATTTATACGTACATTGTGGAATTCCTATGAAAACAGTAATTTAGGCAAACACAACACTTGGGGTTATGATTTGAGATTCAGATTAATTTCACCCCTAAATCCAATAATTATCCCTCAAGCAAATAAAGTAAAGCGTCCGTCCTATAGCTAGAGTTGCATCATCTGACAAAATCATGTTTTGAGATATAGATAAAAAAAATCGGGAATAATAAAAATTGATGCTGTTTATCAAATTTAAATCATACGCGAGAATTTTTGGTTTCATAAAATATATTTTTTGCGCACTTTCGGATAGGCAGTTTAAATTATTTATGTACGTAATCTTATCAAAAAATTGTTTGTAAACATAGCAATTTGGGGCGTTCTCATTTATATTCAGAATCTATTGATACTCGTAGAAGAAAAATACTACTTAAGAGACATCGATAGATATTTTTTTGCTGATTACGGATAAGAATATTTATTTCTCAAAAGAATTACACTGGCTTTCACTGACGTGAGAAACTTACATATTTATACAATTCAAACTAAGTTGAGCGTAGTACTTACAGGACAAAAGTATCATATCATAAGTCGATAATTAGATAGGTAGTTGTTCTTTATCACTTTATATGTTTACAGACGTATTAAAACTCAAAATCAGTCAAATGTCATATAGTGACACTTTAGCTATAGGACGGCAGATAGTAAGTACAAACAAGACAGACACATAAAGGGGCTTACCCACTATCTAATAAGCGCAAGCTCTGACGTCACAGCTAAGCTACGCTAACTCGGCGCAAGTTTGCGATCCCCCTCGATGTAGTTATCCTATGAAAATTAACAAGAGCGAGTCTCCTTCTAATAGTTTTCTGTTTGTCTTGTTAACTGTTTCTTGAAAGTGTATGAAGATAGCTAGAAGCTTACTATGTGGTAGTGTTGAACAGTTTTTGAATGTGATACTTGTAGATAAATGTATTTTAAAAGTTATTAAGTTTATTATTATATGTATGTTCGGGTCAAATCTTGCAACTGAATTTTAAAGCAGTTACCTTCAACAGATTTAGATGAAATTTAGCATACACGTTTGGTTTGGATGACAATGTAAGCTAAACTAAAAAGCTTGTTTAAAACATGTTTCATAGAATTAGAAAAAAAAATCTTTATAATTAAACTATTACGAAGGCTGGCTCGATGTGGCGCTATGAAAAACTTTATGGAACAATATGGCGGAATCTTTTATTCATTAGTGGCATTGAATTAACGCTAATTTAAATTGAAAAACGCAACATTACATAACATCTTTACTCTTCGAAGGTTTTGGTGAAGTCCAGCAGCCTACTGCCTTTAAACGGGCACGAATTCATACTATAGGCGGACTATGAAATTTGATATAAAAAAACCAAATATAACCCGCGATCTGGGAATCAAAAATAGGCCTTCGAGTTATCCCAGCAGAGAGGCTAGCAACCAAAAGTACATCGAGGGAATCTTCTTCATGGTGACTTAATTTGCCGTCTTGATTAAAAAAAAAAATTTGTCATCTTAGTCTATAACTGACCGACGGCGGGTATCAAGATAGTAGATATACAACAGGGTCGCGGATAAATTTGAAAGAGAGCTACCGCGGTCCTGGCTCAAGCAACTGAAGAAACAGGGGTGGGTTTTAGTCAGTAAAAGTCTGACACGCCCTCCCGCTTCACCCAGAGTGAAAGAAGTCATTGGATGATTTCCCAAACCAAAAAAACTAATTTTATAGATGTATATATATACAACAGCATTTCCTATCAGAAACTTCTAACGTCTTTTTATTCGTTGTCTTCATTTCTGAAGTTCGTGCCCTTCTTGGAAATACTTGGCGCCTCACTGACAAGCGGCTTTCCTAGCCTTCGGCTCTTCTCAGGCCAATGGTTCCCGTGAAATTGCGCGTTATTGTGCTGATCTAATCTGATCAGCGATTAGGGGATCAAAAAACTAAGACATTCCAGTAACATTGTAAACTATTTCTAAGTTAAATTGTACTTTATTCTTATGTACACTAAAGATTTATAAGCAGTGTACTTAGTAATAATTTACATAAGTACTTCTGAAATGTACGAATATATTCCTCTTTTCTAACAAAATGCAGAGGAAAATATTCTCAACTAGATATGTCCATTCCAGAACATGTTTATTCATAGTCTCCTGTGTGGATTTTAGTCGTGTGAATATTTTAACTATCATAGTTTTAGCACGGAGCTAGAAATAAAGCTCTATGTGGTCTTTTTAGTACCGTAAGACAAGGTAATATTACACGAGGAAGTAAAGATATTCATGAAATTTGAATTTTATAATGACCTATTTTTCCCGCAGCCTATTTTAAAGAAACATGAATAATCTGGGATAAAAGTAATCTATGGTACTTACTTATGATACAGTTTTATATCAGTAACTGAATTTTAGAGATTACCTTTTACAAATAATTTACCATCTTAATAATATTATTTTTGATGAAAAATAAATATAAAAAGTATTATCCAATTATAATGATACAAACCACACTAAACGGCCCCAACAATATTCCTTTAATACCAATATTAAGACTTAACATGGGATACAAAATGTTGTCATGATTTTGTTTTCAATACATTTTGTTATGTCAGCGAAAACTCTTGCCACAGCAAAAAAATTAACCAGTCAGCATAGTTTTGCAACAGGCAAGTATAATAAAACAGCTATGGAAGTCACTGTGTAAAAATTATTCACTAAAAACTTTTTTATAAACAACTTTTGTATTCTTCTCGGCAAACTCTTTAATTTGATAACTATTTCATTGCAGTGCACAAAAAATAACTAGTCCGCTATCTTGGGCCGTCCGCCATATTGGATTTAAAATGACGTCACATAGATAATCATGCATTGTCATCCAAACTAAAGATGTATGCAACATTTCATTTCAATCGGTTTAGGATAACTGCTTTAACATTCGGTTGCAAGATTTGTCCGGCATAAACTTACGTACAATATACAATATACATTGCGAGTTAAATAAAAGCTTGTAAAAAAAAGAGTAGGTACCAATTACCAAGTACCTACTCATATCCAGCATGCGTGTATTGACGTATAAGAGTATTAATAGGCGATAATTTTATAATAACTGGTGGCATTCTGTAGTTTCTACCTTGCCCATGGCAAAAAATGTTGTATCTATTTTGTATGAGTAAAACAACCTTCTTCCAGGTTCATTTATTTTTTTGTGTTTTCATAGTCAAAGTATCGTATCAACCCAGTGACATTCGTCAAAAAGGTACCTGGTATCTGGAGCATGACATACAGCACTATTCATCCCGGAAAATTAAAAACTTCATACGCGACTGGTTGGTGCAGATACTGTGTCCACTAGTTTCAAATAATATCATGAAACTTGAAAACTGTGTTGGAATTTCATTTATTCCGTCAAGACATTCCTGGAATCCTGAAATTAAAATGCTTTAGAAAAAGTTTCATATCGAAACAGGTTTTCAACCATCAAAACACTTTTATAATCACTAAGGTGATGTAAATATTTGCTCAGGAGAGTTTTTTAGTAAATGAAAAATCACTAGAACTAAAAATTCGTGTTGGTAGCAATATTTATTACTACGTTCGCAATCCTATCAGAGTAAGCATAACAATTACTCGAACATCCAAACCTCTGTTATATTTTACTATAATACAGATCGCATACTCGCAGTTTTCACTAGCAGTTTAAAAAATTGGCGTCACCTCCATCGGACCCAATTATACATATCCCAAATAAAATATTTAAAATTTCATTTTCATTTTGTACACACATCGGCGACATGTCACTTTATATATATATGTCCAGTAAAAATGTTATTTCGGTACAAAACAAATGTTTGAAATAAATCCAAACTTTATGACGCTTTGTTGCAGATCGTTTGAAATTTTAATCTGGGTGTTATAATAAAAATCGGATTTGTGTGTGGTGATAAAGATTATTCTGTTTGGGAAATGGCAACGATACGTTGCCGTTGACCTTTTTTATATTTATTTTTTTGTTTAACATTATTTTTGAATTGAAACTAAACCTGAAAAGCTTATCTGGTGTGTTTGAAATGAAAATTAAATGGAACTTCTAACAGCATTTGTTTTTATTACAAATTAAAAACAGTAAGCTGATATTGTGAAAGCTTGTTAGCGTCAAACGGAAACTCACGTGCCCGACTGTCTGTTTGTTGTCTGGATTTTACGCCAAACGATTGAAGTTACAGTCTTCAAATTATCACAGTATAAGCATCTTGTTGACCCAAAGCCACAAAAATTATCAAAAAAATTATTTATATGTTGTACCTACCCCATCGAGTGGGATATGGTTGTATGGAGCTCGTTGAGTATATAAATACAGTATGTTTTGTTTAAAAAATATTAAAAAACAAAGGAATGATAAGCCACCAAAGTCATAGAAGAATTTTTTGACTTCTCATTGACCTGTGAACTTCTAATTTAATGATAATGATAAACATTATCATATATTGTTACGTATATTTTACTAAAAAGTGCCAACATATTGATAAATCAGATTTTTTCTATGAAATTATCTATTTTATTCTATTACAACCAACTTGTTTTTACGTTTTGGTCTTGAACCCTAAATGTGCGAAGTCCGACTCGCACTTGACTGTTTTTTTTTCTACTAAACTCTTTTACAAAAGCACAAATAAAACTAGTTTAACATCCTAACATTACACCTGTTCTAGCTTCAGCCAGCGGCTTCACCCCCGTGAAAAGTGTTGTCTTATCCCAAGGAAACAATATACTGAGATGGGCTATGTGCTATTCTAGACATATGTGCCAAATTTCATCCAGATTCGTTCAGCTGTTCTGGCGTTATTGAGTAACGAACATCCATCCATCAATCCTTCTACCCAAACTTTCACATTTCTATACCAATATTATAAAGAGGAAAGACTTTTTTGTTTGTACCGAATAGGCTCCGAAACTACAGGACCGATTTAAAAAATTCTTTCACCTATTGAAAGCTATATTATTCCCGAAATACATAGGCTATAATTATGACGGGTGCGAAGCTGCGGGGGTCAGCTAGTATAATATAAGTAGGATTTCTCGAAGGGTTAAGATATTTACCTAAAGAACACCCTTATTTCGATATTATTTATGTGTAATAGTGGGCGAGTCAATTGCAACTAACCGGGCACAAATCCGGACTCCGGGCTGCTGTTCAAAAATTTCAGATGGAACCTGCCCACTTTTACCGACCAGGGAATCGAACCCAAAACCTCGTGCTTATCGGCGATGCAAAATACGCGCCAAGACGTGGAATTGCAGCCACAGCCCGTTTAACCTCGTGCTTAAACCAACCGCTTGCGAACACAAGCCAAAGAGGCAATCAGAACTAATCTATCACTGCTGTAACACTTATTTATTTATATATTAAATAATATATTAATTAATTTATTTATTCATTTATTTATTTAAATTTCATTCACAAAGGTACAAGTGCGGACTTAATGCCTTGGACATTCTCTACCAGTAAATCCAAGGGTTACGTGAGGGTGAAAAGAAAACATGGCGGTTGCATTATTAACACGTCTTTAGTAATCCTTTTTTTTCGTGGAGAAATGCTTATGCATATTGCGCTACCACGGTGAGATGGCGTAGTTATGTGGGACTCGAACTCACTAAAACTCCACGGTGTCCTCCTGTGCCGCTTATGGCGGGTACACAGGCACGCGTAAGCACTCACTGCGAACCCGCCGCAGCTGTCACCAGCGCACCAGAACACACTATACGCCGTGACCACCCCAGGGACTAAACCACCCCCCCGGTGGTTTCCCGCATTGTCGAGGCGGGGGGACTCAGTAACCGTGGCTTGTTCACCCACGGTGAAGCGAAGAGGAACCCGAGGATGGGCCGATCGTCAGGGCTTTTGCTGATAAGCCGACGACGTAGCGGCCAACATGTAGGTTGCGGTGCTGCCTGGGCGACATCGCAACTGAGACGTGCCGCGATGTCGTATCGGGTCTCCTAAACCCATACGATATCGCGGCTGAGGGTTGGAGGCCGCGGCGGGAGAGGAGTGCCGGCATTACGATGCGCCGCTCTCACTACCTTCCGCGGAAGAAAAAAAAAAAAAACAGTGGCAAAACCAGTGTCGCCTGTTACCAAGCGGCACCGCAACCTACTAGTTGGCCGCTACGTCGAGGCGTCGGCTTGATCGGCAAAAGCCCTGACGAGCGGCTCCTCCTCGGATTTCCCTTTCGATTCACCGTGGGTGATCAAGCCACGGTTACTGAGCCCCCCCCGCCTCGACAATGCGGGAACCCACCTCCGTCTTTAGTACCTAAACATCACATTTACTTAACCTCTGGCAGTACTTATCTTACACTTGCAGCACTTTCTAGGATATACGCTAAACATGAGAATTAAAAGAACCCCACTTCATTCTATTAGGACTCTAAAAAATGTGCACTCTTAAAATATTTACTTTACAGCTGGCATTTAAATTAAATGTTTTTTGTGTTTCCTCTGCTAGTCTGTAAACCACTTGTGTGAGATTATCACGATAACAATGATTATAAAATGTTGGATGTGTTGGAACATAAATTTCGTTGCTGGAAAATTAAAAAATAAACCGTGAAGACCATTCTTTTGAATGTTGACACAGTGACACATTGCATTGTGACATTGTTATTTGACTGAAAATGACTGGTTTATCACATAAGTAGTAAACAACTGGTATTTTACTGTATAGCTCGAGGGTGTAGAGATAATTAAATGATTAGATTTATCCTGGGGCGTGTCTTTTGCGTAACACATGATGATCATTGTTGGTAAAAATCTTCCTATAACCGTGTAGTACCGCGTAGCACCACGTAGCATCGCGTAGCATCGCGTAGCACCGCGTAGTATCACATAGCATCACGTAGTACCGCGTAGGAGTTCGTAGCACGGCGTAACATGGCGAGCACCGCAAAGTATCGTGTAGCAAGTCGTACCATCAACTAGTGGCGATTAGTTCAACTAAACTCAGTTTATGCAAATACAGCGTTGTGATTGGTAGTTTCTCAGCGGTCTCAACAAATTAGAACGTTGTATTAAATTGAAATCGGCCCTAATTTGCTGATGGGCTTAACCTGTCTGCTTACGCCTCCATGTGCGTAGCATCATGTTGCACCATGTAGCACCGCGTAGTACCGCGTAGTATCGCGTAGCAAGTCGTACCATCAACTAGTGTCGGTCAGCTTTCGCTCTAGCGCAAAGCTTTTCTCTTAAGTTGCTGATGGCCTTAACGTGTCTGCTTACGCCTCCATGTGGTTTAAACCGGTAGGAGCTCATGTTTCCCAGGCGGCGATGAACCTGTAACCTGAGACAAAAAAGTATTAACAATTTGAGAAACAAACATAAAAATGTATCCTTATTAATAAAAAGTATATGTTTATTACTTTCCAGCTTGTAATCCCATAACAATGAAAATAACATTTAAGAAATAAAATGACTCGTTAATAATAAATTCACAACAACAAACAAACCAATCACAAAACACTTACAAAAATTAATTGACACTGCAATAGGTTGACGTCACACGTCACGATTCATTCACGTCATTTTGAATCACGTCGCGTCAACGCTGACGTAGACGAGACATGTTCAATTAGCGATTATCATTCGCGAACGAATGAATTGAACGACTGAACGACTGTTTGCTTTTATTATTTCGGTTTTATGGGTCAATTATACGGTTGAATTTGGATTGCGATTGGAGAAATATTGAGAGAGGATGTTGGTTATATTGTGATATTGATCAGGTATTTATTAATATATTTGGACAACTCTTCATGAAAAAGGAATTATTTTTATACCTTCTGAGCGCAGGCAAATTTTTTAGCACAGTTATTTTTCTTTAGCAGTGGATTCATTTCATTTATTCATAAAACAATTTACATTGTGTTGAATTTATACACATGCAAATTCACATGCAAATACAAAGAACTATAATTTATTAATTAATATTTCAAGTGAAATTCAAGCAAAGTGCTAAAACAGATTTATATTAATGTCCATAAGTTTTAAAAATAATGTCCAACAGTTATAAAACTTAATATTAACAGAACAGGATTAAAATATAATGTCAAACAGATTCAAATATAATGTCAAACAGTTATAAAAAAAACAAAAAAGATGTCAAAAGATTCTAATTTCACTCCATGATTCTGAAGCGACTAGAATGGTTTATAGAACATAATAAAATACTATCTCCTGGAACAACGGGTTTTAGAAAAAATCACTCATGTCATGATAGTCTGGCACGCCTAGTTACCAAAATACAAATTGGCTTTACCAAAAATACCCCAACTGTAGCTATTTTTTTGGATGTGAAAGGGGCTTATAATAACGTTCTTATTGACCGGGTTGTACATATTCTGAATGATATGAAAGTTGGGAAATACATTTGTTCATACATTTGGGAATTTTTAAAAGAAAGACATCTTACTATAAAAGCTGACGAAAGCAACATACAGTATGTAAGATGGACTGGTAAGGGAATTGCACAGGGTGATCCTTTATCCCCCCTTCTCTTTAACATAATTACGGCCAGTATCTGCCAAAATATCAATAACGTTTGTGTTAGTCAATACGCTGATGATTTTGTGCTATATTGCAATGACACTAAAATAAAAGACACCGTAGATAATATGCAGCAAGCTTTGGATTTTTTTGTATCATCAATAGAAGTTTTGGGATTGGAATTGTCAAGCACTAAGTCTAAATTATGTATATTTACCAGAGGCCGCAGGAGACTTTCTGTCGATATTAAAGTAAATAACAATGCTTTAGAAGCTGTCGACCACATTAAATATTTAGGAATGTGGTTAGACAAATGCTTAAGATGGGGGAAACATATTAACGAGTTAAATGAGACTTCACAAAAAAAAAACCAGTTACTCAAAGTTCTGGCGGGATCGTCATGGGGTGTCCATCCTGTATATATGCGTAGACTTTATATGTCCCTCATTAGAAGCAGAATTGATTTCGGATCTTTTTTGTATGATAACGCTGCAATTAGTCATACTTATAAACTGGAAAAATTACAAAATCTAGCTCTTAGAATAATTGGCGGTTTTATTAAGTCTACTCCGATACATGTTATGGAGAGTGAGTTGAGTATACCTCCTTTACAAATAAGAAGACAATTTCTATCTATAAAATTCTGTTTAAAGCTGCAATCCAGAACAAATGATATTTCTACAAGTTTGGTTAGGGATCTTAGTAGTATGACCGAAAACAGGTACTGGGATAGGAAGAAGAAACCTCTACTAACTACTCCACACAATATGATTAGTGAAGAGGAGATCTCGTCTTCTTTTCCTGTTTTGATGTTTACTTTAGATACATGGGTGTCTAACATAGATATTAAGGATGTTATTAAATGTAATCTAGTTAGTGTCACAGCTCCAAAATCACATTATGATATTAATGCCTTAAAGTACAATACACTCAATGAATTACGGGAAACATACACTGACTGGCATGTTATATACACAGATGGTTCCAAAACATCAGAAGGAGTAGGAGCAGCTTTTTGTGATTTAGCTAATAAGTGTCAGAAAACTTATAGAATGAATAATCATATTTCCATCATGACGGCTGAACTATTTGCCATTTCTGAGGCTTTGAGATATGTGACAGATCTAAATGTGAGTAGAGTTGTGATATGTACTGATGGTAAAAGCGCCTTACAACATATTTCTAAATGTGTTCATAATGGATCAAAGGGTTTAGCTATAGCATACACAATTTTGAAACAAATTCAGTCATACAACCAGACTGGTAAAAGAGTTGCTATTCAATGGGTACCGTCCCATGTAGGACTTTCGGGTAATGAGGAGGCTGACAGATTAGCCAAAGATGCCATTCTTATAGGTACGCCAATACGGGATATATTGCCAAGCTATTCGGAAATGTTAAGTAAATTTAGAAAATTAAACAATTTATCTTGGAGGGAACATTTTAATGAAAGATCTAAATCGAAAGGAATCTGGTACAAAAGTATACAATGTGAGCCTCCTCATATACCCTGGTTCTCCGGGTCAAAACTAACTCGAAGTCAAATTGTTGCGGCGCATCGATTGCGGTCAGGACATGTTCCACTAAATAAATTTGCCTATCTCATGCGAAAATCGGACTCCCCTAACTGTGAGATGTGTGGGAAGATAGAGGATGCACAGCATGTGTTGGTGGAATGTGTCCGATATACAAATAAGAGAAATGCACTTCTCATTTCAATGAAATTGTCGGTAATGGATGTTGGAATGTTCCATGGTATTTTATCTAATCCAACTTCTGAAGCAGCAAAAATATTATATACTTTTCTGTTAGATAAGAAATTAGATTAAGTTGTGTGCTATTTATTATGATTAGTTTAGGAAGTAAGTTTATACCTGTAAAAGCACAATGGGATTGACATCGTCACATTTGTGCACAAAAATCCCTTAAATAAATGAGATAATAAAAAAAAAAAAAAAACTATAATGTCAAACAGTTATAAAATAATGTCAAAAGATTCTAAATTCTATAATGTCAAACAGTTATAAAAATAATGTCAAAAGATTCTAAATTCTATAATGTCAAACAGTTATAAAAATAATTTCAAAAGATTCTAAATTATACAAAGTCAAAAGAGAAAAACAAATGTAAATTATTTATTATTGTTTGACCTTAGTTTCGATATATTATACAGACATTTTTCTAATAAAAAAGCTTTTAATTTTGTTTTAAACAAGTGGGTGTTATAAATCAGGATCTTTATCTCAGAAGGCAACGCATTAAATATCTCTACAGCTTGGTACTTTGAACAATGCTCTACTATATTAAATTGTGGTGATACTAGCTGCTTAAAAACTTTTCTCCGCGTGCTCTCTCTAATCTCACGCTCTGCCTGTGATTAAAAGTGTATAGGTCATTGTTTACGTGAGGGTGGAATTTAGGCCAGAGGCGTCATGTAGCGGGAGCCAAGAGCTGGACGTTGTCATCGAGGGAAGCCTAGAAAACGCCGGCGTGATGGCTTGCAGGCAAAACACAGTGAAGAGTGGAAAACTTTGTCTATCAGTGGGAATAATAAGTTGGTTGACATAAAAATCTTATTTTTTGAAACTATTTTTATTTTTTGTCCACCAACAAATAACTCAAAACAATAAATCTTCAACCCTACTAGTCCAAACTCGAACTGCGGTTCGACTTTTAAGTTGGCCCAACTGTATCAAAGGCCACAACCACGTATGAATAATGAAACGAGACCTCCGAAAGAAGTTTATTTATTCATTTCCGGTTCGTTGATCAAAAGGAACCGTCTCGTACCGACGGCCGGCAAACCGACAAAATGACGGTTTTCACAATACCTCTTTTGTAGCGATTTTGAATTTATAAATCGATGTATGTTGGGATTGAAAGAAATGTGAATTGCGAAGGTTTTGATGTTTCGTTTATATTTCTGTTTTTTTTTTGCTTGTAATGAATGTTTTTTCATGTAAGGGTATTTTGAGTTGGCTGTAAGCTTTATAACCTTAACTATTCCTAATACGGTTCAAGTCGCTGGGCAACTCTACTAAACGTACTTAAATACAGTATTTTGCGCCCTGTATTGCAACATTAGTGGCGTACATTAGGTTTAAAAAAACCTACGTATGGACACTTGGGGCAGTCCAACATGTGTGTCGTATTCTGCACAAAGGCACCACAATGAATACTCACATTGGGGTTCAGACGGGTCTATAAAACCAAATTTTGCTAAATTGTGTTTGCAGCGGCCAACTTGGATACGGAATCGATTGAGCAAACATGCTGCATAAAAATATATTCACATGTTTATAGTTAAATATTACATTTAACAATTTACCTACTACTTATGTACTTAAAATGTGTAATTAAAAGAACATTGTTTGTTTAATTAACGTCGTCCAAACGCGCGTCGTCCATATTTTTATAAACTGCTACCGTCACGAACTTATTAATTCCGGCATAACGATCGCATGACTTAATAAACTTCGCTTCGAAAAGAATGTACTGTTAATTTTATAATTGTTTTCATATTCTGAATACATAAATTGAACTGAGACAGATATTTATATTTATATGATACATAAGATGCCGCAACCACTTTTTTTCTTCTTTTAGAGTCGATGGAAAACTCTTAATTTGGGACCAGTAGGCAGCCACACCAATCGCAGCGTCAGTGGCGTTCATAAGGTCCTCCAAAGTGCAAGTGTGTGGGCACTTGGGGCACTCCAGCATTTGTGTCATGTTCTGCACAGGGGCACCACACTCACATTGTGTGTCATATTCTGCACAGGGGCACCACACTCACATTGTGTGTCATATTCTGCAAAGGGGCACCACACTCACATTGTGTGTCATATTCTGCACAGGGGCACCACACTCACATTGTGTGTCATATTCTGCACAGGGGCACCACACTCACATTATGTGTCATATTCTGCAAAGGGGCACCACACTGACATTGTGTGTCATATTCTGCACAGGGGCACCACACTCACATTGTGTGTCATATTCTGCACAGGGGCACCACACTCACATTGTGTGTCATATTCTGCACAGGGGCACCACACTCACATTGTGTGTAATATTCTGCAAAGGGGCACCACATTCACATTGTGTGTCATATTCTGCAAAGGGGCACCACACTCACATTGTGTGTCATATTCTGCAAAGGGGCACCACACTCACATTGTTTGTCATATTCTGCAAAGGGGCACCACACTCACATTGTGTGTCAGACGAGTTTATAAAACCCTATTTCGCCAAATTGCCTTTGCAGCGGCCTACTTGGGTATGCAATCGATTGAGTGCTTTCCATACGGACAACTGCAGTTCACGGCCACAACCATTGATACGCCTGTTATGATTCAATTCTTCTACCGAACCATTTCTTGGGATCCCCCTTCAATCTAACCAGATGCAGATGGTGTGGTATTTATTAAAGATCTACTTACGTTTCATAACACTACACAATCCATCTTCACATCTTTTGATATCGCATCAATTTGTGTAACTCATTTTTATATATATTCTTTGTATTATTACCTGTAAAGCATATTTTTAGTTATTTCTGATTGTTTCTTTATTTCTTTAACTTAATTTGTATTGCTTATTTGCAAAATTATGGAATTTTTTATACTTTATATAGACATACCATGGGTACCATGGACTATAATACCTAGACCTTTCCTTAAGCTAGTTGTACATTATTGTAAGGTCAGAGCAGACTGTCCCGCCTTTGTAAAGCCGTTTTTATTCGCTCTGTTCTGATTGAGATTTGAATTTGAAATTGAGAAGAGATGGCAGATCGAATGAAAAACGGGCTTCAGCTTTTTCTTGTAGTCTAGAATCTGGTCTGAACGCTGACAGTGGGTCATACTGAGTACTATATTACGAAGTGTATTTTCTATTCTTAAAACTCTTTAAAAGCCTTAAACCTGTGCAACTTTTATGTAAATTTACTATTTTCTGAAGTGCTCTAAAATATATACTGTGAGTGTTATATCGTGTATGATTTACCCACGTATCTGGCTACTAGCCGTTTCACTGCTGACCTGCCTGCCTTTCCTGACCGTATGCCTGTTACTCCGTCGTGGTGCCTGCTCACGTGTCTCTCTCGAGCATACCACGACGGTTTGAAGAGTTCCAGTCCATCCAGCTGTCTACCTTACCTGCCCGATTGCCTGCTTGTCCGTCGAGGTGTCTGCTCACCTAACTACCTCGGACATTCTACGACTTCCTGCTCGACCTACTGCCTGTACCTGCCCACGTCGCGCGAAGCCGGCCCTTTAGTTTTATACTTCTTTATGCTTTATTTTTATAGCTTTAATTTAATTTTTATCTTGATTTTAATAACGTGGCTTACGTATAGCTCCACTGAGCTATACGTAACGCTACAATGGATATCATTATTTTACATGAAACGACTACCTATCTGACCTCTACAACCCAGTAACTGGGTAAAATACGATATCCTGTGCAAAACTCGTGTCAGATTTCAAGCTTCTGAATAAACTGAACAACAATACGATCGACGATGTATCTACATCTGTGATAAGCATTGTTAGTAATATCGCCTATTTGTAATGGGACTCTAGTTAAATTAGTTTTTTCACAAGACACACTTGTTTCTTTATCATTGGGTATCTAACGAGTTATTCACAATGCTTGACAAGAATATTTATCACCTACTTTCATTTTACTTGGCATTAAAACAACGTCCTTATATATAACAATTCTGACCACTATCTCATCATCATCAGCCTTTTTAATGTTTCCACTGCTTAAACACAGGCCTTCTCTCTGTCAAAAGGGAATGGGTTGGTGGATGTCAGGTGTCTTTGAATTTTTGGTTCTAGGCATAGAGCAACACGGACCACCGGCGGACCGGAGGGGAGTAGCCATACGCAGGCATTCCCCTCTGTCAAAGTACAAGTCCACGTGGTCCTATGCGTACAATAAAACTAGATGCAGCCGCACTGCTCAGTAGACTAAATCTAGTTGCGCTACTGAATCGACGTCCTAAAAAAATGCCGAATTATTCTGTTTTTTTTGCTGCAAAAAGAGATCTGCCACGTCAAATTTACAATAAGATGGCGTTATCTTTCATATGTAAGCAATTTTTAATCATATTATTACTATTTACTTCTATAAAACTTAAAAATTACAATATTATCGGTCGGTGACGTTTCGGATTTGTTTACCAACACAGGCCGCTCGCCCGCATACAATATGCGGATCGGTCGAGCAACTGATCCGAGTCTGTTTCCGAGTAGTCGCCTGTCACCGAGCGATAGTGTTGTTACCGGTATGTTTGTAGATAGTTATCGATAAGAATGGTCAAGGCAAAGGAGTCTATATCCATACAGAGACATTTTTGAGATTGAGTTTTATGATTTATTTATTGTAAGCTTTATTTTAATATACAGACACAACCACATGACAGTCCGAATGGTGATAGACGATTCGTGTACGTTGATTATGGTTTTGATTTATTAACAAATAATATAGATGAAGCAACAGATGTCCTAGTATTTCTATTAGTAGGCATTAATACTCCATGGAAAGTCCCAATCGGATATTTTTTTGTTAAAGGCACAAGTGCTAAGTTAAAAGCTCAGCTTGTACCTAAAGCCTTTGAATTAGTACATGAAACTGGAGTGGAAATAAAAGCATTAACGTGTGAAGGCGCTCAAGCAAATTTAGCGATGGCCACAGAGCTAGGTTGCTGCTTAGTTGCAAATAAATTGCAAACTACCATATTGGAAAAAAAAAATATTTGATTCACCACGATACACAGGTAAAAACCTGTGTATCGTGGTGAATAATTTTTTTTGGCATTTTGATCTGTATTGAGAGTACCAAGTCTATCTTCCAAGATATAATACAATATGGCCTGAAATATATGCCACTCCACAGGATAAGTCAAGATCACATCGAACTCTTTTTTAGATTGTAAGAAGTCATGGTGGTTGTTGCGATAATCCCTCAAGCTCTCAGTTTGAAGCAATTTAATAAGAAAACTTGTTAATACAGAATTAACACAAGCTGGCAGCGGCACAAACTGTATTCCATTGGAAAAAATATTGATACTAATGCACATCAAGAAGAGTCAATTTTACAAATTTTCTTAACGATTTAATTGATGAGATTGAAGCTCTAAATTTTTTATCACCTTTTGCCGAGAAAGTTGTAGAATACATAGCTGGATTTGTTATTGCCTCGATATAAAAAAAAAATGCAATACGTGCATAAAAGGTTTGCTTGGGCCGATTGATGAAAAAAGTTTAATAAGTACACCAAAAAAGCAGAGGACAGTTACTTTTTGCTTCAAAATAGGTAATACTTTTATGGCCGGATTTGTGAAAAAGAAATAAGACGACGTTTAAGTGACGACAATAAACCTACACGATGTTGTACTACACATGAAATCGTGACACATGCCTTAAACAAGTTTATTGGCAAAGACCTGTTTTCCTCTATTAGTTACCATTTACACAAAAATGATTTTACAAATCATAATTTGGAACTGGCAATATTAATAATGGTAAAATATACTGCTACAAGAATTTCGTTCTTAATGAAAAAAGCAGACAAACAAAAATGTATTCGTCATATTTATACAAAACTAATCTATTTTAAAAACCAGTGATAGATACAACTATCACTGGTTTTTTAAATTAACATTAAGTTTATTTGTTAGATGATATAATTATTGTAGTTCATAATAAATAAAGTCAATCTTTATAACACTAACTAACTTTGTATCACTTTTTAAACCGTATATCCCGAACCGAGTTCTTGAATTTATCGATAATGCGTATCGACAGTAGTTACAACCACGGCTGTAAGCAACTTGTCAGTGTAGTTGCGTCATCTCATTATACTGTCGTGACACAGAATGTATCCATGTGTGTGCAAAATTGTTAGTGTATTTTTTAATTTTTATGTGTGAGTTTCGTAGTAACAGACGATTATTTTTGTGTGAGAATTTGTTAAAGTGTGGGTAGAGCAGATTTCCCCCCGCAAAAAATGACAGACTGTTTTGTATCGGGACAAAACGCTATGGCTACTCCCCTCCGGTCCGCCGGTGGTCCGTGTTGCTCTATGGTTCTAGGACATGCTGGTTTCTTCACGATATTTTCTTTCACCGTTTTGATAGCACTGGTGACGAAATAATTTACACAAAGTAAAACGCCCATGCCTGGGTTCGAACCCTCGACCTACAACTTCACAAGCACTATTTATGCTTACCGAAATTCAATTAAAACAAATATGCACAAAACAAAAATGCATTTTTGGCCCAAAATCTGAAAAAGTACAACCATACCCGCTGACCTACCTTCATCCAAAGTCGTGCATAAACAGAGGCGAGAGAGGCGTATTTCCAAAATTAGGTGGACTTTTCACGTAGTACGAAACGTTACGTCATTCAAACGTCGAATGAAAGGAGCGGTATGAACGAATGAATGAATTTTTATATACAAAAATAACCGAATGTTGGTGTTAAGCTAGTCTTTTTAATTATGGACTGCTTTACAATTTCGGATTTTTGTTCTACTTTTTGGTAGAATAATGCTTTTTGCTGAATACTTTTCAGAAACATAATATCAAAGGTATTTGTTATAAATATTTTTGTTCCTTTTTGCGAATACTTTTCAGAAACTTAATATCAAAAGTATTTTTATAAAATATTTTTGGTAACATGCTTTCAGTTAAAATTGAAATTTTAAAGCGGAATCATTTTTATTTGCTCGTTCATTCAGTTCATCCGTTACAGTTCCCCGTGAAAGTTTAAATCGCGCTATCAAAACAAAAGAACGTAAACCGAGCAGGAATTTAGTATATTTGCATGTCCAATGGCTTTTCTCTTTCATGTCTGACCAACAGACCTACGTAATTGTCCAAACCTAAAAATGAACTGTGCTGCAAACTGCACGGCACACAAAGCACCACGGCGGAGCGTAAAATGCCGCCTGCTCTGCTCTTTTTGTGCGAGCAAAAAGTGGCTACATAGTACACCGCAAAAATTCACTCTGTAAGAATTAACGAATGCTGGACCACGCGACGCCACGAGCCGCTAAAAAAACGACTATAAGCTTCATGGATTTTCCCCAAAATCCGACAAGCCACTTGTTAACTCCGCTTTAATTAATAATAGAAAACTCGAAAAACTAACTAAGAAGATGATTTTCTATAATTCTTATACAAAGTTCAAAATCCAATTAAAAAGCTACACACAAAATAAACATCTCTCAGTCTCCGACGCGAAAGAAGACAGAGTTGTAATTACCGAAAATGTGAAAACGTTGAAACTTGAAATGGAAAAGTATTCATATTATTCTCTGAGCAGGACAGATGGAAATTACGTTTGAATTCAGTTATAACTACAGTTTATTCGTAATTTTTTTGTTTCCTTCATAAAAGTTGTGTCAGCTGGCTGGCACGAAATTCGTTGGGATGATTTTTTTTCTATAAGTTTAAAAAGTCTGCCTTTTGCAGCGGAAAATGTTAGCTGAATAATTGTATTTGATCAACATACGCTGTATTCTTTTTGAGTAATGGTATGACTGTATTGTTTAACTATGTCTAGAATATATTACATCATAATATATTCTAGACATAGTTAGTAGTTAGTAGTTAGTCTGCCTGCATTCCCCGAAAGGTTGGGCAGAGAGCCACCTATAGTAGGTACAATAACTTTGCACCAGTTATGTTTAAGTCCCACGTAATAAGGGACGAGCCTATCGCCATCAAGTGGGCTCATATATAAGTTTCCGTACAAAACTATTTTTAGTTTTTTTTTTCACTGTAATTACAAAGTAAAATCCAATTAAAAATATATTTTTGAATCCAGTACCGAAAACACCCCGATAGTTTGCCGAACAAATCCGAGCCCGTGTGACGTCACAACGTTCATTTCTACTCATTGTAGCACATAGCTGATACATTGTTTTGATTTTTAACCGATTCAATCTTGTTATTATCGTCAATATATTGATGAATATCGAATATATTGATCATAAATATCGAACCTTAAAAGTTATCGTGCTTGCTTCGTACCATTATGTACGAATACTACAAAAAGATCCCAATTATATGTGTTTCACGCAATAGCCTAGTACCTAGCAATCTACTAAATTTAAGCAATGTTCTATGTCTAACTAAATTCCAAATATAATGTGTTAATTCTGTTGTTATCTTGTTCTAATTTAGTATTAGATTCATATTTTATGTTCAATGTAGAATCTCCCAACAAATAGTGCAAGTTGCATCAAAATCAGTCCATCAGCTTTCAATATATGGAGCATACAACCGAACTCCTTACCGACAATAATCACGAATGACTGTGTAAATTGAGTTATTATGGATATTTTGTCAATCTTTTAGGTACCTTACTATAGAAATTGCTAATTATTAGTGATGGTGTACTACAACAAAAAAAAACTTAATTCCATCGCACATTTCAACACAATAAAAAGTGCAAAATAACTTTCATTCCGGAAGCCATTGTCTTTCATTGTTTTACTTGAATTTGTTTTTTTTTGTAAAAATGTTTTCATACCGGTTGTATTTTGGGGAGTGTGTGATGGAATCGGATGATCTAATTGGTTTGATGAACCAATTTTTTTTTGTAAAAAATTAAAAGGTCATATATAAGTTTCCGTACAAAACTTTTTTTAGTTTTTTTTTTCACTGTAATTACAAAGTAAAATCCAATTGAAAATATATTTTTGAATCCAGTACCGAAAACACCCCGATAGTTTGCCGAACAAATCCGAGCCCGTATGACGTCACAACGTTCATTTCTACTCATTGTAGCACATAGCTGATACATTGTTTTGATTTTTAACCGATTCGATCTTGTTATTATCGTCAATATATTGATGAATATCGAATATATTGATCATAAATATCGAACCTTAAAAGTTATCGTGCTTGCTTCGTACCATTATGTACGAATACTACAAAAAGATCCCAATTATATGTGTTTCACGCAATAGCCTAGTACCTAGCAATCTACTAAATTTAAGCAATGTTCTATGTCTAACTAGATTCCAATTATAATGTGTTAATTCTGTTGTTATCTTGTTCTAATTTAGTATTAGATTCGTATTAAATTTTTACTTTGATCATTAAAGACTGATAATAGTAAATTTTTAAGGGAACTTTCGAGCAAAGTTGACATTGTTGTATAATTACGTAACTTGAAAATATGATTTTTTGTTTATGGTGATATATTCATTATTTTATACTTAAATGACAGATATAGGCGTAAAACTAACATTTCTGTTTGAATTGTGAGAATCGATCGACGTATTTAAGAGATATTTACTGAAGAATTAGTGTAACGAAAATCTAAGTACCAAGTTAATATTTTTACGTTTCTGTTCTACAAACTTTTTAGTGTTTGTAAATATATAATAGACATTAGTTTTCAATATTATTAAAGGATATTGTCAATCTGCCTAGCCTTTAACCCAGTAACTGGGTAACACGGTACCCCTTGGCAAGATTGGTGTCAGATCTCAAGCTTCTGTCTACCCGTAACGACTGTAAAAGATCTTCAAATGACAGCCGGGACCAACGGCTTAATGTGCTTTCCAAGGCACGGAGGAAACACGGTATTTTGAAATGGTCACCCATCCACGGACCGACCTCGTCAAGCGTTGCTTAACCTTGATGATCGAAAAGTGCAGCTGTTATTATTTATCCACGAGCTCCTCTATTAAGGGATATGTAAATAATGGGAATTACCAAAAAAATTTACGTGTATGTGTATCATATTTAGTGGTATCTAATAAAGTTTTTTGTTAACCAAAGTCAAAGTTTCGCGCCAATCGTGTTTGTTTACTTTTTATTTTACACCGATATCACCTACCTATATGTAAAAACGATTACATTATGACAATTATGTTTCCTAATGTACCTGGTAAACAACATTATCTAACACCGGTCCACTCTCACGTATGATTTATTACGACTACTATATTTAAGCTCAAAACTTCCAATTCGTCCATCAGGTGGGTATATTATCGACACTAGCCTTTATAAATCCTTTATCACACATGACTAAATAAAAGAACAATGGCGAGATTTTAGCTGACTTAAATTTGAGCGTCTGAAAGTGAGTTATATACGAAAGACGTTCTATTAATTGTCTACATTTTTTAAATATATTATTGGGCTGGTTCAAAACGGATAAAAAAAAAACATAATAAATAAAAAGTTATTTGATTTTACAGTTAATTTCTTTAGCTTAGTGTTGCCATTATATAATTATTTTATCTGCTAAGTGACAAGTAGTAACTATATTAATTAATAATATAATTAATGTATTTATTGCAGTAAATGAGTTAACAATACAGTTTATGTCTAAGTATAAATGTTCCTCGCAGGTACGTAAGAATATTGTAGAAATAAATGAATTACTTTTAGTTAATGATTGGCAAAAAGACTAGTATCCAAGTTTAAAAAATATAGCTTGGTTGTTGACGAGGACGACGACCTTTTGATAAACGTCAAAGTCGCTTAGTTTAAATAAATATACTCTTTTCAAAGAGTATATTATGCATTTCATGCTGAAATAACTAGGTAAGGGAAATGCTAATGCGATATTCCCCTTTTACTTCCACGAAATTGAATAATATTACCTATTAAACACATTATTAAAAGTTACCCAGACATAACCTACAAAAGTTTATGACTGAATATCTATTATTCTCGACATTCTCAAACAAAAATTATTGCACAAACTAATTCAGAACATCACCCTGAGTTAAACCAGATATTTTTCATTTAAAGACGTAGGAATTTAATCTCAGCTAAAAAAATGTATGGGCACCTGCCATTGTTCTTTGTTGTTTATTAATATTTTTGCACTAATTTTCGGATATTTTTAGTCAATCTACGTATAATTGACACTATAGTATCATGATTTCCTTGAACGTTATGACGTCACCAACATGGCGACCAATTGTGGCCCGTTTGTAGTCACGTGATTCTATTCAAAATTTTATCAATTTTCAATTGCTTATAATAAATTGAAAAAAAATATTTAAGAGTTTTTTGAAACGACAATATAATTTAAGTTATGTAAAGTTTCGAAATAAATTAAAAAAATCGTATTTTTTTTTTAATTCAACAACCCAATTCCGCCTAGCCCGTTTCATCATCGGACTACAAGAGGTACGGCGATGCGCCATCGGTACATGGTGGACCCATACGCACTAAACTTTTTGGAAATACTTTCATTATGCGTACAGCTAAAGAGTGGTATTTCCTTCCGGAGTCTGTGTTTCTCGTTATAGCAACCTCGGGGTCTTTAATTCAACAGTGATTAGGTTACTTCAAGGCAAGCATGCTAAACCGTCGACCACATCATCGCTTACCATCAGGAGAGATAGTGGTCAAGCGCGAGCCCATAAAAAATAAAAATAAACACTTTGCCCGAGTCGGGGAATGAATTCAATACTACTTGATCAACGAGGTAGTCTTGAAATATATTGTCTATATACCTCTAGCAGAGATATTTGTCTTCAGGAATACATGAATTTAAATGATATTCAAGGCTGACTCGACCCAGCTTCTGATTTTGACCGTAGTCTCGTCAAGTTGTACCTTTGCTAACCACTAATTGGGTTGCGGTCTCGGGTCTGACGGCGCACAGTGTAAAATAGTGATATTTCACCACATCTGGTCCTATTGCTGTTATTCTTAGTAAACGGATGATCAAGAGGGAATGCAACATAGAATATAATCCAGTTTATTGTAAACCAAAAAAGTTACATGTCTCTTGTTCTCTGTTTATTAGTATTGGGACATCTTCACTTAATATTAATTTTACTAACGACGCGACCATTCATTATCTTGTATATTTAATTGGTCTCACAATATAGGCCCGTTTTCCTTGAACGTTTGTTGCGATTTATCCGTGAGACGGCAGGCACTTGTCAAAGTATATTCTTTCTTTACAACTCCATTACGATTTTAACTTTTTCCTGGTATTATTCCCAAAACATTTTGAACGGAGCCGCAAGTGATGTTTAACGCTATCCTCATTTAGTAAAAAATAACTTTATTTTTGGAAGTCGGTGTCTTTCTTTTTCTTATTGTTTTTGCGATATGTACACCGACTTCCAAAAATAAAGTTATTTTTCACTTTGTACTTTTTTATTTGGAAGTCGGTAGTATTTTTTTGCAAAAAGTTTTTTTATTTTATTTTTCCCTTTTTAGTTGTACCTACCTAAAATAGGCAAGTTGTTTAGTAAGGTACCTATAAGGCCAGAATAGAATTCCGGAATAACATGAAACTTGGACATAACCGGTGAAATGAGAGATCTGCGTACCCCTTTAGAGCGTATTGGCGTGATGTTATGTTCTGAAATGGTATAAACAATAAAAATACATGCGATTACAGCAACAGCAGAATGATTTGCCGTTTTTTATTGAAGAGTTCTCTGTATATCTCCGAAGTTCTTCAGATCTTTACCAAATTAAAATTGGACCAATTGAGAAACATACTCTTTTAAACAAAACAATAATTTTCAAAATCAATCTACAATTGACGGAGATATCGGTGAATACACATTTAAAAAAAAACATACATGAAGGCGAATATAGAACTTCCTCCTTTTTGGTAAGTCGGTTAAAAAAACAACTTTTTATAATAACAACTGCGGCATTCATATGCGGCTTAACCTAAGAAACCTGCAATTAATCTATATACTGGCTGATGATTTTTTAGGTCAGAGTACTTACTCACATACAGATTTAATATTCTTAGATTGCATTAGTTTCGTGGTACAGTACTTGGCTAACCACGGTACCGCACTATATCCTATATATCTCCTTGTCTATAATAATAAACAGAACACAGCCGTTCACTACGTACATAACCGCTATACAAACCCTCTCGTGGTTATTAGCCGGCCAAGCAAAACAAAGCAAAGGGAACGAACGGATGCTGCTGTGTGGTATAACTAGCTATATAGAAACGTTTTAGAGTAAGTTCGTGCTGAAAGTTGGCATGGATAAAGTGAATGGAGTTTGGAATGTTCATGTAATTATAGTTTTACTTTCGGAATGCTAAGATAAATCTTGTGATGGTAATAGTGACCTAGAACAAATGGTTCGAAGATATGTAACATCCATCAACCCAACCTGGGTTCACGTGGTGGATTAAGGCCCCATTCCCTCTCGCACAGAGAGGAGGCCTGTGTCCCAGTGGTGAGCATATTAAAAGGCAGATGATGATGAAGATAAATCTTACTTCTTATTAAAAATAACCAATTGTTTTTACTTATACAAAATTTTGAAATCATGGTTGTAAAATCCTAATTCATTCAATATACTAAATCCATTTCAACTATTGCATTCTAAACTTAGACAAAACTTTATAGATTGCTTTAACTCAATTCCAGTTCTATAATTTGTTTAATTCAACAAACAAACAGTCGTCAGGACCAGATTAGTTGCTCCAGAACTTCATTGCTTCTCGAGTCACATACATGTCACTAACTCAGTACAGACCACGGCGCATACGTGCCTTTGTGGCTCAAACAATAATCTTGCGCCACGCCTGTGCCTCGGCGCCTGGTGAACCATCGATTTTTAAACGGCTCGCCTCGGCTAAGCTGATTTCGTTTTTGTTTACATACCGGATTCTACTTTAATGGAATGGTTCTGATTTGTTGGCTGGTGGGAATAGCGGTAATCCTGCTCGTGGGTGGAGGTAAACAAGTGTGGTCTCAAGTGCGAATTTGTGTTTAATGGGTTTTGGATGAGAGTGAAAATAATAGTTTGGCCTATGATATACCTAACAGTAGGTAGTATTTGTTGTCTTGATTTTGAGTACTTACGTATGATGACGATGCCATGTAGCCGATTTTGGCCTCAGCGACCGCACTCCTTGGCTCCTCCATGTGACTTGCATATCCAAGTTTGACCGAAAAACTCCAAGCACAAAGCGAAAATGTCAGACACTAATAATTGTCAACATTATAAATGGTATCTTTTGTGTGATGAACACTAAAACAATACATAATATTTTCATATTTTTCAAATGTATCGAGTTGTTTAGGGTTGCGTACTCGAAGGGTTCAAACGGAGCCCTATTGCTGTCACTCTCGCGTCTGTCTGTCCGTCGTCTGTCACACAGGTTTCACAGCCAAACGGTTGAAGATACAGTCTTCAAATATTTACATTATAAGCATCTTAGTGACCCAAAGCCATTAAAATGGTCAAAAATATTTTTACATGTTTTTAAGAAGGGATTCCATACAGCAAAAGGGGGGGGGGCGCGAAAACAAAATTATGACCTACCCCATCGAGTGAAATTTTGTTTTAATTTTTTTTTTAATTTTATGTTTTAATAAATATTGGAAAACAAAGGAATAAACACAAAATTTTGTTCTGACGAATTTTTTAACTTTTGATTGACTTAGAAACTTCAAATTTGGTGATAATGTTTATTTTTACGTATATTTTATTAAAAAATACCAACATATTGATAAATCACATTTTTCCTTTGAAATTCCCTCATTTTACCTATTATAACCAACTTGATTTTGCCGTTTGGTACGGAACCCTAAATGTACGAAGTCCGACACGCAATTGACCAGTTTATTTTTTGTATTGGTACACTTCTGCTATATTGATATTGCCTAAGTAATCTCTATTAATAACAATAATTATTTCAATACAGCATTCTATGTTCAACTCAAAAACTAAGCGATTATAAGCTAACTGAAAGACAAATGGCCGCTGGCAGTAAACTTTCAGTTTCTCTTCCGTGTTCAGTCATAATAACGAGTGACGTCACGTCACCGTTTCCGCTTCCGCGGGTCATACGTGACTGGTTCCATTAATCTAGTTACCGCTGTACGTGGACAGAGAGTTAAGGACAGAAGTGCCACTGGATTATGGTTACAAAAGAGGTACTTAGTGTTTTGTAGATGTAATTCAAAAATCGGTGTTATAAGCTATCCTCGGCGTAGCCTAAAAACGATATAATCATCATAAGAAGTAAAGTATCAATGATGTATCTAGCGGTTCATCCTTGATTTTCGTTTCGATTCTGAATTGAAACTTAAACTGAAGAATTCGAACAAAAAAATAAAAAGATTTAATAAGCCACACTATTACAAAAATAATTGATGAAAACTTTAAGAAAAACTTAGTATCTATAGGGCAAGAATCATAGTAGTTCAAACTGTGTACCATTCATTACACAACTGAAGAATTAGATCTAATTAATTATTAAGGCTTGTGCCCGATTGGCACCTTTTTGATAACTTGTCTATGTTTTTCTATATTTTACTTTTTTACATTGTCTATTTTCGATTTTGTTTTGTAATTTTGTTTTCTTGAAGTCATTACAAAAATAACGTTTGCTTACGGAAAGTTGGTTTTTATTTAAAATATCTTCAAACTTGGATATTAATCCATATTTTCATTAATAAGTGGTCCTTCGAGGGTTTTGAACTGTACCTAACTAGTTCACAAAAGTTTTTTTATTTCTGTCGGTGTACCACGTCGGGCGATAAAGCGTCTTAGGCACATAATAGCGGAATCCGCGGACAAGCTGGCTACGATTTCGAGGTGGATCGCTCTGGTTACCAAGCACGTAAATAAGGCGACCCATCGCTTTTCACGCCGACGCCCAATGGAAATGGATACGGGCCCGAAGTAGTCCACGCCGGTGAACGTGAAGGCACGTCGATGATGAGCAAGTCTTCCCTCTGGCAAGTCTCCCATTGGTGGTTGTAGGGTTGGACTCTTCAGCAATTTGCATAGCTGGCACCTATGTACTACTGCCCTTACGGCGTTCCTTAGTCCAATAATCCAATACTGTTGCCGCATCTCGTTTATGACTGTTTCAGTGTTGGCGTGCGCAAACTTGTGGTGGTAGTAAGTGATTAAAAGACGAACGAGATTGCCAAGCTATTGCAGCATACTGACTATTTGCGTTCCCCGGAGCTGTTTGCAGCCATATTAAGTAAATTTTCTCCACTATTGCGCGCGCGTTGGTTAGACTTTGCTGATAAATATGAGTATACAGACCAAGCTAGGGTCGAATTATTATCGAGGTTCTTAGATCGTGAAGTGGATTTGTCTATGAAGTTTAGTGCTACGTTTGAGACAACATCGGCCAGCACTACACAGAAACAGCGAGCACATGCAGTTTCTGAGTCGGCGGCGGGGGCTTCAACTACATCAAATTCTAAATGGAAACCTGCAAAAATATCAGATCAAGAAAATATTTGTTTATTTTGCAAAGGGGGACATCAGTTGTCAAATTGTCCGACATTTACATCTTTGACAGTCGATGACCGATGGCGTTTTGTCAAAGACAATAAAGTCTGTTATCGTTGCCTTCAAAAAGTGCCGCACAATTTTAGGTTTTGTAACAAAAATAAGGCTAGTTGCACAATAGTCGACTGTAAGCAAAGGCATCATACTGTTTTACACAACGATAATTATGTTACCTCGGCTCACGTTCAGGAGGTCATGTCACTTGAACCGATGAAAACGGAGGCCGAAACAATTGATCAGGTTCTTGCAGCTGTCAACAACTCGCAGGTTGAAATCACATCTCGTCCGCTATTGAAAGTAGTACCCGTCACAGTTTCTGGGCCAACTGGGAGTGTAGATACTTTTGCTCTTTTAGATGATGGCTCGACGGCTACTTTTGTAGATGCCGACATCGCCTCCGAAATTGGAGCCGAGGGTCCAGTGGGTAGTCTGCATTTGGATTGTGTGGGAGGGTTATATATGGACAGCAGCGTACAGTTTGTTGACTTTCAAATAAAAGGCCGATCTACCCCACAAACGTTTTCAATTCAACAAGCTAGAGCAATTAAGAACTTAGGGCTGCAAAGTCAGTCGGTCACACGCGAGTCCTTACGTTCCTTTTCCTACCTCTCTGATGTGATGGAGGAATTGTGTTATGCCGAGGCAAAGCCCACCATTTTGTTAGGGATCGACAACTGGCCTCTTATCATAGCATCGGAAGTTCGGAAGGGAACAAAGACCCAGCCTGTCGCCATCCGAACACCACTGGGGTGGGTGTTATTCGGGTGTGCCAGCAGTCGGACAACTTTAGTAGAAACTTCTTGCCACTTGCGTGAGCGTCCAGAGCGTGATCTAGAAGTGCTCATCAGGGATCAATATAGGTTAGATGCAATTGGCATAACTAAACAGGAGCCGCGCAGTGCGGATGATCAGCGGGCTTTACGCATCCTTGAACAAACTACCCAGCGCCGACTGGATGGGCACTTTCAGGTTGGCTTGTTGTGGAAGGCAGACAGCCGACCTATTCCTGATAGTTATCCTTTAGCGCTGTCTCGTTTCAAAAGCCTAGAGGTAAAAATGTCGAAGGATTTAGAGTTTGCCAAAAGGTATAGGGCTAATATCGACGACATGCGGGCTAAGGGGTTTGCTGAGGAGTGTACAAGGCAGTCGCACTCATCGGTTTGTTGGTATTTGCCGCATTTCGGAGTGGTAAATCCCAACAAACCGGGGAAACTTCGTGTTGTTCATGACGCAGCAGCTAAAGTACAGGGCGTGTCACTAAATTCTATGCTTCTTTCGGGTCCTGACCTTTTACAACCTCTATTAGGAATCTTGATGCGTTTTAGAGAGGGGAAAGTAGCCTTGACCGCCGATATAAAAGAGATGTTCCCGCAGGTTAAAATTCAGGACTGCGACCGTGACGCACAGCGTTTTCTCTGGCGCGATGATCCTGCGGGTCCAATAAAAATCTTTCGAATGTCATCTATGATTTTTGGGGCATGTTCTAGTCCAGCTACAGCGATTTACATCCTCAATCGAAACGCATCGGAATTCATTGCCGAATATCCGCAGGCTGTGGAAGCTATTACTTCTGATACCTACATGGACGACTATATCGGAAGTGTAGATGTCCCTACGGAGGACGCAGCTCGATTAGCAGCTGATATCGTAGAGGTTCATAAGCGCGGAGGATTCGAGATGCGCGGTTGGGTGTCGAATGAGCCCGAGGCACTCAATCAGCTGCCAAGCGATTTGTTGTCTGACGTCTCTCTAGCCAATCGTCGTAGTGTAGAGTTAGGTAGCTTACCGTGTTCAGTTACCACCACACGTACTCTTGGTCTTATATGGAAACCATCTCAGGACATCATCAGTTTTAACTCCAGCATTAAGGATACTCCTAACCATTTCACAAAACGTGTAGTGTTAGCCCACGTCATGCGCATTTACGACCCTCTAGGCGTTTTAGTTCCCATTGTAGTAAGAGGCCGGATTTTATTTCAAAATTTGTGGCGCAAGAACCTTGACTGGGACGAGAAGCTATCACAGGCTGACCAAGAAACTTGGCTCGAATGGTTTGAGTGCCTTAAATCCATTTCAGAATTGATAATTCCACGGTGCTATAATTTGTATAGGTTCTCGGAGCTGGAGTTACACGTGTTTTGTGACGCTAGCGAGCTGGCACACGCCGCTGTTGCCTATTGGAGATTTGTGCTTCTCAATGGTGACGTGAAACTGGCGCTGATAGCTAGCAAGGCACGTGTGTCCCCGTTGAAACCAGTTTCGATCCCGCGCCTAGAACTACAAGGCGCCTTGATAGCTGCTCGTCTTGCTTCTAGGATTTGTGAATTCCACCGTTTGAAGCCGAATCGGCGTATATTTTGGTGCGATTCCATGACCGTATTAGGATGGTTACGCAGTGATGCGAGAAATTATAAACCTTTTGTGGCACATCGTGTAGGAGAGATCTTGGAAATCACTAGTGTAGATGAATGGCGTTGGGTTCCAACCGAGCTAAACGTGGCTGACGATGCGACGAGGGGGAAGTCCAACATTGAACCACGTTGGCTATATGGCCCAAAATTTCTCCTGACCACCACTACTGAGTGGCCTTCAGAGCCCAAAATCGCAGCGCCAGTAGCTTTTGGAGAGGAGGAGCTCAAGCCATCCCTCCGTCAGTCAAAATCATTGCATCAATCACAATCACATGGTACAGAATACATTAACGTTACTAGTTCCCATCAGTTATCCGTACCTGTAGTAGCTAACATTACCCATTTTAGCTCTTGGATTAGACTGGTAAGGGCAACAGCTAGAACACATAAATTCATTGCTGCCATTTTCAAAAATCATCGGGGTCGTGAGTTTCAAAATGTTTGGGTTCGGGGTATTTGTTTTAGAGATATGTCTAACCGCGGTTCACAGCCGGATGTCACTCCTCCCAACACTCCAGAACCTTTGATCGCTGAAGACATCATTCAAGCGGAGCTCCACATTTTGGCTAGCAGTCAGATTAGCGCCTTCGGGGAAGAACTGCTTCATCTATCACGTGGGCAGCCCATATTGAAGGGCCGATTAGCCAAATTGTCGCCTGTACTCAGGGACGGAGTGATCCGCCTCGCAGGTAGAACGTCAGCCGTCTCTAACAGCCAGCCTATGATTTTAGAAGGGAAAGAGCCAGCCGTTCGTCTTTTAATCACTTACTACCACCACAAGTTTGCGCACGCCAACACTGAAACAGTCATAAACGAGATGCGGCAACAGTATTGGATTATTGGACTAAGGAACGCCGTAAGGGCAGTAGTACATAGGTGCCAGCTATGCAAATTGCTGAAGAGTCCAACCCTACAACCACCAATGGGAGACTTGCCAGAGGCAAGACTTGCTCATCATCGACGTGCCTTCACGTTCACCGGCGTGGACTACTTCGGGCCCGTATCCATTTCCATTGGGCGTCGGCGTGAAAAGCGATGGGTCGCCTTATTTACGTGCTTGGTAACCAGAGCGATCCACCTCGAAATCGTAGCCAGCTTGTCCGCGGATTCCGCTATTATGTGCCTAAGACGCTTTATCGCCCGACGTGGTACACCGACAGAAATATTTTCGGACAATGGGAAGTCGTTTGTGGGAGCAAATCGGGAGCTGAGAGCCTTGTACGATGCTGCGGTACCAGATTTTGCAGCACATGAGAAAATTAAGTGGCGTTTTATACCCCCATCAGCGCCCTTCATGGGCGGAGCTTGGGAGCGACTGGTTCGGTCGGTTAAATCCGCCCTGAGAGTAACCTTGAGAGAACGGGCACCGAAAGAAGAGGTTCTGGCGACTCTACTGGCTGAAGCCGAGGCTGTAGTGAATACACGGCCACTGACACACGTCTCTCCTGACGGGAACTACCCGGAGGCGCTGACCCCTAATTACTTTTTGTTAGGGGATTCATCCGGTCGCCCCTTTCCAGCCGAGGATTTGACGGATGCAGCTTTGATTGGTCGGAGCGGGTGGAGGAAGGCACTCCGGCTGAGCGACCACTTTTGGCGTCGTTGGGTGTCCGAATATCTTCCCGCCTTGGCACCCCGTCGCGTACCGGGAGTAGATGTCGCTGTTAGAGTTGGCGACCCGGTCCTCATCGGCGACGGGGATTTACCGAGGGGAACCTGGCCACGCGGCGTGATTGCGGCTCTGCACCCGGGGCGTGACGGGGTTGTGCGGGTAGTTGATGTCCGGACCCCAGCAGGCACATTGCGGCGGCCATTAAAAAAGATAGTTCTCTTGTAAAAAAGGGGAGCATGTGCCCGATTGGCACCTTTTTGATAACTTGTCTATGTTTTTCTATATTTTACTTTTTTACATTGTCTATTTTCGATTTTGTTTTGTAATTTTGTTTTCTTGAAGTCATTACAAAAATAACGTTTGCTTACGGAAAGTTGGTTTTTATTTAAAATATCTTCAAACTTGGATATTAATCCATATTTTCAGTAATAAGGCTAAAACAAAAATATTTTTTAGATGCTTGTAGAAAAGAGCTAATCTGAGCATTTATTATTTATATAGTTTACTAGTAATCTGTTTTTCCTACCATGACATTCTATAATGCCAGCCGTAGAATCTCACGCAAGAGCCCGCTAGGATGATGATCATTGCTCTCAGTACTGAATTCAACCATGTGAAGTATTTTGTTTCAAAACTCAATGTCAGCATTTCCTCGGGTTCTCGCGCGAGTGTGTAAAGCCGGCATTAAGTTCACCTTCTGTCAATCATTTTTGTGACTAGTCCAACATTTATTTTCGGCCGTAAGTAATTGTTATCATAATCAGTTTTAACTTATGAGGTCAAAGGCTAGGTTTGTTACAGAAAAGTTTAAAAGGTCAAACACTTTTGACATCGTTAAATGGACTTAAATAATAAGCCATTCACCATTTCCATTTTATTGTCCTCTCTTTATTGTTCGGTATCATTGGGGTTAATTGAACAGGGATCGAAATATCTTTTAAGTATCGCTGGCTAGTGGCTTCTCTTATGTTTTAACTGACTTTCCAAAAAGGAGGAGTTTCTATGTTCGACTGTAAGTTTGATTTATTTTTTTTCGTTTATGTTCACCGATTTCTCCGTCAATTGTGGACCGATTTTACGTTTGAAAGAGTATGTTCCCAAATTGGTCTCATTTATATATGGAGAAGATCTGATGAAGAACTTCGGAGATATACAACATAACTCTTCAATAAATAACGGCAAATCTCTCGGGATTTCTGTAATCGCATGTCTGTTTATTGTTTACACACGCCATTTCATAACATAACATCACGCCAATACGCTCTAAACGGGTACGCAGATGTGTACAGTTCACCTTGATGCACACTCATATCAACGGTTATGTTCTAGTTACATGATATTCGGTTAATGTATTCTGGCATTATAGGTATCTTACTAGAACTTAGAACTGATGTCGGTGTTCCTGTTCTCACTTTGTAGTGTTTTTATTTGGAATTCGGTTGTATTTTAATCGAAAATTTTCTTGCGGAAACGTACTATCGGGATGAAAATTATCTTATGTATTAATTCACGCTATGGTCTTCCCGTGTTTCTAATTTCATTCAAATCTGTTTAGAGAGAGAAACAGACAAACGAATGGACTTATCAAATACCAATAGGAGTACGGAATAGCATAAGAAAGGATTAGCAAACTGATTGACGCTTTTTATCAAAGTAATCAAAAATCTGTTATTAATGTCCATGCCTTCTCTGTATGAGAATAGGCCTTTGCCCTGCAGTGGGACAGTTATAGGCTGGTATTATTATTATTAATAAAAATCAAGTCAAATGTAACCAAAAGTAATCCTTCAGTAACCCGTTATCATGTAGATCGGTTTACCTAAATATACTTTCTCAAAACCAAGAACAAAAGATTTGTGAGGCCCAGTTTTTTGATCCGATATTAACTCAACCAAAAGTTAAATATGCTAATAAATGGTTTCAAATTTCACTATAATGCGTTTTTTCATCAAGTATTAGCCACACAAAGAGTCAAATAAGTTGGTGAGTTAATTGTTAGTCTAACAACTGATGAATAATTACTACGGATTAAAAACTGGGCCTAAATGGGTTCACAAAACTGGAATAACCTAAAATAGAAAAGCTATTATTATTGGTATTCATGCCAAAACATACCTTTTATCAACAAAAATCTTCATCTTCAACTAAGTAAACAAATTTAACATTTAACTTCGAAATTTTCTTTTGCAAAGACCATGTCGATCATTTTTGACCTTTCGAAACTGAAGCGTAACGACCAATCTTACGGAGTGCCTCATTTTAGAAATTATTTCCACTTTTCGAAGGAATCTACAAAATATTTTTACTTCGATGAGCTTGAAGGCTCTTCAGCATCACTTTATAAGACTGTCTTTAAAAAAATGAGCAGATGTCAGTGTGCGAGTGTTTGTGTACTTGTATTGTCGTTTAAAGGTGTGAGATATTGTTTGTTTAAAATAAATATCTTTTGTCTTTGTCTTTCAAGATGTCTGAGCGAATGGGGGTGTACAGAATTAGTAGGTTTATTTTTCTTACGGTAATGCAAAGGGATTACTGTGTGTAGAATACAGAACATAATATAGTCGTAGTTTCTGCAAGCGGCTTCGCCCACAAGTTTTTTTTTTATATCTCAAGGGACTGCTGAGCAAAGTACTGCTGGGACAAATAGTAGATTATTAACCAAGGGGATAAAGCAGTGTCTTCTGTCGCGGGTGACTATTTAAATCGCGAGCGTAACGAAGGACTCGAGGTTTACTCCCGAGCGTAGCGAGGGTGTTAAAAACTTAAATCACGAGCGAAGCGAGGGATTTAAGACGAGTCCTGAGTGTAGCGAGAGATTTAAGTTCACCCAAGACTAAGACCGCTTTATCACCGAAGAAAATACTCTACTTTTCGTACCATTTGCGAAAAAATTAACACAATAATAATATGAGATAAGCATTTATTAAAAATAATGACAATTAAAAGTAAAATAAATTAAAATAAACTTAACATTTATGTATTTGAAGAAAACAAAAAACGCGGCAAATTCCTAGACTTATATTTTTTTGTCGGAAAAGCAGAGGCATCAAGCTCATACGGCCTCGTCGGTTTTCGTAATTTTATTTAATAATCATAACTGCATATTAAATGCGTATTCCTTTTTCAAAAAGATGTATAATGCTTTATATACAAACTCAATGGTGTAAACACAGATGTAGTTCAGTATAAATTTCGGTAAGTATTCCAAATTTAAATCACATTCTCCCCCTAGAGGATGAATGAAATTCAGTACAATTTTCTTTCCCTGTTTTTAACAGATTAAAAATGACTATTGTTATGTTCGCTTTTTGTGGCATAGAATGTCACTTTTTTGAGCAAGTGGTACGAAAAGTATATTTTGTCTTAATTCAGGTCAAGGTCTACGGTGTGACAAGTTCTGTAGTAATCCGTTCAGCCAGTAAAGCGTGAAAACGTAATAAATAGATTGAACAACCAGTTCACTTCCACTATACCACACACTAGGGTGTCACAGAAACTGCAGCTCAAACTTGTATTTGAGATCATGCCAAATAAAACAATCCTTACTTTTACGTATACGTATTGAAAAAACACTGAGAATAATTAACCTAATGAACTTAGGTAATCGTCAAAGAATTTTTACACCGCGTTTCAAGATTTGGCCAAATCTGAACAACGTCATCTATCGGCACAAGCAAGTACTTGCTCAAACACAGACAGATGGATTTAACTTTGGATTTATAATTCTTAGTAAATACTTTAAGGCTCGCAAACAAAAGCAACGCAACAGTGCGACAACAAGTGCTAATTGATAATTGCAAATTGATTGTCACATCGCATGTGTCTATGGGAGCCCACAACTGATGAATTTTAAATTCATTTTTACAAATCAAATATGATACGAGAACGGAATACCCAATCAGCACCTCGGAAATCTGATTACGTCAACTGACCCGCCAATAAGAACGATTAAAAACAAATAGAGACCTTTACAGGCGTGAAAATAAAATAATATAATTTAAACTTGGAACAAAGTCGGTTGCTTTTTGTTTTAATTCCCTGTTATGACGACAAAGCAATCAATTATTACGGATTATCGCAGCGGCGATAAAATCTCTTGCGGTAAGCTTTGGTTCTGTTCTACACGTTCCGATTGAAACTCTAAGCTGAAGAGATTATCGTTTTTTTTTTTTAATTTATGTCGGATTTTACTTAGTAAGATTATTGAAAACCTCTTAGCACTTGCCGAATTATTTCGATTCTATGAAATTTATGAAGTAATTGCTATTTCTCGAGGTTTAGTTTACGTAGCCTATCTACCATAAAGGAATTGTGATTCTTTCTGGGATAAATATAGTCCTATTCACTTTGCTTGACATGGGGATCAACCCTGGAAAAACCCGGCTGCAAGGAAAGTGTTGTTGTTCGCGCGTATCTTGTATATATGAAATATTCTTTATTATCAAATCTTTCAAACTCGCTACACGGATTTATTTAATTACTAGCGGACGCCTCACGGCGTCGTTCCCGTTCCCGTGTGAATACAGGGATAAAAAGTAGCCTATGTCACTCGAGGATATTGTACAGAATTTTTGAAATCGGTCCAGTTGTTTTTAAGTTTATCCGTTACATACAAAAATACAAACATACAAATCTTTCCTCTTTATATTATTAAAAGTAAATAAAGTGTAAAAAACATCGTTAGATGCGTCTTGACCACCCAAGTGTTTTTGAATAGGTGACGTTAAAAAAAACAGTGCGGGTACCAAATTTATTCTTTCAACCTCATCCTTAGGAGTATCGAAATGAAGGATTTTAAGAGGTAGTTACAAAAATATATACTACTTATAATATGTTTAAAAGTAATTTGAAAAAAAATTATAACTCAAAAATTGTAAATAAATAAAGTTAATTTATAAATCAAAAACCCGACTGCTTAATCATCGAACCAAAAAGATGTAAACAAGAAGAAAATTTTGCTGTACAGTCGGAGTATAAGGTGGTCTGCCAGCTCGCGAATATGTTTCCTCCGACTGCCCAGCATGTTTTTATTTGTTTGGATCTTTTTAGTTTTTTGGACAATTATATCCAGAGATTAGCTTTTGCAAACATAAAAAAGTTTTTCACTAAAAAAATATATATTTATGATAGAAGTTTAGAAGAGTGAATATCAACATTCAATGTTATAAAAATCCTTCACATTATTCCAATCCCTCAAATAATTGATTCATCCAAAAATACAATCAGTTGATTTTTCAAATCAATCACAAATCTTTTATTCATCGGCTTCACAAATCCGTCCTACAAACAAACCAGAGTGAAACTTAAGAATACGAATGTTTTTTTTTTCTGCGGACAATAGTACGTGGAACTAATTAGACTGGCACAAATAATGTGGATGTCGGTTATATGGATTTGTATAAGAAAAAGGAGAAAATCTAACCGTAGATTCAAGTCTTTTAGTTATTTTTTTTCAAAAATCTAAACAAAAGAATCTGGAGATCAGACGTAGATTAAAACAAAGGGCTCAGATATGTATTCATGTTTTTTTTTTAATGATTGATGTTTGAATACTATTATTTTCCCAAATCGGGCAGTGTTATTGAATTTTTAACTGACTTCAAGAAAACGAGGAGGTTCTCAATTCGCCGGATTCTTTTTTTTTGTGTATGTTCCTCGATTACTCAAAGACGCCTGGACCGATTTGGAAATTTCTTCTTGTTGAAATTGTTTGAAAGGGTATGCTTCCTAGTTGGTCACATAGTCATCAGGTCAGGATCTGATGATGGGATCTTGGAGAAATCAAGGGAACTCCTCAAATATTATGGCTATACTAGGAGGGATCAAAAAGTAAAAGAAAAGAAAGAAAGAAAATACATTTTTTTTTGTCACAACCCACTAGAACACACTATATTAAAAAAAAAGAAAAACAAAAAGAAAACTTAGAACTATACAACAATACACCGAACCACCGTACAGTGGTGAGAACGACATACTACTTGGTAAGAAAAAAAAATACCTACACAAATATTATAGGCATACATATAGCGGTTTTGGTTTTTTCACTCAGAAACTAACATTTGGTGAAGTGAAACTGATGAAGAAGACCACAGATGGCTACTGGAACTCCTAAATACTAAGTATGTCGCGGGTGTAAGATATCTTAGATAGTTAACCGACTATGATGAAACAAATATTTATAAATAATGGTACTGATCAAAATGGTACCATCGAACAGATCTAATGATGAAGCCGGAAGGTAGGCACTGGAACGCCGAAACAAAACAATGTATGCTAATCGGGTTTGGGCATTTTGGAATTTTCATGAGATGTACTTTGGCTATATATAAATGATTTTCATGGTAATTGGAGGTACTTTATTACTAGCTTCTTTCTGCCAGCGGCTTCACGCGCTTGTAAGTAAGAAAATACTCTGGGCATAAAAATTACCCTATGTCCTAATCAAGGAGTCTCAGCTGTGTGCCAAGTTTCGTATAAGTCCGATAAGACGTGATAGATAACAAACATACAGAGTTACTTTATTATAAATATTATCATGAATTTAAATCGACTCATTTTCAAAGGACGACTAGACGTGAACGAACCTTAAAGTTTTCTAAAATTCTAATCACTCGTAATATGTTATTAAACACTACTTGAAACATCTGAATAATGCATGAATCAAGTTATTGGAATGTTATTGTTACCGTAACAGTTACAGCAGCTTTATTGCACCACTTCGGATATTGAAGGTTCGTAGAACAATAAAGTTTATGCTCTGAAATTGTGGCCTGACCTAAATATGGTTAAGCGGTAGATTGTTTGTTGAGGACCAATGATGGGACAGTATTGCGATTTCAACAATAGCTTCTTAAGGGGTTGTTTTATTGGTGTTATAAAATTGGTGTGAGAAAATTATCGGGGTTTTATAAATAGATATGAGTGTAAGTGATGTCCTTTTTGAATTTTAACCTTACGTGAGTTGATGAAGCAAACAAAATATGTTTTGTTGCCTATCTGAGCTTAATAGTTTTACAAAGAAATTATGCATTTATGCATTCATGAAATGCTATTGATTCTACTTTCTTTAAACTTTATTCTTTAGCCCTCTTACTAATAAACGCAGATTAAACTTATACCAGGTATAAACCATTTAAAAATGTATGGGTGTACCTTGAATAAGGATTTAAAAAGGTAACCATTATTGCTTACAATAACTAACCCCACGACCATCGGTGAATTAAACAGGTCAACCAAAAAAAGACGTAATCTTTCAAGAAATGTGACACAAAAGAAAATGTTATTGATTGGTGAAAACCCTCCTTTGTGTCGGAGTCGGTCAAGCCGCGGACAGCCGGAAGCGACCACATTACAATGTGAATGAAACGTCAAGAGAAAGTGGCCAGATCGGGATGTCGGCAGGTCAGGTTTGTTTAGAGATGGGTATAGCAGCTGTCAATATCATTTTAAAGGTAGATTCTTTTTAATTTTCGACAAAACCGCGGGCATAGTGAAACGCTATGGAGATACCTTTGCATAAAATACTTTGAGTTTTATTTTTTATTTCTTCTGTTACATTATATCCTACAGTTTAAGAACTCCATAGTAGTTTTTGTTTTCGTTTTATGAATAATAACGACAAGAGTTCCCTTATATACTTTGAAATCGAGACAATGTAAATTATGTTTTTAAAAATGGAACAAAAAGTTTATAACAAAAGTATTTTTAACCGACTTCAAAAAAAGGAGGAGGTTCTCAATTCGTCGGAATCTTTTTTTTTTTTTATGTATGTTCCCCGATTACTCCAAGACGCCTGGACCGATTTCAAAAATTCTTATCTTATTTGAAAGGGTATACTTTCTAATTGGTCCCGTAGTCATCAGGTCAGGATCTGATGATGGAATCCTAGAGAAATCGAGGGAACTCCTCAAATATTATAGGCAAACATATAGCGATTTTGGTATTTCCGTCAACAATGCAATCATTTGCACTCAGAAAGTAACATTTGGTGAAGTGGAACTGATGAAGAAGACCACAGATGGCCACTAGAACTCGTAAATGCTAAGTATGTCACGGGATATCTCGAATAGTTAACCGACTATAATAAAGCAAATACTAATAAATAAATGGTACTGATGAAAATGGCTCCATCGAACTGATCTGATGATGAAGCCGGAAGGTAAGCACTGGAACTCTGAAATAAAACAATGTATCCTAGTCGTGTTTGGGCTTATAGGAATCGCCATGAGATTTACTTTGGCCGTATATGATAATCATGTTAATTGGAGGTACCTACCAAAACTAAAAAGAGAAAAATAAAAACTTTTTAACAAAAAATCAAACCGACTTCCAGAACAAAAAACTACAAAGCAAAAAACAAATTTCTTTTCCGAAGTCGGTGTCGAAAAACGGAAGAAAATGGGTACAATAGACACCTACTTCGGAAAAGAAATTTGTTTTTTGCTTTGTAGTTTTTTGTTCTGGAAGTCGGTTTGATTTTTTGTTAAAAAGTTTTATACTCTTTGGCTGTTGCGGCTGAGGGATATATTAATGAATCTATCCAAAATAAAGTAAAGGTGTCAAATACAATATTTAATTCTATAGAAAATACATTAAACGAAGTTAACATTAGTGTACCGCAATGCATGTCTCCAGGCCCTTCTACAAGTTCAGCCTGTAATTTTGAAATTCCTGTTTATTTAAATAATTGTACAATACAAAATCTACATATAAATGTGTAGTTAAGTGTTATGTGTAGTGTGTAGTTAAGTTTCTATTAAAAATACTTATTTGTCTTGATTTTATCTACGAAGGAAGGAATAAAACACAGATATAGATCTGTGTTTTATTCCTTCCTTCGTAGATTAAATCTTGTATGCAACTGTAAGTTATTGGTCTTTTAATAACTCGTGCTCACCTATTTCGGTAGGCGCTACGCTTGTACCGAAAAATAACACTCGTATTAATAGACCATCCATAACGTAACAGTTGCATAAATAGCTATAACAGCTGGAAACATTACTTTTATGTCGCATGTCAAACAATATTTATTAAATTGTTCGTTAATATACCTGTAACAAAATGTTATCTCAAGCCGGTTGCAAACCATAGATAAGCTTGGGTTAAGCTAAGCTCACATAACTGAGGTAATTTTTGTAAGTTTGTGTGTGATCTGGCAATTATGTAAACAAAATTTGTGTTAGTGTGAAAAATTATCTCAGCTACGTGAGCTTAGCTAAAGTAACGTAACTCGGCTCTTGGTCTTTAACCATCTTTTAACTACACTGAAGAAAAGGTTAGTGTCTTGTCATACAAATATCTCATCACTGAAAAGTATACAAGAGGTAACTTCACTATTTTATCATTAAAACAAAAATAAATTATGTTACTTATCTATTTCAACAGTGGCAAGTTACCTAGAGTTGTTTGAATAAAAGTGAAGTCTACGTCAAACAATTTCATGATAACATTTACAAAACATAACCCACTTTACAAAAACACTCCGTGTTCAATCAACACACGGACAAAATAAAATACCATTAACGAACACGGCAATTTTGTACAAAGTAAACATGCAGGTTCATACCGCCTATACACGGGCCGGTCCATATCAACTGTGTAGGTAACGTACAATTTAATCAATGCCAACTGACATAACACGATTGATTCCGGACAGCGATCGAAGAAGTGAGGGATATGTTACCGCGATATTAATTTTGTAAATAAGTGAGCCAATTTTGTTTTTTTTTTAGTTTGAAAATCATTATATATTTTACAAGCTTTTTGCATTTCTGTCCACAAACCCAATACCCATATCATAGACGTGCAAAAAAAATAGTTCTTCGCTTACGATCAGTTTCTTCTTCGTATTGCTGGTACATCAATCGTTAAAATTTGTTTGGTCTTAAACTGCAACTTCCACGGCGGCGTCGTCGATAGTGCATAGATCACCCCGATTGTATACGTCCATCAGCTGAGATAGTGGTCAAACGGGAGCCTATCATTTTATTTGAGTTGGGTTTGCTCTTGACTCTAGTCTAGGTCAGAGGTGACAGAGACAGAGTAAAGGATGGAGTGAGCTTACCCAGAAGAAACTTGATTACTTTAACTTTGAAGAAATTCGGGTTGAATGTGTTCGGAAATATAGTCGCAGGTCACTACCTGCGACTATATTTCCGAACACATTCCACTCATTGGCTGTGTGAAGGATTTTTGCGCTTGGTGCGAATTGGTGGCATGACAACCAGGTAAGGATGGTAACTTGCAGTGCGTCTAGATGACCGATGGTAGAAGGGGGCCGGTGACATGGGGTCGTGGAGCACACTCACCGCAGTACTGTCTATAGAAGACCGACAAGCAGCCAGCCTTGTGGCGATGAGCCAACCTATGAAGCTTCGCATCCACCAGTTCAACCTCGCCAATGAGCCCCTTACCTCTGCGTTCCACCGAGTCAGGCGCGGCAAGTTGATATTTAGCTGAGCCATCCCAAAGGTGGCTGTAATAGTCCATGCAGGATCGGACTTGTGTAGAGTTAAAAGCTGTCCAGGCGTAAAGTATCACTTCACTATCTTTAGGATGCCCAATTTTTTGGTCGCAATTTGGGCTTTGTACTCAATGGAGGCGCCGAAGTTGAGACTGAATGTCAACTCCATGCCTAAGAGCTCGAACCCTTACAGGGACATATTATCATAAAGTTGCAAAGATAGGCAGTCATTCCATGTAAAATACTGATACTCAGCGGTACCCAATTAGGCTGAAAGTCGGCCTCAATGTAGTAGATAAAAGTCTAAGTAATAATTATCACGTAAGTACTCTACTTGCAAATTAGCTAACCTTAAAAACACAGAAATTTCCCTAGCTTCGCTTACTGGAATCTCCCCCACTTCGATCATTCACGATTTGGACCGGATAAATAAACAGCCGCGCACATTTGCGATTTAGAAAGCGTTCGATTGGGCGTTGCGAACCGGCCTTTAAAATTGGTCCCTGATTGGCTGTTGTAGACTGGTCTTTAAAAATGTTCACTGATTGTGTTGTGTTACTCTTGTTTGATTTAGAAAGTGTGCGCGGTAGGAATTTGAGGGGGAACTTAGTGTGGGGAACGAAGCGATTAGGCTTTTCTAGAAAAAGAGGGTGTAGATAACTTTTGTAACAAGGGATATATAGATAGTTATAGAGAATTTGGGCCTTATTTATAGAATTCTCGGAGCTGTTTAAAAATTGTTTATTAGATTATATAATTATTCAAAATCTACAATCATCTAATCACTAAATAAATAGCGATTGCTAAACAGTGTCGAGTTTTTTTTATAAATATTGTAAATGGAGTTTAAGTAAAGTTTTAAATGGTTGTATTCATTCAAGTTTTCTTTGGTTTAATTCTATCTATGGACACAATCTTTTTCTAAAAGAACGTTGAAGATGACTGTCAGTACACGAATCTTAATAGTAAATCATCATCATCAATCAAAAACCGACAAATTGCATCCAATAAAAGCGCATTCCTTTTCCAAAAGTATATTTTCTCAAACTAATTATTTTATTTATTTATCATTTTATTTCCAAAATACTTAACCTATTTTACATTTGGTTTTAGCCACACAACAAAAACCTCACAGGGCTTAACTGTGTGATGGCGAGCCGCTTATTTTAAATTAAATTACAAATTGCAATGCTGATTAATACAATATTATTATTAAATTAAAATATATTCATGATTAAATTACATATAATAATACTTACATAATAAACATTGATACATTTTGTTAAAAGATAAATTATTTGGGGAATTTTACTGTGTTAGGAAATGTTTTAAACTGTACTTACAACCTTTCGAACCCTTTTTGTATAAAGTTTGCAAGTCTTCCGGAAGCTTATTAAGAAAAAGTGGTACCAAGTATTCTGCAACCCTCATCCCGTACACATTATTGTATTTTGGTAAGCTATAATTTATGTTTAAGTTTTATATTTCAGTTCTCCCATAGCTGCTGAGTCCGTAGTTGATAACCGAGTCTGCTAGGGCCATGTATAACATTCTTAGCGTTTTATAAGGCAGTTTGTATTTTAGTATGCGAAGTTTACCTAGGATAGACCTCAGTTTGTTGCATACGTAGTCTTTGTGAGGTCCCCAACAGAATCGGCTATCAACCACTACACCGATATACATGTGTTTATCAACTACTTCTAATAACGGGCATTTATGAGTCTTAGGCGAGCTATGTAAGCAAGTATGTTCGTGTGCTATAACTGTAGGTATAGTCGAGCATTTATTGTGTGATGAATGTATGTGAACAATTTTAGTTTTAGATGCGTTTATTACCAGTCCTACGTCATGAGCCTATTTACTCATTTCATCGATGTCGAATCTATCAATGAAGGTTAGTTTTTTTGTTTGGTAAGCGGTAAAAAGGTAGGGAAAAACGGGAAAATAACACGTAGCAAGTGGATGAAAAGGTGTTATTAAATATGCTATTTTGTTTGTTTGTCTCTAAGAAAAGGCTGGATTTGTTAATATTTTATTGAAACTTCATCACTCTTGAACTTTGATAACTCTAGACTAGCGTAGACAGCTCATAAATCTTACTTTAGTATTATCACAAAGTCTGAAAAATATACAAACAGAAGATAAACAAAAAAATAAACAACAAAAAGTTCAAGGTTCAACCTATACTTTTCTTGCTGATCAATTGTTAATTTAATTTACATTAATTCTTGATTTACGGCTTTTTCTCAAATACGATGGTTTTAGATTTTATTCCCTTCGATTTATCTTGAAAATTTAAGTAACCATGACCACGTCTTCAACCTTACCTTTTCAGAGTAGATAGTATTGATAGTTTAGAATCACATAACAAACAAATTATAAGGCTTGTCATCGAACTCCGAACGATTAGGCCGAGATGTGCTTTACGGCTAGCACTAAAATATTTCACCACTTGTTTTTAAAACCCACTTATTAAGGGGCGAGTGTTTTACCATCGAACGGGCACATTCAGATTCCAAGCTTCTACTTAGAAATTCCAATTCAATAGGTACAAAAAGTATGTCAAATAAAACATCCCCGTCCCACATGAATATAAAAACTAAACAAATCCAATCTAACAAATAAATAAAGAGTATTCCATACAGATTTACTGGTATTATAAAATTCAAATAATAACCCACATCGATGCGAGTGCGATGGCGCTGACAAAGGTAGTCCCTGCGGAGGGGTAGCGGATGGCTCCGGATCCATTATAACTTGAATTAACACTGGAAAGGGGGTTATTTCTCAGGGGGTGGCGATTTGACGAAGGTTTTATATCCAACTGTGATCGATTGTTCATTTTGGGGATTAGGGCTTACAATTTTAAAATTGTGCCTGGTGTGTCAAGATTTTGAAATAAGAATCATCTTATCCCGGGACCAAGACGATAGACTTCAAAAATCATCGATCGTTAATATTAATGTCAATTATCATCTTCAACAATAATTACCTTCAGTGTTACTTTATTTACAATCATGTGAGTTAAAATATAACTGGTAAAATGTTTGACCTTATTTACAAAATTCTTAATTGATTTTTCAAGTTATTTTTCACTTTTTAGTATTTTTATTTGGAAGTAGGTTGTATTTTTTTGTAAGAAAAGTTTTTGGAGCTTCTGAAATGGCTTCCCAATAAAGAAGTCAGGGCGTGGGAAAACATAATACGGCAACACCAAATAAATAGGAATAATGGCAAGAGAGAGGGAAGAGAGGAATCAAATGTTCTCGATCTGTCAACTTTTCAATTGACAGCGTTCCAATAATACATTTTTAAGTGGCGTGAATATCGGACAACCCTTAGCAACCCTTTGCAATAAAAAAAATTGATAAATTACTCTGTACACCTTGACATAGCAATCAATCAGTCCTCAAAAACCAAACACTGTACACAGGCCATCCGTTTCATCACCACGAGATACAACATAAATACTGTCAGGTGCCGCCCGGGCCATAAATGAAGTCATTATGACGTCGTGACCCGCCCGGGGCGGTTATTAATTTGAGTCACATTTTATAATTAACAATTGGGGCTATTTATTTAGTATTTTATTGGGTACTCTGTTGTTACTTGTCGATAAGTTCTTCCACGCGTAGTAGTTGATATAGAAGTATAAAAGAGGACATGTTGTCGAACACAAATAAATTGGTGAATAATAAGGATCCAACTATTGTTTATCATTTTAGTTCTAATATGTCCTGTATTGTAAACTAGCATGTTATTTATTTAATTCATATGGCAATAATAATAGTTATAGTCGCTTTGGTTGGTTATTCACGAGGCATCGCACGACACGATTTGCGGTCACGATTTTTAACACACGACACACTGAAGACGATCTGTCGTCCGTTCTTTTGTTCACTAGCCAAGATTATGCAACGAAACGGCAGTGCTTGTTTTGTACAGCCACGAAATCATCACCGCGTGTAGTGCGATGGCGACATCGACGACGTAGCCAAAAACCCATCTGTAAATCGTGTCGCGTAAAGTGTGGTGTCGTGCATAAACAAACGGTCCATGCAGATATATGCAGCTCTGACTCATGACCACATTTTATCGTGTCGTGGACAAACGGACTTATAGATTTTTCAGAAATCGGTAGTCGGATCATTGTAGAGCTAAATTTTTTTAATATTGTTCGTTATTGCGCAATAACCGAGCTTGGCAATGTCAAACTATCACAAATTTTAGTTCAGTATAAATAATGTTTTACTTTGATAACCGCAATTCCTTTTACTACGAAATTTATTATGATTTTATTTCAGATTTTACGTATTGATACAAAAATCGTATAATCATTTCATTCATATGCGATTTTCAAAAATCTCTCAAACGAATGCTAATAATTTTGTTCTTATTTTTCAATAGGATTATTGCGGCATAATTCTTAACTGCTACCAAAGCAAAAAGTTTCTAAAAAACTTGAGTCAGCCAAGAACCTCGCAGACACTTTAATCCTTCATACGACCCTAAAACATAAATCACAAAACTCTTAAAAAGCAAGCTCGCAACATTTAAAAATCGACTCAAAAACCGGGACCTCAGACTACGTCGTAACTCGTAATTCCCGAATTCCCGGGAATTTCGGGATTTATCGCAGCGATTCTGTCATTTGAAGGCGTGCCGAGACAATTCTTCACAAAGTAATTATGTCTTTGTCGACTCAAAGACTGCCCCCATCCTTTGATGGCGTACCTGGCTTGCGTAAGCCTGCAAGATACGGGGATCAATGTACCTTGCCCCTCATTACGGTGTTTTACTTGTTTTATTTGGTATGTAGGGTATTCGGGATCCATTAATTGTTTGAAACTTTTGAATTGGATTTGGATACGAATGTTTTTGTTACTTCTTTTTTTATAATGGTTTTTGTTTATTATGATTTGCTTTACTTCACTGAGCATAAATTAAGCATAAGAAGTAGATCAGATTCAAGAAACTACGATACGGTTGGCGCAGTGGTTGAACAATTGGCTGCTGCACGGCGTGCCACGGGTTCGATTCACGTACGGGACAAATATTTGTATGGTCTACAGATAGTTGTTTCCGATCTGGCTGTTTGTGTTTGTGAGCTTAAATATTTGTAAACGCACCCACGATACAGAAGTTTTGGAGAATTATTAGAGTGTATGAATATACAATTTGTATTGATTAAACGCAATTTATTTTAGTTTTATATCACTGTGCAGCATATGTGTGTGTATTATGTTCCAACTTATACTTTTAATAACTAATACCAAATACTTGTAATTAAAAGTGATGGAAAAGACTGTCCGTGGAGTTTCTTGCACGTTCTTCTCCATAGAGATCTACTGACGCTAGCGAATGTGCAATTAGATTTATCTGTTTTTGGTTGTCAATTCAAAGTAAAAGTCAAGTCAAATCAATTTTTCAACAAGGCCAATAAACGGCACTTTTTAACGTCAAACAATAATTAGGATTAAAATTTATAAGTAATAAAAGTTGATTCTACCGTGCATTTGAAAAAGTAGCTTGTTATGGAGAAGAATGCACAAGAAACTCAAAAAAAAATGATTTTTTACAATATTTACATTAGTATATACATTAATAAATTCATATATGTGAGGACTATACACCCAAAATAGCAAAAATACACACTATACTACGTACAGAAATAAAGTATTTTCAGGTAAATTCATTTTTTGTTTTTTTTTTTTTATTTATCTATAGGCTCGCGTTTGACCACTATCTCGCCTGATGGTAAGTGAGTGAGTGATAAATAGGAACATGGTTCTCACATACTTACAAATATTGCAAACATAGGTAAAATACCTAATTCAACAACAACGGAACAGTGTGTGAGTAATTATATTTCTTAAAAAAAAAGAATACAATAACTATGATTATAAATAAAAAAAAATGATTTTGTCTACACTAAAGATTGTCCTATGGAGCAGGACCACCATGTTTCCAAGCATTCTTATGTATACCATACCAATATTATAAAGAGGAAAGATTTTTTTGTTTGTTTGTTTGTACCGAATAGGCTCCGAAACTACTGGACCGATTAAAAAAATTATTTCACCGTTAGAAAGTTAAATTATTCCTGAGTGACATAGGCTATTTTTTAATCCCGAAAACGGGTCACGGGAGCGAAGCCGCGGGGAACAGCTAGTATTGAATATTATCACCTAATTTGTAATATGCTTATTTTACAAAGCGTGCTTTTAACTAAAGTTTTAAATTTACTTTCATTTAGTTTAATATATCAAAAGGTATTTTGTTACAGAATTGACCATAGTACCTCATGAAAGATGAGTGTGGTTTAGCTAGTCTATAAGATGGTTGATCCAACTTATCGTTATTTCTCGTATTACAATTGTGGCTATCACTGATTTTATCAAAGAGATGTATTTTTCCTTACATACATAATATTTTCATTTTCAAGAAACTGTCATAATATTAACCTTTTTAAATAGTTCCCTAAGAGATTCTCGGTGACTTAACTTATAATTCAAAAGTACCTTTAAGGTTTAGTTGAAATAAAGTATTTTGATCTGATTTGATTTGATACCCAGTGTTGTTATAAAAAAGAAAGTGTAAAGAAGAAAACGATTAACATAATAATAATACACAAAGGGTTAAATTGATATTTCTTACAAAACCTTGTCAATTCACAACTGAGATGAAGATTAGTTAATATAATAATTTCATCTTCATCGTTTCCCAAAATTACTGCTCTAATTACAGCTTATACATTAATAATGAGCTCACCACCACCTGATCGCAGTCAGGTTGATGTAACGGCTCTATAGCCGCGATATCCTAACTTTCAGCCCCGCCGGGATAATACCGGGATTTTTTAATAAAACTTGTCCCGTTATTCAACCAGTAACGCAAAAACCCGTGGTTTTGTTTACAATAACATGATAATATTCCGTTCATGGGTCACTATTCCCGTTTTTATTATCCAACTTGGACAATTGGCTGGGCTCTGCATAATGAAATCGAAGCGCTTAGGGATTTTTCGGGGTAAGAATGGGGTCACCCTATGGAACTAAAATATTCCGGTAAATGGTGTTCTTGTTCCGAATTAAGTTGTGATTGGCTAAGTCGAAGGAGGTACTCGCGCTGAAGTTTGGTACTGTTTTCGGTACCTAAATTAGATTTCTCAAAAGTAAATCAATTAGTTACTTAGTTGAATTTAATTCGGTTTCTATTTTAATTTAATTAGGTACTGTCTAGAGTTTTTAATTGTGGAAAGCTTGCGTAATAAAGAAAGATAGTAATGCAAAATGTTAAGAAAACCTTTCTAAAATCATGCTCAATACTGACATTTAAATCTACCATGCACAATCCATTTGGCATGGTAGATATATAACAGTTTATTACATGTAGCATTTTTTTTAAACTTTGATCCACACTAGGAATTTCTTCCTGTATAGTGGGTGAATTTACAAACATTTAAACTCATATACACAAGACACCCAGATCCGGAAAATCTTTTTGTAGGCCATACAAATATTGTTCCGTGCGGGCATCGAACCCGTGACACGCAGCGCAGCAGGCAATCGTGTCGTCCTTAATTGCATATTTGAAAAAGAATGGTATTTAAAAGTACTTAAATTAAATCCCATTTCATTTACCTAATTTTGCCTGTGTTCCACCAAATATACTGAATGTGCACCAAAATATGTTCATATAAGTCGACGTAGTCCCGCTGCGCGGGGCTCCTATTTCTGTCTGCAGGGTCAAAAGTAACCGGGGTGCCCTAAGGTCCCGAGCTCGCTTCGCTCGCTCTTGGAGTGATTCTTTGACCATAATTTATTCGTAGATCAACTAATATTTGGTGCACGATCAGTATTTTAGATGTACCTTTAGATTTTTGGTGAACGCAAAAATATTATCCTTTGAAAAACTGCAATCACTGCAAACTGGTGTCAGATATTCTGACTCCTCAAAACTCGGCAACACAAATCAGACGACAGCTGGGACCAATGGCCATTAAGATGGTCACCCATCTACGGATTAACTTCGAAAAAAGTTGCTTAACCTTGCAGTTCAGGCCTTTTTCTTCTTCATTTCGTGTGAGGATCTGGCCACCTCTGGTGTCGGAGTTAATTAAGCCGCCTCAATTAATATAATTACATAAAAAAATAGAATTACAATAACTATATAAGTCCAGGTTTCCTCACGATGTTTTCCTTCACCGTTGCCTAAGATGTCCAAGATAAACTAAGAAAGTACATATGAATTTGAAAAAGTCACTTTGGTACTTGCCTGGATTTGAACCCACGACTTCAAACACGAGAGGCGAGTTCTTAGACACTGGGCCACCACGACATTGTTCAGGCCGTGCGGCTGTTATTATTAAGCCCCAAGCATTTATCAATTACCCCTACCTACAATACCAAATTAGAGCACATCTCTGCCGTAGTACAATTTGATTGGCTGCCAGAAACAGCATGAAGATAATAATCGAAGTTGAAATTGAGTCTTTTGTCAAACGGCGCACGAACAGGGACTGCTAATCATGGAGATTATACTTCAGTTCGAGGAGAAAGGCTTTAAATCTTCAGTTCTAATGGATCTGTGCTATTATTTTGAATGCGATTTGGAAGAATTGAAAACCCCTTTTGGTTTGGGGTTAGTGTACTATGATCATAAAACAGGGTACAGAGTTGGACTGAGTAATAAAAAAATCTAGTAAAAATTATAAACCATTTCAATCAAAAATAATAATAAATAAATTATTTTATCCTTTCTCAATTACTTTTTAACCGTCGTGAGTTTTTATTTTATTTTAATTTTCCTTTTTTAAACTGTTTAGAGAGCATATATATTAAATCGGATTTACATAAAATTGGACTAGTAGTTTTGGAGAAAAATGGCAACAAGGATTTGCACAAGCACTGTTTGCTGCAGCGCCCCTGGTGAGTTGTTACCGTAACACCTATCTAAGAACATGCACCAATCATACCCAAACCCATAACTGAAAACTGCATCAAAGTCGGACTAGTAGTTTTGGAGAAAAATGGCAACATGGATTTGGACAAACATCCTCTCACCCCAAACGCACATACCGTCTCCGTTCCGTCGTGAGTAAAAATACCGAAAATAGTTAATATAATAATTAATATGCATACGATTAAGATTAAGATACAGATAACATTTGAGGCACAATGTGACATAGTTTTAAGCAGACAGATAGAATAAACAAAAGTTTTCGCGCTAGCCTATCTATAATAAAAAAGGTAGCAACCAGTAAGTAGTACATTATGCATTTGAAATTTATTTGAGGAGCAGTTTTGTGTTAACTCTCGTCTTGAAAACTGGCTGAGAGATGCTCTGTCTAAGCGGTGGAGGTACAATATTCCATATTTATTTGAGACTAGCTCTGCCCGCGGCTTCGTTCCTGTCAACTGCCTACACTACCCTACTTACCTTCCTACCTACCAACCCTACCTACCTACCATTTTTTTTCTAGGGTCATTCTTTTGCGTAGACTCTTAACACCGCCATTCTAAAAATGACTTCAAATGCACAACGCATATTGAATATGGAGTTCAACTGTCCGAGTATCTAAATTGCGTGCGTTGTGATATTTTACTTCTTGAACACTTTAAATTCATCTAACTTTTGATAGAGTGAACCGATTGCAATGAAACAAAAACTAAGTAATACTTCAAGATACGTACAATTGTTAGGTATAAAAGTTATCTACATAGAATTCGTAAATTTTACATGATGTGTGCACAATTAAACTGGTAAACAGATGAACAGACCAAAATCCAAAAATGCTGGAAATGGGTTATGTTGGTTATATAACATATAATATTTTCGATGTACAAAAATCACTTTTCTGCAGATTTATTATATGTACTGTACCTATTGATTAAGTGTTGGCTTACAGACTAAACTATATATATATATTGCATACTTTATTGTACACCACTAAAACATACATGACAAACATTGTGTTAGATGATATGACATTCATTTTAATATTCATTATATAACAAACTCTATCAATTAATGAAATAATAAACTAATTGTAACACAAACACAACTAATAAATCCCCAAAAACACAGGCACAATAGTTTAAGAAAATTAACAAGCACAGCGGAAGGATTGTAAATCCGGAGTAGATAGTATGTACATAGGTACAGCACAAGTAGGTTCAAGGCAAGTTTCTTGAAGGTCAGGAGGGACGAAAGTTTCCCGGGTTAGTTGAATTTTAGGATTCCGGGCGTCGCTTATAAATTCATACACCGCTTTAGAGCACAAATAATTTTGTGGACTTACTGTAGTCTGGGTGCGAGAGAGGCGTTATTGGATCGGATGGAAATGTGGAAGGTCTTAGCTATTTTTCGGTGAGAATGTGTGGTTGTTAATGTTCTTTTTAGACTATCCTAGAGAAAATCCTCTCGTTTTCGTTTTAGATCATTTAAAAAAATAAGGGTAATTTGGTTCTCCTAGCAGATTGACTGAAATCCTCGTATTTATCAGATTAGATAGAATGGAATGGAGTTTGTAGAAAATAATGAATGAGAAATATCAGACACAATGCTTGGCAAATTACAGAAAAAAGATATCAGAGGACACTGATATAACTTAGTCTAAAAATACTGCACATGTTGAGCGATTGCTGTTTGCGCGGATGTGACCCTTAAATTATTTTCTCTATTTGTACATATTTTTCTTTTTTATTGCTTATCTGATGCAAATCAGCAACTCTTTATCTTTCTTACTTTTTTGAAGACCGCTTAAACTTTGTAAAATATTCACATCATCATCATCATCATTTCAGCCGAAAGACGTCTACTGCTGGACATAGGCCTGCCCCAAGCGACGTCTCACTGATCGGTCCTTTGCGTTTCGCGTCCACTGGAGACCCGCGGTCTTGACCAGGTCGTCGCTCCACCTAGAGGGAGGTTTTCCAACACTGCGTCTTCCGGTAATTATATTCACTTCAGCTATTGTATAATAATGTATGTGATTGGCATTTTTGCTTTTTTTCCTTGGGGTTACCTAACCGTACACGTATTATAATATATTATCTAATGTTTACAAAACGAATTCTCTCCATTCCATTTACTGAAATGCTCTTCCCACTAGTCTGAACAGCTGAATATCCAAAGTTATCCCGCAGATTCACTCGTCCTGACACAAGAGATATAGCGGGCTAGAACATGGACAAGTTTGTCTAAAATACTTAGTTCTCACTATATTCCTTCTAACTAGAAGCCGTGTTATATTGCTTAGAAGTTATAGAAACTAAGTTTAATTCAAAATCTTCTTAATTGTGAAAAAAAATATGGTCGGTAGGTAAGTAGGTAATTAAGTTTCAGTTTGATGAATAGTCTATCAACTACCTGACTAGAAATAGTTATCGTGTTTAAAGAAACTAAAATTAATTCGTGCCTAAAAGGAACATTATCGAATTATTATCTATTACTACTACACTATTGTCTAGTAGTAGTACATAGCGCAACTTGTTAATAAGATGCGTTCGCATTAGAGCAAAAAGAAAATATAGTACAAAGCTCTTCATAGTAAAAATCAACGCGCATCTTCTGGGCACCTGTAGTAAAAATGAAAACATGATTTTTGAATTGTAACATGTTTATTATTTCTGTTAAAGCACTTTTATGTTTGCAGTTTCTATTTTTGCATTTTCTAGTTGATTTTTTACAATAACTTACATAATAATAATCTACATAATAACTAATTTTTTTATTAAAATTGTCTCGCGTTTAACCACTATCTCACTCGATGGTAAGCGATGATGTGGTCGACGGTGAAGCACGCTTACCTAGAACTACACCTAATCTTAACTTAAAAACCACTAGATTGTAGCTATCGAGAAACAAAGTCTTCGCCATGGAATTATATTCCTTAGCTGTACGCATAATAAAAATATTCTCAAAACGTTTAGTGCGTATGGATGGTATGTCCACCATGTATCGATAGCGCATAGCCGTACGTCTAGTAGTTCGATGATGAAAAAGCCTGGGCGGAATTAGATCATGAAATTCCATCGCAGACTCCCCGAATAGTAACCGATATAAAACCGACAAGCTGGCAACCCGGCGACGATGTTCAAAACTCTGGACATTTGATTTAACCAGTGACTAATCGCCGATGAGCTTCTTGGCCCGGTTTTCAAGCGAGTCTCGTGCATCAAGCTTGTATTTGGCTTATTTGTCCCAGAGATGAGAACAGTACTCCATGCATGATCTAACTGGATCGAACTTGCGCTTGTATATATAACATTCCACTCGCCAAACCCATTAAAGAGACGTTTAAATTATAATACCTACACAGTAAGACGATACGCATCTTCAAAGTAATGTAATTACTGTCTGATACACGAATAGGCAACAAAGTTATAAATTATTAATTCTTGTTTCATATAAATCTGTAAGCTGAACTTAAGTTGAGAGCAAAGCCTTGAATTAACTCTAAATATCAGTGGCAACTGATATTAGTTAACTTGTGCGAAAATATGTAACATTTTGGAATATAAGTGATGGTTGAGGCAGAAAAGATTATCTGATATTAAACTCTTATTACAGTAGATATTCTGAGTGCCTTTTTCAAAATCAAGTCCCTTTACGGAACAGGGTAAAAATTACAGGGTAAAACAAACTATCATGGCCATCCGTTTATTTAAAGCAGCTGGAAAACCCTGGATGCTCGCAAAGATGGAGGCGGAAATCATGAGGGTGACGCAACGGTAGCCCTTCTGCCGCTAGCCGCCGCAGGAGACGCTCTGGGCGATCCCGGCCGATTCCCGGCCGCCGTAGGCGCGGGCTTGCAGATGGCAAGTAATGGGTAGCTCGCGGTCCGATACGGACCAGGGCGAGGCAACGGCGCGAAGTGTTCCAAGCGAGCCTCAAAGAGATGTCAGCAAAAACTGACGGGGTCTGCTAGTAACAATTCCTGTCTGGGTCGCGCATAAATTTGAAAGAGAGATACCACGGTCCTGGCACAAGCAACTGAAGAAACAGGGGTGGGTTTTAGTCAGTAAAAGTCTGACACGCCGTACCGCTTCACCCAGAGTGAGAGAAGTCATTGGATGATAACAATAAAGTAAAAAAAAATACCTTTGCTCAGCAGTTTTACATTCCAGATTTATATGGTGATAATTCTATTGGGTCACCCGCCGTGTGAAAATGCCTTCACCAAAGTGAGATAAAATTTTACAGTGTGTCTAACAATCTTCTGACAGTTAAATTATCGAATGGATTTCATTTATTATGTAGGCTTCTCCTGCACAGAGTTTTTAATCACAAAACACACTGGCCGGCGTAGGCGCGCGCAACCGTCAGGATGCAAGGGAACACAAAAAATATTTTTGATTAGATACGTCAGACTGGAAAAATGTAATGTAATTTTTACTATACTGTTTCTTTAGTATCGTGCTGTGAACCGTTAATATTGTGTCTATTCTCCTTCTGAACAATTAATTATATGTTTTACGTGTTTGTGTGTATTCGGTCAATACAAATCGCCATTACCCACATTGACTTTTATTGTGAAACTCCACCTACACCATCTCACGTACCTAAAATTAGTTTCATTTCATTGTGGATTAGTGGCATTAGCCGCGGAAAAATCGAAAATAAATCGAAAGTGTGAATTTTTACAAAAATCATCTAATTTTCTTACAAAATATGTTATCTTCTTACAATATATTATATTTTCTTTTTTTACAAAAATTTGTTCAGCGGTTTAGGCATAAAAGCATAACTTACAGACAGACAATCTGAGTTAATTTGTATACCATTGGCCAATCTGTTGGCCACCAGACATCTTGTATGGTCTAAGTCCTCTTTTCATTATCAAAATGAAAATAAAATCTCTCTTTGCACAAAATCATTGCAACACAAAATAAATATAAATCGTACCATAAACCATAACGTATCAAGGAGGTATAACACACGCGGTTGACAGCCGTTCTATCCATAGACGCGGATTCGATCCCGGTCGCACCTGCGCCGGGACGTGACTATTTGAAATTAGCTCTGTAAGGAAGAGTTCACATAACATCGTTACGTGTACAACTTTGCGAAGAGTGCTTCGGTTTGAGAGAAGAAGAAATAAGGTTAGTTTCAAGTGAATTTTAGTGAAAGAAGAGCTGGTTACTTTGTTATAATGTATTAAATCAAGACCGGGAGGGGTCTCCCTAGAAGGACATACACGAATCTTATTGGTGATGTTCTTCAAAAAGGTCATGATTCCGTTGTGATATAGGGATAGTGCTTTTTTAGGGTTCCGTACCCAAAGGTTAAAAACGGGACCCTATTACTAAGACTTCGCTGTCCGTCTGTCACCAGGCTGTATTTCATGAACCGTGGTAGCTAGGCAGTTGTTTTTTTTCAGGTGATGTATTTCTGTTGCCACTATAACAACAAATACTAAAAACAGAATAAAACAAATATTTAAGTGGGGCTCCCATACAACAAACGTGATTTTTTTGCAGTTTTTTGCGATGGTACGGAGTCCTTCGTGCGCGATTCCGTCCGACTCGCACTTGGCCGGTATTTTTTTGTATTTTTGCTTATCTCGTAGACACGAATAAACATTTATTATTTCTTTCATTCTTACTTTTATTTCGTCCATCTCTGTCTCACAGTAGAACCATGATAGTTTTGACACATCAGAGTATGGCCCCTGCTGCGTAGTACTCATAACTGGCGCGCGTGTAGGACTAAATGTATGAACATGAATGAAGCAAAACGAGTATATCTAAGGATCGTAGCAGGCAGTGTTCTGTAGTTTCTGGCTTCCCCCCTCATGGGAAAAAGCGTGATTTTAAGTTTGTATGTATTAAATAAACATGGGGTAAAGACGATATTAGGACCAGAAAGGATATGATTATTGAGATGAGGACAAATTACATACGAAAATATTTTAAGGAAAAATAATACATGTTGCGGTGACCTCATATAAATTGGGATAAACGCTGGAACGGGATTGATGATAAGTACATATTTATTTAAAGTGAATTTCGATACTCGACGAATATTCGATTCTTTATTAGACTTGCAAAAATATAAACTAAACTGGAAGTAAATAGAAACATTAAGTTCACATAGTTCAAATAAAATAATATGTAACAAACAATCTACTCGTACTTGCTTAAAGTCTATACAAACATACATAAGATTTACGTCTACAACACCTGTGCCATAAAAATCCAACTGTAAACCCGTAAAATAAATATCAAGCAACATTGTACACTCCTCCTTACAGTTTTATTTCTATCAAGCTGAAGATATTTCACATTTTTCACCTTCAATTATTAATTAAAGTCTCCAGAGCTTTGCTCTTTATCACCCAGATACTCACATTTCTCTTTACTTATATTATACGTTTCTTCATTTCGTATGAATATGTAGATTTAAATTAAATGTTTTGGTTAATTACTCCTTGGATGTTCATCACAAGTACTGACTGCGGACTGATATTGAGAAATTTCAGATAATAAACTACCGTAGTTTTCGTTGACATAGTCTCGTTTTGAAATATGTATATTTGTGTTTGTTAGCATACCGTCCTTCCTAAAGGTACGAGTTCGTAGCCGACTGCACAGCAGCAGCAGACGACGTGTCGCTGCTACGCTTCTGGTTTCTATATATTTCTATGAAATACCTTCCGCAGCTAGCGACACGTCGCCCGGCTACACGTCGCAAGATCACATACGACGTGTCACCCGACCGTCAGAAATCTTGCCTCACGGAACAATCAGAACCAATACGAATACGGCGCTGCCGTCTGCTGCTGCCATCTGCAGTTGAGTTCGGAATCGCGGAATCGGAACGCCACGACGTGTCGCTGCGTCATAACGCGGCAACTAGTCGCCTGCTGCTGCTATCTGCGATCGGCTACGAACTTGTACCTTTAGCATAATAGATTAAAATAGAATACATTTAGGTTAGGTTAGGTTAAAACAAACTCCCCCCGGTGGGTTACCGCATTGTCGAGGCGGATGGGGCTCTGTAACCGTGGCTTGGTCACCCACGGTGAAGTGAAGAGGAACCCAAGGAGGGGCCGCTCGTCAGGGCTTTTGCCGATTAAGCCGACGACGTAGCAGCCAACTAGTAGGTTGCGGTGCCCCTTGGTAACAGGCGACATCGCAACTGAGGCGGGCCGCGATGTCTTCTGGAGCGTCCCAGATCCCATACGATGTCGCGGCTGAGGGGTGGAGGCCGCGGCGGGAGAGGAGTGCCGGTATTGCGGAGCGCCGCTCTCCCTACCTTCCGCGGCCTGGACGGGGTCGCCACCGTCTGATGGCGGACGCGGTGAGGCCGCAGGGGAAGAGGAGTGACAGTATTGCGTTAGCCGCTCTCCCTATCCCCTGCGGCCGACAAATGGTAGGTGGCGGGGCCATTGACCTTGACCCGTCACGGGGGTCCAAGGGTGCCATACACGGAGTCGTCTGGCGCCCATGTGCTGGTTTGGTCCCTGGGTGGTCACGACGTACAGTGTGTTCTGGTGCGCCGGTGATGGGGGGTACTCCCCCGAGGAGGGTCCGGTGACGGACAGCCGCGGCGGGTTCGCGGTGAGTGCTAACGCGTGCCCGTGTTCCCGCCATAAGCGGCACAGGAGGACACCGTGAAGTTTTAGTGGGTTAGAGTCCCACATAACTGCACTCTCTCCCCGTGGTAGTGCAGTATGCATGAGCATTTATCCAAGCAAAAAAAAAAAAAAAAAATGGACTGGTTTCGGCAATATAGAATAAATTTATTTGACATATACACAACATAACAGCCACAATCACAAAGTAACAGAAAGAAACAGTAAAAAAAGTAGTATAAACAAGGTTCAAGAAGAGCTGCGCTTGGCGTGCCCGTACCGAAAGGGTTACCAACTCAGCATTTGCTAGGTGTCAGACACCCAACGCTGATTTTCAGTTGGCACCCCGCTGGTGAAAGCCGAGCCAATCCAATCAACGAACCAACCAGCCTATAATATTCTGCCTATGTATCTGTGTTGCATGAAGTTTTAATAAAAAATAAATGTTTTCACTTCTGGGACACTGGCTTCCACTATATGAGTCCATTAATTTCAGTTGATGGTCATGATAAATTGTATCCAGGGCTAATGTTCAGACTAGGTCAAAATCAAGCCATAGGGATAATTTATGAAGCAATATACTACTCTAACTGCCATTGTCTAGTATTAATATTATTATTTTTTAAGCCTCCTTCTAGTAGTTGCGTTTTGTTGTGTGGTCCTGGGTTTGATTACCGGACCGGGCAAAGATTTACTTAGCTTTTCCTTCTGGGTCTTCTCAGTAGCCGCCCTTAGTCTGGGCTTGTGCCCGGTTGCTACTAATAAGCTCGTCCCTTATTACATGCGACTTAAATATAACTGGTGAAATGTGTGTACAATTAGTGCACCTATGGCTCTGAGACGTGGTCGCTCACAGTGGGCCTCATCCGACAGCTTACAGTCACCCAAAGGGCAATGGAGAGGGCTATTCAAATTCAAATCAAATTCAAATTCATTTATTTCGGATAACTTGATCCATACAGTTCGATTGATAAAAACATAAAAAATTTAAATATAATAATCAACTTTCTTAAACTCGTAACAGAAACTATTAACAATGGCAATCCAGCAGTGTCATTATTTTTAGATATGAGTAAGGCCTTTGATTTTGTTAATCATGCTAAGCTATTAAACAAATTAGATTTCTACGGCATAAGGGGCAAGGCATATGAATGGATATCTAGCTATTTAAGTAATAGGAAGCAATATACAGAGATATCCAAAGTTGTAAATAAAGGTGACAGAATATATTCTAAAGAGAAATTTAAATCAGTAGCAGAAATAAATAAGTCTGGTGTGCCTCAGGGTAGTATTCTCGGTCCTTTGCTTTTCTTACTCTACATAAATGATCTTCCGGAGGCCACTAAGCAGAAATGTATTCTTTTTGCAGATGACACGACAGTTATATTTTTATCAGGATAAAATCAATTACAAATCTGTTACTGAAAATACCCTGTCAGATATTATTAGCTGGATGGCAAATAATGACTTAAATATAAATGTTAGTAAGACCAAATTAATAGAATTTAACTCGTATAATACTAAACAATTAGCTTTAGATATTAGGTATAAAGATGAAAAAGTACAACAAGTGGATGAAATATATTTTTTAGGTATTAATATAGACAAGAATCTCAATTGGAAAAGCCATGTGGAACATATATGTCAGAAACTTGATAGGTTTGTGTTTGCTTTAAAAAAGATACGACAGAATGTTTCTGTAGAAGCTGCTCTTTCAGCTTACCATGGCTATGTGTCATCTATTCTAAGCTATGGACTTATCATGTGGGGTAACTCGACCGATACCGACAGAGTTTTTAAGCTCCAGAAACGTTGCATCCGAGTCATAAACAAGGCATGGTTTTTAGATAGCTGTAAACCTCTCTTTAAAATAAGTAAAATTCTTCCACTGCCCTGTATGTACATACGAGACATCTGCATCTTTACAAATAAACACATGCATTATTTTATGCAACATAGCGATGTTGTGCCAAGACAAAAAAGGGCTAAGTTTCGCAACCTATTATATCATCCATCTGGTCATAAAGATATTTACAAGAAAAATGTGTATAATATGTGTATATTAATTTATAATAACATACCGGATGAATTAAAATTATTGCAGGGTAATGTTTTTAAAATCAAATTGACAAATTGGCTACAAAATAGTTGCTTCTATAGCCTAAAGGAATTTATAGAGAATAGACATAATTATTGTTAAGAGTATAAATAATAAATAATTTATTTATTAAATGAGTCATTGAAATGATAACTGTAGTAACATACATAAATATATATTGATTTATGGTTAAACCAGCATTGTAAACAAACATTTTTATTTGATTGACATTTTTTATTTATTTTAATTGTTGACATTTTAGTTTATATGAATGACATTTTTAATTTTAATTATTGACATGTTAATTTATTTTATGGTCATTTTTATTTTATTTGTTTAATTATCGTCGAGTTTATAATCTAACAATTGTATTGGAATCTTAGTTATTGACATTTAAATATGTGATTGACATTTAATTTTAATTATTGGCATTTTTTATTTTAATTGTTGACATTTTGATTTATTTATTTTATTAATTTTTATAATCTGACAATTGAAAGTATAAGAATGCATCAATGATCTTTTGGTTTTGTCTGGTTTTTATTTTTATCTTATGTTGACAATTGTGTTTTGGGTATGATGTCGGCAAACTAATTATTATTGAAAGTAATTTGCACGCTTGCTTGCAGGCAGAATACAATAACTTATAGGCCTTAAGATCTTTCCTTGTTAAACAATGTATTTTCTGGCGAATAAATATTTTGATTTGATTTTGATTTTGATTGGAATAAAATAAAATAAAAATAAATAACACAATTTAGAATCATATCACCCGCCTAATAAGGGATCTCCACAGTGGAGAGGAGATCCTATCAGCTACAGTCTTCAGAATTCCGTTGCAGCTGCCACGCTCGGTGTTTCCTTGCGTGAACGAATCAAAAAAGTAGAGAGCCGCAAGAGAACTAGGGTTACCGACAAAGCCCGAAGAATTGCCAAACTTAAGTGGCAGTGGGCAGGGCACATTGCTCGCAGAACGGATGACCGATGGGGCAGAAAAGTTCTGGAGTGGCGACAGCGACCCGGAAAAAGTTGCGTTGGAAGGCCTCCCACCACCGTTGGACGCTTGGGGGAGGCCTATGTCCAGCAGTGGACATCTTTCGGCTGATATGATGTTGTGATGAATAAGTGTACCTCTGCCTAGTGTTCGGAGTATGCGTAATGTTATGATAAGCACTATCGATGATGCAATATCAGTGTTTCCCCATTGCCACTGAACTTCGGATATTACAAAGTTTATTGGTGAGCATATCGGTCAGAAAGCTAATCAAAAACAGATTATAATGTTCCAATATGGCCGAACTGCAGCCCCGCAATATAACGCTGATATTATTTTAATACACTGTGTACGTAAGATGAGGCGCACATTTTAGACTAAAATGTGCCAACATTTTTGAAGTTTTTGTCACAATAATCGCTAGTTCACTAGAAAACGATGCATAAACTTTCAAACCTAATTGTTACTGGAAAGCGACTAGCCACAAGTTCCCAGCCCGCTAAAAAAATGAATCTACTTTTACTTCGGTAAGTAAGACAACTTCTTAGGCGAGTGCGTGCGGGAAAGTGAATAAAGGTCAATAATAAAAGTCGTGGGGTTGGCATATGACAGACTGTCATGTTGACGATGTTTATCTCTTTGTCTGTTTATTTGTGCACGCATCACGTAAAATGTACGAAAATAATGTAGATAACTTTTATACATAAAAATTGCGTAACATAAAGTATTAGTAAGTTTTTGTTTCATCACAATCGGTTCACTCAATCAAAAGTTAGATGAATTAAAGTGTTCAAGAAGTAAAATATCGCAACATACGCAATTCAGATACTCGGACTGTTGAACTCCATATTCGTTAGATAGCGTTGTGCATTTTGCGTCATTTGCTGAATGGCGGTGTTAAGATTTTCCTCGGAAGGATGACCATAGAAAAAACAATGGCAGGTAGTTGGGGTCCGTTAAACCCGCCCCACGCGCCCCCGTGCGGGACGCAGCGAACCAGGGGGAACAACTCTCGGGATTGCTGCAATCGCATGTCTGGTTATTGTTTATATCATTTCATAACATAACATCACGCCATCGCCATTATGCTTTAAAGGAGTACGCAGATGTGTACAGTTCACCTTGGTATACCCGCATTTCACCGGTAATGTTCAAGTTTCATGATATTCGGGTAATCTATTCTGGCAGAACTTGCCTATTAGGTATAACTAAAAAGTGAAAAACAAAAAACATTTTTTGCACTGAAATGAAAACATAAAAAATACTTTATTCAAAAAAATATTACCGACCTCCAAATAAAAACACTACAAAGTGGAAAATAACTTGTTTTTGGAAGTCGGTGTCCATAACGAAAAAAAATGGTACCTACCAAAGCCATCGACTTCCAAAAAGAAAGTTATTTTTCATTTTGCAGTGTTTTTATTTGGAAGTCTGTAATATTTTTTTGAATAAAGTATTTTTTATGTTTTCATTTCGGTGTAGTGTTCTGGAGTGATACTAGATGGCGCGCAGCAAATCTGTCCTTATTTTTTTTGTATGTCGTCTTCGTTCTTCTGCCTAGAATAAATAGTATTCTGTGCAGTGAACGCTCCATCTAGGTAGGTAGTAAGGTAGGTAGGTCTAGGTAAGTAGGGTAGGTACAGGTAAGTAGTTAAGTAGGGTATGATAGGCAGCTTACGAGAGCGAAGCCGCGGGCACAGCTAGTCAAATATAATAAAATATGACCTCTAAAAATCCTTTATTGTGTCTGAGAAAAAAAGGATGTTTGTTGCTTTGTAACTCGTATAAAGTCTAGATATTAATATTCATGGATGAATAAATCCTATGAGCGTGGGCTGGTCAATCGCTCCGGGATATTTTATTCATGAAATTATTCCAGCTCAATCAGTCAATCAATTATGTCAGAATGGTATTCTTTAATCACAATGTTATCGCGCCGCTTTTCTATTTACTCTACACATTTAAAAATGCTGCATGGAAAGTCTATGTAATTTATGCATATGTATATTAATGAAATCTATATATATAAAAGATAAAGTTTTTGATGAAAGTTCCTTATAGAATGGCTGGACCGATTACAAAAAATCTTTCACCGTTGGGAAGCTACACTATCACCAGGTGACATAGGCTACTTTTTATCCCTGTTTTCCTACGGGAACGGGAACTAAACGGGTGATACCGCGAGGTATCTGCTAGTAAATAATAAATATGACTTAAACAAGTTACTATATATCTCTTGTCTAAATCATTATTTCTCATAAGGTTCCTGAGAAGTAGCCGTGTAGGAATACGATAGCATAGCCCAACGGCAACTTCTCAGGATCCTTGACTGTAAATCCTACATATTCTTACTATATGCTGGAATGTTCTTACTGTCTTGGGATCGATTCCCGGGCCAGGCAAAGGGTTATTGGGTTTTTCCATCTGAAATTTCTTAGTAGTAGCCAGGAGTCTACACTATTTATAGGCTCGCCTTATATAAGGGACTTAAAACATAACTGGCGCAAGGTCGGCTTTGGATATCGTGCACCAAAGCCTAAGGCCGGGACTCCACCAAAGCGGAGATGTGCGGAAAGTCCAGCTGAGCGGAGACGAGATGTGTGAATAACGAAATTCTATTGGTTGGTTTCGTCTCCGTTTTGGACATCTCCGCACATCTCCGCTTTGGTGGAGTCCCGGCCTAACGCTTTGAGAAATACAGACGGGATGTCATGTGTCAATCCTACATATTGATAGAGCGTCATAATTTACAAAACTTATAAGTGCCAAAATAACCACATATCTCAAACTTAATCTAAAGGAGACAACGAAAACAATACCATAGCATTTGTGCGTCGTATCTTAGCCTCAGCGTTCAGCTCGCAATCTGCGCTTAACACTGCTTGAGGCGCTCACAACGCCCGATTTCGGCATTATGCTGAGAGGAGCTGTCACCTGCGTATCACTTGCTTAAACCATCATAAGAATGGATAAGAGAGAGGACAGTGGCTGTTTGTGGGCTGCAGTACAGACTGTGTACTAAAACTTTGGATTGACAGTTCGACATATTAATATAGCAGCATCGTCATATTAGGCAAAAGTTTGTGAGTGTGTGTGTTTGTATATTTGTTACTTCTTCACGCTCAAACGGTTGGACGGATCTGGATGAAATTTGACACAGAGATAGATTATAGTCATTAATAGCACAAAAAATACTTTTATCCCGGGAATATTTTCCCTTGGGATAATTTTCGACTATAACGCGGGCGAAGCCGAGTGCACAAGCTAGTAATCTATAAAACGCAAATAAAAACAAACTTCAAAAACAACCACCATCTCAAACAAAATCTGAAGGAAACAACCAATCCAATTATAGTCACATCCGTGCGCCGTACCTTGGCTATAGAACACAGCTCAGCGTAATCTGCGCTAAACACCGCTTTTGCGCTGTGCCGACGCCGACGCCATCGCCGTCGGGTAATTATGGCACTATACTGAGAAGAGCTGTCGCCAAGCAGTACGGCTAGCCTATCCCTCGCTTTGGATACCAATAGAATGGATAAAAGGATTATACCTTATGATTATATAGGAGAGAGAGAACGGCTGCTTGTGGGCTGGCGACAGTGTAGAGGGTGTACTAAGATTTTGAATGTAATTGACTATCCGAGAAACGTAATAATTCAATGGTTGGAAGCACGTTAAGCTGTTGATCCCTAAGCTGTCATTTTCAAATCTTTGACAGCCTTTACGGGTTGTCAGATGCCAGAAAATCTGAACCCAATCTCTATTTAAAATACTCGTACTCAGCTACCTCCGGTTAGACTAGAAGCCAACCCCAACATGGTTGACAAAAAATCAGGCAGACTAATTGATTCGACTTCACACAGTTATGTTTTCTTATAAACATGTAAAGAACGTAGATTTGATTTGGTCAAAAAGACAAATATAATTACCCAAACGTATATTTCGATATATGACCTAATTATTACGTTCCTAAATAACTTTGGCATTACTAATTAAAAACCTCGCTTTATTCTGCCCGACTTGATTAAAAATATAAATTATGAGCTTTTCCCCACAGCTTCGCTCCCTCGGCCCACCACACAGGACCCATAAGTGAAAAAAAAAAAAATGTTGTACATAATCAAATTAAAAAAGAAACCCTGATAAATGTTTAGACACATTTGTAGACACGCTTCGATCGGCAATCTATTTAACACGTAATTATGACGCTATATCTTGCAAACACACCCCGATTCAAACAGTGAAATGCCATTAACTTTAAAACGGCTAAACCGATTTTCATCAAACATAAGAACACTCTCGATAAAGTCACCTTTCAAACAAAAAAAAAAACCGGCCAAGTGCGAGTCGGACTCGCGCACAAAGGGTTCCGTACCATTACCGCAAAAAACGGCAAAAATCACGTTTTTTGTATGGGAGCCCACTTAAATATTTAATTTATTCTGTTTTTAGTATTTGTTGTTATAGCGGCAACAGAAATACATAATCTGTGAAAATTTCAACAGTCTAGCTGTCACGGTTCATGAGATACAGCCTGGTGACAGACAGACAGACAGACAGACAGACGGACAGACAGACAGACAGACGGACCGCGGAGTCTTAGTAATAGGGTTCCGTTTTTACCCTTTGGGTACGGAACCCTAAAAACGAAATCAAAATCGGTACATCTGTGTAGGAGTTATGATGCCACACAAAGGTACACAAGTCAAATTTAAAACACCCTTATTTTTCCGTCGGGGGTTAATTAATAATATCCGTCACCGGGACTGTTGGAAGACAGACATTATGCCTAAATTAATATTATCTCAGTTATTGACATTTGGTTAAAACAATACGTACTGACAAACCTACCCTCCTTGACGAGGGTAAAACGGAATCTCCATTAAAAGTTATATTAGTGACAAATTCCAAATGGATTTTAGACAATATTCTGTTGATCTCTTTGGCTGTTTGATTTGAATGCTGGATTTCCCCTTGGACATAGAAGTCTTAATGAAAGTTAGTTTGTGTTAAGAGTTGGTAATGATAGAATTGCTCAAAGGCTTCATCTATGTCAGAAACTATTACAAATATCGAATAAACTGATGTGATGAGTACTAGCCCTCAGCGTGTCGTTTAGGTTTATCCTTTTGTGCCTGGCTGGACGCTATCGACCTGAATCTCTTCAAAGTTAGAGTGAATAGGCTTCTTCTGGGTAAGCTCACTCCATCGTCGTCTCTGTCTCTGTCACCTCTGACCTAGACTAGAGCCAAGAACAAACCCATAAAAAAAAAACTGCGAGACGCCCCACACTATAAAAAAAAAAAACGATGAGTACTACCACCGTAATTTATAAAGGGTGTAACGGGAAGGTGCAATCATGTCTTTAGAAAGCCCACATTGAATAATATATTTATGTGAATATTGTTCAGTCCCAACAGTATTACATAAATACATGAAGCGCTGAAGCGCTAAGCGACTTCTACTGTCTTCTCTGTTCTGTGGTTTTGTTAGTAAACTTGTATGTAGGTACTTTGTTTTATGCCTGGACTACAAAATCATATTTGATTTTAATGTTTTGTTATTTTTTATTATTGAGTTTTATGTACTTTTGTGCTAAGCACAACTGGCAGGTGGACAGTAATATTTTTGTTAACCGCGTTTTATTTTTTTTAGCCTCGCGGCTTTTATTATTGTTTTTGTTTAAATATTTATTTATATTTTTATATTTATGCTCAGCCTTGAAGGTAGCAGTGATACTGATACTTTTCATTCGTTGGATAGTGATGATGAAAGTTTCATAAGTGTTCCATGTTTAGCTGACACTCTTGTTTCACTTTTTTCCGATGTCTCCAGGAACTTTAATGTAGTCCACATAAACGCCCAAAGTATTCCAGCTCTCTTCTCCGATATGCTGGCAACCTTTGACTGTAAGAATATTCATGCGATTCTTGTTTCTGAATCTTGGTTAAAACCTTGTCTTCCCTCTTCCTCCTACTCTCTTCCAGGTTTTAAGCTTATCAGGAATGACCGCGCGGTTGGTGGTGGTGGCGGGGTGGCCATTTATCTTCGTCATTTCATTCCATTTTCTATAGTTAACATGTCCAATCAGCCGCCCCCGCCGAGCGCCGGTGAACATCTTTTCCTGGAAGTTGAACTGCATCATTCCAGGATACTCCTTGGGGTATATTACTGCCCTTCTCTTCGGATTAATTTCTTCTCTTCTTTCGAACATATTTTAGAAGCTTTAATTCCCTCTTACAGTCACAGTATCAAAATGGGCGACTTTAATACATGTCTGCTTAAAAATGATTCCCGCTCTTCTTCTCTTCGTCATGTTATTGAATCTGCCAATCTTTCTATTCTTGATCTTGGTGCCACTCACCGTTTTCCTAACTCTGTTCCCTCGCTTCTTGATCTTATTGTTGTTTCATCCTTAGATCATGTCGCTAAACATGGTCAATTTTCAGCTGATGCCTTTTCTTGTCATGATTTAATTTACACTTTTTACAAAATTCGACCTCCTAAGCATAAGTTTAAAACTCTTTTGCTTCGCAATTTTGATGGCATGGACACTGATCGTCTTCAGGAAGATGCCGGCAACATTGATTGGACGCCACTAGTCACATCCTCGTCCGTCGACGAACAAGTTGAAATCTTGTCTGCTACCCTCATTCAGCTTTATGACACACATGCCCCTATTCGGGCCGTGAGAGTTAAACATCTTCCAGCGCCATGGTTGACTGACGAAATTAAAGCTTTACTCAGCAAAAAAGCAGCTGCGAAGTTTAGATTTGAAATTCGGCCCAATGACGTCAACAGACAAAAATCCATCTTAATTAGAAATCAATGCAACAAGATGTGTAGGAACGCTCAACGCCAACATATCCACAATTCTGTTCAAAACGTTGATCCAGCCAAAGTCTGGAAATTTCTCAAATCATTAGGTATCGGAAAAAAGAGTCATGACACGGTTCCTAAAGACTTGGACTTCAACTTACTTAACAGTCATTTTTCTACTTCGCCCGTATTGGATAGGGCCACCAAAGCGACAACGCTTAGTTATCTTTCAAATCTTCCGATACCTGATTATGCCCCTTTTGTCTTAAGTCAATTCACTGCCTGTGATGTTAAAAACAGTATTGTATCGATTACATCCAACGCTGTTGGTAGTGACTGTGTCAGCCGTAAGATGATCATCCCCATCCTTGATAAAATTATTCCTGTCATCCTTTATATCCTCAATTTCTCTATTTCCAGTGGTGTCTTCCCACAGTCCTGGAAAGATGCCCAAATTATTCCTTTACCCAAAAAATCTCATCCTGCATCTTTTTCTGACTATCGTCCCATTTCTATTCTTCCTTTCCTATCCAAAGTCCTTGAAAAACTTGTTAATAATCAACTCAGCACTTTCCTTACCAAACACAATCTGCTTAATCCTTTCCAATCTGGTTTTCGACGCGGATACAGCACTACCTCAGCACTTGTACACATTACGGACGATATTAGGTCAGGCATGGAAGTGGGAAAGTTAACGGTACTTGCTCTGCTTGATTTTAGCAATGCCTTCAATACCGTTGACTTCGACATTTTGCTTGGCGTCCTAAGCTCTTTTAACATATCTCCTCCGGTAATCGACTGTTTTCGTAGTTACCTGTTTGGCCGCCGGCAGAGTATTTGCACTGATGAATACTTCTCTTCTTGGTGTCACACCTCTGCCGGTGTGCCGCAGGGTGGCGTTTTATCTCCTCTTCTCTTCGCACTCTTTATTAATGCTATCACTCAACGACTTTCTTCTTTCTACCATCTGTATGCTGATGATCTCCAGATTTATACCCAAGCCCCTCTTGGCGAGTTACGAGATGCCATTGAGACAATTAATTTGGACCTGGCTCGAATAGGTGACTGGAGTGCTAAGTTTGGGCTGAAGATTAATCCGACTAAGACTCAGGTGACTGTAGTTGGTAGTTCTCGGACTGTTCGTGGAATTGATTGGTCGACGCTTCCCCAGGTTACTTTCAACAACACCATTATTCCTATAGCTAACACTGTGAAGAACTTGGGGATTTATATCGACAGCACTCTTGCCTGGACCAAACAACTGCAGGAAGTCAGTCGTAAACTTTTTGCTTCTGCGGGCTCCCTGAGACGTCTTCGTAATTTTCTTCCCATCTCCACTAAAGTTGCGATAGCACAGTCTCTTCTTCTCCCTATCCTGGACTATGCTGATGCCAGCTATCTTGATCTCACCCAAGACCAATTGGACAAGCTTGAGCGACTTCAAAATCTCTGTATCAGATTCATATTTGGCTTGCGCAAGTATGATCATGTTTCTGAATTTCGTACTAAGCTCAAATGGCTTCCTATTCGGCTTCGCCGGAATGCCCACATACTTTCTTTGCTTTATAACGCGCTATTTAATCCTTTTAGTCCTTTTTACCTCAAAGAACGCTTTCAGTTCCTCTGTGACACCCATTCTAGGTCCTTGAGATCATCGGAAAATTTAAAATTAAATATTCGTATGCATTCCACTTCCTTTTTTGACAAATCTTTCACGATTCAAGCGGCGCGGTTGTGGAATGTATTACCAATTGAAATTAGACGTGCTCAAACGCTGCCAACGTTTAAGAAAATGGTAAAAGAGCATTACCTGTCACTATAATTTTTATTCTTCTCCTTTCTCTGTTATATATTTGATATGTATTAGTATATTATATAATATTGTATGTATGTATTGTAGATTATTATGTGTAAGTTATAATAATTAAGTGTGTATTATTTTTATTTATTTTTTGTACACTGACAGCCCTAAATTCTTCTCCTATCGTACAGTCCATTCAAAGGTTGTCTGTAAGAGATTGCCCTGTGCGATAAGACCGCCCATTGTACACTTGTTTTTGTGAATATTTGTCCTGTATATATTTTGTGGTGTACAATAAAGTATATAATAATAATAATAATAAATACGTGTCGAATTGATTACCTCCGTTTTTTTAAGGTCGGTAAAAAAAATTGTATCTCCCATACAAATGGTCAGCTGACTTTTTGCCTATTGACAATGGCTTCCTTGGAGAAAGTTGTTCATATACATGTTGCATCAAGGCTGGCCAATAGATGCAAACCCCTTAAGGTTAAGACATCGTGTGTGCAGGTCGGTGGGTACAGTCGTGGAAATGAAATCACACGAATTATTCGATATACTGGGTTTATTCAAATAGTCACAACTCACAGTTACAATCCTGCTTACTAATATTGCGGATCGACACTGATTCTAGGACCTCTTAGCTCTAAAGCTGTCAGTACTCAACTGCCATATTCTGCTGTTCCTCTGGCTGTCCTCACCACACAAATGGTTAGGAAAAGCGCGCCAATTTGTTTTGACGTCTGTACTATTGACTAAACCCGACATACATATGCAAAAGCAGTTTTTAAAATTTTAGAGCACTTTTCCGTTACACCTGTATATCGGACTAACATATAATCCTCGCTAAGTCTGCTTAAAAAAATATAAATAAATCTTCTGTAAAGTGCCAGGTCAGTGGGTCGTCTTAGGGGCAGATTTTATCATTGAAACATTATTTTTCTCCTTAAAATAAGGCACATCAGCCACTCAACGCCAACACTAGACCAGAATTACCTTGAGCGAGTTCTGAAAAATAGCAATATTTTGAAACACAATACGTTCCAATATGGCAGACAAATACGTCCGCGTCACAAACACGCGAGAGCGTGCACAATTATTTTGACAGATAGTGTACACAGAGTCGCAATGCACGCCTTGCGAAATTTCCTTCCGAGTGAACCGGCGGTACACTGGCGAGCAAAAAAAAAAGTGTACACATTTGCATCTTTATTACGTCGAATTCAAAAGATTTTCTTAAAGAGCGCCGTGGGAATTTGCGCTTGTTGGAAATTTTCGTGACGGTTTTCTTAACGCCTTTTTAACCTGTTTCTTTGTTAGTAACTTTTTCTGTGCTATTTTTAGGTTCCCATTGTTTTATATTATCTGATTTCGGTAGAAATGACTGTATAACATTTTTATGGTACTACAAATCTTTGCATTCCTAGTATGTTGCCGAAATAAACTGTTTTTAATATTTGTGGGACGTTATTCGATGATAGTCACAAAAACCTTTTCAAAAAAAAAAAAAAACGACTTCCAAAACAAACACTACAAAGCGGAAAATAACTCTCTTTTCGGCTGTCGATGTCTTGGGTACCCATTTTGAAAGCTGGTGCTTCTCATTTATATTTTATCAACATCTGACGTATACATAGTTTTTGAGCTATTCTTAATAATGCGTATATAACAGTAACATTAAACCGACTTTCAAAACAAAACTCGGCAGACGATGTCTTCGGTACAAATTATTTTAAGTTTTTGGCTTCAACTTCTGAAAAGAAACTTATTTTCCGCTTTGTAGTGTTTTGCTTTGGGGGACAAAAACACACATAAAAACAGTCTAATTGAGAACCTTTTCCTTTTTGAAGTAGGTTAAAATACGTTATTTTGTTATATCTTAAAAATAACACTTAAGGACAGATTTCAGGTAAATATGCAGTGCTTTATATCTACTTTCAAAAGGCAGCAACTGCAGAAAATCATTAAAACAAACTTAAAATTTTAGCGAATATAAAGGTGATTTGTCAGATTGCCTCACGATGCGAATCCAAACAGTCCTTAAAAATGAAAGAATTGCTCCTTAGTTAATTACTATGTACGAATTAGAAGGCTCACAAATAAAACTGATCGTCTTTTTAACCGACTTTCCAAAAAAGAGGAGGTTCTCAATTCGACTGTTTTTTTTTTTTATGTTTGTTACCTCAGAACTTTTTACTGGGTGAACCGATTTCGATGATTCTTTTTTTATTTGAAAGCTGGTGCTTGTCATGTGGTCCCATTTAAATTTCATCAAGATCTGATGAAGAACTTTGGAGATATACATCAGAACTCTTCAATAAACGACGGCAAATCACTCGGGATAGCTGCAATCGCATGTCTGTTTATTGTTTTTACCATTACATAACATAACATAACATCACACTAGTACGCTCTAAAGCAGTACGCAGGTGTGAACAGTTAACCCTGGTATACTCTCATTCCACCGGTTTTGTTTAAGATTCATGTTATTGTGATAATCAATTCTGGCATCACTTTGGGCATTATAGGTACCTAACCTATAGAACTGGTCCATTATGTAACAAAACTAAAAAGTGAAAAATAAAAAAAAACTTTTTACAAAAAAATACAACCGACTTCCAAATAAAAACACTACAAAGTGAAAAATAAATTCAATTTCGGAAGTCGAAGAAGTCAAAAAACGAAGAAACGAAAACAGGAACACCGACTTCCGAAATTGAATTTATTTTTCACTTTGTAGTGTTTTTATTTGGAAGTCGGTTGTATTTTTTTGTAAAAAGTTTTTTACCAATAGCAACTACAAAATAAAATAAAACTAGTAAATACATAAGAACAGTCGATAAGCATATAGCTTACACAAGGCATCGTGTGGCTGTATCGACATCTCATCTCGAATCAATAAGATACACTCACTCATAGCTTATGCTGAGTCAGGACTCTGTGTTACCAGATCACTGAATATATTTTGGAATAAATTTAAAAAAGGATATATTTAAAACGCCAGAGCTGGTGGATTTATGAAATTTTAAATCTGAATATATTCTAATCATAATGATTTTATAACATAATACTAATTGCGTTCATGTTATTTCAAACATATAAGTTCTAGAATCGATCGCAAACTCTTTCATTTTGTCAATTTAACAGTATTTGCTTATTTTACGGTGTCGACTAGACAAAATGTTCAAACATATAAAACAATGAATGCAAACAAAGCCACGATACAGGAAGAAATTCCTAGTGTGGGGCAACGTTTAAAAAAAAGAAAACTTTAAACTTTAAAGCACACGCGTACGCGTTCATGAGGTTACTCAATTAAGCGAGATTGAGATTATTTAAGGTCTGTTACCAACCTTAAATAATCTCAATGATTTTCACAGTCAAATCTTTAAATGTTTTTTTTTTAATATTAGGTATTTCTTATTTATTTATCCATCGTACTGAATTTCGCATCAACCGACACAAAAAAATACTGAATTCATACTATTTTTTTATTTATACTCTTGCAACACACCACCGCAACGTCTAACCCTCTCGTATCCCGTGGTATTTTAGTACCGTCGCGTCGCACATTTTGAGTCATCCATCGCTGACGAATGCTTTCGCGTCAAATTGTTTTGCGGGTAAAAATGTGTCCGCGTTAGCAAGCGAGGTTTTATGTCGTAAATCTATGACACTATTGCTGCTACCCTGTTATTCATGATTCTGGAAACTAGTATACGGGTTTATTTCATTGTTTTCGATAGTTTTGCATGATTTTAATAATAATTTTCCTATTAAAATTATCTGATTACCTAGGTTGAAATTTAAGTGACGGCCGTATTTTGGCATTTTACCATAAAATATTAATTTATTCAGAATAATTTGTTAAAATAAATTTTGTTTTAATCACAACGGTTTGGCATGATAAATGGATGTAATCATTTTCTAACTCTACTAACCTTAGCATGCTAGGTAAAGTGTTTCTCAACAAGCGATGACGGCGATGTCGAAATGGCAAAACCCCATTCCTAACCAAAGAGATTGATCCCGTGACTTTTGGATAGTGCTTTGTAATTCCATATTTTTTTTAAATGTTACTCATCGCAATTACCTCGCTTACGCACTTTCGCCAGAGCCTCTATGGTTTCACCTAGTCTATTGTCGAAATCATTACGTCCAGACTTTCCAATTCCCTATCGAGATCCCGGCTAGCATGGGCAGGTTAGGAAATAACGTCACAAAATACTTCAAATACCAAAATTGATTTTCTTTACGCTCTGGTATTACAATATTATACAAAAAAAGTCAAATGTGTACTGATCGTCATAAATTTTACGCCAATGATTAAACTGATGTTGTTTAAAAGTCATGATGTTTTGGTAACATTGTTTGTTTGGGTCTCCAATAAATGGGTACGGTCTCACATCCTTTCTTAGTCCAGATAAACAATCACTGGAATCCTAATTACTGTCATTATAATAACGGTCATCTAAAGTGTCAAATATGTTAGTTTCTAAAGCAGGATCAAAATGAGTTTGTAACTTCTCATTCCATCTATGTTTCAATTATATAAATGTTTTTCAACCGTATCGTTTCCTCTTTAGTTGTCTTTGGAGTCTCCAAGTTATTTCACTGCCCATATATATCAGTCCTCAAAGATTTTTATTTAAACTTCATTTTCTGCTTTGACTGTTTCCACGACAGATGGCAGGTTTAGAAGTAAAGTAGGATCATTTTCTGGTACTTCAAGTTCTGTTTCATCTGATTCCGTGACAGATGACATATATAGACCTAACGGGGGTTCTTTTTCTGGAACTACAATTACTGGTTTGTCTGTTTCCGTTACGGATGGCCGATTAAGATGTAACAAGGGCTCATTTTCTGGTACTTCGGTTTCTGCTGAGACTGTTATCTTGACTGATGACTGATTCAAATTTATCGGGGGGTCATTTTCAAATTGGTTCACCGGCGCTTCGATCATTTTCAGATCCTTTGCTTCACACATTATGAAAATAGTCTGGCACAGTAACGTATATATCCATATTCGTTTTGCCATAGTCTTTGAAACCTTTTTCTATTTCAGGAAAGATTTTTGATATCACTAAGTCAACTGTAGGTTTACAGAGAACTCTTTTAAAGTTAGTTTCTTTAGCCTGAGTTATTGCAAGACTAACTGGTCGATATACAGAAGCGGTTGTGGTGAATAATCCATAATGTTAGCTTTTTATATTCTTGGTATTTTAATGTTTTGATAGGTTCACCGTTACAATTTCAATAGGAAATAATTATGTGACACATAATCACTGTCACCATATAGTCAACATTCTTTTTGTGTTATATAGGGTAAACTATCATCAATTTATAAACGTCTGAGCTCTAAAAGGGACATATGGTAAGCGATTGAGCGCTACAGTTAATAAAAACAACTGTTTTTCTGTTGTGTCTGCTAATTAGCACTCTAAGGAATAATAAAGCATTAAGGTTCCATTAGGTACTTAATAAGTCTAAAAATAAACTCTAAATAAATAAAATAAATATACCACAATCAAACCAACAACAATAAATAAACAACCAATCAATCAATCAAAATCAATAATTTTTATTTCACATAGGCCTACATGCGCACTTATAAAACGTCGACAAAAGGTGCACGGCTCGGGTTGGTCGATTCCTATGAAGAAGAACCGGCAAGAAACTCCATGGTTACTCTTTCAAAAAATTGTTTGGCTTTAGAATATTTCCATGTTACAGCAATACTTAGATGGGGGGACAACGCAGCCCAACAATAAGTCGTAAGAAACTAAAAAAAAATTGATTAAATAATAAATAAACAAAAGATAAAAAAAGGAAAACGAGATAAAATGTTAACAAGCATCTAGAAATCTAGAAGGCAATTCAATCAATTGATATACGTGGGACACTCAGAAAGTTTTGCGAAACTAAAAAAAATTGTTCTATACGTACATATATTTTTATTAAATCTTTTCAAAGTACTTTCCACCAGCCTCTATACAAAGATTCATGCGCCTAAACCAGTTTTCAAAACACTTTTTCCAGTCCGCCGCAGACACCTCGTTTACAGCCTGCTCGAACGCAGCCAGCGCATCTTCCGGCGACGAAAATTGTATCCCTTTGAGCTGATTTTTTATTTTTGGGAATAAAAAGAAGTCACACGGTGCTAGATCAGGGCTGTAAGGAGGGTGACCCAGGAGTTTGACTGGCGTGCTGTCCAGGAAGTCCCTCGTTTTGAGTGCGGTGTGAGCAGGTGCATTGTCGTGGTGGAGCAGTAGCCCGCGGAGCCCTGTGTTTGGTCGCTTGTTGCTTATAACAGAGAAAACTTCTGGCAAACATTTGGTAGTATACCATTCGGCATTAATGCTTCTTTGATCCCGTAAGGGAATTGATACCAAGTGGCCAGTCAAATTAAAAAAGCTAGCGATCAAAATCTTACCCCCGCTTCTAGATCGCTTCACTTTGGTAGGCGTTGGCTCATTTTGAAACACCCAAACAGTCGACTGGCGCTTGGTTTCTGGGTCGTATTGATAAATCCAGGACTCATCACCTGTAACGATGTCGTAAACACGCCGAGACGAGCCTGCTTCAAATTTGTTAAGCATATCACGGCACCATTCCACCCGGGCCTGCTTCTGAGCATCGGTGAGGTTGTGCGGCACCCAGCGTGATACTATCCTCCTCACGCGAAGATGGCTGTGTAGAATCTCGTGAACGCTTCCCGATCCAATCTTCAATATGTGTTGAATCTCCTGATATGTAATTCGCCTATTGTCTTGGATTAAATTTTTCACTGCTAGCACGTTTTCTTCGGTAACAGCCGTCAAAGGGCGACCGCTTCTTTCGTCATCCCCCAAAGTTGGTCGACCGCGCTTGAATTCGTTATACCAACGATACACGGTTGCCTTGGAAGGGCCTTCATCCATGAATGCCATTTGAAGTCTATCGTACGATTCATCCGGTTTCAGGCGACACTTGAAATCGTATAAAATCATAGCTCTAAAATGTTCCCGGCGCAGATCCATATTTCAGTGAGACACAATACTTTGAATTAACTCGCAAAAAATGTGGAGGGAAATTTTGAAATTGGAACTTACTTATTTTTACTTATAAATAATCATATTTTCGAAAAACATTATAACTGGCCAGTCTCCCATATATAAAAACTTTTTTTCGCAATACTTTCTGAGGGGCCTGGTACAACTTAATTTCGATTTAAAACCAAATATTCCACTTGTTTGGTATCCATTTTTCAGTTGATACTTGGCGTTTCTAAGATAAAAGGTGACATAATTTCAGTAAGTTAATTATGATCTCGAGTTCGGTTTGAAAGCGGTTGAAGCGGTCGAAGCGGATTGAAAGACAAAAAATCTTTTTTTTTAAGGTTTCCAAGTACCACGTTGTTAGCAAAGGTCTTTCGAAACTGCTTTTCACCCACATAATTCTCCAGAATTTTAACCACAATTCATTCGGTTTTATTTAATAAAAAAAATATGACTAAGTTCCTCGGGTCTCATTCACTCATGCCCAGAAGCACATAAATTAGAACTTTGAATGGAATGTCTATTGAAAGTGCATAATAAATATAGTCTGTGCTAGTTTCGTTCACATTCACACATCTCTTTGAATTTCTTTAGTTATAGATCTCGTGAAGTGATTCCTAAGAATTTTAACTTTGCCTCAAAAATGTGGTCTTTTGATAGTATAATTTATTGTTTATTAGATTAGTGTTCTTGGAAAGTAATTTAGGTTTTTGATTCTTCTTTAAAGCATTTGAGATATAAGACGCTTACCACGAAGGGCTATACTTATTTTTTTATAAAAAATATTTTAAAACATGTTATGCCGTATCTACCCAGAACTAAGACTTTATAGAGATAACTCGCAAAAGCAATTAAAAAGGATATTTTTACAAAGTCGTATACTCTAATTCTTGTACAAGCCATTCAATATATCACATTTAACATAATCTATATATATAAAAGAAAGTCGTGTTAGTTACACTATTTATAACTCAAGAACGGCTGGATCGATTTGGCTGAAAATTGGTGGGGAGGTAGCTTAGAACCAGGAGATGGCCATAGGGTAGGGTAGGTGGGTAGGGTAGGGTAGGGTAGGGTAGGGTAGGGTAGGGTAGGGTAGGGTAGTGTAGGGTCGGGTAGGGTAGGGTAGGGGAGGGTACGGTAGGGTAGGGTAGGGTAGGGTAGGGTAGGGTATGGTAGGGTAGTGTAGGGTAGGGTAGGGTAGTGTAGGGTAGTGTAGGGTCGGGTAGGGTAGGGTAGGGTACGGTACGGTAGGGTAGGGTAGGGTAGGGTAGGGTAGGGTAGTGTAGGGTTGGGTAGGGTAGATAAATGTTTGGTCTTTTTATGGCAAAACAAAGTTTGCCGGGTCAGCTAGTGAAATTATATAAACTACTTATAACTTGTGATAGAACAGAATCATTACAAAAACGCACGCCATTTTCCCATGTGGGTGGGCAGAAACTACAAAACGCCACCTGCTATCCATCCTTACATACTTCTTTTGCATCACTCACGTTCACACATCTAGTCATACACGCACGAGGGTAATGAGTACTGCGCACCTGGCCTTTCTGAAGAACATCTGTCTTTGTCTGTATCGTACTTTCTAGGGCGTCCCCTCCCGGTGTTTCCATTCATATTTGCCTTGTAAATACCTTTCGTTGGTCGCATTTCATTCATCCTCTCAACATGACCAAACCATCTTAACATACTCTTTCACTACATCTTCTTTTAAACCACAACGTTGACTTATTACATCATTCCTCAATCTATAATTTAAAGTAACACCACACATACTTCGCAAGGAATGCATTTCTATCTTTACTAACAAGAAAGTGCAATACCTTACACCGGGCGGAGAGGAAGAAGAAAACGCATCGCAAACAGACAAACCAATTTAAATTACAAGCTTGTATCTCATTAAGGTTTCAAAGGCAGTAAAAACATTACATGCTCACTACAAAAAGTCAGGGAAGGTATGTGAAGAAACGCTCCTAGCTCAGCAGGCGGGTACCTTACACCCGGGTACCGTATACCCGTCGAACTGAACGCAGTCATTACGTTGAACGTGTGTACTTGTGTTTCTTATGAGACCGCCGCTGCTGCTTTTAGTTGGGGAGGTGGGTATTGAGAGGAGCGGAGGCGCTAGCGGGAGCGGTAAGCAGTTAAACGTTTTAATTCGTGCAGATATCAAAATAAATATTTATTCAGGAAATAAAAAGAACCCGACTTGCTTAAGAAGCTAACTAAAAAGACTTAAAGAAGAGGAAAATCGTGCTTTGCGGTCGGAGGATACATATTCGCGAGCTTGCTAACCAAAACCAGATGTATTCTCCGATTGCACAGCATGATTCTCCTCTTCTTTACGTCTTTTTAGCTAACTTTTGTTATTTATAAGTTTTTGCCTAACATTTTTTTTTTCGAATTGGGTACATTCAAATATATGTGTTTTATATTTTTGAAATCACCTCTTAAAACCCCTTATTTTGATACCCCACACGATAGGCTGAGAAGGAAAAAAATGAGCCCCCACAATATTGCGTCCAAAATCTGCCAATTTTCTATTTTCCAATTTTTATGTAGCCACTGAGACTCGCAAGGTTAAGACAAATCGTTTGACGTAAGAATCATCAAAATTGGCCAACGCGTTTGGTCTCTAGAAAGCCACATAGAAACAAACATACATACATACATAAACAGATAAATATATTACCCTCCTTCGGAAGTCGGGTAAAAAGGGCAAAACTTTGGCCGATTGTGATATAAGTACTTCAGTACTTCACTATACATGTTTTTCTAACTTCAACATGAATGTCTCAACTTCATCATCCGTAGCTTGAATTCGCCCAAAGCTGGGCATAGACCATTTCTTTTGCCAATCCTCTCGCTTTTGTGCCATCCTTATCGAGGTTCTACCTGCGATGGCATCCTTAAATTAGGTATTAGTTGTGAAATGGTACATAGAACGTTGAACAGTGTGGCTTAGGGTGGTTACGCACGTCCGTGTCCGTGATTTGAGTTCCGAGTTCAAAATGTTCTGAATTATGACAGATTATGAAGGATAGAGTTCGGATGTAAAAGAAAGAAAATACATTTATTAGCGTACTGACTAAAAGTGAAGACATGTGACATCCACCAACCCGCACTGGGCCCGCGTGGTGGATTACGGCCCATTCCCTCTCACAGAGAGGAGGTTGTGTCCCAGCAGTGGGAATATTAAAAGGCTGATGATGTGTGACTAAAAGTGCGCAAGCTTTCCTGCAAGAAGTTACGGCTACTTCGGAACTGAAAGTTCCGGACACGGATCGTATGTAGTGCGTTACAGTCTTAATGTCTCAAATCCGTCCTTTCATCTATTACGAACCTCAAAAAAATAATGCACAGTTGTATATACCTGAATCATATCAACACTGTTGGGCAATCTGCAGTTTCAATACAAAATTGACGTTCACAATATACACAAGATTTCCCAACTGCTCCAAGCAATTTATCTATAGACGCTCTAACTCGTCATTATGTCCAACCCCTTAGCCCAACCTCGTTCGTATAAATGTTCACTTTTTACCACACATTATACAGCGTGCTCTGTCTATAGGACACAGTTTCTTCTATCTGCACTACACAGGTTGTAGTATCTGCGCCGTTTATATTTGCAGTCGCTAATGTAATCCTGCAACGGTTGCTATTTATCTCGAAAATTGCTGCCGATATTTACTTAAAGTCGGCTCTTAATAAAGAAAATGGATATTTTGTTCAAAGTACCTGTTTTGCAGTATTTACACTAACTACTGAGAGTTGGTATCTAAAAATAATAGTATAAAAGTGTGATGTATGCTGATTCAACAAATAATTTCAACCTTCAAAACGAATGTCCTGCATAACTTATTATGCAATTGCTACTTAAGATACGTTGCCTGATAACATAACAATAAAGGAATTTCCAAAACATACTACGTTCTTTGAAATACCAATATATGCTGACAAGATTATAATTGTCACACAATAATGTTTTATTGAAATCATGTAACAGTGAACCTATCAAAACATTGCATGACCGAGGATATAAAAAGTGCACATCATAGAACATTCACCATAACTGCTTGTGCGAAGCGACTAGCTAGCCTTGCATTAACTCTGGTTAAAAAAACTACAAAATTTTCAAGCAGTTTTATGCATACCTACTTGGTGATGTCAAAAATATTTCCTGATAAAGAAAAATGTTTTATAGGTTATGGCAATAGGAATTTGGATATACATGTTACTATACACATAAAAGGTGCAACAAAGGAGCTGAAAATGTCAGAAGCACCGACAAACCAAATCGGAAATGACCTTCCGCTAAAACTAAATCTATCATCCGTCATGGAAACTGCCAAAACAAAAAACGAAGTCTCAGAAAGAAACCCTTTGAAGAGTTACAAGATATATGAACGGTGTCATAACCCGAAGACTTCAAAGGCAACAAAGGAGGAAGCCATAGAGTTGAAGAACCTTTGTATCACTAAACATGAGTGGGGTAATATAACAGAAATCTATATTGATCCTGCTACAGAATCTAGAAGAAGTTTGGAACCTGTAGTAATGAATACGTTAGATTAATGTGAATAATAATTATGATTATTATTCACATTAATCTTATGATTACCTCGATTGTTTGTATACAACAAAAAATACGTCAAATCCGTTTAAAACGACGTTGAAGGACACATAGGTCCTTAAACGGGACATATATATTCCGTCGTGATATCCAGTACGTCGTTTTAAGTGAAGTCGCTATACACGGTTTTCACTGTACTATGAGACCGACCCAGGTAAATGTTACGGAAAGACGGCGCATTTTAGTCAATCCCAATTAAGTAACTTTTTTGGCGAGTTGTGCGGCAATCCCCACATTTGACTTTGTCTTGTACTATTAATTATTACCACGTCTTAAAGAAAACCAATTTTGGTATCTTATCTTGTATTTAAAGACGTAGTGACGTTATGTGGCAATTCATCCAATATAGCGAAGATGTTGATGAAAAAAAGACATGTTAAAATGGGCAGTTAGAAATGCTGGAAAATTTGTATTCGCAATTGCTTGGGCCTTTGGATTCGGCATAAAGTATTTTTTTGGAATTAATATGCACTAAAAAATCTTCTTACTAATCCTACTATTATAATTAATGTGAAAATTTATGAGGATGGATGTATGGGTGATTGTTAATCTGTCACGCAAAAACTATTGAACAGATTTTGATAAAACTTAACAGTAATATAGTTTGTACTTCAAAATAACACAAAGGCATAATTTAATTAATTATAATTAATAAAGATATTTGGGAAGTATTTATCAAATACGATCGGAGCCGTGGGCGGCAGCTAGTATTATAAATTCGAAAGTTTGGATGGATGTATGTATTTTTGTTACTCAATGATGCCGAAACGGCTATACGGATCTGGATAAAATTGACATAGAGATAGATTAAAGTCTGGAATAGAAAATTGGCTACTTTTATCCCGTTTTAATGTTCTCTTGAGATTTTAAAACTTTTTTCACGCGGGCGAAGCTGCTGGCAGATGCTAGTTTTTTATATACTTGGAAAAGATTGCCATGCTTTGACCACATAAAAACCACCCCGCATTGTATTGCTCTCTGTGCAACAAAATCTGCAGTGTCCATGTAACTGAATTCTGGTCAAAATGCAGTATCTAATCTAATACCTTAACGAGCAATTCTTGTATATAAATAATCTGAATCTCGGAAACGGCTCCAACGATTTTCATGAAATTTAGTATGCGGGGCCTTTCGGGGGCGATAAATCGATCTAGCTAAGTTTAATTTTTAGAAAACGTCGTTTTCTCTATTTTCACCCGAGCAGAGCTCGGTCGCCCAGGTACATACAATTAAACAAGAAGAGTATCGTTATTGTACTTTATTTCACAAGGAACTATCTTTATAAAACTAGCCAAGTGCGAGTCGGATACGGTCGGTGTCGGTGCTTGTTCGGGAGGCTGGAAATCATCAATCCTGCGCGCGAGACGATTCGTGATGATCTTTGAAAACAACATATAGACATGGTTAAGAAACCCGGCATTGTCGCCTTTCATGAAGAAGAGCACTACCACACTTCTTTAAGTACCGGTTTTCCATCCGCCTTCAGGAGTTCGGCTGTCATTTCGTCATCACCCGGCACCTTGTTGTTCTTAAGTTGTTTCAGAGCCATCCCAATCTCGTACAGGCTGACGTCCGGGATGTCTTCGGTATAGTGTCGCGTCAATCTAGCTCTTGGGTCATTTGTAACGGGTTTACTGACTGACATGTTCAACTGCCCCTAGAACCACTCGATCACCCTCATATGTTTCAATTTGGCGGATACGATCCTGCCATCGTCGGTCTTCAGTTTCATGAGCTGGCTCTGCCCAATAGCCAGATCTCTTGCAAACACCTTGGAGCCCTTATTATATATATAACCAAAAAGGCACGAGCCAACGTCACGTATATACGTTCTGCCAAACATATTTAATGAATATTTAAAATTAATTTATTGATCAAAATCTAAAACAAGAATATTTAAAAACGCCTTTAATGAAGTATTAGTTTTATTTTACGTTTTATATGAATGATAATCTGTACTAAACTAATTTGTAAAACTTTTTTCAAATAATAAAAACTCTATGCGTGGGGTTGGAGTTGGAGTTAAATAAATACTACTAACAGAAACGGCCGTAATACCTAAACTTGAGTTTATTTAAAACATTCGTCTCTTGTAAAATGTATGAGTCACACGTTCGCGGTAGCCGCTCAACTTTTAAAATATAAATCACGCTTTACGCTTTATATGACAAATTAAAAGCGACCGTACTTAAAAATGGAGGAACTTTCCTTAACTTGAACTTACAACTTTATTGTAAGCGCGCAAGGTGCAATTTCGTCTACTAAGGTAGTTACTGAAAGATTGTTAGCTTAGTTAGCAAATGCAATTCTTGAGAACCGTATGTAGTTGCATTATGGTTGGAAATTCAATAAATAGACGTTGGAATTAAAGTTTGTAGAGGAATTCGCTGCGTTTTCCTTTGAATGTCACAATAATTATGACAAGTGACGTCTGGTGCGGTCTGAGAGCCCTGAAGTCAATTTTATAGCAGAATCATTTGTTTTATTTGAAAATGTTTCAATATTTAAATGGAGTTTCGGGAAATGAACAGTTTAAACGTTTTGAAATGTTGATGTGCATTCTGACATTTATATTTCCCCTGAGTTAATGAAAGAGAAATTTATGAAATATTTTGCTAATGTTTGCTTTTATTTTACTTTAGTGATATTGATTATTTATTTATAGATAACTTAAATACATACATCATACGTTTGTTTTTTAACCGACTTCAAAAAGGACGAGGTTCTCAATTCAATTGTTTTTTTTTAAATGTGTTTTACTAGGTGAACCGATTTTGATGATTCTTTTTATGGTTCCGTGCCCAAAGGGTAAAAACGGGACCCTATTACTAAGACTTCACTGTCCGTCTGTCTGTCTATCTGTCACCAGGCTGTATCTCATGAACTGTGATGGCTAGAGAGTTGACATTTTCACAGATGATGTATTTCTGTTGCAACTGTGAAAAAAAATACATAAAAAACCCGACTGCTTCAAAAGCGAGCTAAAAAGTCGTAAACAAGGAAAAAATCATGCTGTGCAGTCGGAGGATACATATTCGCGGGCTGGCTGACCAAAATCTGGTGTATCCTCCGCCTGCACAGCATGATTTTTTCCTTGTTTACGACTTTTTAGTTCGCTTTTGAAGCAGTCGGGTTTTTTGATTTTTGAATTAAGTTTTTTTATTTATAAATTTTTAGTTAGTTTTTTTTTAGAATTAGATACATTTAAACATATAACATATATTTTTGAAATAACCTCTTAAAACCCTTTATTTTGATACCCCACACGATGGGTTCGGAAGCAAAAAAAAATTTTGGGCCCCAACAATATGGAACCCAAAAGCCGCCATTTTTCTATTGTCCAATTTTAATATAGCCTATACCACTCGCAGGGTTAAGACGAATCGATTTACGTATGAATCATCAAAATCGGCCAACGCGTTTGGTCTCTGGAACGCCATATGGGAACAATCATACATACATACATACATACATACTTACATACATACATACATACATACATACATACATACATACATACTTACATACATACATACATACATAGACTGATAAACACATTACCCTCCTTCGGCAGTCTAAAGGGGTACGCAAATGTGTACAGTTCACACTCTCATTTCACCGGTTATGTTCAGTTTCATGATATTTGGGTAATATATTGTGGAATTATAGGTACCTTACTTAACTACTTGCTTATCAGGTAGGTACTTACAACTAAAAGTTGAAAAAAAACTTTCTTACAAAAAAATACTACCGACTTCCAAATAACAATACTACAAATTGAAAAATAACTTTATTTTTGGAAGTCGGTGTCCATAATGCAATGGTACCTACCAAAGACACCGACTGCCAAAAATAAAGTTATTGTTCACTTTGTAGTTTTTTTATTTGGAAGTCGGTAGTATTTCCTTGTATAAAAGTTTTTTTTATTTACAAAAACAACCGCCTTTGTTGTTTTTCACTTTGTTGTGTTTTATTTTTGTAAGTCAGTTGTATTGTTTTGTAAAAAAGTTTTTTTATAAATCTACATCTATGAAAGTCTGAGACTGCCTCGTTGGTCTAATGGTCACAAGTGCTGCTGGGCATGAGGTCTGGGGTTCTGCAAATCCCGGGTTGCCAAAGCGTTATTGGGTTTTTATTCGTAATTTTTCAGTAGCTGCCCGGAGTCTAGATTACGATAGATGGCAATAACTTTGCCCTCTTTAACAACATAGGGCATAAATATAACTGGCTAAATATCTGTTTACTATATAGGTGCATCTCTACCTAACACTTCGGGGAACACAGGCGTGATATATGACATATTCAATAACACCACGTTCGATATTAATATCTCTTTTCGATATTAATATCTATGAAAGTCACATCATATTTGATATTCACAAATTATTGACAATAGATTAGATTACCAGAACGAAACATATCTAGGCGAAACCGAAACTCAGTTAAAGCTAGATACTAATTCGCCATAATCCGTGAATATTAATAGATGTTGAATGTTAATACAATATTAAGTTAGGCTCTTTATTATTTATGAGCTATCTGTGCTAATAAATTGTCTGCCAGCAGTTTGCGAGATAAACGGTGGAGATACTAGTTCTGTTGTTGTATGTAGGTTTGTTTGTAGATAAGTTATAGGTAGTATCTGGTTTAGGATAGGATCAATTAAAGATACTGTAACTATGAGCTGTAACTGAATGCCTGAAAAGGTAGCATTGTACTCATCATAATGACCAAATATTAAAGTGCAACCAAGCTTGAAATCAGTTTTTCAGTATCTGCATTTTCTCGAGTTTTGCAAACATAACGTTTATGTTGCGGCAGTAATTTTATTTAAAAATTTCAGGGTTTGTCCCATAGTACAAGTTGTTCAGATGAGTACAATAACCCTTTTCAGATTTTCAAACGACTTATCAAAAAGGAGAAGGTTCTATGTTCGACTTTATGTTTGTTTTTTTTTGTGTATGTTCCAACTCCGTTCTCCGTCAATTGTGGACCGATTTTGAATTTTTTTTGTTTAAAAGAGTATGTTTCGAAATTGGTCCCATTTTAATTTGGTGAAGATCTGATTAGGAACTTCGAAGATATACAACAGAACACTTCAATAAATGATGGCGAATCTCTCGGGACCGCTGCAATCGCATGTCGATTTATTTACCGTTTCATAACATAACATCACGCCAGTACGATCTTAAGGGGTACGCAGATCTCTCATTTAAGCGGTTATGCTCAAATTTCATGAAATTAGGGTATATAATCTATTCTGGAGTTATAGGAAACTTACTAAACAACTTGCTTATTAGGTAGGTACAACTAAAAAGTGAAAAATAAAAAAAAACTTTTTTACAAAAAAATACTACCGACTTCCAATTATGAAAACTACAAACTGAAAAATAACTTTATTTTTGGAAGTCGGTGTCCATAACGCTACAAAAATATGTTCCTACGAAAGACACCGACTTCAAAAATTAAGTTATTTTTCAGTTTGTAGTTTTCATAATTGAAAGTCGGTAGTAAGTTTTTGTATTTCTTTTTGCCTTTTACTGTTATACCTTGTACAAATAATATAACATTACGCCTGTTTTCTACTAAAGATAAGGCAGAGGCATGTCTATATAATGTACCCATTTTTGCCGTTATCTTAGTTTCTTAGTATTGGAGCCGAGTCTACTGTTATCAACCGAGTAATAATCCAGACTCGGGTTTGCTGGTGACGAAATCCTCATCAAAATCTAAATAGTTCTTAGTACTAGCGCTGGATCTGTTAGGTACTGTCCAAAATCAAATCATTTTGTATTTATTTATCTAAATGAAGAACACTCATTGAAACTTATGCAATCAGACCTAGTGATATCTAATATGTATATGATAGCGCTGGTAAATGAAACTAGCAGCAGAGACGAAATCAAAACGTCAAAAAGGCAGATGACATAACGGAAACACGAATTATGTATTGTTATTGTAAAGATTTGTTTTTATTTGAGTAATATTTTAAAGTCAAAAATGGAAGGTAGATTCACCGACTGTTAGTTTATTTCAATAAAATAATTGGTAACTATATTCGTTCAAAATATTTGTAAAAAGTATTATTAATTACTAAACAAATAATGTACACAATTACTGTATTTTTACAAACCTAAATCTATAATTAATTGATAAACGAATGTCACCGGATGTTGTTGTTGTGTGACGTCTTGTCATTTGTTTAAACGTATAAATAGGCTGGTTCTAGTCGAAAGAACTCAGTATTGAATTGTATTGAACTGTGCACATATCATTATAAAATTAAGTTGTGAGACTTACTGTGTGAGTAATAAAAAGTGTATACAAGATGTCTGATCGTTATCATTTGAGAATCCTGAGTACGCCCGCTCTTACATCAGAAGAAAGGGATCAACCCGAGCCTCAACTGGACCCATCAACACAGTCGCCTTGCCTAGCCTACCGACCACTCGACCAGGACATTCGGATGAGCTGAATTTACTTCGTTGCCAGATCAAGTTGCAGAAAAGGATGTTTTTCAAAAACAAAACACCAATACCCACAAGCTAAGTAAAATTTATTTACCTAATTATGATCTTGACCAGCATAAAATAACAATTGAGTGAACAAGTTACCTGTCTATCCACCGTGCGAGATAGTTCAGTCTATTGCTAGGATGAAGGGATTTTCATGCTTGCTAAGATGCGCCAAGCAATTGGTAGACACTAATGCTCATTCTTTTGCACTCGTAGCACAATATTAAGTAGCTAAACTAGATATTATATTGTGTATTGGAATTGTGTGTGTATTGAATAGACTTCAAATCAAGCTAAATCTTTTTTTGAATATGGTACCAAGTCATAAAGTTTACTTTCAAGTATTTTTCCTAATGCTCCAGTGGCATAAAATCATAGTTTTACCAAGCTGAACCCCTCGGGTCAAGCATCAAGAACACAAAACAAACATGATTTGCGCGAAACTTTGACTTTGGATATCAAAATACTTCATTAGATGCCACTAAATATGATACACATACAAATAAAACTTTCGGTTATGCCCATTATGTTCATATCCCTTAATAGAGGAGCTCGTGGCTAAATAATAACTTAAGTTAAGCAACGCTTGACGATGTCGGTCCGTGGATGTGTGACCATTTCAACATACCGAGTTTCCTTCGTGCCTCGGAAAGCACGTTAAGCCGTTGGTCCCGGCTGTCATTTGAAGATCTTTGACAGTCTTTACGGGTAGTCCGAAGCTTGAGATCTGACACCAGTCTTGCCAAAGGGTACTGTGTTACCCAGTTACTGAGTTGTGGAGGTCAGATAGGCAGATTGATTGGTTTAGGTTACTACACCGGTGCACAGGTTAATTTCCATCAAAGCTGTGTATGGTTAAGATAACCGTGTGAACATTATACTCTCGTAATATTTTTCATGTTTCAGATACCATATTGTGTCGCAGCCTGAAGCTTCTGCTGAAGGCTAGCGATTCAGATACTGAGCGCGAAGGTTGACGTGTCAACATCTGGGAGGTTAAGAAGAACAGCATGCAAGCAGTTCGCTGGTCTTAGCCGAACGGTACGAACGTGCGCAAGTTTGGAATGGAATACTCGGTGAGTCGCTTCCATTTTATTTTGATAGTGAAGTCGAATATTCTCTAGTGATAAGATGCTATTTCGAGTTTTAAGTGTTCATGTTGGAACACTGAATTGGTTGGTAGTGGTTATACCTAGCACTATCACTAGGTAATTAAGACACACCTGGTAAAAAGCAAGTAGCTAATAAGTTACCTATTGGGTTGTTAGTACTTTCCTAGTTTCAACATTTGGTTCAGTACGAACTTTAGGATGAGATATCCCATAAGAAGGAGATGAAATATCCAAAATGACTGAATAACTAGTCGTTTTCAGTGGCAAAGCGAGTTAGTAATGTCGTTGGGCTATCGTAATTGTATCGAGTTAGTAACGGTACTGGTCATTTGCGTGTATTCAGGACGGATCTTGTTGCGTAACGATGTACAACCACCGTCTTCAGATCTGAATTCACTTGCTTACTTTCAAAGTAATATTATGATAACAGTAGATCACGCGATTGTTTTTCTTACATGAAAACTGAGTTAGTGACCGACAGTAAAGGGTTACTGTTGATAATCTGATATTTATGATATTGATCAGAGTTAATTCGTGAAGCTCCTTAATAGTATCAGGGTTAGTTGTTTCCCTTTTATAAGCCATCAGTATGTTCCAAAATCTTTAAGTAGAAAACACGAATCATGTTGGAAGGATACCCGATCGCCAAGTTCTTTGAGAATTAGACGTCATAGTTGATGACTGTGGTAGTGAAACCGAATCTGATTAACATGTCTACTCATAAGACCAATTCTGGACCGCACCTCATGCGTACCATGTGGCGATGGGTTTTTTAAAGTGGGTTTATGAGTTGAGTATGCATTGCCTTTACTTTGTTTAGTTTAACTTGTTGATCGTCGGACCTTTTTCTAATGAATAGTGTTGTGTGGGAAACTTTAGTACGAAAACTGAAGAGGCCCGGTATTAAGTCCGCGATAGGTGATTATGACAGGATAGTGATCGTTATACACCGAAAGCTTTAAATAGATACGCTTAAACCTACAAGTATGGACACGGTAGGTTAAGGAAGATGCCAGCGGGTCATGTACCAGTCGATGTTGATGTTAAAAGGATTTTAATGATGATGAGCAAGCTCAAAATGTCGAGTAATTGAGTCTATCAGCCGTATTATGTTTGACCGTACCAGTGGATTCTGGCGGAGGTCGGGGTCTTGAGAGACCGTTGTGTGAGAGCAATATAATTGCTGTTCGGCTACAGAGCCGTGGCGTTAGAGGTTTTACTCGAGGGTTTCTGTAAGCTTGGCAGTTTTCGCTGCAGAAGAAGTTTTAAAGTTTGATTTGAGCGACTGGTGGTACATGGCCCAGGGTAATGATTTAGTTAAAGATCAAAGTTCTAAAATTTCCCTATTGTCACGAACCCAATGATCTAGTTTGGTCAGGAGTAGCCGAGCGTTGTGCGTTGGCCTGTGTGGCAACTGTTGGCCTTTATGGCAACTGTTGGCCTATGTGGCAACTAAACGCCAGTGTGCCAACTGGAGGCCTTTATGGCAACTGTAGGCCAGTGTGGCAACTGGAGGTCTTTGTAGCAACTGTGGTCCTGTAAGTTGGTTTAAAATAAACACGTTTGTGTTAAGGAACCTTACAGAGGATTCCTGTAGAGTTATGAGGTTAAAATAAAGTAAACTCGCATAGTCACGCGAGAGGTGAGGTCACCATGTTAATGTTGATGACGTTCGAATCAACAAGCCTTCGTTACGAAAATTGAAATAATTTTGGTTTTCTAATTTTTATTAATATGCGTAGATTGTGTAAGTAAGATATACAAAGCTGAAGTACCAATTGAGATTGTAGATGATGAATAGACGTAACATAGGACAGACTAAATCTCTGTGTAAACAGGTTCTGAGTTCAGAGAGTTGAGTTGACTCGACATCGTAGGGATGTGCGAGTAGAGCAATTGAGAAGAGAGCTATGTGATGGCTAAAGGTCGTGAATAAGATACCTGGTGTCTTTTTCTTTTGTTTCATTTAATGTGACATTAGTGACTATCAGTGGTACTTGGACTTTGTAATCACGAAGATTAGAAGCTTTTGCGTGCCGAACTTCACCCTATTGATGATCATTAAATAAGTATAACTTTTCAATTAATCTTTTGGTACCTCATGTAGAATTATTACAAATGGGGAATCCGCTACAATGGCACAGATTACAGCCATTTTTATTTTCTTTTTCTTCGTACATCATGCTATTACTCGCGGTACATCTAGAGCTAACAGTCAAACTGAATGGGTTTGGGTTAATAAAATAGGTGAATTGTAATTGGCATTAAAATATACGAAATCTAAGGCTACTGAATGGCCCTTTTGATTAACTAGGTAAAATAGCCCCTCCCCTGCAATTGAAAATACCATATCCGTTTAGACCCTAAGCATAGAATGGCCGAAACGGAAGCAAAAAAAAAAAAAAATTAATAAAAAAAAAGGTTTTGGTTTTAGAAAAAGACTTTGGTCACTCAATGAACTTTGAACGACTAGACCGTGATAGCAAGAATAAATAATAATGAAAAAAAAAGGGTTAAAACTTTTTATAACATTATTCAGAATTGAAAAGCTTAACTTATGGATAAAATAATGAATGTTTTGTTTTGTTAAATAAAATTTAGTCAAAACAAGTCAAAGACTGGCCTCTGAATCTTTATGATCAAGCAACGAACTACGACCTCTGAGTTTCAGAATTAGTTGGTTAAATAAAATTCTGTCAAAACAAGTCAAAGACGGGGCCTCTGAATCTTTATGATCAAGCAACGATCTGCGACCTCTGAGTTTGATAGTTAAATAAAACTCAGTCAAAACAAGTCGTAAGACTAGCCTCTGAATCTTTATGATCAAGCTACGATCTGAGACCTCTGAATTTGATTTGAGTTAGCAAAATGGATGTGTAAAAAGGCCTTGGTCATGGCTATGGTTTAAGTTGGATGATTCAATAAAATTTAAGTCAAAACAAGTCAAAGATGGGCCTCTGAACCTTAATGGACAAGCCACGATCTGCGATCTCTGAGTTTGACAGTTTCACCAGAACAAGCAATAATGTTGCCTCTGAGTCTGGTCTAAAAGGTTTTTGCATATTTTAATTTTTTTTTATGATTTTCAGAGATTCGCTGGGCCTAGCAAGGCCCGCTCGTCAGTATGGCCGTGATAGCGCTGGTAAATGAAACTAGCAGCAGAGACGAAATCAAAACGTCAAAAAGGCAGATGACATAACGGAAACACGAATTATGTATTGTTATTGTAAAGATTTGTTTTTATTTGAGTAATATTTTAAAGTCAAAAATGGAAGGTAGATTCACCGACTGTTAGTTTATTTCAATAAAATAATTGGTAACTATATTCGTTCAAAATATTTGTAAAAAGTATTATTAATTACTAAACAAATAATGTACACAATTACTGTATTTTTACAAACCTAAATCTATAATTAATTGATAAACGAATGTCACCGGATGTTGTTGTTGTGTGACGTCTTGTCATTTGTTTAAACGTATAAATAGGCTGGTTCTAGTCGAAAGAACTCAGTATTGAATTGTATTGAACTGTGCACATATCATTATAAAATTAAGTTGTGAGACTTACTGTGTGAGTAATAAAAAGTGTATACAAGATGTCTGATCGTTATCATTTGAGAATCCTGAGTACGCCCGCTCTTACATATATATCAATACATTCTGAATTAAGATTTAAAACCAACCTAAAATTCTCCACACTCCAAGCAAATAGAAACACCACGATTCCGACAACATCTACTGAAGATAAATCGTTTCAAAAAAGGGTTAAAAAGTCACTACGAATCGGTGATCCAGAGTGAACACAAAAATGGGTCGGTCGGGTTAAATCGCTGGCCTCTGCAAACACGCCATCGTCTGACGATGATAGATGACTGAGCACTGGCAGCTCTACATCTTTCTTTGTTTGATCCGGCGACAATTAGTATTGATGGCGTGTGTGATTTAAGAGCAGTAGTTTTGAAATGATTGTTTATTTTTGCAGGGTTTTATTTTAACTTGGCAAATCAACTTGGTCGACTCTTGCAACTGAATTTTAAAACAGTTTTCGCCTTTCTTTCAACTGATTGAGCCTTTGGTGATGAATTTTGTATACAAGTTTTGCTAAGTGACATCATTCTAAATCCAATATGGTTGATTCCAAAAGATGGCGTATCAGTTATTTTGTATGCACCCCCATGACATGGGTATCAATTAAAAGGATTTCCAATTAATATATATTCCTCAAATACGAAAATATATTGTTTTTAAAAATATTTTTTAAATATTTTTTTTTTGTTATTTAATAGATTTCGTTGATTTAGTTAGTGTAACGTAACTTATGGATATAATAACAGACACATGGGTCGCTTTTCAAAGTTAAGCAAAGGTTGCCGACATACCGAGATTCCTCCGTGCTCTTCGGAAAGCACTTTAAGCCGTTTTGCCGTTTGACTGTCGTTACAGGTAGTCAGATGCCAGAAAATCTGGCACTAGTTTTGCTAAGGGTCTCAAGTAACTAAGTTATCAATATCAAAAAATCTAAAAAAGTATATTGAAACTAAACTTTAAAGGTACTTTTGTATTGTCAAACAAAAAAAAGTATGAATCTACTTGCACATTCGCAAGAGTCAGTAAGTCTCTGTTATGTATGAATTAAAACATTATTTCTTGATAGCAGTATTATAATGAATGACATATATCCCGTCAACAACGGTAACCAAGTAACATGAATTTAGTCTATGACACTCCTCCGCCGTGATTTCCAGGAATCAGAGGCGCCGGGAGCAGCTGGTCGAGGTGGCGCATCCATGTGCGTCCGCTGTCGATCTCTATCTCATAGTGGAGGTTTCCCAGTCGGCGGGTCACTGTACCAAACTCCCACTTACTTCCTGATACAGAGTAATTGCGAGCTTGCACTCTGCTTCCGACTGCAAACACTCTCTTTATCCTTCTCTTCTGCCCCTCTGTAGTGCCTTTGGTGGAGCTCTAATCTTTGCTACCAATCTCGTTCTTACCTCTCTTCCGAACATGAGCATATAGGGCGAGTCGCCTGAGATGATTGGCGTAGCCCGGAGGAGACTTCTGACTGTACGAACCTTGTGCAATATACCACCACTCTCCCCCTCTAATTTGTGCAGTGATTTCTTAACCGTCTGAACAAATCTTTCAGCTTGTCCATTAGTTGCGGGATGGTAAGGTGCGATCGTTTTGTGAACAATGCCATTGCTATTTAAGAACGTCTGGAATTCTTGAGAGACAAATTGTCTTCCATTATCCGACACCAGCGTGTAGGGTAATCCAAAGGTGTCAAATAAATCGTCGAGTTTCTGAATACAGAATGCGCTTGTCGTAATTTTTGTAGGGATTATTTCTACCCATTTAGAAAAAGCATCTACGACAATTAGAAGTTGATAGCCCGATATCGGACCTGCAAAATCGATGTGTATTCTTTGCAACGGGCCAGTAGGGTCTTCCCAGTGATGCAACGGGGCTTTTGGGGGTTCATTCTGGTATAATCGACAGGTTCTGCACGATTTTACTTTGTTTTCGATATCTTTATCAATGTTCTTCCAGTATACGAAACTCCGCGCAAGAAGTTTCATTTTCATGATCCCGATATGTCCTGCGTGAAGTTCATCTAAGATGCGTGGGCGTAGTTTATGTGGAATTATAACTCTCATTCCTTTTAGGATGCAGTCATTTTGAAGAGTTAGTTCATTATCTTTATATCCGGACTCCCTAAGTGTAGTGCCTGATTGGAGTGTTTCAAGTAATTTCTGTAATTCTGGGTCTTCTCTTGTTTCTTCTGCAATTATTTTTGGCGAAATATTTAATGCGTTTATCTGATTCAGCTGGAATATATAATGCTGGTCATATTTATTCTCATTAATCTTCTCAACGGGAAAACGTGAAAGGTAGTCGGCGTTGGAGTGCTTTGAGGAACTTCTATATTCGATATGGTAGTCAAATCCTGATAGAAAATGTGCGTAGTGGAATAGCCTCATGGTACTCAAGGCTGGTAAGGTTTGGTGCGGGTGAAAAATTGATGTAAGAGGTTTATGGTCTGTGATTAGGGTAAATTTCCGGCCGTAACAATAGTGGAAAAATTTCTTCAAACCCCAGAAAATTGCTGTCGCCTCTTTATCGATTTGACTGTAATTCCTTTCGCTGCTGGTCAGGGATCTAGAAGCAAATGCTATTGGTCTTTCTGAGCCATCAGGTAGTTTGTGACTTAGGACGGCACCAAGTCCTGTGGGAGACGCGTCTGTGGCCAGTATAAGTGGTTTATTCTGATCTAAGTGTATTAGAATTCTTTCGCTTAGTATTTCTTTTTTTATGTTCTTCAGGCTGTCTTCACATTTTGTAGACCATGTAAATTTTGCTCCTTTCTTCAAGAGTTCATTTAAAGGGGCAGTGATGGACGCTAGATTGGGTATGAATTTGTTGTAATAATTTGCCATGCCTAGTAACGTTCTTAGTTCATTTACATTAGTTGGGCGTTGTGCATTTAAAATTGCCTTTATCTTGTCCTGATTTTTATGTAAACCCTCTTTGTCAATCGTGTGTCCCAAGTAATTGATACTTCTTTTGAAGAATTGGCACTTTTCTTTATTAACACGAAGGTTGCTTTTTTGAAGTTTAAGCAAAACTTGTTTTAATCTGTATAATAATTGTTTTTCTGTCGATCCTTGAATTATTATATCATCGAAGAAGCACTTGACACCGTCAAGGCCCATTAGTAATTGGTCCATGTATTTTTGCCAGAGACTTGGGGTTACTTTGACTCCAAACATGAGTCGGTTAACTTTAAAAGTACCTTTGTGTGTACTCAAAGTTTGCAGCAGGGCGCTTTCTTCATCCATCACCATGTTCAAGTAGGCTTGCGTGATGTCTAAGGTGCAAAAAAGTTGTCCACCGTTCATTTCAGCTAGAATATCTTCAATTATTGGTATTGGATATTGTTCGTCTTCTATCATTTTGTTTAAGGTAATTTTGTAGTCGGCGCACAGTCTGATGCTTCCGTTTGGTTTTACTATTGGAACGACGGGAGTGCCCCAATCGGAGTGATCAATTTTTGTAATAATGCCCAGTTTTTCAAGTCGGTCGATTTCTTCATCTACTTTAGATCGTAGCGCATATGGAATACGCCGAGGTTTAATAAAGATTGGTTGCGCATTATCTTTAAGAGTCAGGTGGCCTCGAACGTTTGGAATTTCACCTAGGTTTGTAGTGAAGACGGTGGGTTCGAACTCTTTAAGCAATTGCTCAAGATTTTGTGTCTTCTTGCATGTATCAACAAAATTTATTTCGGCTAGTTTAACGTTAAACTCCTTCATCCAACTTCTACCCAAGATGGGTTTCACGTCTTTGTTAATCACGTATAGTTTTCCATAAAATAGTTGGTTTTTATATTTGCATCGAACAAATGTGACACCGATGGGCTTAAAAACTTCGCCTGTATAAGTTCTTAGTTTGATACTCGTGTGAAATAGTCTTTTGTGAATATTAAGCTTCGTAAAATCCATTAATGAGATGGTAGAGAGTGTTGCACCCGTGTCAAATTCCATTCTTATTTTCTATCCTTCAATTTCGATAGTTATAATGTATTTGTCTGACATTTCACTCTTTACGAAGTTGATTTCTGCGATGCTGTCGGTACTGGCGCTGCTTGCAGATTCGTCATTCAGCAAGTTTGTTTCATTGCGTTTGTGTCCTTGAAGGCAGACTCGCGCTAGGTGTCCTTCCTTTTGACACTTTCGGCATGTACTTTTAATGGCCCCACATTCATTTGCTTTATGGTCGTCTTTCCCACAGCGATAGCATTTTCCTTTAAGCTCTCTTATAGAAGACGGTCTTTTAATTAAACGTGCTTTATTCGGTGCGTGTTGAAATCCATTATGTACTTTTGAAACTCTATTGATCGTGTCGAATGGTGGTGGATGAATGGATGTAGATATGGTCGAATTTTCATTTTTACCCATTTCCATAGATGTGGCCGTGCAAACTAATTCTGAAAATGGCGCTGTTTGTTTTGCTTGTAGAATTTTTGTGCGAATTTCTCCATCTTTTAACCCTCGTATAAATTGTAACGATAAAAATGAATCGAGATTGGGTTTCAGACAATTTGAGCACTTGAAATCACATTTTGATGACAGTCTTTTTAGTTCTGACGCGTAAAGAGTAATCGATTCATCCGCTTGTTGTAGTCTTGATATGAAGGTGTGCTGTGAGGCCCATATGCTAGGTTTTGGATCGATGAAATTTTCCAAGATATCAGTAAGTTCTTCGTAGTTCTTCTTGATTGGGTCGTCGGGTGAACACAGGTCGTAAATTCTTTCATGAATGTCAGGTGGTAAAGTGGACAGCAGGGTGTAGACCTTCGTGGTGGGATCCTTAATATTGTTGAGCATCATGTAAACAGATAGTCTTTTTATAAAGTTTTTAAACGATTCGTTTGCTTGAAACGGTTGGAAATTGAGTCTGGGATGTACGTCTCGATTAATGCTCGAGAATTCGTGCGCATGTTGTGTGGAAGGTACGCTAGGCAACGGCTCAGGACGTTTGAAAGTGTTCATTAGTAGTATCATTTTGGTACGTAAATTTGTATAAAGTTCATCCACTTCGTACCTGTAATCGGTTTTGGATTCGAGGTATTCGTCTTCGGACTCCTGTTCTATCTGTAATTGTATGTTTTGCAGTCCTTGGTAAGTATTTTGAAGTGTCAGTAATCGTGTTTCTATTTCTTCATGAGTATATACATTTTCTTCTGCTTGAAAAGCGTTATTAGTTTTCGTTAGCACACCGCGTAGGATGGCTCGCGAACGTTATGCTTTCTTTACATCGAACGGCATCGTCGCCAGATGTTATGTATGAATTAAAACATTATTTCTTGATAGCAGTATTATAATGAATGACATATATCCCGTCAACAACGGTAACCAAGTAACATGAATTTAGTCTATGACAGTCTGGCTAAATAATAACAGCCGCACGGGTCGATCTTTAAGGTTAAGCAACGCTTGACGAGGTCGGTCCGTGGATGGGTGACCATTTCAACATACCGAGTTTCCTCCGTGCCTCGGAAAGCACGTTAAGCCGTTGGTCCCGGCTGTTATTTGAAGATCTTTGACAGTCGTTACGAATAGTCAGAAGCTTGAGATCTGACACTAGTCTTGCCAAGGGGTACCGTGTTACCCAGTTACTGGGTTGTGGAGGTCAGATAGGCAGTCGCTCCTTGTAAAACACTGGTACTCAGCTGAATCCGGTTAGATTGGAAGCCGACCCCAACTTAGCTGGGAAAAGGCTAGGCAGATGATGATGAGTCTCTATGGAGAAAAATGTGCAAGAAACTCTACGGCCACTCTTTTCCATCAGTTTTAATTACAAGTATATATATGGTTACATCATTCTTGTAGGAAAAATACATATATGTGAGAAAGACGTAAAAAGACGTGCACGTAAAAGCATCTAGAGTAAAACAAACAATTCAAAAACACAAATAGTACCAAAAAACAGGCCGAGGCAGCGAAGTTATGACCAATGTCAACTAATAGAAGTCAGATAAGTAGTCGTTCTATGTAAAATACTGGAACTGGTTTGATATTAATTTAATTATCTACACAGGAAGCAAGTTTTCTCTCAAAATTCTAATTAATCCATTAATATTATTGATAAATAAACATAGTAGATAATTAATTAACTGTTAATCAAGCTGATGGATTGAGTTACTCTAATATTTGAATACATTCAAATTGTTGTATAATTTTGACCAAGTATAGCGTTATTTAAACGAAATCAAAGGCTTTCCATGAATACTGGAAATACTTTCATTATGCGTACAGCTAAGGAGTGGAATTCCCTGCCGGAGTCTGTGTTTTCCGATAGCTACAATCTAGGAGTCTTTAAGTCAAGAGTGAATAGGTTACTTCTAGGCAAGCGTGCTTCACCGTCGACCACATCATCGCTTACCATCAGGTGAGATAGTGGTCAAGCGCGAGCCAATAATATATAAAAAAAGAAAAAAAAAAAATACACTTTCGAAAGTGTAACAAGCCCCACTCATCAGTTCATGGGGCCACAAACAATGAGATTTTTCCAAAAGAGACGTCATACTCATTATAAAGAAATGAAAACATGGCTATATTTTACTTTAGCTATCTTCATCTGCCTTCATAGGACCTATGGAACTTGGAAATTTCTTTCTATCATCGAATAGTTTAACGATTATAGACATAAGACGGACTGAGTTCGCTCAAGCTAGTCAGCTTGTGTTTTTATTGCCGCGCAGACATCGGTAAAAAGTATCTACCTCAGTGTATATATTATTATAATTTCATTGGTCGCAAAGGGTAATGAAAGGAAAATTTACACCTTATCATATCTTGCCCTTGTTATAAACGTATTCGGCAAGGAAAGAAACATGACTCGGACTAGTATTCGCACTAGAAAATATTAACAGTGTATTTTTTTATTGTTGATAGACTCGGGTTTGACCGCTGGTTCATCATGATCTCACCTGACGGTTAGCGATGACGTTGTCGTCAGTGAAGCACGCTTACCTATAAGTAAATTATTCACTCTTGATTTAAAGACCGCTAGATTTTGGGTATCAGGAAACACAGACTCTGTTTATACCCGTGCATAGCTGCTTTAATGACCGTAGAAACAGTATCATATCTGTATTTCTAGCATTGAATAAATACACCATAGGCTGCTTTCTATGGTGTATTTATTCAATGTTCAGATCTACAATAAGCACCAAAAACAATATTCAAATTAATATTCAAAATATTCAGCAGGGTTTTATTGTCTCGCAAAAGGTGTGATAAGGCCTGTCTTCGTCTTAGGCAGCCAAAAATTATCAGCAGTCTCTAGAATCTAGACTTGTGACTATTTGTCTTCAATAAGCTCGTGACCATCAAATGGGATTCGAACATAAAAGTACACGAACATTTGGCATCTTCGTGTAGGTACTATTTACAAACTCCTCAACTTTACCTTTCGAATACAGGCTTGATGTTATACGCCTAATGTGTATATATTTACAAAACCCCAGCATAATATTTTTTTTGCCCATATTCTACCTGAACCTAACAAAAAATCCTACCCGGATCGCAGATAACCTAGAACTAACTTCAAAAATTCCACCTTTTAGAAAGTCCACAGCCTGATTTCTGACTAGCTGCTTTAGTTAACACTGAGTTATTATTAACAAAACCTTAGCATGATATCGGTTCAACCCATATTCTGCCTAAACCTAATAAAAAATCCTACCAGGATCGCAGATCACCGAAGAGCCTCACTTTCTAAAAGCCCACCTTTTTTAACGTCGGCAGCTGGTTCCCGACTAGCTATTCTGGCTAACACTAAGGTACTTTCCTAATAGTACGATGCAATTCGATTTATATCACACCGAAAAGCGATGTTTATTAAGCAAAATTGCAAGTATGATCCAAGGACGCAATGCGATGCAATGCGACCGATACGCAGTTCAATTTTTACCCGGCTGCAAAGAATGGGTTATGTTTTTCGCGCGTATCTTGTTTGTATGTATGTAATATTCTTTATTACCTCGTATCTTTCAAACCACTTAACGGATTTTTATAAATAAAACATAGTTAGATAGGTCTTAGGCGCCAAAGTGTTCTTAGATAGGTACCGTTAAAAAAAAGAAACATGTCGGACTTTGGGCACCATATTGTAGGGGTTGCAAATTTTTTTTTCTTCGAAACCCATCGTGTAAGGTATCAAAATAAAGGATTTTTAGAGGCAATTACTAAAATATATACCACTTATATGTTTAAAAGTCATCCGAAAATAAAAAGTATAACTTGGAGGCTATTTATAATTTTGGTCAGCCAGCTCTCGAATATGTATCCTCCGACTGCACATCATGATTTTCTTCTTGTTTACATCTTTGCAGCCGGGTTTTTGATTTTATTAACTTTTTTTCTTAGAAAATAGGTGTGCGATATCGCCTATCACAGCAATTTAAATTGCATCGCGCCGTCAGGTAGGGATCTAACACTGAATTTGCTCAGTGTTGTTGGGTGAAAAGCCCAGTAATGTGCCAACGTTTTTGTCCGGTGACGAAGGTACGGCAAGTGACGAAGGAGAGTTTACTAAGCGCTACGTGGAACGAATTCTTGTTACGACACCCTATTATTTGTATTATCTTTTTCTGGATACACGGTTTAGGCTTGGTTTTGGATTTTATTGAGAAGTAAAAAGAGCAGTTGCTTTCAATTGTTAATTATTGGTGAATGTAAATATTACGTGATCATTTTGATTAGCAATAATAATATTTTTTTAGATAGCCTACGCAGTTCCACTGTTATGTAAATTCCAAGTCACAAGTCTTTACAAGATAGGCATCTCGCTACCACTTTCTGTGCTGCGCTCAGAAAATGTAGAAACTAAAATTCAAGCAAGTAAACTTGTGTGTATAATTGGGTGTTTGTTTGTAGAAGGGAATCTCCAGGAGTAATTATTTGATTATCAAAATTCTTCCACTGGTGAAAAGTCACATTCCCGCTTAGTGTTGCCCTTCACGCTTCCTGCGGATAGACAACAGCTACAGGAAAAGACCCAAACAATTTTATTTAGATTTTTCGGTTTTAGGGAGCGCCCTAGAAGAACATAAGCACTCGGATCTTTATTGGTGACGTTTTTCAGTAAAGTTAGGTGCGTAATACTCTCTAACGGCGTGCGTGTATGATCAGGTTTATTGTTTACTAGCTTCTTCCAGTGGTTTTGCCCGCGTGACAAGTGTTTTCTTATCCCAAGGAAACATTATACCGGGATGAAAAAGCATATGTGCTATGCGAGACTATCCCTGTGCCAAATTTCATCCAGATCCGTTCATCTGTTCTGGCGTAATTGAGTAACAAACATACATCCGTCTATCATTACAAGCTTTTACGAGTATTTAACTTGCAATGTATGTATGTAAGTGTGTTCGGGTCAAATCTTGCAACTGAATTTTAAAGCAGTTGTTCTCCACCGATTAAGATAAAATTTTGCATACACGTTTAGTTTGGATGACAATGCATGTTTAGCTAAGTGACGTCATTCTAAATCCAATATGGTGGTCGGCCTAAGATGACGGACTAGTTATTTTTGTGCACTGCCATGATATGGATATCAAAAGAAAGTGTTTGCTGAGAAGAATACGAAAAATCTTGTTTAAAAAAGTTTTTATATGAAGAATTTATAATAATTATTAGTAAAATTAATGTATTTAATTACTAGCTTCTGCCAGCGAAGCACCCACGTAGATGTTGAAAATTATCACGAGGGAACATAATCCCGGGATGAAAAGTATGGTATGGCCTATTCTTGGCTATAATCTATCTCTGTCAAATTTCATCCAAATCCGTCCCGCCGTTTGAGCACAAAGAAGTAACAAACATAAAAATACACACAGTGTATGTGTATTTCTATGTTTGTTGACAAAATTTCGCCACAATAATAATATTAGTGTGACAATTGCTTGCTGCACTAACCGTTTGCATCAAAGCGTACAGCAAGACCATAGATGTATGATCGTAAACAAACCAAAAGAGCGATCTGTAGTTACTGCCTAACTCCATGGGAAGGCGTAAGTATATGTATGTGTGCGTATTTTCCACTTGAATTCGGCCAGTATTCGTTCAACTAAAACCACCTCCATCGTAAAGTTTATTTTTAACCAACTCCGGGTCGGAAATGAAAGAATTTACGATGGGAACCCTGTATTAGTTTCACCCACTCAGGGATCAACACATAAGGGGATGAGCAGAGTGGGAGTGTAGGTAGGTAAGATATGCGAGATATGAGGGTGCTTACTATATGCTGGTACTTAGTTTGAAGTGCCGGCTCAAATTGTTTGAAAGGTCAGCATTGTTAGACCTAAATTAATGTCTAACTTATTGTATACTACTCTTATTATGGTAATGTAATCAACTAAATTTGTAAACAAGCATATTACAAATTAGATGATTATATTCAAGATAAGAATGCTTGGAAACATGCTGGTCCTGCTCCATAGGGCAATCTTTGGTGTAGACAAAATCAAATTTGTTAAATTATATTCCCATTCATAGTTATTGTATTTTTTTTTTTTTTCTTTTTTTTTTTTTTAAATTGACTGTTCCGTTCCGTTGTTGTTGAATTCGGTATTTTACCTATGTTTGTAATATTTGTAAGTATGTGAGAACCATGTTCCTACTTATCAAATTAATGATTTTGCCTGTTAATGCTTTTTAATACTTTATACCTGTACGTAGTATAGTGTGTAGAGCTATTCTGGGTGCATCGTCCTCACATATATTGATGTATGTAAATATTGTAAAACACCTATTTTTTTTTCAAAAGAGTAAGTATGGAGTTTCTTGTGCGTTCTTCTCCATAACAATCTACTTTCCGAATGCACGGTAGAATCATTTTTTTTTTTTATTATTACTTGTAAATTTTAATTTTAATTTATGTGACGTTCAAAAGTGCCGTTGATTGGCCTAATTGAATAAATATATTTGACTTTGACTTTGACTTTAGCCTAAAGATAAACTAAAGAAGTGGAAAACTTCTATGCATAGTGAATGTGTTTGATAGCTAAGTTGATTTGGTAATTCCATTGAATTTTTTTAAGAATTTGCATCCTTTGCTAGCTTCTGGCCGCGTCTTCGTCTGAGTGATATCAACATCATCAGAGTTTTAATGTTCCCACTGCTAGGACGCATGCTTCGTTTCTGAGAGAGAAGGCATGGGCCGTGATCCACCACGCGGGCCTATGCGGCTTGTAAATGTCACATGTCGTCGATTTTTTGGTTCTAGGACATGCCTTGTCATTGCCATGTTTTGTCCGTCCAAGTGAAAAGTGTTTAAATTATCCCAAGGTAACATACTCACTAAAAAACTGGTCCAGTGCGACTCGGATTCGCGCACAAAGGGTTCCGTACCATTTTTTTTTTTTTTTTTTTTTTTTTTTAAAAAAAAACGTTGCCCCACACTAGGAATTTCTTCCTGTATCGTGGGTGCGTTTACAAACATATAAACTCACATACACAACACCCAGAGCCGGAACAACTATCTGTAGGTCATACAAATATTTGTTCCGTGCGGGAATCGAACCCGCGACACGCAGCGCAGCAGTCAATCGCTCAACCACTGCGCCAACCGTGCGCCCAAAACTGCAAAAAACTGCAAAAAACAAATTGCAAAAAACTTAAAAAAAAAACACTTGTGTATTATGGGAGTCCCACTTAAATATTTATGTTATTCTGTTTTTAGTATTTGTTGTTATATCGGCAACAGAAATACATCATCATCATCATCTGCCTAGCCTTTTCCCAATTGTTGTTGGGGTCGGCTTCCAGTCTCACCGGATTCATCTAAGTAACAGTGTTTTACATGGAGCGACTGCCTATCTGACCTCCACAACCCAGTAAAAAGACTGGTGTCAGATCTCAAGCTTCTGACTACCCGAAAACAAACAAAAATACATCATCTGTGAAACTTTCATTTGTCTAGCTATCACGGTTCATAAGATACAGCCTGGTGACAGACAGACAGACAGACACAAAAACGGACCGCGGAGTCTTAGTAATAGGGTCTCGTTTTTCCCTTTGGGTACGGAACCTTAAAAAGTATCCTACGTCCTAAATACAGGTCCTAGTACACCCGTGTGCCAAGTTTTATAAGAATTCGTAAAGGCATGAAAATGTAACAAACAAACAGACAGAGTTACTTTCGCATTTATAATAACAGAATAGATAGTATTAATGGTTACTATTTTTTTTAAACAAAATGAAGTTCTATCTGCATCAACTTGTTATTACCCCAAAATGAACCTCTAAAGAAAATCGCCTGACAAAAATAAAAAAGTAGGTGAGTGAGTACGATTTCTCTTAATTTGGCAACCAGCAAATAATGCAATATAACGCTGGGATCCCATTAGGCTACAATCACCTGAGGGTTGCAATAAGGAAAATTTTGGAGTAATCTCAGCGTTATTAGCAGACCATTAGGTTCGTAAAGATTCCGATCACTGCTTACCCACGGGAATCATTTGCTTAATGATCTATCAATGGGGCGCTATGGTTTGTAAAAATAGTGGTCAGAAAAGGGGGTCCATTTGGAGAATGTTCTGGAAACCCTTCCTGATTGCGCGGGATAAAGAATTTTGATGTTATCGAGATGGGAACAGATCTGGGTTGAATACGTAGAATGAAGTTTTGGAATTGGGGATAAGGCCATAGATTTCTTATAGGAATGGCCTTGAGATTGAGTTTTAGTTTCTTTTCCCACGTTTAAGACAAATGTTTTACGAAGATCCTGTATTATATTCGTAGAACTATTCTGTATTATATAAGCTTGACGAAAAACCTGTACTTGAGATAAATTTAAGATTTGTAAGCAACTTATAGTAACAACTTACCTGTATCTTAATTTAATAACCGAAGAAAATAATTAAAAAAGAAAATAAATAAAAAAGGCAACGACCACCATTCCGCAAGTTTAAAATAAAGCCAGCAACACAACTGTGTAACTTTAGCACACACAAAAAAACAGTGAAAACTGCAGCGACATTCCTTACCAAGACAAATAGTGTGCTTCGTAGGAACTGAGTAATTATCTGTACACACCCTTAAATAAATGAAGTGCGGACACGATTCCTCAATTAATACGATGCTTTTAAAATAGGTTTAGGGAAGCTTTGGATTTATATTAGAATGTGTGTGTTTTGTTGATTAGAATGAAATAAGGTTTAGGTAATTTAACGATTTTTTTTTGCTTAAAGATTACATTCTGTATATATCTGTAGCTGTCTAGGGCGTCTCCTCTCGCCCGTTTCCACCCATGTCTGCCTTGTAAAGTGAGTGAAAGATAAGTGGTGAAATATTGTAATATAATCAATGATGTTATATATATATACTAAGGTGGATACGTTTTACCGACGTCTGCGCGGCAATACAAACACAAGCAGACCAGCTTGAGTGATCTTAGTCCGTCCTGCGTCTGGCCGCGACACGAACGTACGTTTGAACAGTGTGTTAATCTTTTTCTGACAACGGGGTCCTATTGTATCTCTGTAATCTTTTAACATAGGTACTCAGTGATAGAAAGAGCTAAAATAAAATATCGCCATGTTTTTATTTCTTTATAATGAGTATGAAGTCTCTTGGTAAAATCTCATTGAATACAATCGTAATAGTAACAAAAATAAGTAATTTATTACGAGATAGCTTTGTTTTATTTCCAGTAAACAGTAAATTGTTTCATATTATGATCCCGTTTCAATGATCTTTCATTACCAAACAGGAAAAGTGAAACGATACAAAATTGTATCAAATCGCAGAACGTCTGAAGTGGCTACACATTACAGCCGATTGAATTCATAACAGTCTAGCGTTATTACGACATTATCCTCCAAGGAAACTCATTTCGACGCTACACATCCCATATGCAGCAAACACGGGCTAAAGTAAATGCTGAAATAAAAATCTAAACGTTTACAACGAAATAAAGAGCCAGAAAGCCGCCAGTAACCATTCAACACATAATAATAAACGTAAACTTAAAACGAATAAAGTTATATATATGTACGTAGACTAGGACAATTTCGGCAACAGACCATGTAAGGAACTATTCCCGGGACGAATCATAACAACTTACAATATTGCATTTTGCACTCGCTCAGAACAAGTTTCCCGACAAAATTTTGCCTTTCAGTTGGAATAGAATTGTCGATGTTTCGCTATTTTCTGAACTGCACTGATCTCGGGGCGATAAGTAGTGTTGTGCCTGTTTTGGGACGTAAAGTGAACAGATAAGAATTAGATGTTGGGACTTACAGCACAGCCAAATTATTTGAATGGCAACATTTTAAGTTAAAAAATAATCATAAAATCTAGATTCAAGCTAGTCAATTATAATAATTAAATCAATAATAATTAAATCAGTAATGTGGTTTGTTAATGAAGAACGGAATTAAAACTCCATACTTACTCCGTTTTGCTTACTCAGCCATTTTGGCATACCAGCAAAGCAGTAAAACTGTGGATAAATGATTAACTGGGCAGCAAGGTATGTTACTAGAGAGACTGACTGGCGCACAGTGTAAGTTGTAGCAAAGAGCAATTTGAGGCAGTTATGATAGCAATATTGAAAGAGCAATAACTCAACAGTTATTTATTTAGACTGAAATATAGTTCGACCTGCAGCGATTGCGACGAGAAATGATTCAAACTTATGACCACCTCAGGGCCTAGAGTGTCATACCATCAGCGATATCAATCAATGGTATTTCAAAAAACCATGTCCAATTATGTATCACTGATTACAATGTCACGTTATTTCTGTAAATCCTCTATGGTCTTATCATACAGATCAATAATTTATTGGACATACTCATCATCATTTCTGCCGAAAGACGTCCACTGCTGGATATAGGCCACCCACAAGTGTCGCCACATTGACTGGTCCTGTACATCTCGCATCCAGTGGATCCCCGCAATCTTCAATCTAGTGGGATGCCTTACAACGCAATGTCTTTCGGTTTATGTTCTGTGCAGTGAAAATTATTGTATTGTGATTTTGACTCTAAACTCATTGTGATTCTCCTTCTGAACTGAATTTCCCTACGTGTGTTATTTTATGAACAATAGAAATAGTGAGTACCCACATTTTGACTTTTATTGTGCTACTCCAACAGCTTCACACCTCACGAACCTAAACTGGTACAGCTAAAACTAAAGCCTTTTCGGAAGATATACTCATATCGTCGAAATTCGAATAAAATTCCTCTATGACATAGTTTCGGTAATCTAGTTACCTTCCTCTAGTTTTACTCGTAATTCTGAATATGAACAATTCGCACATCACATCCTGGGGGACTGCAGTCTGCAGAATGAGCGCAACGCAATCTGCTAGTAGTTTAGAGTTTCATCAGTCAGGAAATTACATCAGGAGAGATGGAAGTTATGACTGGCTGGTCGGATTAATATTACCGACGTCCAGGGACTTCTGGCGTTATTGTGATAGCCTAAGTGGTTTAGGAGTAACGGTTGTGTCAATTTGCAATTGTCTTTTGGAATTTCTGTAGCTGGCCCGAAATATCAAGGAAACTGACATCAATAAACTTATTTATGGAGGAAATGCTTAGAAGAACATGCATGCATTTATATAAACTCTCTTCTTTGCCCATAAAGGTAAGCAGAAACTACAGGATGCCACTTACTACGACAATATCCAATTATTTTGCTTTGTTTAGGTTAATTCATCTAGTCATACACACCTGTCGGTAGTGAACACTATGCCCCTGACCTTTCTGAATAACATCGCCTACAAATTGTACTCGTATGTCCTAGAAAACTGTTTATCAACATTTTCACGCATATCTATCCTAGAAGATATGACAGAAAATATCTATAATCCTAAGAAAGCTAAAATGAACACGTCTGAACGCAACGATTGATCAGGGGTATAAGCAAAGTTTTACGATAAGTATCTTCTACAGGCATAAAAATATTACGCCCAGAGTTGCTAAAAAATGTTCGTGCTATGTTTCACGCGAGGATCGAAACTAAACCACTCAAAAGCGTATAAAACGTGCCGCCTAGCGTCAGTCAACCCGTCAAATTTCACATTCATTGGCTCATGAATTTATATTAATAAATTGAACGTATCGCCCCAGAGATTTGCGCGAGCATTTTAATATTCAATTTTGTTAAATAAATATTGTATTATTTGAACATTTACAGCGCCATCGTTTGATTTTACAGCAGCTATATTTATTTTAGAATTGCTGGTATCGTTAGAGTTACTGCATGCGAATTGATTACGAATTAAATTGTATTTTCTGTTACCAATTTGGGTTTGTATGTTTATTTAATGGGTTTTAGTGTGTCAATAAACAGTTTTACTGTTCGAAATATCGCTAATACTGATTATGATACATAAATTAAAATAATACTAAAATTTTTTTGGCTAAAATTTTCGAACCACATAACAGTACCTTTCGTATCATATTCATTTAATTCCCAAATTCATTATGAAAAACCGTAAGGAGCTTTTGTTTACCTTATAAAGCACTTTAGGCAGTAAATTTCGTAACATTATTTACCCCATCAGCATTATAAGCCATTTCATACTATCAGATAAGCTTTCTCCCCATTTTCCTCCCACTCGGATTCCTTGTTTATCCCACACCACGTAAATATTTTCTCCCGTTCTGGAGCAAGTTCATAACTTAATTTACTCAATAAAAAACCTGGTGCGAAGTTTACCGCGCCTCGTAAGTCTGTCTTTCTTTCACTTAGTTTCAATTTGATGTAATCGTGTAGTTCCTCTGCTAGCCCCATCAGATTACGTCGTGAACATACACGCGTTGCACGGATTTGCTCCCCTTTTGCCGTGTTGTGGCCTTGATTTGAGAATTGCTTAGGACTTTTTTAGCTTGTTTGCAGTTCTTTCGATAACAAGGTTTGTATATGTAATTGTAAAAATTTAAATAATATTCTTTCATGAGTTGACGTGAGTATTATAATGAATATGAATCATGCATTGTTACTAATATGTTATTTCATCGTAGTTAAGTGGAATTTATAGTGGATGATACACAATATGTCATACTCATGTTGCTGTCATGTTATTGTATTCCATTTCAATAATCCATAACTTTGATTGACACTGCAGTATGGAGTCATATAACTACTGTTAAATAGGTAGATATTTTATTGTACACTAAAATAGTTAGAGTTGCATGACGAGACAAAGGCCTCACAAACATTCTCTGAACCTAAGGAATGAATAAAATATATATGTCTCATATAGACGATAAAAGCGTCAGTCTAAATAATAACAGTCAGTCGTGTCAATCGTCAAGGTAAAGCGATGCTGGCCGAGGTTGATCCGTGGAGACTCTGCCGTGTCTCGGAATGTACGTGAAACTATTGGTATCGGCTGTCATTGGTGGATCTTTGACAGTGGTTACAAAGTAGTCGGATAGAAGCCATAAAAGCTGTCAAGTCTAGCCAAGAGGTATCGTGTTACCCATTTACTGGATTGTGATATAATGGCTTTCATCGAATCTGGTTAGACGTGAAGCCCACATAGTTCAAAAAAGGCGAGAGACAATTTTCATGCAATCTGTGTTTGAAAAAATATGTCTCATAAAATGAAGAGAAGATACCCTCCCTACTCGGAAGGGATTAGCCGTGTGGGGTGCGAGTCGCACTAAATTGTAGTGTAGTGTGCACCCTGTTTTATGTTGGGGCGAGAACACAAGCTTTAAATTGTACGGGGTAAGGAGGAGTGCACACCGTCACTACATCAGGTCCTGTGACGTCAGACACACCTGGCTGCGCTCTGCTTTCAAAAACGTTGGATTATGAACCTGGTTTTAGAACGACTAAATTAATTAAGCCTATTAGATTCGACGGTAGTTCTCATATAGATTTCTTTGGTAAGTACCTATTGTTTTTCGTTTTTCGACACCGACTTCGGCAAGCAAAGTTATTTATCGCTTTGTAGTGTTTTGCTTTAGAAGTCGCTTTAATTTTTAGGGTTCCTTACCTCAAAAGATACAAAAGGAACCCTTATAAGATCAGTTTATTGTCCGTCTGTCCGTATGTCACCACCGATTTTCTCAAGAACGGGTGGACCTCATCATCATCATCATCATCATTTTAGCCGACAGGCGTCCACTGCTGGACACAGGCGTCACCACATTGACCGATCCCGTGCGTCTCGCATCCAGCGCCTTCCCGCAATCTTAACGAGATCATCGGTCCACTTAGTGGGAGGCCTTCCAACGTATTGTCTTCTGGCTCGCGGTCGCCATTCCAGAACTTTTCGGCCCCATCGGCCATCCATTCTGCGATTAATGTGACTGCCCACCTAGCAAGTGGACCTAGCAAGTTAAAATTTATACCAAATACGGAGGTCTATAGTCTCTCATCTGCCTAGCCTTTTTCCCAATTATTGTTGGGGTCGGCTTCCAGTCTTACTGGATTCAGCTGAATATCAGTGTTTTACATGCGACTGCCTATCTGACCTCCACAACCCAGTAACTGGGTAACACGATAGGAGGTATATAGTCTCTATTAGGTGTATATAAATCAAGGCCCTGAATCAACACGATAAAAAGATATAAGCAAATTTAGATTTTCGTGAAAACTTGTAAGTACCTAAATTTACCTGAATTTTCAACGTTTTTTTTTTGAATTTTCGGGTTGACCTTGAATTGTCAATTTTAGTCAAAAGCAAGGTCTTACAGCACAAGTAAAGGCAAAATTCCTAAAAATTAAAATTAAGGTGAATTTTGGTACTTACAAGTTACTTTCGCGAAAATCTATATTTGCCCATATCTTTTTATCTTGTTGACTCAGGACCTTGATTTTTATACACCTAAGAAAATCGGTGGTGAAACACGGACAGACGGACAAGAGAGTGATCTTATAAGGGCTCCTTTTTAGGGTGCTGTACCCAAAGGGTAATAACGGGACCCTATTACTAAGACTCCGCGGTCCGTCCGTCTGTCTGTCTGTCACCAGGCTGTATCTTATGAACCGTGATAGCCAGACATTTGAAATGTCACAGATGATGTATTTCTGTTGCCGCTATAAAACACAATAAAAACAAATACTTAAAACAGAATAAAATAAATATTTAAGTCGGGCTCCCATACAACAAACGCAATTTTTGTGCGGTTTTTTGCTATAATGGTACGGAACCTTTCGTGCGCGAGTCCGACTCGCACTTGGCCTTTTTTTATCTTTTGAGGAACAGAAACCCTAATAACGTTGAAATTCAAGCCGCATTTTAGCGACAATCCAAGTCGAAAACTTTAAATGTGAACATGCTTAAAAATTTTAGTATTGGACTTTTTGAATTCTTGGCCTTGAATTTAAGTATTTAGTTTATTCGATTCTAGTATATATTATATTTATTATTTATGTTTATTGTATTTATTTATTGTTTATGACTTGTATTGAAATAAATATTAACTTATCGCGTTTTATTATCGCTATCGTACCTACCACTACTTGTCTCTGCATCACCCAAAGGTTGGCGGGCAGAAAATGCCTAAGGCATTAAGTCCGTCTCTGTGTGTGTGTGCTTAAAGTATGAAATAAATAAATATTATAAAAATCTAGCAATATAATGATACTGTTATTTTACAATTTATTTATAAAACTGTAAGATAATGAGTTTACGTTTGATTTTACATACGATCACACGTCGCTATAACAATTCCATTAAAACATACAATTAGTCGTCAACTACATAGAACGTTCCACCACTCGCTTCCAAAGTGAACATTCATTTTCCAATACTGGTAAACGACACACGAAAACACTCTGCAACAACAATTTTGTATAAAAAACCGTTTTTACATAGCCATACACGGCCTTATTGCAGTATACTACAGATTTTAACATAAAGATTATCTGCAAAAATCACAATCCTGAATCCTCACATACACGGACCCAATCTGAACCTTACGTAACTTGTTTCAAGGTTGACATTTCTTTGTAGTGGTGTAAAAATAAGGATGGTTCCAGGCTCTCCCCGGGGATATTACAGCAGGTAATATGGCGTCGAGTGAAGGCAACTCGATTGGAGTTGTGTTAACTTTGCCTACCGGCTCTTGATTATGTTGGTTTTAGGAATCTATCGTCGGTTTTAGGAGGAATTGCTTTTAATTCTTTGGTTGTTGTGCCTTGATTTATGGTTAATGATAAGCTCAGCCTTTATTAAATGGGACAATAATAAGGGGGTAGTAATTGTTTCGTTGGTCAAGTCGCACGCATTAATATTTGGTCCAGGCTTTGATACGCAGATCAGGCAAATTGTTTTTGGAATTTCTCAATGGTAGCCTAGTAGTCTGGACTTTTGTCCCGTTGATGGTAATGTTCACCTGCTTTTCATGCGACTGGTGCACCTCTGCTAAACCTTCGGCGAATACCGGCTTGATGTTATGTTATGTAACATGGTGGTCTTTCATTCAAGAGTAGAACGGGTTACTTTTTAACCGACTTCCCAAAAAGGAGGAGGTTATCAATTCGACTGTATGTTTTTTTTTGATGATTCTTTTTTTATTTGAAAGCTGGTGCTTGTCATGTGGTCCCATTTAAATTCGATCAAGTTCTGATGAAGGACTTCGGAGATATACATTGGAACTCTTCAATTATTGACGACAAATCACTCGGGATAGCTGCAATCGCATGTCTGTTTATTGTTTACACCATTTCATAACGTAACATCACACTGGTATGCTCTAAAGGGGTACGCAGGTGTGAACCCTGGTATACTCTCATACCATCGGTTTTATTTAAGTTTAATTTTATTGGGTTAATCTATTCTGGCATCACTTTGGGTATTATAGTTACCTATCCTATAGAACTAGTCCATATATAATGGAACACAACTAAAAAGCGAAAACTAAAATATATTTTTTACAAAAAAATACAACCGACTTCCAAATAAAAACACTACAAAGTGAAAAAACTAAGAAACGTAAACAGGAGCACCGATTGCCGAAATTAAAGTTATTTTTTATATTTATTTATTTGGAAGTCGGTTGTATTTTTTTGTAAAAAGGTTTTTTTTTAAATAAAATTACAGTTTTTGTTAGACGTTTGGCTAGTTTACGAGTTCGTTGACCGTGACGCATGACCACTACAGACAGATGTTAAGGCTCAAATACAATAATTGTAAAAAAGTTTTATATTAACGCTGTTCTACAAATTCTAGTGAAACACGGCTCGAAATAATAATGACTATATGGTTATTACATCACGTTGTGGCTATAATAAACTTTTAAATATTGGACCATTTGTTAACCATAACTAAAGGTTTATAGAAGTAGGAAAATATGCCGATTCAAAGGGTAAAATGCGCATAACTTTGAACAGCTAAACCAATTTTCATCAAACATAGCTAACAACACTATCGATAAAGGTACCTAACAAACAAAAAACAAAATTTATAAAAATTGGTTCATCCGTTTAGGGGCTCTGATTCACAAACACACATATACACACGTCAAACTTAAAACACTCCTCTTTTTCCGTCGGTTTGTTAAAAAGATGGGTGATTGCAATGCAACACATAATTACTAACAGCGAAACAGAGGCTCTATACATTTTTTTTACATTGTATGAACTAAAGCATCGTCATAGAGACTGGTAAAATGGTACAAGTGTACGGCATGCCAAGTACTATCGAAATATAATGTGATCAATCTCTAACATTTTGGCATTTAGACCATCGCCATTGCTGATAGAAAGTAATTTTCAGTCTCTGGTTTTATTCGTCAAAACAAAAGAAAGACGGGAAAAGGGAGGCTCAAACAAAACCCGTATTTAAAAAACGAAAACATGCCTATTATAACTAGATTTCAGCGGGATTAGTACGAAATCTGGCAGTTAAGATCCGAGATTCATGCTCAAGCATTGTTCTAGGCCTCTCTCCCTAATTAATCTTCAATCAAATCGCGAGGCATTCCTCTACAGCCACTCAAATCCACAAACTAATTCAATGAACTCACGAATTCACAATCCATCTTCCAATTCCTAGCCGTACTTTTCTATAAAGCCGTCAGTGTCACTTTAGATAAAGTCTCGCGGCAGCCGCGGCACTTGAAGTGATGGGAGTGGTCTTCTCCGGGACCGGGACAAAGTTCCCGGCACCGCTAAATCAAGTGTCTTGGCGTAAACCGCAGCGGTCACATTTCGCGTAATCACGCCACCTAATTGTCTAAGTTTGGTTTCAAGTTGGTGAGTGACGGGGTGCCTCGTATGTACGGTTACCTGGGCTGCTGTTTAAACGTTTTTCGGATTGTTTTGTGTATTCTCGTAGGGCACCTATAAGTATTTATTTTCGTAATTCCCTTGTTCTTGATTTCGATCTCTTCTGATAGAAAGAGATGAATGAGGTCTGCGATAGAACGAGCTGACCCAGAAGACGCCTGTTCACTATTGATTTCATTTTCTCTAATACGATTAATCATCATCATCATAATCAGCCTTTTAACATTCCCACTGCTGGGACAAGGGTTTCCTCTCTATGAGAGAGGGGATGGGCCTTAACTCACCGCGCGGGCCCGGTACAGGTTGGTAGATGTTACATATCTTCGAATACGAATACTACTGCTCAAAATCAATGCTGCTCCAGAAACGTTTTCTGGTACAACTAAGTCCGATAAACCTCTACAATAAGATACGATACATAAATATAAATTAACAGAGATAGAGCTATCCAAACATAATATGGTTGATACTGCCCGTAACCCAAGTTTCACCTTGCCCAGAGGAAAATCATTGCGATACAACAAAGCAGTGCCACATTACCAGTCGACGCAGAGTATTATTTAACCGACTTACCAAAAAGGAGTAGGTTCTATGTTCGACTTTATGTATGTTTTTTTGTATGTTCACTGATAACTCCATCAATTGGGGACCAATTTTGAAAATTCTTTTTTTGTTAATAAGAGTATGTTCCAAAATTTGTCCCAGTTTACTTTGGTGAAGATCTGACTAGAACTTTGGAGATATACAACCGAACTCTTCAATAAATAACGGCAAATCTCTCGGGATTGCCGCAATCGCATGTCTGTTTATTGTTTATACCATTTCATAACAAAACATCACGCCAGTATGCTCTAAAGGGGTACGCAGAGTTGTACAGTTCACCTTGGTACACTCTCATTTCACCGCTTATGATTGATTCATGATATTCGGGTTATCATTCTGGCATTATAGGTACCTTACTAAACTACTTGCCTATTAGGTAGGTACAACTAAAAAGTGAAAGTAAAAACCTTTTTTATAAAAAAATACTACCGACTTCCAAAAAGAATTATTTTTAAAAAATAATTATTTTTGGAAGTTGGTGTCCATAACGCAAAAAATGGTACCTATCAAAGGCACCGACTTCCAAATAAAGTTCTTTTTCACTTTGTAGATTTCTTATTTGGAAGTTGATAGTATTTTTTTATATAAATGGCTTTATTAAATTTCGATATTAGGGACGATCAATTAAATATTTTATATATTGTTATTATGTAGACCGAAGGCATTTAAGAAATATCTATAAATGTCAACCCGACACAGGAAAGTTTAGAAGCTTTTCTAAAATGAAAATAACAGTATTTTGTCCGTCCTGGTGAATGTATATTCTTTAACGGATGATAAAAGGGGATCGCACATCCATTTCACACTTCACTAGCAGTCGGATTAATAAGGATTAGGTCTTAACCTTCTATGTGTGTGAAAGGAAGCTGTAATGGCTTCCTTTACAGGACCAATCTTGCAAATTGTCGATAGGTTTGGCTTTGGTGGAGATTACGGTGACAGTGGGAAAGAAATTGGTATTTAAAATTGAAAATAAACACATAATAAGTTACCTTTTCTAAATCAAATTCAAATATTTCAAATATTTATTAGAACATTAAACATGTTTACAAAGTATTAGTGATCGTTAACAGCTACATTAGTGTGAAACTGTGTTGTAGCAAATACCGTTACCTCACACTGGGAATTACTTCTGTATCGTGGGTGCGTTAACAAACATATAAACTCACAAACACAGATACCCGGCAAAGTATTTATTTATTGCGGGAATCTAACAAGCAACACGGTGTATTGCAGCCGATCGTGGCGTTACTTACTCAAATAATATAGATAAATTACGAGTTTTTTGTTACAGACTTTTTTTTAGGGTTGGTTTACTGTATTCTGTGTTATATTTAAGTGGTAGTGTAATTAGTAAACTGGTATTTAAAGGTTTTATCCTTACACAAATTACCATCTGAAACTTTAGATAAAAAAGGACTACAAACCTGTAACCGAAAATACCTATCAGAAATAATAAGTTGGACGAAAGAAAATGGTTTGAATATAAATGTTAACAAGACAAAATTAATAGAAATTAACTCTTACAACACAAAACAATTAGCTTTAGATTCTTTTATTTTTATTTATCTATAGGCTCGCGTTTGACCACTATCTCGCCTGATGGTAAGTGATGATGTGGTCGACGGTGAAGCACGCTTGCCTAGAAGTAACCTACCAGGCCCCTCAGAAAGTATTGCGAAAAAAAGTTTTTATATATGGGAGACTGGCCAGTTATAATGTTTTTCGAAAATATGATTATTTATAAGTAAAAATAAGTAAGTTCCAATTTCAAAATTTCCCTCCACATTTTTTGCGAGTTAATTCAAAGTATTGTGTCTCACTGAAATATGGATCTGCGCCGGGAACATTTTAGAGCTATGATTTTATACGATTTCAAGTGTCGCCTGAAACCGGATGAATCGTACGATAGACTTCAAATGGCATTCATGGATGAAGGCCCTTCCAAGGCAACCGTGTATCGTTGGTATAACGAATTCAAGCGCGGTCGACCAACTTTGGGGGATGACGAAAGAAGCGGTCGCCCTTTGACGGCTGTTACCGAAGAAAACGTGCTAGCAGTGAAAAATTTAATCCAAGACAATAGGCGAATTACATATCAGGAGATTCAACACATATTGAAGATTGGATCGGGAAGCGTTCACGAGATTCTACACAGCCATCTTCGCGTGAGGAGGATAGTATCACGCTGGGTGCCGCACAACCTCACCGATGCTCAGAAGCAGGCCCGGGTGGAATGGTGCCGTGATATGCTTAACAAATTTGAAGCAGGCTCGTCTCGGCGTGTTTACGACATCGTTACAGGTGATGAGTCCTGGATTTATCAATACGACCCAGAAACCAAGCGCCAGTCGACTGTTTGGGTGTTTTAAAATGAGCCAACGCCTACCAAAGTGAAGCGATCTAGAAGCGGGGGTAAGATTTTGATCGCTAGCTTTTTTAATTTGACTGGCCACTTGGTATCAATTCCCTTACGGGATCAAAGAAGCATTAATGCCGAATGGTATACTACCAAATGTTTGCCAGAAGTTTTCTCTGTTATAAGCAACAAGCGACCAAACACAGGGCTCCGCGGGCTACTGCTCCACCACGACAATGCACCTGCGCACACCGCACTCAAAACGAGGGACTTCCTGGACAGCACGCCAGTCAAACTCCTGGGTCACCCTCCTTACAGCCCTGATCTAGCACCGTGTGACTTCTTTTTATTCCCAAAAATAAAAAATCAGCTCAAAGGGATACAATTTTCGTCGCCGGAAGATGCGCTGGCTGCGTTCGAGCAGGCTGTAAACGAGGTGTCTGCGGCGGACTGGAAAAAGTGTTTTGAAAACTGGTTTAGGCGCATGAATCTTTGTATAGAGGCTGGTGGAAAGTACTTTGAAAAGATTTAATAAAAATATATGTACGTATAGAACAATTTTTTTTAGTTTCGCAAAACTTTCTGAGTGTCCCACGTATTTACTCTTGACTTAAAGACCCCAAGGTTGTAGCTATCAGGAAACAAAGACTCCGGCAGGGAATTCCACTCCTTAGCTGTGCCTACAATGAAAGTATTCGCAAAACGCTTTGTACGTATGGGTGGGATGTCCACCATGTACCGGTGGCGCGTTGCCGTACGTCTTGTTGTCCGGTGATGGAAAAGGCTAGGTGGAATCAAATTGATAGATATTATTTATGAAGGCGAAAAAGTACAAAACATAGAGCTATTAAAAATTTAAATTGCTAGGACTTAACCTAGATAAAATCTAAATTGAAAAAGCCATGTCGAAAATATTTGTCGTTTTTTAAAATAAATTCTTAGCAAAAATAGCAGTCTTTTGTCCGTCCTGGTGAATGTGTATTCTTTAGTGGATGATAAAGAGGGTCGCACATCCATTTCACACTTCACTAGGAGACGGATTAATAAGGATTAGGTCTTAACCTTTTATGTGTTGAGGGAAGCAGTATTGGATCTCGTTACAGGACCAGTCTTGCAAATTGTCGATAGGTTTGGATTTGGTGTCGAGTTGGGGCAATATAGAGAAAGAATGAGGTATTTAAAATTGTAACTATAGATTAGTTTTATTGAGTAATTTTTTTTATTTGCATTGAATACAAATGTTATGATTATACTGTCATGAAATGCTTATGTTTTTACCCGACTGCCGAAGGAAGGTAATGTGTTTTTCAGTCTATGTATATATTTATTTACGTTTGTTCCTATGTGGCGTTCTAGAGACCAAATGGGTTGGCCGATTTTGATAATTCTCACGTCAATCGATTCGACTTAACCTTGCAAGTATCACTGGATACATTAAAAAAAAAAACCTTTTTTTTTCTTCCTAACCCATTTTGTGGGATATCAAAATAAAGGGTTTTAAGAGGTGATTTCAAAAATATGTAACACTTATAAGTTTAATGTACATAATTCGAAAAAATAATGTTAACTAAAAAGTTATAAATAAAATAGTTAATTCAAAAAATCAAAAACAACCCGACTGCTGAAACATGCTGTGCAGTCGGAGGATACATCTGGTTTTGGTCAGCCAGCTCGCGAATATGTAGCCTCCGACTGCACAGCATGATTTTCTTCTTGTTTACCTCTTTTTAGTTCGCTTCATAAGCAGTCGGGTTCTTGTAGTTTTTTAATTAACTTTTTTTTTTAAAGTGTGTCTCATATTTCGAATAGGTTTGAATTATTTTAGAATTGATTGATTTTCTTTAGGACGGACTTTTTTTAAAGGCCTTCTGAGGGAACGCGTATTGAATATAATTCTATGATTTTTAAGCAGTTTAATTGAGTTGCATAGATACTTGCCCATAGTACTTTGATTAACTGTATCGTCATCATCAGCATCAGCAGTATTAATGTTTCAACTGCTGGGTCACAGGCCTCCTCTCTGTGAGAGGGAATGGGCCGTAACCGTAATCCACCACGCGGGCCCAGTGCGGGTACGTGGATGTCACATTTTTTTGAACTTTTGATTCTAGGACATGCCAGTTTCCTCACTAAGTTCTCCTTCACCATTTTAAGAGCAATGGTGATGAAATAAATTACATTGATTATAGCGCTTGCCTGGGTTCAAACCCATGACTTACAACTTGTAAGTCGCAGCCGATACCACTGGGCCACCACTGCTCCCTGGGCCACCAATGCATTGCTGATTTACTGCATTCTGCATTAAAGTTAACTGTTTGTTTATTAATTAATTAGTAAATCGACATTTACAGATTTTGTCCTTTACATCAAATAATAATTACCCTATGTAACTTTTAGAAAAGTATTGTAAATGCGAATTCCCTTTCATTATTTTTGCAATTCAAAACCGAGCAAACGTTTTGTACTAAATCTAATTTGTATTGTATTGTACTCAAAGTATATAATCTAATTAGGTAATCCTCGCAATTTAGTGAAATGCCGCATGAAACCCGTCCAGACATGTAACAAATATATTTCATAATCTATATGTAAATGCCGCCATAGCTGTTTCATTTAGTTACGTTAAAACCTCTAGTTTTAAAAGCGTAAACGAAGGCTGAACTTTTTTAACTTTTGCAGCCTGATATTCTGAAAATATTATGAAGTTCTGCAGTTGCCTCGAAATTCATTTAAAAAGTAAAGTTGATGGACTTAATCTAGTACCGCGAACTCGGGATAAACTGGATTTAAACTAAATATAACGCGAGGGGATAATATATACTTTTGCGTTTATAATGATTATTTTTGCTCGTGGCTAAATAAAATCGGCCGCACGGTTTAGATCTTTGAGATTAAGCAACACTTGCTGAAGTAAGTGAATGGCTAACATACTGGGACTCCTTCGTGTTATTTGCTACCACTATCTCACCTAATGGTAAGCTATGATTTGGTCAATGATTGATGTAGCACGTTTGCCTAGAAGAAACTTATTCACTCTTGACTTAAAGGGTTCCCAGGTAGTAGCTATCAGGCAATTCAGATTCCGGCAGGGTATACCACTCCTTAGCTGTACGCATAATAAAAGTATTCCCATATGGTTTAGTGCGTATGGGTGGGATGTCCACAATGTATCGATGACGCATCGCCGTATATAGTCAGATGCCAGAAAAACTGACACCAGTTATCCCAAATGGGTGTTGTGTTATCCAGTTAAGACGACGACTAACACCAACGACCTTAAGGTAACAAAACGCGCCCTCGTTTCACACCCGACGGACACAAAATTTAGTAGGTTTTTGTACCTTCCTTATTATTCTATGACTTTAAAAAAAAGCTTCAGATAAAAATGTAGATCATTAAATTGTTTTGAGATGGTGTCGATTTCATTAATATACGCTTAGCGGTTTTTGTGCGATTTTCGTGTTTTTGTCCGTTTTAGACATAACTTTACAAATTAATTACACTATATTATACGAATAAAACTCAAAATTTTCTTAGATCAAATTATTAAGTTAATGGTCTATTGTAACATATATTTTTTTCAAAAATTACGACTAGTCGTTTAGACGTGATTCTCATTTTAAAATCAGCTACTCAAGGGAATCGGCGCCTTAACATTCCACGGCTGCGACACAGCACTCCTCTCTATGAGAGGGAGTGGGCCATATCCATCACACAGGATCTGTGCGTGTCGGTAGATGCCATTTGTCTTTTCGTTCTGGAACATGCCGATTTCGTCTCCATTTTGATAGTTGTGAGTGGAAAGTAAAATACAGTAATGATAGTTCAACTCATCTTTGCACGCGGCGCCATGTTTGCATTTGTGTGGCAGTGGCAGTCGTTGTCCGAGCAAACAACCAATCAAACATGCTTACCCATACATAGCGCCGCGCGCAAAGATGAGTTGAACTATCTATACCAATTTAGACAGAAGAACAATAAAAAAACCGCTCAAGTGCGAGTCGTAATCGCACACTAAGGGTTCCGTACCATTATCGCACAAAACGGCAAAAAAATCACGTTTGTGCGATATACCCCCACTTAAATATTTATTTTATTCTGTTTTAAGTATTTGTTGTTATAGCGGACACAGAAATACATCATCTGTGAAAATTTCAACTGCCTAGCTATCACGGTTTATGAGATACAGCCTGGTGACAGACGGACAGACACACAAACAGACGGCCGGACCGCGGCATCTTAGTAATAGGGTCTCGTTTTTACCCTTTGGGTACGGCACCCTAAAAATGAGCACCTATATAGTACGAATTTGATAAAAAATATCGTCATGAAACGCCTCAAAAGATTGAAATCAACATCTATACCAATATTATAAAGAGGAAAGATTTTTTTGTTTGTTTGTACCGAATAGGCTCCGAAACTACTTGACCGATTTGAAAAATTCTTTCACCAATAGAAAGCTACATTATGCCTGAGTAACATAGGCTATTTTTAATCCCGAAAATGAGTCCTGTGGGGTGGCCCACGGGAGCGAAGTCGCGGGCAACAGCTAGTAGAAAATAAAGGAGATTGCTGTAAAATAGGTTTACTTTTACCAATTGGATTTTCCACTTATGCAATCGGAAGTTATGAAATCGTACCATTCTTTGTTTACCATCAATAAATATACATTTAATTATTCCCATTTTTAACCCCCGCCGGGAAAAAAGGGGTGTTATAAGTTTCACGTGTGTTGCTGTGTATCTGTGTATCTGTATATCAGCGATATAGATTTTGTATGTTTTTGTTTGATAGGTGATTTTGTCGAGAGTAGTTTTATTTATGTTTGAATAAAATCGGTTCAGCTGTTCAAAAGTTATGAGTGTTTTACTGTTTGAATCGGCGTGTTTTTTTAAATTTGAAATTTTACTTGTAATTTTATAATTCGAGATTTCATCGCTCTCACTTCACAACTCAAGTATCAACTTTAGTGCTAAATTTTAATTTTTAAGGTTTATATTTATCGTAATATCTTTTTTTCAACATTCTAAATATTCAAAGATATAATAATACGGTAACGGTACTCGTATTTTCGTGTAAGAGCCAGTACAAGGCGGTTAGTGAGTTGATGTAGTCCATGCAATAGGTTATACATAGCTAGGTATATCTAATTTGCACCAATTTTAACTTAATTCTTTCAGAAATGCAGACGGGGTAAGGGACGATTTCTGAATTGAATATTTCGAGTTAAGAACGTGTCAAACCCTACTTTAGTGCCAAATGACCGTTATACAGGCTAAAATATAATTTTACAAATACTCAACTTCAAATGCTTAATTCAGAAATCGGGGGTAAACGACTTCAATTACGACATTCAGCGATATTTTACATTTTTAAGGCATATCCATCAGATTATATTGTTCAATCTTCGACCTGAAAGTAGAACAGACTAATAAAAAACATATACATTAACATATAAGAATTGGGAGCACTTAGTACAAAGATTAATGGATAGATAATGATCTTATTGAGATCACAAACAAGATCTATTTGATGTATGTATATGGACTTATTAGCCTAGAAACGTATTTAGGTGAATAGAATATTAGTAGTACTTAGATGATGTTGCTGAAATGTTATCTAGTACAATAATTAAGTTAACTGGAGTAGGGCTTGTTATCATGTCGAATTATGTGAGATATTGGTAGTGATAGTAAATCCTTACATAGTATAAAACAAAGTCGTTGCCCGCTGTCTGTCTGTCTCTATGTATGTTTAGATCTTTAAAACTACGCAACGAATTTTGATGCGGTTTTTTTATTTTAACTCGGGCGAAGCCGCTGGCAGAAGCTAGTAGATACATATATACCAGACCAGAGTTAAAAATGGCGGACTGATAAATACTACTATAAAAAACTTACCAAGTGCGAGTCGGACTCGCGCACTTAAGGTTCCGTACAAACAGCTACATTCACCAAATTAATAAATAACATTACTGCAGTTCATCAACTACGAGTATGAGGGCACCGAACATTGCTCTAGCGATAAAATAACCAGAATTGAGGGACATTAAATTTCCGTTGGAAAACTATAGTTCCCATACATCGACATTAGTCGCGGTCAGTTTACCAACTGCAAATAAATTAATAATCTTTTTTTTATAATAAGTTTTTTATATATTAAGTTATATTTTTTCCTTTACTTGTGCCATATGACATTGTTTCTTGTAAAATTTCATGATTTTAGGTCAACAGGAAGTATCCTGTAGATTTTGATTCCTTTGCTAGTGTAAAATATGCGTAATTAACGGCTGTATCTCTTGACTGCGTTGATCTAGAAGTTTGTTTTTCTCACAGCTGCAAGGGGTTGCAAACTTGAGTACCTATACGATATTAATTTCAGCTCGATACCTCCACGCGTTCCCGAGATAAAGGGTCTTGAGAAACAGATGGACAACAAAGTGATCCTATAAGGGCTCCGTTTTCTCCTTTAAAGGTACGGAACCCTAAAAATGAACAATTTTCTGAGGTAAAATCAAAAAGGCGTATAAAAATAAACACAATGAAAACTGATACACTACGCTATATTATAACACCAGTCTGTAACTATACTGAATTAGAAGTGCCGTAAAAAGGTTATTCGTAGTTTCGAGTAAATGGTGCCTGATCTCGAAGATTACGAATCTATAAGTAACTAAATTTTCCAAAAAACCTTGCGAAAAAACTGTGTTTATAAATAGCGTGGTTCAACTGTCCCATTGCAGGCTAAAAGCCCCTTCAATTCAATTCAATTTATTCAGTAACAATTTACATTGCGTTCGAAATAATCAGCATGAAACAGTAGGAATAATAATAATAATAGTTCTGAAACAGAGAAGGCACAGCGGAGTGACTGATGGTTTTACACAGGTAATGACAATAACCTTTACACTTACAGGATAGTTTTTGTTTGTTAATAAGAATTATTCTGCTCTTGGTCATAATTGAGGTCTAGATAGTATTAGTGTAATGCCTAAGCCTATTTTACACAGTTTTTCATTTTCAGGCATCTTCACCGCAAACGGGAAGGTATTAAAACCGCAAGGAACTCCCAAGAGACTGTAGCCTTGGTGTAAATTATTTACAACGCAAGATTGCAATTGTACATAAATAATGATTGATGCTAACCCGTCCGCCCTTATTACGGGGGAAAATATTCAGAAATTTTAATAATTCCCTTGAAATATTAGGTATTATAAATAAGGCTAAATTTACAGGTCCTGACGGCTGATGATGAAAATGTAGACGAAGAACAGTTCGATAGATCTTATGCAAAACTAGATTGCGGTGTCAAATCTTGTGGTTTATTTATACGCTTTTTGACAACATACGTAGGTAATTTACATCAGTTAATAACTACAAGTAAACCATCTTGTGATGATCTAACCTAAGACACTGCTAGGCAAACTGACATTTTATCACGCATATTCGTTGTCGAGATGACAAAATTTTAGACTTTACCACGTGACATTTCAGAAGCGCATGTCAATCTCAAACATTTGAACTTTTTGGAAAACGTAATTATCTGTATCACCTACATCAAATATTACTTGTCTATAGCATCTGGACTTTAAATTGCTTTATCATAATTTAGCAAACAAACGTAATATTCATGGTGTATCTTACTTAAGGATATCAAATTGCCAATATCTTTCCAAGCATCCCTTGTCAAGAGTTTACATAATTATTATGAAATGAAGCAATAATGCATTTCATTGTTTGTTTCCCAACTTCTTCGACAGTTAGAAAGATTAGAAGTTTCTAATTATGTATAAGAACGTACCATTAATTCATAAATAGCTCTGCTGTATCACGTACATTTGTTATAAACAAAATTAAACAGCCGTTCATGATTCGCATCCCACGCGACGTACTAATATTAATCGTTCCAATTTCCATCTTTTCTGAACGTTAATCACGTTCGTTGACGGTCCTACATGATACCGTGTGTAATGTTACACAGCATTGGACATACAGAAGGTCCAGTCACAAGAATTTTGCTGTCCGTAGAGTACTTATTCACACATGAAATGAAAAGTCACGACATTACGAGCCACAATACCCTACGCACCGCTCCAAAGCGTCGTCGACTCAACGTAAATGTATCATAGTTTCTCGGTTGGCTTTTAAGCTCCCCCAAAATAAGGGGAAATAAGCACGATAAATACAAGATTTCAAACTGTTTTATTCATCCAGAGAAATTTAACAATTTCGTCCCATTGCGGGACAATCATACTCATTAAAGAATAATACAAAAGGACTATTGTTGCTAGTTTTGCCTTTTTCGGAAATGGAAAATTATCTCTATATCTTACGTTCTTTGTTCTTCTTTCTGAATTATTTTATGATTTACTTACGGCTACTTTACTTCCGGGCTATAATAAATGCCAAGTGTATTAAGGCATTTTTATTCTGAAAGAACCATCTATTTGACATTGACCTTTTATTTCAAAGCCAATGAAGTGACACTTCTGTATTCAAGCCCCACTGTCCTTACGTATATATTTATAGAGAACATTTAAGGGCTTTGTACCCTTTGTCCCTTTGGTGTGCGCTGGCTTGGAAATACCTAGCGAAGACCCAGATAAGGTCGCTCGGATAGAAAGTAGAAAAATAATACCAATTCTATATGCTGAGTTGAGTCGAAAAGGAGCTTGTCAGCAGGTTTGCGTTCTTGTGAGGTGGCAGTGTTCGATGCATTGAAGTGAAATTTTTATTGCTAGGGAGATTTGGTAAGTAAATTATTATTTGCGAGGTCGGGCAAAGTGTTTTTGGGTTCTTTCCGTCTGTAATTTCTCAGTAATAGCAAACTGGTGTTGCTAGCAAACAAGTTGAAATTTATACCAGATACTGAGGTCAATGGTCCCTATTAGGTGTATAAAAATCAAATTTACCGGTTTTAAACTATTATTTAATTGATACTGGACTAGATCCTGGTAAGGATCATGGGACAAACTATTTAAATTATTGCATTATCATCGGTCCTTGATCAGTGTGCAAATTTTCATATTAATCCGACGTTTTGGAGGGGCTGAAAATCACGTTACATAAATACATACATACCAAACTAATAAAAGCGTGTTAAAACAGAAATACGTTTTTAAAGTTCTAGCATATATTTCAATATATTGCCCGCTGTTTTTTGCTTGGTTTTGCAAAAGTCGTATTATTGGTTATCTCAAAAGCATGGATAGTAATTTTTGTACTATGTCAAACTGCTATAATGTTAGGCACATTGATATTAATTAAGGGCGCAGAACTTTACTTAAAAATAATAAGTGAGTGATGGAACTGCACAATTTAATTCCGCCTGGCCCTTTTCATCATTGGACTAGAAAACGTTCGGTGATGCGCCATTGGACATGGTAGACATCCTACCCATACGCACAAAACGTTTCATATACATACTTTTATTGTGCATACAGCTAAGGAGTGAAATACCCTGCCAGAGTTTATGTTTCCTATTAGCTAAAACCTAGGGTTTTTAAATAAAGAATTAACAGGTTACTTCTAGGCGAGCGTGTTTCACCGTCGACCACATCATCGCTTACCATTAGGTGATATTTAGTTGTAAAACGCAGGCCGTTCGTTCATAAAAACAAAATAATTGTGAAAACTCAGATTTTTAAATATGACGTGATTTGTAAATCTAAAGCTACAGAATGACTCAATCTCTTCGATCAATAAACCCAAAAGACATCTTACGCATCAGAACCTACCCTAAAAACCTTCAAAGCGCCGAACTAATTAAAACAATAGGCCACTTACAATCAGCATACTCGTAATATCACGAAAGTCGTTATCACGCGAGCGCAGCCCCAGTATGTCTGAGAGTGCTCAACTTCAGTTTCATTCATTAGACTTAAAACCCTCATTACACTCTGTACTGGAGTATCGCCAAACTGGTTTTGTTTCTGAACTTCTACGATTATTGTCCAAGACTATGGTAATGTTGGAATAGACGTCAAGGATTCGGGTAGGTTTTTCAGACGCTGGATAGGTTGTACATTTAAAATTACATAGAGCAATTTTATACCAATTTCTATTAAAACGTGTCGACGCATTGTTGCCGCATTGTCGTCACGTCGCACCTTTCTGCGAGAGCCTTGACTCATGTCAACAGTTATGTGGGACTCTAACCCACTAAAACTCCTCGGTGTCCTCCTGTGCCGCTTATGGCGGGAACACGGGTACGCGTTAGCACACACCGCCAACCCGCCGCGGCTGTCCGTCACCGGACCCTCCTCTGGGGAGTACCCCCCATCACCGGCGCACCAGAACACACTGTGCGCCGTGACCACCCCAGGGACCAAACTAACACATGGGTGCCAGACGACCCCGTGGATGGCACCCTTGGTCTCCTTGTGACGGGCCAGGGTCAATGGCCCCGCCACCTACCATTTTTCGGCCGCAGGGGATAGGGAGAGCGGCCAACGCTATACCGGCACTCCTCCTCCCCTGCGGACCCACCGTGTCCGCCATCAGACGGTGGTGACCCCGTCTAGGCCGCGGAAGGTAGGGAGAGCGGCGCACCGCAATACTGGCGCTCCTCTCCTGCCGCGGCCTCCAACCCTCAGCCGCGATATCGTATGCGTATGGGAGACCCCATACGACATCGCGGCCCGCCTCAGTTGCGATGTCGCCTAGGCAGCACCGCAACCTACATTTTGGCCGCTACGTCGTCGGCTTATCGGCAAAAGCCCTGACGAGCGGCCCCTCCTCGGGTTCCTCTTCGCTTCACCGTGGGTGACCAAGCCACGGTCGCATCGATAAAGCGGGAACCCACCGAGGGGGAAGCATATACTTACCTAGTGCAGGAATTAGGCCTCATTTACATAAGAACATTTTCATTATATCTAACCTCTTACAGCATAATGTTATGTTATCCTATTTACTGACCACATTTGGTTGACGAATCGTTAATTAGGGTTCCGTAACCGTTGGGTCCAAACGGAGCCCTATTCCTGTCACTCACGTCACAGGTGTCCATTTGTCCGTCTGTCGTCTGTCACACAGGTTTTACATACAAACGGTTGGAGCTACAGTCTTCAAATCTTCACAGTATAAGTATATCAAAAACAAAATTTATAAGTTTTTAAGGTCTCATCTAGCTAAAGGGGTGCCAAAAAAAGTTACCTTCTCCAACGAATGCGGTATCGTTATTTGGAGCTCATTTAAAAGATTTTTTTGTAGATTTTGACTTTAAAAAATATTAAAAACAAAGAAATGAGAAGCCACAAATGTCAGTTTTTTTTACAAAATTTTGTTCCGAAGAATTTTTTAACTTCCCAGTGACGTAAGAACTGCAAACTTGATGAAAATGTTAATTAGTACGTATATTTTACAAAAAACAATCCTATTATTATATTTTTCTTAGAAATTTCTTAACTTTTCCTATTAAAACCAACTTATTTTTTTGCGGTTTAGGACGGAACCCTAAATGTGCGATGCACGCACTTGGCCGGTTTTATTATGATGGCATGAGGCATAGGCAGTAACATTATCAGCAGCCATACTTTGCCCCTGACTATGGTCATGGCAGCAATGTCCGCTTCTACCCAGAGCGGATTAAATAGGGTTTCAGACACAGTATGTTGCCTTGTATCACGGGCAAAGAAATAACATGAATACAATTCCATTCCAGTATTACGTGAATCCATGTCAGATACACGCGACACTTTGCCCATTAGAAAGTGGCTATGATAGCCGTAGCTAGCCGGCGACCATCCGACCATCCACCGACGACGACGTTTCACTTCGTTCTATACCGCTTTTATGTCTCTTATATTTGTTGCTACGACTGTCGTTAGTATTAGTGAAGATATTTGGCTTTACAAACTTGTACTTAGATAGGTAGTTTTTGTCTTGGATTAGAAAGGCAGTATGCTTGGGTGTTAATCTGGGTAAATGTACATATTAATAAGATATAATAGAATAGAAGAAAAACAGAAAAATAAAACTTGTAATATAGTGTACTGCTCATGATCTAAATACAGTAATGGACAACGTTTAACCTAATGAGTACCTACATTACCCTTTATGGGCGCAGCCGTAAACTGTTAACTGGGCAGTTTATGGCTTCATCGCTTGTGATAGGTATCAACAAGATCAAAACGAAAATAATACCTATTCAAATAACATTCGAAGGTTCTAATTTGAATCTAATTTATCGCGCCGATAATGCGGTGACGTATGCCGAGAATAATTTAACACGACACTATAGAACACTCATTTCCCACCAGCTATATTTAAGTGAACTCTGCGAGCCAGGTCTCACATAACTCACAATTGGCGTAAACAACTACACAAAACATAGGTCGAAAGGACCCTATATTTTCAGCTGCCCTTCCATTCGTATCTCAGGTTTGACCACACAGCCAGCCTAGTTAACACTCCCTCGCCGGATGACTGCGTAGAATAATTAATTCCATGGCGTCAGCGAGATGATTTAGATCCCAGAGGAGCCCATAAGTTATGCCGAAACTATACATAATAGTTCCCGTTTTAATTTAAGATCAACACGGAATTGTGGCGCGTGTTTCGATGGTGAATTTAATTAAGATTTTAGGTGGTCCTTGGTTTAGTGTAAAGTGCTACAAAAGGATCAATCTGAGGCATAAGGCTAGGGCTATGTATTCAGTCAATATTCTTTATTAAATTTTAGTAAGTTATAAAGTAGTGCTAAATCAATATTATGAAGTGATGCTCGACGGTCTTCGCAGGGTGGCTGGTAGTAGCTGGATGAGAGTTGCTGAGAATCGAGACGCCACTGATGTGCAATTGGAGAGGCCTATGTCCAGACCGTCTATACCTTATGTATATGATATAGAAAATGTATGAAATCAGGAATTATATAAAATTCCTAAATGGCAATTGGAAATCTGTTCAAAACAGGATATCGCCTTTCCTTGAACCATTTAGGTATCTATACCAATATTATAAAGAGGAAAGATTTTTTTGTTTGTTTGTGTGTTTGTTTGTACCGAATAGGCTTCGAAACTACTGGACCGATTTCAAAAATCCTTTCACCGTTGGGAAGCTACACTATCTCCGGGTGACATAGGCTACTTTTATCCCTGTATTCCTACGGGAACGGGAACTATGCGGGTGAAACCGCGAGGCGTCCGCTAGTTTTATACAAATCCTAGGATATATGAGTATTGACTAATGTAAGAATTATCTGGCTGTACTTGTAATACTTTAAATCTATACGTAGTATAGTAGTGTTAGTTTGGGTGCATCGTTCTCACGTATAATAGAATCAATTATTATTACTTTAAATTTAAAGTTTTGACGTTTAAAGTGCCGCTAAAAACTCAAAACTTCTTTTATTTCAATATGGGCTAATTGAAATGAAGAAGTTTTGTTTGTTTGTTATCATTTCACACACTTCCTAATAAGCTTGTAAATCTATACATTGCCTAGGAATTGTATATAATTCCTAGGAACATATAATTATAATCATTGTCTATTAGAGTCTTTAACGAGTTCTTTAGAATAAATGAACGAGGTTGAGAACAAAGAGTACTTAGTTAGATCCATGTAAGATCCCTTTTATGTTTGAGAATGTGGGAATTAATTCACTAGTAGCTGTGTAGTTTCTTTCTTAAATTACGATAGGAGTGAATTAGTAGTCTCGTAGGGATTTAAACAATAATAAAACTTGAAAAGCTAGAATTCGATTCGAATAATGATCACACTACAATCCCGGGTAGACTTAAGAGAGAAGAGAGGAATTGAGAGAGTCGTAAGAGTTTTCTTCGATGCACACGGGCCATCCAAGACCCACCGCCTATAGTAAGAAGCAAGTTGTGGAGCTCACCTTCGTATGTATGTTCGACTTCATGTAAGTTTTTATTTTTTTATTTGTTTGTTTTCACCGATATCTCCGTCAATTGTGGACCGACATTGTTTTTTTTTTTTTTAATTTTCAATTATCACGAAAGGGACACCGCGGGAAAAAGCTAACTCTTATTAATAAAACTCTTTCAAAGTAACCACCTAACCAAACTAAAGATTTTTAAATAAAAGAAGAACACAACAGATTATTCCCCGACCTCTCTCGAACCAAGTCTTATAAACTATTGAAGTTGACAGCGTTTTTCTTCATCGCTTACGAGAAACTGCGAAGTAGTCTGAAACCCGGTTTAGTACCGAACTGAATGAATAATGCAAACTGCAGACTATAGAAAAAAGACATTGAGGACAAACTGAGAATGAACTTTGAAACTAATATAAATAAGAATAACTGTTTGGTCTTCTAAAGGAGGTCAAAATTGTTTGAACATATTAATAAGTCATAGTTTCAGCTTATTTATCACGAGCTTTTGTTTGCGACTTCGTCTGCGTAGCATTAGTACTCCGAATAGCCAATTTTTTTCCAAACCGCCTTACTTGATAAATTATTGATTCAACATATAAACTTTTCACCCCTTTTTCCACCCCCTTAAAGATGACTTCCATGATATAAACTCTCTGAAGCCCTTTCCAGGCTCTCAAACTATCTCCTCACCTTAGATCTAAATTGGTTCAGCGGTTAAAGCGTGGAAAGGTAGCAAAAATCTATAAAACTAAGTTACTTTTTCATTTATAATATTAATTCAATTCAATTTATTCACTAACAGTGGGTGGAGCAATGGGTTTATTAGTATGGATACTGAAATCAATATGAAAAGCTAAGGTCACAGTTGTTTTATGCAGCCAACCAAGCGTTACCTTGTGAAGAAAAACTGTTAAGAAACTTTTGCTTTTTCTATTTATTTATTTTATCTACGTTAAGGCAACATTATTCGAACAAAAGATTTAAAAAATTCTATATATTACCTTTCTGATATAACTTTCTTCAAATTCTTTATAAGTTTTTGTAAAAGTTTCAACGGTTTTTATAAATATTACTTGGTCTTTCTTAAGCATTTTTGGTAGTCAAGGTGACATTTTAGTGGATCGGTGAACCTGATATAACAGCAGCTATTACATTGATTGCTATGATAAAAAACTATTTGATACCCTCAAATGGCAAATTTTTCATTAGTTAGTAACTTTTGACTCAGGAAAAAAATGGCGGTTTGACAGGTTTTGCAAAGAAAATATGTCAAACGGCTTTATTTTTTATCCAGTAAAATAATTGAAAAATTAGGTAATAATCTAGTAAAAGGTCAAAGGGTGTATAAATTGATGGAGAACAGGTTTTGATTGTCTGAAGACACACACAGGTAGATAAACTTCCCTCATAAATCGCGATCATCGACAAACACAATCTCTTCTCTCTAGAAGAACCAATCACCGAAGGCCTTAAACTCGACATTCGACACACGAATAAAGAAAACTTTAGAGACGAATTTAACATAACAAAGAGCCAAAGAAAACACGAAAAATTCGAGAGGAGAACCCTTTTAACAGACGAGACACACTTGTCAGTTAATAGAGTGTAGACAAAGGTGTTTACCATGATAAAGGAGCTGAAAAGAGCGGAAAAAGCGGAAAAGCGAAGCTAAGCTACACGGTTTGCTCGATAAGTGAAATAAGGTGCCTCGGAAGGCTGTAAGCTATTATTTCGACTAAATGGAAAGCAGTTTACTGTCTAAATGGGTTCTATATCGGGGCCATCTCTGCGAATTTATTTTTTCGCACAAAGAGCAGTCTTTAATTTACCGGAGATAAAGCTGTGATGTTTACGAGCAGATTTAGTGCTTCAAGTTGTAGGAAGTATTTGTAAATTATGTCTTTATTCCCATGCCAGTCGTTTGAATAAAATAATGAAAATGTTAAACCTTTGATGTAACATCAAATGTTAATTCTTTCTGTTAAACAATTTAAAGATAAAATGTTATAAAATAAATAAATAAAATAAAAAAGCCTTTTATTTCATGCATTTCAATTTTACCTTTTACAAAAATGTTTTAGTTTGTGAACACAACGTGATACATGGTCAAAGCGTTTGGAGTGTTGTAATCTCAAAACTATGTATAAAAATATTAGCACAGGACTACAGAAATATTCAGCTATCCACTCATATCAAACTAATCAATTTTATAAACAAATTGTTCCATAACTAAGTTAACACAATTCTTCCAAAAATGTTTGAAGTATATTTTAGTTACTTTGCAGGCGAAGCTGTTTAGCACTTGTAACACTTGTTATTGTTTTTTTTACGAAATACCTTAATACTACAGTTAGCTGCAAGTGTTTATATGATAGGTACTGATGCTATATTTTAATAATATGCTAGTGTTTTTACCAAAATGAAATGCTAATATTCCAAGGCTGGGATTAAATTATGAATAGTATACATTATTCAGCATTAAATTAAATTCACATAAATAACTATAACAATATAAAGAAAAACTAGGGAACAATTTACAAATATTTCCTTGATTGGTATCAGATACATAATTTCAAATGTCATATAATATATATATATATAATTAATTGAATAAATAAAAAAAACATAAAATTGCATTTAAAATTGAAAAAATTAAAAATATATTTTTTTTATTTTTTGATTAATTGAATAGTAAAATAACAAATAAAAACGTTTACTTAAATCTATTTAAAATTCATTTAAGTGGTATACATGAACCTCTCACATGGAGAGTGAAGGCCTCCTCCAGAGTGGTTATTGTTCATCGTTGCTGACATAATAGATTTTTTTATTTCTGGAGGGTTATGGTCTAATTCTCCCACGGTGACCGGCCGGATTGGGAGCTGTGTTTTGTTTCTTAATGGTATCGTACATTTTCGATATTTTTACATGAGAGAGGGTGGTAATTTCTACAAGTTGTTTTTTTTTCATTTTCTTGATTTTTCAACGTGTTGTTTAGATTTTTCGTAGTTAAAAAGTTCAATATGCCTGGTTTAACTGGCCACCCAAATTAACCGGAAGGTCTTTGTTAATGAGTCCCAGTTTTTTTGTTTTCTTCTTGTTGGCCTGCATTTTATGTTCCTCACGAGGTTTATTTTCTGGGGAGTTAGAAAGCATTATTTTATTGTTGCTGGTTGAATTAGTGCTTTTGTTAAATATTTTTAATTTATCGTATTTAATAATTACTGAGTTCCCTTTCTCTTTTTACCCGACTGCCGAAGGAGGGTAATGTGTTTATCAGTCTATGTATGTATGTAAGTATGTATGTATGTATGTATGTATGTATGTATGTATGTATGTATGTATGTATGTATGTATGTATGTTTGTTCCTATATGGCGTTCCAGAGACCAAACGCGTTGGCCGATTTTGATGATTCATACGTCAATCGATGTGTCTTAACCCTGCGAGTGTCATAGGCTACATTAAAATTGGACAATAGAAAAATGGCGGATTTTGGGTGCTATATTGTGGGGCCCCAAATATTTTTTTTCTTCCAAACCCATAGTGTGGGGTATCAAAATAAAGGGTTTTAAGAGTGATTTCAAAAATATATAACACTTATATGTTTAAATGTAACTAAAAGTTATAAATAAAAAAACTTAATTAAAAAAATCAAAAAACCCGACTGCTTCAAAAGCGAACTAAAAAGTCGTAAACAAGGAAAAAATCATGCTGTGCAGGCGGAGGATACACCAGATTTTGGTCAGCTAGCCCGCGAATATGTATCCTCCGACTGCACAGCATGATTTTTTCCTTGTTTACGACTTTTTAGTTCGCTTTTGAAGCAGTCGGGTTTTTTGGTTTTTTTTTATTTTATTTTTTTATTTATAACTTTTTAGTTCGTTTTTTTCGAATTAGATACATTTAAACATATTAGTGTCATATATTTTTGAAATCACCTCTTAAAACCCTTTATTTTGATAACTCACACGATGGGTTTGGAGAAAAAAAAAATTGGGCCCCCACAATACGGCACCCAAAATCCGTCATTTTTATATTATCCAATTTTTCAATCCTCACTTGTTCCTCTAGCTCTTTTCGTTTCTTCAGGAAATAGTCTGGGTAATCTTATTTAATATAATATGGGGTACCCTTGAGTTTTTTAGTTTGTTTAAATATGTTTATTTTTGTACCGAGAGTTAGAACCGTGATGATAATTTGTCTAGGTCTTACTCCTTTTTTGCCTATTCCTTTGGCTTCCTGTATATCCCTCTGATCTATATTTACAGTAAAGTGCTCATTTATAAAACTAACCAGCCTATTTTCCAAGTTGGAGTACGACGTTTCACTTTCTTCTAGTCCGAAAAGGACAATATTCCGCTGTCTTGCTTGTTTTTCCAGGAAGTATAATCTTTTTTCTTGGTTTACCAGTTTATCCCTGAGGTTAATGTAATTTTTTTCTAATGCTTTGAACTTTTCTTCCAATATGCTATTAATATTTTGTGTTACTTGCACTGCCACTTTTGCCCCGCTTTCTTTAATCATTGTTTTTTGATAATCTAATTCCTTTTGGATATTACAGAGTGCGCTCATGACTTCCTCCATGTTAAATCTTATTTATATAATTATTAATTAAAAATATGTATCGTTAACCCAAATGGTAGACTGTATCGATCTGTGGATTAAGTTCGGTGTTTGTGAACTTAGTCCAAGTAGCTTCTAAAAGACGGCGCTGGCTCCGTTACTAGATTGTCATTTTTGCAATGAAGCTATGTAGCGGACTCATTTTTTTTTATAATTTTGTATAACGAACACAATACAATATTCCACTTAATTTCACTGTATGTGCACTTATTTGGTATTATAAAAACGCTAAATAATACGGAGCACGATGTTAACAGTGGCAGTGGCGCCTACTACCCCTCTAATGTTATAAGGAGACAATATTTTTTTGTTGTTTTATACTCTGGAAATATTTATCTTCTGGAAATCCTTTCATAGATAAAAAAAGTTCATTAAAACAATAAAAAATCCCGACTCCTTAATAGGCGAACTAAAAAGACGTAAACAAGAAGAAAATCGTGCAGTCGGAAGATACGTATTCGTGAGCTGGATGACCTAAACCAGACGTGATTTGATGATGATGGTGAGATTTTCTTTTTTTTCCCTTCACCTACATTGAAACATATTATAATGTTTACATATTTTTGAAATCGCCTCTTAAACCCTTTGATTTGATACCCCACATGAAGGGTTTGGAAAAAAGCAAAAAAATCGGGCTCCCACAATATGGCGCTCAAAATCGTCCTTTTATTTATTTTACAATTTTAATGTAGTCAGTGACACTCGCAAGGTTAACACAAATCGACTGACGTAAGAATCATCAAAATCGGGTAACGCGTTTGGTCTCTAGAGCACCAATTTATAGGAACAAACATACATATAAATATAAAAAGACTGATAAACATATTACCCCTCCTTCGGCAGTCGGATAAAAAGGTGCGCGGGACCGTTGTGTGACATAGGCTATTTTCCAATTAAAAAAAATGCAAGAAGCATGTGCGATAAACCATAAAAGTAAACCCACGGAAAAAGGTTATTATTTAATCTAGTAAATAAAACTTATGTAATGGCAATGCAATCCTTTTAATATTTACAGGTAATACCACAATATTATCCATTAATTTGTACTAATATACTAACAAACCGGTGACAAGTTGCAACTGATTGACATGAACAAATCGGCGATCAGAGCTGAGGAGTGAACTTACCACAAGTTAATTCGGGATCATCCGGAATCACAGCTAATTGTCGCGGGTAATTACCGATAGACCGCAGACATGGCTGATTAATCACCCGCACCTAATCAATGATAAACTGCTTGACGTTTGATTGTCAAGGTCACAGGGGTCGTGGATTTTTTGGAGAAAGAACACGAAGACTGGGTCAAGAGTAAACAAATATTTTAAGAAAATGAAAGAAAGTTTAAATTTGAAGTACTTGTACAAAGTGACCTTGATGGCTTGACGCGGTATGATTTAAATCACACCGATAAGAGACTTCTATTATGCGTAATTGCAATAAGTATGTTCATATGGAGGCAATGCGATACATTTCAACCGTCTTGTAATTGAAATTTTCTTAAAAAACTCGTGCGGAATATCGTCTATCGACAAAATTTTAATTCTTTTAACCGAAGTCCTGGTGTACAAAATGACATGAAACATGTTTTTGATAGGTACCATTTTTTTTCGTTATGGACACCGACTTCCAAAAAGAAAGTTATTTTTCACTTTGTAGCGTTTTTATTTGAAAGTCGGGCACTTAGTATTTTTTGTGAAAAAGGTATTTTTTTGTTTTCACTTTTTAGTTGTCCCTAATAGGCAAGTTCTTCAGTAAGGTACCCCAAATGTCAGAATAGATTAGTCGAATATCATGAAACTTAAACATAACCGGTAAAATGAGGGGGTACCAAGGTTAACTGTACACATCTGCGTACTGGCGTGATGTTATGTTCTGAAATGGTATTAACAATAAACAGACGTGGAATAATTTTTTTTATAACCTATTGGCTCGCGCTTGACCGAAATCTCACCTGATGGTAAGCAATGATGTGGTCGACGGTGAAACACGCTTGCCTAGAAATAAACTATTCACTCTTGGCTTAAAGACCCCTAGATTGTAGCTATTGGGAAAACAGTCTGGTAGGGAATGCCACTACTTAGTGTACCACCTGTACCGTTTTGTGCGTATGGGTGGGATGTCTACCATGCATCGATGGCGCATCGCCGTACGTCTTTTATAGAGATTTGCCGTTATTTATTGAAGAGTTCTGTTATATATCGCCTAAGTTCTTCATCAGATCTCACTCACCGCCTGCCGTCCGCCTCGAGAGGACGTCCCGCTGCTCGCCGCTCTGCTGCTCGCCGCCCCACCGCGCGCCACGCCGCGCCCCCTCCCTCCGTCTCGTCGCACCCCTGCGTGACGTCACTGCGGTGCCGCGACTCTGCGCGCCGCCGGCATTTTTGGCCCCTTCCGGGTTAAAACCACGACTTAGTGGTCACGAATCAGTTGGCCTTGGTAGATAGCCTAGCCAACCCCTGCTCTGTTCCACAGCTACACCTGGTACGGTAGGGTGTGTCTACCCCTACGTACCAGACTTTCGGTACACACAGGAGGAGGGTGGCCCACCTTCAGTGGGTTCACCGGTACCTTAGGACCCCTGTCACCCAATAAGATTGGTGACAGGTTTACAAGCTTAGGGCTCACCAGATACACACCTCCCAGTCTCACCCGGCTGGGAGGGTAGGCTTACACATCCCCGGGCCCACCCACCCGGGGAGGACCCCTGCCCTCTAACGATGTCTTCAGCAGAGTTAGAAGACGTAGACGAGTTACAGGCTGCCATAAAGCTCCTTAGGGAGTCTCTTATGCTAGACCCCGAAATCCGTAGAAGATACGGAATTGCCCTGTGGAGAGTGCTCGATGCCCTCCCTGTTGACCTACCGCCCCTCAGTGATGAATTTCGCTCTCAAGGCAATGTCACAACCAGCAGGTTCCCCGCGCCACCCAAGGCCCTCGTGCCAACCGTGTTCAAGGATGCGCCTAGGTCGCCCTCCCCTTTTGTCGGTCCCGCTTCCGGGACCAGATCGACCACCCGCTCCCGGGTAGCGACACTTTCACCCGTCTCTGAGAGAGATCGCAGTCCTCTAAAATCCCACTCTCCGGCCGTGAAGCCCAAATCACGCCGTTCCCGTAAGGGCACCCCTTCCAACAAGCGCCAGTACAAAGAGTACAAAGAGCGCATAGCCGACTATCAGGCACAGATCTTGGTCTGTGCCTGATAGTCGGCTACGCGCAAGTCCAACCCTTGTGCTGATGACGAATACGATTCCCCCCCTGAGATGGATGTGGCCCTTAGCGTGGATGAGGAATGGGAAGCAGCAGTCAATCTCGTTGAGTCTGTTGCTAACCAATTAACCGAAATCCCCGATAATTCCGATAATTCTGAGGATTATGACACCATGTCCTCCTCCTCCGACAACGACTCCACGACCAATAATTCCAAGGGCAAGAGGAAAAAGAGGACGAGTCCCTCTAACGCTACCAAGGCCAAAAAGGCGGTAGCAAAATCCTCTCCCCAATCAGATGTGCCGCCGGCCTCACCCGGCAGGCAACTCTCCCCTGTCCCTGATTCCGCTAACGCTTCTCAGCGGGATAACCGCTCGCCCAGCCCCATGGTAGTAGTAAACACTACTGCCACCAAGAAGGTTCCCCTCCCTCCACCCATTTATCTTCAGGATAAAGAGAAATGGAACGCTATTTCTAGCGCCTGTATTGAGCGCAAAATCAATTACTCCAAGGCCACTGCATGCCAGCAAGGCATCAGGATTCAGGTCCCCACGTCCCGAGATTACCGAGAGTTAACTCGCTTCCTGAAAGGTGTGAACGCTTCGTTCCACACATACACCCTCCCAGAGGAAAGGCCCACCCGTGCGGTGATTCGCCGAATTCCTAAGGAAATCTCCACGGAGGCAATCCGTGAAGATTTACTAGCCCAGAACATCCCAGTCATTGAGGTCCATCGCTTGCATAAAGCAAGAGGTGGGCAACAATACGACATGGTGTTGGTGGTCTGCCACCACACCGAGGGATACCACCCCATTTTCGGCATCAAGACCGTATGCTCCCTGTCGGGCATTACTATTGAAAAGCCATACCGTCCCCACGTCGTTGGCCAGTGTCACAACTGCCAACTGTATGGTCACTCGCAGACTAACTGCTATGCGGCCCCCAGGTGCGTCAAGTGCTTGGGCGAGCATAGCACGAGAGACTGCACCCGTCCAAAAGACCGCGCAGAATGCACGGAGCCTCCCAGCTGCGTGCTCTGTGGTCAGGTCGGTCATCCTGCCAATTACCGTGGCTGCCCTAGAGCTCCCAAGCTAGCACCAAAAATGGCCAAGCGACATGCAGCGCGCCAAGCACGCTTGCATCCCGATACCCAACCCCCAACACGTCTAGCCCCTCAGAGGACTTCTCCTTGGGGGAAGCTGAACCACCAAGGTGTGGCCCCTCAGCCCTTCTCCCAGCCCATCCCAATCAGCCCCCATGACCACACAAAGCCAGAAGGTGGCCTCCACCACCTCTGCCGCTAAGTGCCCACCCCCCGCCGCCCCCTCTGGGCAAAGATCATATTTGTGCGTTGCTGAGAACATCATCGGCGCGTACTCCTTCTTCATGACCCCACAGGCCCGTGCTCTGGATGCTGAAATCCGGAATGCGGGCTCCCTCACCCCCGCTTCATGCAGTGCCCTCTTTTCGAGGTACGAGAGCATCACAATAGAGTTAGATAGCCTTATATATAAGGACGGTCAATGGGTTCGTAAATAGTACGAACACTCTGGCCCGATTCTAATTAGCATACACAAAACGACCGTATTCGTTCCGTCCTCGCCACCGAGGCCCGCCGCGAAGTCCCTATCAAATTCTACAAGCCATTGCATTAGATGCATTGTGCATTAGTTAGAATCTAGTTATTATTGGAGTTTCTTGTCCGTTCTTCTCCACGTAGGCTTTTCCGAACGGATGGTAGAATCACTTTATTAGATCCAGCCTTAGTCCCCCCAGCGACGCCCTGAGCCGAGGTTCGACCCCAACTGGGGTAGCCCTCGGCGTTGTCGCTTAGGTTTAGTAAATTTTTGCCTGGCTGGAGGCTACTAGCTTAGTCTCCACAGGGAAGCCCGGTTAAGCAGCAGTCGGTCACTTGACTGAGCTGTGAGACGGCACTCAGAAAAAAAAAAAAAAAAAAAAATCATCAGATCTTCACCAAATTAACTTGGGACAAATTTGGGTATATACTCTTTCAAACAAAAAAAGAATTTTCAAAATAGGTTCACAATTGACGGTAAATTGGTGAACATACACAAAACAAAAAAATAAAAAAAAGCAAACATAAAGTCGAACATAGAACCTCCTCCCTTTTGGTGAGCCGGTTAAAATTACATGAATTGGTTTGTTGAACCAATTTTTTTTTTGTAAAAAATGAAAAGATCATATACAAGTTTTCGTACAAAAGTATTTTTTGTTTTTTTTTCACTGCAATTACAAAGTAAAATCCAATTGTTTTTTTTTTTAATCAAGTACCGAAAACACCCCGGTAGTTTTCCGAACAAACCCGAGCCCGTGTGACGTCACAACGTTCATTTCTACTCATTGTAGCACATATCTGATACAGTGTTTTCACTTTTAACCGATTCAATCTAGTTATTATCGTGAATATATTGATGGATATCAAATATATATATTATAAATATCGAACCTTAAAAGTTATCGTGCTTGCTTCGTACCATTATGTACGAATACTACAAAAAGATCCCAATTACCTATATGTGATTCGCGCAATAGCCAAGTACCTAGCAATCTACTAAATTTGAGCAATGTTCTATGTCTAACTAGATTGCAATTATAATGTGTTAATTATGTTGTCATCTTTTTCTAATTTAGTATTAGATTCGTATTAATTTCTTACTTTGATCATTAAAGACTGAGTATAAATTTAATATGATGAGTTAATAGTAAATTATTAAGGGAACTTTCAAGCAAAGGTCACATTGTTGTATAATTACGTAACTTGAAAACGACGTGATATGTTCATTATTTTCTACTTAAATGGAAAATATAGGCGTAAAACTAACATTTCAGTTTGAATTGTGAAAATCGGTTGACGTATTTAAGAGATATTTACTGAAGAATTAGTGTAACGAAAATCTACCAAGTTAATATTTTCACGTTTCTGTTCTACAAACTTTTTGGTATTTGTAAATATATAATATAGACATTAGTTTTCAATATTATTAAGTTATATGTAAATAATTGGAAATTAGCGAACATTTTATGTGTATGTGTATGTTTAGTGGTATCTAATGAAGTTTTTTGATATCCAAAGTCAAAGTTTCGCGCCAATCGTGTTTGTTTACTTTTTATTTTACAACAATATCGCCTACCCTACATATGGGTAGGCGATATTGGTGTAAAATAAACAAAAAACGATTACGTTATGACAATTATGTTTCCTTATGTACCTGGTAAACAACAATATCTAACACCGGTCCACTCTCACATACTATTCATTACGACTACTTTATTTATGCTCAAAACTTCCAAATCGTCCATCAGGTGGGTATATTATCGACATTTGCCTTTTATGAAACCTTTATCACATATGACTAAATAAAATTTGTTGTTTAATAATATTTTTGCACTCATTTTCGGATATGTTTAGTCAATCTACGTGTAGTTGACGCTTTTTGGCGCAGCCGCGGGGCACACTATGTAGGTAATTGTTTTTTTTTGTAAATTATTTTTCCTTTTAATTGTACCTACATTGTGTGTATCTGTGTGTGCCAAATAAACTGGTTTTCTTTCTTTTTCTTTATATTATCATGATTTCCTTGAACGTTATGATTACCAACATGGTGACCAATTGTGGCACGTTTGTAGTCACGTGCTTATTTTCAAAATTTTATCGATTTTCAATTGCTTATAATAAATTGAAAAAAAAATGTTTGAGAGTTTCTTGAAACGATTATATAATTTAAGATATGTAAAGTTTCGAAATACATAAAAAAATCGTCATTTTTTTTTAATTCGACAACCCAATTGCGGTCTATTTACGGATGATGCTTATCAGTGGAACAAGTAGCGCCTTAATACTAGGAAAGCCGACGCTGACTAAAGTGGCGACGTGGAAGAAGAAGACTGCCAAACGTCGTCAGAATAACCGGTCGAATGTGTTAACTGACTTCGAAAAGTCTAACACCGAATAACAAGTCCCCGTAAATTTAAACTGGATTATCGGACTGTAAACGTAATTGACGAATAATCGCCGGTTATCTGCTGCGATTGGCTGTTAAAAACTCAAACAAAGATCAAGTGTGCGTTCGCGTTGCTTTTTGCAACCACCGTATTCTCACGGCCTCATTGTGTGAGTCAAAGGGTACAAAAAATTCTGACACATGGAAAAGGCAGAGAACTATAAAGTAATAGTATTTCTACGTATACACCTATATCTACATTTTGTCGATCAAACTTCGTCACTTGCACGATCTAGTTAATAATCCAGTCCAGTGCCGTGCGGTTTCTAGCGGCGTCAATTATAAATAATCGGTTAACCACAGACTCGGTTGATTACTGCCGATAGTCAATTAGGAGAGTAGTTTGCTGTGGACGAGCAAGTTCAGGGTTACTTGGAGAGTTAGTTATGCAAGTATATTGTTGGAAGGGTATATTGTTATGTTTATGTATAGAGGAAGGAGTACTTTAGTCTCTTGTACCTTACAAAGTTATGAGTACTTATGAGTTCTTTCATGTTGGTTTATTTGTTAGTTCAATGCTTGTTGCTTGCTCAGCATGAAAGAAAACGGTATTTCCTAGATGATTATCTACATAGCATGTTGTTGTGTTTGAAAGGATCCATTAATGTTTCTGTTATTAATATTTACCAGGTGGTAAATCAAATCAAATTTGACTGACCTTCAAAAAAAAAAACTTCCCATTGACCTATAAACTTGAAATTTGGTGAGAATATTTTTTATTACGTATATTTAACCAACAAATACCAATATATTATAAAATATGATTTTTCTCTGAAATTCCTCATTTTTAGGGTTCCGTACCTCAAAAGGTAAAAAGGAACCCTTATAAGATCACTTTCTTGTCCGTCTGTCTGTCTGTCCGTCTGTCCGTGTGTCACCACCGATTTTCTCAGGAAGGGATGGACCTAGCAAGTTGAAATGTATACCAGATACTGAGGTCGATAGTGCCTATTAGGTGTATAAAAATCAAGGTCCTGAGTCTACACGATAAAAAGATATGGGCAAATTTAGATTTTCGCGAAAATTGTGCCTGTATTTGTGCTCTAAGACCTTGCTTTTAACCAAAATTGACAATTCTTGGTCAACCGAAAGTACCCTAAAGGTTAATTTGGCGGTTAATTTTGCGGTTTGATACAGAACCCTAAATGTGCGCAGTCCGACACGCACTTAGCCGGTTTTTTTTATATTAGTAAGATATTTTAAATATAAATAATTCACTCCTAATTCTCAAAACATCAATGACATTCCAGAGTCCTTACTTTATTTAAAAGTCAGCATTCATTTCGAAAACACATATCCCGGTAATCACATCCAATACAGTATGTTGCAAGAAAAATATGGGTCACCCTGTAAACTGACATAGCAGCAGTGGGACACCCCATAAACCGCTAGTTTGGGACATCCGGGGGACACACCATCGATTTTCATCTAAAGAGGACGCAGGGGGGAGATATAAAAAAAGCAATAAAAACGTCCGTGGCGTTATTATTTCCTGTTATTTTGACATCGCCCCCTCTGTTCCCCTTTTCACCCTGAGGTTGGACGTCACTAAGTTAATATACGTAGTAGTGCTTATTTTGATTGTGAAAGTGAGTTATAGTTATGCCACCAGCAAGCGAAAGGTATTTATGTACGAGTATTTGACAATTATTGATATAGTTTTATCATTATCATCATCATTTTAACCAAAAGACGTCCACCGCTGGGCATAGGCCTCTCCTAAGCATCGTCACACTGATCGGTCCTGTGTGTCTCGCATCTACTGGACTCCTGCAGCCTTGAGCAGGTCGTCGCTCCACCAAGAGGGAGGCCTTCCAACGCTGCGTCTTCTGGTACGCGGTCGCCACTCTAGTAATTTTCAGGCCTTCTGTTCTGCGAACAATGTGCCCTGCCCACTGCCACTCTTCGGGCTATGTCGGTAACTTTGGTAACTTCATTTCTGATTTGATCATGCAAGGAAACTACTACTACTAAACTACTACTTTGGGTGACTTTAAGCCTTCTGATGAGGCTCATTGTGAGCGATCACGTCTCTATCTCGTATGTAATCTCACTGGCAACACACACTGGTCATAGACTTTCGTCTTGAGGCTACGTGATAATATCTTACAGTTACATGGAAATTGAATAAGTAACCATAAAATTAATCACGTCAACTTAAGAATGTTCTATGCTTCAATGTTTTTTGCAACAGGAAATCAACAGTCAAAATAAGTATGAATCACAATTATATTTAATATAAACATCATAGCGCATGCACTTATTAATTCACAATCTTTGTGGTATCTATATAATGTGAATAGGTAGTCTCTAATCTGTTTTACGCACCGCTTATCAAAGGCTTCCCAGCTATTTTGTCAGTAGCTAGAATAAATAGGGGATACGTTTGTCTTTTGTCTCTCACCATCTCTGACCTAACTGTCGTAAATTATTACGAATCTCCACGCCAGCGTTTTAGCCCATCTTTCTTGAATATACATATGAGTTAACCTAAAAAAATATACCAAACCTCCAGCACTAACACACCATTACTTTCCTCTTCTCCAACCTTCTTCATAAAAGTCGAACGCACACTTAATGTTCCTCGCACCAGCATGATTACGGTAAATGGAGCTAACGTTTATTCGTATAAAAAACCTTGTATTTTCGTCCATCGCATGACATTCCGGTCCACTGCTAACTGTTTCAGGAAGGACACTTAAATAGGGTTGCCTTCTAAGAAAATAGGATAAAAATAAAATAAAGCGAGTCAGGCAAAAAATCTTTTGAGGGTATAATTTGAACGAATATTGGTATTTTATCGCACTCTGAAGATATTTAAACTGTCTCTCCAAAAAACCATCTTAGTTTACTAATTTTTAAGTAGATTTTTCTGTAATAATACAAGTGGTTATGGAAACGAGTGATCATATTTTTAAAACCCATATATTCATGTAAATTTAAAACTTTCTCTAAAATTGGGTTTTCCATACAAAGTTGTCGTGCATGACTACCGATTTTTTTTTTTTTATTATCTGTAACTTCCTTGGATAAAGAGGTTCATTTACATGGGCAGAACCAGCTTTTATGATATAATCACACCATTCCGTTACCTATGCCCTGTATAAACCTGGTGGTGATTTGAAACCTTTGAACCGGAAACAAGTCCAAAATCTAGCTCTAAAAACGAACCTTATTGGGTATTTTGTTGCCAATTTTAAAACCTTTTATTGCAAAATTACTGAAAACAAATTGTATTTGGATACAATTTAATACAAGAACTAATCGCCAAACCTATGGTGACTGCCAGCCCTATTACACATCTTATAGTCCCAAGAGGAACTACAAATTAGATGAGACTTAGGACCTTTAATTTGTCGACACTCGATTGACGCGACAATTGCGTCAATCGCACGACGCGATCCCACGACCCTTGCGACAATCGCAAGATCCGAGTAAAGTTTACGAACGAATTCCCTTCAAAAACTTTCTTTCGAGTAATTAACTGTTCTGTTCTATTGAAGCTATATAAGCTGTATTATGGCATTTAGAAATAGGGCTCTTGTTCTAGAGAGGGGAAGGAATATGTGATAATTCGTGGAATTAGATTATGTAAAGTTGTGTTTGCAACTTCAAGCGAAGTTTGGGTTTTAGTTACTATTATTTTGCTGTTCTTATTTGTCTTTAAATATACAAAGAGGAAGAGAAGGGCTTGTCTATGGTTTTCCGAGATTGAGAAGGCAAATATGCTATTGATATTTTATTAATCACAAACATTGCTTCTGGGAGCTTCTAATATTATCATAAATTTTCCCTCTGCAAGTCAAAAGCCTACCTTGTCTCCTACCAGTCCTCGTAATCTAGAAATATTTGAGACCAGTTTTTACCGACGCAGTCCAGCTCATCCCAACATCTCCTTCTGGGCCTCTCCACGATGTTGCCTGCTATGTGATGAAACCAATTGTTTCGTAAGATTGCCCCATTGATCGTCCAACATGCGCCAGACGTCCAAACCAATTACATTTTAGCGTGGCAGCATTCTCGTGCTTATTGATAAAAATAAACTAACAGAAATCGAACACATTTCTCGTCCTAATAATCAAACTCATTTCTAGTCTCAAGAAGCGAACTGCTTCCATTTTATCTATCGGATAAATTCACCGTCAGTGCCCCAAAAACGGGATTCACAAAACAACTAATACAAACGAGATAATTGTATTACTAGAGCTGTAACTCTTAACATCAAACTGTTCACAAAATGGTCGAAATTATTCTCGTGAATCTCTCGGTATAATTCAAGTTTCTAATTGAACACATTACGGGCCGTCCACATGAGTTGCGCGTTAAATAAATTACACATGTTCAGTTGTTTACAATCCCAGTATAATTTAATAAGGGTTTTATTTCAATGTTGGCAACCCCGCATTAATTTGTGTCCTACGTTAATGTTAACGTGATGTTATGTTTATGGCTTTTTGGATGGCTATTTTTAGAGTAATATGTGATGTCAATTTGGGTCCAACATATTGCTTGACTAAGTTTTAGGGCGCAGTTTCTGAATTGAAAATTTTGAATCGAGATCGTGTCTAACTCTACTTTAGTGCCAAAGTTTCACAAATTCTTCTTAAGGTTGGAAAAGGGTAACGTAAAATTAACAAATATTTGACCTCAAATTTAGAAATCGGGGGTTAGTTTTTGAGTAATTAGAAAATTTAAAAAAAATCCATTGCTGGTTGGCATATCTTTTTATTTATTGCTCGTGAAATCTCGTACAGAAAATAACCTACTGGACTTATTAATGACTGAGAACATAGCAGGCCTACTACATTTCAATCATTGTTTCCAAAGAATGTAACAATAAGCTGATTTAAATTCATCATTAGAAGAAAGATTAACCAAAATCCAGCAGCCGTATTGCGTAAGTGGCGATTTGGTCGGTTGGATAGAGTTTAAACTCTTTGCGCACTTACGCAATACGGCTGCAGGCCTCAAACCCGAAAGGACCAACTATCATTACAACCAGCTTCCCATTAAAATCCAAAAATTGTACCCCCACCCTCTATTATAAGTAATTTATCGTCTCCCAACTTCGGGGAGTTCGGGACACAGTCGTAACGGGCAGACGGCGTCGCCATTCCACCCAAGGTCACACAACTTATATTAAACCGGACCCTAGCTCAAATGTTACGGCTCTCAACGTCTTTAATCCTCAACTTTGGTTCGTTTTGGATTGATTTATGAGTACTCGATAAAGTTAGTGCTTAGGCGTTGAGGGTTATGGCTGGACTGTACGTGATGAGGAATTAGACTCTTGACTTTAGTCTGAATGTTTGTATTATATACGTGTGATTTTTTTATTTCCTATGAACTTTCTAAGTTTATCTTTGACATCGTCGACATCGGTGAAGGAAACATCGTCAGGCAACCTAGACTTTATAGTAAACATAAGTATGAAATCGCCAACCTGCATTGAGCAAACGGTTGTTAATGCTCGTGCCATCTCTATAATGATGAGAAGAGGCATTTTCAATGTATGTTATGTTATATTACCAAAATGTGTAAAGAGTGACCTATCAATGAGACAATTCTTTCTCATTATCCCCGGACGGTGATTCTATAGTATTAACACTATGAGCCAAAAATACTGTTGGTTACATTTAAAATTTAAACATTCGATTCACTGTGACATTTAAAAGAAAAGACTGAAGTGTATGACACTCCCAAAATTTAAAGCATTCTCTCTCAAATCAGTTTGTCACTCCATAAATTGACGTCACTCAGTCTCGCTAATGACGGCAACTCCGACGCATGTCTAGCGCGAACGAGTGTAATTAAATAAAATATAAACGATGTCGAGTGTTGTTAAGTGCAACAGTTGTAATATAATAATCAGTGAACTCCTTGCATACATCCAAAATAAGATCCAGGTGATGGACGAGGAAGGTCTTGTGCGTGTTTGTGTAACGGCTTTCACGAGTGTTGAAATCGAAGAAGCAAAAAGATTGCTGTTCGACGCTGTGTCCCTGTCCTCCCATATGAAAACCAGGAAACGCGAGGGTAAGTCCCAGCGGGATATTGACGATATCATTCAATTATTTAAAAGTGTTGATCCAGATAAGACACCTATTTTTGTGGCAAGAGATCTGTATAAACTGCCACCGATTAACTTTGATCACCTGGATGCAACCAAATTATTGAAGGATATCCTGGTTTTACAAAATGAGTTGAGGCATATAAAGGATAGCTACGTGACAAAGGAACAGGTAGCTAAGATTGAATCAAAAATAGATGATCGAAATAAGTTACCGTTAAGTAACGATAAATATTCAAATAGTAACGTTACGAAAAAACGAGGGGCTGGTTTGATGAACAGTTTTGAGTGTGATAGTGGCCCTATGGGTTTTGTACAAAATATTGATTACGATTTTAGTTTCCAAAATGAGGAAACAATCAGTGAAAATGATCAAATCCGTAAAAAACCCACCAATCTCACAAAGGTACCCGCTTCCGAAAAAAGCGAGCAAAGTTGTTTACCTACGCGCCAGCGCACGATACAAAAACCTGTTTCGCCCGCGATTGATATTGCTTTGAAGCGGTCAGCTGTTTGTGCCGGCGGCGGCGATGAGTCACCGTCATTGCGTAAAAGTAAAACCTCAGTTAACGTAAACAATAGCGCGGACTGTGTTATGCAACCAAAACCAATAGAAAATCAGGGTATGCAAGTTGAGAAATGGACTACAGTTGTAAATAAAAAGGCAATAAAGAGGCAAAATAAACCTGTAGGTAGGATGGGGCGTGGTTCTGATAGTCTGGAAATAAACTTTAAAGCGGCTACGGGAAGTAAAATCCCACTTTTTATAACCAACATCCATAAAGACACCAGTGATCAACATATAACTGATTACATATGCAGAAAATCACAGGAAAATGTTACGGTTATAAAACTAAAGATTAAGAATGAGAAACATAACGCGTACAAACTGTTTGTGCCAAAACATAAGCTGAAGATGTTCTTAGATGACCGCTTTTGGCCAGAAGGTGTTATTTACCGTCGTTTTGTCCATGTTAAGAATAACATGGACGCTCCAGTACGGGTTGAGGCAGTTAATAAAAACTCAATCTAATGCCAATGTCAAATGACGCTGTTATGCATAACGCCGTCCTTGCCTCGTTTAATTGCAAGTCACTTAAAAGGTCAATGGAGGGAGTTAGATCTTTATGCAAGGGAGTGGACATACTCGCTCTCCAGGAGACGTGGCTGCTGCCACATGACCTGTCTTGCTTGTCACAAGTGGATGAGGAGTTTGGCAGCACTGGCACGTCCGCAGTAGACACGTCGGCGGGAATGCTTGTGGGTCGGCCGTACGGTGGTGTTGCGTTATTGTGGAGAAAAAGTATGTTCAGTTGTGTGTGCGTAATTCCGTGCGATAATCCACGTATCGCGGCAATAAAAATATCGTTAAGTGACCGTCACGTGTTGATATTTAGTGTGTACCTACCTGTAGACAATGCAAACAATTTAACCGAATTTTCGGACTGTTTAGGAACTATAAGTGCAATTATAGAGGAGAGTGGCGTTGAATCAGTGTTTGTCCTGGGGGATTTTAATTCACACCCAGGTACATTGTTTTTTACGGAGTTACAGAGCTTTTGTTGTGAGCAGGAATGGCTATGTGTAGATGTAAATAAAATGAGTTCGGACAGCTATACATTTATAAGTGAGGCAAACGGAAGTCGAAGATGGCTGGACCATTGTACAGTTACAAAAGCAGCCTTACCGCTAATTACTAGTGTACACGTTAATTATGACATATATTGGTCCGACCATTTTCCACTTTTAATCAAGTGTAATTTTGACTTAATTAAGCTTAAACTTGGCAAACAGTGTGCGCAAATATCCAACGATGTCAAGTGGGGGGAAAGATCGTCCGCGCAAATAGAACAATTTTCAAATTTGTGTGGTGATTACCTACGCGAGATAGATTTTCCTGTGCAACTGGAATCTTGTAGTGGGCAGTTTTGCACTGACACCAGCCATAGGGTAGTGATTGATGAGTTGTACAGTGACATAGTGCACTGCTTAGGGTTGGCAGCTGGTTCCACACATCGGCAAAAGCCTGGGTATCGCAAATGTGTAGCAGGGTGGAACAGGCACGTCCGTGACGCGCACGGGGAGGCGCGGGCTAAGTTCATTCTATGGGACTGGCACGGCCGACCGTCGTCAGGTACTTTTTACGAGAATATGATAGAAACGCGGAAAGTCTTTAAAGGGAAGCTGAAGTGGTGTCAAAATCACCAAGAGGCAATTAAAATGGACATCTTAGCCTCACATCACGCAAATTCAGATTTTCGTAGTTTCTGGAAATGTACCAATAAGATGAGCGCGACCCAGGGCCTCCCCGTGAGCGTTGATGGGGTTACTGAACCACAACTCATAGCCGAGGTGTTCAAGGACCACTTCATGGTTCGATCACCGTTAGGACCTGCGCAGCGGGTGTTTGATGCTGAGGCCCAAACAGGACCCATTTCCACTCTTATCACAGCTAAAGAAGTTAAGATAGCTCTTAAAAATATGAAAAGAGGGAAATCCCCAGGTCACGACGGACTCAGTATCGAGCACTTGCAGCATGCGGGTTGCCACTTGCCTAGAGTTTTGGCATTACTGTTTAATCTCTGTATCGCACACTCTCACTTGCCTGACAGTATGATGAGGACGGTGGTCGTGCCAGTAATTAAAAACAAAACAGGAGACTCATCAGACCGGTCGAACTATAGGCCTATTTCTCTGGCAACGATTGTCGCTAAGGTGCTTGATAGTGTGCTTAATGTACAGCTAGAAAAATGTATATCTTTACACGATGCGCAGTTTGGTTTCCGACCTGGCTTATCCACCGAAAGTGCAATCGCGTGCCTTAAGCACACTGTCAGGTACTACGCTGACAGGAGTACACCAGTTTATGCGGCGTTTCTAGATCTCTCTAAAGCCTTCGACTTGGTCTCATACGACATTCTTTGGGATAAATTAAAGGCAACAGGGATACCCAATGAGCTGCTGAACGTTTTTAGGTACTGGTACGGCAACCAAACTAACGTAGTAAAGTGGGGGAATAACTGTTCTTTACCGTACAGGTTGGAGTGCGGCGTGAGGCAGGGGGGCTTAACCTCCCCAAATCTTTTTAACTTGTATCTGAATGCATTGATCGAGGGACTCAGCAGTGCGCATGTGGGCTGTTTTGTTGACGGGTTGTGTTTTAACAACATTAGCTACGCGGATGATATGGTGCTGTTGGCTCCCTCGGTCAGTGCTCTTAGAAAACTTGTAAAAATATGTGAGGATTATGCAGCCGGCCATGGTCTGCTATATAATGTGAAGAAGTCCGAACTCATGGTCTTTAAGGCTGTTGGCAAGAAATTCCCAGTGAATGTGCCACCAATAAAAATTTACGATGTCCCGATTCGTCGGGTACATCAGTTTAAATACTTGGGACATTTAATTGCGGACGACCTTAAAGACGATAATGATATTGAACGGGAACGCAGAGCATTGGCGGTACGGGCGAACATGTTGGCCCGTAGGTTCGCTGGATGTACAGCAGCAGTCAAACATACACTTTTTAAAGCATACTGCACATCGCTGTACTCGAGCGCCCTATGGATCAGCTGTACCAAACGTGCCGTCAGTGCGCTGCGCATCCAATATAATAACGCCTTCAGGGCGCTGATGCGGCTGCCACGTTACTGCAGTGCGTCAGAGATGTTCGCAAAAGCCCGGGTCGACAGCTTCTCAGCTGTCGTACGGAAGAAAAGTGCGTCTCTGCTCGCCAGATTGCGTGGTAGTGGCAACAGCCTCCTGAGGGTGATAGCTGACAGGCCTGATGAGAGTCCTATAATGGGACATCTCATCAAAACAACACTGTCTGTCGTAGAGTATAAGTACTAACATAGATCATAAGCCACATTGTTACTAACATCCTAGTATATAAGTACTAACGTAGGTCATAATATAAATTGTCACTAACATCTTAGTATGTAAGCACTAACATAGGTTATAAGTTTTTATATTGTTACTAACACCCTTTAAGTGTTTTATATTTTTGTTTTGTGAGTGGACCTTTTGTTGTCTGAATAAATAAATAAATTATTATTATTATTATTAGTATAAAAGGCCTAGTTTCAAAGGTGGACGATTGGCAAACGTTGTTATCACTTCGTTTTTTTATTGAGCTTGCCCTAAAACCAATTAAAAATGGGGTGTCCGACATACAGTCTGTATTGACAGCTACTAACTGACATAGGGTCGGCTTTACAGTTTTGTTCGTGGCATCCGCGGGATAAAAATAAATTGTGGCGTTAGAATTTTTACTTTTTCCGTTTGAATTTAGAATATTTTAATTGTTTTTTTAGTTTTTTTTTGTGTTAATAGCTTTAGTGTGGTCCTTTGATATTGGGTTTACAAATAGTTTGATTTTAAAATGACTTTCAGGTCTGTTGATTAAAGGACTACTTTTAAAAGCAACTTTAACTAAACCTTTTGTAAGAAAAGTTGAAAATTAATATAATATTAAATCCCAAAAGTAATGGACATACTACACCAAGTGTATTTTCATTATGTACTATTTAATCTTTTGTTTAGTTTTTAAAACATCTTCCTAAACCTCTCAACTTATACAAATAAAATACATAAATAACCTAGTATGTTATATTACGAGTATATGACTCGTAATATTACATATTTTCATTTTTCTACGCAAATTAAGAAAACAGTTATTGATCAATGTAACCATACTGGTAAGGACTTTTAAATTTAATTTTTCTTGTTCAATCGTACAAAAGTCTTTAAACAACTTATGTTATTAAAGTTATAACAAGATTCCACTCCCAACTCGACTATTACCATTCCTTAAACCAAAAGCTTCTGAATACATTCCGATATTCCCACAAGTCATAAGATTTACAATAACGTTTATTATTCACGAGGTATACAGTGGCACAGATAATATAATACTACAGTAACTGTGGTAACTTTTACGATCGAGTCTGGTTTGAAGCAAGGACCATTTATGTAAATATACCGGCCCTAGGAGGAGGAATAACAAATTTTCGAATTTACTTGATTCTATTTTGTATACATTAATCATTAGTTCTTGGAAATGACGATATTATTCTCTTGAAAGTCATTGATGTTTATACAGTCAACGTGGTAGAGACGTAGAATTGTAACAGATGAATATCTTAACGGTTTTTATGGCCTTGACTTCTCCAAGAGATTGAAAAAGATGATGCCCAATTTCTTAGGTGCTTTTGAATCCGTACTAATGTTATAAATGGAAAAGTAACTCTGTCTGTCTGTCTGTTATCTATTCACGCTTAAACCACTGAATTGGTTTAGGTGAAAGTCGGTTTAGAGATAGTTTGAGAAGGGTTCTGGGAAGGACATAGGATAGTTTCCTGGAAATCATACTTAAGGTAGGTGGAAAGCGGGGTGGATATTTGTATCTCAATTAACGTGGCCCACACTCCTACAAAATTATACCAAGACATAAAAAATGGTTATTTTAAGACTAATGCTATGCAGACAAAGTTTCATGCAAAAGCTAGTAAATAAATAAATGGTTTTAATAAAAAATAGAATCTGAAAAGGAACTCCAGGTTAAATAATATCTGCTGCATGGGTCGGTCTTTGAGATCAAGCAACGCTTACTGAGGTCCATTAGATACGGAGACACCTTCGAACAATGCCTTGACAACATGGTAAATCGTCCTGGCTGTTATTGACTATCGCTACTGGTAGTCATAATCCCGCAAATTTTATAGTCTTGCAAAGGGGTACCGTGTTACCCAATTCCTGAGTTGTAGGGGTTGCTGCTCCATGTACAATAAAGTAATATAACTGTATCTGGTTCGTTTAGAAGCCGGCTCTAACATAGTTGAGAAATAGCTTGTCGGATATATTTAATTATCCATAAAAGAAAATCGTGTATGGACACGATATTCTCACTTAAAGTTGCACAATTCAATTTTCATAATTCAATCCCAGAATAAATAATTTCACTTCTTAAAGCTACAACAAATATTTACTCCAACATTGGGCCAACACGCCAAACACACACCTAATCCTAACGTTTGCACAAGTTGTAAACTAGGAATAGTAACACTACAGGGACTCGAGACAAACATTCTGGCCAAATAGAGCAAAACTAAGCAAGTACAGTCAACATGCCCGTAATATATTATAGATATGGTGCTTATGTCTCTTGTTCTTAGTCTTATACCATCTTGAATAGTCTGGACGGAGTAAGCAGAGAAATACTCGAATTAAATTATTTTGTAGCTTAACTATAAATACATTTTCGTATGTTTATTTTCTCGTTTTGTTCTCTATTATATAAGAACTTTTACATTACATTTGCATTACCTTCTCCAAACTATGTACATTATATTAGACTTTCAGTCTAACCGACTGCATCTGTATTTTACAAGGAGCGAGCGAAATCAATGCCTAACTTATTAAAATGTAACCTAAATCTAAATCCATTTTTTCTTTCCTCTATACCTATAACCATTCACAAGTACACGCTAAGCGTACACGCAACTCGACAAGTCCGTTTACCGAAAACGGTACACGGACAAAAGGTTTGATAATCCAAATGGTTTGTTATTTATTATGTATATCAAAATTCGTTATTTTGTATCGATTTGAGAAGAAAATGGATTTGGACATTTGAGGTTAGGTATCGAATAATTATATAATAATATGGAGACAGTTAACGTGATAAAGTTAGTCTTATATACTCCTTCATTGAATGTTCAGTATATATTTTTATACGATATGTTAGGGGGGCATTGATCATAAAAAAATTTTTTGGGGGCAATGATGATCAAACAGTAAATAATGTACACTGCTAAACATAGGTGTCCCAACAATGAACTCCAGATGCATTTCTGGTAGTTACCTTTTTCACCTGTAATAAAATTACTATTAAAATAATAATATAATATATTTTACCGACATAGCCCTAAGAATTGTCAAACATAAGTGGCAGTGGGCAGGGCACATTGCTTGCCGAAAGGATGGGCGAAAAGTTCTAGAATGGCGACCACGTACCGGAACACGCAGAGTTGGAAGGCCTCCGTCTAGGCGGAGCGACGACCTGGTTAAGGCTGCGGAAGTCCGGTGGATGTGAAACGCACAGGACCGATCAGTACAGCGATGCTTGGGGGAGGCCTATATCCAGCAGTGGACGTCTTTCGGCTGAAATGATGATGATGATGATGATAAATATATTTTAATTATAGCTTATAGCTAGAATACAGCTGTTTATTATTTGCGAATGAAAAAACAGTACTGAAAACATAACCGTTTTTTGCATTCGGGTAACAATTAAATTACAGTGGTAGAATGAAATAACACTAACACTGTAGATAAAACATCACAAATCCTAACGTCGTGTTCCTCACTACTGATGGTCGTGATTCCCCCGACAGGAGATCAACTATTCTCTGACGATGATTCTCCGTCTGTGCCTTTCTTTGGCGTCATGGAGTGCATCGTGCAACTGCCAGTGCAACCTAGTATACTAATAATATAATATACAAGTAGTTTAACCAAGCTCAGAGCAGAATTATCGAGTTAAGTCGTTATTCAACCATGCCCGTGGGAGTTCAGCGACAGTAAGGTGCATTACTCCTGCGAGCTGTTTAAAATTAATGCCACACCACTTAGAGAGTTATGCTAGTTAAATGAATGTAAATAGGATTTGTTTGCTTATTATGTTTCTTACTTACTTAATCCGGTATTTTGTTTCTTGCATAATAATGCGAACTAAGAAGAGGGATTTTTGTCATTACATGAACATTAAAACGGTTTCAGCGGCTCACAACGTCTAAACCCGGACCCACATAGGACGATGGTAACTGAAAAAGGAGTTATAAAAACCAACTTCACAAGTGAATTTAGAAAAAATATATATTTGAGTACCACCGCGGGTAGAGGCAAGCGTTTGTAATAAAGATTAATAATCTGCGTCACTTAATAATTTGAATACTGCAGTATTGCCGTAACGGAGATAGTCTTCGTTAAAATCTCCAAATATTTACAAACCGAAAACAAATATTTTAGTATGAATATTTTCAAACAACCTATTCAACTGCCAAAAAGTAAAATCAAATTATTCTGTGATAGGAACAAACAACCAACGTTTATAAGCTGCAATAAATAATCTATATGAAGGACGTCAATTGGGTTGTTGAATTTAAAAAAAAATACGATTTTTTAAATTTATTTCGAAACTTTACATAACTTATATTATATTGTCGTTTCAAAAAACTCTTAAATATTTTTTTTCAATTTATTATAAGCAATTGAAAATCGATAAAATTTTGAATAGAACCACGTGACTACAAACGGGCCACAATTGGTCGCCATGTTGGTGACGTCATAACGTTCAAGGAAATCATGATACTATAGTGTCAACTACACGTAGATTGACTAAAAATATCCGAAAATTAGTGCAAAAATATTAATAAACAACAAATTTTATTTAGTCATGTGTGATAAAGGATTTATAAAGGCTAATGTCGATAATATACCCACCTGATGGACGAATTGGAAGTTTTGAGCTTAAATAAAGTAGTCGTAATAAATAATACGTGAGAGTGGACCGGTGTTAGATAATGTTGTTTACCAGGTACATTAGGAAACATAATTGTCATAATGTAATCGTTTTTACATATAGGTAGGTGATATCGGTGTAAAATAAAAAGTAAACAAACACGATTGGCGCGAAACTTTGACTTTGGTTAACAAAAAACTTCATTAGATACTACTAAATATGATACACATACACATAACATTTTTGGTAATTCCCATTATTTACATATCCCTTAATAGAGGAGCTCGTGGCTAAATAATAACCGCCGCACTGTTCGATCATCAAGGTTAAGCAACGCTTGACGAGGTCGGTCCGTGGATGGGTGACCATTTCTATATACCGTGTTTTCTCCGTGCCTTGGAAAGCACATTAAGCCGTTGGTCCCGGCTGTCATTTGAAGATCTTTGACAGTCGTTACGGGTAGACAGAAGCTTGAGATCTGACACCAGTCTTGCCAAGGGGTACCGTGTTACCCAGTTACTGGGTTAAAGGCTAGGCAGATTGACAATATCCCTTAATAATATTGAACACTAATGTCTATATTATATATTTACAAACACTAAAAAGTTTGTAGAACAGAAACGTAAAAATATTAACTTGGTACTTAGATTTTCGTTACACTAATTCTTCAGTAAATATCTCTTAAATACGTCGATCGATTCTCACAATTTAAACAGAAATGTTAGTTTTACGCCTATATCTGTCATTTAAGTATAAAATAATGAATATATCACCATAAACAAAAAATCATATTTTCAAGTTACGTAATTATACAACAATGTCAACTTTGCTCGAAAGTTCCCTTAAAAATTTACTATTATCAGTCTTTAATGATCAAAGTAAGAATTTAATACGAATCTAATACTAAATTAGAACAAGATAACAACAGAGTTAACACATTATAATTGGAATCTAGTTAGACATAGAACATTGCTTAAATTTAGTAGATTGCTAGGTACTAGGCTATTGCGCGAAACACATATAATTGGGATCTTTTTGTAGTATTCGTACATAATGGTACGAAGCAAGCACGATAACTTTTAAAGTTCGATATTTATGGTCAATATATTCGATATTCATCAATATATTGAAGATAATAACAAGAATGAATCGGTTAAAAGTCAAAATGTATCAGCTATGTGCTAAAATGAGTAGAAATGAACGTTGTGACGTCACACGGGTTCGGATTTGTTCGGCAAACTATCGGGGTGTTTTCGGTACTGGATTCAAAAAAATATTTTCAATTGGATTTTACTTTGTAATTACAGTGAAAAAACTAAAAATAGTTTTGTATGGAAACTTATAGGTATATGATCTTTTCATTTTTTACAAAAAAAAAATTGGTTCAACAAACCAATTGCGAAAGGAGCCGATACGAGCGTTAGAGCCACGAGGAATAGTATGGCTCGTTCCTGGATCATCACGCGCACGCTCTTTGTTTATTTCTCTTTCGGCATTTGAAAAATTTCGGATGTCACCTCTAATCTGCGGTATTCACTATTTCCTTCTTGAAAGTTCTACGCTACTCAATTAGTGATGTAGTTGGGTCGGACATTGACTTTATAGATGGATCTCTAGAGAAGAGGCCCGTGGCCCGAAAGCCCTTCAATGAGCATAATTAAATTAGTACATAATTTTAAATTGATTTTATTTACAATAAAAAAGCCAGGCCTTATTTTTTCGAATTAAGAAATCGGGTATCTATCGATATCGATATTGTAATTAAAATTGTAATATGTTATGCTGCACTGATGTGACCATGGTTGAATAGTAGTAAATATCGACCTATGACACGAATGTTAACCTTACGGCAAACGCAATTAAGTTTATAATTGGGACCACTGAGAATACCGCCATCTATAGTCGGGTACCGGAATTTGCTTGGCAATCGAATCTAAGACTTTAGATTACAAAACGTCGAAAATACTTCTGTACTAACACAAAATAGACCCGCGCGCATGTGCCGCATGGACTGCGGACCGGTACTGCCAACGACTCCACCCACTCCAATGCGTTATTCGAGCTTAAAAATTATTAATTTATAAATCATAATTATTAAGGATGTTATGATTTTATTTTTGTATATTTTACAAAGTTCTTAGGCATATATTTACTATCTGTTTTATACAGCTAACAATATTATTTAAGTAATACTTCAATGTCATTTGTACAAAAATTTTTACGGTGCCAAGTATATTTTATAAGTTGGTGGACTCGTAAACTTGTAAAGCCTGTTATGATTTTATGTTTCCATATTTTTACATGGTTCATAAGCATATATTTACTCTGTTTTACTCAGATAACAGCGTTATAGAAGTAATTTTTCAATGGCATTTGTGGGTCCCTAGTACAAAGGAATCCGTGGGAACGAAGTGGCAGATGAACTGGCAAGAGAGGGCTCAGGAAATGATTTTGTTTGTCCAGAACCATGTGTAGGTATTTCGACGTGTCTCGTCAAAGCCACATTTAGGGAGTTTGCAGATCAAAGACAACGAACACATTGGCTGTCTTATACCGGTCTACAACACTCCAAAAAAATCCTAGGCTTTACGTTCAAAGCCCGGGAATGCATTTGGAATATGAGCAGGGGGCAAATCCGCTACCTGCTTGGGGCCTTCACTTTGGAACCAACGACATGCTCATGAAGATGGGTCTAACCGCGACACCCATGTGCAAGTTGTGTGGGGAACATACGGAACGCATGGAGCACCTTCTGTGCACATGCGATGCACTGGCTGGTAAGCGAATGAGTCTCCTAGAGGTTGGATATCCAAAACCAGAAGACTATAGGCTCATATCTCCCAGTCTCGTTGTAAAACTCATGAAAAGACTTTTCAACGAGATTGGGGAAGAGTAAGTTATCTAGGGGAACACAATAGATCCCAATGGGTCGAAGTGTCTGAATTATTTCTCGGCCCCCCCACAAGATAAGATAAGATAATGGCATTTGTAGTTTATAAGAAAACCTTGTAATGATTGCATTGCTTCAGGCTAAAGTGACTAACATGCTGGTTACCAACGTGGTCATTAAAACTAGTGCTTTTGATGTGTGAGAATAAGCATTTATCTTGCCAAAATCGAAACTATTATAGGATCGTGACAAATTATAGTTGTGTATCATTTTTCCATACTACAACATATCAAAGAACCATAACTGAAACAAAACCGCTTAATCATTAATATAATGACAATGCCAACCCCAAAACAATGACACAAACAAACAATCACATTAAATTTAATTAGCACAGTGCCAACTCTCAGTAATTGAATGTTCTCAACATCTGTAATCAATTGATAATCGCATTAATTATAGTGTAACTAGCCAATTAATATGCGGACGCCATTGCTTTCACGTTGATTCAGTTTGCTGTGATTGCGTTGGTTGGAAAATGGCGGTGATGGCATGTGACATAGTTTTAATATAGATGGGATTGAAATCGTAAGAAGTTAGATGAAGATTGACAGACGCTAGGGAGTTGTCAGTCTTACTTCTCAGCTTAAAAATATTTGGAGGATTCACAAATAATAATTTATTTATTTATTTATCCTCGCACTGGAACGCCTGGCAGCAATCACACCATTGGAGCACAAGCTTATCCTTTAATACAATAAAACACAAACATCGTTTCAACCTATGTCTGTTATAGACTTTGAAATCATCTAACCGATGTGTCCCAAACCGGTTTCATTAGAGAGGCAATAATGCGATATTTTTCCAACAAATAAACTAAATGTACCTATTTCTTTCTTTAGCGTAGTAGCACCCGCCGGGTATCCGCTAGTACTAACTATAAGTCCAGGTTTTCTCAAGATGTTTTCCTTCACCGTTGTCAACGATGTTCAAGATAAACTAAGAAACTATATAATAATATGAATTGAATAACTCATATTGGTACTTGCCCAGATTAGTGTCTTAGCCACTGGGCCACCACGACATCTAAAATCTTATAAAACGTCAGATGCACGGTTCGAAATGGTCGTTTTCTATGGAGAACCACCGGCAAGAATACCCATGAATACTCATTATTTAAATACATTATTTTTAAAGTTTCAATAATACTTTTATTCATAAAGAAACAGATTTTCTCTTTTAAGTTCAAATGGTCTTGATTTTATTTACATACACTTAATAATCAAAAACCACCTGTATATTATACGCTTGAATCAAAAACTACGAACGCGTCTAAAAAGAGCAGAGCTCATTGCGTGTCAAAAATTCGTCCACATCGATGTCAACGTGAAAAGTGCTCAGAATGATGGCAGGGTTGCATTCCATAATACAGTGATAATAGGAATGAGAAAACAGTGTAGGCCAGTAAACAAAGTACCTACAAGATTTGGAGTATTGTAGACAGAAACGGTTGTGACAAGTAAGATATGTAATCAAGATTGATAGGCGCTAGGGAAAATTGTATTATTCCTCTCAATAGATCTTAATCTTAGTCTCATTGGCACTCGAAATAACGAAGCAGTTTCACTAAAACAGACTGTCTTGACTATCTTCTTGTTCTAATGGTCACATTTATGATAAGCTTGTACATTATTTTAGGGCTAGCCCTAAGTACGGATTTGTACTCAATTTTATAAATGGCACAAAGCCGCATGTTGTGTACCATGACCAGGCTTGCTGCTTATTACCTGACTTTTAAAACACATGAGTGGTCATCCGCAAGATACGCCGCTTTCTACCGGTATATACGTACAGATGTTATCTTATTTTTGGCTCAAAATAGTATCACTAAAAGCCGAACAAAAACCTCTAAATATTGACTAGTCGAACAAAATTCTCGTCGAACAAAAAACCAGCGCGTGTTTGAAAGGCCCCTAACACGCCCTTAGTGGCATGACAAGCTATAGACGTGACGAGCCGGAAAATGTAGCAAATATATTCTTTTTAGACACAAAATCGATATCTTTTTTCATAAGAAAAGCTGGCTGAGTTAAAGGTTTAGGGTGATCTAAAACGTGTACTTGAATAAGTTAGTAACTACTAAATTTAAGCGACCGTCCTGATGGCTCGACGATGTTCCATTTTTACCCGACGGCAAGGAAAGGTTTATGTTTATCACGAATATCTTGTATGTATGTAATAACTTTATATTTTTTTATTTTGGATAGGCTCGCGCTTGCCTGCTATCTCACCTGATGGTAAGCGGTGATGTGATCGACGGTGTAACACGCTTGCTTAGAAGTAACCTATTCACTCTTGACTTAAAGAACCCGAGGTTGTAGCTTTCGGGAAACACAGACTTCAGCAGGGAATTGCACTCCTTAGCTGTACGCATATTGAATATTCGCATAATATTCTTTATTACATTTTATCTTGCAAACCACTAGACGGGTTTTCTTTTTGTTAACATGTTTTTGGTTCTCTTCGTAAGCAGTCGGTTTTTTTTATTTTTTATCAAGCATCACACCCTTAAGCGAATTTTACTAAGTGAAACATAGTGAGTACTTGCAAGTACGTTTACATTCATGTGAACTTATTTTTAATTGGGCCGATTTGCACTTGAAATTTTCTTAAAACATACGTTTGTTTTATGTATTGTAGGCTCGCGCTTGACCACTATCTCACTTGATGGTAAGCAATGATGTGGTCGACGTTGAAGCAGGCTTGTCTAGAAGTAACCTATTCACTCTTGACTTAAAGACCCCTAGATTGTAGCTATCGCGAAACACAGACTCCGGCAGGGAATTCCACTCCTTAGCTGTACGCATACTGAAAGTATTTCCAAAAAATTAAATCTATGATAACTGGTCTTATTACACTGAAGTGACCTTATCAAAATGTTTAGTAGAACTACGGTCGCATGGCATCACTCTCTCAAAGTTATGGGTACTACACTTAACGTGGTTAACGCTCAGTTTAAATTGAACTCTCGCTGTTGCAATGTCAGTTGGCAACGCAGTTGGCGGAACAAAGGACCCTTGGCATCAAACTACGGAGAAGATCTCTGTAGTTCACACTAACACGCAGCCTACGGGCACCTCCATAAATGAAAACGGCGGCACTATCGTTACCTGGAGCTGGGGATGCAACCTCGCCACGAGTTTTCTATATGGTGGTGTCTTCCAATAGAAAGACGGCCATATGCAGCACTCGTCGGTTAAAATCTCTGAATCGCCAAAAACCGGGTCTATCAGCACGCTTGCGATGCCTCTCAAATAACATACCTGTTATATCTCCATCCTCGCAGTCGCAGGTTCAAAAGGAACTTGCTCTATCGATCCTCGACAAAGATCCAACCACAGACAAAAATAGAATTCGCAAAACACTGTCATCTCTAGTCTATGACATTATTATATTTCTAATTATAAATTATTGTTTAGCTATAAAATTGAGGGAAATTAAACCTTTGTTAATTAATTTTGTATTTTTAAATAACATAAATACGTCCACCAATACTGCTGAGCGTGCTCGCTTACTGGCTGTGGGTGAATGGGAGTCGGGCCTCTGGCTACAGGCTTTAACGTCACCCAACTTAGGTACAATGTTGAGTGACACTACTTTCCGGATCGCTACATGTCTGCGCCTAGGCTCTCCCAGCGGAGCTCCACATCGTTGTCAATGTGGTGAAGCAGTCGACCGCCTCGGACACCATGGCCTATCCTGCAGTAGGAGCGCTGGTCGGATAGCACGGCACGCCAGCATTAATGACATCATACGTCGAGCTCTTGTTACCGCCGGGGTGCCAGCTGTTTTAGAACCCAATGGCTTAGCACGCGACGATGGGAAGAGACCGGACGGGATGACCATAATGCCTTGGAAGTTGGGTAGGCCTTTGGTGTGGGATGCAACATGTGTCGATACCCTTGCGCCATCCCATCTTCTTAGCACGGCGGGCTGTGCTGGGGCGGCTGCTGCTGGAGCAGAAAACCTCAAACGGCGCAAATATAACAACTTTATTGGCAATTATATGTTTGAGCCGTTTGGGGTTGAGACATTAGGTCCATGGGGTCCGAGTGCTCACCGAGTTTTTCGAGACATAAGTAAACGGTTAGTCGACTGTTCACGTGACCAGAGGGCTGGCCTTTTCTTCAGCCAGAGGATCAGCATTGCCATTCGACGTGGCAATGCTGCCAGCGTTCTGGGCACGTTTCCCATTGACATCGATGTGGACGAATTTTTTGATGCGCAATGAGCCCTTTTCCTTCTCCCCTTTGTATGTAATTTTGTTTTGTTATTAGTCATAAGATTAGAAATATTCAGTTGTATATATTATTTATCAATAACATTGAAATATAATTATGTATAACCCAATCTAGAACCAACGCCATCTCTGTGTAACTCCGGAGCACTAAAGTTGCTTCCAGATATTCCAGTAGATGTCACTTAAAACGTCACAGGGCGATATCGCCTATCCACGCAATTTAAATTACATTGCACTGCACTATCGGAAAGGTCCCTCAGTCAGTTGAAGTGCAAGTTTATACTTTCTGAACTTATTGCCGCATGGGTATGAGAAAAGTCTGATTCCAACAAAGGTTAACAGAAACAGATATGAGATTCCCGAGTTCTTATGCAAACGCTTATTGTGTCACAAACTTTTTTATGTAAAAGAAAACTTAATTAAGTCATTCACCGACACAGTATTTTACGATTTTTTCATGCAAAGTTGAAGAACTAATTTATGCAAAGAAAGGAGTGCGCTCTCTTTTCATTATGTTTGATTTTAATTTGAATGCCTCAAGTGCAAGGGAAAAATGGCTCATATTTACTTTTCTTTTAGTTTAAATGAAAGCATAATTTTAAAAAGAATTCATGAGAATAATTTTTTTGCGTAGTCCTTAAAAATATTTTTCTATTAACGAAGTAGCTCACCCTTCAAATTAAATGTATATATTTTGCTTGATTATTTTTTAACGTGATTTTTCGTCTAATTGCATTATACCTGCAATTGTAAGTTACTCCCTATCGTTGGGTGAACTCATTAGGGAATGCTGGGCTCAGGGTTAGCAGAACGAAGACTGAACATCTTGTCTGTCGTTTCATTAGAAGCCAGGTTGCAAGTTAATTAAAAGCTTGTAAATAAAATGGAGCGTTACACAAAAGAAGAATGTGTTATCATTGTGTAAACTGAGGCCGGAGTTACAATAAAGGAATATGATAACGGAGTTCTTGTGTCCTCAACTGGATGGTATGGATCTAGACGACATATGGTTTCAGCAGGATGGAGCCACCTACCGCACTCGAACTGAAACAATCGATTTATTGCAGCAACGATGTCCAGACCAAATAATGTCACGAAATTCAGATGTCAACTGGCCAACAAGATCATGCGATTTAACGCCGTGCGATTTCTTTCTTTGGGGTTTTCTGAAATCTCGGGTTTTTATGCGAATACACCAGAAACAATTCCTGAGCTCAAAACCGAGATCCAACGCGTTATCAGTGAGATACAGACACATCTTTGTCAAAACTTGCATGAAAAGAGTAAATGCCTGTCATCAGAGCCGTGGGAGCCATTTGCCGGATATTTTCATCCATACATAAGTGGAACATGAGTCTTCTTTATAATGCAATATAAATATCAAAACTTACTGTTGCTTACTTGTTTTTATTTTTAAACGCAATAGTGCACTCTTATAGATACCCTTTAGTATTCCACATATACCAACCACCTAAAACATAAAAAACTTTTTTACATAAAAATACTACCGACTTCCAATTAACAAAACTACAAAGTGTAAAATAATTTTATTTTTGGAAGTCGGTGTCCATAACGCAAAAAAATGGTACCCACCAAAGACACCAAATTAATAGTTCCCCATCCAACGCATTCATTCCTCCAGAAGTGATCGATCCGCAATTATGTGCTGGCTAAGTTGAGTTTTGAATGCATTGGAAAACCTATATGCTTTACCTATATACCTATATACTGTCAAAAATAAATCAAAATTTATTTGATTAAGTTAATTGTGACTAGATATTTCTAGCAAACTCCGCAGCAATCTTTGCTACTTTTAAGTATCATTCATAATAAAAAACTTTTTTGCAAAAAAATACTACCGACTTCCAAATAAATAAATAAACTTTTTTGCAAAAAAATACTACCGACTTCCAAATGAAAAACTACAAAGTGAAAAATAACTTAACTTTTGGAAGTCGGTGTCTTTCGTAGGTACCATTTTTTTTGCGATATGGACACCGACTTCCAAAAGTTAAGTTATTTTTCACTTTGTAGTTTATCATTTGGAAGTCGGTAGTATTTTTTTGCAAAAAAGTTTATTTATTTATTTTATTCCCTTTTTAGTTTTACCTACCTAATAGCAAGTTGTTTATTAAGGTCCCTATAACTCCAGAATAGATTAACCGAATAATATGAAACTTGAACATAACCGGTGAAATGAGAGATCTGTGTACCCCTTTAGAGCGTACTGGCGTGATGTTATGTTATGAAATGGTATAAACAACAAACAGACATGCGATTGCAGCAATCCCGAGAGTTTTGCCGTTATTTATTGAAGAGTTCTGTTGTGTATCTCCGAAGTTCTTCATCAGACCTTCACCAAATTAAAATGGGACCAATTTCAAAACATACTCTTTCAAACAAAAAAAGAATTTTCCAAATCGGTCCACAATTGACAGAGATATCGGTGAACATACACAAAAAAAAAAAAAAAAAAAAAACAAACATAAAGTCGAACATAGAACCTCCTCCTTTTTTTGTAAGTCGGTTAAAAATAAACTTTACGTTAGCAAAATTACTCAAACCCGTACCAACACTTAAACACCATCCCTCTAAACGTCCCTTCCTATATTTTCTTCCACACTTTTTCATATCTATCCGCAAAACAAGCAGTAGGAGAGTGCGAAGTTAAAAACACGGTGTAAGCATAGTACGGAGATAGGGGCAGCAAGAATTTCATTAAACTTGCCTCGTTGGCCGAGATCGAGAATTACTACTGGCTGTCGAGGCGACTGCTGTCACACCGGAACGAACTTAATGGGTTCGAGAATTTTTCAGTGATTTTAAAATGTGTGAAAGGCATTCCAGTTTAATAGAGTTACCGTTTGTAAAAATGGCTCAAAAACTTAATGACAATGACGCCCAGCAAAATGCTGAGTTGGTAACCCTTCCGATAGGAGGTATGAGCTTAGTACATACAATTTGTGATTGTACTTTTCTTTTTTGCTGTTGTGTCTATGTCGAAAAATGTTTTCTCTACTATTCTACAATTGATAGAACCTAATAACCAAAGCATCTACTTCACTTAAATCACTTACAGACACTTTTGGTTAGTCAGAAAGGTTATGATAGATTCAATTCAATGATAGCGAGATAAAAATATTATGAACACATCATTATTAAGATAGTTGTTTCGGATCTAGCTGTACGTGTATGTGAGTTTATATGTTGGTAAACGCAACCTCGCTATAAATGAAATTCCTAGTGTGGGAAAAGAAAAAAATAAAAAAATCCGGTCAAGTGCGAGTCGTAGTCGCGCACCGAGGGTTCCGTACAAATAGCTACATCCAACATAATTAGTTAACTAGGTGAACGGGAACTACCATATAGGTTTTAGACCCTAAACCTATAGGGTATTGGTTAAAAGCAAAGTCTTACAGCACAAGTAAAGGGATAATTCCGAAAATAGAAAATAAATAAAATTCAGGTAAATTTTGGTACTTACAAGTTTTCGCGAAAATCTAAATTTGCCCATATCTTTTTATCGTGTTGATTCAGGACTTTGAATTTTTGACGTAAGTATCTGGCATAAATTTCAACTTACTAGGTCCACCAGTTCCTGAAATTCGGTGGTGACATACGGACAGACTGAGATACAGACAGACGGACAAGAAAGTGATCTATAAGGGTCGTTTTTTTTTCCTTTCGAGGGTACGGAACCCTAAAAACAATCTCCTTATTTACGAAAGGCCTGTTTTATTTCCTATAAAGTCACACTGAAAACTCATAGTATATGGAATTAATATCCATGTGTATCTAAAAACAAAGTAAATAAGAGCTTTTAATCCGGTTAGCAGCTGGAATTGATTGATCGTTTGCTCACCGTCGTTTGTTTAAAACAATACACGAACTCCATTTCAATTATATTATCTCCAAATAGAAATGTTATTGGTAAACATAAAAGTTTACTGTGTGCCGACGATATAAAATTGGAGTGTTAGCGATAGGAATCAAATTCCGTTGGCAAGTTTAAATATTTGAGTTTTATGTATTTTGGCTGATCGTCTCTCGCGGGTGGTTTATCGGATCAGCAGAATTTTAAGCAGTCCTGAGAGTAGCTGGTTTATGCAAACAAAACGTTAAAGTTATCAGCATGAGAAAACAAGGTTTGATTTAACGCTTATTTTGAGAGGGTAGTCAGAAACCATCTTCTCACTGGAACTAACAAATGCGATCAAGCATTTTGTACTGAAAGGCTTCCCACTAGGTAGACCGATGGCCTGATTAAGTTTGCGATAATATGCTGGGATGCGAGACGCTGCCAGGACCGGTCGATATTGCGAAACTTGGGGAGGCTTGTTCAGTAGGAAACGTGTTGCAAAGTGCGTGCAAGCAACTAGCTTCATATTTTGCTTGACTATTCAGAAGTACCTTTAAATGCTTTAATTGAAATTCTTTAAATGCTGGGTTTGAATTCGTATCGGCGGCAATGATGATGACGATGATATATACCAGGCCCCTCAGAAAGTATTGCGAAAAAAAGTTTTTATATATGGGAGACTGGCCAGTTATAATGTTTTTCGAAAATATGATTATTTATAAGTAAAATAGAGTAAGTTCCAATTTCAAAATTTCCCTCCACATTTTTTGCGAGTTAATTAAAAGTATTGTGTCTCACTGAAATATGGATCTGCGCCGGGAACATTTTAGAGCTATGATTTTATACGATTTCAAGTGTCGCCTGAAACCGGATGAATCGTACGATAGACTTCAAATGGCATTCATGGATGAAGGCCCTTCCAAGGCAACCGTGTATCGTTGGTATAACGAATTCAAGCGCGGTCGACCAACTTTGGGGCATGACGAAAGAAGCGGTCGCCCTTTGACGGCTGTTACCGAAGAAAACGTGCTAGCAGTGAAAATTTAATCCAAGACAATAGGCGAATTACATATCAGGGAGATTCAACACATATTGAAGATTGGATCGGGAAGCGTTCACGAGATTCTACACAGCCATCTTCGCGTGAGGAGGATAGTATCACGCTGGGTGCCGCACAACCTCACCGATGCTCAGAAGCAGGCCGGGTGGAATGGTGCCGTGATATGCTTAACAAATTTGAAGCAGGCTCGTCTCGGCGTGTTTACGACATCGTTACAGGTGATGAGTCCTGGATTTATCAATACGACCCAGAAACCAGCGCCAGTCGACTGTTTTGGGTGTTTCAAAATGAGCCAACGCCTACCAAAGTGAAGCGATCTAGAAGCGGGGGTAAGATTTTGATCGCTAGCTTTTTTAATTTGACTGGCCACTTGGTATCAATTCCCTTACGGGATCAAAGAAGCATTAATGCCGAATGGTATACTACCAAATGTTTGCCAGAAGTTTTCTCTGTTATAAGCAACAAGCGACCAAACACAGGGCTCCGCGGGCTACTGCTCCACCACGACAATGCACCTGCGCACACCGCACTCAAAACGAGGGACTTCCTGGACAGCACGCCAGTCAAACTCCTGGGTCACCCTCCTTACAGCCCTGATCTAGCACCGTGTGACTTCTTTTTATTCCCAAAAATAAAAAATCTGCTCAAAAGGGATACAATTTTCGTCGCCGGAAGATGCGCTGGCTGCGTTCGAGCAGGCTGTAAACGAGGTGTCTGCGGCGGACTGGAAAAAGTGTTTTGAAAACTGGTTTAGGCGCATGAATCTTTGTATAGAGGCTGGTGGAAAGTACTTTGAAAAGATTTAATAAAAATATATGTACGTATAGAACAATTTTTTTTAGTTTCGCAAAACTTTCTGAGTGTCCCACGTATATACATGCTATATACGACATATATACGACACAAGCTAATCGTAGTTGTTTGGTAATTCCTTTTGTGATATTCATTTCAGCTGCCTTTTTTCATTCAGCAGCAAACCTTAGAAGAAGTACACCCATGTCAAGACAAGTTAACCAAACTATATATTTCTTAACTCAGGACACACTTATTTTTTAATATACTTAATTATGACCAAGTAACTAACAGTACAAGTAGGTAACCATAGAACATATTTTTACCCAAAAATAGCCTACATGCAATAAAATTAGAGAAGGTAGAATCATTTTTTTTTTTTTGTTTTTATTACTTTTAAATTTTAATTTATGTGACGTTCAAAAGTGCCGTTTGTTGGCCTAATTGAATAAATATATTTGACTTTGAATTGAACGAAAAGTACTACAAGAAAGTTACACTACGGTGTAAATACGGCCACCAACGGCGGCTTTTTGATTTTATAGCGAGCACTAATTTAACGTGTAAACGATATAGCACTTTGTCATAGCACTCGTAAGACCTAGTGGCGAAACTTTCTGTTTGTGTCGAACTACCCGTTTTACACCGACCTATATTATTTAATGGGGTTTTTGGGAACCCTTCGAAAATTTGTTTGATGATAAAAATAAAGATTTTCTGAGTCGATGAATGAACGGCCAGATTTTTGATAGAAAATATATCATGATATTTATTTGACTATATGAGGCACTGCGAAACCTAAATAAGAATAATACCAGTCTATAGTTGTCCCACTGCAGGGCAAAGGCCTCTTCTCATACAGAGAAGACACGAGCATTGATCACCACGCTTGCGCAATGCGGGTTGGTGATTTCAGATTTATATTAACTATAAGTCCCGCAGGCTCATTACGTATCTTTTGTAAAAGCATAACAATAGCGATTTTTGCGCAATAATTTCTCTTCAGTAAAAAAATTTTAGAGTTGTTGGCGGTTTTTTTTTAATAAATGCATTTGACAAACAGCGAACGATTAAAGCTATTAAACTTAGAAAGATGATAACCGTGTTCGTATGCTACTTTGCAGAATGTATTGTTTTGTTATGGTAGGTGACATACGACCACGGTTATCCTCTGAACCCTATATAAATATGTATGAAATACATAAAATATTTTTACTTCTAAGTTAAGTGTATTTAATACCCGATACATATCGATTAGTTTCTACATAACAATTTCAGATGAGAATATTTCATGATTCATACTTTTTAGAAATTTAGAGCGTGATTTATCAGTATTTTTCTAAATCTAACTTAAGTCAACATCTGAGACTTAGAGTCGAATCTCGCATCTATGCCTATTTTTTTCCCCTCTTTAGGCTGCGGTTAAGTTAAAAAACACAGTAAAACAAAGAATGGAACAAAAGTTAAATTGGTCTCAATTCGACTTTTTGATATTATAGCACGAACTAAACGAAAGTGGAAATTATGTGATACTTTGATATTGTTCCCATAAGATATAACTTGGGAACTTTCTGTTTGTCTCAATTCTGTCTCTTGATTTAACCCAATTTATCCTTTTGAAACTTCTAATTTATATTAGTACCTACTGTAGTTTGATTTTATTGCTCTCGTATTTTGAGATTTATACATAAATACATCCAAAACTTCTGCATTTCCCGAAGGGTTGGGTGGAGGTGCACCTGGTCTACATCTATTATAACCACTTTTTGCCAGTTCTGTATAATTCCCATGTAGTGAAAGCAAGTCTGTTACCATCAACCTGGCGGCACAAATCCAGACTAGTCTGCTACTGAAAAATTTAAATGCAATAAAACTTAGCCCGACCGGGGAGTCAAACCATGGTGGATTAATTTATATATATATATATATTGGTTATCTCATAATCACATACTACAGAGATATAATTTGTAGATATACTACATATTTTTTCTCTGTAGTATGTGATTATAAAACTTTTAAGTGCGCATCAAGTTTTACAAGACATTAGCACAAAGCTCGTCGACTCTTCACGTGAGTAGAGGGCTGGCATTCTCTCCGGCCAGAGAATCAGCATTGCCATCCAACGTGGCAATGCAGCCAGCGTTCTGGGCATGTTGACATCGATGTGGACGAATTTTTTAATTCACAATTAGCTCTTTTCCCTCTTTCCTCCGTATTTGTATATAGACTTGTTTTTTTTCTTCAGAAAATTCAATTTTATATAGCTATGTTAATATATTTGTTACTTTTAAGTAAGTCAAATAAAGTTTAACACTAAATCCTTTAAAAAAATTTCAAAAGCCCCTGACAAATTTTAATTTCATGATAAACTACTTATGGCCGGTTTCTGATTTAAGTAAAGCAGCAATAATCAGTTGAGTATTGTCAAATAATTTAGGAAGCGTTTGAGTATTTTACGTTTCACAATTGAGAATCTACCTAGATCAGTTAAGTAAGTAGTTACTAAGTACCTACTTATCTATGGATTTGTCAAAGTTCCATTCAATTTCTCTTTCACCCTTACGTTCCATTTTACAAAATAAATCCGAGACATCACAAGATTGGAATAAATTTACTAATATAAATTTTATACAGCTGTAAAAAGTACGTTAGTTATATAATTTTTCATTCAAGATTTAAAAAATCAAGTTATTAAAGATGTTATAATCTTTAAAAGCTTGATTTTTCATATTTAAGCAATTTAAAAGATACCTATCTGAAATGTATTCAACCTTATTATGAATCTATGAAATGGATCGTAGGTACTAGTCTTCACTTCAATATATTTTTTTTCTATGTTCAATATTGTCATGGCAACCGTATTTATTTTGTCAAAGATGTCTTATCGAAATAAATTAATATCATCTAATGTAATTTGTTATTGCCAAAATCAAGAATTTAAGCTTATAATTACTAGAAGTAAATGTGTTCAGAGCGAGCAGTTGCTGGTTCTTGTGATACCTCATAGAACTACAGAATATTTTACTCATGTACATCTGGAGTGCGTAGTACATTATTACCTTAATGCATCTGCATTGGAATCTGATTGCAATTGTGATTTACCAACAAATGTGGACTATTGTGATGCAATTTTTAATGAGTGACCTGTGTTTTCAAGACCGAAGGCTTTGCTAGCCATCGAACAGCCTCTGAAGATAAACAATATTAACCAGGGTCGGTGCCATTGGATATGTGTCGGATATTATGAAGGAGTACTGTGTTCTACCTATTTATTTTGCAAAATAATAAATAAATGAGACTTGTCATGTTGTTTTTATCAACTTTTATTGTTCTGATACCAAAATCGTATCATAAAAAAGCCAAATTCTATACACAATTTCATCGTTGTAACCTCTTCTTGTCTTGTGGATCCTACTAAGTATTAATAATAGGTTCAGGTTTGATAAGTGGAACTTTACCACTAAATATCACATCTCTTGCTACAATTACCTTCCTCTTTGTTACATCCCAAAGTCGAAATCCATTATTATAGCGTACCCAATCATCATATACTCTTTGCGTTCTAGAATCCAACTTTTTCAAAGATGTCAGGTTTTTTGCATAATCTATCGTTCCAAATTCTCTAACATTGGATAAGCGGGCGTTCTCAGTAGTTCGGTTTATTTAGTCCGGTCACCGGACTGGTGAGACTTTTCGTCTCAGAAGTTCGGTGATGCAATACGACCGGACTATTGAGCCTGATAGTTCGGTATCGATATCGGACCTGCACTAGTTTGGTTTCTGTTTATTCCACAGTTCATAGGGGGTAATATAATTGATGGATTCGCTTGATAAACGGTTTATCAAATAGACTCCACAATAGAGGGCTTCTCCCCACATTTATTTTAAAGGTAGGCTATTCTATATTGGTATGAAAGTCTGTATGTTTGGATATTTGTTAATCACACCTCAATGGTTGAACATATTTGGAAGGATATACTTTGAAAAACACACAATGACCAGAATTAGAACTTAGGATATAATAACAAAAAATAAATATATTAAATAATAGATATAATAATAAATAAACGGAATCACAAAGCCTTTTATTCTGAAATCAGAGATATAAAACTGAAGTCTATACAATACATGTTTATAGTTTATAAAATTTCCCTAATCTCAGTGTGCTTGGCATAGGCCTCCACTAACAGTTTCCACTAGGGTCTGTCCTGAGCTACTCGCCAACACCACAGCGCACCATCGCTTACACTTTTTGCCTACATCTTGGACCAGAGGTCTTTCCCATATCCCATTTCCATCTATGACTCTGTCTTCCACGGCTTCTTTTCCCATCTCTTGTGTACCATTTTGTCACTTTTCTCCATGTCCCTTGGCTATCGCGCATCATATGACCGGTCCATCTAAACTTTATACATAATTCCTGTTGGATAACTGTCGGTTTTCGCGCAGGAAAAGGTACTGGCGACCACAAACACAAAAACTGGCACTTTTTGAATATTTTTCTTGAAGATCTCACTCATCATCGTCATCATTTCTGCCGAAAGACTGCTGGATACAGGGCTTCCCCAGCGTCACCAAATCAACCGGTCCTATGCGTCTTTCATACATCGGATTTCCGTGACCTTAACCAGGTCATCGGTCTACAGAGGGAGGCTTTAAAGCGCTGCGTATTCCGCCACGCAGTCGCCACTCCAGAACTTAACCCATTGACCATCCGTTCTTCGAGCATCTGAGATCTATCAGGCGTAAAATATTTGCATCCAATCTGATGTTTTCGATAATTCAGGGCAAACACTCTTCTTCCACGCATTGGTCTTCTTGGAAGCATCTCCAAGGAAGACAAGGTCTTCTTCGTCACTCGTTTTATAAGTTTATATATTATTTTGTATTTATTTCGCTTGATCACCATTTAAGCACAGGCTTGTCAACTGTTGTCAACTATCAACTGCCAAATGTAACCAGTGTAGCCAGATTCGACGAGCCCCAAGTCGCCGAAAATTTAGTTTTTCCATTTATAAAAAACTCAAGACGACCATGAATTCACTAAACAATAATCATGATTGGTTCCACATAAAAAAAAAATCAGCATTTCTTTATTTGCCTGTGTTGTTGCGACTGATGTATAATGAAAAATAGTGATGAACTGATAAAAGCATTTTGGTTTCCAGTTATTTACATAATTGCTCAGATAATGTTGTATTGGATAGTCTCATTCCGAAATCGCCTAAAATCGCCTTATTTGGAGGTAGCCTAATTAGCGCCGCTCGTAAAATTGGTCGCCTCGGCACCCTTCCGAGTAACCTAAATGGCAAAAAGGCGCCCAAGCTGGCTACACTAATGATGTAACGTTGACAACGGTTTGAGAAAGCTTTGAGAATTCGAGAATGATCAAATGTGTTTTTCTCAGTTGTGAAACCCAATTGATCGTCAATGAAGGTTTTTTGTATGACATAAGGTATACTTTGGCATGACTTGACTACGTATACTCAAACCTTGCTCAGCATCGCAGAAAACTTAAAGTGGCAGATGATCAAGGGTGACATATGCTTAAATCGAGATCAGCACGTACTTAGCGTCGAATACTTAATTCAGAAATCGGCCATTAATGTATTTAGTAGAAGGCACGCGTCGATCGACAATCTATCGAACACGTAATTTCATATCTTGCGACAATACCCCGATTCAAACAGTAAAACGTCCATAATTTTTGAACGATTGATGCCCGGTTTTTGAAGTCCCCAGATAAATTCTCACTAACTATTGGTTCATTAAAGTTATACAGAAGATAAACGTCGGTTAACTGTCACTGCGTTTCTGAATACGAAACAAACCATTCAATAACTTTCCCACCGATAAGTAGTTCTTTAGTTGCCGGTAGATGGCTCTGTTTAAAAGACCGCGTCTAAAATTAATTTTATTATTTGAATTCGTCTTTAAAACTAGTTTTACTTATTGCAATATTTTTTTTCGAGTTTAAAGAAGTGTAAAAAAAAAGATAAGTCGTTATTTATGGGTGGCTGCATGAACGACATCATTTTCGACTATACTTCATAAAGATAGCTTGTACTCTGCGACATATGTCAAACTGACGTATACGTTATTGTTACGGTATTGTTAATCTGTCAAGCGCTATTGTTACTGTTTTGATACTGACAGCTGTCTTAGAGATCAAGCTATCTTTTATGAAGTATAGTTTACAGTTAGGTATCTGTGATCATTGTCAATGTCAATAGTTTTTGAAACGAAACGGTTTCTCGTTTCGCTTCATTGCTTTTACTTTGCCGTTTGATTCTATGAGTTAAAAGTTTGTTTGTCTTTCCAATCGATTTTGTTTTATGCATTCTTTATAACATTTTGGAATCTGGAAAACGCAGTAAAACAATACTGAAAGTAAGAAAATGCTTCTTAACCAACAATTCGAAAGGATTTCGTCTACGTCTTAGGTTTCTGGGTACTGATATATTAAAAACTAAATTTCATTACTTCGAAATCAGACTCTGATGAGCTGCTCATATTCATTATGCTAATACTGATTGTTTTCTCCTTTGTATATATTTAGTATTTAGCTTTTACTGGCAACATATTAAAATAATACACACAAAAATGTTACAAAGTATAACGTAAAATTTGATGTTGTTAACTATGAAATTAAATGACAAATAGTTATGGAACCGATACTGTCACATAATGGCCTACTTGAAATAAACACATTTGACTTTGACTTTGATAACCGCCACTCTTTGGTCAGTTAAGTTAACCTCTGAATTAACGGAGTCCTTACATCGCGCTGTTCGGAAACGCACTTTCACAAGTTATCAAACCAATAGCGCTAATGAATAGATAAACCACCGATAAAGTGCCTCAGAAACCGGGCATGAACAGATTTTCATCAACCATAGCGAAGAACACTCTCGATAAAGTCACCTTTTAAACAAAAAAATCTAAATAAAAATTGGTTTTTCTGTTTAGCATTTATGATGCCACAGACATTATACACTAGTACTCAAATACAAACACACAGTACACGTCAAACTTATAACAACCCTTTTTTTCCGTCGGGGGTTAAACAATGGGTTAATTACTTATCTCTAATCTATTTAAGAATATCAAGTAAGACATAATAAAGATGAAAATAACCTAGCCTAGCTAAAAGCTGCAAAAAGAATCACAAGATACCTTCACAAAACAGACCTCTTTAACTCAAAGACCCGTCTGTTTTCCCCAAAAAATAATTACCACCATTTCTCTCCCGACTAACCTAGTTACCCGAAACTTCAGACAACTCCGAAACAACCAAGCGATAGCAGAAATCATGTTTGATTCAAACATGTGCCAACTTGTTCTCATAATTGGCGCTGGAACCGTGTGAACAGGTCTCCTTTCAACTCGGCCGAGTTTGGACATGTTCATTAGCTTACCGACTGCTATCACTAAATTAAAGTTAATTGACAATGGAGTTATGTGGTAAATAGTTTCATGGACCATGTATGTACCTGTTTGACTATGGTTGTCACCGATGGTTACATAAATTTTCGGAGATTGGTTGTTTTGGCTGATGCTTTGATGATTTGGCTCGTGTTTGTTTCTTAAATTTCTACTAACTTTTTTCCGTGACTTCTCCTTAGTGGTATATCCCACAGAATACTTGCATTTTTGTCCTATGACATTTAACGATAGTTTAGCTTTCTCTAGATTCAATATCAAACAACTATTCTCTTCGTGATAATAGTTAAGTGGCGTTGCATGTCGACGCCTACACTTTTCGAATTCCAAATAAATAGCTTATAAATTATTTATTTTCTTTCACAGAAAGCTTACAGACTAATAACAAAGTTGAAAATCATTCGAAGGTGAGGTACAGTAGTGTATTACATTTTATTTTGAATAGAGAAGTTGTAATAATTAAATGTCGCAAAAAACACCTTTTATCGATAAAAGCAGCGAAAAAGTTGCCAGAGATATACCCACGTCTAAAAATATTTATCAAGTCTATTCCCATCTTTTAGATCTCATATACCAAACTATAAATACTTGTGGAAGCATCTGGTCCCACCTTAGTTTGATAAGCGAACAAGTTGCGCCCAAATTGTCAAATGGCGCCTATTTCTGTACCAGTAAGTAATTGAGTTAGTTACACACAGTCGGAACTTGTAATAGATGGCGCTATCTAATTGTGAGCGCTTTAACTTTGTTAAAGGTTGGTCTTTCTGTTGCAGACTGTGGGTTCTGGGTCTTATTGGAATTTGTGGGGGGAGATGCGATTACTTAGTTTTTACTGCTGAGTCGTGGCTTGATTCGTTTTATATGGAGCGTCAGAAGAATTTGATATTGAAACTACCGTCCGGATTTTGATTGTAAAGGTAAACTTTGGTATTCTTATGAATTTTTTATTGAAGCTAAAGTCTCGCACAGATTGTTCTACGGGTATAACATACGTTAAAAAAAATCTGCTTTTATTCTCGAGGATAATTTAAATACTGACTAGCAGTGTAACGCAATAAAAGTAAGACCCTTCGTCTGTAGTTATCGCATAGACTTATATGGATTTTTTGAGACATTAGAAAAGAAAAGTCAATTAATTCTCAAGATCAGGCATAATCACTATCATAATCTTCTAAATAACCACTTGTCTTAGCCATCATCTCCATCAGTCAGTCGCAAGTTAAAATCGTGTTCACCAGAACCCCCCTTAACTCACAATGGGAAATAGAGCAGCATTAATGGTGTGTTACAGTCGACACACAACTGATTAAACTTTAACGTTTTACGGCTTTTTGTTAACTATAACTTAAGGATTATCGTTAAAACTTCAGTGAGAGTTTATGAAGGTTTTAGTTGTATGGTTATTCTTGGTTGATGAGACTTTAATGTGAGTTGTGACGGAGACCTTCTTTGTCCTCTAATCCTAGGTCTTGTTAACCCTTTAAAAAAATAAAGTCTTATTCCATTTTTACCAGTCTGCGGCCTAATGTAATATTGTGTCACCTAAAAGAAACGGTTAGGTTAGGTTAAATAAAAAAGTTAATTCAAAAAAACAAAAAACCTGACTGCTTAAGAAGCTAACTAAAAATACGTAAACAAGAAGAAAATCTTTTATTTTATTATTATTGTTATATATTTTATTGTACACCTCAAAGAAAACATACAGGACAAACGTTCACATATACAAGTGTACAATGGGCGGTCTTATCGCAATAGGCAATCTCTTACAGACAACCTGATGGCAGATGGACTGAAATATAGGAGAAGAAATTAGGGCTGTCAGTGTACAAAATATCAAAAATAATATTACTTAGACTTAATAAAATACAATACATACATACAATATTACATAATATACTAATATATATATATCAAATATATAACAAAGAAATGAGAAGAATAAAAATTATAGTGAAAGGTAATGTTCCTTCGCCATTTTCTTGAACGTGTTTACAGTCGGAGGATACATATTCGCAAGCTGGCTGACGAAAACCTGATGTATCCTCCGACTGCATAGCATCATTTTCTTCTTGTTTTCGTCTTTTAGTTTGCTTCTTAAGCAGTCGGGTTTTTACCTAGCTAACTTACCTATACAGATAAGATAAACCCACCATAGTTTTATAACCTGGCTTGTGCCAACACAAGGCTGAAAGAGAGAGAAAACAACACAGATTTTATGGTGTAACCTCTACCGCCCGAACTCATTGAGTTCCGCATCCCATACGCGGCCACAATATATTAATTAAATCTCTCACAGTTCATCTAACGCTACAGCGACCGCACGAACTCGTTACCTCTCTGTTAATTGTTTAAAACTGTTTATTCCGGTTACAGTAACGCTAGCAACATTAATTGAACTCATTTATTAAAGGATTTTACAAAATAATTACGAAATCCGAGACTTTAAAATTATTATTGGCATTTTCTGATCGGAAATTTGTAATTTGGAAGGCGAAAATCTCGTTTAAAATAAAAAGATTTTTGTTTCGAATTCTTGAAAACGCTTGTTAAAAACGTTTTTAATTATCTTGCTTTTTTAATAATAAAACATTGTAAGGATGTCAGAAATATAATGAAAGACTATGGAGTAGGCTTTTACCTAGCAGAGACAGAAAGTTCCTTTAATAATTTAAATTATGGTGAAGGAAAAAAGAAAATAGAAACAAAGCCAACAATAAAATATTGAACTATAAAAATTGCATAACACATAGACCAGACACAACAGGCACTCATGAAATTTATGATATAATTTATAGATTTTATGAAGAATCGCGGTTCTATTTGTAGTTTCATTAGCTATGCAAATCATAATCAATAACTTTTCAATTTGTCCAATAAATACAAAATTATCGTCACACATATATACAAAACCATTTGACCGAATTTCATCATTATGTTAATGGCATTTTCCACGAGCACATCAACGATTTACCACTAATTATCGGTAAACCAATAACCAATTATAATTATTTTAATTGATTGCTACCAATTTTCAGAATTAGGAAAAACAATTAAAAAGTCCTTGGTCCTCAACCTTGTGGGAGGCCCTCCAACGCTGCATTTTTCGGCCCCATAAACCATCCGTTCTGCCAGCATTATGCTCTGCCCACTACCACTTAAGTTTTGCAATTCTTTTAGCTACGTCGGTAACCTTGGTCTTCCTGCGGACATCTTCGTTTCTGATTCAATCACGCTGGTCATAACTATTTGTGAACAATCATTGCAAATTAAAAATAGTTTTCAGAAATATCGGTCAACCGTTCGTCAGTGGTAAAACCTGTTAAGGAAAATTAGCTTTTATTGCTACTACATAAAGTTGTCTTCTAAACCTTGCTTCAGGGTCTAACACAATAAAGCGGCTTAAGTTTTTACTTCGCTAAAAGTTGGTGCAGCGCAAAGCGCTTTAAATCACGGCTTTGTTCGCTTCAACGCGGCTTGTTGACTCGCACTGCTATGATTTTAAATTTCTTAAATTGCCGTAGCAAACATTTTTTATAAGGATTTCAACGATTTGTTGTTACAAGTTTGAAATAATAAAATTCTTCTCTGACTGTCACTCTGGTTTCTGGCAATAGTTAATATGGGCAGTGCCCGCATTGGGCAGTGATTTAGTGTTTTTTTTACCCGACTGCCGAAGGAGGGTAATGTGTTTATCAGTCTATGTATGTATGTATGTATGTATGTATGTATGTATGTATATATGTATGTATGTATGTTTGTTCCTATGTGGCGTTCCAGAGACCAAACGCGTTGGCCGATTTTGATGATTCATACGTCAATCGATTCGTCTTAACCCTGCGAGTGTCATAGGCTACGTTAAAATTGGATAATAGAAAAATGGCGGATTTTGGGCGCCATATTGTGGGGGTCCAAATTTTTTTTTTCTTCCAATCCCATCGTGTGGGGTATCAAAATAAAGGGTTTTAAGAGGTGATTTCAAAAATATATAACACTTATATGTTTAAATGTATCTAATTCGAAAAAAAACTTAACTAAAAAGTTATAAATAAAAAAAGTTAAATCAAAAATTCAAAAAACCCGACTGCTTCAAAAGCGAACTAAAAAGACGTAAACAAGGAAAAAATCATGCTGTGCAGGCGGAGGATACACCAGATTTTGGTCAGCCAGCCCGCGAATATGTATCCTCCGACTGCACAGCATGATTTTTTCCTTGTTTACGTCTTTTTAGTTCGCTTTTGAAGCAGTCGGGTTTTTTGAATTTTTGATTTAACTTTTTTATTTGGATACTAGTATTCCGTGTTTTAAATATAGAAAGGGGGGCTTCGTCGGATGATATAAAGTGACTTTTAAATGTGACTTGTGTTGTAGGTCCTATAATGTCATAACTTAACACTTTCGGACCGATAAGCGATTTTATTTTATTTTTAACCGACTTTCCAAAAAGGAGGAGGTTCTATGTTCGACTTTATGTTTTTTTTTTTTTTGTCTGTGTTCACCGATATCTCCGTCAATTGTGGACCGATTTTGAAAATAATTTTTTTGTTTGGAAGAGTATGTTTTGAAATTGGTACCATTTTAATTTGGTGAAGGTCTGATCAAGAACTTCGGAGATATACAACAGAACTCTTCAATAATTAACGGCAACACTCTCGGGATTGCTGCAATCGCATGTCTGTTTATACCATTTCATAACATAACATCACGCCAGTACGCTCTAAAGGGGTACGCAGATATCTCATTTCACCGGTTATGTTCAAGTTTCATGTTATTCGGGTAATCTATTCGGCGTTATAGGGACCTTAGGAAACAACTTGTGTATCTTTTAGGTAGGCAAAACTAAAAAGGGAAAATAAAAAACTTTTTTGCAAAAAAATACTACCGACTTCCAAATGAAAAACTACAAAGTGAAAAATAACTTAACTCTTGGAAGTCGGTGTCCATATCGAAAAAAAATGGTACCTACGTAAGACACCGACTTCCAAGAGTTAAGTTATTTTTTACTTTGTAGTTTTTCATTTGGAAGTCGGTAGTATTTTTTTGCAAAAAAGTTTTTTATTCTAAGCAAAATTGTGAGTAAGTTCACATAGACGACCAAATTAAAGCAATTCGACTGATTTGCACTTGACATTTTCTTAAATACGTGCGAGATAGCGCCTATCAACGCAATTTAAATAACATCGCCATCACGAAGGTCTCTTAGTGTGAAATCTAAAAAAATCAATCAAAATACTTTATTTCAACGAAACCATTTAAATTAGAATTGCCAAACAAAAGATCAATTTAGAAGCACATTCGCAAGCGTCAGTAGATCTCTATGAAGTAAAACGTGCAAGAAACGCCACGGACACTCTCTTCCATCAGTTTTAATTACAAGTATTTGATTACATAATTCTTGTTGGCCAGATAAATAAAGGTATGTGAGAACGATGTAAAAAGATGTGCACGTAAAAGGTTCTAAAGTAAAACAAACAATTCAACAAGTAAAATAAAAAAAATAAAAACCCCTGATACATTTTTATTGCTTCCTAGATAATTTATCAAATAAATGATTGATTGATTGCAAAAAATACCCCGATTCCAACAGTAAACGCCCATAATTTTTGAACGTCTGATCTGATTTGCATCAAACATAAGTAGCTAAGAACACTCTCGATAAATTCACATTTCAAACAAATCAAAATCGGATCTTTGGTTGAGAAGCTATGATGAACCAGATAGATACACAAATGCACACATACGCAAATATACACGAAAAACTTATAAAACCCCTCTTTTTCTGTCGTCAAAAATACAATAAGTATAGTAATCACAGCGGATCTTTGTATCTCTGAAGTTGACTCTGCGAACCATTGCGCAAGAATAAGTTTGTCATCGAGTATGCTGGATAGAGTAAGCGAGATCGGACGATGCGACAAACGTAAACGAGTGAAAGAGACAGTTATACAATGCTATCTTCACCACACGAAAATTGCTACCGCGCAGGGTCTAGCAGCCAACTTCAGAGACAGAAAGATCCGCTGTGAGGTATAATATGCCTAATTATAAACAGGCCGAGGCAGCCAAGTTATGACCAATCCCAACTGATACACCTTTACCTAAACGTTCTAGGAAGACAGACCTGAAATGTTTGTGTTCTAACACTTCCCAGAATGGGTAACCGCCTCTGTTCCGAGAAAACACACGCCTCTGCTTCTGTTGGGATAATTAGCTTACAAAACAAACAACCTGAGGTTTTCCTACGATCTTAATCTAATTTAGTAATTAACTCCGCATACATCCTACTACACAGTTTTACATATACCTACAAGATCCCTTTATAATTAGGAGTTTGTAGTTTAGTGAAAACATTATCTGTATAAGAGATTGGTCAAGCTTACAATAGTCATTTTAACCATATCGATGTACATTCAGTCAAATAAGTTTTTTTTTATAGTTTATGGTTCCAAAAACATTATTATTTTGTTGTTGTTAGATTGGCAAAACCATTTTGGCGCGGAGTTTGAGTTACATCTGTTATTTAGATTAAATACAGTGCTGGTTTTATTTATATCATAACTAGTGCGTAATGCGAATTTCATAATGGACAAAAATATCGAACAAAGAGTTTGTCTTCAACTTTGCATCGCCAACTTCGTGTTCGGAGTCACTGAAAATGTTACAGAAGGCTTACGGTGGCAAAAACACGTGCTTATGAGTGATACAAAGCATTCAAAAACTGTCGAGATTTTATGGAAGATTTTCCTCGGCCATCAACGTCTGCGACTGAAGTTTACATCGCAAAAGTGAAGGAAATAGTGACTGAAAAGCCTCATTCAAATTTGAGAGAGATAGCCACTGAACTTTCTGTGTCATTCATTTTGAATAATCACGTTCAAATCAATTTTCGCTGGCAGTTTACATAGTAATGTACATCATATATTTTTTTCAGTTTTATCATTCTCTTATTTTAGAAGTTACAGGAGGGGGGACACACATTTTACCACTTTGGAAGAGTCTCTCGCGCAAACTATTCAGTTTAGAAAAACATGATATTAGAAACCTCTATATATTTTTTGAAGACCTATCCATAGATACCCCACACGTATGGGTTTGATGAAAAAAATATTTTTAGTTTTAGTTTCAAGTATGGGAACCCCCAAAATCTATTGTTATATTTTTATTTTAGTGTGAAAATCTTAATGCGGTTCAAAGAATACATCTACTTACCAAGTTTCAACAGCATAGTTCTTATAGTTTCGGTAAAAAGTGGCTGTGACATACGGACGGACAGACAGACAGACAGACATGACGAATCTTTAAGGGTTCCGTTTTTTGCCATTTGGCTACGGAACCCTAAAAATGGTTTGAAACTTACGGTTAGCATATTTAATAATTGGTTGAGTTAACTACGTATCAATAAACTGAGCCTAAGTACACATCTGCCTAACTCTTCGGGGAAACCACGTGTGATATTATATTTACGTTCCTGCCTGAGTATTTCACGAAGGAATACCTATACATCCAAATTTCGCCATATATGTCTTTTTATACTTCTGGATAATATCTCTTTTTCGTTTTCATTCTTCTGCATTTCCCTGCACAGTGCAACATTTTATCCGTGGAAATATTCGGGTTACTGAACTTACTGTGGAACGATTTATCAAATAAACAAAATACTTCGAGAGGCGTTATTTACCGACGTGGCAGCTGAGAGATTGCCCACAACATACTATTAGTCAGCCCACACTGAGTTTTAAGACCTCGCCAGTTTTCTTATAAATAAATCGGTAGATTTTATACGAAATACTCTTGACACATCTTTATATGAAGCGTTCTACACCACTAGAATTATTATTTCATAGATTTTTCATACAAAATGTACAATAACACAGTTTAAAAATTACTGAAACATTTAGTTTAGTAGAAATAGGGCCCGGGTTTTCAAAATTTTCCCCCTCACTAGGAATTTCTTCCTGTATCGTGGGTGCGTTAACAAACATATAAACTCACATAAACACCACCCAGAGCCGGAACAATAATCTGCAGCTCATACACATATATTTGTTCCGAGCGGGAATCGAACCTGCGACACGCAGCGCAGCAGTCAATCGCTCAACCACTGCGCCAACTGTGTGCCATTTAAGGGATAAATGGTCACAAAAATATGGGGTTAAACTAATCATGGCAATAACCCCTACAAAATCATACATACCTATTGCTTGCTGTTAATCTGCTAATCTAGGAAAACCAACATGCCCCATGACCCTTAACTTTTTCAATCCAGGGCTCATGTGGGCAGTTCTCAAATTAATCCAATAAAAATCTCACTTTACCCAAGTAAAGAGCTTACAAGGCCCGTCACGTAGCCAGGTATCCTGTATGGCATCAATAAAGGGTAGAACAGTAGAAGCAAAGAGCTCAATGTTCTATTGTCGAACTAATCTGAATAGATTCGTTCTGTTGCAAGTTATATTGCGTTTTATCTGGAATGTGGACGTGACAGGGGTGAGAGTGGTTTTCAATGTGTGGTTGCAGTGGTAGCGAGAAAATGTTTTTTTTTATGTGTCTTTTCCAGTACACAAGCCTTTTGGGTATATATCTGTTGAATATGAGTTTTTATCAACTCGGTACCCTTTATTGTAATATTTTTGAAACTACACAATATTCACATATGTTACTTTAAGTAGGCTTCTAAACACGTGTGCCAAATTTCATAAGTGTATGTATGTTTGATTGTACCTATGTTTGTCCACGCATTCATCTGAAACTAATTATCGGACTGTGAGCATTATTTTTGTGTTTGATAAAGTTTCTCTTAACTTATGGCATGGTGCAAAATCAACAGCGGTCCAGCAGTTTTAAGATATGGAGTATACAACCGAGCTCCTTAACGAAAAACAGCAACACTGTGTAAATTGTGTTATAGGTATTTTATCAATTATTTAGAAAATGAGCAAGTTCTATGGTAAGGTACCCATAGAACTTGCTCATTTTTAGTAATGTTTTAACTAAAACTAAAAAGAGAGAAATATTTATTTATAAAAAAGTTTTTTTTTATATCAGAAAAGTATTGCACCAAATTAGTAATTAGAAAAAAGACAATGTGAAGTATTAGGTACTCATCTAATCTAGAGAAGGTAACGGTGCCTCCAATATGTGCCTTCCATAAAATATTATTGTTGTGGAAGTAATTAAAGGTCATTGAGTTGGTTGAAAGTACAAATTTTTATTACTTGTAAATTTAAATTTTAATTTATGTGACGTTCAAAAGTGCAGTTTATTGGCCTAATTGAATAAATATATTTAACTTTGACTTTGAAATAAAACAATCATTAATAATGGTTTATCTTGTCCGCAGTCATTAAAACCCCACCCAAACCTCTAGTCAGACAACTTTAAAATATATGTACTCATAGACAGTTTTATAGAGATAACACAACTTGATATATTGTCCTAGACATAGGGTAACTATGTGGCTGTGACGTCACGGAATGTGGCGGTAATTTATGTGCGTCAAGTATTAAATTTACTGTTCACAGGAAACAATTTATGGGCATTTAGTGATGAAGTGTTTTTAACCGAAATCCCAAAAAGGAGGAGCTTCTATGTTCGACTGTATGTTTTTTTTGTATTTTGAAAGAAAGAAAACACATATATTTGACACAAGCCAGAGCACACAACACAAACATAAAAAAGAAAAATGAAAACTTAGACTAAACAACAATAATATCAAAAAAAGAAAACAATTTATTCGTAACATTATGTCCCACTGCTGCGCCAAATAGAACCAGACCCGATTTCTCCCTCAATTGTACACCGATTTTGAAAATTATGTTTGCGTTTGAAAGAGTATACTCCAGTCTTAGTCCCGTTGTCACCAAGTCAGAATCTGATGATGGGATCTCATGGAAATCAAGGGAACTCCTCAAATATGACATGCCGGCATTTGCACTCAGAAAGTATCATTTGATGAAGTAGAACTTTCTTTCTTTTCTTTCTTTCTTTTCTTTTTTAAAAAAAACGTTGCCCCACACTAGGAATTTCTTCCTGTATCGTGGGTGCGTTTACAAACATATAAACTCACATACACAACACCCAGAGCCGGAACAACTATCTGTAGGTCATACAAATATTTGTTCCGTGCGGGAATCGAACCCGCGACACGCAGCGCAGCAGTCAATCGCTCAACCACTACGCCAACCGTGCGCCCAAAACTAACTGAAAACCGCCCAAAACTAAAAGAACTGATAAGGAAGACCACCAATGGCCACTAGAACTCCTTAATGACAGGAATGTCATGGGTAAAAAATATCTTGAGTAGTTAAGCAACTATTAATGAAGCAAATACATAAAATAAATCCTATAAAAAAATGTACCCTAGTCGTGTTTGGGATTATGGAATCGTCATGAGATGTACTCTGGATATAAATGATTTTTTTTCCGTCTACTTTTTTTCAGTCTACCCGGGACCACGGTCGTTGCAACACGGCCGAAACGTCGGGCGAAATAGATAAATGATTTTCATTGTAATATGAAGTACCAAAACAAAAACGAGATAATCAAACAAATAAAATAATTAAACTGACTTTCAAAGCAAAACACTACAAACCGAAAAATAACTTCTTTTTCACGCCCAACTTTCATATGGAAAAAGACATTTAAAAATATTTTTTGGAAATATTGGCTTTGAGTGAACAATATGATTATACTGTGAACACGAAGATTGTAGCTCCAACCGGTTGGCTGTAAGACCTGTGTGACAGGCGACAGGCAGACGAAGAGACAGATAGATGGACACGGGAGTGACAGCTATAGGGCTCCGTTTAGACCCTTCTAGTACGGAACCCTGAAAAGATTTTGAAACTTCAAACTGAAAATAGACACCAATAAATATGCAGGTGCGAGCTAGAAAAATGTTTGTAAGGAAATACTTGTAAAACGTTTTGATAAAAATCATAGTGTTTCTATCCTATCGTTCAAAAACTTAGTTAATTACTGGCCGACTAGCTGAGAGAAAATAGTTTCATAGTTAACTAGATTAGAAACATGCCTGTGTGGACGTGGTTTAGAAGTTTTACTAGTGGGTTTTTTAGAGTTAATATTGGAAAACAAAGGAATGAGAAGCCACCAAAGTCAGCTATTTTTACTAAATTTTGTTCCGAAGAATTTTTATCTTCCTAGTGACCTATGAATTTCAAATTTGGTGATAATGTTTATTATAATGTATACATTATTAGCAAATAACAGTATTTTGATAAATCAGATTTTTACTTTGAAATTCTCTAATTTTGTCCTATTACAACCAACTTAATTTTGTGGTTTGGTACGGAACTCTAACAGTCTTATTACAAAAAACTCAATAAACCTTGGTTTAAACCTGGCCTGGCCTGACCATCAAGTCCAGGCTTATCTGCAAAACCATGGTCTAAATTTGTCCGTATTACAAAACTTAAAAAAAACCCTGGTCTTCTTAGTACCGTCATTTGAACCATTGTCAATATATCAACCACAGATTAAAACAAATATCATTCGTTCACCATAATATCATTCAATTGCAACGTTCCGTATGCCCAGAAAAGAAAACTTTTTGATAATACGATAAGTATTAAATGATGTTTAGGAGTGTTAAAATATTGCCACTTTGTTGTTTTGCATGTATATAAACATTAGTTATTTTATCGATTGCAGTTTTGTTTAGGTTTAAGCACATTACTTAAATTCGTATTAATTACTAATAATACATCTACGTACGTGTAACGAAACGTAACATTATAGCGCGCGTTACATGAAACCATAACAATAAATAAACAAAACCATCGCTCGTTGAACAAAGTTCATTAGGCTTTGGATTTTAAGTCCTCCAAGTCTCTATTATAACAATTGCCTCTTTGTTAATAATGTGTTAGAATAAGTGTCATGATGGACCAACAAAAAAAAACATCTGAGAATTGGAGTACCGAGGAAAAAGTAATATCCTCAATATCAATTAAATCCACCACGTTAATATCCATTTTCCGGTAAAAACAACAAAACACAATGAAAAAGATTCTATACCGTACATTATTACCTCAATGTCTATAACCTAAAAGAAAATCTTTGACAGATACGACTTAGACCATCGTTAAACTAGGGGCCGCCGAGGTTTAGCGTTAGACCATGATATGGTCCATGGTTTATCGCTAAACCATTATTTGTAATATCATTTTTGTTTAAACCGTGGTTTATAGAGATTTAAACCTGGGTTTTTAGTTAAACCGCTTTTTGTAATAAGACTGAACGTGTGCAAAATCCGAAAATGTCACTTTATCTAAAGGCTAAAAACGGCAATAGCTTGGAGCCTAATTCAAATGCAGGTAATGTACTATTTGTAGAAATTATAAAATAATCTATATTAATATTATAAAGCTGAAGAGTTTGTTTCTGAAATTATTTTTGTGTTGAATAGTCCATTTATCGAGGAAGGTCAAAGGCGACGACCAATAGGAGCGGAGCATAAATGAAAATTGTTGCAAAAACGGAAAAAAATATTTCTTGCGTGCGCTGCGTAAACGGTTTAAGTTACGCAACAATAATGTATGTAGGGTAGGTAGGGTAGATGGGTAGGTAGGTAGGCAGTTGACGGGAGCGAAGCCGCGTGGTACAGCTAGTAATAGATATAATTAAAGAAAATAATTTTACTTTTTAAATAAATAAACGAGGTTAACATTAAACTATAATGAGACCTATTACCAAATGATAATTTCGTTTATAAGTTTATAACTAAAATACTAAATGACAGAACCGTTTAATAAATTAAACAACCTAATGCCTAATGAGTCTAAGGCTTAATAAGTATAATTAATAATTCTGGCTATTGAAATAATAAAATGATAAGTTTGAACAAATTATAACTAGATCTGTTAATATTATTTTAAATGATATTAGTCTGTTCAAATTTGTTTATTTAATCCCTTTTATGTAGGCACGAGTTATAATATCATTTGATAATAATTTTAGTACCTATTCTGAATTAGTTTAGGTATCCTATTATATAATGCTACTTTGTTATTTGCTACTTATCTATACTAATATTATAAAAAGTGGTACAGTTTGTGAGGTTGTATGGGTGATTTCTAAATCTACCAAACCGATTTAGATGAAATTTGGCATGGAGATAGTTTGAGACCCCAGAAAGGACGTAGGATAGATGGTATTCGCTTGGGATGATAATGTTAACAGGAAATATTTGTATTTTTAACCGACTTTCCAAAAAGGAGGAGGTTCTATGTTCGACTTTGTTTGTTTTTTTTTTTTTTTGTGTATGTTCACCGATATCTCCGTCAATTGTGGACCGATTTTGAAAATTCTTTTTTTGTTTGAAAGAGTATGTTTTGAAATTGGTCCCATTTTAATTTAGTGAAGGTCTGATGAAGAACTTCGGCGATACACAACAGAACTCTTCAATAAATAACGGCAAAACTCTCGGGATTGCTGCAATCGCACGTCTGTTTGTTGTTTATACCATTTTATAAAATAACATCACGCTGGTACGCTCTAAGGGGGTACGCAGATCTCTCATTTCACCGGTTATGTTCAAGTTTCATGTTATTCGGTTATCTATTCTGGAGTTATAGGGACCTTAATAAACAACTTGCTATTAGGTAGGTAAAACTAAAAAGGGATTTTTGCAAAAAAATACTACCGACTTCCAAATGAAAAACTACAATGTGAAAAATAACTTAACTTTTGGAAGTCGGTGTCCATATCGCAAAAAAATGGTACCTACTGTAGTGACCGGTAAATGGGGCAATTCACAGGCTCGTTCACGCACTTAATGACCACACTTCAACACGTCTGCTCAGGCCAGTGGCTCGCGCAATACAACATGGTGCGCACGAGATTGTGTATGTCTGTGTGGGGGAAAGTGGGGATGGCAAAGTGAACGTGTGAGTGAGACAGATACACTACATCCCTTCCTCATTAAAATCTTTATTAAGAATATCAATTCAATATTTATTCATTTTGTAAGAATGAACAAACAAGTTTTCATATTTGTTATTTTTATGTAATCATAATATTGTTTGTTCTTCACGTGACAGATTCTTGTATTTTAGTCACGATCTCAACATCCCTTCACCCTCCTATTTTTTCTTCAATTTAATGAGAGAAAATAAAGCTATCACCAAAACTCTGTATACTGTAATATTCCACTGTGTTCCATTTCTATAGTTGTTGTTAGTACGTGGATATTAGTTTGTGATACTTGTTTGTGTTTCTAGAATGTTACTGACACTGAAAAAAAAAAAGGTGTGAGTTCATGTATGTACTCAAATCTCTAATTTAATGGTAATCCCAATTTCTCCAATTTAATGGCAGCAAATCCCACCAATTTATTGGTAGCAAATCCCACCAATTTAATGGTAGCAATATCAACCAATTTAATGGCAGCAACATCTCACCAATTTAATGGTAGCAAATCTACCAATTTAATGGCAGCAACAGCCCTCCAATTTAATGGAAGCAAAACCTACCAATTTAATGGCAGCACAGCCCTCCAATTTAATGGAAGCAAAATCTACCAATTTAATGGCAGCAACAGCCCTCCAATTTAATGGAAGCAAACCTACCAATTTAATGGCAGCAACAGCCCTCCAATTTAATGGAAGCAAACCTACCAATTTAATGGCAGCAACAGCACTCCAATTTAATGGAAGCAAACCTACCAATTTAATGGTAGCAAAACCCACCAATTTAATGGCAGCAACAGCCCTCCAATTTAATGGAAGCAAACCTACCAATTTAATGGTAGCAAAACCCACCAATTTAATGGTAGCAACAGCCCTCCAATTTAATGGAAGCAAACCTACCAATTTAATGGCAGCAACAGCCCTCCAATTTAATGGAAGCAAACCTACCAATTTAATGGCAGCAACAGCCCTCCAATTTAATGGAAGCAAACCCACCAATTTAATGGTAGCAACCCACCAATTTAATGGCAGCAACCCACCAATTTAATGGCGGCAACCCACCAATTTAATGGCGGCAACCCACCAATTTAATGGTAGCCAAACCTGCCAATTTAATGGCAGCAACCCACCAATACGTTGCCCCACCTCGGCATTTCTTCCTGTATCGTGGGCGCGCTCACAAACATATAAACTCACACACACAAACACCCAGAACCGGAACAACCATCTGCAGGTCATACAAACATCCGTTCCGTGCGGGAATCGAACCCGCGACACGCAGCACAGCCGTCAATCGCTCAACCACTACGCCAACCGTGCGCCCAAAATTGAAAGGTAGAACAACCAACCAATTAAATGGCAGCGTCTTTTCACTCCAGCTATTCCTATAAGCATAATCAGCCTATAATGCTCCGTTTGCTGGCAAGCGTACCTCCCCTCTGCGACAGGGACAAGGCCTCAATCCACCACACGAGCTAAACATTGCCCGGCGGACGTCACACGTGCCCGAATCACCGGCAACTGGACATACGGTTTCCTCAACATAATGATGTTGACTTATAACTGAGAACTATTCCGTGACATTGTAAATCTGACAATCCTCAACACCAATGGACCACACACCTACGAAAGTGTTTACCCTTATGGTTTTACCAAAACAGTTCGGGGTAAGGTGTTAACGTTAACATTGCATATCTTCACAGCTAAATAACTTCAAGGCTATCGATCGATGAGGCACTTTGTTAAAACTGACATTTCGATAGTTGTCTGGTCCTGGCGGTATCTTTTTACAACAGCAGTGATCATATGGCTATTCTGATCCAGCGTGCTCTCCAAACTGTACACCACTTTAAATCAAATCGTTATCTACGTATATTGAGTTTAGATTTTCATTAGACTCATTCTACATGAAATAGACACTATTACACAACATGACCCGCCTTGAATCTAACCCAAATTGACATAACTCGACTAGGATCTAGCCATACCTTATGGCATCACCCGCTTATGATTAGCCAAACATATGCCATACGTTCTTTTGTTTCGCTTGAAATACGCTTAATGTTCAGGCAAACCATCTCATTTTAATGATGAATGCTGATCGTTTGCGTTAGTCCATAAACTAACCTTTTCGTCCGTTTGACGTTAATGAAGAACTCATATTCAAACTTTGTATTTGTAAGACATACACACACAGGTGTAAATCAAAGTACAAAGATAGCTATTGCTCATCGTGTCTTCTCAAATAGATTCAGGTGTCCTGATTTAAATACTCCGAAAACTGCAAATGTAAATTCTGTGTTTTATTATTTTATAGTGGCGCGAATCTCAGTGTCACAACACTTCCATTTAAATTTTCAGTTTAAAATAATTAATTTTGTAATGACTCAATATAATTATATGTACAATCAACAAGATTGAAGCCTGACCCACCATATACTAATTCTTTAACGGGTATTCTAACCCAATTTGGTCTAATCTTGCTTAAATATATATTTTTTAGCAACAACTTGCCATCGATTTGATAAGACAGTCATAGACTAATATATTATAGTGTGAAAGTCAGTGACAATTCGTTTAGCAATCTCGCCGTGATAAAAATCGAATGATATTTGCTTATTGAATATTTACTCGACATTTACTCGTAGTTATTTAGCATTTTCTTTGAATTCAGAATAAACTCATAAATAGTACACTTAATTGTTCGTATTTATTTCATCTAATTTTATTCTGCGTTTCCTTCTATTAGTAAACAATGCGCGACTAAAGTTAATTCTAATTTCTGCTTTATCACAATATATATTTTTGAACTAATGATCTACTTACTGCAATGAACAAAATGGTCATAGTAGTTGCGCGCCTGTATTGACACAGTTTTTTTTTTTTTTTTTTGGAACGTCTTAAATCCACCATGAGATGACTGGTGTATATATATAGTAAGAAAAATCTAATACAAACCTGATAGGGTCAGCAGCTCAACCCCTTTTGAAGAATGGTAGGCAACTGTCAGTTGATTTTTTGCTCAAAGACTGATCGTCACTTTAATTATAATCGTAAAAGTACGGACGGACGGATGCATGTCCACCCGCCAACCACGACAGAACCGCTGAACGGATCCGGACGAAACTCGGCACAGAGACAGACAACAGTCCAGAACAGCACATAAGCCACCCATCTTAGTAAATAATAATTAAATGTTTACTAGGGATAATTTTCGAACTGCGCGCGAGCGATTTAGTTTTTTTTTTCTTGCTCAGAATGTAATAAGTTTAATATATTGTTCCAAAGCGTACTGTATATGCTGCGTAGGCAATGAACAAACAACAAGGTCTTGAAAAGATTATTTCAAAGTTAATACAAATTTGTTAACTAACTAATATTGTAATTACAAATTGAATAGAAATACAAATTTGTTTATATTGTTATAAATCATTCATTCATTTTCTTTTTAGGTTTAATTTCTCTAAACCACGTAACTAAAACCCCGTATTTTATATAGCACTGTCATAGCATGAGTCACCGCTGTCTACAGCAGGAATTTGGACTCATATGCATGGCTTATGTAACCAAAATGAATATTGTATGCATAGCCTTAGGATGTTTGCAAATATTTACACGTGCCCATTATGAGCTCTTTTGAATCAGCGTGGCTTGACGTTATTCAATTAAATCTTGAGACCTACAATACACAATTTTTTTTTTTTTTTTTTTTTTTTTTTTTTTTTACCCAAACCACTTTTGATGATATTAAAAGTTATTGTTTATTATCATTAACATTTTAATCGGTAGACTCAATATGGGGTAGTCTCAGTATTGGCCATTAGGATGTACACTACATTGTTGCCCAAACCACCTTTGGTGATATTGAAAGTTACTGTTACTGTTAATTGTTGTTAATAAATACGTGGGCATTTCGGCCTATATTTACCTGCAATGTACACACACAACATAAACAGTTCATATATACCAAAGTTTTTAAGGCCTTCCATTAAGATTATATAGATAAGCCAGTATGGACACCATAGGCGTGGTTGTAACTGCAAACTGCACTAGAGTGCCTATAATCTTTAGGTTTACTGCTTGATTTCGAAAGTCCCGATGGCTAATTCCCCAAAGTAATCCAATCGAACTGCCGAATTGCTGAAACTCCATAGCATCGATGTACCACAATTTCAAATAGCTTTATGTGTCCGAATTGAAACGAAATCACAATATGCCGCTATAAAACATATGTAATCAAAACATATTTCCCGATCATTTGAAACCCCTATTTGAGTTATGACCGGTAACCATAAAATATTTCGACTAGTTGAGTAGACTATCGATTGTCTGTGGAAAAATTTCAAAGATATTCGCGTTGCAGACGCAGTAATTTGGTTTCAAAATAACAATGTATCGATTTTATTATTCTGATCAGATGTTATGATTTGAAATAGTAAAGTAAATTTTGTTACGCAGCTACCCACAAATACAATTTTGAAATCGTTTCAGAACAGCTGTTTGGTGTTTGTTTAACGGCACAGTTTTTTAATACTTAGACACTACTTAGTCATGGTCCTCGGCTCTTTGATTAGAATAACACGAATTTATTTACCTTCGTAATACTACATTTACTTTATTTTTAAAATCTGGAACGGTTATTTACTCAATACTTAGGCAGAATTTATTTTCCGCTACATAGTTATGTATTTAAGCAGTCATATGATGTTAACACAATAAATACGTGGGACACTCAGAAAGTTTTGCGAAACTAAAAAAAATTGTTCTATACGTACATATATTTTTATTAAATCTTTTCAAAGTACTTTCCACCAGCCTCTATACAAAGACTCATGCGCCTAAACCAGTTTTCAAAACACTTTTTCCAGTCCGCCGCAGACACCTCGTTTACAGCCTGCTCGAACGCAGCCAGCGCATCTTCCGGCGACGAAAATTGTATCCCTTTGAGCTGATTTTTTATTTTTGGGAATAAAAAGAAGTCACACGGTGCTAGATCAGGGCTGTAAGGAGGGTGACCCAGGAGTTTGACTGGCGTGCTGTCCAGGAAGTCCCTCGTTTTGAGTGCGGTGTGCGCAGGTGCATTGTCGTGGTGGAGCAGTAGCTAGCGGAGCCCTGTGTTTGGTCGCTTGTTGCTTATAACAGAGAAAACATCTGGCAAACATTTGGTAGTATACCATTCGGCATTAATGCTTCTTTGATCCCGTAAGGGAATTGATACCAAGTGGCCAGTCAAATTAAAAAAGCTAGCGATCAAAATCTTACCCCCGCTTCTAGATCGCTTCACTTTGGTAGGCGTTGGCTCATTTTGAAACACCCAAACAGTCGACTGGCGCTTGGTTTCTGGGTCGTATTGATAAATCCAGGACTCATCACCTGTAAAGATGTCGTAAACACGCCGAGACGAGCCTGCTTCAAATTTGTTAAGCATATCACGGCACCATTCTACCCGGGCCTGCTTCTGAGCATCGGTGAGGTTGTGCGGCACCCAGCGTGATACTATCCTCCTCACGCGAAGATGGCTGTGTAGAATCTCGTGAACGCTTCCCGATCCAATCTTCAATATGTGTTGAATCTCCTGATATGTAATTCGCCTATTGTCTTGGATTAAATTTTTCACTGCTAGCACGTTTTCTTCGGTAACAGCCGTCAAAGGGCGACCGCTTCTTTCGTCATCCCCCAAAGTTGGTCGACCGCGCTTGAATTCGTTATACCAACGATACACGGTTGCCTTGGAAGGGCCTTCATCCATGAATGCCATTTGAAGTCTATCGTACGATTCATCCGGTTTCAGGCGACACTTGAAATCGTATAAAATCATAGCTCTAAAATGTTCCCGGCGCAGATCCATATTTCAGTGAGACACAATACTTTGAATTAACTCGCAAAAAATGTGGAGGGAAATTTTGAAATTGGAACTTACTTATTTTTACTTATAAATAATCATATTTTCGAAAAACATTATAACTGGCCAGTCTCCCATATATAAAAACTTTTTTTCGCAATACTTTCTGAGGGGCCTGGTAGGTATTTACCATATACTTTTTTCATTTTTATCACGTGAGACCTGCTTAAACATCTTATTTACATAACGGAATGTGGGTGCCTAAACGATAACAAATAACCATGTGTCATGTCATGCATTATCTACTTACCCCAATCCTTCTTCTTTTTATTTATACAATTACACAATGTTACTTTACCCTCGTCGCCATTTGTAGTGACCGGTAAATGGGGCAATTCACAGGCTCGTTCACGCACTTAATGACCACACTTCAACACGTCTGCTCAGGCCAGTGGCTCGCGCAATACAACATGGTGCGCACGAGATTGTGTATGTCTGTGTGGGGGAAAGTGGGGATGGCAAAGTGAACGTGTGAGTGAGACAGATACACTACACCTACGAAAGACACCGACTTCCAAAAGTTAAGCTATTTTCCACTTTGTAGTTTTTCATTTGGAAGTCGGTAGTATTTTTTTGCAAAAAAGATTTTTATTGTATGTAACGAATAAACTTAACAACTACTGGACCGATTTCAAAAATTCTTTCACCGTTGGGAAGCTACACTATCCCCGGGTGACATCCCTGTATTCCCACGGGAACGGAAACTACGGGTGAAACTGCGAGGCATCCGCTAGTATTATATTTATATGCTAAAGTTTGGATGGAATAACGTTTGTTACTCAATCACGCCAGAACTGCTGCACTGATCTGGATGAAAGGAGAATGCCCATTTTGTAAGGGAACTTGGGCCCCTTTGAAAAAATGGTTGTATCTTGATGAATTTGGTTGTATATTGTAGAAAAACACGTTATATTCATAATTAGAAAATATTTTTCATTTATTTTGTGGGGTTCACGAGATATAACCATGTTTATGTTCTTGAAATGAACCCTTATTACAATGCAATAAGGTGCATACACATGTCCAAGTGTAGGTACCTGATCTGTTGTTGTCTGTACATATAAAGTAAAGGACACGGATGGAAAAAACACAAAATATAAGTCGTATTTTCGGATAATATTGAAATCGCAGACACGATATCTCATAAGGTGCCTGAGTTTGGGCAATCTCCTTTGGCAAAGAGGTAGATTAGTCTGGTTTAGTACATAAGCTACTTTTTATCCCTTGGGATGAAAAAAAAAACAAACAACCCTAATGCCATATTGACTAATTATTTACCTCTAGCAAAACAATAATAGTTATTTTGAATGTTTTTTTTAATTATTGTCTATGGCACTAACGAAAACCCGTCCGAAGTCATTCAAATCGCGACCGCTCTGCTAAGAGTGTACCGAAGAAAAATAATTGGATTTTTTTCTATCCGGTTCTGCTATTAGTATGGCAAAAAAACGTTTAATGCCAAAATAAATTATTTAGAAAATATTCTCAAGCACAACTTAAAAGACCCACTTTCATTACCAACTATTACTTATAGAAATATACTCATACAACATAAAACGTATTTACCTAGACCACTATATCATATCATGCCTCCTAACAAAAATCTAACGATATTTCAAAATATATTAACAGGCATTACTAACGGTAAATAAGGGAAGCTCAACAAACGGCGCAAAACAAAGTCACATATCAGCCATTTCCGGTTCCGTCGGAAGCGGATGTCACCCGTGCCCCCGCACAGCCGCGCCCCTCGCACCCCCCGCGCCCTCCGGCCGCCATTGTCCGAGCTATCGTTGGCGATAAACGGTTTATGTTCAAATAGATACTTGATATAGTGGGTCTATGATAGTGGGGATAGCCTGGGTATGTGTTGTTTTATGTTCGATAGTAAGCCATTGTCCGGAGATTATTTTTTCAAGAGACATTTACCAAAAACTAAGCGTGTTCTTACAGTATCCATTTGGAGATTAAACAGAAGAGAAGAGAGTCAATTGGTTTGTTGAACCAATTTTTTTTTTGTAAAAAATGGAAAGATCATATATGAGTTTTCATACAAAACTATTTTTAGTTTTTTTTTTTCCACTGTAATTACAAACTAAAATCCAATTTAAAATATTTTTTTGAACAAACCCGAGCCCGTGTGACGTCACAACGTTCATTTCTACTCATTGTAGCACATAACTGATACAGAGTTTTGACTTTTAACCGATTCAATCTTGTTATTATCGTCAATATATTGATGAATATCGAATATATTGATCATAAATATCGAACCTTAAAAGTTATCGTGCTTGCTTCGTACCATTATGTACGAATACTACAAAAAGTGCCCAATTATATGTGATTCGCGCAATAGCCTAGTACCTAGCAATCTACTAAATTTAAGCAATGTTCTATGTCTAACTAGATTCCAATTATAATGTGTTAATACTGTTGTTATCTTGTTCTAATTTAGTATTAGATTCGTATTAAATTCTTACTTTGATCATTAAAGACTGAGCATAGTAAATTTTTAAGGGAACTTACGAGCAAAGTTGACAAAGTTGACACACATAATTACGTAATTTGAAAACATGGTTTTATGGTGATATATTCATTATTTTATACTTAAATGACAGATATAGGCGTAAAACTAACATTTCTGTTTGAATTGTGAGAATCGATGAGATATTTACGGAAGAATTAGTGTAACGAAAATCTACCAAGTTAATATTTTTACGTTTCTGTTCTACAAACTTTTTAGTGTTTGTAAATATATAATATAGACATTAGTGTTCAATATTATTAAGGAATATTATCAATCTGCCTAGCCTTTAACCCAGTAACTAGGTAACACGATACCACTTGGCAAGACTGGTGTCAGATCTCAAGCTTCTGACTACCCGTAACGACTGTCAAAGATCATCAAATGGCAGCCGGGACCAACGGCTTAACGTGCTTTCCGAGGCATGGAGGAAACACGGTATGTTGAAATGGTCACCCATCCGCGGACCGACCTCGTCAAGCGTTGCTTAACCTTGATGATTGAACAGTGCGGCTGTTATTATTTAGCCACGAGCTCCTCTATTAAGGAATATGTAAATAATGGGAATTACCAAAAATTTTATGTATATGTCGGAAACACGAGGGCTTCCTTCCATATACCCTCGGTCCTGTGGGCTTATCGTGGGTAATGCGCGCACAAAGCAGGTAACTAATGCCGCTTTAGAGATATTCCATTGTCCAATTCTAGTAGCAAGTTGACGCGCCAATTTATAATCACTTTCTCTAGTCTGATACTTTTAGACGCAACTCCACCGGCACCAATAATGCCACTTATCACACGTAATCGCCATACGTCCCGCTCCAGTTCTCTCCAGGAATATCGTACTCTCTCTACCCAAGTCAACTCCGCGCTGCCACGCGCCTTCCCTCCAAATTGTCTGTCACTTTGCTCTAGGATTCAAATCCTTCACTAGCATTGGACACTGGAGAAAACTAAGTGTTACCAATCGAATAAAATCTAATTGAAATTTGAATCAGAAGCTAAATGTTGCCAATTAAACAAAACTGAATTAATAAGTTTACAAGCGATATTTCTTCGTTCCCAACTATTAAACATTTACCTTCCTCCGATATATATGTGTATTATATTTAGTGGTATCTAATGAAGTTTTTTGTTAACCAAAGTCAAAGTTTCGCGCCAATCGTGTTTGTTTACTTTTTATTTTACACCAATATCACCTACCTATATGTAAAAATGATTACGTTATGACAATTATGTTTCCTAATGTACCTGGTAAACAAAAATAACTAACACCGGTCCACTCTCACGTACCTGTTGTTCATTACGACTACTTTATTTATGCTCTAAACTTCCAGTTCGTCCATCAGGTGGGTATATTATCGACATTAGCCTTTATAAATCCTTTATTTGTTGTTGTTTATTAATATTTTTGCACTAATTTTCGGATATTTTTAGTCAATCCACGTGTAGTTGACACTATAGTATCATGATTTCCTTGAACGTTATGACGTCACCAACATGGCGACCAATTGTGGCCCGTTTGTAGTCACGTGGTTCTTTTCAAAATTTTATCGATTTTTAATTGCTTATAATAAATTGAAAAAAGATATTTAAGAGTTTTTTGAAACGACAATATAATTTAAGTTATGTAAAGTTTCGAAATACATTAAAAAAATCATCATTTTTTTAAATTCAACAACCCAATTACACTGGCGCGACGCAAATTAAATCTTTGTCGTCTATTTTACCGGAGCTTCAACTATGGCGACCCGTCCGATGGAATTCTTCAAAGCATCCCGGTACGTTGTACGGCGCTGTGGACAGCTATCAAAGTGATGGGGAAGGTATTCGTTTATGCAACCTTCCGCATTCTACAGGTATCCTGGTTGATATTGGCAAATGGATTAGTTTTTATGCAGGATTAGGTGCAAAATATTACAGAAAAAATGGAGGAAACTTATCAGAGTTATGTAAAAATGTTGAAATACCTCGTTACTAGATTAAAAAAGAAAATACTTTGTCACGATGAGCTTCTGCTTATCATTGTGACTTGCTAAGTGTTATCATGTTGTCACCTTGAAATTAACCCGAATGCATCAGTCTGAAGTCGTAAGCAAACATTGTCAATGCACGACCATGCATTGTAGTCCGTAGCAAGATATTTATTGATCTTCTTAATTAATTAACTACTTTAATTCTTAAACTAAACATTGAAAATCATCTAGCCTATTCTATACTTTTTTTATCTTTGCTCAAAATGCAATGATTATAATCTTATGATAACTGAATTATTGAATTCGTGAGAAACAGGGATGTTTCTTGGGTAGAAAAATGACAATTCTATTTAGTCCGTCAGTGAGAATATCAAATAATATTGGTTCCGTATTTTTTGCTTTATCAAAGAAATAAAAATTAAAAAAGATAACGCGCATCAAAGTTCAGGGATGGGGAGCTTGTGACGTCACTATGTCAGTATAATGTGTAGCACACCATGACGTCACACGATATTTCAACGCACTGTATCGTCGTAATTTTTTGTTTACGTGGCAAAAGAAAAAAAGATACAAAAAAATAATTTTTGTTTGTGGTTATCTAACTGAAGGACTAACTAGATATTTTTTTTCAACTACCCTAGACTCCGAAAGTCTGAATAACATTATAAAATTAAGATGAATCAATTTGACATTTAGAACTCCCCAGAGAACTTCGCAAATAAACCATAAAATGAGAAACAAACCTACTGACAGTGTAGTAAAGTCGTGACTAGGTTGGTGGATATGTCCGTCTACCCGCGTTTGTAATAATTTATCACAGGGAGAGTGTATTGGTTCATGGGAGCGATGGATGAGGGCTTTATATGGTGTTTGTTAACCATCGGCCCGCCATTCATCTTTGGGAAGTTCTCTCGAATTGATTTTGCCCTGGGTTTGGGTTAATCAGCGGTTGTTGTTCCAATGAATAATTGAAGGTCTGAATTAAAATTTGTCCTCATGTCAAATGAAACATCGATATAACTTTTTTCACACAGCAATTTGAAATAAACCTCCATAGAAAATATTGAAGGACCTTAAAATACCTACCTGCCTATTCCACCATGACTGGACCATTTTGTCCAGTCCTTCTTTGGTTGGCTACTATAAAATGTTTAAAATCTAGTTTATTTGAGTTTAATAGACAGGCAAAAACTAGGGAGATGATGATGATGATTTAGGTTGAAGGAAGAACTTTTTTTATTACTTAATGCAATTATAATGACCACAAAAATGTTTTTAAATGGAAAACTACAGTAATATGACTTCATCCCCACAGATAACCCTGAACTAATCCAACAACCAAACGTTCAAAACATAGAAATAAAACTTTGCATCGCAATGTAGCGCAAATTCTGTACCAGACTCGACTCAAAGCAATTTGTATTGAAAACTACTTGTAGCCGTAGCGCGTCTACGCGGCTACGAGCTACGAGGGCCGTAGCGCTACGTGCTACGAATTTCGTAGAACTGTATGCAGAAGTTCTGGTTTTAACACTATTTAGGCATTTTTACATACATTATTGCTTATGCATTATTAAAATGGAATTGTCATGAATATGTGCAATCTGAAGTTTGAGTGTATTAAGTGGCTTTGTTGGCAGTGTAAGTTTATTTTTCGTGTATTTTGTGCTCTGGTTCTTCTGCATAAAACTTTTGTTGTGACTCCTTGCTCTGAAATCGGGGTGCTTTTAGCAGCAAAAAGACTGCCCCGCTTGAGCCGTCGAACAAGCTGTTCTAAATTGAGCTGCTCAGGTGTATTGTGTGTTTAGCTGATTTTTGCTTGTGAGCATTTTTCTAAAAAATGTTGCAAGGTTGCTGTGAAATTATGGTCGCAACTTGCATAAGTTTTCAATTCAAAGGTGTTGATTTATTTTACTGAGTGTGTAATATTTGTAAAGTAATAATCTAAGTTCTGTTTAGAAGTAGATTCGTAATCTGTCAAAAAACTATGTGTTTGTTTTCGTTGATCTTTTATATAGATCAATGTCAGGTAAGATAGAAATCAAACGCAAGCATATCATTAGAAATAATAAAATATTCTGAAATAAAAACCATTATAATGCTTCAATCTTCTTCGGTTTTTTTTCTAATCTGTCTTCAATTCCTTATCCCTACTGTTTTTCCGACCTAAGGAGATAGTAATCAATTGAAGCAGTATTTCAACATTTCCTTCCGGCGCAAAGAGGACGTGAAAGAACTTGTTTAAAATGCAAACTCGTCCTCGTTGATCGACGTCGAACTCCAAAGTATAAACGGACGATTTTTCTCCGAACACAAGTAAATCATTCAGCAAATTAAACGAGCCTCCAAAACGATCCGACAGAAAAAATTGATGGATTTAAGGTTCCGTGTGTGAGGAATTTTATTGGAGTTTCTTATCACACTTCTCTTTAGGAGTTTTTGGTATTTAATATGTTTTTCGTTTCCTGGTAGGGCAGGTTTTTTGTCAAACCAGGGCAGAAATGACTTTGTCATCACTACATAGACAGACAGACAAAAGGAAGCGACTAAAACAAAGTCGCTTCCCGCTGTCTGTCTGTCCCTATGTATGCTTAGATCTTTAAAACTACGCAACGGATTTTGATGCGGTTTTTTTTAATAGATTAAGTGATTCAACAGGAAGGTCTATATGTATAAAAAACACTTTTCACGCGGGCGAAGCTACTCCCTTATAAGCGATAAATTTCCTGACTTGATTGTGTCTGTGGTATTAGGAAAACTCTTTATTATAATCAACTTTGCATAGTAAATCTTTGGTTGTGGCCAATGGTTTTCTACTGTCGAACGTATCTTCTAGTAAAAGGTATTTTTACGGCTAGAGCGGGTATCGTCATAGGATGCCCAAGCTGCTTCACATACCAGCCAATTTGGGCAGTCCGGACTCAATTAAGTGCCTACCGACTAAAACACACTCATAATTCCTTACAATTAATCCACAGACATGGTGTCCGTGTCTTTATTATTTTAAACATCGTTTGCTGCGGCCAACTCAACATGCATGTGGCTAACTTTTTTTCACCAAAAAAAAAAGAAGAAACGAAAAACGCAGAACCCTCTGACACCAATTCAAACTCTGACCTGCCCAATGTTTTTGCGTCCTCACTTAGAATTTCACGGCGTCACGGCGCGAGCGGCATTAGCGTCCCCAAGCCGACGGCACACGGCGGCACTAACTTCATGAGAACTCAGATTTTTATCAGTTAAGAGAATACTCACTCGCAGGGATGTCTCTTTTGTGGTAGATGATGACAGCTCCGAGAACTGTTTTGTTGGTTCACCAGTGTTTTATTTAAAAGTAAATATCATCATCGTTCCAGCCGAAAGATCAAGTCGATTGTTGAACATGATGTGGCGAATCTTGGGGTAGGCCTTCTTCCCCAAGTTTCACCGCATTGTGTGGTCCTTTGCATCTCGCATCCAGCGGATTATAACACTATAAAAAACAAAAATAAAGTATTACAAAAGTATAAAGTTATTATTACGAACTCTTAAACAAAGATGTGGCACACATTTGACGTATTATCTGACCACCTAACTTCGCTACAGATTTGTAGTTGTTGTCAAACTAGAAGGCTTTTCATGATGCAAATCAATTAGAATAACGTGTTGCAATTCTTCTTCTTCGTCAGTTACACTCTTGATTGGTCGTGGTCAGCATGTCGCAGTGAGACACCGTGCTGCCACGATTCGCCTCACGATGCGACGCTATCCCTCCCTATCGGCTGTGACTCGTGTGCACTCATGCAGTGGACTACCTAATGCAGACTTGATCTGGTCAGTCCATCGCATGGGTGACCTGTCGCGAGCTATGGTTCCTCCAACTTTCCCCTGGACCACAAACAGCTCAATAGAGTCGTTGTCTCATCGGGACACGTGACTGAAGAACTGAAGAATCCGAGCCTGGACTATATCGATAGATGCAGCTTGATGCCGAGTTTTTGGAGAATAGATACATTGGTGCAAAATTCAATCCAGGATACTTCAAGCATTTTCCTCCAGTACCACATTTCCAGAGCGTCTATTTACATCAATTAGTAACAGTGAATTTCACTGTTTCCTCATGTAGGTAAAGAAAGCTTTATTAATTGGGCATTAAACTACTCACGCATTCTAATACCTTAGAAAGATACGACCATGCACTGTCCGTACGTGAGAAGGTTCTTTATTCTCTCTAAGAAAATCCGTTGCATATAGTATTTACATACAAATGATGGAATAGAAACAAGCTTTTAAAATGAATTGACAAGATTATGTGTATTTCACTATGGTATTCTATTACTATTTAGATTAGACTTGATTCATTATGTATTATTTAAGTCAGTATTTTCATAAGCAGACAAAAATATAACATTCGGTCAAATGCCTATTGTTGGCAGCCCTATCAGAAGTCAATTGTAGGTGTCGTAAAACGGAATGTGTGTGTTGCTATCGAACACTACCTGTGTTTAGTCGCAAGTGTGTTCAAGTGCTATCGAAAAGTAATTATCTATGAAATAGTCGCTGAAACAGGAGCATTTCAGCTGTGGAGTGTATTTATGTAATGATTGGATTGGGTATAGAATTACAAATGGAATAACTCCGTTTTGGTTGAACAAAGGAGTGACTTAAAAGTTTTAAGTACAATCTCAAAGGTACTTTTGAATTAACAGACAAAAAAACGCTAGTTGCACATTCACCAGCGACAGTAGGTCTCTATGGAGAAGAAAGGGGCGAGAAAATTCACGTATATTTCTTTTCCATCAATAAAATTTAATTACAAGTATTTGGTTACATCATTCTTGTTGGAAAATAACTTATAACATGTACTTAAATGTTTGTTTGCTCTTATGGTAGTACCTAAATATTATGATTAAACTTCCTATTAAGCATACTACGAGTCATGTGAATATAAGGTTATAAGAGACTGAAAGCCGTGCGCTTCAGTGAATCGAGGTCCTGCTGAATTGCAGAACCATGGTAGTACCTGCAGCATCCGAAACGCGTCTTCAACACTTAAGGCGTTTTATACCCCCAAAGTGAAGTTAACCCACTAGCTGCTTGTGTAAAGTATTTGGAAGTAAGATTTAGCTTATTCTCCATTCTGATAGTGGCGAGGCAATAATATACTTTATGCTTATTACTTTTTTTTACAGCCTTTTCTTGCCCACTACTAGTAGTTAGTTGCCTAGGCAAAGGCCTCCCCAAATCCTTCCATGTATTCTTTTCTTGAGCTACCTCGGACCAGCCTGCAATTGGCGTCTAAGTCGTCTCGACACTACTTTATGACAAAATAATCAACACCAAAACTCTATTATTCACACCGTATCCTTGAAACTTCATTCTTGTCTCGAACTTACACGAGTATCCGCTCATGTAAACTTAAACAAAACTACAGGGAGTTAATAGCTCAGTTCGGCTCAACTCGGCTAAGTTCGGCTCACTTCAGCTGCTCTCGGCTGAACTCGGATCCGCTCGGCTAAGCTCATTGAATTTCATATGCGTGTGTTAAGCTCACCCTACCCGGATATTAGTCAAAGTACAGTCAGCTATAATTGAATATGCCTAGTGTGATAATTGGTCGATACCTTTGGATATTTCTTGTATGAGGGCAATTTGTGGCTGTATGCATTTCATATAGTTATGTCAGATTGTATGTTCAAAATGTTAAAAAAGGCACGAGTACTATAATAAAATGATTGGCAGAATTTGTTTCGAAATCTAAGCTAATATAAAGAGTAACTTTTTTTGTTTATGTTTTTTTTGTATCTATTCTGTTTGTAAAAGGTAATCTCTAGTGGTTGTCTGATAACAATTATCTTTCACATACAGATAGCTGCACTTCTTTGTGCCATAGGCTACTATATAATCCGGAAAATACACCGTTCCCTTGGGTTAGGCCACGAGAGTAAAGCCGCAAGGAAAAGCTAGTATCTTATTTTGAAATTGATAATACAAAAGAAAATAATCTCATGGGCGAAAAATTCAGAAAAGTTGAATTCGCATTGTAAGTCAATTTTAGTACCCTTAACTTTCATACGCACTCAGCATAATTTCTCCAGATTTTTATTATTCTAGTCCCTAGAATTTGAAAATTAAATGAACCAGAACAATCGACCAGATAATTGGCATGCTGACTGTACTGGCCCTATGAATACAGTTAGAACTTCTAATTGTTGAATTAATTGCCGATTTGGCCTCCATGTTATCAATTAATATGTTTTTACTTCTAAATTCGAATTTGAACGGTTATGCCTCCAGTTACTAACCGCTAATATGTATGTAGAACTTTTGATATGAGTTTTAAGTGTATTTGTATGAAAGCTAGGTTATTAGGGTTTAAATTATAGATAGTGATGACGATATAAAGAGACAATCTGGTCAATGTTGAACTAAGTGATTAAAAACATTACCCTCCTTCCGCAGTTGGACAAATAGTTAATGGCTTCATTCAGTAGTGTGGGAGAAAATATGATTTAAGCCTTTTTAAGTCTTTTTAAAACAGCGTTGTCAGAACGTAACTTTTGTTACATTTTACGTAACTTTTGACCTTCTCATGTAATCTCCATGAAACACGACTCAAAATGTAACTTTTACGTAACTTTTAGGAGTTAGTAAAAATATCTAAATATTTGCCAGCAAACAAAAAATAATCGTGAAACGGAACGCATCTATGGAAGTTTTCGTTCGTCGTGTTGTTGCACCTGATTTTGTGACACACAAAAAGACTTACTTTGCATATTCGCTCACTCACTCACTCACGTAACTTTTTAAATATTCCATCCCGCTCCATCACTCCGGCGAGCAAGTGAGCGATTTAGGCATAGCACGTACTGCGATTTTTATTCGCGCGATTTTTTTCCGCCCTTTCTGCGAACTATGGAATTGAATGAAGCTGCACGCAGTGTGGTAACAAAATCGCGAAAAATAATACAAAAAAAAACGCGCGATTAAAAATCGCAATGCGTGTTAAGCATTCGTGTCGTTTTCCACATAAAATAAGATAATGTAACTTTTCTCATGAAAATGTAAGTTTTTGAGATGTGTCATGTAATATTTGACTATCTGCCACTGGCAACACTGTTTTAAAAGGTATTAGCATTAGCATGGAATATGCTTCCATAAAGTGTTGTGACAGCTCCCATACTGAACTGTTTGAAGAACAGTTCGAACAGAACAGATTTCTTCAAACTATCTGAAACAAACGCATCATCTAACTAGCTGCTAGTATGTCCTATCATTAATATTATAATTTTCATCTTCTTCAGCTAATACACAGTTGTTGTTTCAGCCATTGGGAAGAACATGCACAAATCAAGAGTTATAAATATCCACTCCATGGATTTCCCTGGAGTATTGAATGGATTGTTTTTTGCAGTCTCTTATACAAATAAGAGACTGCAAAAAACAATCCATTGCCTATTAAGCCTATTGCCTATCATTGGGTCTTTGGACCTTTATTATTTGCCATTGGGAAGAAGATGCACAAATCAAGAGTTATAAATATCCACTCCATGGATTTCCCTGGCGTATTGAATGGATTGTTTTTTGCAGTCTCTTATACAAATAAGAGACTGCAAAAAAACAATCCATTGCCTATTAAGCCTATTGCCTATCATTGGGTCTTTGGACCTTTGTTATTAAGTTTTATGAAAATGGCAACTATGGACGAGGCAAGTAGGTATATAATTCCTTTATTCCAAATGATAAATTATGACGATGTTCCAGATTCTAATCAAATAACAAAACCAAGTAAAGCCTAAACCAAAACAAACGAACACTATGTCCTAAATATATCTACAACAAATTACTTCATTCATTCACAACGAACATTTGACGCTTTTGTGCGTCAAACTGACGGCCTCTGATTAATGTCTCTACACCACACAGCAACACCGCCTTTGTACGCATAACAATACAGCGTATATTCCTTTGAATTGTAGCACACAAAATAAGACTACAAGTAAAATATTTCATGGAATTATGAGCTTTAGGAGTTGGAATTTAAAGGTGGTAGTTCTGTGTGTTTGGATGGACACAATGCTCAGTAAGACCCGTAGGTTTGATTTATTTCGAAGGTATTGGGCCATTGTTACCTGTGACTTTTCCTTCGGGACACTATTGTGGTGGCGCTCTATTAAACAGGTAGTTTCTGAGCGATAATATTTTGAAAGATGGTTGGAATCAAAAGGGAATTCGTATTGGAAGTTCTATATTTTTCGGTGTCGGTTTTGGTTGTGTTTATTTATTTGTTAGAGTTCTGGCATTTTCCAAGTGCCAGAATACACGCCAGTGAACCAGTTTCAGTGTGTGGTACACTGGAATTTCGAAAATGTCAGTGCACAGTATCAGTGCTTTAAATAAACCCAAAGTCGGAGCTCTCCATGTGGCTACATACTGGTTGTACAAAATTTTAATCAAATAGAAAGAAAGAAAGAAAAATATTTATTTGTGACCCGCACAGGAGACACGAGAAAATAAGCATACACTTAAACAATAATAAAATAAAAACCCTGTGCGAGACCAAAAAGGCTCCTATCTCAGCATGTGCAGCGATATCCAAAAAAGTAATAACGCTGCGCTGATATTCTGATAGGGCCTACTGTTGATGCCACGGACACACTAACGGAAACAGGACTTATATACAATAAAATAAAATAGAATAATATATAAATAACAAACAAAATAGAACGAAACACTGAATGTGGGTCAAAGTATGTGTAAGTATAATACATATATACAAACGCGATGCTCAAAGATCTTTTGTCGAAACCGTAGACAACCGACAGAGCGCGCGGAAAGAGTGGTTTATTAAAAAAAAAATCGACAGTAATAAAGAAGTACCGAAGAAGGATGATATAACAATTTTCATCATCAACATCATCTTCTTGCCCAGGTCTGCGATATTTGGGGTCGGCTTAACTCATTGTCTTCTTCCATTTTCCCTAATAACTGTTACCTTATTTTCAGGCTAATTATTTCACATCCTCTGCAATAATCAATCGATATATCTGCGATATACAGTAATCCTAAATAACGTAATATATAAACCATTTCTAGATGAATCTTTCAGATACAAAACGGCCATAATCACGTCCACATTTTTCACACATGGACAAAAAACATCGTCCCGAATCTACCAAAAGAAATTTACACAAACGTGGTCCTTTTCAATTTATCATTCGACCCAAAAGACCCGTTATTATCTCGCCAGTTACATGATTACCTCAGAATTATTTTCTTTCTTTCGGTTCCTTCGTTTCCCGTTCACCGTTGGTCGTGGTCGTGCGATCACGTACGAATAGTTGCTTAGAGATGGAAGGAAACGGTTGCCTTGCGTTCTAAAACAATTCTGGGTTCCTTCGTGAGTTCGTGAGTGAGGTAGGTGCTTGAGAATTTTATCGAGGTGTGAGGAAAGCTTAGTTTGTTGGCCGATTTAATGTAGAATAATAGGTACTGGACATGGTGAAAAGTTCTGGCATATTCACAGAAATTAAGTTGATTAATGTGATGAGAGATGTATTAAGTATTCGAGCGTATGGCATTTGTGGCCTACAACACCTGAAAAACTGCTTTAGTCTATTTGGTAGCACCTAGTATTTCCATGAAATTAAATTGAGCCGAGTCTCATTTAGCATACGTACCAAATTATTTTCTTAATACCTTTGTTTTAGCAATTTATTTAAGCTAATAAACGAAACATTATTCGCTTTATTTCATTTTTACGATGAGATATGGACACTGTCTTAGAACTTGCTTAATTATAGACAATAAATAATTCATAAGTTGTGGGTAGAGAAGTGTCCACCACCCTGACTTTGTTGAGCCCTAGAAACATCTACCGCGTGGTCATGAACTGTAGTGGCCTATATGGAAGGTATTGAATCGGCGGCTACCCAAGTAGGCCGCTGCAAATATAGTTTGGAAAAATGGGGGATTATTGATTTGTCCAACACCCGGTGCGAGTGCGGTGCCCCTGTACAGACTATGTCCCACTTGCTGGAGTATCCTGGCTGTCCATTCACTTGCACTCTGTAAGACCTGTACAGTGCTTCTGACGCTGCAATAAGCGTAGCCGCCTACTGGGCCCAGACAATCTAATTAAATGTGCTATCGAATCGAAACGAAGAATTATTCATCAATGTATTCGACATATTTGTCGTTAAGAGACAGTTTGACAAGACAGTTCTATGCACGCCCGATTGCTATTGAAGCATCGCCCAACCCAGTCTCGACACCTAACCAAAGTTCACTTGACTTGAAGAGCACACCGTACTGAGGCCCATTTCGGTCAGATTTCAACTTGAGATACACTTCGGCATGTCCGTCTATATGCCCGTAATTTACATGTATCCACAGAGAGCCTGGACAAACGTTTATAAACACCACGGATGTTTGTTCACAGGTAGAACTATGTATGTGAAATGGTTTGGTTAAGGGTCATACAAATATTGGACACAGGTGTTTTGGAGGTAAAATAGATGTCTGGATTGTGTGAAATATTTGGAAAATGGGCAGGCAGATGTTAACGAGCTCGTTTATAATTAAGGTACGCGATTGCGATTAAAGGTAAGAATTAAAAAAAGTTAATTCAAAAAATCAAAAAACCTGACTGCTTAAGAAGTAACTAAAAAGACGTAAACAAGAAGACAAAAATGCCGTGCAGTTGGAGGATACATATTCGTGAGCTGGCTGACCAAAACCTGATGTATCCACGATTTTTCTTTTTTCCAATTTTAATGTAGCCAGTGACACTCGCAAAATCTGCCATCGCGTTTGGTCTCTAGAACGCCACATAGGAACAAACATGCATACATAGACTGATAAACACATTACCCTCCTTCGGCAGTCGGGAAAAAACTGTGGGGTAACATCGCAGAAAAATAGATGCAGAGACGGTAGATGGAGTGTCGGCAGACCAACAATCAGATGGGGTGGATGATATTTAATAGATCTCGGGTAAGAACTGGTTGTGACTTGCTCATACCAAGAAGCAAGAGAGAGGAGGTCTATTAACTCACCAGTGGGTGATAGAAGGCTGGTGATGACGATAATGAAAGAAAACTGTACCCCTTTGACGTTTTTTTCAAAAGAGATATTATTAAATTGTCCAAATAAAACCAAAATATTCACCAATCGACTAAAACCCATCCTTACCCGAGAAAATCCATCTCAAAAGGCGGAGAAAATTAAATTACTATATCCACGAGGCTAGAAAATTTCGGCGAAACATTTTCAGATGTACGCTACGTGTGCGATAGAAAATGGATAAAGTAAATTGTAGCATTTGTTTTGATGGTCCTCGGGCACACTGCGACGGACAAAATGATCTACAAACGTGTATCTAGCTATTTAGGGTTAGATTAAATCTTCTTTGGACTTTATTTAGAAATGATTTTATATTTAATGTTCTAGGTTTATATTCCAATATTAATTATTAAGGATATACTTACTAATATTATAAATGCGAAAGTAACTCAGTCTGTCTGTCTGTCTTCTTTTTCACGCCTAAACCACAGAACCGATTTAGATGAAATTTGCTATGGAGATAATTTAAGAACCTGGAAAGAGTATAGGATAGCTTCTATCCTGGAAATCATCCTTAAGAAGGTGGAAAGGGGTTTGGCAGTTTGTATCGTGAAAAATTAAAGGAGTTGGTAATTAATAACAACCACATCGATATTCAATGTTACTAACGCTTGGTGTTGACCGGTAGATTGATGATTACTACTTATCTGATCCCGATACTACGAATCCTCCGTGGCTCAGAAAGCACGTTTAACTGTTGTTTCCAGATGTCATTTATAGGTATTTGAGAGTCGTTACTGGTTGACTTTTGACATTAAATCGTAGACCAGTCTTGCTAAGTGTGTCTCAGCCCAATTACTGGGTTGTGGAGGTCAGATAGGCAGTTGCTCCATGTAAAAAATAGTATTTAATCGCATCTGGTTAGACTGAAAGGCGAACCCAATATTGTTGAAAAAAGGCTAGGCGGTTCAAAAAGGGATTAAACGTTGTTTTATTCCGAGCTAGATTTAGTAGTGTAATCATTAAAGTGTCGAATTTAATAATCTTACTTTCTAAAGAAGATCTTGTGAATGTAAACTAATGGTAGACAAATTTACAGTAATGTAACTTATACATTAGAGCAACACAATGGCTAAAATTTATAAGTTTATTGGCAGAAGTATACCCATACATTGAGGCAAAGGCTCAGCTAGCTGCCAAAAAGTTGGGATTCCTTGCAAAGGTGAAAAGGCACTTGACGCCGGAACAGCTGCTCAACTAGTATCAAGCGCAAGTTCGATCATGTATGGAGTACTGATCTTATCTCTGGGACGGATCTGCCAAATACTAGCTAGTTCATAGAGTCGATTGAAAAGTGGTCCCAGAAGCTCATCGGCAATGAGTCACTGGTCAAGTCAAAGCTCCAGAGCCTTAAATATAGTCGCCAAGTTACCAGCTTGTCGGATTTTTATCGGTTGCGTATGTGCGATGGAATTACATGAACTAATTCTGCCTAGCCCATTTCTTCATCAGACTACGCCATCAATGCATGGTAGACATCCTATCCATACACACTAAACGTTTTGGGAATACTATTATTTATTATGCGTACAAATAAGGAATGAAATTCCCTGCTGAGTCTGTACTTCCCAATAGCTAGAATCTAGGGGTATTTAAGTCCTCCCTCCCCCGGTGTAATACATATAGAGGCGGAGTGGCTCAGTAGCCCATCCCTAGGGCTCATAATCGCTTACCATCAGATGAGATAGTGGTCAAGCGCGAGCCAATTTTAAATAAAAATTAGGTACAAAAACAACGTGAGCGGGGCCTTGGGTGACAGCTAGTAGTTAATAAAACCAACAACTACCGGAAACTAAAGGAAAACTTCAGAAATGAAGTATTCATTGACATAGTTATTTATTAGCCTTAAAAGCTTAGACAACTCTCAGACTCACCCTTAGGTTCAAAATGACCCTTACCCTCAATCAAACTAAATAACCTCTGGATTCAATTCCATCTTTTTTCTTACAAACGCTAAAATGTTCGAGAAAATAGAAAAAAATAGGAAAGAAGTCACGTAGGCTTGTCCTTTATCCGTGAGATCCTCACATGAAGTTAAGTGAAGACTAAACAGTTTCTGAGCAAGATGTTAACTGGATAGTTTATGTTTTTACACGTTATAGTGTGGGGGTAGATGCTGCATAATCTGAGGTGGTGTTAGGGGACGCACTGGGTGGAAATAACGCTGCAATTAATTATAAATTAGCGCTTAATTATCACGTGAAATAAACTTTGTATTCCAAAATCTAACAATTCAGCCTTAGGTAACAAATAATGGAATATTCATTTGATTTTTTTGCAGTACACCAAACTTATCATGACACATATAAGACATACAAGTATACAGATGAGCTTTTTACTCACAGTTTTATGCGAGCTAACTTTTGAGTGAAAGAAAAGTTTACATATTTAGTAGCTTTGAAGCTGATTGATAGTTATAATATTCGTTTAAAGTTAATAGCGCAAACATTATTTGCCAATGCATGATATTGAAAGCAGCTTTCCGGTCATGCTCGTGTCACTACAATGGCCATTTTGCTGAGATCTCCCATTTTTAACTGTTACTCGTATATTTGATTTGACACCAATTGATTACCGCACGCTTGCTCGCCTTCACACAATCATTGTCATTTGCAGTCGTCTTGTCTCTACCCAGCAGAAGGCAAGTGAGAATCCGGGGTCCATCGGTGATTCTCATTAATAAGCGATTATTTACTTTTTCACTTGGTCTGTACCTGGCAATATTCATACGTAAATAGTTTTTTTTCTTCAAACGCAGCGTTTTCCCCGCTCCAGTGCGTGTACCGCCACACGCAGCCTGTCTCGTTTGATTATGCTAATGTATGTTTGTGCACGTGCCCGCGGCGAATACGCGCGTTTAGCAAACTGATGACTTTACTTATGTGTTTACGTTTAGCTGCCCGAAATAGTCGTATTATGGTCAGCAGCTAAACTAAACAGCTATGTAGTAATACTAATAGTAATTTATAGCATTATTTTGACTATTAAGATGAGAAAAGTTCCGTAACAAAGTCAACTGTAAGAAAATCGTTATTGGAATAAAAGTGTCAATACTTCACGCGCGTTTTTTACTAACAAAATTTCAATATAATCTTCTATACAAATAAAATGCTTTGTCCTGAATGACTGACTGACGGATCAACGCACAGCCTAAACCGCTGATCGTAAAGACATGAAACTTGAAGATTATGTTTTTTTTATGACGTATATATACGTCCGATAATAAAGGATTTTTGGCAATTCCACCCCTAAGGGGGTCAATAACGGGGGTTGAAAGTTTGTCTGCAAACTAACGTTTGTACCAAAATTCTTGATACTTGGTACAAATAGTAATCTAAGTAAATGATAAAGGTTGTCACTAATAGTTTATCGAAATTACCCCCAAATGAAGATTTAGGGGGTGTTGAAGTTTGTATGGAAGAATCTTATTTCTTAGGTTAATAAACTTGAAACTTGACATAAATACCAACCTATGTAAACAATAAAGGTTATCATTATAAGTTTTTTTTTAAACTAACCCAAAGCTAATCTTACAGGACAGGTTTTCGTTTTTGACGTAGGGTTCTAGGGGAGCACTGAGCAGGCATTTTCGGAAATTCAAGGGGTTAAAAAGGGACAAAATCTGTTTGTATCAAAAGGCCAATTCCTTGGGCATAAAATAAATAATCGAAGTTTACTTAACTTAACTTTTTTTTAAATCACTCCCTAGATAGGGTTAAGGGGTGTTAAAGTTTTGCTGAGGAAGGTTACTGCGGAATCTTACTAACATAAACGAAAAATAAAAAGAGAATAACACATTTGTGTTGTTAAATCTCGACCCTCAACTGGGCAAAAATGAGGTTATTAAGTTTTAGGGGAGGATTTTACTTTGTGGTGGTAACCCAAAATGTATTATTTTTTAAGTCAAATAACAATGGTCCCAAACCAATAAACCCTGTATATCCAAGATACCCCATTTTTTATTAATTTAATAATAACTTAAATAATATTAATTATCAAGAATTTTTGTCGCCTTCACTAACTCCAATCAAGAGAGTCAGTTACAGGATAAACGAAATCACGCGAATGAAATCGCGGGCAAATTGCTAGTATACACATAATATTATTAGAGATACCGCTACCGATAGCACGATATGATTTCATAGAATATGTTACATTGTAAATAAGAATATACACAACAGCTTACTGTTCTCGCTAGAATATTATTTATTTATTTAGACTTCATGCACAAAGGTACAAAGGCGGACTTACTTAATTCCTTTGGCATTCTCTACCACTCAACCAAGGGTGGCAAAGAGACAACATGGCGGGTGCATAGTTTAATAATAAAAAAAACTAGTAGTTATTATCCTAAAATAGATAAAATACACGAACATATATATTGAATATAATATATATTATATTATAGACTATATAAGAACACGTTGGATAAGTTGAGCAACAAACTGTGATGAATTTGATACCTATTCTGTTATAAAATTATTCTGACTCGCCTTTATCTACTATGTTCTGTTTGACAGTGTAATGAGTTAACTAGGTTATAACGAAATTGATTGTATGTCGTACACGTAATTATAATTTTATTAATATGAATATTCCTACAAAATATATTAAGGCTACACGATAATGGCTCAGCGCGTTTTCATTGACATTTTTGAGTGGATTATTCCTATAAAAAAAACTCTGACATATTTTAGTCGCAATGTCGCATCGTGCCTCTTTGTAAGGACTTAAACTTTCCTCTCATTTTGCTAAAAAAAACTGCAAATAAATATCCTCGACCGATTCATAGTGAATACCTAATAATAAATGCTTTTATTGCCACTTGACTCAAATTATTTTCGTCAAGACTTTCCCTATAACAAGCAGCTTCAAATTATATTAATGATTTGATTTTCTAGGAAAATTTTAAAAGGACTACTTACGATATGGTATAAAACTTGAAGAGAAAGAAATATATTTTTGGAATTCGGCACAATTTGTAGACAGACCCTAATAGAAGGTGATAAAGATTCAGACATCGATACCGAAAATTGATTTTGACCTAAAACAGAAAGCGGTCACCCTAAGGCAACATACAAACTTAATATCAGCAAACAACGAAAAAAGGCGAAACAAAGAAAACAACGAATATATAAATTCACAACAAATCCTACATTCTGAAAATTGTGTTTCTCTTACCAAACGAACCGACAGAGAAGAAAGCAAAAACAAAGTTGAATATTCCAAAATTCATTCAGTAAGGCTTAAAATTCCCGACAATTTTGTTGAAGTGTTTCAAAGAAAACGTTATTATTGAGGGTAGGAAAAATTCGAAACAATAACTCCCGATACATTATAAGCATCTTAGAAATTTCCCTCTGTATATAATGAAATCATCTGCTATCGATACATTTGTTTGTCATAATGAAATTCCAAGGTTTTCTGATAAATTTGGGCATGTGGGTACTTGTTACGAATATTTTTTATTGTTCGGAATTGATACTCCATGTTGAGAAGTGTATGAGAATGTAATTTATGTAAAGTGGGACAGGGGAATACGAGATGAAGAGCTGTCTGATGAATGATGAGAGATATTGAGAGATAAGATGTTCAAGGGATAACTGACGTCGAACATAATTATTGAAAACAAAATATTGTAGGAACGTCTTTTATTTTCTACCAAAAAAATAAATGTGCTACTTATTCTTTCTACAGTTTATAAAAAGTCTTACATTATTTTTTATGACACCTAATGAGGGAAAATAATGTTTTCTAATTATCTGAATGGAATTGGTTCCAATAAGTTTTATTATTTAACTAAGTCTATTCTATCTATGTTATCAAAATAATGTACAATTGTACATAGTTGTAACAGGATAGCTACAAAACATATAATTCGACAACAATTTACAGAAATTGGTATAGAAAACACAAATATACAGAAATTGGTATAGAACATAAATAAAACAAACTAGATTACAGAGCTAAGAGGCTGGCCTAAATTTTTAGAGCCCAAAATCCTGATGGAGTCCGTCGATCAAGCTAGAAAGTGAGCACTTAACCCAATTTTCTACAGTACGTTTTTGGTCGAAAATCTTCAGTAAAACCGCCGATGTAGAATCAATAATCCGAGTCGGAAATGATTCGGCTCCCATTTGCCGTGTCCTGGTAAAAAGACTTACAAATATTCCTGTGGCGTTGCGCCCTTTGGGTCCACGATTTGGTACAAGAGACAGAATGTTGGCGACGGAATGGTTTCCTGACATTCCTGTCTCTTCAATTTAAGGTAATTTATTTTCTGCATTCCAAATCGTCGTTTGACCTTTATTTATTGCTGTCTGTTTACGGAAATGAGGATGGGGGTTCAACTGTTTCCTAATGGAAAATCAATATACGACCTAAACCTTCTTTACCGTTATTCAAAACTGGAGCAATATAAGCATCTGTGTTTCCATTCCCATCTGTTGCTTTGTCTTTAAATCTAGAATTGTGCTCTACATAATCCATCCTCCAATCAGAAAGTGTCACATCCATCTCGCATGTAACTTGTCCCTCGCCCCGGTCAAAGGCAATGAGATTATGGCCAGGTTCTACCTTGTCCGGTGCTTGCCAATCTAATTTTTCACTCACCTGCAGTATCCTGGATTCGGGCCTCAATATTTCGTTAGGTTGGAGCTAATCCATCGGTTATTGAAGCGTATCTTACGGGTTAACTTGATTCAAGGTCAGTTTTCAGTAATTTATAAGGTTGATTTTGATCCACTGTGGGAACATCGAAAACATCCATCATTTTGAAAACTTCTGTGATAGTAAAAGTAGAACGAATAAGGTCACGTCTAACATTCCGCGCTGCGACAGAAATGTGACATGCTACAACTTAAATAATATTGATGGAGCAAGTTTCACAAGACAAATTCGTGAAATAATTCCAGAAAAAGTAGAAAAAAGTTGACAAAATACTCGCACCAACTCAATTCAAGTCTGAAAATATTATGAATACGAATACTGCTTCAAGAAAAGTGACTTTCCCAAATTTTATTACCCTTCGCAAAAAGTCCTAGCGCTACAAAATATAAAACTAGATTCAAAGAGAATGAAGATGTATAGTGTAATATTATGTGATATTTATGTATCTCATACCATTATCTCTGTCTTTTCCAGATTAAAAACTATATGAGCCTCACAGAAATAGCAATCAACAAATATTATGATAGAAATAGTCGGGTAAATACCCATATATATCTTTCAGTAGATTAAATAACTGTGATTTATTACGTGAGCCGAATGTATAAGGAATAAATAGTGGCGCACGAGCCTCGAATGCGTAATAAGATACGTCTCCTTATGAGAGAAAAATTAAATTATCAAGAGGCCGTGTCAGAGCAACTCTGGAGAAAGTTCGGTTTGAGGTAAATAAGTACTTTTTGGGAACAGACTTGTTTAGCGTTTGTTTATTTTTTTTTATTTGAAAAATTCTGGGACGCCGGCTGAATATCAATTTGCTCGACGAACTCGTACTAAGTGGTGAATTTCTTTAGGAGCGATGTTTTATTTATTTTTAGTTAAGTCAAGTCCTTGCTTGGCCATCGAGAACCGAGGAACGGAATCCATATTTACAATTTCTGAAATTTTAGTGTCTACCTCCATGTTTATAATTCAGCTCTTACTTTACTTGAAGAGTCTATGAACTTATCGTATTCTGTATTTTTATTATTGATTTTCTCTTTACAATGAAGCTGCCTCTGATGTAACTGACCTTATAGACGACAACAATATCCGGCCAAAAACACAACTCACTTTCTCCGAGTTACATTTTTGTACAGACCTTTTAAGAAGTCTTTATTTTTAGAACAACAATACAAAAACACACAATTATTCCTCGCAAGTAAGCGGTCCTACAAACACCACAATTTACCTGTCCGAAACAAACTGCTTCGTCACGAGACCCAAAAATCAGGTGCTACCAACCTTCATCAAAAATTACTGTAAGCGGAAAATGAGGGTAGGATTTCCATATTTTTGCCATGGACTGATTTTGACACTAAACATTTTTTGAAACTAAATATTTTTTAGAAGCTTTATATTCCTTGATTTTGTATGTATGTCCGGCAACTAGTAATCCACTTTTCAAAGAATTACTGACATCCGATTAAGCTGAAACTTGGCGTACTTATGTAAGTTTGAAAACAATGAAATAATATGGCTCTATGGCGCTGGTCTCATGATGGAGCCGTAAGGTGGACATAGCAGCTTCTCAGCCAGCCAAGATTGCACCAACGTTGGATTGTGCTCATTGGACGTGTCAAGTGTGGATTGATTTGACATTGGATGTGATTGACAAGTGATAAGATATTTAGTGTATTTCAATTTAAAAAGCTTGTTTAAAAAAAAGTATTACCAAAAAAAACCGTCTTTTAAAGCAAAACACTACAAAGTGAAAAATAACTTTATTTTCCTAAGTCAGTATCTTTGGTGCCTATTGTTCTTCATTTTTCGACACCGACTTCGGAAAATAAAGTTATTTTTCGCTTTGAAGTGTTTTGCTTTAGAAGCCGGTTAATTTTTTTTGTTAAAAAGATTTTTATTTTACTCTTTTTAGTGTTGGTAACTCATATTACCATGAAAATCATTTATAGCTAGAGTACATGATCATCATCATTTCAGCCGATGGACATCCACTGCTGGACGTAGGCTTCGAAGAGTAGAGAAAAATATTATTTTTTTGCCAGAGTACATCTCATTTTAATTCCAATAAGCTCAAATACAACCAGGATACATTGTTTTATTACGCAGTGCCAGTGCCTACCTTCCGGTTTCATCGTCAGATCAGTTCGATGGTAGCATTTTCATCAGTACCATTTATTTATATGTATTTATATCATAGTCGCTGAACTATTCGAGATATCTTATACCCATGTCATACTTATTAAAGAGTTCCTGTGGCCCTCTGTGGTGTTATTCATCAGTTCCACTTCACCAAATGATACTTTCTGAGTGCAATTGCTTGCCATGTTAATGAGATTACCAAAATCGATTTGAGGAGTTCCCTCGATTACCATGGGATCCCATCATCAGATTCTGATTGACAATGGGACCACCTCGAGAGTGAAACTCAAACTAGAAAATAATTTTGCAAATTCGTCTATATATGACGGAATTATGCTCAAACTTATATTAAAAAAACATACATCTGAATTAAGAACCTCCGCCTTATTGGGAACTCGGTTAAAATTAAACTGATTACTTATTTATAGTGCACGCGTTCGCTTGTAAATCATACAGAGAGTTTACAACGAATGTGCTTTACCAACGGTTTACGACCACTGTATAGTTCCGACGCTGAGTTTGGAGCACTAGAAGTGGTTCAGTTTGAAAAATAAAAGCTTGTGGATGGCTATCACGCTGATGGAATTCGAAAAGGGTGAATGGGTATGATTCATTTATCGATTTGCGTTTGCCAAGATTTTTATTGAGATTATGAGAGGAGGTTCTCTATAGTGAGATAATTTTGAATAGATTTTTTTATCTATGACAAAACTGTAATACCACTACTACCACCTACTTTTGATTAACTACCTCATGCCACTAAAACTAAAAAACATGGCTTTTATTTTTTACGCACAACCCTAATTACTTTTCTTTAATTAAAGGCTAGGTGCTACTCTTTATAACTTTAGCTATCTCTTAGTGAAAGTCCCGTCAAAATCGATCCAGCCGTTTCAGGGATTACCCGGATCAGACAGAAAGTCAGACAAAAAAAAAACAAGCAGGCGCTCAATTTTATTTACTTGTATATATGTTTATATATATTGCTTTATATTTGCATATCATAGCATCCTAGTACTTTTATATTTTCTATTAGGTAAATTAGCCAGTTTACTCATTATCTTAAATTTTCCGACTCTCAGCACCAAAAATTTTACCATCGATTCCTTTTTAGGGTTCCGTACCCAAAGGGTAAAAACGGGACCCTATTACTAAGACACCGCGGTCCGTCTGTCTGTCTGTGTGTCTGTCTGTCACCAGGCTGTAGCTCATGAACCGTGATAGCTAGACAGTTGAAATTTTCACAGATGATGTATTTCTGTTGCCGCTATAACAACAAATACTAAAAACAGAAAAAAATTAATATTTAAGGGGGCTCCCATACAACAAACGTGATTTTTGTGCCGTTTTCTGCGATAATGGTACGGAACCCTTCGTGCGCGAGTCCGACTCGCACTTGGCCGGTTTTTTTTGACTTCACCAGCTACACATTCCTCTACAAATCACCAGGCCTCTTCCACACCCCGTACATCCTGGCCACTAGCTAGCCATTGTAGTTAATCATCCCTCGACAATGTGTAGTTAACAACAGCTTGTAGTGGAGCAATCACTTTGCTTACAACTTGTTGGAACAGCCTCTTGTTGTAGATACGACTGTTGATTGCTCATTTTGCAGCTTAATATTTTTTTGTTGAGTCAATTTTGTTGGTTGGTGATACAGAAGACTCAACTGTTTGGTTTTTATAACTACCAGATTTCAATCAGAAATTCATTGATTTTTTAAAGTTCCAAAACCCTTGGAAGAATTTACGCCACTAATTAGTTCGTAGGCTAAATATCTCTACAAACATTTGGTAATGGATGATGATGATTTCGACCACAGCGACCGCAGTCATTGGCTACTCAATGATTTGCTGCTCTGTTATGTGCTCTCATGTGACTTGCATATCCAGCCTTGGCCGAAAAACTCCGAGCACAAAGCGGTCACGTCAGAACACCGTTGACTACGTGATAAATAGTAGCTGTAATGGATAAACGTAAAGGAAGCAAAATATGTGTATGTAATTGTCCCAAATGGCAACGTTTTGCCTACCCCTATGCACAAAAGGTGTTAGTTCTATAAAACTCACAACTTTTCACCTAGGATCTAAGATCAATCCGGATAATGATGAATAATATTATATTTATGAAAATCGAAATCCCTTTAGCGTAAAGTTACGGAATATTTTCTTGACAGAATCAAACAAGATTAAGTACTTATTTCTCTCTCTGACAGCACCAACTTAAAGCCCTAGGAGACTTAACACTAAAATCTTCTGGAACGTTTCAATTTAGGAATAAACGTTAGAAATGTCAACACAAAAAATAAACATAACTTAATAATTTTATTTCGGCCCAAATTGATAAATAACACATCAAAGCAACGTCCTGAACCCAAGTTCTGCGAACTTACCCAAACGAAACAGGAAAACGAGAAAATTTCACTGAAAAAGTCCTTCGTTCTACATGGAGCGTATTTTCTTGAAAACAAGCGCCGGGCCGCACCTGAGGACAAATTACACCAATCCTCTGCGACAAATTACGCGATTACCCGAATAAATTACGGACTCACTTACCTTCGTATAATAGTTTACTGGGGAGCGGTGACGATACATGGCCGTGTTATAATCATAACGCCAGCGAGCGAGCTTGTTATTTTTCTTAGGAAGTTGGGTTGCAGTGCTTACCTAGTAGTTGGGCTTAAGAGGTTTTCGTACTAAAAACATCTGTATCTATTTTGGAGGTGGAGTTATGTCATGTTATTTATATCTTTGCAAGTTATGGTCTGTTGTTGCTTGGAAGATTTGCGGACTGAATTATGGATTCATCATCATCATATCAGCCGAAAGACGTCCACTGCTTGACATAGGCCTCTTCCAAGCGTCGCCACATTGACCGGTCCCGTGCGTCTCGCATCCAGCGGATCCCCGCAACCTTCACTAGGTCATCGGTCCACCTGGTGGGAGGCCTTCCAACGCACCGTATTTCGCCACTCCAGAACTTACTGATTCATCATCATCATCATATCAGCCGAAAGACGTCCACTGCTGGACATAGGCCTCCCCCAAGCGTCGCCACATTGACCGGTCCCGTGCGTCCCGCATCCAGCGAATCCCCGCAACCTTCACCAGGTCATCGGTCCACCTGGTGGGAGGCCTTCCAACGCATCGTCTTCCGGTTCGCGGTCGCCACTCCAGAACTTTTCTGCCCCATCGGCCATCCGTTTTGCGAGCAATGTGCTCTGCCCATTGCCACTTAAGTTTGGCAATTCTTCGGGCTATGTCGGTAACCCTGGTTCTCTTGTGGATCTCTACATTTCTGATTCGATCACGCAAGGATACTCCGAGCATAGCCCTCTCCATTGCCCTTTGCGTGACTGGAAGCTTGCTGATGAGGCCCATTGTGAGCGACCACGTCTCAGAGCCATAGGTCATCACTGGCAACACACACTGGTGATAGACCTTCCTCTTGAGACACTGTGGTAAGTTGGACGAGAAGACACCGCGCAATTTCCCGAACGCTGCCCAGCCGAGTCGAATTCGACGGTTGACCTCTTTCTCGAAGTTGGCCCTACCCAACTGGATCGTTTGTCCCAGGTAGACATACTTCCACAACTTCGAGTGTAGAGTTTCCAACCTTGATAGGAGTGGGTGTTACATGGGCATTCAACATAACCTTGGTTTTGTCCATGTTCATTTTAAGACCCACTCTTTTGGAAGCTCTACTGAGGTCATCGAGCATTAAACTGAGGTCCTCCATGGTCTCAGCCATGACCACTATATCGTCGGCAAACCGAAGGTGAGTGATGTACTCGCCATTGACGTTGATGCCTAGCCCTCTCCAGTCCAGAACCTTGAAGACATCCTCCAGTGCAGCGGTGAACAGTTTCGGAGATATGACGTCTCCCTGTCTCACACCTCGCTGCAGAAAGATAGGTTCCGAGGCCTGATCCTGAAGTCGGACTGACATGGTGGCGTTTTTGTACAAACACTTCAACACCTCGATGTACCGGTAGTCGATTTGGCACCGTTGGAGAGACTGCAGTACAGCCCAAGTCTCGATTGAATCGAAGGCTTTCTCGTAGTCCACAAACGCTAAACAGAGAGGCAGGTTATACTCTTCGGTCTTCTGTATAACCTGCCGCAGCGTATGTATGTGGTCCACGGTTCTAAAGCCTTTTCGGAATCCGGCTTGTTCGGGAGGCTGGAAATCGTCGAACCTGCGCGCGAGACGATTCCTGATGACTCTTGAAAACAGCTTGTAGACATGGCTAAGAAGTGAGATGGGCCTATAGTTCTTCAACAGGGCATTGTCACCCTTTTTGAAGAAGAGGACCACCACACCCCTGCACCATGCCTGTGGCGTAAATTGCCCCACTTGCAGCTCATCCTCGTCTCGTTTGCCCAGTTTTGCGTTGAAGTCCCCCATGACAACGGTGAAGTGAGTTTTGCAACCATGCATGGCTATAGAGATATCCTCATACATGGTCTCTACCTCGTCGTCGGGGTGTGCCGAGGTCGGTGCGTAGACCTGTATGACCTTCAGCGAATATCTCGAGGATATTCTGAGTATAAGGTACGCCACCCTGGTCGACACACTCTCGATCTTCACCACGTTGTTCACAAGGGACTTGTGGACGATAAACCCGACACCACCCTGGGACTGCCGGTCACCCTCTCGGAAATAGAGCAGGTTACCGGATTTGAGGATTATCGAGTCCTCCCCCTCTCTTCGGACTTCAGATAACCCTATAATACTCCATCGCAACCAGCTCAATTCTTCCTCGAGTTCGGCTATCTTATCGTCGGTCCGGAGTGTTCGCGTGTTGTATGTTGCCAGGGCCAGTCGTCGGTGTTTATTGGGGTAGCCGGGTTCACTCCGGGGATTCTTCGCACCCCTTGCCACGCCATCGCCTCGACCGCTACCGTAGTCGAGGGTAGACGGGCTGCCGGGTACTCGGGGCCGTTTTTTATTTGTGCTATTCATTTGGTTTGGGGGGGTTTGCCTTAATCGCCACGCTTGGCAGGCGGGTTGGCGATCGCAGTTTGTTGTTGAAGAGCACAGAGAACGCTGCTGCCCATTCTCTGGTGTATCCCTTAGTCGCCTCTTACGACACCCACGGGAAGATATGGGATGGTGAGATTCTTTACGTCCGACACCATACGGAACTTACTGATTGCTTAATCTTAATTTAGACCCCCAGCATTCAATAGTATCTAACATATCGTTAGCAAAAGTGCCTATTAAAAAAAACGTTACGAATCTTTCCTTTGAGAATCTTTTTATTTCTAATAATGCCAGAAATCATTATAAGGTAACTAACATGCGGGGTTAATTAAGATCAAGAGATAATTACATAAACTTCCTATATGTAAGAAAACATAAAAATAATCATGAATAAAGGCATAGAATATAGAACCTTTCTGCCGTGTGATCTAAGGCTAGAAGCCAAACAAAATAAAGTAAGACAGATGATGATAAATGAAAACACACTCGTATTATTTCCCCTGTCAACGTAACTATGAATAGTGACTTCAAGAAACGGTCTTTTTTATTTCGCCCAAGAACTACATACATTACGTTTGCAAAGGCAACTCTATCCAAGAAATTTCTGCATTTTCTCGACCATTAACAAAAGGACCACTTTTGTTGCGGTTGTTATTTCCTTCTTAAACTTGGCCCGGGGCCATCTTGAAAAACCTGGCCTTGACCATTTTAGGTAGGTACTTATTTTCCTTTGAGATCACGAAGATTTATAACATGTCACAACAGGCATTGTGGAGATTAGTTTCGGTCGGGATTAACATATTATGTGTTGTATGTTTCAAGGTTTTGATTTTGTGAGCCCTATTGTGAAGGCTTGTATTGTTCGGAAAATATTGATCGGTTTCTCATTAGCATGAGTTGTGTTCTATAAATATTATTTTTAGGCAAAAATGCTGGTGTTTTTTGATCTAGAGTCTACATCACTGAAGATTAGCAACGTAAAAAAAAAATGACTTAGTCGCCACTGCCTAACTCTTCAATGAAAATAGGCGTAATGTTATATTATGTTAGAACCCAGTGGATACTTTGAAAGATAATATTTGACATTTACCGAGTTATTGAAATAGAAACCCAAATTATTACCTTTAGCTCTGAACTTCAAAAGATAATATGTTCTGAAAACTATGGCCTAACCTTCGAGAAATCTAGAACAGGCTTCAAAAGGGTATCAAAATCAATAATCCAATTAAAAGCTGCTGGTCAAAGCGAAAGATCTGTCTTTATTACAGCCTGACCTAGATATTAAGTTATTTCTAAATTGCTAATATTTCCCAACTAATTAAAAGTTTCCACAGGGATGCCTGTGTTTTATTACGGCCATACATAAAAGAAGAACGACCTCAGCTTAGGGAGGCACTAATACATTGAAAGAAATAAATATCAGACCATATAACAGATTATTCAGGTGCTAATATTTACGTTCGCCAACTTAGATTTGCGGTTCTAAGAATTTTTAGTGCTAAGGAATAGGGTTTGGTTTCGATTGGCTGAGTTATGTGGTCGTAACGTCATTTTTATGGTGAACATTTATAGGTTCTCGGAATCGCTCAGAGATATTGCCTTTGAATATTATATTTTACAGGTGGGAGCGGGAACCGTGAAAATATTCATATTTTCATGTGATGTAATGCTTAATTTTGAAGTGGCATTACTGACTGGTTCTTCAAAACGATTTGAGGGTTGCGAGTGTTACGATATTTTGTCGATCTTTTTATTTGAGGTTGGAAAAGGGGCTACCTTTTGGTTTAGATAAAGGAAAGTGGTTTTCACATTTTTAATAGACTTTTCTTGATTGCTCGCGACTTTATGGAGTTGATAAATTGCAATATGGTAAAGAATGTGATCCAAGCTCATGATACTCTACGTTCATTTGCACTACTCTGCCATTAAAAAATATATTTCTTCTTTTCTATTTTAAATGGCAGTCAAACAGTCGGTTTTTTACACCTAATGGTTGGTAATAAGCGATCACTAAAACATATATGCAATACCACAGTAATTGGAAATTGCTGATCCGCCTGTAATATCAGTATAATTTTTTGCTGCCTTGGAAATTCACTATCATTGTCCTTTTACGATCAAAGAACCGGCAGGGGACTTTGTACAGGAAGACTCCAATTAAATCATGGTTTTGAAACCGTCACCAACATCTCAGCGTCCTAATCCGTTTGATCTCGATGTCGTCACGACTCAAATACACAGAAAGCAGAAGCCGGGGCCGGAGATAATCCGTATTTATGCAGCAACTTAGAGTTGACTGGCCTGTCAACTGGCAATTAATGCCAGTTGACAGCGTGGAAGATAAATAGGGAGTTTTAAAATTGTTTTTAAAATAATTTTAAAACGCCATTTTATCACGCATTAGTCCTTTTAGATGGTTCAGAACTGGAAGCCCTTATGATTGAAAAAGTTTTTGCAAAAACATGGTACCGAGTTACCGACTTCCAAATAAGAAGTAGTAGTAGTATTTTTTTGTAAAAAGTTTTTTTTATTTTTGCTTTTTAGTTGTACTTATCTAATAGGCAAGTAGTTAAGTAAGGTACCTATAAAGCCAAAATAGATTACCCGAATATCATGAAACTGAAAATAACCGGTGAAATGTGAGTGTACCGAGGTAAAGTGTACACATCTGCGTACCCCTTTAGAGTGTACTGGCGTGATGATATTTTATGAAATTGTACAAACAATAAACAGTCTTGTGATTGCAGCAATCCCGAGAGATTTGCCGTTATTGATTGAAAAGTTCTGTAGTATATCTCCGAAGTTCTTCATCAGATCTTCACCAAATTAAAATGGGACCAATTTCGGAACATACTCTAAATCATTACAAACAAGAAAAGAATTTTCTAAATCGGTCCACAATTGACGAAGACGGGTGAAAGAAAAAAAAAACAATCATAAAGTCGAATATAGAACCTCCTTCTTTTTGGTAAGTCGGTAAAAAAAGGGACTCAGTGAAAGCGTGACAATTGACAGGACCGAATAAAAGGTGAAATCTTGTTGCACCGACCTCGAATAACATGCTATAGGGGAAAGGTGATGATGAGAAAATACTGGGTATGAGGGTTCACAGGACATAATCTACATTGTGATTTTAATGAAAACTGGGCGTGAACTCAAACGAGTGCTAAACCATGTCTTTATTTCTGTTCAGAGTGTGCTAAAAGCTTAGCAAGAATTTTTTGCTACAATTTTAAGCCGAATTTTAGAGAAACTGGTAGTTAAGAAAATGAATCTATCAACTGTTAAAATTACTTTTGTTTAAACGATGCTTTCTTTAACTTACGTTTAAATTTGAAAAATCACTGAGAAACCAGGCACAAAACAAAACTTTACATTTACAACCCAAACCAGAAAACTGCATTACCAAATTTAAATTATTGTTCTACACCACAGCTTACCTCACCCAAATACAGCTTAAACATACAAAAAACAGCTATAGGTGACAGGCTGGACAAACAGTTTATACTCATTTACGCAAAAACAGATTGGGAATAGCGATCCATCACGCGGGATTAATCTGCCCCCTGCCAACAGGGCCGGATTTAGTTAGCTTAGCTGCGGGTGCAAACGCCCTAATTGACGTTCTAACCTTTCAATAATTCATTTTATGAATTGCCTTTCCGGTTTCCGGGTCATGTTTTAGTTGGGTTCGGTTCGTTGTGTTGATTTTTGGTGTATAGGGAGATGATGGAACGTGTTATCGATGTTGGGAATCATCTTGGGAATACAGTAGGTAAGTAGACTATTAGGGATTTCGTTAGGAAGTCAAGAAAGCAGTTTAGTGATGAGTAATGATGAGATGAATAGTACAAACGTATTAAAAGTATTTCTTTAACTTTACAGTGGCCTATTTGAACAGCATGGCCAATGATGCAAATTGGTGGCAAGCAATGATGCAAATTAGTGGCAAGAATACTCAGTATGCTGAGCCTGTCTCTTAAGATACAGGTATACCCTAATTTAAGAGACAGGGTAACGTACATTGTCAACAAATGTACCATGATCTACATGTTCATGTTGATGTACATGTTCTACCATATATCATACTGTTCTTTCATTACCTTGAATATCTTTTTTGTAACTAGTATAAATTTAGTTTTTCTCACCAACTGTACCTTTTTGATCAATAAACAATTCTATTTATTCTGGACTATATGTAAGAAAGCCTCGCTATTAAGCATCAACATTGAAGTCAAACATTACAAGCTCTATAAACGAACATACAATCTATGTTCTTTTTCCCATCACATTTTTTCCACCAACAAAAAAGCCAGCATTTCGCACCCACTCTTACACCCTAATTCGGGCGGCCCTGCCACACGCTCCCAAGAGCCTCTTTTTGTAACAAATGTCTTCTCAAATAACGCGTCTTGACAATTTTAAGCCGTCTCGCACGGCCCGGCCAGGCCCGGATTCGGCATGTCGTTGTAATGAGCCTAGCCTCTTTAATTAGGGTTCCTACCATCTTTCTTTGTATACGGGCGTGGGCTTGAAAAAGAAGAATTTGTGACAGCCTTGGAGCTTCGTAGCAAAATGTTTTTTGGGGCGTGGAGAGGCGGATTTAGAGTTTGAATGTGTAGTAGTGTAACCGTCAAGGTTTAAGATTAAAGAAGGACATAAAATGGTATTTTCTGTCACTCCAAAAGTTGTCTGGTAGTTATCACTGTCAGCGATAAGACCGCCATTACACCCATAGAATGAAGAATTTTATAAATGATTTCTGTAACTATTCTGGTGTACATTAAAGTATTTTTTATCTATCTAACTTAAAGAAGTATTTTTACAGTCAATAGTATTTTTTTTTTTTTAATTTCATACAACGAAAAGGTCCACACTGACAAAATATAATCTTATTACATATGTAAGTGCTTACATACTATCAGAATCAGAACATACTAGGATGTTAGAGACAAATATTTTACTTATGACCTAAGTTAGTACTTATATACTACGATGTTAGTAACAATGTGGCTTATGATCTATGTTAGTACTTATACACTACGACAGACAGTGTTGTTTTGATGATATGTCCCATTATAGAACTCTCATCAAGCCTGTCAGCTATCACCCTCAGGAGGCTGTTGCCACTGCAACGCAATCTGGCGAGCAGAGACGCGCTTTTCTTTCGTACGACAGCAGGAAGCTGTCGAATCGGGCGTTTGCGAAAATCTTTGACGCACTGCAGTAACGTGGCAGCCGCATCAGCGCCCTGAAGGCGTTATTATATTGGACGCGCAGCGTATTGACGGAACGTTTGGTACAGCTGATACATAGGAAGCTCGAGTACAGAGATATGCAGTATGCTTTAAAAAGCGTGTGTTTGACTGCTGCTAAGCCTTAATAATGGCCGCAAGTTACGAGAATAAAATTGATTCAATGATAATATTTTAGGTACTTGCTCTGACCTGCCACCTCAGCTGTATTCTATGCTTCCTGACCTCAGCCAACAAAAGGGTTATGCAGAACAAAAATAACTTTACAAAATTAGCCTTTAATACTCTCCAATTAACCGAAAAATCCCGTCTAATAAGCAGTAATACCCTTCGCTCATAAGTTCGCTGTAATCCCCCGGCTCGCTTCCCCAGTAACTCCGGCAATAATTGTAACCGCTCACATTATGATGACGTCACGAGCACTAGGCCCGGCTCAGAACTTGTGCCGTAAAATTGATGAGCTCGAGTTTTCTCCAAACACCGTCATTGTCTCAAGATTTTTAGGGTATGGTGGGAGGTATGAGTGGTAGCGTTTCCTGATGCGACGTAAGGTAAAGTAATTGTCTTGCTGGGTCTAGAGAAAATTATATCTATTTACAATCACGACGAGTTAGTGCAGATTTGCATAGTGGAATGTAGTTGTACTTTCAAAATCCAAGACAAGGCGACGGTGTTGATGACGGAGATGATATGTGTGCAACTTGGAAAGTGTCCATATTCAACTTAACAAGAAGTCATCTGAACAGGTTGGCTTTTTAAGAAACAGACATCTTCAGTGACATTTTCAATTCCACGTCTTAGTTATATATATTATATTACCTAATCGCTTGCATCTCGTTACCTGATACCTTAATATCACAAAACCATGGCTCTGAGAGTTTAGAATTTTAATGGTTTTATTGGTCGCGCAGCCTCCAAGTTCGAACGTGTCGGAATAAAGGGTTAATTGTTTTATGGTTCATTTACGTTGTTTGCCGTCGGTCGACAACCCTCCAGAGGAAGAGCTCGGGATTGGTTTCATAAAACTACAAAATTATACTGAACTTTATATTTTGTCTTAAGTAGTGAGGTGGTTCCTCTTTTTGCTCAACTTTTTTAGCTGAAGATTTTAGTAAGCCTTTATTACAGGCTTCATAAAACGAGAGGTTTACCTTGACCCGACTAGCTCGTTATTGTCAGAAAAAGTACCTAAGGGTTATTATCCAAGTACTTTTTCTTAACTAAAAATAAGCTTATAATTCAGGTCTAGAATGATTTTAGGGGCTACTCCTTTAAACTGCTTTTAGAGCACTTTGCTAAAGTAATATAAAATGTTATTTTTATATGTCCTGAGGTAGGTTCGCTAAAATATTGGTTGGCCAAAGTCTGAATTAGGATACAGGACATACTCGTACTTTTTATACCGGTAGTACGTTTCTATGGGATATTTTTTTTTTTTACTTTCACGCGAGTAAAGCCGGTCAAATTTGGATGTCTAAATTTTTTAGACATACATAACATCACGCCTATTTTCTAGAAGGGTTAAACAGAGAAGCACCCATATGGCACCTTATGTCTGTGTAATTATAATAATATTTTATTATATCATTCCGTAAACGTCAGATACTCAATGAGGACGTAAGTCTTAAGGCACTTGCCCCACCGCCGACGAGTAAGCAATTAACTATCGACTTTTTTCTCGCTGAAGAAACGTACATAAGATCCCGTGCCAATAAAAGATACACAATTATTAATAGTTGATCGCTGGCTGTTCACACTGACGGCGAGTACTCTCAACACACTACAATTCTGTCGCAGCGACAAGAGCTATCATAGTTATACTCGCTCAGCGATACTCGCATCGACCGCAAGCGCTCGCTTGGCGGTCAGAAGTCACGCCAAGAGTCCAACCAGCGGTCATTTCTACCGACAGTGTGGCCGCCCCGACCGAGTGGTGCAAGAAATCGCCCGTCGCACTTAAGACGACGACTAACGCCAATGACCTTGAGGGAACAAAACGCGCCCTCGTTTCACACCCGCGCGACCCAAAATTTGGTAGATTTTTGTACTTTCCTTATTATTCTATGACTTTAAAAAAATAAGCTTCAGATCAAAATGTAGATAATTAAATTGTCTTTGAGATGGTGTCGATTTCATTAAAATACACACAGCGGTTTTGGTGCGATTGCCGTGTTTTTGTTCGTTTTAGACATAACTTTACAAATTAATTACACTATGTTATACGAATAAAACTCAAAATTTGCTTAGATCAAATTATAAAAAAAATGGTATATTATAACATATATTTTTTCCAAAAAATTACGACTAGGCGTTTAGACGTGATTCTCATTATAAAATCAGCTACTCAAGGGAATCGGCGCCTTAAACACTCGCTCATTGCCGAGCGGTAAAATTATCGGAACGACACACTCGCTACTCGCTGCTCGCCAACTCTCGTTTTTAGTTTCTAGCTTTACTCCCTACTCGCTGATCGTTGGCGGTGAGACAAGTGCCTTATACATGCCAAAAGGAAATGTCATACACATCCGCTCTGTAGACAGATTATTGGTTGTAGTTCGTTATTAATAACCGATAGAAGAACTTAGATATCAGAGAATAACAAGTATTTCATAATACCAGTCTCTTAGTAAGCTGACAATAATGTTGGTGGACACGGACGGAGTTTTTCCAGGAACAAAAGATATATTCAATCCTATGCTAAACCACCTTTAAATCTATACTAATAATTTAAGGGTGTAAAGTTGTATATTTTTTCGTAGGAAAATCTGTTCCGATAACAAAAAATCTATCACTAGTACAAAGTAACAGTACCGATGAACGGAATGGGCTACTTTTTTATCCCGAAGAATTAACAGTTTTGTGGCATGAGCCACAGAAAGCGAAGCCGTAGGAAAAGATAGTAAGACAGAAAACCACAGAACAGAAAAACGTCTCAGAAAACAATAATTTTCCACGAAAACTGAGAAAACAAAATATAACAAAAAACACGTGTGTTGCCCATAGTCCACCCGCCTAGCAACTAAGTGGACTACGGCAAATTATATTTGCCCATAGTTGAAAGAATGTTGTAAAATGTTGAATAATAATTCAATTAAATTGTAAATACAGCGTGAAAATGTTGCAATCTATTTATTTGTACCTCATTATACGTTATATATTAAAAAAATAACTACTTAAAAAACAATTTGCAATTTTTGCTCCAAGTTCTTGAGAAAAACTTTGGTTCTATTTCGATACTAAGGGACCAGCCCGATGGCGCGACGCAATTTAAATTGCGTCTACATGCTGGAACGCGCACATCCATGTGAACGTACTTAAATAAACGCTAAGTAAAAATCACCTATAGCTGTAATGTGCGCTCGACGCGATTCGATTTGCATCACGTCGAGCCATCAAGATACTCGTAGCACTTGGTTTCTTGAGTAACACGTTTATTCTCAGTGTGTTTGCAGATCGGTGGGATTCTCTGATGATGCAGAATTGGATGTAGCTCTACGCTAAAGTGTAGTTTTTAGTTTTATGTCTGTACCTACTAACACTAGTTTTTTAAGTAAATTGTTACTAACCCGGACTTTGTCTGAAATAAAAGATTTTTAATTGAATTTAGTTACCCAGAATGCATGAGTAGTACATCATCATCTGCCTAGCCTTTTCTCAACTATATTGGGGTCTGCTTCCAGTCTAACCGGATTCAGCTGAGTACCAGTGTTTTACATGGAGCGACTGCCTATCTGACCTCCACAACCCAGTAACTGGGTAACACGATACCCCTTGGCAAGACTGGTGTCAGATTTCAAGCTTCTGACTACTCGTTCGACTGTCAAAGATCTTCAAATGACAGCCGGGACCAACGGCTTAACGTGCTTTCCGAGGCACGTACGAAACTCGGTATGTTTAAATGGTCACCCATCCACGGACCGACCTCGTCAAGCGTTGCTTAACCTTGAAGATCGACCCGTGCGGCTGTTATTATTTACCCACGAGGTCCTGCCAGCCACGAATTCCTGAGTAGTTATTGAACAAAAAAGTAGACCCAATTATTTTCCATCATTTTTCTTTGGTATTAGTAATAATTATTATTTTTCTCCGATACTTGGGAAAGAATGTCGAACAGTTTTGTCTGGGATATTAACATCGATTTTATTTATTACCTATTGGATACAGCTGTAGCCTGCTTTACTGTTAAACTTATTATTTCATATAACATTTTAGAAAAGTCTGTCTTAAGACCTTGTTTAATGTTTGTTAGCCACAAACATTATATTTATAAAAAGAACAAATAAAACGTTACGAAGGACCTTTATTTATTCTATAATTGATTTTTCATCAACTCCAACATGCGTGCCTGAAGAGTCCTAAGAGTTTCTTGACACACTACCTCCTCGAAAGCCAGCGCAACTGACGAGAGATGTGAATTATGGAAACATACACATCCTACTTCCCTACCCCTGGAAATCTGCCCAATGACAATCTGGCAATCCCTAAAGCGATTGCAGACCCAGAGGTTGGCCGCTGTAAGCAACCTGGCCAAATGGAAATTCATAGACCCATCAAAGAATATACCAAACCCAGTGCCAGTGCAGGGCCCTTTCGCAAGATATGGCCCACCTCCTTGCCTGTCCTTCATGCCCGACCACCTGCACCTTACGGGCTTTGAACGTAGCAAATGACAGAGCTGTCTGAGTAGCTACAGAGTGTACATAAATTTGAATGGTTGAGAGTTTTAACCATATGCTCGAATCTGACTACATCATACACACTCCTAGCTTACCTACTCAAGTTAATTATTGCTCCAATCGCAGACCAACGAGGCCGGACTTGGTGCTGTCTTTGAATGTTAACTGCATTAGCGAGGTTGAAACGGTGATAGCCTTGTCATCTAACCACTACCCCCTATTCTTTACCATTGGAGGTACACTGCGGCGTAAGGCAAAATCGCGTTACTTCAAATTTAACTGCGCAAATTGTGACAAGTATCGTTCCCACCTCAATAAAAACATTAAGCTTGGTTCGGAGACACTCAAATCAGAAAAGGATATTGATACTGCCATTGTTCATTTGTTGAAATCTATTATTGATGCTAGAGACTCATCCATACCATCTACCACAAAACTTCTTCGGTATATTAAATGTTTAATCCGCTATAAAAACTATCTACGTCGTAATGAGCAGAACCTGCCTAGCGGCTACCTTAAAAGAATTAATCGTAGTAATATAAACACCCTGCAAAAAATTATAAATGCGAATATCCAAAATTGTGTCGATAAGGTGTGGAATGCTAAACTGGCAAAATTTGATAATCCCAGTCAAGATATTTGGCGTCTCACTAAATCCCTCAAGCATAGATAGAAGATCTACCCCCCTATAATATACCCCCTCTTAAACTTACAGATGGATTCCTTACGGCTAGCACGACTGAACAATGTAATGCTTTAGCAAATGCGTTTTGCAAAAATATGAGCCTTACATCAGACTGGTCTTGTGACTCTGAGCTCCAGGATAAGGTATCGAATTCCATGTCAGTCATAAACACCTATAAATTCACTTCCGATTCCGACTATATAAAGCACATAAGGCCATTTGAGATTCGTAAAGCGATGACGAAGCTTAAATCGCGTAAATCAGCCAGTCATGACGAAATCCATAACTTACTCCTAAAGAATTTGCCACAGAAGGCGATAGTCCATATTACAAAAATCTTCAACGGTTGTCTTGGTCTAGGCTATTTCCCTAGTATCTGGAAAAAAGGTAAAATCATACCACTTAAAAAACCCGACAAAGACAGCACATTTCCTGTAAATTACCGTCCGATAAGCCTGTTACCTTTTGTTGGCAAACTTTTTGAGTCTTTAATATATACCAGACTATTAGGTGTCAATGAGCGGTCTTTGATCCAGGAGCAGTTTGGTTTTCGTGCTACCCACTCAACTACTCAACAGCTGGCCAAGGTGACTGAACACATATCTCATCACTTAAATCTCAGACAATCCACGGGTATGTTCCTGCTAGATATTGGAAAAGCATTTGATACCGTATGGCACGAAGGCCTGCTGCACAAATTACGTACTTTTAAGGTGCCCATGCCTCTCATTAAACTTATCCAGTTATATCTTACGGATCGCAAATTCCTAGTCTTCATTGGAGAAACCACATCATCACCCCAAAAAGTACCAGCTGGCGTTCCTCAAGGCTCGATCATCGGGCCTTTTTTATTTCTCCTGTTCTTGAATGGTATCCCTATCCAACCTAGAACCAAACTAGCTTGCTTCGCTGATGATACTGCCTCATATACCTCTTCGGATGATACCGATCTGATCGTAGGTCGTCTTCAATATTCTATTGAATTACTTTTGGACTATTTTAAGAAATGGAAACTCAAAATAAATGAGGATAAGACGGAAGCTATTTTCTTCTCTCGTGCTAGGCAGCCCCCTTCAAGAACTTTGAAAGTTGCAGGCCGTGTAGTACCTTGGAAAACTTGTGTGCGTTATCTGGGAATCAAAATGGATAATCGACTAAACTGGTCCAAGCATATTTCTGATCTACGTTTGAAGGGCGCCAAAGCTCTTTGTGCTTTAAACACTGTACTTAATTGTAAAAGCAAATTGAGTCGCCGTACGAAACTGAGGATTTATACTACACTGGTCCGCCCGTGTATAACATACGCTTGTCCCGTCTGGAGTAGCACCTGTCTCTCTAACCATCAATTATTGCAAGTTATACAGAATAAAGCCGTAAAACTATCCTACAAAACCAAATTTAAAACAAATCCCAAAAAAACTACATAAACAAATTAAATTTCCTTTTCTATACAATCACATAATAAAAATATCACTAAAATTTTATAATAAGAATAAAATGAATACTTCGAATCCCTTGATCTTTAATCTATGTTCAAAAACATTAGACCAATTACCATATGTCGATAGATACGGCACTTACCGCCTCCCGCATCACTATTTCTTCAGTTTACCGTGCGATCAGTTAATAATTACTTAAAATTATTTTTATTTATGTTGTCATATCTACATGCAAGCAGCAAATTATATCTATCCTAAATAATTTGCAAAAAATGTTATTGTTACCAAGTTATTGTGTTAAAGTTAAAGATATTATCAGTTTAATAATTTCATATTGTGATAAACTTTAAAAGGCGAAAGTAGCCTCATAAAGTGCTCTCTGTGTCTATTGTGTAAATGTGTCTTAGGGTAAGTGCATTTTAGTTAAAGTTTATGTAAAATAAAGATCTTTGAAAATGAAAATGAAATGAATGGTTGAGACTATGGTTTGAGTTTATCGATACGAAAGAAGAAGAAGAAGAATTGATTTTATTTACAGACATAACATCACTCTTGTATTACCTGAAGGATTGGGCAGAAGTGCACCCAAATTTTACTAGTTATGTTTAAGTCCCATTTAATAGTGCCTATTTTCATCAACCAGCCACAAACCCAGACTGCATGCTACTACTGAAGAATTAAATTTCAAAGAAAGTAAGTATGTATTTTCGGATTCAGTGATTGAGTTAAGGCATTAGTGTACCTTGTGAAATTTAAGTTGCCGTAGGCAGGGAATATTGCTCGCAGAACGGATGACAAATGGGGCCAAAAATTTCTGGAATGGCGACCGCGAACCTGGTGAACTGATAACCTGGTTAAGGTTTCGAGAATCAGCTGGATGCAAGACGCACGGGAACGGTCAATGTGGCGTTGCCTGGGGGAGACTTATGTCCAGCAGTGGAAGTCTCGGCGGAAATGATGATGATGATGGTTTACCTTTTGGGCAGTCTTCTGGTTTTCCCAGTTGTACCCTTTGAGTAAGCCTACAACAGAAGTTACCTAGCATCTTTCACTGGAATGATGATGAAAGCAATAATTGATTGTTGAAAGTATTCCCAATAAATCCAAACAATTTGCTGGTCTGTCAAATCACATACAAGTTGCGCCTATTTTTGGCACATGAAAGGGTTTAGGTGATAGAAGGAGTATCGTCTATATAAAATCTGGATTTCATCACATTAATGATTGCAAATATGATTATAATGTTTCCAAACATTTCATTTTTATTCACAGACTTAATTATGTCTGTTACACAGCCCATCAACGTACAGTTACATCCAAAAAATATCTCTTCTTCCATGGGAATTGGCAGAAACTATAAAAACTGCGCTCCAATCCATCCATCCTCTTTTAGTATTGTCCACACTCAAAAACCTGTCCAAACTCGCGAAAGTTATCAGTATTGGGAAGTACACAATATTTTTGTCCAAAAAATATAGTATCTGAATTTTTTCGGTGACACAGAGAGTGACAGATGAAGGCAGGTGGCGTTCGGTGATGCATCACAACATTGACAAGCCCTGATTGAGTAAATACTTATACACGGGAATATTGTGTAGGTAGGTAACTACGAGTGTTCCAGGTGGGTATTCCTAGATAACAATTTATCGTGTTGGTATTTTTGGAGTTGGAGACAAAAATTACAAGATGTTGCTAAAGAGACATTCCCCCGATTTCTAATTTAAGTATTTGAAGTTGAGTATTTGGCAAACTGCACTTTATCCTGAAAACTTGTCAAAATTTGGCTCTCAAGTAGAGTTTGACACGTTCTTTACGCCAAACACTCAATTAAGAAATCAGCCCATAGGTACTAGTAAAAGCGATTTTTGAGTTTTTTTACATAATAGATACTTAAGTATCAAATAAGAATGTTTATGAGTGTTTGAATAATTGTTATCATTTTACCTGTCTGCAACTATCAAAAACAACTTTGAAATAAAAGAATAGTGTTTACTACATAATGTTTCAATTATCAGATCTGTCTGAGTGTTTTGCCTGTGGTCACAATTAGTAGCGTCTCTTCTTTCACTCTGCCGTTTACAGCCATTTAAAGTCATTTACTGTTTAACAAATCGTGTAATATGGACTTTGCTTTCTAAGTCAAAGATTATTTGACATGGATATTAAATTTACTCAGCATAGTGATTGGAGACAACAATAATTCCTGAATCATCTTCTACTACACTTGAATAGGAGTGGGTTCACATCTTTTGTGTAATGAATAGCATACAAAAGGACAACATCTCGCTCAACAATCGCTCGAACAACAAAAAAATATAATTCCCAATCAATCTCTAATCATCTCCACACACCGATTACGTCACAATAGCGTTAAGCACTTAGCAAACACCGTCACGTAGCCGTATGCCGTATACAGGCTGTAATGGAAAGGTGAGATCATATTTTTAAAACATTTTCTGCCTATGTAAATAAACAACTTTTTCCAATTATTTTTTTCATAGAAAATACAAAAAAATAATCAGGTATCTATTTTTTTTAAACAAAAAACTGTGTTCCACACTAGTAATAGTGTGGGCAAAGTTTTTCTCACACGCACACGGCACGATGCAGGCAGAACTGATTGAAGAAAGGATTCTTCCTGTATCGTGAGTGCGTTTACAGACATTTAAACTCACATACACAAGACACCCAGATCCGGAACAACATTCTGTAGGTCCGTGCGGGAAACGAACCCTTGACATATAGCGCAGCAGCTGATCGCTCAGCCACAGCGCTAACCGTGTCCTCCCCCATATAAATTTGGAAAATCATATTATTTTCTGGGAGTTGCCTATTTTTTCCTTGAAGAAATGTGTTCATTTACATGTGCAGAAGCAGTTTTTAAAATATGATCACGTCTTTCCGTTACACACTGTATAGTCGCATGTCGTATATATCCGCTTGCTGTATATAGCCGTATGCTGTACCTATATACCCGCTTGCCGTATATAACCCTACATGCTAAGTGTGGCACTCTCAAGCGCCTAATATTGCCGCTCACGATCCCGCCCTCGTCGGTGCAAATGGATTCCACTTCTCGATTGTCCACTAAACTGGCTGATTCTGGGGTGTGGCGGTGAAATTGTAGCTGCAACGACCTATACTCGTTATTAAAGACATTAAAAATTATATTTTATTATAAAACTTTAAGGGTTATAATAATCCGTAATACGGTTAACTACACGTGACAGACGGGCGAATTTATAAAAAAGAACTTATCAATATATATCCAGAAAACAATACGACACGTGATAACTGAGATGTAGAATATGATTTGAAGAAGTTAATTCAACTACGATTATTTGAACAATAAATCAAGAGTGAATAGGTTTTTTTCTAGGCAAGCGTGCTAGATCATCGCTTACCATCAAGTGAGATAGTAGTCAAGCGCGAGCCTATAGACTATATAAAACAAATATGTTAGGTAGTTACTCACATCAATCGATCTGCTTTTTAAAAATTACTTATTATAATTAAGAAAGAAATAATCTAAACGAATAAAGTAATTGAGTTGCTTTATGAAAGTCAATTTCTTTGCCGACACAGAATTTTGAAAGAAAACCAGTTTGTAAACTGACAAAGAAAACAATGTAGTTTACCCCTTTGACAATATCACCGGCACACCTAGTGCAATGCAATAGCGAATTCCAAACTACAATAGTAACATTTAGTTTCAAAGCAACACGTTTGAACATCGCAATACTGCACAATTGTTCACAGATCACTGGGCTAAAGCGTGCATTTAATTTCAATTGCTTTCTGGTACTCCACCACACCATTGGTCTTCGGTACCTGTAATATAAAATCAAATATTTGGACGAAGTAATAGGAATAACAGAATTGCACGTTATAGCAAATAAATGGTCTTTGGTATCAGAAGCAAGCAAGATAAGATACGCGATTATGAACCGATTTTGATGTTTTTTGGTGATCTGACGTGTAGGTTTTACTTATTTTCATGGTAATATAAGGTACCAAAACTAAAAAGAGAAAATTTTAGTTTTAGTAATGAACGACTCCTATAAATAAGTTATGTGGTAAAAGATTATTTATTTATTTCGCTATCAAAGTTACGCTCATCTTAAATTTGTGCCAAAATAAGAAAAAAGAAAGTGTTACAATATATATATTATACCCAAATCGTAAGGACAAAAAAAAATATCTCCCCTTTTTATTAGGGGGGAGGCGCTATTAAAAAAATATATAGCCTATGTCACTCCCACAATTGAGACGAATCCAACGACACCTCATATGTCATAATCCGTCAAGCCGTTTGGGCAGTAGAGTGTGCTATAGAAATGGACAGACATACATACGCTCGAAAAAAATTACCCTCCCGCAGTCGGGTAAAAAGAAATAAAAGAGATGTCGATGTCAAAAACGGAAAAATAGGTACCAAAGACTTCCGAAAAGAAGGTTATTTTTCGCTTTGTAGTGTTTATTTTGGAAGATGGTAAAGTTTTGTTAAAAAGTTTTTTATATCTGAATTAATTAATAGTTGATTTTGAGGCTCTAGACAAGAAGCATTCTATCAACGTGTCAAACATCATTCGTAAATCTTTAACAATCGGTACGGGTATTAAGAAGCCCAAAGGCCTGACCACAACATTCTTGCCAAGCGTTATCGTGTACCTAGTAGGTACTCGGTGTTTGCGATCAGGTAGGCTGTTGTTCCTTCGTTCTAATACTAGCACTTCCTCCTCCTCGCAGCGTGTTCCTCATTACAGAGTGGCCTGATTAACCCGACGGGCGATCAACCTTTCTCTTATAATATTCCTCCACCTGTCTGTCTTTGGCGTCGTCGCCGTCGTGGAATGCATCGTGCATGTTGGTGTTGAGCGTTGAACGAATTTTGTCAGACCACCTGATTGGGCTACGATCCCGCTTCCTGCCATCGACCTTGCCATTTGTCATCAACTGCTCAAGGTCATGATCTTCTTTTCTTTAGGAATGCCACACGAGGACACTCGGGCTTCATGTGAAAGACTGTCACTTAGCTGCATCAAATTAGACTGGAAGCCGATCCCAACATGGGGAAAGATGAGCGGATGATAGGTGTCGGACATTTTGTCACTGCATGACCATGATTCACCATAACCTACGTTGAAAGATAGAATACAGCTAATTATTCCAGGAAGAGTTCAACCAATAAGACGAGAGAGATATAAATAATAAATCTACTAAACGGCTTAAATCATTGTTTTATTTAGATGTAATTCTGGCAATAAATAATTTAATTCTTAATAATTTAATTCCATTATGTCCAGAACAAGGGTAGTAGAAGTACAGACGGCGGCAACAGATACTTGAGCGTGGCGGGCGACACGGCGCATGCATTAGCGTGTGTCGTCTGTACTCGTGAAGCTCCCACGTGGACACTCGAGTAGACTTCAAGTGCTAAATAGGCAATTGTAATGAGCTCTTTAGAAAACTTACCTCAGCTATACATAAACAGGAGCCCATAGTTAGCCCATAGTCTTGCGAGAAGACTCACACTTTTTATTGCAACACCAATATTTTACATGAACTGAACAGCAACTTTAACTCAGTGTATCCAGAATATAAATCAGTGTGTCCAGAATAAGGGTGAGAACAGATGGCGGCAGCAAACACTAGAGCGCGGCAGGCGACACGGCGCACGCATTAGCGTGTGTCGACTGTACTCGTGGAGCTCCCACAAGGACACTCGGCCTTCACGTGCCTGACTATCTATAGGCTATTCTGATGAGCTCAGAAGAGGCTCCTTGTCATTCCTATAGCTAACTACATAGGTGTGAAAATATAATAAATTAGAGCCAAAACCTTTTCGAAAAGTTACCTACCTGCCCTTGGAATTAAAATAATATATGTTAAAAAAAATTCAAAATCAAAAACCTGCCTGCTTAAGAAGCGAACAAAAAGCTGTAAACAAGAAAAATCATGCTGTGAAATCGAAGAATCAACCAGTTTGTGAATATGTATCCTCAGACTGCACAGTATGATTTTTTCTTGTTGACAACTTTTTAGTTCGCTTCATAAGCAGGTTGGTTTTAATTTCTTTTTTTCCTTTTTAGTTATATTTTTTTTTTCGAATTACTTTTAAACATATAAGTGTTATTTTTTTAATCACCTCTAAAAACCCTTAATTTTTATACACCCTCGATGTGTTTGTAAGAAAAATAAATTGTAACCCTTACAATATGGTGCCCAAAATCCGCCATGGTCCTTTTCTTTAAGGGCACTTATCTAAGAACACTTGGGCGGTCAAGACCTATCTAACGAATTATACAAATCAGTCAAGTAGTTTGAAAAATATGAGGTAATAAAAAATATTCATACATACAAGATACGCGCGAAAAACATTAGTACATTGTTCACCGAGAGGAGAAAGTGACCGATTACCGTCGAGGGTGTCGTTTGAAGCCCGAGTCGTAGGCGAGGGCTTTAAAACACCCGAGATCGGGAATCGCACTTTCTCTCGAGTGATACATAGTGCTTTATACTACACCTACGAGGAAAATAAAAAACTAAATCTTTACTAATTAAAACTGAATCCTCAAACAACACACAAATTGAAAATGGCGCCAATGGCGTCTGCAATTTTCACATGTTCTTTTTTTCAAATTGTTTGACACCATCCAACACACAGCTAGTGGCCAGTGTCATTTTGCGAACTTGGAGATAAAAACTCACTGTAAAAACTTTTTGGCTTTTGATATTAAGGTTACCAGCGCATAGTCTTACCCAAAATTAAAAAAGAAAAACCACGTAAGAAATGGATTTTCATACACTTTTCTCTCCCGCTCAGATGCGTTTTCTCCCCGCATATTTGTTCGATATGCAATGACGTACTTTCTACCGTAAATTTGATAAAGTATCAAGGTACTTTCCGAGCAGGTGTAGTATAAAATCCTTTCCTTGCAGCCGGGTAAAAAAGAAATGTCGATAAAAGTATCACGACACCGGTGAAGAACATTTTGCCAGAAAATTAAAAAAGAAACTTTATACAACTGTGGGAAAGCCTATAACAGGTTTCTGAATCAATTTTAAACTGTTTTGAAGCTCAGTATCTAATAAATTGATTAGCTGTACACAGCCAACACAGCCAGGGTCAACTTTCTAGGTTAAGCAACGCTTATCAAGGATAATCCGTGGATGGTTGACTACTCCTGAAATGCCGAGACTCCTCCTCGGAAAGCACATTAAGCGGTCCCGGTTCTCATTTGAACATCTTTTACAGTCATTACGGGTAGTCAGAAGCCTGAGATCTGACACCTGGGTTGTGGAGAACCCGGTTATACTGGAAGCTGACCCCAAAATAGTTGGTAAAAAGCTAGGCAGAATCTCAATCAATCAATCTCAGCAGTATCAGCTAACAGTCGCTTCAGCAGCAGTTTTACCAAGCAGGAACTTACACATGCTTCCTGAAATACTTTCTACGAACTTCATAAAACACAAGTATTTAAAACCAGTCAACAGCTCTATATTACACATGCCTCCACTACTGCAATATGACCTGGCCTACATAGTTCCACAGTTATGCGCGGGAGTTCTCTTCAATAGAATAGTTGGGAACTTGCTCGTCGCCGCCATATTTATGTGTAAGTTTGAAGTAGGTGTTATGGCGTCGGGGAAGCCGTGTTTTATAGCCACTTTGTTGGGTAATTGCTGGCGGGAAATTAAAATTCCTTGGTAGCCTGGTGGATGGTGGAATTGTGTGGTTATTGTTGTCAAGTTATTATTATGAGATCATGTATCGAATATTATCGTGTTGTTTTTTCAATGTTTATGAAGGATATAAAAAAAAAAATTTTGCAAGAAAATACTACAAACTACCTTCCACTTAACTTCCAAATAAGAAAACTACAAAGTGAAAATAACTTTTTTTTTGGAAGTTAGTGTCTTTGTTTGTGTAGGTACCAATTTTTTTCGTTATGGACATTGACTACAAAAAATTAAGTTATTTTTCACTTTTGAGTTTTCTTATTTGGAAGTCGGTAGTATGTTTTTGCAAAAAAGATTTTTTTATTTTACAATTTTTTATTTTTACCTACCTAATAGGGAAGTAGTTATGTAATGTAAATACTTATTATGCCAGATTAGATTACCCGAATATCATGAAACTGAACATAACCGGTGAAATGAGAGTGTACCAAGATGAACTGTACACATCTGCGTACCCCTGTAGACGGTACTGGCGTGATGTTGTGTTATGAAATGCTATAAACAATAAACAGACAAGCGATTGCAGCAATCCCGAGAGATTTGCCGTTATTTATTGAAGAGTTCTGTTCATCATCAGATCTAAAATGGGACCAATTTCGGAACATAATCTTCAAACAAAAAAATATTTTCAAAATCGGTCCACAATTGACGGAGATACAAACAGTACAAAAAACAAACATAATGTCGAACACAGAACCTCATCCTTTTTGGTAAGTCGGTTAAATTGTGTTTTGTATGTTGTAACAAATCACCAACAGGTAGTAAGTATTTGAACCACAAATATAAATCTAACTAGATAACGCAAGTTACTCCATCTGTTGATATGAAAACTAAAGCCACTTTTTCACACACAATTTAAAAACAAATTTACTTACCAAAGAAAGAAAACATTTCCAATTACTCGGTCAGCTTTTTCTATACAGTCTTTACAGCTCAATATGGCATAAAAAGGCATTTTTCTAGATTTCGGTGGATTGCCGGTGCCGATAAATGAAAAGCTCAAATTACGATCATTGCTCGTAATTTTACTCCGTTTTACACACGAAGTACATACAATTGCGTCATCTAGTTACATATATCTGTGATTTGAACCCAAAATCAAATAGACAGGAGATAGCCTAGACAATAAGTGATAATAACCCAGCAACAACAATTTTCGAAATGTCTTAAATGGATGGAATTGAGAGACGCTATCGGAATGTCACGTAGTCAATCTGTCTGTTACCTTTTTAAGCTTTAACTGCTGAACCAATTTAGATGAAATTTGGTTTGAAGATAGCTTGAGACCATAGGAAGGACATAAAAAAATCATCAATCAAAAAAATCAATCAAAATGTATTCACAAACACACTGCACTGCACTTTCGAACATCAAAAAAAAAAAATTGACTCTAATACTAACCTCCAGTTTCCCAGCCCCAAATTATCGGAGAACCAATGCGACAAACCGCCAAGCAAGCGCTATCCGCTGCGATTGGCTGTTGATCACAGAAACTGTTGAAACTAATCTATGAAGATTAGTTTTTATCTCGGTAATCGATTATAGTCTGGAAAAGCACATAGGTGCTTTTTATCCCGGGAGTATGTTCCCTTCGAATAATCTCTCTGGGTAAGCTCACTCCATCGTAGACTCTGTCTCTGTCACCTCTGACCTAGACTAGAGTCAAGAGCAAACCCATCACAAATAAAAATAAAAAATCGAAATCCGCGCGAGTGAAGCCGCTGGCTAGTCCTATACAATTTTGAAGTTTTGAGAAACGTTTTCTTTAATTGATTTTAATTTAGTATTTTTTTCTTAATCAAATAAATAAAAATACAAAGATAAAGCGCATCAAATTTCAGGAGTGGGGGCTTGTGACGTCACTTTGTCAGTATAAAGTTTAGCACACAGTGACCTCACACGAGATTTCAACGCACTGTATTGTCTTAATTTTTTGTTTACGTGGCAATAGAAAAAATATGTGTTCAATATTTATTTTTTTCTAACTGACGAACTAAATAGATATTTTTTTGTCAATATCCCTAATAGGAATGTTAATGGGGATGACCAACCGTTAAAAAATGAGGAAGCGTTTTATTTCATTTACCTTTCGCTATTGAATTAATCATTTCATTCAACCAAAACTAAAAAAGAAAATGTTACAGTCTAAAAATGTTAGCAACATTAATTACAAGCAAAATGGCAGTACAGAGAGCAACAGTCTTCAAAATAACACGAAAAAAATATGAATCAAAAAGTAAAAAAAAACCTTAAAAAGTTAAGCAACGGAAATGGCGCACGGCAAAAGGCTCGGCTCTATTAAATTATTCCGTTTGGTCGAGTCAAAATGGCAGATCTTAATGTTGCCAGCATTGAAAAGAGGCCCGTTGAAAGGGTGGACTTTTTGCCTTATTTTTACACTGCGGTCAAGTGCTTTCGTGTGGACGAATTGTTGATGTTAGGTTCAACTATAATGCCTTTTGTTGGTTTTGAAGAGTTGTGTTACTGATATTGTTATAAGGTTTGTTTGAAATAGGTATAAATTGGCTTTATTTTTAATTATAAAAGAGACTACAATATTGTTGCAAACCGTACACCTCTCCAATAATTGAATTTTCAATTTCTATTCTGTTTGAAGTATTGTTTAATTGGCTTTTGCTGGCTTCGCCTCCGTGAAAGTTCGAAAATACCTCAAGGGAACGTACTACCGGAAAATATAAATTGTGTGCCAAGTTTCATCTAAATTGGTTCAGCTGTTAAAGCGTGATTGAATAATTAATAAACGTACAGACTTTAATATTTATAATATACGTAGAATAACAGCATACTAATTCTTGTACTTTTAAAGGACGTGCACGTACGGATTTCAAATGCAATCTGTCAAAAATATCTATATGTAGGGTTTTCCTACATTTTGACAGATTGCAACGGTGACGGGAATGTACACGTTGGTTTAAAATTGGTCATCATAGAAAGAAGAAAACTAGAAAGAAAAAGTGTTGTGTATTTTAATATGTGTCAAACTTGTATTTCGCTGCTAATAAATATGATATTATATTAATATATACAGGATGTTTGGTGCATCGTGTGCCAAATTGAAATGGTCGACTGCGCAAGAGAGAGAAAACAAATTTTACCTCTTTCTCAAGTAACAGTTAGGCAATAAAAAAAATTTCATTAGAATTTTGAATATAGCCTTTGGTGACTCGATTCACAATTCTAGCGAATTCACAAAGTTGTTAAAAGATTTTTATGGCATGTGGCACATCATTATGCGTGTGTATGAGTTGCGCGCGCGCCGTCATTATTTGCGCTCGTGTTTGTCGGTTTTCGCGCTGCCCGTGCGCAATTACCAAAATGTCCGATACAATAAAGTGTGTGTCGTGTAACATTGTTATCGACGAGCTATTAGCTTACATACAAAATAAAGTGTCGCTCTCCGATGAGACGAGTATGGTGAAAATATGTGCATCGGCTTTTTCTAGCGAGCAGATTCAAAAATCAAAGACGTTACTGATGGAATCGTTGTCTTCAGAGGTGCGTAGCACTGTCCGAAAAGGAAAAGGCAAAGATAACAGAGTATTGAACGACATCATTGCCATTTTTAAAACCACTGATCCAGATGTTTTGCCGGTTTTTGTAGCCCGCGATCTCAACAACCTACCTCCTATACTTTTCGATCATCTGGATGTGTCAAAACTGCTGAAGGATTTAGTGATAGTAAGAGCTGAGATTGATCAAATCAAAGCGTCTTATGTGACTCAAGAGGATCTGGAAGGTTTTTAAACGGAGTGTAATTTGAAATTGATGTCACTTCCATATGCAGCCACTAATGTAAACACAAAGAGAGGTGCATCCTGTGATAACAGCACTATCCGCACAAATCAAGAAGATTCACCTGGCAGCTGTGGACAGTTAGTATCGGTCGATATAACTCGTCAATCTAATCATAGTACTTCGAATGTGAACAAAAATCAAAGTGAGGGTAGTACTAAAACTCATCTTCTAACGGTTAACCGTTGTGAATCAGACAGCGGCGACGGCGACAGAGACGGCATGATCCGTACGACGAGTAGCGGGTACCGGGGTGATGCGTCATCGTTACCGTTATCAGCCACTGCTAGCGAGCCTAGTAAACAACTGTGTGAAGCTGCGACGCGCTCGTTGCGGCCGGCCGGCGGCGGCGCCGTGTCCATCGTATGCAAGTGTTGCTGCTGTTAACGTTGATGATGGATTTACAGTGGTGCATCATAAGAAACCAAAATATAATAATCGCCTTAAAGGTAACACTGGCTGCAGTATTGTTGAATCTGAGGAGAAATTCAGATCAGCTGACAGAAAAATCCCCATATTTATTTCAAATGTACATAGGGACGCTTCCGAGTCGCACATAACCCATTATATTGAAAAGAAAACTGGGGAAAAAGTAAACCTAGAAAGGATTAATATTAAACGGAAATGCGAACACAATGCATATAAGTTCTTGGTGTCCCAGAGTAATCTGCAATTGTATTTGGATAATAAGCTGTGGCCACAGGGGATTATTTTTCGACGTTTTGTGAATTACAGGCCGAAACGTCTTAATAATACATCTATCGTTAAGGAAGTCGGCCCACAATTAATTATTAATGATGGGTAATGATAGTGTCTGCAAATTGGTGTCATTTAATTGCAAAAATGTCAAGCGCTCCATTCAAAGTGTCCGTGACTTATGTAAGCAGTCTGATTTAATTGCACTACATGAAACGTGGTTACTGCCTGAGGAAATCACGTTTCTTGACTCAATAAGCGGTGAATTCAGCTGTACCGGAGTATCGGCGGTGGATACGTCAGCAGGCATTCTACGCGGTAGACCCCACGGTGGCGTCGCCTTGTTGTGGAGAAAAAGTCTGTTCCAGAATGTGGTTGTTGTGCAGTGCGGTAACCCACGTATTTGTGCTGTGAAAATTGTAATAAAGGATAAATCCTTTTTAGTGTTTAGTGTTTACATGCCCACGGACACGGCATCGAATTTAATGGATTTTACGGATATCTTGAGCTCGGTGAGTGCGATTATTGATAGCTGTAATATAGATTATGGGTACATGTTAGGGGATTTTAATGCGCACCCTTCTGAGCTATTTTATTTCGAACTCGCCGGTTATTGTAGTGACCAAACATGGACATGTATCGATACTGAAATGTTAGGATTACATTCGGGCACATACACATTCTTGAGTGAGGCGCATGGCTCAAAGAGGTGGCTCGATCACTGTGTAGTGACGGAGGCAGCTGTGCCCTCTGTCAGGAATGTGTATGTAATTTATGATGTACTTTGGTCTGACCATCTGCCACTGGTTGTCGAATGTGATTTGAATGTGATTCTGCCAAAGAAATGTGCCAATGTTGTGTGTGTGAACAAGGTTGTGTGGGGGGAGAGAAGTCAAAATCAGATAGAAGATTATCAGCTTAAATGTCATGAAAGATTAAAGCTAATCGACTTCCCACACGAACTTGGTGAATGTTGTGATAGTACGTGTAACGATTCCAATCACAGAATTGTTATTGACAAGTTGTATGCAGATATTATACACGCCTTGAGTGCGGCTTCTTTGATGGGTCGGGGAAGCGGCAATAGGCGCTCAAAGCGGCGAATAGTAGGCCGGAACAAGCATGTTGCCGAGGCTCACAGGGTGGCTAGGCAAAAATTTTTGTTGTGGGCGTCATATGGTAAACCTACTAGTGGGTTAGTTTATAACGAAATGTGTGGGGCTAGAAGAGTCTTCAAGTCAAGGTTAAAGTGGTGCCAAGACCATGAAGACCAAGTTAGAATGGATATTCTTGCCTCACACCACGCTAAGAATGATTTTCGTAGTTTCTGGAAACACACAAATAAATTGAAGGCCAGGCCGGGCATCCCTGTGAGCGTCGGTGGCATGAGTGAGCCAGAAGACATTGCAAATCTTTTTAAAGAGGCGTTCTTTGTCAAATCTCCTCTGGGCCCGTCGCGGTCGGTGCCCGATGTTATGCTCGGGATGAAAGTGGGGGTTAAATTTAAGGCCGCAGAGATTACTCGAGCGATTAGAAGTATGCCAAGGGGCAAGTCCCCTGGCCATGACGGGCTTAGCATCGAGCACCTCCGATATGCTGGCCCTCACTTACCTAGGGTACTTGCTATGCTGTATAGCTTCTGTGTGGGTCATAGTTACATGCCTAGTGATATGATGCGAACAGTGGTTGTACCAATCGCTAAAAACAAAACTGGTGACCTCGCCGATAGCAGTAACTATAGGCCCATATCCCTGGCTACTGTGATATCGAAGGTTTTCGACAGCATGCTTAATGCACAATTGAATAAAAGAACAACCATACATGACAACCAGTTTGGATTCAGGGCTGGATTGTCAACTGAGAGTGCAGTGTTGTGTCTTAAGCATGCTGTCTCATACCATGCTAAGCGTGAGACGTCTGTTTATGCCTGCTTCCTCGACCTGTCTAAGGCTTTTGATCTGGTTTCCTATGATGTGTTATGGAGTAAGTTAGAGCGGGTTGATTTACCCACAGAACTAATAAACATTTTTAAGTTTTGGTATGGAAACCAGATCAACACTGTACGATGGGCTGGGGCGTTGTCTCTTCCGTACGGTTTGGAGTGTGGGGTGAGGCAGGGTGGGTTGAGCTCACCTACGCTCTTCAACCTGTATGTGAACGAACTCATTGCCGAGCTCAGCAGTACCAGGGTTGGATGTTACGTAGACGGTATCTGCGTTAATAATATCAGTTACGCGGACGACATGGTGCTGCTGAGTGCGTCAATCTGTGGGTTGAGAAAACTGGTTGCGCAGTGTGAGGCGTATGCTAGGTTACATGGCCTGGCATATAACATCAAGAAGTCGGAGATCATGGTCTTTGAGGCTGGAGGTAAGAGCCCTAATAAGGTGCCACCTGTTTTACTGTATGGCACGCCTTTAAAAAGAGTCCATAAGTTTAAATATCTAGGTCATATATTAACCCCCAATCTCAAAGATGATGACGACATTGAGCGGGAGCGGAGGGCGTTGTCGGTTAGAGCGAACATGCTGGCTCGCAGGTTTGCACGATGTTCACTTGCGGTCAAAATAACGCTCTTTCGAGCCTACTGTACGTCCTTTTACACGAGCAGCCTGTGGGCTAGATATACGCAAAGATCGTACAACGCTCTCCGCGTTCAGTACAACAATGCGTTTAGGATGCTGGTGGGGCTGCCTCGCTTCTGTAGTGCGTCGGGGATGTTTGCGGATGCGCATGTAGATTGTTTCTACACAACCATGCGCAAAAGGTGCGCATCCATGGTGCGCAGGGTGTGGGGCAGCTCCAACAGTATCCTAAGTATGATTTCGTGTCGCCAAGACTGTGTTTTCGTGGGTCGCTGTTGTGCCATCTCACATGGGTTGTCGCAGCGGTGAGTCACTATTATTTGTTGTTTTGTTCGTGTAGTGTCAATTTGTTAATATCTGTGTTACTAACATAGTTGTAAGTTTTACTAACCATCTTTTGAGTCATGGATACTCGAATAAAGAGAAATTCTATTCTATTCTATTAGCAAGAGGATAGACTGGAGAATTAATGAAGGAGTTGGAAGATCCCGGTCGCTTTTGGTTTTTTTTGTAGCCATATAAACAGTTGTAACATGTGCAGCTTTGATTTAAGTTTTACCTTTGCGAGTGATTAAAAAAAAACTAGGTGACTAATGTCACTAATTTTGTATTTAAAAGTACTCTTAAACAATACACATCGAAATAAAATTAAAATTCAGAGTCTACGCCTTATATATTTTTTAAATTTGTATTTGAATGTGAAATTTGGGTCTTTTTTGTCGATAAAAAAATCTACAGGGCATGACGGGTGTTTAGGGGTCTGAAAGGCTAGCAGGTGACCCCTTCAGTCGACCATTTCAATTTGGCACCTGTATATATTATTTAATTGCCACAAAACGACATACAAACATACAAGAACAGTGCTAATAGATTTTACTAACTAAACTCTTAACGATAGTGTTAGTAGTTCTTAAATTATGTTAGTAAAGAAAAGTTAGATAAAGAATAAAATAAATAAATGTGAGTATAAATACAAGCAGATGCATATCGTGGCTGTGGCAAGAAGGTTTCCACTCAGCATAATGCTGTGCCGTATAGGGGGTATAGCACGGCACTGATTTTCAGTGGTCGCCTAGGACGTGCTGTACGGCGACCAGGGTCTGTAGCATATGTAAAGATATATACAAAATAATATTAAACAAATACAGTAAGATACCATAAATCAAATACTCCAATCACTGTGCTAAAAGTACTTAGAACCGTTCTTTCTAAACAATATTCCCAGCAACAATTCAACACAAACTATAGTGTCTAGGTGTGGTCGTGTTAAAAGCCACAGGCGGAATAACTGATCGATAAGAGCGGTGGTTCCACACCACAAATCAATTATTTATTTAAGCTGTGGTTATTCCACTGTAAATTGATTTCGAAACAATCTAAACAAGGCTGAATTTATTGTTCTGTGTAGGCTCCGGTTGCGGATTTAATCAGGTTTGCTCGCAATTAGAGTAATTAATTAATGTGTTTATGTGGCTTCTAGTAGTACTGTTTGGTGTATTTGTGTCTGTTTTCATGCATAGTGATTTCACCTGATTATTGTAGGTTAACACCGTTTGCGTACAGTAAATCGTGTGAGATTGTGAATTCTTTAACTACACTTATCTATACCAATATTATAAAGAGGAAATATTTTTTTGGTTGTTTGTTTGTACCGAATAGGCTCCGAAACAGCTACTGGACCGATTTTAAAAATTCTTTCACCTATGGAAAGCTACATTATTCCCGAGTAACATAGGCTATAATTTTGACGGGAGCGAAGCCGCGGGGATCAGCTAGTATAATATATTAGAGATGCCGTGAATATATGTTGTTATAGCGAAAATATTCGAATACCGATTAATTGCCATTCCCTAAGGCGATTAGTCGAATACTCGGCATTATTACTCGACATAAAAAAGGGGTATAAAAAGTAGTTTATTTGTTTTCAAATAATATTATTACAGTTGTAGTAGCACGACGTGATCCCAATCAGCAATCTGCCCCTTTTGGACTTTAAAAAAATAATTAAAATGCCTGACTAATTAACTTAAACATGACTGATTTTTGGCTAACTACTAACATTACTTCTCGATACGGCTCACATTGTGAGCAGGTTCCTGTCTCAGGAGCCCTAACCACCGGCAGTTTTCAAAGTTCTTTATAATTTGTTTTTAAGAAATTTGAAAAAAAAATTGATAGGTGTAGTATAATGAATAAACGGAATAATACTAATGTACTTTGTCTATAAAAGATTTTAATCGTAATTGGAGGTACCTACCAAAACCAAAAAGAGATTTAAAAAAATATTTTTATTAAAAATATCAAACATAACTCCAAAATAAAAAAAATACTTTCTTTCCGAAGTCGGTGTCAACAAACGGAAAGCAATAGGTGCCAAAGACACCGACTTTGTTTTCTTTTTAATTCAATTTGGCTTCCAGTCTTGTTGACCTATTATTATAGATTGCTTGATGTGGTCACAATTACTAATTGGTCATCCTATGACCAGAGACAAATTACTGAAAAAAATAACCGTTACTTGAACTAGTTGAAAAGGACCAAAACGTTTCAAAATGAATCACAACAAAAGAAGAAAAATGCGGTTTTATACCTAACCTGACGCGCCATTTCCAGACATTTAAAGTAATTAAACAAAAGCAAAGTACCCTCATACGGAGCATTACGGCGACTTTAAAGGTAATGTGTCATAATTTATTCAGCTACCCTCATCATTACAGGGCTGGTGTGTCGTTCCCAGTGGCTTATGAGCACCTTTTATCAGGATTGAGATCAAATGATTTATTTTATCTACATAAAGTACACAACTTATTTTAGAAGAATTAAATATGGACTTTTTTATGAAAAAGAAAATTCATGCATTTTAATCTGTTGACAATTTGAGGTTCTTTATTTACCATGTCATGTTGGTAGAAGTTATGATCGCGGCATCTGTCTTTAGTACCCCTTGTTTGTAAGAAGTCGGTTTATTTTTTATGAAAAAGTTGTATTTCTCTCTTTTTAGTTTTAGTAACCTATCACTCAAAAGTGAGCAAAGTCTAGTAAGGTACCTAAAGGATTTACAAAATACCCATAATAACATAATTTACACATTCGTGGTATTTGTCGCTAAGGAGTTCGGTTGTATGTTCTATACCTTGAAAACTGCTAAACCGATATGGATGAAACTTGCACTGTTTAGGGCACAGTTAAAGTAAGTCACGGGTAAGTGAGAAATAATTAATCTAAAAAAAAAGAATGATCATGATCCGATAAGTAGTTAGTAAGAGAAATGCGTAACAAATATACAAACAAAGATACAAACAAACATACAGTTATTAAATTTGGCATACGTGCATACAGAGTAACATATGTGAATATTATGCAATGCCTACAATATTACATACATACGTGTCGAATTGATTACCTCCTTTTTTTGAAGTCGGTAAATACCACCAACAGAGTGAACGCAAACACAATTACAAGTACAGTCCATCATTCCACTGCACCAACACATATTGCCTCTCGATATCCCATTGAAAAACATAGCATTTGCGACAATTTACGTTCAGCAGCGATTTACCGCGATGAGATATGCTCGCCCCGCGTGAGTTACGAGCGCGCACGCCGATACAGCATTTATTACGTGACGTACTTGCGAACGAAATATTGTATCATTCCGTATTGAATGCCGATTGTGGCAAGAAATGATATTGTGGCGATGAGTAATTGTGAGAATGTTGCGAGAGAGGAAAAATACGGAATAGGTATGTACGTATGACTGGTGTCTTTGTCCGGAATTGGATAGGTTGGTACATGGTTATTTTTATGAGACACTGATACTTAACTTACTTTTGTTTTGAAAATAGTGATTCTATCTTTCGTTTTCGTGTCAGAATGGTGCCACCTCTGGTGTCAGAGTTAATTATGCCACCTCTGGGAACCCCACAGACTTCTGACTTCGCTATTTCAGACTTACACTAACTATATAAGACCAGGTTTCCTCACAATTTTTTCCTTCACCGTTGTCTGTGATGTCCATAATAAACTTAGAAAGTATAGTCACAATGGTATTTACCCGGATTTAAACACACGACTTCAAGCTCGAGAGGCGAGGTCTTCGCCACTGGGCCAGCACGACATAGTGACCGACTACTGAATAATATTTTTTCATGAAATCCTCAGCATGTTTTTCTATTATTAACTTCAACGTAGTAACTAAACGATCACAGTGCATTGTAAAAACGGGACCCTATTACTAAGACTACACGATCCGTCTGTCATTTTGTCTGTCTGTCACAAGGCTGTATCTCATGAACCATGATAGCCAGATAGTTGAAATTTTCACAGGTGATGTATTTCTGTTGCCGCTATAACAAAAAATTCAAAAAAAAAGTTAATAAAATCAAAAAACCCGACTGCAAAGATGTAAACAAGAAGAAAATCGTGCAGTCGGAGGATACATAAACGCGAGCTGCCTGACCAAAAGTATAAATATCCTCCGACTGCACAGCATGATTTTCTTCTTGTTTACATCTTTGCAGTCGGGTTTTTTGACTTTATTAACTTTTGTTATTTATAACTTTTCAGAAACACTTTTTTTCTCGAATGACTTTTAAACATATAAGTGGCATATAGTTTTGTAATCACCTCTCAAAACCCTTCATTTTGATACCCCACTCGATGGGCTTCGAAGAAAAAAATTGCAACCCCCACAATATGGCACCCAAAATCCGCCATGTTCCTTTTTACCCGACTGCCGAAGGAGGGTAATGTTTTTCTGTCAGATTCTGTGTGTTCTAATCCGCCATGCACTTATCTAAGAACACTTGGGCGGCCATGACCTATCTAACGATGTCTTAATTATAAAAAATCCGTGAAGTGGTTTGAAAGATATGAGTTAATAAAAAATATTACATATATACATAATAAAATAAATATTTAAGTTGGACTTCCATACAACAAACGTGAGTTTTATGCCGTTTTTTGCGAAAATGTAATGGAACCTTTGTGCGCATTTCCGACTCGCACTTGGCTGGTTTTTCTTGATTGCGTTAATCGCATTATCTTTTATCTGCCTTTGCCATCTATTCTGAAAAAGAGAAAAATAATTATGATAAAATATTGTTTTAGGTTTATAGGTAACTAGATTTTTCATACGTCTGCACCCGTCTGCCTAACCCACAGGAACCGTGCATTTTCGCGGTATAATAAGTGGCTTATGCCCGCGGTACTGTAGCTTAATATAATCATGACAATCTAAGAAGTCCGATGACGTTTCTCATTTTGCATTCCGCGATAACCACGTACGTAAGAAATTGAAAATCGAATTGATAATCCTAACAATAGTGCTCGCCAAACTTCTGGGCAATAATTAATCTGTCAAAAGGCATATTGTCATGTACTGTTAACAGTTTCTCTGTCCAATGAATAATATATTTGATTAATTCTGTTGTTTTAAACTATTGTTTGTTTAACTAATTGGACAGTGAACCTGTAAACATAACCTGTAGATTTGTAAAACTTCAAACTGGAATATATTTAATGCCTGACTGCTAGAAGTATAACTGAAGACAAAACTGTTCAGGATTATTTTGACATATGTTTTATGGGCAGACGCTTAAGATAAAATGTAACGAGTTCGCCATTGTTCTGTCATCATCTAGTTTCTATCTTTCTAATACAACTATTTTCATCTATTCCTCCGTTAAATACATAAAAGAGCATTTAAAGCGTAATTCTGCAACAGCGTATGTAATAAAAAGTGTGTGTCGGTGGAATCTGTCGGCGCGTAGTAAGCCTCTGGTGGTGGGCGGCGCATCCATCAACCAGCATTAACGCGTCACGACGAGGTTTGGACGCACTTGTAGCGGGACCCGGGATCCGACGCATTTTGTGGAATTACAGCAAAGTGGTGAACTTCTAACAGCTTCTGAAACAACCAGATTATTAATTACGGTTGAAAACTTTATAAAAAAAAAAAGGTAGCAAGTTGTCGGTCATATCATAGAAAGAGTTTTTACGGACAAACTATGGATGGTTCATGACAGACAGTCTCGTAAAATTTATCAGCGTCTGAAAATCATGAGCCTATAAGTACGAGATTCCATCGTGAAAATCTGCAGTAATATTTTTTTTTTCGTTAAACAGCTATTATTTGGATATTACAAACAGACACTTCTATTTTATTTATTTGTATAATTACTTGATAGAAGATTTCAATACTAAAACCGTCAGTAATTTTGAATTCCTGCTTCAACCCTGCTTTTATTATCAAAAGCGACGACCATCGAATTGACAAGGAGCGAAAACGTAAACGCGTAACGCTTAAGACTGTTCACGACGTGGAGAAGGACAATAGGATTTGGAAAAGTCGGTTTTTGGTAAAATTTGGTGCCAAAGTGTCGCTCTCACTGGCACCCTTCGACGCTACAAAAAACTTTTTTGCATCAATATGGCGCTTCGTGTCGAGACATTTGCGGCTTTTTGTTCACCATTTAGGATTTCAAACGTCACACAAACAAACATACAAGTTTAGAAGTTGCGTTTATTGTTATTACAAATAATTAGATGAATAAATAATTTTTGTTTGTTGATCATTTAGTATGTCATAAATTGCTACAGTAAAAATAGCTGGAAAAACCTGGACTAAACTGGAGCGGGAGAGAGAAATTTGGAAGGGGTTGGAGTGCCCACACAGAATAAAAATATATATAGGAACAAATAAATATGTAAAACAAATTAAGTCAACGTCTGAAAGAGGCTAAAAATAAATAAATAAAATTGCTACAGTGAAAATAATACAGATCATTAATAAAAAGGTGAACGCGTCTTCTCTATTTAGTAAACAATTAAATTGTACCTAGGTATCAGTAAATTTAATTATTCTTGACTCGGATATTTACGAACTCAGTTTCAGAGAACTGCTCTCTTGAGAGCCTTAGGAACTTTACAATAAAGTACTAAAATATCACCGATGAGATGAGATGAGTCCAAAATACTACCGTTTTTGTGGCATATTTTGTCCGTTTAATTTAAACCGTAAAGTTTCTTAATCCTGTTACCTATATTGGAATATTACATTTCTTTAAAAGAAGCCATATTTGAGTTATCATTAGTCTCTTGTCGTTATTCAAATTTACTTGGAATCGTCACAGCACGTCTTCTTCACGTCTTTCTCTATTATTTGTCATGTCAGTAGTCACCTCCTATCTAGACATATACATCCTTATTATAAAAATCTCGGAACTGTAATAATTATCAAGTGATTAGCAAATTCTAAATTCAAATTCTTTATTGAATATAATAGAACATGCTAAGCATAATAAACAGTGTCAAGATTTTTATAAATTGAGGTGATCATCTTTTACATAGTCCACAAAATACGCGCTTTGTCGTGGAGTTGCGTAAACCAGCCCGTTTTAACCTAACCTAACCTACATAGTCCACGCAATCTATGGTCTTTTCCTACTACTAAAATCTGCATATTCATACTCTGAACTGACCTCGTACCATGACGTTTCAAACTATTATGGTTCGACTGTGAAAAAGGGACAGATGTATACAAGTCATATACATCTGTCCCTTACGCACATTGGCAATAACCTTGCTCTAAGAGGTTATGGTCACCCTCGTGTCATTGTAAATTATCTTTTCCATCCTACGTTCTTTTGGTCTTTCCCTACTTTTGAAAGTAGAGAAAGACCAAATAATTTATTTAAAACTTTTCCCACAACATTTTCAAACCCAAAACATATTTGAGTAACAAGTAAAACAATGAGAACAATAGTAAGACCGTCACGACTGTACAAAGCCAGTACAGCCAGCATATCGGCGTCTGCAACTAATTGCAGGATTTACCTACCGCTGCACAATTCTAGAGTGACCGGTCCGTAGGGTGAAAGCATAGTGGGTATATTGATTTGATTCATTGGTTGAATCTACCTGTATTGCTGTTTTTGACTCTTGAGTATGTCTGGTAACTTTTTTTAATCAGATTTTAAGCGGCATCTTCCACCGTAATATTTCACTATCATTTTCCTGCCCTTTTCATATGTTGCTTGGGGTCGGGGCAACTCGTTTTCTTTTTACATTCTGTCTTTTTAACCGTCATGCTTCACTGACAGCGTCTGATACCCATACTGTTGTTGTTCACGTAGAGAGCATTTTGCCGCCCATATATAGGGCGCGTAGGGAGCATCCTACTAATATTATAAATGCGAAAGTTTGTGAGGATGGATGAATGTTTGTATGTTTGTAACTCTTTCACGCAAAAACTACTATACGGATCTGGATAAAATTTGGCACAGAGATAGATTATAGTCTGGAATAGCACATATGATAATTTTAATCCCGAGAATATGTTCCTTTGGGATAATTTTCGAAATTCACGCGGGCGAAGCCGCTGGCGGAAGCTGGTTATACGTAATAGGAGAATGAATTTCCAATGAGTTTAAAAGCATAGGATAATCCCAAAGTTCACCATTATTATTCATGTTTTTTTTTTTACACTGTCACTTTACTTTACTTTACTTTAAACAAAAAAAGCATATTTTTAGGCAACAAAGCCACTTGAGTAAACTTATTAGATTTTACAACACTCTTGTTTACTCATATTCTTCGTTTTGACATAATTTTTCATCCAGCACTACTTCTCAATTATGAATGTCACGTACGTAAATGCTCAATTTATTAGCTTCTCGCTTCTCCCATCAAACTTCTCACACCTCTAACGAGTGAGTAATCTTCCAATGTTCTTCTACCCGAACTTTCTGCTCGGTTGACGTCCTAAGGCTAATTATTTCTGTGCTACCAACATTAAAATAAAATATTGCTAGGCGAGCCTCGAAAGGCAACCGCGGTTACCTATTTACGACTTTAATGACTTTAATGGGCGGAATTGTGGAATTTATCGGGTGTTTGCTGAATTTACTTCTGAGTGCGAGAATTGAGGGTAGGTTTATGTGAGTTTAATTTAGCTTACTGAGATTTTGGGTGCTGTATTTCTATTTAAAGTTTTGGAGCTCACGAATCTAGAATAATAAGAACTCACTTAGTTTTTCTTGGTTATGCTTCAAAGGATGAGTTGCAAGCTGAAAGCATGCGTTTTCATTTCGCATGCATTTGGTTGCTAATACGATCGGTGTTCGTAAATGATTACAATTTATTTAGTTACATAAACTCGCACGTAACGAGTCTGCCGAGTGGGATTGCGAAAGAGCCGATCCCGCACGGAGAAGGATGCGTCGGGGAGGCAACTACCTTGATAACTAAAACGCAGACACCCCACCTGCTTTAAAAATTGGCGGAACTCCGGGGTTGCGGGTGGTTAGATTGGGGAATCTGTCCGCCCACTAAGTGACTCCAGGAATCCAGGGATTGCGTGCTGCCGTGCAAAGCGAGGCTCAGGGGAGGCGCTTATTCAGTCTTCCTTGGGATATGCCCTAACAGGTGTTGCACAGAGGGGGCTACGGAGTGGTCTTTTGAGAGGTCACGGGACCCCTTCTACGTGCTGATGGGGTTTAATGAAGTAAAATCCCACACTCCATGGTCTTTGCCCCAAAAGTCAAGGCGCCTTCCAAAGGATGCCCCCGTAAACTAAAAAATGTACTGTAACGAGTATGCATTGGCTGCGACCCCTTTGTAAATTATTGCTGGCTGAACATATTTTAATGTTTAAAGTGTCATTCGAATTTAGAATGATCTAGATGTCATGCAATATTGTCAGGGCACCTGAAGGCGATAGGCGCGTGTGTTTTTTTTTTTTTTATTTGTTATAGGTTCGCGTTTGACCACTATCTCGCCTGTTGTTAAGTGATGATGTGGTCGAAGGTGAAGCACGCTTGACTAGAAGTAAAAAATATAAAAATTAGGAATAAATAATATACAAATTATAAAAAATATTATTATTAATTAATAGGAATAAATCCCAAATATAATTTAAAAAAGCGTATTATTGAACGTGGTAGCCTTACTGCTACCACAGTACTTATTCTTACTTATTATAATACTAACCTGGTGTTATATTAAGTTTATTTTACAGATAACATAAACTAATCAGGATTAGGTAACGTTTCTGACAATCCTTAAATATTTTTCTCAAAACTTATTCTTACAAATGAAGTCCCAAAAACAACCGTTACACAAAAAAGCGCAGACTGCTTAACAAAACTATAATAATAGAATTTTTTACATTGCACCAAAAAAAAGACAAAAACCACCATATTTAGTTGCACACACGTTCGTAAAACAATGAATAATCGGAATACGTCGAGTTCTGAGATAAAAGTGAAAACATTTTTAACAGATTAAAACAACGCCAGTACTGCGGAGTTATTACATAAAATAATGTATTTGAACTCGTATTTTGCTGAAATTATTATATGAATGTTATCTATAGTTTTCAACACTGATATGTTATAAATATATATTTTTGTTTTAGCATATTGTCTGATATGGCTGAAATAATTTGTGTGATGTAATGACAGCATAAAACAACTTAAGTCATTACATTCTAGGTGGTAGTACTGGTAGTGTAGCTGTACAAACAGCTCAATTTATTGCAGATCAATACTGAACAAATGTCCAAGATACGTATTCCGTTTGCAGTCTGTCCTAGCCAACTTTTCAAAGTCCTTGGTCCACCAAGTTGTGGTATGTCTGGCGTCCTACGCTACGCTTGCCAATGCATTGGGTATCTAGTCCTTCGTTAAACATGGCCGACCCACCGCCACTTCAGCTTGCTGATTCTTTTTTTTTTTGTGTGGGAAATCATCCAATGAATTCTCCCGCTCTGGGTGAAGCGGGAGGTCGTCTTAGACTTTTACTGACTAAAACCCACCCGCGTTCATTCAGTTGCTTAGTATTTCAGGGCCTCTACTTAAATATTTAGGGCCGTAGTAACTCTCTTTCAAATTTATCCGCGACCCAAACAGGCATCGGCCCTAGCCGACCCCGTCAACTTTTGCTGACATCTCAATGAGGCGCGCGTGGAACACTACGCGGTCGACTCGGGCCTGGTCCTTATCGGACGCCGAGCTACCCATTTCTCGCCGTCCGCAAGCCGCACCTAATACGGTGGCCGGGAATTGGCTTGCGACTCCCGACCGGGCGTCTCCTGCGGTGGCCAGGGCGTGAGGGCGCCTCCGTTGTGTCTCCCTCACGCGAGCTTGCTGACCCTGCTAGCGAGTCCAGTTGTTACATTATACAAAAAAAAAAACTAACAGTAGTTAGATGCCTTAAATCTGGATTGGTGGCAAATTACTGGCAATAGTTTACTATACCGAAATTACAAAATTTCTGACGGAATAATTCTGTGTTTTTGATGTCACCTCCCCTTACTCTATCGAGGCAAATAGTTTGATATTTTAACTATGCAGATAATACCGCCCTCTACTCTGTAAGGGCATTCACGAACTACATCCGATCCTGTCCGTGAATTTTCGGTTCCGAAGGAGTTGTAGTAATTCTTGCAGGAAAGCTATCAGAAGAAGCACTACATCAGAAGTCTATTCGTCATACAATATTATACAATTCAAAACATTTTGAACTCAAATCACGAACACGAATCACGGTCACGGACGTGTAACAATCAGTTTAATATTCACTATTCAGTAACTTACATTCTTATTTTTCTTCCCTCCCATCGTCTACGACAATTTATCCGACATCAAAGAAAATTAGTATGCGTTCCTTCTTCCACTGTGTGTTTATGTTATTATAATGATGTTGTGTTCAGATTTGAATATCTAACGTCATTTTGTTTCTTATTATATTACTTGTAAACAGATCATTGTTCACACAGAAAGTATTGCGATAAATTACAATTATTGAGACATTCTAACAAAAGTTTTTCATGAACACTCATTTGAATTCCTTTTGCATGCCAGCGTATACTTAAGAAGGAATGGAAGGATCCGAACAGTCGTTGGAAGGCCTCCTTTTAGGTGGAGCGATGACCTGGTGAAGACTACGGGAATCCGGTGGATGCGAGATGCACAGGACAGATCAGTGTGGCGAAACTTGGGTGAGGCTGATGTCCAGCAGTGGACGTATTTCAGCTAAAAGGACGTGAGATGTCGTCGTCGATGTTTATTGTCCTTAGATCTGAAGTAGTAAGTAGTAAGAAAAGTACCTATTTATTCAAATGAATACTGTCCGCACTGGCACAAAAGTGCATCTTCCGTAATAAACTAAAGTAAGTGGGCTTTTAGCAGTAAGTAACGTAATACAAAAATAAATAATGTTTATGATAGAATCTTCCACTAAGCTTTACTTTTTCATAAAATAAATACACACATCAACACGGTCTAGGGATATTTCATACTCAATTAAATAACTCGAAAAGTACTGGCCGCATTGGAATCTTTTATACACCAATTTGTTTGTAATTTATCTCAGACTAATCCCAAATTCAAATTTTTTAAATTATTTTTCACCTCAGCACCTCAAACAAGCAGGTTTTGCTGCTTAAAGACAGTGAGCAAAATTCGATTTTGCTGCGAGCGTGAGACAAAGTAACTTTTTAATTATTTTTTTTAAATGCCGAGTCAGTGCTGGGTTTACTCACAACATTCGAAAGATTTGAACTTCACTTTGTTCTGTCACTTTCACTTCGATAAGAAAAGAGCGAGAGATAGAAACAAGTACATTCGAAGTTCGATTTTCAAATTCCATATATAATAGGCTCAAAAAAGAAACCAACAATAAAACGTTCGGAAACACGTCATTTATAAAATTTCAAATCAAGGTTTAAATGTAATTATTATACTTTTCTCTTAATAATCGAATTATTATTTTTTTTATAATCAAATAAAGAGATGTTGAAGTAAAAAATACGAAGTTTATCATGTATCTACATAATTATTTAAAGTTTTAACAATCTTTATTGTGACAGAATAATTTAGTAATAGTGCAATTTCCGAACGCATCTTTAAAAAATAGCGGGCTTTAATTTTTTATTGTTTTCTTCTTCTATTCGCTAGCTACAAAGTGCGATACACGTTGGATATTATTAAAATAATAATAAATAAATATGAGTGAATCCAGTGATGATGTCTGCAATTTAACACCGGAAGAATTGAAGCAGTATGTAAAAAGCGAATCAGTGAATACTCAAACTGAAGTCGCTAAAACAACAATATCGGTTCCATTGGTTCCAAACAAAACTGGTAGGTAGGCTACGGAGTGGTCTTTTGAGAGGTCACGGGACCCCTTCTACGTGCTGATGGGGTTTAATGAAGTAAAATCCCACACTCCATGGTCTTTGCCCCAAAAGTCAAGGCGCCTTCCGAAGGATGCCCCCGTAAACTAAAAAATGTACTGTAACGAGTATGCATTGGCTGCGACCCCTTTGTAAATTATTGCTGGCTGAACATATTTTAATGTTTAAAGTGTCATTCGAATTTAGAATGATCTAGATGTCATGCAATATTGTCAGGGCACCTGAAGGCGATAGGCGCGTGTGTTTTTTTTTTTTTTTTATTTGTTATAGGTTCGCGTTTGACCACTATCTCGCCTGTTGTTAAGTGATGATGTGGTCGAAGGTGAAGCACGCTTGACTAGAAGTAAAAAATATAAAAATAAGAAATAAATAATATACAAATTATAAAAAATATCATTATTAATTAATAGGAATAAATCCCAAATATAATTTAAAAAAGCGTTTTATTGAACGTGGTAGCCTTACTGCTACCACAGTACTTATTCTTACTTATTATAATACTAACCTGGTGTTATATTAAGTTTATTTTACAGATAACATAAACTCATTAGGATTAGGTAACGTTTCTGACAATCCTTAAATATTTTTCTCAAAACTTATTCTTACAAATGAAGTCCCAAAAACAACCGTTACACAAAAAAGCGCAGACTGCTTAACAAAACTATAATAATAGAATTTTTTACATTGCACCAAAAAAAAGACAAAAACCACCATATTTAGTTGCACACACGTTCGTAAAACAATGAATAATCGGAATACGTCGAGTTCTGAGATAAAAGTGAAAACATTTTTAACAGATTAAAACAACGCCAGTACTGCGGAGTTATTACATAAAATAATGTATTTGAACTCGTATTTTGCTGAAATTATTATATGAATGTTATCTATAGTTTTCAACACTGATATGTTATAAATATATATTTTTGTTTTAGCATATTGTCTGATATGGCTGAAATAATTTGTGTGATGTAATGACAGCATAAAACAACTTAAGTCATTACATTCTAGGTGGTAGTACTGGTAGTGTAGCTGTACAAACAGCTCAATTTATTGCAGATCAATACTGAACAAATGTCCAAGATACGTATTCCGTTTGCAGTCTGTCCTAGCCAACTTTTCAAAGTCCTTGGTCCACCAAGTTGTGGTATGTCTGGCGTCCTACGCTACGCTTGCCAATGCATTGGGTATCTAGTCCTTCGTTAAACATGGCCGACCCACCGCCACTTCAGCTTGCTGATTCTTTTTTTTTTTGTGTGGGAAATCATCCAATGAATTCTCCCGCTCTGGGTGAAGCGGGAGGTCGTCTTAGACTTTTACTGACTAAAACCCACCCGCGTTCATTCAGTTGCTTAGTAACTCAAGGCCTCTACTTAAATATTTAGGGCCGTAGTAACTCTCTTTCAAATTTATCCGCGACCCAAACAGGCATCGGCCCTAGCCGACCCCGTCAACTTTTGCTGACATCTCATTGAGGCGCGCGTGGAACATATGCGGTCGACTCGGGCCTGGTCCTTATCGGACGCCGAGCTACCCATTTCTCGCCGTCCGCAAGCCGCACCTAATACGGTGGCCGGGAATTGGCTTGCGACTCCCGACCGGGCGTCTCCTGCGGTGGCCAGGGCGTGAGGGCGCCTCCGTTGTGTCTCCCTCACGCGAGCTTGCTGACCCTGCTAGCGAGTCCAGTTGTTACATTATACAAAAAAAAAAACTAACAGTAGTTAGATGCCTTAAATCTGGATTGGTGGCAAATTACTGGCAATAGTTTACTATACCGAAATTACAAAATTTCTGACGGAATAATTCTGTGTTTTTGATGTCACCTCCCCTTACTCTATCGAGGCAAATAGTTTGATATTTTAACTATGCAGATAATACCGCCCTCTACTCTGTAAGGGCATTCACGAACTACATCCGATCCTGTCCGTGAATTTTCGGTTCCGAAGGAGTTGTAGTAATTCTTGCAGGAAAGCTATCAAAAGAAGCACTACATCAGAAGTCTATTCGTCATTACAATATTATACAATTCAAAACATTTTGAACTCAAATCACGAACACGAATCACGGTCACGGACGTGTAACAATCAGTTTAATATTCACTATTCAGTAACTTACATTCTTATTTTTCTTCCCTCCCATCGTCTACGACAATTTATCCGACATCAAAGAAAATTAGTATGCGTTCCTTCTTCCACTGTGTGTTTATGTTATTATAATGATGTTGTGTTCAGATTTGAATATCTAACGTCATTTTGTTTCTTATTATATTACTTGTAAACAGATCATTGTTCACACAGAAAGTATTGCGATAAATTACAATTATTGAGACATTCTAACAAAAGTTTTTCATGAACACTCATTTGAATTCCTTTTGCATGCCAGCGTATACTTAAGAAGGAATGGAAGGATCCGAACAGTCGTTGGAAGGCCTCCTTTTAGGTGGAGCGATGACCTGGTGAAGACTACGGGAATCCGGTGGATGCGAGATGCACAGGACAGATCAGTGTGGCGAAACTTGGGTGAGGCTGATGTCCAGCAGTGGACGTATTTCAGCTAAAAGGACGTGAGATGTCGTCGTCGATGTTTATTGTCCTTAGATCTGAAGTAGTAAGTAGTAAGAAAAGTACCTATTTATTCAAATGAATACTGTCCGCACTGGCACAAAAGTGCATCTTCCGTAATAAACTAAAGTAAGTGGGCTTTTAGCAGTAAGTAACGTAATTAAATAATGTTTATGATAGAATCTTCCACTAAGCTTTACTTTTTCATAAAATAAATACACACATCAACACGGTCTAGGGATATTTCATACTCAATTAAATAACTCGAAAAGTACTGGCCGCATTGGAATCTTTTATACACCAATTTGTTTGTAATTTATCTCAGACTAATTCCAAATTCAATTTTTTTTAAATTATTTTTCACCTCAGCACCTCAAACAAGCAGGTTTTGCTGCTTAAAGACAGTGAGCAAAATTCGATTTTGCTGCGAGCGTGAGACAAAGTAACTTTTTAATTATTTTTTTTAAATGCCGAGTCAGTGCTGGGTTTACTCACAACATTCGAAAGATTTGAACTTCACTTTGTTCTGTCACTTTCACTTCGATAAGAAAAGAGCGAGAGATAGAAACAAGTACATTCGAAGTTCGATTTTCAAATTCCATATATAATAGGCTCAAAAAAGAAACCAACAATAAAACGTTCGGAAACACGTCATTTATAAAATTTCAAATCAAGGTTTAAATGTAATTATTATACTTTTCTCTTAATAATCGAATTATATTTTTTTTATAATCAAATAAAGAGATGTTGAAGTAAAAAATACGAAGTTTATCATGTATCTAAATAATTATTTAAAGTTTTAACAATCTTTATTGTGACAGAATAATTTAGTAATAGTGCAATTTCCGAACGCATCTTTAAAAAATAGCGGGCTTTAAATTTTTATTGTTTTCTTCTTCTATTCGCTAGCTACAAAGTGCGATACACGTTGGATATTATTAAAATAATAATAAATAAATATGAGTGAATCCAGTGATGATGTCTGCAATTTAACACCGGAAGAATTGAAGCAGTATGTAAAAAGCGAATCAGTGAATACTCAAACTGAAGTCGCTAAAACAACAATATCGGTTCCATTGGTTCCAAACAAAACTGGTAGGTACTTTTAATTTGCAAAACGGCAATAATTTTACTTTTAACTTTTAATTTTTACAAATATACATGTGGTTTAAATATTACCAAGTTGTATTTTTTACCTTTAGATTATTTATTCTCGCTGCTGAAGTGAAAAGTTGTATGTGCTACAAGAGACCAAAGTTATTTGCATCTCGTGTCTTTGAATCCCTCGCTGCACTCAGGATTCTAACCTAGAATCACTCCCTACGCTCGTGATTCAAATATAGAATCCTTCGCTTACTCGGGATTCAAAATCAACACTCGCGGCAAAAACCAACTTTGCTCTCTTGTTGCATAAATAACTATTGTTTCGGTGGCATAAAAATGTCTTGATGTGTAGGAGAGGGAATTTTCATTTGTGCGAAATTTAGAAAACAATACGAATTACGTTTAGTTACAGTTTTTTTTAATTTTTAAACAAAAGATAAAGTTAAAATTGAGGTATTGTTGCCATGCAACGCCAACATTTGACGAGGGCGGAGATGTGATGAGCTGTGGGAATGCTGGAAGCTGGGTCTGTTCAGCGTAATGTTGCTGAGGCCATAGGGACCCACCAAAATGTAATTTCAGGATTGTGGACACGCTATCGTGCCACAGGTAAAGTAGCGGAGAGGCACCGGGGGCCAAGTCGCATCACTACCCCCAGACAAGACTGATTTTTGCAAATTACTGCGCGAGCTCAACCAAATGCAACGGCGACTCAATTGGTCCAAAGGCTGCGAGTGGAACACCAAGTGCTTGTGAGTGACCAAACTGTAAGAAGGCGACTGCATGAAAGCAATCTACGCTCTCGTAGACCACTCCGGGTTCCACCTTTACGGAGAGGCAATCGTGGACGACGATTAGAATGGGTTCGGAACCACGTGGACTGGGGCCGTGAGCAATGGTCCAATGTGCTGTTCACGGATGAATCCAGGTTCGGCTTCCATCCAGATTCACGAAGGACGCGTGTTTGGCGAGTTCCTGGACGATGGAGCCGTCTTCAGAACCCTCAGGAAGTTCACCCATACCAAGGAGGAACAATTATGGTTTGGGCAGGAATTCGTCTTGGAGGACGGACGGATCTCGTTTGGGTGCGGGGCAATATGACGGCAGAACGATACGTCCAACAGCTGCTGGGGCCCGTAATCTTGCCCCACAGAACACAAATGGGGCAAGATTTCCTGCTCATGCACGACAATGCCTGGGCACACACGGCGTGAACGGTAGCAGCTTGGTAACGTACACACAATGTTAGGGCCTTAGACTGGCCTGCTCAATCGCCAGATCTAAATCCCATTGAGCATGCGTGGGATATGCTGCAAAGAAGAGCTCTGAAGGAAGTTCCTGAAAATCTGGCTACAGAAGATCAACTTTTTGCGCACCTCAGAAGGACATGGGACAATATTCCGCAGCAAGACATTGACACCCTTGTTCTGAGCATGCCGAATCGTTGCCGATGTGTTATGAACATCATGGGCGCTTTCTCAGACTACTAACTTCAAGTTTATAAACACAAATTAAATGATTTTTTTATTTTTTTCAGTTTTTACTCATAAATTAAAAGTTAATTCATATACGGTTTCCGTCTATGCTTCATTTTTTTTCCATAAAATCCTAAAATTTTAATCAAAGTATCTTAACCATTATTAAAAAATGGTAGAATATTAAATAACGTGTCTTTTAAATATATACATGTCATATAAATAATTAACACATTGATAGTAATTCGCTTTTTAAAAAATATCTCTAGACCGTGTTGATGTGTGTATATATATATTCTCTAGCTCGTAAAGAACTTCAAACAAATGACGGAAATTCAAAGTCAAAGTCTTATGCACATCGGAAATTAGCTTTTCTCGTTACCTACGTTCATCAATCTATTGACAAACTACTATGTATGTGAGTAGCTGTAGTTGATTATTGAACGGCAAAGAATATGACATTCTTGTTACGTGCAGTTTATTTTCTTAGTAGTTGATATTATGATGATAAAATGATGTACCTACTACATGTTTCTTGTAAAGCAGGTGATAATGCAACATCGCGTTTTGATGGGCATTATTTTACGAATAACACTTCGCGTTTGTCCGCCAGAATCTTATATATCTACTATAGTAGTTATAGCCTGATAGAAATAAAAAAGTTGCCTGTTCGATTACAGGCTTTTCGAAAATCGAATGTTGAAAACATAGTTTCTAAAGACCATGTAGTCGGGTAATAAATTAGTTTTCATGACTTTGTCAGGATATATCTCGTAAATGGTACACTTGACAAAAATATGATGTGCGAAACCCTACCTTCATTTTAAAATCCCTGTTTAATGATACGACAATTATGATTAGGTGGAGCTAAAAATGTTTTTGTTGTTGCCTTCATGCTCCCTAGAGGGCGTCATAATTAATTTTATGTGACGTCACATAACCTATAACCAGCGGACAGAGAAGACGCTTCCAACGACACTTCATTTGTTAAATTCTGATAAGTATTTTAGAAGTTATGAGGGAACAGATAAACATACATACATACCGCTCAAAAACATAACCCGCTATAGTCGGCTGATAATAAAAGTAGTAGACATGAGCTTAATAAGATTACCTTTATTTGGGTTACAGAAAGGGTTATAAGCTGCTTAAAAAAAACACAAAATTTTTGTTATCATATAAAAAAAACTGGCCAAGTGCGAGTCGGACTCACCCACGAAGGGTTCCGTACCATCATCGCAAAAAACGGCTAAAAATCATGTTTTTTTTAAGGGAGCCCCACTTAAATATTTATTTTATAATATTTTTAGTATTTGTTGTTATATCGGCAACAGAAAAACTTAATCTGTGAAAATGTCAACTGTCTAGCTATCACGGTTCATGAGATACAGCCTAGTGACAGACAGACAGACAGACGAACGGACGGACAGCGGAGTCTTATTAGTATGGTCCCGTTTTTACCCTTTGGGTACGAAACCCTAAAAAAGGAGCAAATAATAAGTCAACAAAGTATCTTTATCTTCAAAGCCACTACACGAAAACAAACAACCAAACAAGATTGTCAACTTTAACACCGCGAGGTAACCGAATACCACAACACAAGAAAAAACTTCCAAATCACTGAGGAAAACGAGAGAAAGAAAGAAAAAAAAAACAATAGGTTAGTTGAAAGTATAAATAAAGAAAGATTTATTTCGTGAGGCGAATAAAGTCGGGTGCAGACATGTGGGGCTGAATGTAAAGTAGGAGTACGTCGATTCTATTGTTTCTCCTGTGTTGTTTTAAGTCCTTTTTTTGTTTAATCTAATTTTGTATGTTGATTTGGGTACATACAGTGGCGAATTTGTGGCTTTCTACGTGTTCAGCTTTGTGGGTCGTTAAGTGTGCATACTGCCTAAAAGTGGGTGAGTTTTATGGAACGTGCCTGTGTGTAGGGACTACACAAAATGATTTTGTATGTTAAGGGTCCCTTCATACCATTTCTCTTCCTGTTTAATATCGAGCTATCGGATAAACATGCAAACATCAGTCACTGAGCTATACCTATTCCATGAGTAAAAAAACTACCTTAATTGTGGTTTAAATAAAATTATGAATTACCTAATATTCTCTGATGCCGGCTGTAAACGCAGTCTCGAGTGCTTAGCTGTACGTCTTATATTAAAATTTGTTATGACGGTAATTAAAAAATTGTCTATCTATCTACTTATCTAAGGCATGGCTTAAAGAAGTAAATAGACAGACTCCGGGTACCCACGACTTTCACCTTCTTCAATAAATAACATCCAATACATACACACTAAACATTTTGGAATACTTTCTTTGTGCGTGCAGCTAAGGAGTGGAATGCCCTGCCGGAGTTTGTTTCCTGATAGCTATAACCTGGAGGTATTTAAGTCAAGAGGGAATAGGTTACTTCTAGACAAGCGTGCTCCATCATGGACAACATCATCGAGCGAGATAGTAATCGAGCAAATCACTAAACTCACATCATTTTTCAAAAATATTTTTTGTACTCCCCGCTTTTCTTTAGATACTACCAACTCAGGTAGGTACTTCCTTATAACTCGTGATACCAAAGTAGTTTCCATCCACATTCATCACCTCATTAATAATAATGTAACATTAGATTATAGAGTACCTAGTGTAGTGAGCACTAAACCGAAATTTAATAAATCAGTCTGCCTCGGCTTTGCCCAACTATTCCAGTCCAACCTGATGCAGCGGACTACTATGTTTATAAATATGTGGATGTCTCTAACTATTCTTAATCTCAGTTTTTTCTTTTTTTCTTCTTTTAATTAGACCTTTTTAAAATGGTTTTCAATCATCTTTATTGTCCTTTGCTAAAAATAGTTACAGCACTGATAACAACATTTGCGCCACATGTTAAATTTAGTCTTGTGAAACTTTTTTTTTTACCTTTGTATAGATTATTTTACCGATTGTTTTGTGAATGTGTGAACATTGTAGGCTTTCTAGATGCTTGTTAACATTTATTAACTTTGTATCTCGTTTTACTTTCTTTTGTTTATATAATATGTAAACTTTTTTTTTACTTTCTTACGACTTATTGTCGGGCCTACGTTGCCCCCCATATCTAAGTTCTAATGGTGTAACATGGAAATATTGTAAAAACAAACCATTTTTCAAAAGAGTAACCGTTGAGTTTCTTGCCGGTTCTTCTCCATAGGAAACGACCAACCCGAACGGTGCACCTTTTTTCGACATTTTATAAGTGCCCATGTGGGCACTATGTAAAATAAAAATAAATGTTTTTTGATTGTTTGACTATATATCAAACAATTGCCTATCTTACGTTGTGCAAGAAAGCGTTTTATACCGTTAAAGATTACGCTGCTCCAATTAATTATTTTTTGCATCCTGAATTTTGTTCTTTTTTTATTTTCTTGTAATAACAGGAATATTTACTTTTTAGAGTATTATATTTTAATTATTGTGAATTTGTTAACTATGTGGAACATTATTTTTCTTTTAAAATTTTTCTCAGTTAGTTTTTAATCAAGGACTGCCAGTTTGAGTAATTTATGCGGCCTACCCGAATGTCTTTTCTTTGGTATTGTTCGTCGAATAGGTGAGCTCGTTAAATTCTGAGTTGAGCTGTACGGTTAATGACAAATGCGTGCACTGACTGGACAGGTCCACTCAATCTGGCTGTTTATTTCTTCAAAAGACCATTTCAGATTTAGTCTGGACTTTAAAAGAGACTGTGAGTTTGTTTCGGCTTTTCTTCTCATAGTAATCAGATAGGAAACGCAGACCTCTCTAGTTTAAAAAAATATGATCAACTTGTAATAGTAGTTTATGCAATGCTCATATAATAGGGGTTATTAAAACACGAGCATGGGTTTATCACATGAGGCGAAGCCGAATGTGATAATATTAACACGCGAGTGTTTTAATACCTAATTATATGCCGTTGCATACACTATTTTATCTTCACTCATACAGTTGACATAAAATAAAAGTGGAAACGGAAAAAATATGCAGTATGGCGGGCAATTTAGATTCTCTTGGCACCATGACTGTCAATGTCAATGAGCCCATAAGCGCCAATTAATTAAAAATTAAAAGTGTGCTATAAACAATTAGTTATTTAAGTTATTTTATGATGCAGTTGTTTGAAAATCAAAGGAAAATGTTGCACTGACTGTAATGGTATTTTTTTAATTTTGCCTGTCCACGAATATAAAGTAAGTGTTTATACAATATTTTTTGAATTCATATTTAGAACATTACGTTGTGACAGCCAGGACCATCGGTTTAACCTGTTGTCCAAGTCACGGAGTAGTCTAACATATAATACTTACTGCCTGTTATATCATAATCGCCTAGTACTTTCCACCCACATTCACCGCCTCATTAATAATTAGCATTAGAATATAGTGCAGCACTAAAACTAAATTGAATAGTGCGCGATATTATCCGCAACTGGGCCATGAGGCAATGCAGTGCACTAAATAATGATGTCACCATTCTATACATTATGCTGATTTATATTAACGCTGTGTTATTTATATTAGCAGTTTGTTATTTGGACAAAATATAGTATGCAGCTATTTACAATGGGGACTGCAAAGATTGGTGGGCTATTAAATAAATTAGAGGGTGGTATTATTTTTATTTATTACTTATTTATTTTACTAAAGCCATTTTGCAATAATAATTTGGCAAAATGAGGCATTATCAATCCATCGTACACCAGGTGCGAGTGCGGTGCTCCTGTACAGACTTTTTCCCACTTGCTGTAGTGTCCCAACTGTCCATTCATTTAAACCTTGGATGACCTATACAATGCCTCTGGCGCTGCAATAGTGTGATCAAATGTACCATCGGAAGTAAAAAAGAAGAAGGGTGCTAATATATTTATAATATGTATATTTATTTATTGTATACTTACACCAGCGTACACCACTTATATAATTACAGGATCAACGGTCCTCGTTCGAGGAGTGATATGTAGTTAGGTTAGGTTTCGTAAGCGTAACTCCAGGTTTTAAGGATCACAATCACTTTTATTCAGCGTTGAAAGAATCCTTTAACCGATTTTGAGTTCTATCCCGTATATATAAAGATGGCATAGAAAGCAAACCTGTTACCAAAACTAAATGTTTAATTCAGCTGCCATTTGTCATATCACCAACGCAATAGAAGTCACAATCGGTTGAACGGGCTGTAAAATGAGATTATTTAAATTTCACAATCTAACATTAAAATTTTACAATTTTGAAAATGATTAAAATATTATACCTATAATTGATACCTATATTTTGCCAGTTGTGTTTAAGTGCTACTTTGTAACAGAGCTATTGCCATCAACAGGGCGCAAATGTAGGCTCCGGGCTGCTACTGATAAAACCCAAATGTAAAAAACAATTACACTGCTACGAACCCAGGACCTCGTACTCGGCAGTAGCGGTTGCAATCACTAGTCTAAAAAGGCAATCATTGATCATCATCATAATCTGCCTACCCTTATCCCATGTTACTTGTGGTCGGCGCAACACGTTTTCTTCTTCCACACCGTTTTGTCCCCTGTCATGCTATCACTGATTCCCATTTCTTTCATATCACTCCTTAAAAACTCCATCCATCTTTTCTTTGGCCTTCCTCTTCCTCTCCATTCATCCACATTTATATTCATAATTCTTTAAGTTACATGCATTTCTTCCCTCCTCATCACATGACATACCAGGACATACAAGGCAGTAATTTATGATATAAACAATAAAGTTAAATCTATATAAAACTTTCAACAAACCAGAAACACAGCAAACGGTAGAAATAAAAAATAATTTATAATTAAAAACAAGCTATAATTAAAGAGGAAATTAATACAGAACACGTTATTAACAAGCTCCGTTGCAAATTACTTTTGTTTTCACAAAAACTTTTCGTAACGAATTCCCGAGTTTTTTCTCGTTTGTCCAAAGTGTACTTGTTTCGTTTTACGGCGTGTTTCGAGTTTCGCTATGTTTAGGAAATAACTGGGAAGTGGGCCGGAGGAAACCCTTTAGGATTATTGTATGACCTGGTTAAAATTATTGGGGTGTTTTAGATGGTAAAACTTAGTAGGAACCTATCTATGTTTATTCGTGTTCCAAAAATGTAACACGATTTTAAATATCTTCAGAATAATATCAAATCACAATCGGAACAGTATCTTGAGAACAAAAAAATAAATGTACATGGATTAATTACCAAACTATTTATATGCTAAAACGTGACAGCTACAGCTGAAAAGTAGTACCATATTAGCCTGTATGTGTATAATAGGTCTGTAGTGCTGTGTATAATAGGTCGTGCAATCGCATAGGAAAGCTTATTAACACGCAGTGAAGGAATGTGCAAATATGTTAGGATTTTACCAGACTACGGGAGGGTAATGTTTTTCGAGCGTATGTATGTCCATTTCTATAGCTCTACAGCCCAAACGGCTTGGCGAATTATGTCATATGAGGTGTCGTTGGATTCGTTTCAATTGTAGGAGTGACATGGGCTATATATTTTATTTTTTAATATGGCTCCCCTTAAAAAAAGGGTGCGGTACAATTTTTTATTTCGTTGTCCTAACAATATGGGTATCAAATGAAAGCTACTAAATAGGCCATTCTAAATATGTATATATTGTAACACTTTTATCTTCCTATTTTGGCATAAATTCAAGATAAGCGTAACTTTGATAGCAAAATAACCACATAACTTATTTGGAGAACTCGTTCACTACTAAAACTCTGTCTCTAATACTAAAACTCAGTCTGAAATAATTTTAAAAACACAAAACCCGACTGCTAAAAATTAATTAACTGAAAAAAGAGAAAACAAATACTAAATATAATGTAGACATTAAATATTATGAGGTGCTGCAGGCACAAACAAAAATACGTTTATCACCAGTTTTTGTACCAAGCAGATCAAAACCTACTAAAATATACCTGTAACACTATATCCCACTCGAAAGTTATCCAAACAGAGATAAATTGAAAATCCATGAATTTACCTGCACAAAATAAGCTTTACAATCCCGAATTTGTGTGTTCATAATTCACGTGCTAAACTATTTTGGTCCATAAGTTGCGAATGTAATCGCAAACAACATTGTTTTACAATCGATGGATCGTTGGCGTAACGAGCTTGCTATCTGCTGACCCTAACTGACACACACTTCATGCTAATACATTATGTTAAACTGGGAGGGAATGTGGAAGAACGATAGTAGTATTTCGTATGAACGAATTTTTGATTTAAGAAAGAATATTGTGAACGAAAATGGCTTTTTTAGGGTTCCGTAGTCAACAAGGAACCCTTATAGTTTCGCCATGTCCGTCCGTCGGTCCGTCCGCAAGTTGGCATGGAGACTCTTAGTACTAGAAAGCTATAATTTGGTATGGATATACATATTAATCACGCGGAAAAAGTGGTAAAATAGAATCATGTTTTTTTAATGGTTCCTCCTCTACAATGCGTGTACCTCCTGTACATTAAGTGAAGATGTTTTTTTTTGCTCGTCCATCCCATAGTGTAAAGATTGTTGGATAGGCCATTCAAAAATATTACAGGTCTGTGAAAACCATTTTTCGAAACAAATATCTGGTTGCGAAAAATATTTTTTAATCCAAAAGCTTAATTATTACGAGTAAGCTTTAAATTGTTAATTTTTGTTAGAGTCAAGTGTATCCTCCTGCCAGCTAAATGGTTGCTTTTGGATATGTGAAGAAAATCACGGCAGTAGTTATCACAGCTAAGTAGGCTTTACGAGTTTATGAGTAATAGTCAACCAACTTATAAAATGTACTTGGAAAGGTAAAAAAAAATATTCCATTGTTTATCAGGTTAACTGCCAGATGCCCGACAAACAATACATTTTCTATTGTGTCTCGTTCTCTGGCAGCCAAACTGTTAAGAACTTCAGTATTTTTACCTAATTATGTTGATGAATGTAGCTGTTTGTATGGAACCCTCAGCGTGCAAGTCCGACTTGCACTTCTTTCTTAAATAATGATACACAGGATCAAGTTCTCTCTTACAGTGTGGAGGCCTGTGACCAGCAGTAGTAGTAGCCGTTTCATTTATTCATTCTTAAACAATATACATTGTGTTTGAACATATTATTATTAAATTATTATTTCTACAAATTCAATTTCTACCTCACCTATCTTGAGGGATCAAGTGGCAATGTGCAGGGCAAAATTGCTCGTAGAACGGATAACCGATTAAACCGCTCACCAACGCGGCGTCTTCGCTTAGCAGAAGAAGCCGCGTTGGTAGGCCTCCCACGAGCCAAACTGATTATCTGGTGACAGCCGCGTGAACCCAATGAAAATGCGAGAAGCAGAAGGATAAGTCGATGTGGTGACGTTTGGGGGAGAACTATGTTTTTCGGAAATAATCGGAATCTGGAATGATGAGGATGATGATGATGAAAAAGCCCACATGAAGACAATTTTCACTTACACTCAGAAATCGAGTAAGAAAAAGGGTTTTAGGGTTCAGTCTGACCAAATATGATCGATAACTATGGTTCTAAGCTTTGTCTGCCTTGCTCTAAGTCTGTCCGTCACAGATCTATAACTTTGAAATCGTAATTGTTATTCAGCGGATCTAAAATACAACTTTGATTGTAGTTACTATTTATTTATTTTTAGTTGTTTTTCTTCTTGTTTAAAATTGTACTATCGTAATATTACCGTTTCATAATCGACCCTCCTAATGCCGCTGCAATCTGTCTGGCATAATATGCATCTAACATAATTGCAGACCATTGCAATCGCTACGGTCAAAATATGTACGGTCTAAGCTGCAGTTTATACCGTTTTATACAGTTTATACCGTTTTATATCGTCTATACCGTTTGATATCGGTTATCTGTTTAAACAGCGGCCGATTATAACGAATTTTATGGGCGCTGTCGATTTTAGCGCTAATTAGTTTTAGTTAGTCGGGCATCAATTATGGTAATGATGTTTATGTTGTTTACTGGTGTTAGGCGATTGATAGATAGAATAATATATTGATACATAACAATAGGTACAATGTACAGAGGGTAAAAAGGCTCGAACACAAGCTGAATTCTATGCTTGCTACTAGTGTCTAGATACATTTTGGTAGGACCTTAAACGCAAAAGAAATATGTAAAGATTGTAGCTGGTGGAGTCCTATAGATTCTACCTACCCCATTGGAAAAAAGGCGTGAGTTTATGTATGTGTGTGTGTATTAACTAGGCTATGATTCCCGAGTTTGTTTCGGCATTTCTTCTCAGTGATCAGCTAGCTAGGAAAAGCCAGCGCCATCTAGTTTTAAAATATTTACTTAAAAATTTTATGCAAAGGTGTTATAAAATATCTACTTGCTGAAGTAAAAATTACATTTCGTCGAAGTAACTTTGCTTGATCACATACAATCATCATTTTTTTATAATCACCATTGTTGACCTTCGCCTATTTTTTAGGGTTTCATGATACAAATGTGATTCTTGTAGCATAGTTAAGTAAGTAGTCTATTTTGGTAGCTAATAGTGACTCAATTATGTACTATTAGCAACATAGACAGAATACGTGAAAACACAGGTTCAGAGACTATTAAGGTTAAATGCTGTCTTGTCTCAATCAGGTAAGTATTCACAGTGGCATCAAAAGCGTTTTGGAAATCGCTATGGCTCATCTTTTGATCGTTTCTTATAAAAACAACAAATTTTACAACTTGTTTGATAGTATTTTCAAACATTTTTATGAAAAAATATGTTCTTATATAAAAAAAGAACATCCCTTTTTTTCCATAGGCAAACTTATGATAATATCATTAGTTATCCTATATTATATTGCTTGATATATCATTATCAGCAGTTTTTAGAGCAGTGGTGCTAAAATAAATTTCGCAAAGTAAAGCGCTTCCGAACCCACGACCTAAAATACGTTACCACTGCATATATATTTACCTAGAGCTACATTTTATCATGGACACTTTCCTTTCTGTCAAACCCCTAACAATATAGGCTAGATGTTACACAAAATATTTACTTGAGTAGAAACATTAATTTAGCAAACTGTCGTATTCGAGATCGAAATATGCGAGAGTTGTGACAGTTTAATTATAAACTCATCATCCGAGAGAGTTTCCATTTTCCTTAATACACTCTTCTAATATGCTGGCTGTCTCTTTCTCTTTAACATTGTTAGATGTACCTATTTGTTTTTTTTTATAATAAACCACCGTAGATAAATTTATTATAAGTAACGTAAAACGACAAGAACAACAACGACAAGAACTTTTTGCCATAATTATACGCATAAACACGTATAATTGGATGGCAGAATACTCCGTAAATTTACGTGCATTACAATCCAGAGGAGAGTCGAGGCGAGAACATGAAACAGTATCGATTTGTAAACATAAAATTAAAACAATAAAAAAAGATCACAAAAAAACCGTCAAGGAACCGCCGTTTCGGAAATCTGCGTGTTTTTGGTACCACTTGTTTTTAACCGACTTCCCGAAAAGGGGAGGTTATCAAATCGACTGTATTTTTATTTATGTGTGTTACCTCAGAACTTTTGACTGGGTGAACCGATTTTAATGATTTTTTTTTTATTTGACAGCTGTAGCTTGTCATGTGGTCCCATTTAATCAAGATAATTTTTATTTTCATAAAGATCTGATGAAGAACCTCGGAGATATACATCAGAACTCTTCAGTAAATGACGGTAAATCACTCGGGATGGCTGCAATCGCATGTCTGTTTATTGTTTACACCATTTCATAACATAACATCACTGTGGTACGCTCTAAAGGGGTACGCAGGTGTGAACAGTTCACCCTGGTATACTCACATTCCACTGGTTTTGTTTAAGTTTCATTTCAGGGTTAATCTATTCTGGCATCACTTTGGACATTATAGCCTATAGAACTGGTCCATTATGTACCACAACTAAAAAGTGAAAAATAAAAAAACTTTTTTACAAAAAAATACCACTGACTTCCAAATAAAAACACTACAAAGTGAAAAATAACTTCGATTTCGGCAGTCGGTGTCAAAAAACGACGAAACGAAAACAGGAACACGTCGGTGTTATTTCATTCCATTATGGACACCGACTTCCAAAAAAAGTTAGTTTTCTCTTTGTAGCATTTTTATTTGGAAGTCAGTAGTATTTATTCGTTAAAAAGATTTTTAGAGTATCATTAAATTTTTGCCAATAAACGAATTATTTGGAAAAATTAAACAATTATTGCCATTTTTAGGGTTCCGTACCTCAAAAGGTAGAAAAAGGAACCCCTATAAGATCACTTTCTTTTCCGTCTGCCCGTCTGTCCGTGTGTCACCACCGATTTTCTCAAGAACGGGTCGACCTAGCAAGTTGAAATTTATACCAGAAACTGAGGTCTATAGTCCCTATTAGGTTTATAAAAATCAAGGTCCTGAGTTAACACGATAAAAAGATATTTTTTTTTTTTTTTTTTAAAGTTCCTAATAATAAAAAAGTTGAAAATTAAGGTAAATATTGGTACTTACAAGTGTTCGCAAAAATCTAAATTTGCCCATATGTTTAAAACTTAGCCACCAATAAAAATGATACCAATTTTATTATGGCGGTATAATGGGTAGATATGGAACCCGCGGCGCGCGAGTTCAACTCAAACTTGACGGGTTTTTATTGTAAAGTGAAATACACTTAGTCATTTTTCAAGACAATTTCTATAACACATTACTTTCTATAAAATTTTCCCGCTAACTGGGAGCTACTGTGGACGCAACCTGACCTGAAAATTCAAGACATCGTCGTAATAGAAGCAAATTGCCTTCAAATTTATGTTTTTAGAGGCAGTTTAGATAAATTTGGACAACATTATCTTGTTTTTATGTGGTGTGGACATATTTTTTCTCTAACAAATGAAAAATACAGGACAATTAGCTGCTACTTGTGGTTCCGCTCGCGTGATGTTAGTACTTGCCCCAATATCTTCATAAATAATAACTTATGTGTTATTACGACGCATTAGCATTACCTATAAAACTGTAGATTCATAAAAAAAAAACCAGAAGTTTTTACGCAGAAAAATATCAAACACCCTTCCTCACAAACTTTCTCATTTAAAATATTAGTAGGCTTATCCAGCATTTTGCGATTTCGTCCTTCTGCAAATTGGTAAATAAATTAAGAGAATCGCTACTTGGCAGAGGATTCTCCAAAACCACAAACTCATCACATAAACGACCATAAATGACTCCACAAAAACCAGTATATTCCCCCCTCATCCCTTTTCCCCCCGAAAATTTTCGAGACAGCAAGACAGCGTGGTAATAACGCCAAATTGACGTCAAATTGTCGCCGCTCACGCTCATTTTACTGCCCATGCTGTATAGCTGCTATACAGGATGCATAGAAAAGGTGCCATCATATTTTAAATACTGCTTTTGCCCATGTCTACGAAAAACTTGCTCCAAGGACTCAATTCTCAACGAAAAAGTTCTTGTAGTTATTTCCCATAGTTTGGTCAGCTGACGACAACTTTGTAAGGAAAATCCAAATTATTTTACTGTCTATGACTTCCTTGGAGAAAGCTGTTCATATACATGAGCAGAAGCAGTGTTTTGTATATGTTTACACCCTAGCGGTATACCCTGTACAGCAGTTTTACACCGTTAAATTTTGGAGGGTCCATCCGGTATATGAAACAGTATCGATTTGTAAAGATAAAAGCAAAAATTTAATTAAAAGAAACAATAAAATATAAACCGACTTCCAAAGCATCATCATCTGCCTAGCCTTTTCCCAATTGTTGTTGGAGTCGGCTTCCAGTCTTACCGGATTCAGCTGGGTACCAGTGTTTTACATGAAGCGACTGCCTATCTGACCTCCACAACCCAGTAACTGGGTAACAAGACTGGTGTCAGATCTCAAGCTTCTGACTACCCGTAACGACTGTCAAAGATCTTCAAATGACAGCTGGGCCAACGGCTTAACGTGCTTTCCGAGGCACGGAGGAAACTCGGTATGTTGGAATGGTCACCCATCCACGGACCGACCTCGTCAAGCGTTGATTAACCTTGAAGATCCACCCGTGCGGCTGTTATTATTTAGCCACGAGCTCCTCCGACCGACCGACTTCCAAAAGTGTTTTGCACACTAAAAAGTAAACTTCCGTTACAGAAGTCGGTGTTACAAAATGATAAGATAAGATAAAGATAAAGATAAAGATTTATTTATTTGCTCAAACACGTGTATACATGCAGGCATAAATAATACGTGCATGCAGGATAACATAAAAGTGTACAAAATGTTCGGACATGTTTGCCACATTCTATGGCGTGCAAATATTTTCAAGAATTACAAAAATAAACTTTAAACACAATAATTACAAAAATGTCAACAATACAGATCTGAAAATAAAGAATAACTGTGTCAAAATATAAATGGAAATGTCAATTAATAATATTAACTCATAAAAATATGTAAAATATCAAAAAAAAAAAAAACAAATAAAATGTATGTCATTATCTGTGTCAAACAACAATCAAATGCTAATAATATCATACAAAATTAGAAAAATGAATTTAAACAAAATGTAAACAATCAAAAATTAAAATAAACAATTACAATGTCAAATATCAAGCAAATGTCATATGAAATTTATGTCAGATCTATGTAGAATATCAATAAAATGTCAAATAAAAATATAAAAAAAAAAAAAAAAAAACTACTCATGTCAAGGATATGCAACATTCAGCAAAATGTAAATATAAATAATAATCTATGTCAAAATAAATGATTCCGCCAGAAATTCGCTAATAGTGTAGTAAGCCTTTTTACTTAAAAACATTTTTAATTGTTTCTTTAATTTGACGTTATTTAGCTCTCTCCAACTTTTGGGTAACTTATTATAAATAGTAGGAGCCATGCAGAAAACACTTTTGCGCATAAGTGCCGTCCTACTTCTATGTAGACAGACTTGACTCTGATCACGCCTGTTTCTAGGAAATTTATCCGCCATTCGGGGAAATAAGTGATTATTCGTCCTAACAAACATTATCGTTTCTAAAATATAAAGGGATGCCAATGTTAATAGTTCATATCGTATGAAATAGGGCTTGCGGCCAGTGTAGCCTCCACCCGTTCTTTTCCCACCTAGCAATTGGCAACTGAATAAAAGACGGGCGTGTACTTTAGAAAATAACATTTAATTTACCATCTAAACCAGTTTTAGCCGGAGGCACACAAAAATTTGTAAGGTCGTGGGTTACGGTCGTCTGTTGTCACTTCTGCAGGGATAGGTACTCCCCTGTAGTTGCAGGTGGCCGGAGATGGAAGTTAGCCGATGATCCGTGACGTGCTGTACGGTGATGTCACTTGCACGGCGAGGATGACCGACGCGCTCAGCACACCAGTGGCGTAGCGACGAGTGGGTCTTCGTGACTGCGGCACACAATGACGGGCACGCAGTACTTGTCGCAGAAATGTTGATGCGCGAAAAGTAACGTTGACGTAGAACCTGAAAACCACCATTCCAGCTCATCAGATCTCGGCCAAAAACTTCCGTGCTGGGGTACCACCGACGACAACAAGAAGAAAGCACCTATTTAAATGTAGTAGTATTGACGTGGTGGTACTGGCCAGAACGGAGTTTACATTTCGAGCAAGCTTGAGCAAAAAGAAAAAAACAGCAATAAAGATTCCGTAAAAAAAATAACGAATTTATATTTTTAAAATTATTAAAACACTTGAAGGTAGAAGGTAAAAGAAAATTAGGTAGCATGATGCAGCATAAAATATCTGAAGCTACTTCTAAATGGTGCTTATTAATATGATAAAAAAACTACTACAACTGCGCCGTAACGAGAAATATAGGGGTAGGTACATAAAATAATGATTAGCAAAAAAATGAAAATGGAAATGATTATGCTGTTCGTAATTTGTGTGCTATTCAAAACTTATTCCCTATTAGTAGAGTTTCCCCAAAAGATAACCCCATACCTAAGAATTGATTCCGTTAGCCCGTAGTACGCGGTTATTCGTGCATCTATGTTAACCGTCCGTGAAAGAATGTACAAAGCGTACGCATTACTGCTTATTCTTTTAGTCAGGGCCTCTATGTGCGCCTTCCAGTTTAAATTCCTATCTATAGTCAATCCTAGAAACTTAGTTGTATTCACTGCGTCAATTGTTATATTATTGTAAGTTATGTCAAAATTGGGAAGAGCCAGTGCGCGTTGGCTAAAATGCATTAACATAGTCTTATTTAAATTAATTTTTAAATTGTTATTGTCTAACCATCCTATAGTTTCGTTTAATGTTTTGTTTATATCTTCTTTATAAAACTCTTTTTGATCACACGGTATTGTAATTGTACTGTCATCCGCAAATAGTGCAATCGGGTGTTTGATTGCCATTGGAATGTCATTAATGTACAGTGTGAAAAGCGGTGGTCCTAGAATGCTTCCTTGTGGAACTCCGTATACCACATTAAGTTCCTCCGATTGAAATATTTCTTCCCTTTTAGTGTTTAGATTTATTTTGCTTATTTCTGTTACTTGTTTTCTGCCAGTTAGGTACGATTTTAAAAGCTCAAGCACATTACCTCTTACACCATAAGCATCAAGTTTTTTAAGTAAAATATTATGTTGAACGTAATCAAAAGCTTGGGTCATGTCACAGAATATAGCACACACTGGAGTATTTGTGTCCATATTTGTCATGACAGTATGCAAAAAGTCATAAATGGCCATGTTAATCGTTTTATTTTTCCTAAATCCCTTTTGTTCGTCACAAAGAATATTGTTTGCGTTTAAATAAACATTGAGTTCTTTATAAATGTATTTTTCAATAATTTTTGAGAATATTGGTATCAGTGATATTGGCCTGTAGAATTCCATTAATTCTCTATCTTCTTTTTTGAACAATGGCTTTATTACCGATTTTTTTAGGGCATCTGGAAAAACACCTTCGCTTATACATAAATTTATGATGTAACTTAAAGGACCAGAAATTTCTTCGGCTACCGCTTTGATTAATTTGGTACAGATGCCATCATAACCGACACTGTTCGTATTTTTTAGGGCTAAAGTTATTTTTAAAACGTCGTTTGGCAAACATGGAGGCATAAACATAGATTCCTTCCTGTTTAAAATATGCTTAGTGACTCTGTCGCCCGAATTAGTAATGGCCTGAATTTTATCAATAAAATAATTATTGAAAAGATTTGAAATACAATTTGGATCCGAGATAATGTCATTATTATTAATTCTAATTTTATTAATGTTATTTTTAGGAATATTTAATTTTGATTGATTTATGATTTGCCATGTCGTTTTGGATTTATTATTTGATGTTTTTATTTTATGATTGTTTTGAGCCCGTTGAGTTAAATTAATAATCTTTTTAAATCGTTTTGTATAATTTTTAAACAACATTTTATTATGTTGAGTAGGTTTTATTCGGAACTGCCAAAGCAATTGTCGTTTTTTCTCGCTGCATCTTTTAATACCACGAGATACCCATTTTTGTTTTCTACGAACGTTTACCGAAACGATATTTTCAGGGAAACATTGTTGGTATAACAATTCGAAGATCTCTGAAAACGTGTTAAAAGCTACATTGGGATCATTTGCTTCATAAACTGCTGAAAATGACAGACTCCGCAGATAGACCTTAAATTTATTAATGTTATCGTTATTATAGTCACGCCTTCTCCTACTCCACCGATTAATCGTACATACTATGCTTATTGGACATTTCAGTAATTGAGCTGTGTGATCCGATAACGCTAACTCTAATACTGAAGCCTTACAGGACCTGTTGAAGTTATGCGCAAAATTGTCGATGCATGTTTTGCTCTTAAGTCGAGTCGGTTCATAGAGTGCCAGTTTCAAGTTAAAGCCTAATCACATATTTTCGAATTCTATTGTTTGATTAGTTCTCTTAAGTACATCTATATTAAAATCTCCCGCTAAAACAATATTTTTACAATTCTTTTTATTTAATATGTGTAATATCTGTTCTAATTTACCAATACAGATAAAACAAGAGGTAACAAAGAACGACCCTCCACGGGATTTCAACGGTGTAGACAGTTATAGAACCCTGCCGTATAGCCAACTGTAGCCGTATTTGTTCTTGCGGGGTACACTGCACGGTTATCTTGATAGAACACAGGTTAGCCAGGGATCGGTCAATGTGGCGACGCCAGGGGGAGGCATATGTCCAGCAGTGGACGTCTTTCGGCTGAAATGATGATGACAGGATGTCCAGCATCTCGTTAGGTTTACCCAGGTAAGACTGTGTAAGTCAGAAAAAGTTTAGGGTTTCAGTTCTGAGTGTGAACGTGTAACGGTTGTGGGAGTTTCTTGGTCTAGTGGACTCTCATTCATTGTCGATTAAGATAAGGACCGATAGAGATACTGTAATTATCTTTTTGTAGGGGTCAACGTACTTCTCTCAAACAAACAAAGACATAACAAAGATTGATCACCACGTTTACTCCCGGGTAAGATAAAATTGACTAAAGATTTGAGCTTTCAATAGAAGAGATTTTAAAAATCCAGGAATAGTTATTGTTGGTCTTTTAGGTTAATACATTTGCATTACACAAGTGAACACCTCGCGGTTTCACCCGCGTAGGTCTCGTTCCCGTGGGAACACAGGGATAAAAATTAGCTTAAGTCATTCGGGGATAGCGTAGCTTCCCAACGGTAAACAATTTTTTGAAATCGATCCAGTAGTTTTTAAGTTTATTCGTTACATACAAAAATACAAATCTTTTCTCTTTTTAAGATTAGTATAGATTTGGAAAACTTATAATTACACTTAGTATCTCAATCAATATTACGTATGGCCGGTTTCTGAATATTTGGAGTTAGATTAGTCAACTTAGAAGCCGGGGGTTTATCTAGCAGTGTCTTGCGAGATTAGGTGCTTAAGTGACTTGCTTTCAATATTTGATGTTAAAACACGCGACCTTAGAAATCTTTTCTACGTTAACAAAGTGTTCCATCACTCGTGAGATACAGCCGAGTTCGATACAAAAGTGTAAAATGTATCGTTGGATCTGTCGGGACTACTGAGATGATACGATCGCTTTGCCGACGAGATGAGTTCGATACCTCGATGCGAAACACTGGATATGAATGAAAAGGGGTTACCGTAATATTTGAAGTCGATGCAGACTCACCTTGTCGGATTGCGACTGAACACTTTACTTCACGTAAATTTGCAGCAATCTGACTTGTAAATGTTCAAATTTTTTTATGTCCGTAACACACTATGATAAGAAATGATGAGAACAATTAAGGACAGATTGATTAGTTTCACTTATTCATTAACAGTAAAATACCAACATGGTTTTAAAACATTTTCAAATGCTTTTAACGGGAAATGTTTATAATCATTCAGGTATTTTTTTAATCATGAAAATAATATATTATAGTAAGAATAACCGTGTTGTAACCCGAAATTTGCTTTTGATCATTTTGGACTTTTACCGGCAAGACTTGGTAACTCTTACGATTTACCAAGTCAATTTACTGTAAATCCTAGGTTTTAACGTAAGTCGGGCTTTAACAGTAACATCATAGCACATATTATTGTGCCATCAATTTGCCTGTTAAAAACATGATATCCTTTTGCGTACCACTTTCTACTTAGCTATTTTTTTATATAATTCACCAAAGAAAATCAGTTATTGATAGTGTAATAAGATTCAGTAAACTATTTTTATTTTATATCACTCTAAGTTAATATAAAAACCGGCCAAGTGCGAGTCGGACTCGCGCACGAACGGTTCCGTACCATTATCGCAAAAAAACGGCAAAAAAATCACGTTTGTTGTATGGGAGCCCCCCTAAATAATTATTTTATTCGGTTTTTAGTATTTGTTGTTAGAGCGGCAACATAAATACATCATCTGTGAAAATTTCAACTGTCTAGCTATCACGGTTCAGGAGATACAGCCTGGTGACAGACAGACAGACAGACAGACGGACCGCGGAGTCTTAGTAATAGGGTCCCGTTTTTACCCTTTGGGTACGGAACCCTAAAAAGCATAGTAATATAAGTAACTAGCTGTTGCCCGCGACTTCCTCTGCTCAGCATTAGTACTTCGAACAGCATTTTCTTTATATCGTGCAAAGTAATATTGTAGGTGCATGGGCCGCCTTACTTGACAATTTATTAGTTCACCATACAAACTTATACACCCTTTTCCATCCCCTTAAGTATGATTGCCGAGATTAAAACGATCCTATGTCTATCCCAGAGTCTCAAACTATCTCCATACCAAATTTCATCTTAATCGGTTCATCGGTTTAAGCGTGAAAAGGTAACAGACAGACAGACAGAGTTACTTTCGTCTTTATAATATTAGTTATAGCTGACCCCCGTGGCCTCGCTCCCGTCAAAATTATAGCCTATTTTACTCGGGAATAATGTAGCTTTCCATAGGTGAGAGAGCCTATTCGGTACAAACAAACAAACATACAAACAAACAAACATACAAACAAACAAAAAAATCTTTCCTCTTTATAATATTGTGTAAGTAATAGTATAAGTAATAGTCAAGGCAAGTATGCTCTCTATAATAACTTATACTACATAAGTTATTATAGAGAGCATACTTGCCTTGACTAAATCGTGTCCTTATCTATTTTTTTTAAATAACCAGTTTCTTATCCAGATTCATCGACTCCACGCTCTAAACCGTTATCAGAGCCCGATACAGGCGCTTACCTGAAAGAACGGTTTCCATTTATTTCCTGTTTCACCGGGACGTGTTTAGCAATTTTTTCAGAGAAGCTTTTCTTTTGAAAAATGCTGAAAAATGCCTTTATTTTTTACTTTTTCAGGATCCTTATCCTCTGGCAAGGTGCTGAAGCTTAAAGGATTAGTGAATGGAATCCAGCTTCGGTATGAATACTGCTTAAGAGTAATGCATTTCGAAATGGGGAAATATTAATGTTTTTCTATTTTAGTTATGGTTGGAGTGGAAAACAATGTATTGGTTTTATTTATTGTACTTCCACAAAAGAGCTACGGAATTAAAAGGTTAGTCTTTCTTTCCTATAGCCCATAGTCCAAGTCTGTTTGAAAGACCTTGGTTTCAATCCCGAAAAAAATATAATGTCAATTAATAAAAACCGGCCAAGTGCGAGTCGGACTCGCGCACGAAGGTTTCCGTACCACGTTTTGTTGCCGCAAAAAAATCACGTTTGTTGTATGGGAGCCCCCCTTAAATATTAATTTTATTCTGTTTTCACTATTTGTTGTTACAGCGGCAACAGAAATACATCATCTGTGAAAATTTCAAATGTGTGCTATTACGGTTCATGAGATACAGCCTGGTGACAGACAGACAGACAGACAGACGGACCACGGAGTCTTAGTAATAGGGTCCCGTTTTTACCCTTTGGGTACGGAACCCTAAAAAACTGTAACTTATCAATTTGATTAATCACGGTTGTTTCGAGTTGGACGACTAGAGGAGGTTAGACTTGAATTTGATGTGCGATGTGTAAATTTTAACTTGCGCAGGAAAACCTCATTTAGAAATAACATTTCAAAATATACGAAGCTTGTTTTGGTTGGCGCTTTATCTATCTGATGTAGATTATTATTTTTGACATAAAGCTACTTGGCACGAATTTATTAACCCCAGGGTTTATTCTTAATTTTACTTTGACAAAATGAATGTCAAATTACTGTAAAAAAATCCTCATTCCAGCATAAGTAAGTACATTATGTACACATACATATATTGTGGGAATATAAAACGCCGCAGTGGTTAGCTGTAGAGATATATATTGTTTCTCTACTGTTATTGAAAAGTAGGGCTGCTACAAAAAAAAAACAGTACAATGTCCTATATACAAATAAGATCATCTTCGTACACAAAAGAGGAATTATTAAAAAACCACCAAGTTTAAAAAAAAAATTACATAATTTAATCCTACTTGCCACAGTTGCCACTAATATTATAAATGCGAAAGTTTGGATGGAAGGATGTTTATTACTCCAACACGCCAGAACGGCTGAACGGATCTGGGTGAAATTTTGGCAAAGAGATAGATTACAGTCTGAAATATCACATTGGCTGCTATGCTTTTTATCCCTGTACAATTTCCCCTCGGGATAATAATACACTTTTCACGCAGGCGAAGCCGCGGGCAGGAGCGAGTATGTATGTACGTAGTATACGTACTCTCCTGCTGTGTGGTACATAAAGAATAACGTGTATTGGGTGGGGTTTGAATTTCATTAGGAATTTCTCAGTGGGTGGCCTGGAAGCTACTGGTGTGACATACCCATACCTCAAAAAGCACGTTATGCCGTTTGTCCTGCTTCTCATCCTGTTCTGTGTGTTTGTGTGTTTGTCCAGGTCGCGTTGGTTTGCCGTCTCATCGAACTATGAGGGTAAAAGAATAGAGATTACACCTCTGTTTGCGCATATACTTAGCAGCACAATAAGACCAAATAAAAAGAGGTTGACTGCCATGGTCTTAGTTGGTCAGGAGAACTATAAGACAAAATAATGGACACCTAAAAATATTTTTTTGTTTAATCTAATTGCGAGCCTCCAATGTTTAAAAATAAACCTAAACCTTAACGATACTAGACAGATGTGTATGTAAAAGCTATAAGAACCAATGTTATTACCTCGTAGAACTTTGTAATGCATTTCTCATTTAACTGCGATTCGAATCGGTGTCTTTAGACGTTAAACACTGATGTTATCGTGCGAAGAAGGAAGTTTTGTTCGTTGGTTTGCTTAAGGGATGTCACGGAACTGCTGTGTCGAAGTCTATCTTTTTAGTCTAAAATCGATGAGGTGAAGTGGATCTTTAATTTAGAATATTGATTATAAAGTCATCATACGTCGTGGTTGCCATGGTTTTGGGACTTATAAGGGGCCTAGAACTGCTTCTAGTGAGAGGTCATTTAAGACGACGACTAACGCTAACGACCTTGAGGGAACAAAACGCGCACTCGTTTCACACCTGCGCGACTCGAAATTTAGTAGTTTTTTGTACTTTTCTTATTATTCTATGACTTTAAAAAAAAAAGCTTCAGATCAAAATGTAGATAATTAAATTGTCTTTGATATGGTGTCGATTTCATTAAAATACGCCTAGCGGTTTTGTTGTGATTGTCGTGTTTTGGTCCGTTTTAGACATAACTTTACAAATTAATTACACTATGTTATACGAATAAAACTCAAAATTTGCTCAGATGAAATTATTAAAAAAATGGTCTAATATAACATATATTTTTCCAATAAATTATAACTAGCCGTTTAGACGTTATTCTCATTTTAAAATCAGCAACTCAAGGGAATCGGCGCCTTAATAGACATCTGCAATATTAGAAATACCCACGTACTCTTGGTATTAACGAAAACCCTCTTGGTAATAACAAATTGAGATAAACACTGTTTGAACACACACTTTTAGAAAACATGGCTGGATCTTTATATTTGATCGACTTTCTTAATAAAATATTACTGGCAATCCTACTTTCCTTCACGCAAGAAGAAACATGCTCATCAAATTTTTCATTATTTCCATATTCCTTCACATCACTTTCTTAGATATACGAGTATAGAAAAACACTCGTCTGGCAGCCCTGTCGCGCCTGTAATCCGGCCGAGGCGGTCGATTCCTGAGATTGTGTATTCAATTTCCTTTCTGCACTGAAGCGCGGACATATATTTGTATTGTGACATTCATGTACGAAGCTTAAGAGGTGATATAGCTTGAAGAAAAGAAGAAAATGTCGCTGGATTTTTTTCAGAGGGCTTAATAATAACAGCAACAAGGTTCATTTTTCCAGGTTCAAGGTTCCAGGTTCAAGGTAAGTACGTTAAACCGCTGCCATAGATCGTTGACAGTCATTAGAGGCATCAGAAGCCCAAAAACTAAGAACCAATCTTACCTATACGGTATCGTGTTACTCAGTATCCGAGTCGTGGCAGTCATATATGTAACAGCTATATTCGGTAAGATTCTTACTTATCTTATTCCATTTCCATTGGGAAAAATGCTAGGCAGATGAACGCTTTATTATTTTACTGGTTACCAGATTAATCTATACTAATATTATAAAGCTGAAGAGTTTGTTTGTTTGTTTGAAGGCGCTAATTTCCGAAACTACTGATTGGAATTGAAAAAATGTGTTGGATAGTCCATTTAATGAGGAAGGTTATAGGCTATATAACATCACGCTATGACCGATAGGAGCGGAGCCTAAATGAAAAATGTTACAAAAACTTTGTAATTAATGTAACTTTGTTTTTTCTTTTTTGAGAGCTTCCGTTGCGTGCGCTGCGTAAAGGGTTTAAGTTACGCAACGATCATGTATGTCGGGCAGGTAGGGTAGATGGCTAGGTAGGTAGCCAGTTGACTGGAGCGAAGCCGCGTGGGACAGCTAGTCTGTATATATAACACTCACTCACTCACTCATGTGTGTCACTCATTACGAAATATCATCATAAAAACGGCTTGACGTATAAAGATGAAATTTTGTAGGAAGGTTTCTCAAGTGACGTAACTGCGCATTAAGAAAGGATTTTAAATAATTCCACGCCTAAGGGTATAAAAAGTGGGTAGAAAGTTAGTATGAAATTTCTATAGTTTGTAAGTTGGACACGTGAAATTTTAGATTTATGCTGTTGGTTGATAAAAAGAATTTACGTAGATATTGGAAATTCCACCCCTAAAGGGGTAAAATGGGTTAAAAAAAAATCAGTTTGTAAATAGAGACATGAAATTTTAGATTTACGCTCTTGGTTGATAAAAAAAAACATGTATTTATTGCTTTTTGGAAATTCTACCCCTAATGAAGTGAAAAGGTGGCAATTTGTTGGGCTGATGTATTATTTCATATTTGAAATTTGGCATATATACTAACCTTAGTAAATAGTGAAGGTTTTCCTTTTTAGTTTTTCAAAACTACTCCTAAAAGACGATTTAGGTGGTGTTCAAGATTTTTGAAGAATTTTACTGTACAGAGCTTCTTTTTATGATGTAGGCGAGCAATAAGAAGGGATATTTGGAAATTCAACCTTTATGGGGGTGAACTAAAAAGTCATCTGTAGGATGAAATACGAATCACGCGAAGTCGCGGGCGAAATGCTAGTCTAATAATAAAGATAGAATTACAGCTGTAATTCTATTTTTAAAAACTAAAATTTAACTTAAAAAAATACAGATGTTATCACTGTTGCAGCAGCAGTATCAGCTCGTATCTGTTTTATCTTCTTCGTGTCGTTGGTATGACCGTAATTCAGATCTTTTGGCCGAAAATTCTTCTTCTTCATTCTCCACTTCCATGTCATCGTCGGTATTAGCTCGTAGTATTTACCACTGAGCAGTGTAAGTATTTACCACTATCTCGTATCCAACCTAATTCGTCAAGCAATGTAACAAATTTCTCAGAAAACGCCCATTTCGCTATAAATCTTAAAATGAATCAGCGAAACAAGTGGTTTAATTACATAGCCTCGCCCCGCGGCTCCGCTCGCCTCTCACGACCTCTACACGACTTGTCAAACAATTCCGATGGAGTTTCTCTTTGATCTGATGTTTAAACTCAGATATTACTTCATTAGCTCTCTCGGAGGTTTTAATTAATAATTTTAATGGGTGTATGATTTTGTGAGCAAATTTTGAATGTTATTATGAAAATATGAATGACTCGAGAATAAACTGCAGTAATTTTTACTTTTTATAGATTGAGCAATTATTCTTAACTAGCATTTGCCAGTTGCTTCACCCTCATGAAAGTATAAAATTATCCACGTAAACTAATTCCGGGATAAAAAGTATTCTTTGTATTAATTCAGGTCATGGTCTACCCGTTCATGTAAATCCTCAGAACCATTTGAGGCTTGATTAATGAATATACATTCAAACATAGGTACATTTACAAATTTAACGGCAATTGAGTGGATAGTCGACTGTTTTTCTTTTTCAAATATTTAGATAACAAGTAAAATGCCAATACACGACTTTTTCGATTCATGACGATTTCATATGAACGAATACCGTGTAGCTTCTATACAATCTATTTCACCTTTACTAATCAATTTACAAGCGAAAAATAACTAAATTTTTCTCAAAACAAATATACACCCACACTGTATTATATTTTGTATTGCTCCTTAATTTTTCGATAACAATAAAACAAAGAGGCGTACATAAAAATTACAGTATAAGACTAAGTTCTGAATGTCAATGCGACCTACTTGACCTTTGTTTATGCTAGTTAAGTTTTCTAGATCCAGACTTACACCGAATTGTCTGGTAAAATAATAAATAGAATTATCCAGTTTGTTTGAAGTAGGTAATTTAACAAAAAAAACTTTATAGGCTTGAGTATTCAATTTTATATGTATGCCGTAACAAAAAACGTATAGACTGTCTAATACTTCATAAAGGTTGGCATTGTAATGTTTTTCAGACTGGCTTTAAGTGTTTCATAATCCCAAATAAGTACTGCTACAAAAAGTATCATCTATTTTAATTCATGTCGGGTCCGAAATTTTATCCATATTCGTTCAGGCGATGAGGGATGATTAACTAACGAAAATCTAAACGACATAATAATATAGGTTTTTATAGAGTTATTTACTTTCATATAATTATTTTAGTAGAATTAGGAAGTATAATTCATGTGGCGTTATTTGTGAAAATAAAGTAGCAATTCGAAATGAAAAAGTAATAAAAACAATGACAAATCAAAATAATATGTGAATAATGTAGAAGTACAAAAGAAGTATAAACAAAGTAAGCTTTTTATAAAAATTAAATTGAATAGTATTTTCTGGTAATACAAGTACTTAGTTCCATTTGACTTGAATGAAGATACGAGAACAAGAAACAATTATAACAAGAGAAAACTTATACATTCACACAAATAACAAATCTACACATCCTTTAACATAACGACTTGAAAAACTCGAAGTGTCCATAATTTAAACTCTCATTCGAGTGCGAGTATTTACTTTAGTCGCTTTGCATACAAAACTCTCCTCGCTGAGCCGCTAAGATGACGTGCCACGGTGCGCTGAGCGGCAAATCTGACGTATTGCGGAGAGCCGTGTTATATTTTTTAAATCTGGCTTGCATTTATTTTAAGTGGTTGGAATGGTATTTTTAACACCGACGGAAAAAGAGTGGTGTTATAAGTTTGACGTGTGTAACTGTGTACTTGTGTATCTATCTGTGGCATTATAGCTCCTAAACGGATGAACCAATTTTGATATCGTTTTTTTTTTTTGGATGGTAGATGACTTTATCGAGAATGTTATTAGCTATGTTCAAAAGTTATGGGCGTTTTACTGTTTTAATCACACGACACACAATCACACGTAATATCGTGTCATAATTACGTTTTCAAAAGATTGTCGATCGTCTACTGCTAGATAAATTATGTAGCATGAAATAAAAACATGTCGGGGTTTTTCTAAATATTACTTGATGAAGGGTTTTAGCAAAAAAAGAAAGCACGTGGCAAGGTATGTTTATTAGAAGTAATATTAGTAATGCAAAAAAAGGAACTATTATAGTACGTACATTACAGCAAAACCACAGGCACTTTTGGAATTCTCAAAGCGAGAGTCATTTAGTCCAAAAAATAAAACCATTTTCAGATATAATTTTTTATTATTTTGAAGACATTACAGCTTTTTGAATAAGTTATAGGCAGTTTATCCTACTAACTTTCAGTAGTAATTGTCGCCTTAAATTAACGAGAGGACCATCTTGGGTTAACTTTATCTGTTTTTTTTCTGGTCTTCATTTCAAATCTATAATTGATTACAATTAATCTGAAATTGAAATAAAAGAATATTCAGAGAGTATTTAGGTAGAATGTATAACACAAATAGAGCAATAATCTTTCAAACGAATTCTCATTAACATTACGAATACTTAAATAAATAAAAAGTTAAATTTTTACCCTTCCTTGGTATGTTCGCCCATATCTTTGGCACAGTTTACCCCGATAATTCCATGTTAGTTCCACATATCATACATCCCGTCTGCCGGAGTTATATGTCATATAAATATGACAAGTTGTGCCACGATGTCACAAAGCCACAAAATGGAATTGGAATGTCGTTGCGAGCGACAAGCGACGGTGCCCGTGTTGTGGCGGACAGAATAAAGTGTACACTATGTTGAAACTGGCATGCAATTCAGTTTAAGTTTGTATTTTTCTACTTGTGTTCCTTTTTCAAACGAGTATGTGGTGAGATGGGTAAGCGGATGGAAATTTTTGAGTATTACGTTTGGGACTTAAAAGGGATAAAAGTAGGTCAGTTTGGATAATGGCGTCATTTGTTCTGTGCATTTGTTTGCCTGTATTTATAAACTTACTTGAGAATGGTTGTATATCTTCTGTTATTTTTCTTAATATATGATTATTTTTGCTAAGAACGTATTCTTTCGAATCTTTTAAGTTAATTTGTAAGTACAACCTTAAAACGAAATGATTCTAAATCAAAAACCAAATGTCTTTCACTCAATTAAAACCATCAAATATACCAATAATTGAACACCAAAAGCAAAGGCTGGTTAATTACAAATTGACGATACTCTATACGGCAATACGGCCCTAAAACATCATATTCATGTACCCTTTCCGAACAAATAAGTAATTCAATTTCGAATACACACAACCCACACAGCTGAACTCGACACCTAACATTCAAATTACAATTTTACTCCAATCTAAAAACAAAAACGAACTGGCGATCCAATCTATAAAACAAATGAACGGGAATAAAACTTAATTTTATGGGTGCGCATGGCCTACAGTGTATTTGTGAAAAACGTTGGTGGCATTTTAGGTTTTCCGATGTGCCATCGACGCGGGCACACACTCGCACGCTCGCATGGTCGCATGGTCGGTGGACATCAACAAACCTAACTATGCGTTGTACAATAAAATAAAATTGAACTGAAAGCTTTGTCGATTTGTACGGATTCTCGAACCCGGCATTTTAATTCGTTGCTCGAATGTCACAATGGTGACCGTCACAAAGTAGTGACGGTCAGAAGGACCACTCGAAAATCACTATGTGGAGGCACCGTGAGACACACTTTTTTGAATTGGAGATAATTTGTTTACTATTCATATCACATCAATGTTTCTTTTGCTGTGTGTCTTTTCAACTTGTGCCAAATACTTGCTTTTTTTTGTCTAAGTTTCTAATATGTTGTGTCAGCTTAAAGCCATTCGGCTTTAAGCTGACTAAGTAAGTAGGCATTTAACCGTTACCTTTTTAAGATACGTATAGGTAATATTGTTGCTTGTGAATCTTCTGCACCCATATTATTCTGTTGATTTTAAAGTACCATTAAAAGGTTTTCGTGTGACAGAATGGCTTGAAACTGTACAACTAAAAGCCTGCAGGTATGTGGTCGCACTATTGTCCTTAGAATGTTCATATTTAATACAAAAGCCAGGTTTGCCTTTTGAAACAAAAGTCATTAGTAAAAATATTTTGGTGGTTTGTTTATGTTATTTGGATTGAATATGTCATGGACCAAGTGATCAGTGCACTATGTATAATGCCCGGGCATTATGAATATAGTCAAGTCAAATCAGGCAATGTAATGAATACTGATTTGAACTTCTATATTTTTATCACATTGTCTGGTCATTATGAATATTGCTACGTAACGGTTGGGCAATTCGATAATTATGGTCAATGAATTACTTTAGATCCTGCAGACAGAACCAGGAGCCCCGCACAGCAGGACTCCGTTGACCTTGTTGCTTAAATAGTAATCGTACTTACCTTATATTCTTATTCTATATTAAAATCAATGTCAACATTAAAATAATTGAAAGAGACACATCTTTTTATTACCCGGCCCAGTAAGTATTCTGAAAACCCGGACAAATTTATTATTTCAATGATTTTTAGCATATTTCCTACTCATATTGGGCATTCTTCAAATTGTCTGGGGCTTTGAACAATGCCGTATTAATCACTTGGTCTAACATATAGACAGATAAGTGTTAATCAAATTATGTTAAGTTTTTTGGAATTGAATTTACCCGTACGTTTTTAGGTTTTGTTTGACAAAGCACCTTTTTAGTGTAAGTTGAAAGTATGTTTTCTGATTTTTACCACGGCGGAACGAGCGCCACCCTGAACTTTTGACGACTTTGTTGCATGCATGGTATTAACTAAATTAATTGAATCATAACGGTATTTAGTCAAATTCGTAACCCGCAACTATTACTAGACATATTGTGGAAGTCAAGTTTTTTTTTGAAAATGGAGTGCCTTCTTCAAACGGGGATTGCCTTTAGTAACATTCTAATTATCCATTTGACATTAATGGAATCAATAAAATATCCCTTTTAGACCTGAGTGCACAATTGAAGATAGTTTTTTTTTAAGTTGTAACGAACTGTCTCTAACACAAAAAATCCAACTATATCTAAATGAAAAAAAGTAATTCAGGTGTGAAAGAGACATTTTTGCTTACCTAGACAGTTTTCCTATAAATACACCGACATATAATTAAGTATAGAAAATCCCTTTTAAATGAAAAATGGCGACAACCGAAGACCTATGGGGTCACAAACGTATATTAAAACAGTCACAAAGGGAACAAGGGGTGTTGACATAATTGTCGTGTGTAGACGCGGCCGTTTATTTAAGCGGCAGCGCTCCCATCAATCTTCATCGGCGGGACGCACTCGATTGACAGGGAGCGCGCGCAATGAATACAAATGAACTTACCCTTAAATTTGTGGTGCACAGTGTAAGATTTTGAGAAAAATCTGGACGTTTTTGAAGCGGTAATTATAAATGTAGAAGAAAGAAAAACTCACTGCAAAAGGTGAATTTATACAAGATTTTGTTTATTTTCAGATACCCTACTGTTATTACTATCAAGCATACTTTGAATCTGAAATTATAGGAAACTAGCTGACCCCCGCGGCTTCACTCCCGTCAATAATAGCCTATGTTACTGGGCGATAATGTAGCTTTCCATAGGTGAAAGAATTTTTAAAATCGATCCAGTAGTTTCGGAATCTATTTGGTAAAAACAAACAAATAAAAAATCTTTCCTCTTTATAATATTGGTATAGATTCACCAGTCAGTGCAGACACCTAATACAGATATAGTTAATAATAAGTACAGTAATCACAGTGGATCTTTGTGTAACTGAAGTTGACTCTGCGAACCATTGCGCAAGAAACAGTTTGTCTTCGAGTATACTGCATACAGTAAGCGAGGTAGGACGATGCAACAAACGTAAACGACGAAAGAGGCAGTTATACAATGCTATCTTCTATTCCAACATTGCAAAAATGGGAGTACCCATGTTTGCGTCATTTGCGTCGTCGTAGTCGTATGCGCAGTTGCGCAGGGTCTTGCAGCCACCTTCAGAGACACAAAGATTCGCTGTGACTACTTTACCAGCTAATTCTCACTTCAGGCCAAAAGTATAGTAGTTATAAGTAGTTGGTTGTATTTTTTAGGGTTCCGTACCCAAAGGGTAAAATAGGTAGGTATGTGGCTATAGACCACCAGGCTTATATATAAAATTATATAGGTGGTTCCATCAAACATGTCTTGAGATTATAGACAGAATAAAATTTTAGCACTTATAGTTTGAGTTGTTAGGGAAACTAAGGGTGCTAAAATTTCATATTATAATTGATTGTTAGGGAAAGTACTAGGTCAACCTTTGCAATTCTTAATGATGCATAACATTGGATTTGTATTTATTTACAGTTTTTTTGGTCAATCGCTTGTTACTTAGAGCACAAATCAGACACGACGGTAGCTCCGCTCACAGAAATCAGTCTTGGATGGAAATTACAGAGAGTTTTCATTAGAATGGGCTCTTAACTGATAACACCTCATTTATTCCGGCAAAGTGCCGTCTAATACATTATTGAAGCTCTATGTTTAGACCGGTTTTTAGGGCAAGCTAATGTTTTGCTAAAATGTTTTTGATTTTGTGATAAAATTTTACATTCTAAGTGCTTATAGGGGATTACAGTTTAATTTCTCGGAAAGGAGAATACTATGTACCTATTATATTAACTAATAATCAAAAATTTTCTAAAATAAAAACGTTCTTAACGAAATAAAAAAACTTTTTTGCAAAAAAAATACCACCGACTTCCAAATGAAAAACTACAAAGTGAAAAATAACTTAACTTTTGGAAGTCGGTGTCTTTCGTAGGTACCATTTTTTTGCGATATGGACACCGACTTCCAAAAGTTAAGTTATTTTTCACTTTGTAGTTTTTCATTTGGAAGTCGGTGGTATTTTTTTTGCAAAAAAGTTTTTTTATTTTTCCCTTTTTAGTTTTACCTACCTAATAGCAAGTTGTTTATTAAGGTCTCTATAACTCCAGAATAGATTAACCGAATAACATGAAACTTGAACATAACCGGTGAAATGAGAGATCTGCGTACCACTTTAGAGCGTACTGGCGTGATGTTATGTTATGAAATGGTATAAACAACAAACAGACATGAGATTGCAGCAATCCCGAGAGTTTTGCCGTTATTTATTGAAGAGTTCTGTTGTGTATCTCTGAAGGTCTTCATCAGACCTTCACCAAATTAAAATGGGACCAATTTCGAAACATACTCTTTCAAACAAAAAAATAATTTTCAAAATCGGTCCACAATTGACGGAGACCTCCAAAAGACGGTGAACATACACAAAAAAAAAAAAAAATAACAAACATGAAGTCGAACATAGAACCTCCTCCTTTTTGGTAAGTCGGTTAACAAATCCACACGATTATATAAGTTTATACTCCTTTATATTTCACACAGTTGTGGAGGACAAATTAAAAGGCAGTGCTCCAAGTAAGATACTGATACTCATCTACATGGGACAGGCTACACAGATAGATTGACTTCTTTATATTTTCCATTGATTGATTTACTAACGGATTGCAAGGACACGTTTTCACATGCAAACTTGCATTCAAAGTTGCATTACATTGCAGGCTACCGAAGTATAATGTGATCAAGCGGTCAATCGTGCCCCGCTATGATAATTTAAACTTGTATGCGAGTTGCTTGCTTATGGAAACAAAAGAGAAGGTCAGTGATTGGCTACTGACATATTTGATATGTTATAAGCTATTATTTATACATTTTTACAGTTCTATTAATAGAGTGACGGATAAAATTCTACCCAAAGTGTCGTCAAACGACAAAATTGCATATAAAACACAAATAAAGCCGAATTATTAGCAGACAAAGTCGCCAGCCACTGCGTAGTCGGACAGACGGTAAGCTTTATACAATGTTGAACTAAGTCGGACCACCAAAATAGATAGATAAAGTGTGGAACAAGTTAACTCGCGGCTCTAGGTAACTACGTGTCAAGCGTGGGATTATGGCTCACGGGAGGAATTGTTTGGGACAAGGCATGAGAGAGACGGGCAGAAAATGACAACATAATAGGTGAAAAACACTAATTGTGGTACTATTTACCCGACTGCCGAAGGAGGGCTATTTATAGAAGTAATGGCTTCACTTCTTAGTATATCAAGATAAATATCTCTTCACCAGCCCACCGCTGGACCAGCCATTCCTAGTTACGAGCATATCTAAACCTAGATACTAAAATATCAAGAAAATCTGCGAGTAGAAAAAAACTCTTGCTCTTACTCTGATTCTATGTTTGTTTGGTCTAAAACTCTTGACAGATAAATACAATGTCTCTATAGAGAAGACCGATTGGCATATAACACCAACTGCGTCCATAAAGATAGATGAAAGACGAACCAGGAAATAATAAACAGAACAGCTTTCCGTCCTTTCCAATATAAATTTACAAAAAATGCTTGAAAATAAAGCTCTTTATGTACCTTTCAACCAATTTTCCGGACAAGAGCGTCTTTAATCTCCTGAAAAGTGTGTTACCCTTGCTTTTCTTCACAGCTTCACCGTCTATTCAAAATAATAAACACTTTCGACAAAAAGGGATTTTCAAAGCCTTTTTCTGTCAACTTGGCCCATCCACCAATAGAGTCACAGGATTACAAACACGCTCACATTTATGTACTTATGTACTCCTGAGTGAGACAAAATGCTCATTGAATTTCATAAGGCGCCGGATTGCAAACCGGACGGGAAGCACCTTTAACTTAAGTTTGCTTGTTGCAACTTTGTTTTATTCGGAGTATTTTGTCTTGTGTTGTGGGACTTGTTTTTTGAGTATACAAATAGGTTATGTTTTGTGTTGTTTAATAGTTCTTGGGACAAAAGAAATGAGGGGTTGGTGTTATGATACAATGCTGGCTGGGATATTTCTTTACGGAAGCTCATTCTACGAGTATGTGATGATGTTTTTTTTCTGTATTTCAGGGAGCTTACAGTCAGTTAGACCTTTATGGAATCTCTTGTATTTGAGATTTCTACTAACGCATTGCCAAACACTTCCAAAAGATCTTGGCGCTGAGACAGAGACATGCATTGAGACAGTTCAAGACTGAAACTAATGACAGAGTTAAAAGATTGACTAAAAGAAATGAAACAGGGGTAAAAATCATTTTAAAAAAACCGGCCAAGTGTGAGTCGGACTCGCGCACGAAGGGTTCCGTACCATTATCGCAAAAAAACGGCACAAAGATCACGTTTGTTGTATGGGAGCCCCACTTTAATATTTATTTTATTCTGTTTTTAGTATTTGTTGTTATAGCGGCAACAAAAATACATCATCTGTGAAAATTTCAACTGTCTAGCTATCACGGTTCATGAGATACAGCCTGGTGACAGACAGACAGACATACAGACAGACAGACGAACCGCGGAGTCTCAGTAATAGGGTTCCCGTTTTTACGCTTTGGGTACGGAACCCTAAAAAATACAACCAACTTCCAAATAAAAACACTACAAAGTGAAAAATGACTTAAATTTCAAGTCAGTGTTCCTGTTTTCGTTTCTTCTTTTTATGAAAAAAAATATAGAAACATCCGATTTGAGAACCTCTTCCTTTTTGGGCAGTCGGTTAAAAAACTAGAGAAAAGTGACTACAACTGTAATCCCTCGTGAAGGTATGAGTATTATCCTAACATTTCTAGATCCCAAATGACTGGTTCAAGTCCTAATGTAATGGACTAACTTTAACATCTACCCTTTTTTACCTGAACAAAACCTAGTATACATTCGGACTAAGCCTTTACAAGTTACAGTTATTAACCCAAATAGTTACTAAAAACCCCAAGGGACAGAAAACATACCTCCACACGTTGGCCTAATTTTTCCATAAGTTTTTGCTCACGAGTCCCAGTTGGGCGCCAGTTAGCAGAGCACAATAATAATTCGTAAAGATTACGAACAACAGGTGTAGCTAACGATACACCTTTGTGTTTATTATTTGCCTACCCACCTTTGGGCATAGATTAATATTATCATGCGTGTAATGTCTGTATTTATTTAAACAAAGTGTTTTAATGAACTGGGTTTATCACAAATTCAGTGTTAATGAAAACATTTTCAAATAATAACGAATCATAATAATGGTGTCACAGTTTTAATTTAATATGCAAATTTAACCGCTTCCAATGGCAGTATTTGTAATACGTGTTTTTTATGGAGTTTCAAATCAAATAATTTATTAATTTTCAGTTACGGGTAAAGTAATATAGATGTTTCTGATCTTTGGATCCATAATCCTATAACACAAGATTCTCATAGCATCGGGGTCAATATTCACAAGATTGAGCAGTAATATATCAATATTCTAATAATGTAACGTGAAAATATATTCTTCTTTTTGCTAAATACTTTTTTATTTTTTTATATTATTATAATGCTCTTTAATTCTGAATGAGATCTATCATAATGCAATCGCCCCAAGCCCTGAGTAGTATGGTAGCTGAGCCGCGAGAAAATGTTAGTATACAGAGTTAATAAAATAAGTTATTAAACGTCTCTCGTAGCATTATGACATAATAAATAAATTATCTATAGGTGAGTCAGAGACATCAAAAATTGGACACGAAACATTCGTCAAAGTCGCCTCAACAAAGAACTGTCTCCTCTGAACACTGCATATTCCTCTAAGAGATAAACATACGAATAATATTTGGCTACGTTCATACCTTCATGTGTGATTACACATTCTCATTACATATTGCGTTACTTCTTGGTATGTGAAGCTTTACCATTCTTGTATGGGAGTTTGGTTTGTTTGAATGGGAGAACTGTATGATTTTGTTCATAAGTTTACTGGCAAAGTTGATTATGAGGCAATAGTCTAGCTTAAATACATTTGCAATTCATATGCTCTTTCTAAGATTTGCCTGGTCTTTGCTGGCAACATTGAAGGAAAACATCGTGATGAAACGTAGACTAATAGTTAGTGTTAGTTTTTGCTCTTTTGCTTAAATAGGAATGTTTCCTGGGTAGAAAAATGATAATTCTATTTAATCCGTCATCGTCAGTAAGATTATTAAATAATATTGAACCCGTATTTTTGGCTTTATCAAATAAATTAAAAATTACAAAGATAAAGCGCATCAAAGTTCAGGAGTGGGGGCTTGTGACGTCACTTTGTCAGTATAAAAAGTGGCACACCGTAACGTCACGCGATATTTAAACGCACAGTAACGTCGTAATTTTTAGGGTTCCGTACTCAAATGGTAAAAACGGGCACCTATTACTAAGACTCCGCGGTCCGTCTGTCTGTCTGTCCATCTGTCACCAGGCTGTATCTCATGAACCCTGATAGCTAGAAAGTTGAAAATATCACAGATGATGTATTTCTGTTGCCACTATAACAACAAATACTTAAAACAGTATAAAATAAACATTTAAGGGAGGCTCCCATACAACAAACGTGATTCTGCAGTTTTTTGCGATAATGGTACGGAACCTTTCGTGCGCGAGTCCAACTCGCACTGAGCCGGTTTTTGTTAACACGGCAAATAAAAAATACGTGTCCAATATATTTAGGTTATTTTATAACTGACGGCTAAATAAATATATTTGTCAACATCCCTATTGCTGGCGTTCCAGTGCGAGGATGGAGGTAAGAATGAATAAACAAATGACTTTTGATTTTTATTTTATTGAAAATCATTATTGACTTTCTTTATTTTTAAAAAACCTTCTCCCACAAATTTCTATGTTTGTGCGTTCACAAACATAGAAATTTAAAACTTCGGGATCTATTTTTATTTATTTTATTTATCCGGACACCTTGCAGCAATTACACCAAAGGAGCACAAACTTGTACTAACCCAGGACCCTAGTCCAGGTTTCCTCACGAAGTTTTCCTACACCGTTGCCAGCGATATCCCTGATAAACTTAGAAAGTACATCATAAGACTTAAAAAAGTCACATTGATACTCACCTGGATTTGAACCCACGACCTCATGCACGAGAGACGAGGTCTTTACCACTGGGTCACAACGACATATATCATTCTGTAATCCAACTGGCATAATTCCCTTAATTTTAAAGACAACTTTCAGACTTTTAGTGTGCCAACCGATGCTCAAAAGACAAGATACTCACTCAGACAACGTAATGGTTTTTATAGCTAATACAGTCTCGTTTTCCTCCCTAATGATATGCCCACAACCATGAAAACAAAGCACCCGACATTACCATAGACCTAACCGACTTGAAAGAAGTCGTATTCTGTATCAGTAGTACAGACTAGATCAGTATTTCCCAAACTATGGGTTCCGATGCACTAGTGGATCGCGATCTAGTGTTGGATGGGTACTAAATAGTAATGACAAAATATTGGAAACAAATAGATCATATTAATTGAAATAGCACTCGTTGCAGTAAACATCATCATCATCAGCCTTTTAATGTTTCCACTTTTGGGCACAGGCCTCCTCTCTGTGAGAGAGGGAATGAGTCTAAATCCACCATGCAGGCCCAGTGCGGTTTGATACTCGTTGCAATAAATTAATTTTAATTACAAAGAGTATTCGGAAGGGAATCGTTGCAACATATTTCTGATTTAGTCAGACCTTGATTCATATAGTTAAGCCCCTATTTTCTTCATGACAGCCAACAGATGATTGCCGAATGTGGATATTTTTGTTTGGAGGGTCGCAGTTCAGTCAACTTTGGGAACCACTGGGTTAGATACTTATTTACATAACGAGTGCTTATCGGGCACCATCTCTGCCCCGCTCCCAAGTCCCATAGGTTAATAATCGTATAAATTCAATATTGGGACACTCGACTCTACGAGCTTGGACTGTGGCCAATAGTAATGATTTGAGTGGGGAGACTGGGGACTTGGTGCTTTTAAAATAAGTTTTTTTTTGTTGAACCTTGACATAAATTTTGGTAGAATAGGATGAAAGAAGAAAACGTGTTGCACCGACTCTAAGTAACAGGAGATTATGGTAGAAGAACTGGCGAATAATGATGATGAGGGAAATGGTAAAACATACTTCTTATAAAATTCTATCTATTCTTATACTTAATACTGGATATTGTTGAAGAAGAAGAAGCTATCTAACAACCTTCTACTCTGAAGAAGGGCACCCACTCTCCAGTTAAACTGTTTCTAATTAAGAGTTCATCATCATCATCAGCCTACAGCAGTCCAGTGCCGGATAAAGGCCTTTAATTACACACCATATGGTTTAATTTTCCACCTTGCGAATTAGCCATGGCGTCGTATCTTACGTTTACCAGTTTGCGGTCTCCACTCAAGAACACGTTTACCCCATCGGTCCTCAGTTCTACGAATATGGCCGGCCCATTGCCACTTCAGCTTGCTTATTCTTTGAACTATGTCAACAACTTTGGTTTTATGCCAGCACTTCGTTTCGCATTCGATCCCTTAGAGATACTCCGAGCATAGCCCTTACCATAGCTTTAACTTTGAACTGATGGACCAGCAGTATTGTGAGTGTCCGCGTCTCGACCCCGTAGATCATAACAGGAAGGCGATTGACACGAAGCAACTTTATAGTTGCCACATGCACCTTTGATCAGCTAACCACTTTCCTAGAGCAATTAAAACCACCTCTAGAGTTATCCTCCTGTCACAAAAATTACAGATGTCAAAAACTTTCAACCAGTAGCAAACCAACACGCGAAAGCATGAATTGATTCATAGTATTTGATAGGCTTAATTATGAGTTTTTTTAATGCTTTAGAAGTTAAGAGGTTTCAATAACAAGTGTTACTCAGAAAATTATTCTCAAGTTCACAGTTCTAGTGCCGACTAAATCTAGAACTAGCTCTTATCAGACTTGAAACCGCAAAAGGAGGAACGTCTGTTAGTTGTTTTGTTCCTCCACGATACATTGGGTAAGATTGAATAAGAAGCCTTCGAGCGCTCAATATATTTGCCCGATTGGATAATGAGGCAAAAAATAGGTACTTAGACTATAAAAAATCTTTTTTGCAAAAAAAATACTACCGACTTCCAAATGAAAAACTACAAAGTGAAAAATAACTTAACTTTTGGAAGTCGGTGTCTTTCGTAGGAACCATTTTTTTGCGATATGGACACCGACTTCCAAAAGTTAAGTTATTTTTCACTTTGTAGTTTTTCATTTGGAAGTCGGTAGTATTTTTTTTGCAAAAAAGATTTTTATTTTTCCCTTTTTAGTTTTACCTACCTAATAGCAAGTTGTTTATTAAGGTCCCTATAACGCCAGAATAGATTAACCGAATAACATGAAACTTGAACATAACCGGTGAAATGAGAGATCTGCGTACCCCTTTAGAGCGTACTGGCGTGATGTTATGTTATGAAATGGTATAAACAACAAAGAGACATGCGATTGCAGCAATCCCGAGAGTTTTGCCGTTATTTATTGAAGAGTTCTGTCGTGTATCTCCGAAGTTCTTCATCAGACCTTTACCAAATTAAAATGGGACCAATTTCGAAACATACTCTTTCAAACAAAAAAAGAATTTTCAAAATCGGTCAACAATTGACGGAGATATCGGTGAACATACATAAAAAAAAAAAAAAAAAAAAAAAAAACACAAGAAGTCGAACATAGAACCTCCTCCTTTTTTGTAAGTCGGTTAAAAATGGGATACCTAGTAGGTTTTTTGATGGCTTTAGGATGTAAGAAAGCAAGAAAAACAACTTAAGGAAATGTTCACCACTACCTATGCAAATCTGCAATCATCATCACCATCTGCCTGCACTTATCCCATATTACTTGGGGTCGGCGCAACACGCTTTCTTCTTCCATACCGTCCTTTCCTCCGTCGCGCTGTTCCGCGACTATCTTTTCTTTCATGTCACTCCTCACACAGTCTATCCATCTTTTCTTTTGCCTGCCACTCCCTCTTCATCCATCCACATTATGCAGATCTGCAATACTAGAGTAATTTATTGTGCATTGCATCCCAAAGTTTACATTAATATTATAAAGAGGATGTGGGCGGATATCTCTAAAAGTTATGTGCCAATTATAATCAATGTTTAAATGGTAGAAAACTACACTATTCCGTGGGCCATGGAAGTAAAACCATAGAAAGAAACTAGTCTAAGAAAATTGTCCCACGTGTGTCACTTAAACCTTATTCTATACCTTTCAATCAGAACACAATAACGCTACTTGGCAGCAAGAATTCGTCTAGATTTTGAACAAATGACTCTCACATTTGAATTTCGGACCCATTTGCATAAATAACTCTTTGCCGTGTGTTCAAACCGTCCAAAGAAACCACTATGTAAAACAGACACTATTCGGTGACCTGAAAACCGTCGGCCGGACGTCCGGCGCCGTAACACCGTACGGAATCAATAGCCGTAACATACGCCGCGATCGCCCATGCAATATGCATGAGGGCTGTGGTAGCCTGGTACTCTGGACTTGCATTCGGGGGTTCTGTTTTGACGGGGGTTAAGAAAAGGCCACCTATTTTCTATTTGAGGGGTGTTCGTTGAAACCCATGTCTGCCTAAAAGCTTTGATGACTAGTTCTGCCGCCAGTTTGTGCTTGTGACTGTGGCAGTTTCCTTAAAAGTTACGAGTACTTGAAGTATGACAAGTGAATTGGGAAAGTTTTTTTTTTGGAATGAACATTATTCTAATAAAATATATATATATAATAAATATACTGAGTATAAGAAATAGAAAAATTCCAAACGCTTTTTTAAAGCTTCGAGTGGCTTGTTGGAATAGTACTTGCCTAGATGTTATTAAAATAGCCCGCCCACACGACGGATTCTTTCCATCACCTAAGATATTACTACCACCAGCCAATACCTTGCCTTGCCCAAATATTTTGGAGATGACCATCTCAAACCATTGACTTATCTAAGTTAAGGGTTTAGTTGGAGCATGTCGTTTTGTGACAAATAAACACTTGCACTCTTTCATTCAGATGCAGTTAAACACCGGGGTTTTACGTGGAACGACTACCTATCTGACTTACACAGTCCAGTAACTGGGTGTAACACGATACCCATTAATTAACAAGACCTTAAAACCTCACAAAAATCTACAAATGATATCTGGGATGAACAGTTTACTTTCCAAGGCACAGAGGAGTCCCGGTAGGTAATGGTTGGTCACCCATCCACAGATATGCGTTGCTTATCCTTAAATATCGACCCGTGCGGCTTTTATATATAACTTAGCTTTGAGATGAGGGAATAAGAAGTCACTCACATAAATATCCGAGCTCCATCGCTTACCAACCGGACCACGTCTAGCCGATAGCTCATAACTAATACGACGGAGCTATCTATCTAGTTCTTGTAGCGGATTCTTGGAATTTATTATTATAACCTTAGGTTTCTTGTTTGTTTTTTTTTATAGTGCTATCGAGGGTTAATGGAGATGTTTGAATCCTTTTGTCATAGAGGCATTAGACAAAGTGACATTCTTTAAGCGATAATGATTGTCTTGAAGCCTTTATATCTTTTGATATTGTATCAACTCATGTTACTAATTTTTATTTATTATTTGATATTTTTATCACCTGAAAAGCATATTTTTAGTTATCTCTGATTGATTTAATATCTACAACTTAAATTGTATTGCTAATTTGTAAATTATTGTAATATTTTATACTCTTACATCTGTCTGTCAATTTTATTTTACTAAGCCATAGACCTAACATACTCGTACCATGGACTACCTAGACCTTCCTTAAGCTAGTTGTACATTATTATAAGGGCAGCGGCAAAGGCCGTTTCGTTCGTTCTGGTCTTGATTTCTAAATTGAGATTTGAAATTGAAATTCAGAAGGGATAGCAGAACGAGGAAAAAACGGGCGTCAGCTTTTTAGTTTTGAATCTGGATTGAACGCTGAAAGTCTGTCATCTATCTGTGTGATGTATTTAAAAAACTCTTTAAACTGTAATATCTTTAGCCTATTAATGTTTATCAAATCTTTGAAGTGCATTAAATATTTATTGAGTGTGGAACTTAAATGTGAGCATTTTTACTGGATCATTAACCTCGTCGGTCACCGCTTCATATTAAAGAGCTCGCTGATCGGCGTATGAAACCAGCCTGGCCTCCACACCCCTTGCTGCCTGCTCCTGCACTTGTGCTACTGCTTACCTGCCCGTTAGCTTGACTAAAAGTTCAGCTGCCTTGACCATCTGTCTGTGTGCCTGCCTATCCGTCCTGCTGCCTAGTCTACTGCCTACCTATCCGATTGCCTGCTTTTCCTTCGTGGTGTCTGCTCACCCGCCTACCTCGGGCATACCACGTCTTCCTGCTCGTCCTGCTGCCTGGTTAGCTGCCTAATTCATGGCTAATTATTATATCCTTTTTCTTAGTTTTATTTTTTAATTACTCTTAATTTTAGTAACGTAGCTAACGTTTAGCTCGACTGAACTATACGTAGCTTACGAATTTTAACGAATTGTCCTTCTTCTTCTTTTTATATATTTTTTGGGCCCAGTAGGTAGCCACCACGATTGCGATGTCAGTGGTGAGCATAGGGTCTTCCAAACTGCAGATGTATGGGCATTTGGGACACTCTAGCATGTGTGTAATATTTTGCAAAGGAGCACCGCACTCACACTGGGTATCAGACGGGTCTATAAAACACCATTTTGACAAATTGTGTTTGTAGCGGCCTACTGGGTTACACAAACGATTAGGTGCTTTCCATATAGGCCACTGCAGTTCACGTCCTGGTGGCAGGTGTTCCTGGGGTTTTAAGAAGTCGGTTGGTAGTAGGTGATATTCTTGCCACATCTTGCCACGATTGCAAACTCAAACAGAAATGTTACGTGGTAAGTCTCAACCATTTTGGACTTCGTTATAGCTGATAAAATATCACTTTTTGTAAAGCCTCGGTTTTTACGATTTATATTCTAGTAAATGAAAGGTTACGCGCGCAGGTTTGACAATTTCCAATCACCCGACATCATATTAGGTGTTTTTATAGTAAATTCCCCATCGATACAAGGCTGGAAATCATACAATTTTGTGATGTTCATTATCGTTTCCATGTCCATGGCTGATATATTTTGAATGAAACGTTCAACGTCGATATACTCGTAATCCTGACCGTTGTCTTTGACAAACGTCTTAATGTCTGTGACTTGGTTAACAAGTGACGATACAGCCGCTCCACTTTGCAGAATCACTTTATTGAACAAGATGTCTTTGTCGAATAATAAATGGAAATGAACGTATATGGCGCCACCACCATGTCCAACCAGTAGAATTTTGTCAGAATCTCCATCAAAACTTCCGATGTTCTTTTTGATCCATCTTAAAGCTAAATTCTGGTCTTTCTATGCTTGGTTAGTGTACTCAGTGTTAGGTAAGCAGAGGTGTCCGTACGGACCTAATCTGTACTTGACAGTGATGACAATGACGTCATTTTCCACTAAAAATACTGGGACGTCCTTTCCTAACGTTCCATTACTTGTCACTACCTCTTCGCCGTGAATGTAGACCATAACTGGCAACGTATGTCCTGACTTTACAACGTTTGGCGAGTGCACGTTGAGTTGCAAGCATTGGATCTGGCCACTGATGTAACCTTGGTCGTAATGGGGACACGCTGAATAGTCGAGATATTGTGATATCGACTGGACAGGCCGCGGTTTGAAGTATGGTGTAGGTTTGGCATTCTGGAACTTTTTCAAAGAGGTTTATTAAATTTTAAGTGGTTTTATAATAATAATTAGATATAGTGCAAACGACCCTTTATGAGGGCCCATTCATTGAGTGTGCCAGTCACCCCCTGCCATTTTTATAGCCGTTTAGTTCAACAGTGGTCAGACATGGGTAGTAGTCCTCCTATTTCCGTTTTAGGCAATCGATCCACTAAACCTACCAAACCCATAGCCTAATACATTTTGTCTCCATATTTTATTTACAATAGTCCTGCAGACCTGCACCAACCGGGGATTGCCCTTGGATGCACTTGCGCAGTGCATACAGAGATAATCGTCGGTTGATGTCACATTTCCTGATACATGCCTAACAAGGCCTCTGCGAGTTGGCTTCGGCCCCTCGCACGGCTTTTAAAGGACCGGGACCCCAGGGTCCTGAGATTGTCAAAGTCAAAAAAAAAAAAAAATTTTAGCTGTGCCCACTGCTTCGCTCCCGTCAACTGACTGCCTACCCTACTTACCTTCCTACCTACCCTACTTATCTTTCTGCCCACCCTACCTAAATACCGATTTTTGATTTTTGTTTCGCGGAGAATCTTAACATCGCTAATCAGAAAATGACTACAAATGCACAACGCCATCTATCGAATATGGAGTTCAACTATCCGAGTATCTTAATTGCGTGTGTTGTGATGATTTTACTTCTTGAACACTTTGTTTCAATTCATCTAACTTTTGATAGAGTGACCCGATTGCGATGAAACAAACTAAATAATACTTCAAGTTACGCACACTTTTTATGTATACTAGTACATTACAGCAGAATCCAGTAAGTAAGCCTTCCTGGCCGAGTATGAGTTAACCGGACCGAACCGCAGGTGAGGTCCGGTTATATACGAGGCCAGGATGGCTTTCTTACTGGTTGAGGTTTGTATAATGCTTTTCTCAAAAATGAAAGAAAGTTTAACAACAAATTCGTTTAATTAATATTGAAGGTTACATTCATATTAGGGCAATTACTGATAGATATTGTGATCGATTTACCGGGGGCATTTATATTTGTTTGTTGTACATCTTGATTAACGGACTCTTTAATCCAACATGATTTATAAACTGAAATGACTAAATACAAACATAAAATCCCACACTATACTTCTACAACATTACTAAGTACAAAACGCAACGTGCATACTTTTTCTGCGTCGCGTTATGTGTCACAGACCCATAAAAAAAAAAAAAAAAAAAGTGTCACAGACAATAAAATGGATGTTTAAGGCTCCAAAATATATTATGTATCTCATAAAATGTCATACCAAAAAGAGATAGATATATATTTGGAGCCTCCCTCTAACCATGTTATAATGGCTAAACTCTAATCTGTGTCTGGTACTATGTTTTTTTTTTCTAAGCAGATCTAAAGAGGATGACCTAAACCGTGCGAAGCCATAAAAAAAAAAAGGGATGAAGGATGACCAAGTGTCCAGTAAGTAAATTACATACTTACTTACTGGACAGTAGGAGATTCCAAATTTAAAATCTCGCTTCTTACCGGACAGTTGTGAATAGTCTCCGGTAGAGTTCACTTTCTGGATACTTTTTAGAGATGTTATGTCAACATTACATACCATTTTTGAGAAAAAGTTATTTACATTGGTTTTGAACATTTTACGTGATGCGTGTACAAATTAACAAACAAAGAATCCAAACATGCTGGAAATGGTTTCTGCTAGTTTTCCTTTAACACCCTGGCATTTTTTTATATTTTCGAAGTACAAAAACAACTTTTCTACATATTTATTATATGTATTGATTGATTACTGCAAGCTAACAGGGTAACATACTAATTATGTAAAGCGTTAATTATAAATGTGTTTAAGTTGTGCAACAGTTAAGCACAGGAGAATGATAATTGCAATGCTTGTAAAAGTCTGGTAAGTCATAAGTACTAACATAATATAACACCAATATTACCACTTAGTTCGCAATAAACGTTTTGACTTTGACTTTGTGTGCAGTAGTAATTATAAAACAATGTTCTTCCTGCCCCACTGCAGGGCAATGGCCTCTTCACATATTAAGAAGGTGCGCGGAATAATCACTACGCAAGCTTGCTCAAGGCGCGTTGGAGATTTCAAACTTATGGTAGCTATAAGTCACCCTCTGCACGATGTTTTCCTTCGTCATTATGAGCGATGAAATATCAAGCAAGATAAACTTAGAAAGTACATATGAATTGATTAAATCACAACTGTATTAATGAACGAATAAAAATAAGGAAATCCATCTTGGAAGCAATGAGTCCTGCCCATTGCCATATTTCACAATTCCAGAGATTGATTGTTCAATTGTATTGTTCCCCTGCTGGGCTAATCTCTCCCCCATAATGTTTCACTCTTCTCGGCATCTTGAGAGCTACTTAATAAAAATTCCATAAAATCAGGAAACAAATCTAGTCAAACATTTTTGTGAAGACCTACTTACTCCAAATGGATTTCTGTCATCTATTAAGCCATAAGGAATGCCGAGGTAACTTGTAAAGTTTTGGTTGACAATCCCAGTTACGTGCCCAAATGGAAGTTTCCGCCTAATGACTGATCGCCCAAGAACGTAGCCATTCAGAGATAATAATATGAGCAAGCAAAATACTTTGAGAAACATGCTTGTACACTTTTCACGACGTATTGTTAAAATATTCTGTCATTTGACGAGAATATCAGGTAAATCAAAGATCAAAAATACAAGCTGTTCGAAATTTAAAAAATACCGCGATTGAGTCTCTCAAAAATTTACGTTATCGCACAGACTATGCGGACAGATTCAGATCGTAGACAGAGAAAACTAGAGATGATGTATGGCAAGGCAGATGTAGAAGTGTAGAAATGTGTGTCTTCTCCTACATGTGTGTGTGAGGCTACGTTAGGAACAGCGAACATACAGAGAGTTCACAACGTTTTGGGAATACTATGTGTGTACAGCTCAGAAGTGAAATTCCCTGTTGGAGTCTGTGTTTCCTGATAGCTACAACCTGGGGATGTTTAAGTCAAGAGTGAATTGGTAACTTTATTCTAGGCAAGCGTGATTCACCGTCGACCACATCACCGCTTACCATCAGCGTACCTACCAAAGACACCAACTTCGAAAAAGAAAGTAATTTTTCACTTTGTAGTGTTAGTTGGAAGTCGGTAGTATTTTTTGTATAAAACATTTTTTATTTTCACTTTTTTGTTGTACCTAATAGGCAACTTGCCTTTAGTAAGGTACCTATAATACGAGATACCTGATTACCATGGAACTTGAACATGTGACTACATGTCATTTATCTCTATATTTTAATATTTTAAAACTACGCATGGCCGGCCAGATGTGTTGAACACATTGAGACACGGACTTTTGGGTTTGACAGGCTATGTCATAAACTATGGAACAAGAACCCAACTTTCTAAAGATGCTCATAAATTGACTTTTTGAAGTAAGGGCTGTCAAGACAAAAGAGTCTTGGAATATCTGATTTCTAACACGAACCAGACCCAAAACAATTAAGCGATGCACAAAAAACTGAACTGAAAAGGAGATTGGTAGATGGGCGTCGGGTTTGGAGAGGCGTGAGTGGGACACTTGACTTAGGCGAGGAATTGAGGGCAAAAGGGTCTCGTAGCGGGACTGCAGGGAGCGTGGTTGTAGGCGAACAAGAAAAAGGTTGGAGAGAGTGGACTTACTTAGCTTTAGGCAGGCAGAGCGGACGGATTGATTTTGGAGGTCGAAGATTAGGCTCGGAACAGAATAGGAAAAGTCGCGTCGTTGTAACGTATCGGGTTGACGAGTTTAATTATTAAGTTAGTTATAATTTAGTCTATTCGCGTTAATATGGTGTGAGTGAGTGCCAGTATGAATGGGGTAAGTTTAATCATTAAATTACATAGGTAGGGACAATTCACTAATGTACTATTTATTCTAGTGTGGCGAACCCTTGTATTTACTTCCTGAATCCACCCTTTGGCAGATATTTGTGGCTAATATTTGGTTTAGGGAAACGGCGAAGCCTTTCGTCACACGTTACATGCCCTAATTCATAATTTATACACTACACAATGACTTATTTGATTATGGACTATTATTGACTTTTAACTGACATTACATACATGGAAGGCGGAACCGCTAAAACTCATTTCTGTATAAAATAGGCTAAATATGGCCGCTCTTGATTGAGCACGTAGGACAACCAAATGTTAGTTGTTAAATACTGCTTCCTATAGAAGGTCTGACTACGGTCTCATTGCATTGCCATGTTGTATGTACACTTATAAACTAAAGGGGGTAGTCATCGCTGAACATCACAAATTGGGATATGATCAATTTAATGAATGTTAGTGTCGTGTCTCGTTAAATCGCACCAGGCTTTCGGGCCAATATCTGAATAAAAAATAATATTTGCCGAGACACGATGGAAGCCCAGTGGAAGACCCCGCTGTTGACGTCGCACGGCTGTTATTTACACTGGAGCATCCTCGAAAATGGGAAGTTTAAAAAAGTGTGAAATGACGAATTATTCCATTTCAACGTATAACAAGGCAATTGTAGTGAACCTGTTTCAGACTGAGTCTACGGTACGCTTGCTAATTTTGTATTGTTTTAGTAAAGGGTGTTAGGTCGAGGGTGAGCTATTTATTATAGTGCGCGTCCAGTAATTCTGGAAGCATGTCTCGCTCAATGGCAGGACACTTAGGCACAAAACCGTCCTTGTCTTAGGATTGTGTAAGACATGTTTAAGTTTAGGGAAACATGTACTGTATGGACCGCCGCAAATCCTTCCTAGGACGCGCATTCGAGGCCCTGCAGTACACGTATACGACGTGTGTGCTTTTGAAAGGCAATCTCACGTCACTTGGGTGGGAATCTAGACTATTGCCAATTAACTAATTAACGTAATTCAATTAAACGTATTTATGAATGCAAGCGTAGCGATCCTACCAACTTCCTTTCGTTAGGTAAATAATGCACTTTGCAATCTCTTTGTCTAATTAACTTCATACTTCACTATTGTTTTACTTATTTAGCCCTTAAGGCTATCAGACAGAAATGTGTGCTGGAAGTTTGTTTTCATCATTTCTTCTTATCAGCTATTACACTATGAAATGATGGCGGGATGGGCGCTTTTGGGGGCTGTCTGTAGGTGAGTTGATATTATCAACTCCAGTTACTTCCCGAGTTAAACTCTCTACTAATTTAGTTATTTGTATTTGTATTAATCCTTGAATGTATATTCACTATCCGCGACCATTATTCGGTCTTTGATTTAAGTACTCTTTACATTAGTGTCAAGAGTTTCCCACACAAGATATAGTTAATTGTAACAATTTGGTTTATATCCCCTTAGTTATATTTTGTCCTTCTAAACCACTTCCAAGTTATAATTTTATAACTGTGAATTCCAAATTCCAAAACAAAACAAAACAATATTTGGAATTCATTTAATCGGAAGAGAATTTATCAAGCCAGGATGAAATTCATTGTGCAGCGCGGAATGGAGGGGCGCTTCACCCTTGTTAACGACAGGGCCGACATTAACACTAAATCTAGGACATTTTAGGAAAAACGAAATTTTTATCAGCCTAGGGTCATTTAGGAACAGTCACATGTGGTGCCGTGACCAGGATTCTCGTCATTAAATGTACTGACTAACGTCAGTACAACGAGGAAAAAAAACAATTATGGGTTACTATAAAAACGACGCAACGTAGGCCAAGCTTCTATTATTTGTTAGGCACAAAAGGTTTACTACGGTTTAAATGTACTGAATAACGTCAGTGCAACGAGAAAGAACAATAATGGGTTACAAAAAACAACGACGTAAGTTTAAGCTTCTATTATTGGTTATACACAAAAGGAGTTACTACGGTTAAAATATTTTAGATAATACAATCGAATGTTTTACGACACAAATAACACAAAGTGTTAGGGTTATATAGAATTGTTAACGATAAAGGTTACAACGGCGATCGATAAAGATCTCATTATGTTAGATGAATTTGTCAGTTACATTTAACGGCTTCAAGTCCTGGGTGTTTTGGTTGATTGAGAGTCAACGTGGTCTGTATTGTCATGGAAGTTAGGGTTCAATTAAAATTAATAAATTAATTAATTAAAATTAATTAATTAGGGTTAAGGCCTGACATACTAGTAAACGATTGGTTTCATAATATTATGTGGGTTAGATTCCCGCATGAATACATAATAATGATTGATAAAATTTTGGTGCTTGTGTTACGGTGGGTGGGACTCCCATAAAATAACGCAACTAAACTTAGGCTTTTAAAGAATTGATAGGCAATAAAAATTACAACGACTATTAACAGATAACTAGCTAGCTATGTTGGTTGAAATCGATAACTACATTTAGTGGGTTCAAGACCCGTATGATTTATTTACTTAAGGATATACATGAATTCTATTGTCATTGATATGGGTTCGATTCCCGTCTGATAAACTGGTTGATGAGAAATTTGAATCTCATGTGTGTGCTACTGTGGGTTCGAATCCCACAAGCGCTTAGATAATTTCAGTACGGTTTCATTTAGTCGTTTCCAAAGCTAACGTAATAATTTTGGTTCGACCCTTGCAAAAGCGAATTAAACGTTACGATTATGTTAAGCAAATAAAGGATTGATTGTTGGTTCCGAAGCTGATAAACAAACATGGGTTCGATTCCCTACAAACGTGAGTTTTGTATCTGTCAGGTGGTGCAAATCATACATAGTACGTATATATATTGTAACCGGAATCTATAATTATGTGCTCATTTTGAAAGCAGAATCCCGTGTATAGAACGCTCACAGATGCGTCCGCTTTTTTTTTCGTCGACCCTAGCCAAATGACTCCTTTGTTTCTTTGCCGGGTTTTTAAATTACAAAAACAAGGATCTGACTGTGTTAGTTAGCCTCGCACACCGTTTAGTTAAAAAAAAAAAATATAGGGGCTGGCAGTTACTAGGAAAACAGTCACCCGATGTTGCGATACTTTTGTTCGCATAGTAAAACTTTGGAGATAGGACTTGGGTATTTGAGTGTACGTAGAAACCTGAGTACATACCCTTAGTTGTTAGTATATTACTGGTTCAAAAAAAAAATATACAAAACGTTAGAGCTGTGAAAGTAACGAAAAAGTATACCCGTATGTATTTGTTACTTCATAACATAGTACTCGTTACAAACGTATCGTTACTCGTTACTTTCGTTACAATCTCACTTTGAATTAATTGCTTTGCCTTACGATTTCGTTACTGACAGCAGTATTGAACAATTTGAATAGAATTTGTGTTTTAGGTTACAGTATCCACATCTGGAACAGTATAATGTTCACTGGCTGGCTGTTAAGATCGCAAAAGTAAACAAAAACGTGTCGGGTTTAAGGGTTTTTGTAATTCTCAGAAACAAAAAAAAAAAAACACGTGCAAGCAATAAAATCAAAGACTGCTTTCTCATACCTATTCAGTCTGGTTTTTGTGTACTATTGAAGCACAGGAGATTATTGATGATTCGATGAACTTAGATAACTCTATTGCAATTTGTAACGAACAGGAAAAGACTGAAGAACAATTTACAGTGCAGACTTCGATTGATGGTCTAAGCTCAAGTTATTGTATTACGAAAGATTGTTCTTTTATTGAAGACTTTCACATCCAGAAAAATTATGACGATACACTAATTAAAATCCAGACGTGTTCACTTCGCAAAACAGACTAAAATTACAGATTTTATGAATACAGAAAAAATATTATACGTTTTATGTACTTAATAAGAAAAAAAAAAAATGTACTTAATTCGAATAATAAAGTAGACACGTAGCAAAACGAAAATAATAAATTACTTTCCATTGTGTCTCATTTTATTCTACTTGCCAGGCTATCTTTACCTAATATTATATATCCGAAATGCAGTCTATTAGCGGTTACTAAACAATAGCCACCCAAAATTAAAAAGGGAGGCATTCTAGGAAAACAAAAGGTGACCATAAAATTAGCAAGAAGGTACGTTAACGTTATTATAATTATAGAAAACTTCACTAAATACTGGTGACTCGACAAAGTGTTCACGTTATAAGAGAATAGATACTTGTGTGGCTTTATTTCAAATTCCAGGATACCAAGTCACCACATAGCTACTACTACTCTATGTCTAGACCAACGGCGTGTTCTTGGCCCAGAGCTTCATCCAGGTGACTGACATCAGCAGAATCCGGTAGAAGCTGTAGCATGGCTTCAGTCCCTAAGTTAAGTTCCCCTTTTTTTAACGCGATGCCTCAACGGCCGCGACACCTGAGTCAGGTGTGTAACAATAGGAAAACAATTGTTTCCTAATTATGACCCATGAAATTATAACCGAAGGTTGGAACTATAGCAAGTTGTCGTTAATGTTACAACCTGAGGGGGGCAAGATTCTGACTTTTCAATGCGTGACCTCGTTAATAAGATAAACTTATGAAATAAATCTATACGATTTATATTTAGTGTGGAAAATCTAATGTGGCTACAGTTTACATATGACTTTCAAACCTTTATTGGATTATTAGAAGTCTCTGATCTCTTAAATCAGTCTGATATAACTCTCAAACTCGTGTTAGAATTCTAACAACCTTGTTTAATTTGTAAAGGTTGATGTACCTAATCTTCTAATACTTGTCTAATTTCAGAACTGCCAATCCTCTTAAGGTCAGAGGGGGGCTGTTTCATCTTATTGGTATAAAATTCTAATAAGCACATGTGCGAACTATTCCAGCTATTCCTGAAAACGAATTCGGCAGCTGACTCCGGCATTAAGGTGCTTAAGCAGAGACCGCTGATCAGTGCAGAGCGCCGTCCAGCGCAACTGCGATAGGCTGAGTTTAGAACGAGAGAGTACCGTAGGTAGTACTAATAGGAGATAACCTGGTATGTAAAATTAAATAATAAGCATGCACAGGTCTTTTGAGATCTTTTCTAACAAGATTAAAATATTTCAGCGAAATATAAATTAAAATGTAAAAGTATCGTAATGACTTAAAGCTAAGAAGACTCTGGTATGTAAAGCTAAGCAAAAAGCATACCTACAGGTCTATTGAAATTTGTTACTTGATAATGGAATGGATATGCGTCATTATAAAAGACTAATTGAGATACAGCAATTGCGTATCTACCGTTTAGAAGGTAATACGAGACTGTGATAGGTGAAATAAAAATATAAATAAGCACTTTGTTACTTGAATATGACAAGAAAATTCGTACCTTTCGAAATAGGTACAGCAATTGTGACTCGAATGTAGATGTTACTGCGTAATACTACAAAGTAATAGTAGATATTGAATCTTATTGGATTAATGATCCAACTGGAATAATTTTAACAAACCGAATAAGTTAACCTGGTATTAGAGTACGTGGTTATAATCTATGAATGTTTTATGAGACAACAGAGATCATCCTATTGTGAAAGCTCATCCGCTGTACTACGTCACGCGTCTGATTTTCAGAGGGGGGAATGTGACTACATGTCATTTATCTCTATATTTTAATATTTTAAAACTACGCATGGCCGGCCAGATGTGTTGAACACATTGAGACACGGACTTTTGGGTTTGACAGGCTATGTCATAAACTATGGAACAAGAACCCAACTTTCTAAAGATGCTCATAAATTGACTTTTTGAAGTAAGGGCTGTCAAGACAAAAGAGTCTTGGAATATCTGATTTCTAACACGAACCAGACCCAAAACAATTAAGCGATGCACAAAAAACTGAACTGAAAAGGAGATTGGTAGATGGGCGTCGGGTTTGGAGAGGCGTGAGTGGGACACTTGACTTAGGCGAGGAATTGAGGGCAAAAGGGTCTCGTAGCGGGACTGCAGGGAGCGTGGTTGTAGGCGAACAAGAAAAAGGTTGGAGAGAGTGGACTTACTTAGCTTTAGGCAGGCAGAGCGGACGGATTGATTTTGGAGGTCGAAGATTAGGCTCGGAACAGAATAGGAAAAGTCGCGTCGTTGTAACGTATCGGGTTGACGAGTTTAATTATTAAGTTAGTTATAATTTAGTCTATTCGCGTTAATATGGTGTGAGTGAGTGCCAGTATGAATGGGGTAAGTTTAATCATTAAATTACATAGGTAGGGACAATTCACTAATGTACTATTTATTCTAGTGTGGCGAACCCTTGTATTTACTTCCTGAATCCACCCTTTGGCAGATATTTGTGGCTAATATTTGGTTTAGGGAAACGGCGAAGCCTTTCGTCACACGTTACATGCCCTAATTCATAATTTATACACTACACAATGACTTATTTGATTATGGACTATTATTGACTTTTAACTGACATTACATACATGGAAGGCGGAACCGCTAAAACTCATTTCTGTATAAAATAGGCTAAATATGGCCGCTCTTGATTGAGCACGTAGGACAACCAAATGTTAGTTGTTAAATACTGCTTCCTATAGAAGGTCTGACTACGGTCTCATTGCATTGCCATGTTGTATGTACACTTATAAACTAAAGGGGGTAGTCATCGCTGAACATCACAAATTGGGATATGATCAATTTAATGAATGTTAGTGTCGTGTCTCGTTAAATCGCACCAGGCTTTCGGGCCAATATCTGAATAAAAAATAATATTTGCCGAGACACGATGGAAGCCCAGTGGAAGACCCCGCTGTTGACGTCGCACGGCTGTTATTTACACTGGAGCATCCTCGAAAATGGGAAGTTTAAAAAAGTGTGAAATGACGAATTATTCCATTTCAACGTATAACAAGGCAATTGTAGTGAACCTGTTTCAGACTGAGTCTACGGTACGCTTGCTAATTTTGTATTGTTTTAGTAAAGGGTGTTAGGTCGAGGGTGAGCTATTTATTATAGTGCGCGTCCAGTAATTCTGGAAGCATGTCTCGCTCAATGGCAGGACACTTAGGCACAAAACCGTCCTTGTCTTAGGATTGTGTAAGACATGTTTAAGTTTAGGGAAACATGTACTGTATGGACCGCCGCAAATCCTTCCTAGGACGCGCATTCGAGGCCCTGCAGTACACGTATACGACGTGTGTGCTTTTGAAAGGCAATCTCACGTCACTTGGGTGGGAATCTAGACTATTGCCAATTAACTAATTAACGTAATTCAATTAAACGTATTTATGAATGCAAGCGTAGCGATCCTACCAACTTCCTTTCGTTAGGTAAATAATGCACTTTGCAATCTCTTTGCCTAATTAACTTCATACTTCACTATTGTTTTACTTATTTAGCCCTTAAGGCTATCAGACAGAAATGTGTGCTGGAAGTTTGTTTTCATCATTTCTTCTTATCAGCTATTACACTATGAAATGATGGCGGGATGGGCGCTTTTGGGGGCTGTCTGTAGGTGAGTTGATATTATCAACTCCAGTTACTTCCCGAGTTAAACTCTCTACTAATTTAGTTATTTGTATTTGTATTAATCCTTGAATGTATATTCACTATCCGCGACCATTATTCGGTCTTTGATTTAAGTACTCTTTACATTAGTGTCAAGAGTTTCCCACACAAGATATAGTTAATTGTAACAATTTGGTTTATATCCCCTTAGTTATATTTTGTCCTTCTAAACCACTTCCAAGTTATAATTTTATAACTGTGAATTCCAAATTCCAAAACAAAACAAAACAATATTTGGAATTCATTTAATCGGAAGAGAATTTATCAAGCCAGGATGAAATTCATTGTGCAGCGCGGAATGGAGGGGCGCTTCACCCTTGTTAACGACAGGGCCGACATTAACACTAAATCTAGGACATTTTAGGAAAAACGAAATTTTTATCAGCCTAGGGTCATTTAGGAACAGTCACAAACATAACCGGTGAAATGAGAGTGTACCAAGGTGAACTGTACACATCTGCGTACCTTTTTGGAGCATACTGGCGTGATGTTATGTTATGAAATGGTATGAAAAATAACTACTAACTCCTCCTTTTTGGTAAGTAGATTTAAAACAGCTCAATGAGATGTGGCGACCTTAACGTTAAAAAAATATTCATTAGATCTTTTATACTTTTACGAGTCAAGCAATATTCAGAATATGCCCCATATCCCCATGCTATGTATTTTCCGCACTAGGTTCTAGCCATAAGCTAGCTTAGCATAGCCTACCCCGGATATCTGATCCCGCTGTGCCACAGCCTAAACCCGAAACAAACAGAACCGAACTACATAACGCATAACTAACATAAAGCACTTTACAGCTAGCTTCAGGATATTTAGCCAGGATGACCACAAATGAGTAGACCTAGCATTGCGCAGCTGTGACCCTGGCTGAACAAACTTATAAACAACACCAAGCCAAATCAAAACCTTTCTTAAGTTCAAGAAGATAAGGGTGATGCCAAGTGTAAAAGTTAAGTTGGTGTGGTTAAATAATGTCATGGGCATTGTATACCCCAAACGGCTTATAAGTGCGGGTGTATAAATAGTTCGCGTTCAGTTAAAAACTTTGCTTTCCACTAATGTTTGGTTTTGGTTGCGTTAGTTTTTAAAGTTCTTTTTTGTTTTTGTGGGAGCCTTGAAAAGTTTTATGGTCTATTTTAATTTGGAAGCCTTTGGCCCAGTTTTTTTTATCCGTAGTATTAACTACGTAGTATTAAATTGGAATCCATTGTTTCCTTTCATTCATTAGAATGAAAGGAAACAATGGATTCCAATTTCGACAAAACGCCTTTATTCATCAATTGTTAGTCGAACAAGGTCAAAAATTTACTCTTCAACTTATTTGACCATTTGTGATGCCAACGATTGATGAATAAACGCGTTTTAGCGAATTTTGAAACCATTGGTTAGTATATTGATTGAGTTAACTACGGATCAAAAAACTGGACCATAATGGATAAAATGCCCTGACCACATTGACACTGCGTTGGAATGCCTTCCACTAGGCCGATGATTTGGCTAAGGTTGTGGGAATCCGGTTGATGCGAGACGAACGGGATCGGTCGATGTGGTGATTTGGCTGAAATTATGATGATGAATGGGTAGAACTAGATTTGTATTTTTATTATACCGGTAATTATTAACCAATAGATAAACTTCAGTCAGACAGCATCTCTAGTGTTCCATTTAGTAAAAATTTTGTTCTTTCATTTTTGCAGATCATAGAAGAACACAGGATAATATATATAACTAAATACAATTGGTAAAGTTTTTGAGAAACTGGTACTGTCGTACTAGGAGGTTACCATTCCAACTTTATTGAAATCCCTAGCGGCGTACCACAGGGATCTCATTTAGGACCTCTTTTTTACAACGCATATCTATTTGACATCACTGATTCTTTTGAACACTCTGATCACTTAATGTACGCTGATGACAAAAAAAAATATTATAAAATAAGAACACCCGATGATTGTAAGGCCCTTCAAGAGGATCTTAATCACTTAAATAATTATTACACAAAAAACAAGATCACTGTAAACGTTTCTAAGTGTTAATATATAAGTTACACGCGTAAGAGGAACGCGATTGTTTACTCATATAATTTTGATGGAATTGTCATAAATAAAGTCCAGATGGTTAGGGATTTAGGAGTTATGTTTGATAGTAAATTAATGTTCTCAGATCACGTAGACCTCATTAGCACAAAAGCTTATAAGAATCTAGGATTTGTTCTTAGGTCATGCAAGGTATTTAAAAACATTGGGGCTCTTAAATCTGTTTATTTTGTATATGTACGCAGCGTTTTAGAGTATGCGTGCCTAATCTGGTCCCCACAATACATAATTTATAAGAACAAAATAGAAAATATTCAAAAAAGATTTATTAACCATCTTAACTATCACCTTCGTAAACCTCCAATGTCTTACGAGGATAGCTGTCGAACATATGGTCTTCTAACACTCGAAGAAAGGCGTAAAGTGATGGACATGTGTCTGCTCTATGAGATATTCAATGGACGCCTTGATTGCCCGGAGTTGGTCGCACAGATAGCTTTTAATACTCCCCTACGGCGCACTCGTCACACGCCAATGTTACACGTTCCTCGTCACTCCACTAACTATGCCAAGAACTGTGTACTGACTCACATTGCTCGAAATTATAACTCGGAATTCCCACAAGTTGATATATTTAACTGTAATAAACCTACATTCAAAAAACGAATAGTGAAGGCTATTGATGGCGACAAGTGACAATCAACCGGTCTTCTATTTTCTCCTATCTTCTGTTATTCAACCTTTTTATTTAACTATTTAACCGTTTTAAATTTGTAGCGTTAGTTTGTTCGCATGTTTTATACATTTATCCCAGTTACACAGGGAAACCTATAATTAGCTATACAAATTGTAATACGCATATTTTGTAAAATATTTTTAAGTATCGCTGTTGGTTATCTAAATAAATAAATAAATAATCTTCACCATACATAATCTCCTACTTATTAAAAGAGAGGATTGAGGAGCAAAGCAAAATTTGATAGTATACAGACTTGTTTATCAACGTACAATCATACTCCCAAGCAAATTATGGTAATTCAGGAAAGGTTCGCCAACTCTGGTCAGCAATTATTTGGTCCATTTTCATTTGACGTATTTTCCTGGAAACTATCGCCAAAGTATGTTATTTTACAAATAATTCCACTCTTTATACCTGTCCAAGTAATAAAAACTGAAGATAAACGAGACCGCAAGTTTCATCCAATTGAATAAGGATTCATAACTTTGGAGATAAATCACACGGAGTCGTATCCATGCCTTGATAGAGGGACGAGGAAAATGAGGAAGGATGCAGTATATCAGTCCCTCACGAAAGTTTTGGAAGGCCCTGAGAATCGGTCAACGGCTAAGAAAAGTTTGTACTACTTTTTCCCAAAGGTATTGTGATGTTTCTTCACGAGGAGCTGATCTTTTTACAAGATTATGTATGTGTATGTAAGTAGCGTTTAGTTTGGATGACAATGCATGGTTAGATAAGTGACGTCATTCTAAATCCAATATAGCGGACGACCCAAGATGGTGCACTAGTTATTTTTTGTGCACTGCCATGATATGGGTATCAAATGAAAGAGTTTGCTGAGAAGAATACGAAAAAAGTAAGTATTTAAAAAAAAAAAAAAAATTACAAGCTTTTATTTAAATTGCAATGTATGTATGTGATTGAGTTCGGGTCAAATCTTGCTACTGAATTTTAAAGCAGTTTTCCTCCACCGACTAAGATAAAATTTTGCATACACGTTTAGTTTGAATAACAAATGACAATGCATTAGCTAAGTGACGTCCGGCCCAAGATGGCGGTCTAGTTATTTTTTGTGCACTGCCACGATATTGGTATCAAATGAAAGGGTTTGCTGAGAATAATACTTAATTTTTCTCGTGACTCGTGGCGAAATAATAACAGCCACACGGGTCGATCTTCGAGGTTAAATAACGCTTTCTATTTTTGGTCCGTGGATGGATGACCATTTCTTACATACCGAGACTCTTCCGTTCCTCAGAAAACACGATAAGCTGTTGGTCCCGGAAGTCATTTGTAGATCATCGACAGTCGTTAAGGCAAGTCAGAAGCCAGGCAACTTGACAGTAGACACAACCTGACACAAGGCATAACCTGACACGAGAAACAACCTGACACAACACACAACCTGACACATCTCTTAGATAGACAATCGCTCAAAGTAAAATACTGATAAACAGCTGCGAAGAAGATCATGATACCAATGTTTTTACTAAGATTATTTTGATGATAAAATTACACCGCTGTGTTTCTATTTAAAATGTATACATAAAATTATAAACGGTTGGCTCTTACAATTTCACTGGCATTTGTATCATCATCGGTTAATGATTAGCTCTCATTGTTATGTACTTACCAGTTTATGATAATAACAATTTTGCGGCCTCTATTTTATGCCCTTTCATAACACTGCAATTTATTTCTTCCTACATTCAATCTTTCTTAACCTTTACTAAATTAAAAACCTAATCTCCTAATAGACAGAATTCATCTAATATGCCAGGCCAACTTCTCAACTGTTCGTATTACTAGTTAATACTACAAGCGCGCCCCACTGCTCCGCCCGCGACACTATTTATTAGCTAACTTTCACAATAAATCCGACTCCTCGACCGTGACGAATCAAACGACGTGTAGGTATATGTGGAGAGAGAACTGTTGGGAGGTTATTTAATTGAGAAATAGCTGAAATAGTTAATAGTTTATAATTAATTAAGGTGGCACAGTCCAGCGTGGAGCGACGACCTGATCAAGGCTGCGAGAATTCCGTAGATGCGAGACGCATAGGCGGTATAAGACCGATCAGTGTGGTGACGCTTGGGGGTGGCCTATGTCCAGCAGTGGATGACGTTTGGCTGACATGATGATTATTATGACGAGTTAATAAAGCATTTTATACACTGTGTATCTATTTAAATAAATTAAATTACTAAATTATAGAAAAAGATGGTCGTAGTGATCGGTACATTGTTTTCATTCATTTAGATTCAGTAGACTTACCGTTATATTATTTTTTTACATTGTTGGGAAAAGCCTTGGCAGATTGATAGATATTGTTTCAATTCTTGGATCAGTCTTCTCTAAACTATACATGGATTTGTCTTTAGATGATATGGCCAGTATTCTGCGACTACAGTGTACTCGATAGGATTTGACAGAACCAGTAACCACTATTCAGCCTGTTTCCAATGGGCGAAAACAAGTTGGTATGGTGAAGTAGCTTGCTACATAGTAAATTATAGGCACAAAGACCTGGTCTTTTATGTATGTGTTATTATTGTTGGTGTCGGCAGATGACTCTGCTTGCTGGAGTCTCCGGTTCTGTGCAGGACTGACGGCAAGAGGCCTGACAGGCTGGCCCTGGTGCCTTAGAGGAACGAGATCGGGCGGTTGGGGCACTGAGGCCAAGAAGCTCATTAGAGAAATAGGGCAAAAGCTCCGTGACAAAATGGGTGACGCCCGCTCCGGCTCGTTCTTAGTGCAAAGGTTAGCCATTGCCATCCAACGTGGCAATGCAGCAAGCGGTATGGGCAAATTTGCGCCGGCAACATTTAGGTGCTTGTTATTTGACTAGTAGTATGACGTGTTGTTGTGGCTATGGTTTGATTGAATTGTACATGTGAGCATTCAAGTAATTTTTATTTATGATAATTAGTATCTTACTGTAAGATTGTTCACTGGATTAAGTCTGCCCTCTATTATTATGATCTCTATCACTCAAAGGTTTGCTGGAAAAAAATCTCACTCCAAAAAATGCATTAAACAAATAAACCCCTTGTCTGAACCACTTGTCGACTCCACGGTACCTAATACGTGTTTGGCATCGATTTATTTCGTGCACCTTACACCTTAATCCTTTGCCTCGCCCACCGTGGAGCGTTCACGGACACGTTCTGAGGACTGACTGGAATAATGCGCAATTTTATACGATTTATATCCGATACCGCCAAAACGAATTGAAGTGAGGAGTGGATTCAGAGATAGCGTGATTGTGTCGGATATTTTTTTGTAACGGTACTGGTGTGACAATTGAATAAATACCTTATTCTTACTAAAACTTATTTTGAAAGTTTTAACTCAATGTAGTTTCAAAATGATAACCTTAATTCTTACCTACTGGTCTGACGTAGCGTTGGAAGGTCTCCCTTTTGGTGGACCGATGACCTGGATTAGGCTGCGGGAATCAGAGGACCGATCCATGTGGTGACACTTGGGGACGTCAGTGGACGTCTTTCTTGGTTAATGATGATCTGGGTGTCGATCAAACTACTCGTAACAGGAAATGAGATTTTTGAATGTTGTTGCTTGCTTGAATGTTGCACTAACAGCATTATCAATTTTTAAATAATTAAAAGATAGATGGATGGATAGATGTGAGAAAAACACGAGCGTTTGAAGTTGTGTCGCTTGAAAGGCTTATTTCTATAAGTAAACATCTTCATTTTTCGTTCATTGACATTCTTTTTTTTATAATAAGCTTGTAGTTGTAATAAAATATTTTAGAAATAGTTTACTTATAAGCTCTATTTATACAATTGTTTTAGAAACTAAATTACTGCACCTAATGTACACTTTTGTGAACGTCCTTACTTTTTAATAAATTATTCTTAATCTTATTTTTTTTTGTATGAACGGTGGGTAAGTACATTATATCACAATATTTGAGTCCAGTAGGTGGTCATGTTTATTGCAGCGTCGCAGAGTATACGTTGTTTAGATCATCAAGGGTGCAAAGGTCAAAGGACATTTCGGCTAAAATTATGATGAACGGTGATCCTCAATAAGAAGTTCGTTCATGAATTGAGTACATATTTGACTGACAAAGTCAACTTACCTAAATTAAGCCTTGCTCATTTCACAGCATTCAAAACCATTCTTCAATCAAAACAATCTTCCTTATCCAATCAACTTACGCCAAAATAAACGTAAAAGAACTCAATATGTAAATAACATTTAATAAAGGCTTCCAGACGTAAGATCCTTTGATGATGCAGCCTGTCAGATACTTCAAAAAATATTTTGTATTAAGGAAAAATAAAAACTCTTTTTAAACGAATTTCATTCCAATTCAAATGATGGGTAAACCGTCCAAATTGGAGTATGTACCGAATATAAAAAGATTCTTAAGGAAAATGGTTCCAGGACGCGACGGGAAATCGTTTCGTTGCAACCCATTCATGTGTGGAAATATACGGACGTTATAATTGAGAGGGCAAGCTTCAGGATTTCCTTTATTTTTTGGCTAGTAATCGAGATATATTTATGATTGTACTTAAGGAAACAGGAATCTCCATTGACTAATAAAAATACAAACGTTTTTCCATGTAAGTACTTTGAGAATTGTGAGTCCCTTTCATTTGTCTACGTTTTTCTCCATATGTTATGATCAACAGCCTTTTGCAGTGCAGAACTAATAGATTTTGCTCGAGTATTTAAGCTGACCACCGTTTTGGGCATCCGCCTTTAAGGTTTTAGCACTGTTTGACCGAAGTAAAGTGTTTCAATGTAGTCTAAACATCTCACAACGTGACAGTATCTAATAACCCCTCACTTATTTTATCAAACAACTCAAATTAATAGTAACTGGGTTACCTTAAGCAAATAATTGAATACAGCAAAATACCAGGAAAGCAGGAACGCTAACTAGTCTCTCCGTATCCCACAGTGAAGCGGTTCCCCGTCTCATCAGCTCCCCCGTAGTGGAATCCATACCACTCGCTGACCACTTAGTATTTGAGTCAACGAAGTACTAGGCAAGCAGAAACGTCAAACAGCCATATCTTATTACCTCATAGCCAAGCGGTTCCGTCTCATCAGCTCCCCGTACATTCCACCCATGGCGGTCCTGCTCGCGACATTTCCAATGATATTTCGATCGGCTGATATGAAAACAGACCGTGATTGAATTGTGATTGGGGTTCAACAATCGGAGATGGGTCTTTACAATAATTCTCTAGCGGAATTCCTATTATTTTCCAATGAATCGTATTGTACAGGCGTCCGCTTAATATCTTTGAATATCGTTAAGGTTTTTTAAAGGAATTGTATTTTGAACTCGGGCTGAGGTTAATCGTTTAAGAAGTGGATGGTTTTCACAATTTGTTTCAGACACCAAACCTAAGATTAAAAATTGTCCTCGTTTAAAATCCTCCCTTCAATTGATAAAACTTACCTGCAGCACAACCTGCAGTCTGGAACTGTCACAGACTTTGTGAATGGTGGCAGACATTACTTTACAGGCTGCATTTCAGCTAAAATATACATGGCCCTTAGTTATGAATTAGTTATAAAAACCCTTGGTACTGATTCGCAATTGAATATCAGACAGATTCGGTATTCGTATTTTCTATAGAGAATTTGAATTTGGAATCTGGTAAGCAGTTGTTAAGGTCTAAGCTTAAAATCGCCAAAACATATTTTAGTGTTAGCTTTAACACAAAAACAAAATCCGTTTCTTTATTTAATGCAACAGTCTGGAATAATTGCCAAAAAGTACTTCTAGCTTTTACTAGCAACTAATAAGTACGTAATGTGTCTGCTCCCCTCCGAAATATAATATTTCTAATGTTCCTAATATACCAAGTACTTTACACACCGATTCAGTAAAACACAGCTGTGTGTGTCATAAGTAGGGTGCTGTTACACCAAAGATGTGCGAGTTAGCGAGAGTGATCCCATTGGTAGTTTTTTTCTTGCACTCCGCAAGGAAAAAACTACCAATGGAATCACTTCATTTTCCTAGCCAAGCTTAAGGCAGCTCTGGACTAGGAGAGCTATCTATTTACAAGCTTTTATTTACTTTCATCTGTCCCAGTGTCTGTTATAAAAACTTGTTAATTAAAGGACAATGGGCATTCCTGCCCCACCCTCAATAGTGTTAAATACGTCGCTGTATAGATCTCTGCAAGGTGAATATTTCTTAAATTGATGACTTCTCTGGATTATGGATAGGAGCTACAGTGCTCGCTCTAAATTTGAGTCACCCACACACTTGTTTTACATACAAAAAAGCGAGAGATACGTACGAGCGATATTTGCGAGGTATATGTACGAGAGACGTATACAAAATGGTGCGAGAAACTATTATGCATTCTCTTAACCGTTTCACAGCTTTGCTACGCATCCTCGTACAGCATCGCTTCCTCTCACATCTTTCATAGTAAAGCACCCTAAGGAAGGTCATTGTCGACTATGTACCTTTTGTTCAAGTTTGCAGACTTGAAACAATAAAATTTTACGACAATGTGTGGCTCGATGAAGTTTTTTTTACAAAAATGGCAACCAATGTACCGTGAAAATAGTCTGTAGAAAAATAGTAGTCTGCTGTTTTTACTTTCCATTTATGAGTGTAATTTTTGTAAACTGACCATCGCCATTGAAGTTTCAACCAGAGCCAGTTCGATGACTTTTTATAGAACTCGCGGTGTCTGACATGTACAAAATATTATAATATGTACAGAATATACAACAAGTTGTTAAAGTACTTACTTGCGGTGTAACTGATTCAGCTTGTGCGTTAAGCTTTAGTACCTAAGACAAAATACTCGATGTTTTACAGAATATAAGTACCCAACTGTTCAAATAAAATTAGCTACCTTTCAAGTTATGGAATTAAGCGTGACCGTGTGAGGGAAAGCCATGACATAACAGGTGCTCTTTGATTTTATAATGGGGTCGGATTCCAATGCAGCTGAGTACCAGCATCTTACATAGAGCGACTGCCTCTCTAACCCTCAAAACCCAGTAACTTCTTCTTCTTTTCGTGTGAGGATGAGGCCACCTCTGGTGTCAGGAATAATTCAGCCGCCTCTGGGAACCCCACAGGCCTTCGACTTTGCTATTTCAGACTTACATTAACTTATAAGTCCAGCAGCCTGATGGCGCAAGTGAATTCGGCAAGTCAGGGGTTTGACCGCCATCAATAGACCAATCACATGCGCGATAAAAGACGTGATGTAGATTTCCGTTCCAACTGCAGGTTTCTTCACGATGTTTTCCTTCACCGTTGTCCAAGATAAACTTAGAATATACATAAAGAATTAGCAAAAGTCACATTGGTACGTGTCTGGATTTGAATTAACGACTTCAAGCATGAGAGGTGAAGTCTTAGCAACTGGACCACCAAGATCGTTTAGCTACAAGCTTTATATTAATAATCTGGTATTATTTACCTAGTAAAATATGGAATTTGGTTTACTGTCTTATTTACACTCAGAAGCATGGGATATACACTGCCATAAATAAACCAAACAAAGATGCAGAAAGACATAATGTTTTCACCAAGATGACCTAAAACCTACTACAGCCAAACTTGCCCCATTAATCTTGTTCTAATAAAGAGCCCCATTGTGTACTCGCTAATACACATCAGTAGGGTGCTTAATGTCCCATGAACTTCGACTACTATTTGTCTGTCTATTTGTTTTGTTAGTACGTTTCTCATCTTCTTAGCTAATACAGTAAAGAGGAAGATTGTATGTTTGTTTATATTTTTACCCGACTGCGTCAGAAGTATGGTAATGTTTTGTATGTATGATTGTATGCATGTCCATTATTTTTCTTTAGCCTAAACGGCTGGGCGGATTTTAACAAATGAGGTAGTTATATTTAGTTTGGTAGGTATATTTAATTTCATGGTGTACATATCACCCTGTATGCTAATATTATATTATCTGCGCCCATGCATTGAGGCAGAGGCTCAGCTGGCTGCCAAAAAGTTGGAGATCCTTACAAAGGTGAGAAGGTACATCACGACGGAACAGCTGCTCAACTTGTGTCAAGCGCAAGTTCGGTCATGCATGGAGTACTGTTCACATCTCTGGGACGGATCTGCCAAATACAAGCTCACCGAGAGTGTGCGATGGAATTACATGATCTAATTTCGCCAAGCTCGTTTCATCATCGGACTACCAGGCGTACGGTGACGCGCCGTCGATACATGGTAGACATTTCACCCAAACGCACCAAAGGTTTCGGGAATACTTTTATTATGCGTACAGCAAAGTCATGGACTACTGAGTACTGCCGGAGACTGTATTTCCTCCGAATAAAATGATTTGATTTCATTGTGATTTGATTTGAATTCAAATCAATGCCACCAACTTAGTATAGCTTAGCTTGAAAAGTGACTGGTTTAGAACGTTTCAGTTATTTATTTTTAGTCGCGTTTTTAGGGTTCCGTAGCCAAATGGCAAAAAACGGAACCCTTATAGATTCGTCATGTCTGTCTGTCTGTCTGTCTGTCCGTCCGTATATCACAGCCACTTTTTTCCGAAACTATAAGAACTATGCTGTTGAAACTTGGTGAGTAGATGTATTCTGTGAACCGCATTAAGATTTTCACTCAAAAATAGAAACAAAACAATAAATTTTGGGGGTCCCCATACTTGAAACTGAAACTAAATTATTTTTTTTCCATCAAACCCATACGTGTGGGGTATCTATGGATAGGTCTTCAAAAATGATATTGAGGTTTCTAATATATTTTTTTTCTAAACTGAATAGTTTGCGCGAGAGACACTTCCAAAGTGGTAAAATGTGTCCCCCCCTCTCTGTAACTTCTAAAATAAGAGAATGATAAAACTAAAAAAAATATATGATGTACATTACCATGTAAACTACCACCGAAAATTGGTTTGAACGAGATCTAGTAAGTAGTTTTTTTTTAATACGTCATAAATCGTAAACCGCAATTTACCAAGTACGGAACCCTTCGTGCGCGAGTCCGACTCGCCAAAAACCGGCCAAGTGGTTTTTTTTTTAGTGTAACCTCTGCAAGTACTTATCTAATTGCAAGATTATTTCACCGATACACTATCGCCTACACTATTGCACACAGCTACAGTATCGCTGGTTGTCACATTTATGCCCAGAAATATGCACGGTTTCAGCAGGATTTGCCGACAGCGAAGCCGCGACAAAAAACTAGCGCGTTATATAAGGGGCCATATTTTCTGGTATACTTTAGGCTTTCCTTGTGGGTTACTATGCGATGATATGTGGGCTCCAAGTGCGCATCGCTTTTGTTTATCGGTAGGTTTATGATAATGGTAATATTCTATTGAGAATCGCTTTTACTAAGGACATATTTTATTTTACTGCCTCCGTTTGTAATTGAAAGGGAATTTAGGACATTCGGCTTATATTACTTATTTAGTTTTCTCTTCTTTGCAATTCCCAAGTTGATTTGCGAAGAAGAGACTTTATGTATTTTGGTCACTTTTGCTTTTGACAGCAATGCGGACGAATTGAGTGACCGAATGAGTTCTTTCAAACTGGTAATGGCCTCCCCATTTGGTTTATCCGCTTGTTCATAATTGTTTTATTAGCTTAAATATGTCACCGGATTATGGCAGAAACCTTAAGTTTATAAAAAAACTTGTTCAATAGAATGTGAACCGATCCTTTCAAACAATAAATGCCACCTAAAGTCGATAGTTTAAAATATACCCGTGCCTTAGTGGGAAAAAAGAGTTTTCAAACTTACGGTATTGCATTAACACACACAACAATACACATTGTTTATTAGTTCATGGAATTAATACTGATTTTCTCTTTAATTTTCGTTCATTTCCCACTCTCCTTCCTAAGTTACAGAAACAATTTTGAGAACATCTAAAATTGTAGGAGTCCTTGCCCTTTAAAAATCCTAACTAGAGAACTGTTACACCCTTCCATAAATTGTATGTTAATTGTAGCACTCTGTTGTAAAGTAATGGCGGTCTCTCGAATGTTTAGTGCTTAAGTATTATTATCAAACCTTGTACTTAAGTAGTTCCTATTTGTTTTTTTTTTTATTATCGATAGGCTCGCGTTTGACCACTACCTCGCCTGATGGTAAGCGATGATGTGGCCTACGGTGAAGCACGCTTGCCTAGAAGAAACCTATTCACTCTTGACTTAAAGACCCCAAGGTTGTAGCTGTAGTTGTTGTTGTAGTTTAAATTGTTTTATTATTCTGTATTTTATATATATTAATATAACATTCCCCTTCCTCAAGTATCGTCACAAATATAAATGCTAAAGGCAGTCTCTTGGCCTCCTTAAGATATTTTTATCCTTTTGGACCATTTTTGTTGATTTTTAGCATGACGAAAATTTGGTTGGTTTTGTATATCAAACCAATTATCTATTATTATTATTTTCATTTGTATCCATGTACGAGTAGGTACCAAAATATCTTCTTGTTCCTCGAAATATTTCACACGCGCCAAAGCTAAATCTAGTTTATAAATTGTCATGTCCTTGTTACCGCGACATGATGTATTGTTGTAAGGTATTATTATATATATAGGTATAGGTATTATTATTTTGTATTATTATTATTGTCTATCCTTTGGTTATAAGCCGGGAATGTGTAGGATACGTAGAATCCTAAATCAGACCCTTGTGGTTACATAATATCACACCTGTATTCTTAGTAGGGGTTGGATAGTACTCACACGTTTCGTTAGTTATATTTGAGGCCCATGGAAATTGGAGTAAGCGTACTGGTATTATAAAAATCCTATTATGTTCCTACTGCTGTAACACAGTCCACCTCTTTGTGATGGGTTTGTTACCTTTGGGCTCGCGCAGCTTACACTCCCTGTGTAAGCTGCGCGAGCCCAAATGTAACAAACCCCCGGTTGGTGGCATGGCAAATTTGGCCCCGCACGAATCCAGACTCTGGACTGGTCCTGAAATCTTTTATCAAAAATCCAATAACATTTTGCAACGACAACGAGGCAGCCAGGCACTTAGGGCCATTTTCTAAGTCATGTCCCTTGACTTCACCTCGAATCATCAAATTTACAGTTAAAGCTTGTTAGGGTTCCGTATCCGAAGACAATATAGAGATCGGATGTAATCAGGTCTATACTTATAATATTTCGTCTAAGTACTCTCAAAGCTCCGCAAATTATTTTCGGTTCCTAATCAACTTATTACAAACTAGGTCACTGGGCTCCAGTAAATGTATGCATGTACCGTTGGTAGGAAGTACTTAAAATGCAAAATAATTATAATGGCCCGTGACGGCTATAAGCTCCAGAGAGGCTGAGGTTGAAGGTTGTTATTGGGACAATCCCACCGCACTATTCCCAAACCACTGCAACTCCTGAAAGCCAGAATCAACAGTGGCGACCACCAGAAAAGCGCCGAGGCAATGAAGCTCGACGAAGTCCCGGAGAATGAATTTACCTGTCTTGGATCCCGCAACGAAATTAATCAGAAAAGAATAACGGAGGAGTAGGAAAAATGTAAATTTCCACTTCCCTCCATATCAAGCAGGAGACAGAACAAACAAGGCCAATAGGCACAAAGGGTCATATACAACTGGGATAAGCCCAGTTGCCTAGCACCACGGATAAAAAAATTTTGCATTAATACATATTAATGGGTCCTAGCATTGTGAGCTGTTATATTTGGTTCCAATAATAGGTATGGCAAAAACGCTTGAACGCACGGAAATTTGATCTAGTTTCCACAAGGTCCGTATAGTAAACAACTCCAACAACAGGTTGAAGGTTGTGGGAAGAAGCCGAATTTGTTTGATAAGCGAATATTTAATCTGCGGAGATAGCGAAGGATTTTCTCTGTAGAGTCTTGTAGCTTCCCTATTGACTGCGAAATGTTATAGACTTAATTTTTTAGAAATATTTTTCAAATACTTTATTTTTACGTTTGACTCTAAAATTGCCAAATAAAATTAAGAAACACGCAGTTGTTGTCAGACAAGCAGTGTTTTCATGTAAAATAGTGCATCTGGGATCAACCCCAACATAGGAAAAAGCTATAAAAAACAAATTATGATGATAACAAGTAAAATTTCAAAATTTAAAAACCCCCGGCACATTTATCTTGCGAAAACACCCCGATTCTAACAGTATAACATTCATAAATTTTGAACGGCTGAACCGATTTTATTCAAACATAGCTAAGAACACTCTCGACAAAATCACCTTTCAAACAAAAAAAACTAAATCAAAATCAGTTCATCCGTTTAGGCGCTGTGATGCCACAGACAGACACACAGATACACAGACACACAGATACACAGATACACAGATACACAACAACACACGTGAAACCCCTCTTTTTTTCGGCGGGGGTTAAAAAAACCTTTTTACAAAAAAATACAACCGACCGCCAAATAAAAACGTCGGTTGTATTTTTTTATAAAATATTGTGAATAAAAGTTATTATTTGACGACACGGTTGGTGTAGTGGTTGAGCGATCGACTGCTACGCTGAGTTGCATTTTTTTTACTTTTTGTTTGTGGTACATAATGTGAATGAACCGTACATGTCTGCGTTTGTCGTGTCTCCTGTGCGGGTCACAAATAAATATTTTTTCTTTCTTCTTTTTTTACCCCTTTAGAAGTGATGTTATGTAATGAACTGGCGTAAACAAAAACAGTCATCCAATTGCAGCAATCCTGAGATAATTGCCGTTGTTTATTGAAGAGTTATGTTGTATATCACCGAAGTTCTTCACACGAGAAGCCAGCACCAGCTTTCAAATAAAAAAAATATCATCAAAATCGGTTCAGCTAGTAAAAAGTTTTGTGGTAACACACATTTTTCCAACTATATTCAGGTTGGTGTTCAATCTAACTGGATGCAGCAACCAGTATCTTACATGGAGTGACTGCTTATTGACATACACAACCTAGTAACTGGGTAACACGATACCTCTTGGCAAGACTGGTGTCAGATTGCCTGGCTTCTGACTACCCGTTACGACTGTCAAAGATCATCTACAATTGATAGCAAGGTTTTCATAATAACTAAAAAAAACCTTCTCAAACTACAAACGAAAATTCCCAAACTAAATTAGGTAGTGCCGTTTGTTTCCTCTGCTTGCGTCATAAATAGCAATGCTACCTAGAACCTAGGTACCAAAACTAGGTTATATTGTAGCACAAACGAGTAGCCATCTGTCACTATTTGTTACGAAGACACTAAAGTTAACTGCCCGAGAGTAGGTGCGCAGTTAAGGCACTTAGGTAATGTGGAACGGTGGAACTTTAAGTTGTTCTTCACAAAAATTATAGGTACGTGGCGGGGTAGTTTTTCGTTATTAAGACAAAACGTATATCATAAACAACGTATGTTTTTAAGCGAAGCAAAAGGTGTATGTAACTATCATATCAGGTGGCGTTCTGTTGGGTTCCGTGCCCGATGGGTCCAATCGGAGCCCGAGCCATGTCCGTCTGTCCGTCGTCTGTCACACAGGTTTTACGTCCAAGAGAAGAAGAAGAGCTACAGTCTTCAAATTTTCACATAATGAGCATCTTATTAACCCAAGCCCAGCCATACAAATAACCAAAAGATTTTTTTAAATATTTTAAGGGAGGCTCTCCCATACAGCAAAAGGGGGGCGTGAACAAAATGTATGGCCTACTCCAACGAGTGGATTATCGTTGTTTACAGCTCGTTTAGTAGATAAATGCTGTAATTTTTGTTTTAAAAATATTATTAAACCAAGGAATGAGCCAACTAAAGTCAGCTTTTTTGCAATATTTTGTTTCGAGGAATTTTAATAATGTTTTTTATTTACATATATTTTACCAACAAATACCAATATATTGATATTTCTGACATTTCTTTAAAAAAATTCCTATAACGACCAACTTAATTTTGCAGTTTGGTACGGAACCCTAAATGTGCGAAGTTCGACACGCATTTGGCTGGTTATTAGGGTTCCTTACCCAAAGGGTAAAAACGGGACCCTATTACTAAGAATCCACTGTCTGTCTGTCTGTTACCAGGCTGTATCTCATAAACCGTGATAGCTAGACAGTTGAAATTACCACAGATGATGTATTTCTGTTGCCGCTATAACAACAAATACTAAAAGCAGAATAAAAAAATATTTAAGTAGGGGTCCCTGTTGTATATTACCAAAGTTCCTCATCAGATCTTGATCAAATTTAAATGACACCACACGAGAAGCCAGCCCCAGATTTCAAATAAAAAATAGAATCATCAAAATCGTTTCACCTAGTAAAAAAGCTTTATGGTAACACACATTTTTCTACTATACATGGGTTGTTTTTCAATCTTAATCGGATGCTGTTGAGTACCAATATGTTACTTATTAATATTATATTATATATTACATAATATACTTATTAATATTGTGTCTTTTTAATCATTTTTAACAAATATTGTACGCTTTTTATGTAGGATATCAGTTTTAAGGTAGCATAACGTAACATCAAGCCTATATATCCCCCGAAGGGTTGTATAGAGTTGTACCTATGGTCCACTCATACATATTTCGCCAGTTAAGATCTAGTTCATGTGAAAAGAGACGAATCTGTAGCCGTTGACAAGGCAAACACCCAGATTCCGGACTGCTACCAAATTCCAGATGCTAAAACCCAATAGGTTGCAACAGTTCCATGAATCAAACCAAGCTACCAGTTATTCATTCAATTGAAACACACCGGCTGGTTATCACTAAGCCCCATTAGCCCCATCTCAGGACATCAAACTCACGTTACTCTAACTTCACGACCACACATTAGGTCTTATGAAGTTGTAGAAACTAAATTCTATTGGCTGACACCTTCGGGAACCGCAAGTTGGTGCCAAGTTTCTAGTTGCAGTAACTAGGAATTGAATGAGTTGTGTTCAGTGGAACTGTTGCTGTATTGCTGCGATGCAACGTATTTCTGCGTAAGGCTGGTTACACATGATGTTTACTTTGTTGATAGTGCAGGCAACTACAGAGATGCATAGTGTCGTTTTGAAACAAAGGTATTTTAGATATACATAGATAATAATTATCTGCCTTGCTTTTAGCTAACTACATATATGTTGGGGTCGACGTCGATAGCTTAACCAGATGCACCAGTATTTTAGACGGTGTGAATGCATATTTTTAGCCCAGAAAATGCCGAGGTTTCCGAAACTTTTTTTTTAAAATTATCGATGCTACTACTAGGCAAAGGCCACCCACAAGTCCTTCCAAGAATTCTTCTCTCACATCATCATCATCACCATTTTAGCCGAAAGACGTGCACTGCTGGACATAGGCCTCCCCCAAGCGTCACCACACTGATCGGTCCTGTGCAGTCTGTGCGTTTCGCATCCACCGGACTCTCGCAGCTTTGTCTAGGACGTCGCTCCACCTAGAGGGAGGCCTTTCAACGCTGTGTTTTCCGGTACACGGTCGCCACTCCAAATCTTTTCGGCCCCAACGGCCATTCTTTCTGCGAGCAATGTGCCCTAACCACTGCCACTTAAGTTTGGCAATTCATCGGGATATGTCGGTAACCTTGGTTCTCTTCCGGATGTCTTCATTTATGATACGATCGCGCAAGGAAACTCCGCGCATAGCCCTCTCCATTGTCCTTTGGATGACGTTAAGCATTCTGATGAGGCCCATTGTGAGCGACCACGTCTCTGTCCCGTAAGTAATCACTGGCTTTACACACTGCTCATAGACTTTAGTCTTGAGACACTGTGACACTTTTCGCATGCTTTGAAACTATACAAATAATTTTCTATTCGACGATTTAACGATTAAGTATTCATCATCATCTGCCTAGCCTTTTCCCAATTGTTGTTGGGTCGGCTTCCAGTCTCACCGGATTCAGCTGAGTACCAGTGTTTTTCATGGAGCGACTGCCTATCTGACCTCCACAACCCAGTAACTGGGTAACACTATAGCCCTTAGCAAGACTGGTGACAGATCTCAAGCTTCTGTCTATCCGTAACGACTGACAAAGATCTTCAAATGACAGCCGGGACCAACGGCTTAACGTGCTTGCCGAGGCACGGAGGAAACTTGGTATGTTGAAATGGTCACCCATCCACGGACCGACCTCGAAAAGTGTTGCTTAATTATTATAGTGTTACTGAATGCAAATAAAATGAAATAGACCCAACCAAAACCACATAGGTACAGACATGTCGGAATTTGTTTTTACTTTGAAATGGTTAGTGTGCTATGTAGGTCAGTGGAAATGCGATTAATAATTAACAGATTTTTTTAAATTTTACTTCGTGTTCTTTCTACAATAGGCACTTTTAACATCAAAAGAATAGCTAAATCCAAAAATCAAACAGAACTAGACGTAAAAAGAAGCCCGCGCTGTACAACACAAAAGTTAATTCAGGTTTCCGCGGCAGTACCTTTGATTGCGAACAAAAACCGCCCGATCTCCCATCAAATATTAGCCTACCGGAATAATATTAAACGTAAAATAAAAGAGAGGCCTCAGGGCTTCAGGAATTAAGGGGGTGGATAAATTGGCGCAACTGCAGCGGGGGTGGAAGCGATTCTTACAACTCATGGATTTATTTTGCCAAAAATCTGAAAGAAGATACAATAAATGTGATGTTGTAATGATGATGCTGGAGAAGGTGATTGATAATGACATCTACAGCAGGAAAAAAAAGCAAGTAATAATTCACAAAATAAAATAAGAATCCTCAATGTGCGTTGGCCTTAATGTGTAATAATTCACATTAAGGCCCATATTACAAGTCAGTTTGAAGGACTACAAACTCAAATCAATAAATATCAAACTATAACTGTCACTTTTATAATACAAAGTACCTACAGTCGAATTGGAGGAGATGGCTTGCGTCAATAACAAAAGGCACGAATCAATAAAATAATACAAAACAGTACTTAGAAAATATGTTTAACCAATAAATCGACAATCTTCATAGTTTGGTGCCCCCTGAGTAGGTAACGTAGATAATCCTGACTTACTGAACTTTACAAGCTCTGAAAATGATATGACAGTCGATCCATCACGCTCCCACTTCTCTACCCGCGCGGCTTTTTCCGCGTCTCTATGCCCAGACCTTAGACTACGTCTCGCGTTAAACACGGCTTACCCACACTCAACTTCACTCCAGCGGAATTATATTCGACTGTCGTTTGCCTCAGTCTGCTAATGAAGTATTTTTTCCTTTTTCAGCTATTATTTAATACTTCAAAGTAGAGGCGACATCTGTAGGATGAATGCGTATTGAAATAAGGAAGATTTTTTGAGAAAAATGTGAAAAATAAAATGTTTTTTGATGTTTGTTTTGAGGAAAAATGTTTGTTTATTATTTAATACTCACAAAACTGTAAATTAAAACTGTTGAACAAAATAAAATATAATCCTAGCTAACAAGATTATTTAGGGTATTTAGGTACTTGGTATAAAAATATAAATGACTTGAAGGAAGGGAGGTGATAAAAAGAAGACATGCTGCCGACAATAAGGAGAGAATGCTGATGATGTACACGGTCAAATTATGTTATCTGGGTTTTACAGCAGTGATGGATATTATAGACCTTATCAATAACCCACTCATTGCATTCGAGGGGAATGCAAGCAGACAGAAGCTATGTGTATATTTTGACTATACAATGGGGCTAATTAAAGTCCAATTACACGTAAAATGGTTTATTAAAGAGTATCGTGCGTACAGTAAGAAAGCAGACGGTAGAATGGTATGACATAAAATATCAAAGATTTAAAGAATACAAAAATTAACAAACGCCTACTAAAAACATAGGGCGTAGATCTATCGACGTGTGAATTTAGTATTCATTAAGCGTGAGGCGCTGCGCCGTAACAGTATGCCTGCATTTCTTTGGGCTCTTGGCAAAGTTACAAAAGTTACTTAAAATCACGGTAGTGCATGGCAATCCCATACATTTTGGATCCCATACTTTATACTGGTCTTTACCTGTGAAATTGCCGTTTTTTATGAAATAGGTTAAAGTAATTGTTTTTTATATTTATTTTTCCATTAATCAAAGTAATCACCCATACAATTGATGTATCTTTGCCAACACAGTGGCAGTTTATTGATGCCCTTCTTGAAGAAATCAGCTGGACGGGAGGCAACAAACTCCGATGGGGCAGTCCAAAGCGCCTTCAAAGATTTTATTGATTGCCGTCCGAATGGTTTTTTTAGCAAAGGGATCAATGATCTACCTATGAGATGGCAAAAGTGCATAGATAGCAATGGTACATACTTTCATTAAATAAATATATTAAAAAAACGACTTTATGTTCCTCCCTTACAAAACGCCAATTTCATATGTAATCCTAATGTGACCTAATATATGCAAAAGTTCGGATTTTTGTTACTTAATCACGCCAGAACATCTGAAATGATCTGGATGAAAACTGGCACAGAGATAGATTATTGTCTGGAATAGCACATAGGCTGTTTTTCATCCCGGCATAATGATTCTTGGTATGATAAAACACTTTTCACGCGGGAAAAGTCGTTGACAGTTAAAGATAAAGTAGATCAACATCATCAGCCTTTTAATGTTCCCACTGCTGGGACACAGGCCTCCTCTCTATGAGAGAGGGACTGAGCCTTAATCCACCATGTGGGCCCAGTGCTGGCTGATGGATATCACATGTCTTCGAATTTTGGTTCTTAGGACATGCCAGTTTCCTAACGATGTTTTCCTTCACCGTTTTAGAGCAGTGATGATGAAATAATTTACACAAAAGCAAAGCGCCTGCCTGGGTTCGAACCCACGACCTATGACTCATAATTCGGAGCCGTTATATCTGAGCCACCACTGCTAAAGAAGAGCATCTTTGCCTTACCCTTCGGGAAATACTGGCGTGATGTATCCTTGATTCCAATAAGGCAGCCGCACTTCATCTGCCAATCTATGTAGTCCTCTCGGCCACTTCGTCCAAGTTCGCAACAGTTCCTATTACGCTTGTTACTCTACTTACCTTCTTGTATCGCTGTTTGCCTACATGCCGGCAATATCGAAAGTTTTCTAGTTAACTGTATCGTGTTGTTGACGCTAAACTGTTTCTTAGGTATATAGGATACTAATATGATTTTGTATCATAAGTTCTGTGAGGCTTCATGGTTGATGTCTCGAGTAAAATGCTAGGATTGAAATCTTGAGAGCTGTCACGAAATATTAATTTGGTAATACAACAGCCGGACTATTTTTTAAACAAGTCACGGTAAAAACATAGGTAGAGTGATCCTGAAGTGAATTATCATTCCAATTTGATTTGATAGATTGATCACCTAAGTTTTTGACAGAATAGCTGCGCTGAAACATATTAATTGCCTTTCAAAGTTTCAACTCTTTCACCTCAGAAAATATCGACAGATCACAAATTAAACACAAGTCAAGTGATACGATTGGCTGTTGAAAATTTATTCAAGAAATCACAAAAGCTAACGCGCGTTTGACCATTTGTCACAATCATTTTGTGATAACCTTCGTTTCAGAAGATGGCCGAGTATTCAGTTTAGCAGAAAATGGCTGAAAATTGAATTATATTGTTTTGACCAACAATCGCTAATGTAATCTATTTCAGTGGTGACAGCTGGATGAGAGCTGCTGAAAATAGCGACAAATGGCTTGCGATTGGAGTGGCCTATGTCAGTTCAGCAATAGACTTCCATAGGCTGAGGATGTTAAGGCCTCTCCGGGAAACATAATATTGTCGATCAAAGAAAGACAATGCTGCGCTGAACAAGCATAAAACTTCATCCAAGGATACGCCCCCTAAAAACAATAGTCACAAGTACTAAGTACGAAGTCTCCTCTATTCAAGCATAAACAATTCAAACACAACAATACATGCGCTGTCATACCATTCATCTTAGCGAAGTTTCGTTACATCACAAGAGCACGAAAAATTATGAACCGTAAGCAGCCCAGGCATAAATCATTATATATATTATCATAAATAAATATTCAATGGCGTCCCGTATTAAATTTCATCTCTCTGTGTGTTTGGCGAGCTTCCAAAGGCCACGATTGCCTGGGACAGAGAAAAAAATAAATGCTGGAAGAGACTGTGAGGTGAAGTATTTAAATCATCATCTGTACCTTGACCTTATCCAAATTGATTTGGGGTTAACCCACTATTTCTTCTTCTTACAGACAATCTCAATAGCCTCCTTTCTAGCCCTAGCATTGACACAGTCCATCGATTCTTCCTGTAGTCTCCCCATACTTTTATATCTATCCACATTCATACTTAAAACATCGAATTCGCCTCATATTCTTTCCCTTTTATATAATGTGCTCTTCACTACTTCCACCCTTCTTTATCTTAAGAAACGTTTTCAGTTTCTATGCGATTCACACACAAAATTCCTTAAATTATCAGATAACTTACGACTTCAAACGTCAACGCAGTTCACGTATTCTCTCGGCTACTCGTCTGTGGAATGCGTTGCTACACCCAATCAAACGAGCCCAATCGTTGGAATGCGATAAGGCCGCACATTGTATGTGTTTTTAGTTTTAAGCTTCCTTTAAAAATGTAACTTATGGTGTACAATAAAGTATATAATACCTAAATAAATTGTTTTTCTTCTTTAAAAAAAAGACCTGCATTTATTTCCTATTTCACCCACTCTACTCAAAATAAACTGGGTCAAGCGTTTCTAAGCCACGCATAAAGGACAAATTATAAGGGACTGTTAAAGGTTTTGCTCTCATGGGCTTTGATGACCTTTCTGTTGTTCTTTGTTCCTTTATACTCGTGTACGTCTGTCTATATTATACACAAGACTTGCGCGTTGCCTTTCCCAATAAACTGGTAATAAAACTTGCTTACAGAAATTGAGAAAATCCACTTCCCCGTTTAACCTGACCGCATCCAGTCTCCCTATCTCCCCGCCACTGACTATGCAAAATCCCGCCCAATGTTTTCTCAGCGCACTTCACTGTACTATCCATTTTCTATCCATTAAGGACTCTTGATTCTTTCTCAAATTGTTTGTCCGCAGCTTCGCTTCCTGCTTTCGCAACTTCGACTTTTGCGTCTTTGTTACACCATTATTCAGTTCTGGTCTACTTCGTTTGTGGGATGTAGGTAGTCAGGTACCTAGTTTGTAATAAGTTTCTTTTCGATCCGATGTAAGGTTTAGAAGTCACGTATGTAGTCCCAATGGCTGAGGGAATTATATTCTTTTATATTTTACAAGGTTTTTGGATTACTTTTTGTTGGAACTTGGTTGTTTGTGAAGTTTCAACTAAAAATTGAATTTATGTTCATATCAGGTTATGACAAGATTATATTATTTTTTTTACAATAAATAGTACATAGTTACAACATTTTTTGATATTATATGATGGTGAGAAACTCCAAACACGTTAAGTACAATTGCTCGCCACAGCACGAAAGGTGAGATTACAGGAGACCAGTGCGGTTTTCAATGTTATAATGTTAGTCGTACGTACAAAATAAAGAAGTAACATTACAGTAACAACCCTAAAACATAATAACCATCGCCCATTTTACCCATTACCCGTCCAACAAAGTAATACAACAACCCAGGTAAACTACTTACTTCTGAAAACTGACCAAACATTGTTGGAGTCTCTAAAACCCAACGAACCGGATTAACATTTGTTTTTCAACTTCATTACCGCGAATCACCTTCCTTTCCGCGGCTGTGCACGCTCAGCGGACCGGGAGCCAATCAATTCGTGATTATGTTATTTGTTTTTTAATACTGGCTCTTGATTTTATTCTAATGGCCCAAGTTGAAGACTAAGAAGTGTAGATGTCGATGGATTTAGTCAGTCATCATCAGCTTTATAATGTTCCCATTGCTGGGACACAGTTCTCCTCTCTGTGAGAGAGGTAATAATATGGCCTTAACCCATCACGCGGGCCCAGTGCGGGTTGATGAATGTCGCACGTCTTCGAATGTTTTGGTTCTGGACATGCCGGTTTCCTTACGATGTTTCCCTTCACCGTTTTAAGGGCAGTGGTGATGAAATAATTTACACAAAGTAAAACGCCTGCCTGGGTTCAAACTCACGATCTACGATACGTAAGTCCGGGCCGTTACCACTGGGCCACCACTGCTCGCCACTGATTTATTCAGTGCGTTGTTCTTAAAATATTTTTAAGAACAACCAACAGCATTGTTTTTTTTACCCTTTTGTCTCTCATGTGTCATCACACATCATCAGCCTATTAATGTTCCCACTGCTGGGACACAGGCCACCTCTATGTGAGAGGGAATGGGCCGTAATCCACCACGCGGGCCCAGTGCGGGTTGGTGGATGTCACATGTCTTCGAATTTTTGGTTCTAGGACATGCCAGTTTCCTCACGATGTTTTCCTTCACCGCAGTGGTGAAGAAATAATTTACACAAAGTAAAGCGCCTGCCTGGGCTCGAACCCACGACCTACAACTTGTAAGTCACGGCCGATACCACTGGGCCACCCTCTCTCTCATGTGTACTTGTTCATAAAGATGAGTCAATGTCCTCTTAAAAAGTTAATCATCATCATCAAAAAGTCTGAAGGAGGTAATCATCATCATCATCATTTCAGCTGAAAAACGTCCACTGCTGGAGATAGGCCTCCCCCAAGTGTCGCCAAATTGATCAGTCCCAGAGTCCAGGCCTACTTGTAGCCTAATGTTTGAGTTCCTCCTGTAAAAATGAGAAAAAGTACAAAGTGGAATGTTAACTTTTTATATCATGAAGCAGATTGTGGATTGTGTGGTGTGTGTGTGTGTGTGATTGTGGATTGTGATTATGTGTGTGTGCCTTGCAAGTAATAGCTGTATTCCTTTCACAGGAATCAAGGATTCAAAGACGTAACAACGTGGCACGTGTAACAGATATGTTACCAACGTAAAAACAGCAATATTTCAAAAAAAAAGGCCAGGACCTTAAGCATGGCGATTATGTTCGTCTTCCGTTCCAAGTTTCACGGAACCATTTTTTCTTCTCCAGATTCCTCCAAGTTCACGTGAACATTATGATAAAGTGGAACACCTGCGGGTCTCTGATTTACCGCCACGACGTAAAGCTGGCTATTAACGTTGCAACGCCTGCGACTAATCTTATTAAGTCTGTTATTGTCGCAACGCAGCGCGACACGTTGAGTCGACAAAGAGAGGATTTGCGTTGGCGAGTTAGCTGTTGTGATTACACGTAGTTTGATTTCTTTCTGTTGTGTTTTTAGATGTCAGATGTCATGTTGATTTTTGAGAAAAAAATCCGATGTCTCTGTAAACATAAATTCAATAAACATTGCTCGATTTTTTATTACATGAATAATCAAGCAACTGCCAAACTTTTGATAACTCCTTAATTATAGAAAACCCGACTACCATTATCAATACACGCAAAAAACGAAACCAATTTCACTCCATCCGTTGAGTTTTAATTTCTACTGTAATCCATAATTTTCATGGTTATAAAAAAAAACTTTTCAAAACAAGCTTTTATTCAATATTTTAGTTCTATCGTGCATTGTAATCCAAACCAAAAGTGATGCAAAAATTCAGTTCAATCGATTGGGGATAACTGTTTTAAAATTCAGATGCAAGACTTAACCCATACATACTGACCAACTAACTTCTTCTGTTTTCCCAGTCGATGGAAAACTCTTTAAAAACTTTGGGCCCAGTTGGTGGCTACGTTAATAGCAGCATCAGTAGCATTAATTAGATCCTCATAAGTGAGGCGTATGGGTACCAACTAACTAACAAGGCAAGTTAAATCAAAGCTCATAATTGTAAACTAGCTTTCATATAAAAAATCGGCCAAGTGCGGACTTCGCACATCTAGGGTTCCGTACCAAACTGCAAAAATAAATTGGTTGTCATAGGAAAAGTGAGATAATTTCAAAGTCAAATTTGATTTATCAAAATATTAGTATTTAGTAATAAAATATACGTAATAATAAACATTATCACCAAATATGAAGTTCTTAGGTCAATGGGAAGTTAAATCCTTTGTTTTCAAATATTTAAAAACCAAAATACAGAATTTATCTACTCAACGAGCTCAAACAACGATGTCCCACTCGATGGGGTAGGTCAATACTTTTTTTCGCGCCCTCTCCTTTTTCTGTATGGGAGCCCACCTTTAAAACATTTTTGTCAATTTGTATGGCTTTGAGTTAACGAAATGCTTATACTGTGACAATTTGAACACTATAGCTTCAATCGTTTGGCTGTAAAACCTGTGTGACAGACGACAGACAGGGACGGACACGTGAGTGACAGCAATAGGGCTCCGTTTGGACCCGTCGGGTACGGGACCCTAAAAACGTTTTTTTTAACAAGCTAAATTCAATCATTACATCGTCACGAAAAACAAACGCTTGTGCAAAATTTCAGCCTAATCGAACACTGGGAAGTGAGTCAAATTGCAAGATTTTATTAGAGACGATACAGGTGAAACTACTCCTAAATAAAAAGCTTGTAAAATAAGAATTTGGCAGTATGAACAGGCCTCATAAAATCCCCAAGTTAATTATAATGAGTCGTATGCGCTAATCGCAGTGACGCTTTGTCTGAACTGACAGAACAGTGTGGTGGTCCCATTCACGAGCAGTCTTTTGTGCGCGCTCCCGTTTAATTTATTGCACCTTTCCTACTCAGGACTTGGGAACGAGTTTGTAATAATTTCTCGGTAATCGCATGGTATATGCCGCTTGGTTTTTTAATGTCCGTCTTGAAGATGTTATATTTTTAATGTGGCTGTTTAAATTCGTATTTGATTCCTGAATTATATAATTTTTCTGGGTATTACAGACAGGATAGACTATGTATTTGTGAACCACCGCTACAAGGTTTTGGCTGGGCCTATGAACTGCTACTGTATAGTTTTACTAACATAGTTTGTACCATAATTATTACTTACATTTTAGTTTTGTTTACTTGTAAATAAATTATTTATTATTTATATTATATTTACAATTATAAATGATATTCTAGTATTTACAAGCTACAGGTATTTTTCATAACTTGCTAAAGATTTCGATCGTTCCGTTAAGGCCCTTACTCCGTTTTAGTGCCATCGGTTAATTTCTAATGCTTATTCCTTAGGTTAAAAGTTTTGAAAAAAAATATTATTGATTAATTGACATTATTTGTGAAACATTGTTTTTCGTATGAATAATACTATTGCTTTATAAAAAATATTAACAACATGATATGTTTTCGCATGTTTTGCATAGTCCTCCAAAACTACTTGGATGTTTAGAAATATGTTTACTCAGAAAAAAATATGGTAAGAATTTATTCTTAACCTACATATGAAACATATTTTAAACAAAACTGTCCAAAAGGGAACCTCCTTTTATTGATATTCTGGTACCGAGCAGACGCACGGCTAGTACCGCGTTAACATTGTGGAATATATATACGCCCTGTCGTATGTAGGATCAGTGTTATCTCATTCGTGGATATTATTATTCTATTTTATTTGATAAACGAATCACCTTTTCAATGGCTAATAGTCGCAAATTCGCGAGAGACAAGAGTCGACATGACAAAGATTTCAGCAGCAAAAAATAATTCAATTTAAACACTTTGCCAAGTTTCTTTAATTTAATCAAAAATCTAAACTAGCTATAAAACGTTTTTCATCAATTTCAAACTGTTCAGAAGTGCGGTTGTGGTGTAAATTCGCGAATCAGTCAGTTGCGGGACAAGGCCCGAGCGAGCACGCTAACTGTTGTATCCATGATGTTTTGAATTTGATTCCAGTCATGTAACAATGCTGCTTGTAACGTAAGGATTATTATAGAAATCGTCATCATCATCTTCCTGTCTTAATCCCATGTTACTTGGGGTTGGCGCAACACGTTTTCTTCTTCCATATCGTCCTTTCTCCTGCCATACTATTACTGACTCCTTTTTCTTTCATATCACTCCTCATGCAATCCATCAATCTATTCTTTTAGAGACGTTGACTAATAATAACAGCCGCGTAGGTCGTACAGTTCTCGCCAAACGGTTTGACAGCCCTGAAGTTCGCTATAAAGCTTGTCGAAGACAACAAACAACCCGCAGGTGGTATACGACCACGGCTATCCCAAATATTTTCTTTTTCATTCTTTTCAGGGCGCGTTTTTATTTTGACGTTTTTTAACTTATTTTTTTTATTATTGGTTATCTCGCGCTTGACTACCACTATAATGTACATGCAGGTGGTAATATAAATAACATAAATAATTTTGGACACTATCAGTAACCACCCAAACTACCCGATACCCCTGACTTGATGGTAAGCTGATATGGTTGAGAAAGAAGCCCGCTTGACTGGAAATAACCTATTCACTCTCAACATAAAGATCCCCAGGTTGTAATTGTCAGGAAAGACACACAGACTCCGGCAGGTAAATTTACCCCTTACACACAATGCCAGCCTACGATTCTTGTAAATACGTGCTACTCTATACAAGATCACTATACTACCATAACAATTCCTCCCTCACCATGGACACACTAGCAAAGTATCGCAATTGATTCAATTAACGCCAGCACCAGCACCTGCAAGCTGCGGCCGGCGGGCAATTACTGCTAGATCGGCAAGTACAGTGCTACTGTTTATAGGGCTTCGATACCGTTTATTATACGGAAAATCTGGAAAACAATTATATTCCCCGAAATGGTAATAACAAACAACAAGTACAGTGCTACTGTTTATAGGGCTTCGATACCGTTTATTATACGGAAAATCTGGAAAACAATTATATTCCCCGAAATAGTAATAACAAACAACAAGTACAGTGCTACTGTTTATAGGGCTTCGATACCGTTTATTATACGGAAAATCTGGAAAACAATTATATTCCCCGAAATGGTAATAACAAACAACAAGTACAGTGCTACTGTTTATAGGGCTTCGATACCGTTTATTACACGGAAAATCTGGAAAACAATTATATTCCCCGAAATGGTAATAACAAAAAACCGTTTAGAACGCAAAGGACTACTCAACCTCAATTATTAATTTTGTGTTATGGGGTAAGTAAAAACTTACTAAGTCGCACTATTCAGAGGCAAACAATATATCAATTTCACTTTTAAAGCAACTGAAGAACGTTGTGCATGACAGGAGCTGATCTAAGGAACTTCGAGAGAGTTTGTTATACAATTAGATTCCAATTATTATCAGCGAAGCCGTTATAAAGAACTGGGCTTTCTTTCACATTTATGTTTTGGGTGGGATTGTCTTACATGTTAAAATCTCCTCTCCTCTCTCACAAATAAAGATTCTGGGCTGCTACTGAAATACTCCAAAAGGTAAACTTTACCCGACCTAAGTAATAAACCCTGTGTTTAGCAGTCATGCTTGCGGCTTTTGGACCAACAAGTCATTGCACTGTTTAATAATGTTTATATAAGTATGGGGTGGTATGGGTAAGTTAATAAAGCAGGGTGATCCTCGGTGATTTTACATCACATCACATCATCAACCTATTAATGTTCCCACTGCTGGGACACAGGCCTCCTCTCTGTGAGAGGGAATGGGCCGTAATCCACCACGCGGCCCCGTGCGGGTTGGTGGATGTCACATGTCTTCGCATTTTTGGTTTTAGGACATGCCGGTTTCCTCACGATGTTTTCCTTCACCGTTTTGAGAGCAGTGGTGAAGAAATAATTTACACAAAGTAAAGTTCCTGCCTGGGTTCGAACCCATGTCCTACAACTTGTAACTCGCAGCCGATACCACTGGGCCACCACTGCTCCACTGCTCGGTGATTTAGGGAAAACAATTTATTCAGAACTTATTTAAAAGTGAAATAGTTGAACTTAATAACGGTGTTGTTTAAAATAATATCATATCTTTTATGTGACCTTTATTTTCGTAAATGATTGAATATTAGCAATTCAGTATTACACTGCATATTCATGCTTGACAACATCATTGTATAGGATTACCATTTTTAATGAGCATGATTGATTTCTAGATTCGCGATACCAAGTTGCATCAAAATTCATGAAATGTCAAAGAAATCAAAAATCCAATGCTTTTTCAGCGTGAAAAAATACATTTTTCATGTATCATCAAGCATCTATTCAACCAATGCCATGGTGGAGATCACATTTTCAATCGACTGGACGTCATTCGTTGAAGAAGATATCCTACCGTAAGTTCGACACGGTCTCTTAATGAATAGACCATCAGGCTCCTGCAGTTAATCGAATTAAATTTGGGTCGGCACAACATGTCTTCTTCCATATTATTTGTCATGAATTATATAGATTAAAATTAAATATTAAGCTTAAAATATAATCAAAAGTCTTATAATCAAATTAGTCCGAAACCAGCTTTTTTAAAACTGCAAAGATCTACATAAAGACAGTCCCCCAAAACGCTCTTAAAGTTTTACCTGGGAAGAAAAAGTGGTGAACAAAAGCTCAGTCCATTTAATCCTCATCAAACTAATCCATCAATATTAGAGTCCACATCAGAAGTGGGATGCAGCTGTAAATCTCCCCCTTGGGACGTAATCAGTGTCCGATTTCTGAGCGGTGTTTATCCGACATGATACACAGGGAAACGGATTGGTTATCGACGCAGGTGAGTTATACTTGTTATATAGTTTTGGGGGCCGAGTCACCCACGTCCGTAGGAGAGTACCCTTAGATTCCCTACACGTGGTCCCCGGGTGGTGCAAATCAGGTGACACAACTGGTGGTAGGCTTCGGCCGAAGGCTTGTGACCACCCACTGAGCAAAGACGTACCGCCAAGCGGCCTGGCCGTGTTCCGGATACGATGCTCAGTGTAGCCATCTAGAGGAGTTGGGTCGAGATAGCTGTTCCACTGCAAGCAGACCAGTCTGGCGCGCGCTGTTATGGGCGTATCGGGAGACTAGTCGCGGAGGGTAGCGGGATCCGAGGCACGGTGCACCGCTGGCCGACCGCAGGTAGTTGGGGGCCCAAGTAGTGTGCCAGCCACACATGAAAGGCTGCCCCGCCAACTGTCGAAAAATCCCGGAATGCACTATCGTGCTGGTTGGCGACCAGAAGGGAGGGCCCGATAGACATTCCGGGGGGGCTCGGGCGTCCCCGCAGTCTCCGGGCTAGTGCCCCAATGATGGTGTCCTTTCAGTGCGTGTCTGAAGGTTAGCAGCGTGGAACCTCGTCTCACTTCCTACTCCTCTCTTCCATTCACTCTTCTTCAAATCAAAATGCCAAGGATAAAAAATACAGGTTATAAACAGCGGCTGCACCCCCTCCCACACAAAGTGCACCTCACCAACATTAGAGGTCTGCACTCAAATCTCTCTGCAGTCCACTACCACCTGGAGACTGAAAAACCAGCGCTGTTTTTCCTTACGGAGACGCAGATAGCAAGTCCGTCAGACGCGTCGTACCTATCTTACCCAGGGTTTACCCTGGAGCACAATTATAAACCGCACGCGGGAGTATGTATGTACGCCCGTGACGACACTTGCTATCGGCGTCTCCGTAACCTTGAGGACCCAAGATTTTCGACGCTGTGGGCTCTAGTGGACACAGGTCTGGATAAAATTATCTACGCCTGTGTCTACCGCTCGCACAGTGGAGATCAGGAGACAACCAGGCTCACAGAGTACCTCAGTGAGGCGGCTGATGCGGCACAGCAGCGGTACCCTTCCGCCCAATTAGTGTTACTGGGGGACTTTAATGCCCACCACCAGGAGTGGCTCTTCCCATACCAGTGCACTGACCATGCTGGACGGGAGATGCGTAAGCTTGCGCTTGCGCTTAACCTTACCCAGCTGGTCCAGGGGGCAACGAGGGTGCCGGATGTTGATTCGCACACGGCCAATTGCTTGGACCTTCTGCTGACAACAGAGCCAGACCGATACTCTGTGTCGATAACTTCACCTTTGGGTAGTTCCGACCATTGTCTGGTGAAGTCTGTGTCCGTCTACTCCCCGCCCGATCCCAGCCCAAGAGGCACGCGGCGGGTTTGGCGGTACAGGTCAGCAGATTGGGATGGCATGCGATCTTTCTTCGCATGTTATCCTTGGCAGCCTACTTGCTTTTCTTCGGATGATCCTACGGCGTGCGCGGACAACGTGACGGATGTGTTGCGTCAGGGAATGGAGTACTACATTCCGTTTTCTGACGTAACAATGACCAATGTTGACCGGCCATGGTTTGGCGCTGAATGTCATCGCGCCGACGCGCTTAAACATGAGGCGTACCTGGCATGGGTTGACGCTCGTTCGCGCAAAGCGAGTGACGTGGGTCAAAGGAAGAAAGCCTATAACAGGGCTGCCAAGTCCTGCAAGAAGGTGTTGAGAAGGGCTCGGTTCGACCACATTGGCCGAATAGGGGCCAAACTTGCTTCTTACCCAGCAGGTAGTAAAGCGTTTTGGTCCCTGGCTAAGTCGGTCGAGTCCAACTTCAGCCGTCCCTCACTACCACCACTGCTGAAACCCGACGGGTCGCTGGCCCACTCTGCTGAGGAGAAGGCAAATTTATTTGCCTCTCTTTTTGCGGAATCTTCACGTCTGAACCCTGGTGACGCGCGGCCCCCTTCTTATCCTGATGGATGCGAGACGAGTATGTCGGACATTCGTATCCATCAAAAGGACGTCCGTAAGGTACTGCGCAACCTCGACGTGAACAAGGCTAGTGGCCCGGACGGAATACCAGCAATAGTTCTCAGAACCTGTGCGCCTGAACTGTCTCCGATCTTGACACGCCTATTCCGCCTTTCGTATGAGACTGGAAAAGTGCCGAATGCTTGGAAGCTAGCTAACGTACAGCCCGTGCCCAAGAAGGGTAGTCGAGCTGACCCGGCCAACTACAGACCCATCTCTGTAACGTCCATACTCTGTAAGAGTATGGAGCGTGTACTTAACACGAAGCTCCTGGCATACCTAGAATCTAACGATATCCTTAGTGACCGCCAATACGGCTTCCGCCGAAATCGGTCTACTGGGGATCTTCTAGCGTATGCCATTCACATCTGGAGTGAGGCCATCGAGAGACACGGGGAAGCGCTTGCCGTCTCCCTCGACATCTCGAAGGCTTTTGATAGGGTCTGGCACGAAAGCCTTATTGGTAAGCTTCCTTCATTCGGTTTGCCCGGTGGTCTGTGTGATTGGATTGCAGACTTCCTGAGAGATCGGTCCATTCGAGTGGTTATCGATGGCTGCTCGTCGGACCAATTGGATATCAATGCCGGGGTCCCTCAGGGGTCGGTACTCTCAGCAACTTTATTCTTGCTGCATATTAACGATCTGCTTAAACCCGGCACCTTTGGGTATGCAGACGACAGCACTGTTGCTGAGAGATACTTGTCCAACGCTCGTGCTACCGGGCCTCAGATCCGGTCTCTCCGGGAGGCCATGGTGGAGCGCTTGAACCTGTCCTTGCAGGCAGTCTCCGAATGGGGCGATGCCAATCTGGTCAGGTTTAATGCCGCTAAAACCCAGGCGTGTCTTTTTTCCGCTAAAAAGAGCCAATTTTACCCAGATCCAACTTTCCGAGATGCGACCGTGCCAATAACTGACCATCTTGAGCTTCTTGGCGTTACGTTGACATCTACTCTCAATTTTGGCCCTTACATTGAGGCAAAGGCTCAGCTGGCTGCCAAAAAGCTGGGGATCCTTGCAAAGGTGAGACGGTACTTCACGCCGGAACAGCTCCTCAACTTGTATCAAGCGCAAGTTCGATCATGCATGGAGTACTGTTCTCATCTCTGGGACGGATCAGCCAAATACCAGCTTGACGCACTAGAGTCGATCGAAAAGCGAGCCAAGAGGCTCATCGGCGATGAGGCGCTGGTCAAGTCAAAGCTACAGAGTCTTGAACATCGTCGCCGAGTTGCCAGCCTGTCGGTTTTTTATCGGTTACATTTCGGGGAGTGTGCGATGGAATTGCACGATATAATTCCACCTAGCCCGTTCCATCATCGGACTACCAGACGTACGGCGATGCGCCATCGATACATGGTAGACATCCCACCCATACGCACAAAACGTTTTGGGAACACTTTTATTATGCGTACAGCTAAGGAGTGGAATTCCCTGCCGGAGTCTGTGTTTCCCGATAGCTACAATCTAGGGGTCTTTAAGTCAAGAGTGAATAGGTTATTTCTAGGCAAGCGTGTTTCACCGTCGACCACATCATCGCTTACCATCAGGTGAGATTGTGGTCAAGCGCGAGCCTATAGGTTATAAAAAAAAAAAAAAAAAAAAAAAAAAAAATACTAATAATGATCTCTTCTGTTTGGCAAACGTTTTCCCAATTATGTTGGGTGTTATGAAAATATTAGGTACCTGATCCACATAGGATTTTTTATCCTTATAACGCAAGAAAATGGTTAATTATTATCATTTTTTGTACAGCCTATTTTATCGCACTGCACGGCAAAAGCCTACTGTTTTACTTAACGTCCCGCCATCTTCGTTTGAGTCTGCTACGATGTCGCTGATTCATGTAGACTTCGAATCACCAAAATAAATTAAATATTTAATTTTTAACCCCCAACAGATAAAGAACCCTCTTTTATAAGTTTGACTGTGTGTTTGTGTATTTATGTATATTTCTGTGGCATCATAGCTCCTAATCGGTTCTACCGTTCAAAAGTTATGGGCCATGTTATAGTTTGAATGGAAATGTTTTCACAAGATATCTTTTCATAATTACGTGTTCAATTGATTGTCGATCGAAGCGTGACTATTACTAGATAAATTATGTAGCAAGAAATAAAAATAAGTGGGAGGTACCAAAATTGTTTAAAAAAATCTTGTATTATTGACAGTCATTTTGGCTGAACTATCAAGAAACACATTACAAAGTTGGTGCTAGTAACGACAAAGAAATAACAAATCACAATAAGTAATTTTATTAAACTAAAAATGTACTTACTTCTTTGTACGATAATATTATAATTATAAAATAAATAAGTCGTTCTAAGAGCACCATAGAAGCGAGTATTTTTAATTCCCAACTTACTTTCTACTCAGTAAATAAATAAACATTTTCCATTTAAACACTTAAGTCTATAAAAAAAGGTCTGAAAAATATGTTCTGAAAGCTTCAGAGGTTTTCAGAGGCAACATGGGTAGAAATACATGATTTGTATATTAGCTGATTGGTTTAATTCCGCAAAAGTGTCTTTTGAAGCAAACTCATCACATTAAGGATAGCGGTTCAATTGAATGTTTTTTATTTTAATTATGTTAAAAGTGGAAGAGTACCTACTCTATGGTATGTTTTTCTCGATGGCACACGTTAATTTGTAAATTAAAAAGCTGGCCTTTTTCTTTTTTTAATTTGGTTTGGTATGACTCTTAATTAATTTCAATAATTGGTATTAGTATGGTGGGAGACAAATATTATTCAGTGTAGCGTAGAATAGATACCGTGAAAGTGTGAATATCATTTCTATTTAAAAAAATTGAATTTTCTTCAAACAATTCATGAAAAAGTAAACTAAGCACAGTTATGTAATATTTTTGAGAATAAAACCTTGTGTCTGATGGGATTCCCCATTAGCAAAATACCGACAAACTTCCATACATCATCAAATAAATAACTACGTCATGATAAGGATCATTTGTGCAATATTAAAAGCTTCTAGACCCAGTGTTATTTGTCAGTAAAGTATACTATAGTCAAGTAAATATTTTTAGAAAGAAAACCAACTTTAGTTATAGATAAGAACATAATAAACTTGGCTGATTTACACAGAATACTAACCTAAATTCACCGAATCATAATGTAGCAATGTGCAAAGCAATGGCTCCACTTGGAAAATCGTTTCTAAGTAAAACGATTCAAACAATAGTGTTAGGAGCAATCCGAGGTCCTCTCCAACCGAATACGTTGCCAGTCCAATGAATACCATTATGTGAGCGCATTATCATATAGGATTGCCCAAACTCAGGCTCGAGCACCCTAGGGTTAGGTTTACCCATTTGTGGGCAATTATTTAGGGCTTAACTCTATTTCGTGTAGAATAATAAACGAATATTGGGCTAGGCAAGGGATTAACTTAGTAGGATCTATATTTGTCATTGACACGCATAGAAGAATAATAATGTATAAAAAATACTTTATTATAAAAAAAAACTACCGATTTCCAAATAACAAAACTACAAAGTGTTTTTTTAGGGTTCCGTAGCCAAATGGCAAAATACGGAACCCTTATAAATTCGTCATGTCTGTCCATCCGTATGTCACAGCCACTTTTCGCCGAAACTATAAGAACTATGCTGTTGAAACTTGGTGAGTAGATGTATTCTGTGAACCGCAATAAGAGCTTCACACAAAAATAGAAAAAAAACTATAAATTTTGGGGGTTCCCATACTTGAAACGGACAGTAAAAATTTTTTTTTTCAATACTGTATAGGTCTAAAAAATAGGAATAGGTCTTCAAAAATCATATTGAGGTTTCTTATATCATTTTTTTCTAAACTGAATAGTTTGCGCGAGAGACACTTCCAAAGTGGTAAAATGTGTGTCCCCCCTCCTGTAACTTCTAAAATAAGAGAAAGATAAAACTAAAAAAAAATATTATGTACATTACCATGTAAACTTCCAACGAAAATTGGTTTGAGCGAGATCTAGTAAGTAGTTTTTTTTTAATACGTCATAAATCGTAAACCACAATTTTCCAAGTACGGAACCCTTCGTGCGCGAGGCCGACTCGCACTTGGCCGGTTTTTTTATTTGGCAGTCGGTAGTATTTTTTTTATAAAAATGTTTTTTTTTTATTTGTCACTTTTTAGTTGTACCTCCCTAATAGGCAAGTGGTTTAGTAAGGTCCTTACCCGAATATCATGAAACTTGATCATAACTGGTGAAATGAGAGTGGACCAGGGAAAACTGTACACATCTGCGTACCCCTTTAGAGCGTACTGGCGTGATGTTATGTTATGAAATGGTATAAACAATAAAAAAACATGTGATTGCAGCAATCCCGAGAGATTTTCCGTTATATAATGAAGAGTTCTGTTTCATATCTTCGAAGTTCTTCGTCAGATCTTCACCAAATTATAATATACTAGCGGACGCCTCGCGGTTTCACCCGCGTAGTTCTCGTTCCCGTGGAAATACAGGGATAAAAAGTAGCCTATGTCACCCGGGCATAGTGTAGCTTCCCAACGGTGAAAGAATTTTTAAAATCGGTCCAGTAGTTTTGGAGCCTATTCGGTACAAACAAACTCACAAACAAATAAACAAAAAAATCTTTCCTCTTTATAATATTGGTATAGATAATAAGGATCAATTTCGGATCATACTCTGTCAAACAAAAAAAGAATTTTCAAAATCGGTCCACTATTGACGGAGATATCGGTGAACAAATACAAAAAAAAACAACATAAACTCGAACATAGAACCTCCTTCTTTTTGGAAAGTCGGTTAAAAATCTAAGGGACACGCCATCAATTTAAATTGTTGCGATAGGCAATATCGTGCACATTTTTGTAAGAAAGTTTCGTCGGTGCTCCATAGACCAATTGAAATTTGACCAATTGGTCTATGGGGAAAATTACATGTTTCCATCGTCCAATTATCAACTGGGCTATGGAGAATTGAGAAACGTTCCGTCAAGTGCAAATCGATCGAATTGCATCGTCTTACTTTCATGTGAATATACTTGCAATTTTGCTTAATAAATAAATTAAATAGGTATCGATGCTGTATGTATAAATCTAATCGCGTTGAGCAATCAGGAAGGTCGCTAAGGTTTGGTTTTCAAAATTATTTTTATACTACTATTTAGGGTTCCGCACCCGAAAGGTCCAAACGGAACCCTATTGTTGTCACTCACGGGTCCGTCTGTCTGTCACACAGATTTTACGGCCAAACGGTTGAAGCTACACTCTTCAAATTTTCACAGTATAAGCATCTTGTTGACCCAAAGCCATGCAAATTGTCAAAATGTTTTTTCATATTTTTTAAGGCAAGCTCCCATAAAGGGGGAAGTGAAAAAAAAATTGATCTACCCCATCGAGTGGGGTATCGTTGTTTAGAGCTCGTTGAGTAGATATTTAAAGTACTTTTTTTAAATATTTGTAAATAAAGAAATGAGAAGCCACCCAACCAAGTCAGCGTTTTTTACAAAATTGTGTACCGAAGAATTTTTTAACATCCCGTTGACTTATGAAATTGAAATTTGGTTACAATGTTTATTATAACGTAATTATTTATTTACTGCCTACTAGAAACAGTTTCAATATAACACTTTTGAAGTGAAAATTAAATGTTTTCGTTTCTTCGTGTTTTGACAACGATTAAAAACCTTTTTATTTCAGGTATGTTTCACCATTACATGGCTTTTAAAACATACAATTCGATGAATTTTATACCGCAAGGTCACTAACAAACATAATTTAGATAAAACGAATTCCATCAAAACATTCCAAGCACAACCGAACTGAATACTAATTCGAATTCCTCAAAATTAATCCAATTCTAACAAAAAATCGTTCAATTATAATAACTGTGGAAGTTTTCAGTCTCCGAAGTAACTGTCGGAATCCCTTCGGGAACGTTTTCAATGAATAGCATTACCAAAGTAATTATATAGAGAGATTCAGAAGGCTGACTCCATGCAACAGGCGAAAACGCACGCACACATAGACGCGAATGCACGAAGCGTGCAATCGCATACAGATGACAGTCGCGAGTGCGCTTGCACTCGCTGTACGTGAAGTGTATCTATATGTGTGTGCGTTTTCGATCATTTTATGGAGCGAACCTTCTGTCAATCGATCTTTCGCCAATTATATTGGGATTGGCTTCCAGTCTAACCAGACGCAGCTAAGTACTAGTGTTTTTCATAAAGCGACTGCCTATCTGACCTCCACAACCCAGTAACTGGGTAACACAATAGCCCTTGGCAAGACTGGTGTCAGATCTCAGGTCTCTGACTACCCGTGACGACTGTCGAAGATCTTTAAATGATAGCTGGGACTAGGGTTGCCATCCGTCCGGGTTTCCCCGGATTTGTCCTAGTCCGGGTTTTAAAGTCTTCAAATCACCAACGGCACAATTGAAGGCTAAATTTTTCACCGATTTATCCGTCAATTGTGGTCCGATTTTGAAAATCCCTTTTTGTTTGGAAGGGTCCTGTATCCCGACTTGGTCCCATTTAAATTTGATGAAGATCTGATGAAGAAATTTGGAGATATTAAACATCAACAGAGCACTTCAAAAATTACGGCATATTCTGCCAGCGGCTTCACCCTCGTGAGAAGTGTTTTATCAATCCCAAGGGAATATTATACCAAGATAAAAAGTAGCCTATGGACTATTCCAGACTCCAGACTATAATCCACCTGTGTGCCAAAGTTCATCTAGATCCGTTTATCCGTTCTTGCGTGATTGAGTAACAAACAAATGGCTTAGCGTGCTTTTCGAGGTACAGGTGAATCTCGGTATAGTATGGTCACCCATCCACGGACAGATCTCGGCAACCGTTGCTTAACCTCGAAGATAGATCCGTGCGGCTTTTATTATTAAACCTGAAATAAAAATGTTGAGTGCCTGAAACGTTGATCCACACGAGATATAATGGTCTTTTAATTGTTTCGGTAATTACGCCACGAGCTCTTCGGAAGTTGAACTTCTGTGCCTATTTATAGTGTGGCATTGGCAACGAATGGCGGCGGTTATTACCATACGGAATTACAGGGGATTGGCCTGCACTACTTCGGGTAAAGAAATCGTTTGAAAGCGTTTTTATTGGGTTAGTTCTTTTCAGAATCTTAATGGAGTAGCATAGGTGTTGATTTATTATAACGGTGAAGTTATACGGTTCAACCAATTTGATTGAAAGGTATGTTATCTCTTCTTGTCATGAATTCTTGTTGATAGTCTTTAAAACAAACCTGATGCTAATCTGTTCTATAAACATCTCACTCAGAAAACTTTGGTAGAGTGAGTTTGAAGTGAGCTATCACGCCATCTTGATTCATTTTGTTTTCTTTTTTTTTTAAACGTTTGATTGGACGGATTGACGACTCATTTCATTTTCAGTTCTCGTAAATTTTAATAGTGAGTACCAATAAAATACCGCCCCACATTTTAGAACTGAATGAGGCGAAATTCAAAACTTTTATAAAACGCACACTATGCAGGCAGGCATATTATAGGTTGGGGGATTACATCGCTGATAAAAATGCTTGGCTTAACGCTAGTCCAGCTCCACAGCCACTGGGTCACAAGAACAAGTGATAAGCAGAAAAATTCTGAAGTAATGTTGGACCTGCTAAAGACTGTATGATTGTATTTGTGTTGTATAAAATCAATTTATTTTTGTAATATATAACTGCACAGCACATATGTGAGTACTATGTACCAACTGTAAACCATTTACTGTACCTTTGTGTCGTTCGTTGACTTCAGTGTGCCCTGGCAGATAGATAGTGTGTCATGCTCTCTCTAATGTCTCTCTGATGGTGGCACATGTGTTGGATCATTCAGTTCCCTTCATGATGGTTGAACTGAGTGGTGCCGATCCATGTGTCATGTTCGTGAACGGGCGCCATCAGTTGGGATTGGTCATAACTTAGCTTCCTCCGCCTGTTTTTAATTACCTACTTATTGTATTTTTAATTGTTTGTTTTGCTGTAGAAGCTTTTAAGTGCGTTATTTTTTTTTTACATTGTTCTCACATATATGTAGTTTTTTCAACAACAATAATATAACCAAAATTTTTATTTTTTAAAAGAGTAAGTGTGGAGTTTCTTGACCGTTCTTCTCCATAACAAGCTACATTTCCGAATGGACGGTAGAATCAATTATTATTACTTTTAATATTTTTTTTGACGTTCGAAAGTGCAGCTTAATAGCCTAATTGAATAAAGAAATTTTGATTTTGAGATTTTTACTGAAAAGCACCACAGATGTGTGCACGTAAACAATGCAAAAGAAATGAATAAGGACCGGTACTGTTAGCGTTCTGCAGTTTCTGCCCTATAGGAAAAAGCGTGACTTTATGTATGTATCATCATCATCTTCTTCCTGTCATCCCTTGTTAGTTGTAGTTGGTGCATTACGTTTTCTTCTTCCATACCGTCCTATCCTACACCAAGTTTATGTATGTATGAGTTTGATACATTTTGTTTACGATTCAATTTGGTTACTCTTTTCTCAGTGAACCATGTATTGCCGGCTTAAACTTTAATCCGGTTATTTACGATATCAGCCAGACCCTAATCTTAATATGTTTAAACTTAGATTAAGATATTATTTGATGAATTGCCAATATATATGTTTTGTGATAAGATCGTCATTTAATTATTAATAGATTTGCCAGGTGTTAATTGCTTGTGATAAGGTTAACACAAAACTATTTGCAGTATAACAATGACGAAGTATTTTTGACGAACAAGCTTTAGTTTCGATTTCTAAATAATTTGAAAGCCGTCTTAGTTGAAAAATTTCTACAAGGCAGTTTTGGATTTATTCGGAATGAAACTCGAGCCTCTATATAGTTCAGAATCAGAATCAGAAATCATTTATTTGCAAAGAATGTAGGTAACAAAACATAGTTTTGATGGTGTAAAAAAGAAAAACAATTGGATCCAGTACATTCTACCGTATGGCATGCAACATTAAGCACTATAACAATCATAAGCATTGCAAATCTATATTAATCTAAATTGTCAGGTAATCAGTTTCTAATATAATAATATTCTTAAAAGTCAAATTCCATTAATCGAAAATTGTAAGGTACTCAGTTTCTAATGTCATATTCTTAAAAGTCAAATTCACTGGAAAAATAATAGTCTTAGTATATAAAATTAGAATATAACAAACGTAATAAATTGAAATATTATTGAACAATTTCATATGGTGTTATCATTTAAAAACTCGCTAACAGTGTAATAGCATTTTTCAACTAGAAGTTTCGTTAATTTCTTTTTGAAAAAATGAGATGTATCATTTTTAATGTTATTAGGTATTTTATTGTAAATAACTGGTCCCATATGCATAATATTCTTTCTTAATAAAGCTGTTTTGAAACTACCTGTATGAAGTAGGCCTTTGTATTGGGATCTCAGTAATGCCGGTCTTGAAGAATGATTTATCATTGTTTCAAAAAGATTTAGGTTCTTTTTAACAAATAATGCTACCTCCAGAATATAGAGTGATGGAAAGGTTAATAATTTTAGGGATTTAAACACAGGGATACAGCTGTCTGTTGAATGTATGCCGGTCATTGATCTCAAACAATATTTTTGGGCTCTGAATACCCTTTCTCGTTCACTGCAATTCCCCCAAAATACTACACCGTATCTTAATATAGAGGCAACCAGACCATGGTAAGCTATAATGATGGTGTCAATATTAACTTTTTTCGACAAATTATAGAGAATATAAGCTCCTCTACTTAACTTTTTGCAGACTTCTTCTGCCTGCTGTTTCCAAGATAATTGGCTGTCAATAACTATACCTAAGAATTTAGCAACATTAGTCTTGTCAATATTTTGTCCATTGTATTCAATTTTTAAAGGATCTGGGTGCAAACGTTGAAAGAAATGCATAATCTTTGTCTTTTTTAAGTTAATAATTAGATTATTAGAGTTTAGCCAGTTAATTATTGATTTTAATGTGTCATTAATGTCTATTTCATAATTTGCTTTTTCCACGCATTTTACTAACGCTGTGCTATCATCAGCGAATAACACCATCGGCTGTTGCACATTTCTCGGAAGATCATTGACGTACATAAGAAATAATGGAGCTGCGATGACACTCCCCTGTGGAACTCCGAATTTGACTTCTCTACTATCAGATAGGTACTTAAATTCCAATTTACGTCTAGCACATATTCTTGAGATTTCTGTATGTTGTTTCCGATTACTAAGGTACGATTTTATAAGGCTTAACACATTTCCTCTAATGCCGTAGCTGTCAAGTTTTTGTAGCAGGATATTATGATTAACGTAGTCAAAGGCTTTGGTCATGTCAGTGAATATAGCACAAACTGGTGTTTTTTTGTCAAGATTTGTCATTATATTATGTATTAAGTCATATATCGCCATGTTAATGTTTTTATTCTTTCTGAATCCCTTTTGCTCATTGCTCAGAATGTCCCTATGCAGTTTTATCGCAGTACACAGCCAGTATTATCCATGATATTTCCTCTATTTGTACACTTATCTGCCTCAAACTCCCATGACCTCGAAACTTAACAATATACGTATTCCATCGCTTCACCTCATAAACCTATACACATAGATAGCTATAGCTAGCAGCCACAACCCGACATTACCCGAGTCTTCACGATTTGAATTTCAAACTAAGCCCCGAAGATTAAACTTATTTGGCCTATAATTTCGTTACCGAATTTGTTTTTTGCACGAACCTTACATGCCAGCACTCTGTGTTTTGCATTCTTTAAAATTGGAACGTTCTCGGAATCGGCATAATGGCGGCCATTCCGTTCTGTAATAGATCTTAATAGGCACGTGGGAAGTCAGCATTATTCGTGGACTCACGAATGTTTTTGAGGTTTTGAGGATTGAAATTGGCAACTTTTTCCCTGATTATTATGAAGGAAGGTCTTTGTTCAACAGTGAGGTGCAACAGGCTGCAAGTTTATGTAATCTTGCATGAATTTTATAACTGTAGTGTAACGGAAACGACAACGCGACAGGCATGAGGTGGGATGAGCTTAACTCCTTTACAAACGGCTGGCCTAAATCGCATAAGATCGAGGAAAAGGTAAAGGAGGAAAGAATTCCCTTCCCGCCTTTGCCCTACAAGTGGACAGTAAAGGCGGATGTGAAAATGGGGAAAACTGCCCTTTGATTCTAGAATTCACATGGAAAAGCCAAACAGATAAATTAAATTATGCCTGGACAAGCACATTCTAACCTACTGTAAATTAATTCCCCAACTCGACGTGAATTACACGAAAACACGGACCAAAGCTGTACTATTTTGTGCGAATGTAGACTTTCCATAAATCGTACACACTTTTTAGTCCACTTCGTTAGACGGGAGCGTTACGTTTGAATTCGCACATAATGAGCAAAACCTTTTGCCGACAATTGGAGCGAACATTCCAGAATGCTAGAATGTTCATATTTTTACGCGTGAAATATGCTGAGTATAAGTTTAGAATCGTAGAGGTCGTTGGTGAAATGTAGACATTTTTGCTAACATATTTTATGTAAATATTGCGATATTTTAGTTTGCAGCTAGAATAAATGGAGATTTTTCTTTTGGGTGACGTAAAATGCACAAATTAGAAGTTGTTTTTAGAGCACAGAGCAGTTACGCTACCTTTGGATCTTTCTACTCTTTATAGTGCTCATACTAAGCAGTCAATACTTACAAAAAACTAATATACTATACTTAATATAATCCTGCTTACTGCTACTATCTCTTTTTCGTATTTTTTTTTTGAGATGGGATTGCTCTTTAATCGACAAGGTCAGAGAGGTGTTTGGTGAGAATTGGTGGAATGGCAACTAGGTCAGGATGGTAACTTACAGTGCGTCTAGGTGTCCGATGGTAGAACGGGGCGTAAATCGGCATCGTTTTCGGAAAGTGGGTTGCCAATATCAGAAAAGTCACTCCAACTTTTGCTTGTCTTAATAATCCAATAAAATGATTAATAATAAGTATCTGTTCTTTCCCTACTTTATATTATACCTATATACCTAACCAATAACTATTAATATTTCTTCCCATTAACTTTATACCATAAAATATCTAAACCAAGATTAATTATTAGGCCCCAAACTACTCGTACAGGTTAAGTACCTACAAAATAAATGCTTTTACGGCCTCACCTCTTATTACTATCTAGCAAAATGAGGATGTAGGTAAGTTAGCCAAAAAATCGACACCAAACTTGCCAAGGGGTATCATACTAACCAGTTACTGTTGTTGTGGAGGTCAGATAGGCAGCAACTCCATGTAAAATACCGGTACTCAGACTAGACTGGAAGCCGACCCAAACTTAATTGGTAAAAGGCTAGGCAGACAATTAAATACACATCATCATCATTTCAGCCGAAAGACGTCCACTGCTGGACACAGGCCTCCCTCAAGTGTCACCAAATTGGCCAGTCCCGTGCGTCTCCCATCACGCGGATTTCCGCAACCTTCACCAGGGCCTGCAGTCTCGACATAGCTAACGATCGTTACGCTAGCTAACATTCGTTAACTCTTACCACAAAATAGTAAGTATACAGAAGGGCCACTCCCGCCGTTTGGAAATTTGACAGCTAAACTTGACAGATTCACTAGGGTTGTAGTGTTCGTGATATTAAATGGATATTTGATGCCCTGTCTACCCTCTAAGGCATGTAAGCATGATATGATGTATGTTTAGACGAATCTATGTATTTATGTTTGTAACTTGGGCAACCTACCCTTTTTTTTAATTCGGAATCAATATAGTAGCAACCCTAGTGAATCTGTCAAGTTTAGCTGTCAATTTTCCAAACGGCGGGAGTGGCCCTTCTGTATACTTACTATTTTGTGGTAAGAGTTAACGAATGTTAGCTAGCGTAACGATCGTTAGCTATGTCGAGACTGCAGGCCCAGGTCAATATATAAACAGCTCTATCCATATTTAAGGCATTTCTAGACACACACAGATTATCCAAGTTTTAATATATGCCTTTTTTTTTTTAATATTGCCTTCCTTATCCCACCAACCACAAGTTATTGGTAACAAATAGGATAGCTTCACCACGTGGCTGCGCTTGCATGAAATTGGAGACTGAATGATCTATTATTGGTTTTATTTTTTCTTTCACACTGGTGTGAAGTGACCTTTGGATATATAAGTTATTCTGTAACGTGTGAGCTGATAACATAGTTATTTTGAACATAAACTATATATACCTACTATAAGGTACCCACCCGTACGACTCTGTTTCTCCTGGGGTGTATAGGCATGATCACAGACATACATATAACTAGATGACGCGATTGTATGTACTTCGCGTGCCGAAAAATGGAGTAAAGTTACGATCAATTATCGTAATCTGAGCTTTTAATTTAGCATTATCGTAATGTAGAAAAATGCCTTTTTATGCCATATTGAGCTGTAAAGAATGTAAAGAAAAAGTTGGCCGAGGCATCGAAAATGTTTTCTTTCATTGGTAAGTAAATTTGTTTTTAAATTGTTTGTGAAAAAGTGGCTCGCTTCATTTTCATACAGATGGAGGGACTTGCGTTATCTAGTTAGATTTATGTCTGTGGCATGATATTGTCTATACTTTTTAAGAGATTTAATAAAGTGTGTGACTTTCCACGATACGAAACTAAAATAAAAATAAACTGTATTCAATAACACAAACACTTTCCGAACCCACCAAAAAACGTATTGCATAATTCAGTCTTAACCTAACCAGCCAGATTCGCCGAGATCTTCACCTGAACCTTTACAAGTTTTTCCACGTCCTACCCGCATCTAACCGAGTACACCAATCGAGTAATATTGAAAATAGATTGAAATTGGATTGAGTTGAAAATTGGAAATTTTGCAATGCCGTTCCCCAGGGCTTCGGAATAGCGCTCCCCTGGGCTCCGGATGCATGCCCGTTGAATATATTTTTTCGAATTACGTCGGGAGGTATATAAATATGCTGTTTGTATGTCCTCTGTTTGTTGAATTTATGGGTTTTGGTGGTTTCTTGGCTGTTTGAAAATAATAAAGAACTTGTTTTAGGGTTTAGAATTGTATTTTCGGTTTGGATGTAAGTGTTGCTTTTGAAAATTGTTTTGACGGGGTGCTATTGTCTGTAAACTCTACATTAACCTTTTAAATTTAACAAAAGGTTTTCATATATTCTATAGGCTTGCGTTTGACCACTATCATACCTGAGTTAAGCGATGATGTGGTAGACGGTGAAACACGCTTGCCTAGAAATAACCTATACATTCTTGATTTAAAGACACCCAGATTGTAGCTATCGAGGAACGCATATTCCGGCATGGAGTTCCTTAGCTGTACGCATAATCAATGTGTTCCCAAAACGTTTTAGGGGACCACTGTATTGATCTTTCTGTCTAATCTTTTTTCTCGAAATTTGAAACCTCCTATAACACAGATCTTAAATATTACCTTGATGAAATAAGAGTGTTAATATATACCTGTGCTATGATGTTAAATTGTGTTATATTCTTGAAATAAGACTTCGAATATCTACATTTTCTATCTTACTGAACAGACGACCCGTATTAAAATCGTTTTTTTTTCTCACAAGCCTCTCCGTAATACTGGTAATATAATTTCGAGTGCTCAGAAACATTCCAGCACAAGTTCAGTCGTACTCTCAAGATGCTCCGGTCCGTGGCTGACTTTACTATCAGAGAACGAGAAGCATCCGGGTACGTGGGTTATCGTGTAACTAGCTACTGGTTGTGGTTGCTACTGATTGCGATAAGTTTTTGCAAGTAATCGAATGGATTATAGAGGTTTTCCACGACAACTTTTGATTATCTTTCGTATTTGCAACTCGTAATTGCAAACGCAAAAGCATTAGTACTCACATAGGAAACGTGCATTTTGCCGTGACAAAAAGGAACAAGTACCATCAAACATGAAAATAATTTGACCTCTTTACAGTCATTATTATGCTGATTTCAAAGGGAGATTAGATTGATTTGCATTCGAGTTTAACAGGACTAGTTATTGTGTGTAATTTACTAAGGTACAACTTCACCACCACCAAATACTAGTCACAACAACTAACTCCACCCAACTAGTTGTCCAATCACAATTTTACAACCCAACCGACCCAGTTACAGTCGCAAGTTGCATGCTACAGCCCCGTCGGGGAATTATGCGAAATTTAATATAAAACTATGTGCCATAACTCAGCGTCCCCGCACCACATGTGACATGTTCTCGCAACTTTTTGCAGCCATCTTTTTTTATATTTTTAAACTGTAAAATTTCCAGCGAGTTCGCGGAAAGTTTTGATTACAAAAAGTGTCAAATGTAAAATTCCGCGTTTGATGTCGGTGTGGACTTCAGCCCATTTTATTGCAGTCCATGAATTGATGCCGTTTGTTTTATTGTTCAGTAGTTGGCTGATGAAGTGGTTGTAATGACTGTAAGCCATGAGTCGATGTGATGTGATGATGTTGGTCGCCGTATTGGTTTTAACTCGGATTTTGAGATTTATGGAAGAAAACTTAAAGATCAAAATCAGAGTCGGATTCTGTGGGAGCAGACTAGCGCGACTACCTTTTTTCATAGTCATCATTTCAGTAAAAAGACATTCACTGCTGGACATAGGCCTCCCCCAAGCATCGCCACCCTAATCCGTCCTATGCGTCTCGCGTCCACTGGACGCCCGCAAACGGCGTTTTTTATAGTAATTAATCTGAAGTTGTTCTAGGCGTATGAGTTTTCTATAAAAAAAGGGTTTCTATTACTATATTTCAAAATTTTATAGTAGGTAGGTACTTAGACTATGGCGCAGACTCCACCGCACGTCAGTTTCGAAGACCGCCACTGAACTCAGTCGCCATGAAATCGGAAAATATCAAGAAAATAAGTTTGATGGGTTCAAAAACCATTGACGCACGGTTTTGATTTAAAATATCAGCTTACTATACATTGTATTATCATGTTGGTCCAAACCGAGAAATGGATTTATTCTTTGAAGTAATTTTACATTACATACGAACTGAAAACTTAATTTAACGCCATTAGTAAACTACATTGCGACACAATTAAAAACAGCAACTTTCGCTCAACATCTTTAATCTTTCAAAGACGATACCTTAACGATCTTCAAAAGAAAGAACATTAACAACTCGGGGAACTAAAAACAGTTAACCAAAGAGTAAAAAGCCAAACTATAAGTAATTACGTACTAGTTTTAAAGATAACCCCTGCCAACAAGCTCACAGTTCCACTTGGAACAGTAGTTTAAAGACGGTAGATAGGAGATTAATCTTTTGTGAAATGGATGGCTGGATGCGAAAAGCATAGTTGATGTGGTGACACTTGGGGCAGGCCAACGTCCAGCTGACCCTGACCCGTCACAAGGGGACCAAGGGTGCCATACACGGGGTCGTTTGGCACCCATGCGCTGGTTTGGTCCCTAGGGTGGTCACGGCGCACAGTGTGTTCTGGTGCGCCGTAGGTGAGGGGTTCTCCCCAGAGGAGGGTCCGGTGACGGACAGCCGCGGCGGGTTCGCGGTGAGTGCTAACGCGTACCCGTGTTCCCGCCATAAGCGGCACAGGAGTACACCGTTGAGTTTTAGTGGGTTAGAGTCCCACATAACTGCGCTGTCTCCCCGTGGTAGCGCAGTATGCATGAGCATTTCTCCACACTAAAAAAAAAAAAAAAAGGCCAACGTCCAGCGGAAATGTATTTCGGCTGAAATTATGATGGTGACTCCAATACCATCAGGTGAGATAGTGGTCAAGAGCGAGAATACAGAAAAAAATACCTACTATTGGATGTGATCTTTCTTAATTTATAGCTGGCTGTTACTTTCTGGCCGGTAAATCTATTTTACCCCCGATAAAATATGAAGCATGATGTGCCGAACGTGTGCTGAATGAATTACCAAGATCTACAAAATAATCCTTCTATCTTCAATCTGCAATATCACGTCAATACAAATATAACAGTGCATGACAATCAAAGTGACCGTAATATTTTAATCACAAAAATTCAGGAATGTCAAGTCATACTGACTGTTAAAATATTGTGCCATTACATTATCCATTCTTAGTACTTAAACAAACATGTATATCTTTATCAATCACCAGACACAATTGATAATTTTAATTCATAAAAACAACATGTTTTCGCTTATAACTATGACTTGCTGGAACCTATTCATATACAGAGATATTAAAAATAGCAAGACAGGTACATTTTTATCAATGAATTCTGGTCATAATCTAGTTACCACCTATCGATTTAAATATTTCAAGATTGTTGAATGTTGATGTTTTTGATGATAAGAGCCGGGTTGTTTTCCAGTTCCGGCAAACAGTTGAATGATGGTTATAAGTGAAGTCTTGCATCAGCAATTGATGTTTTGTTTGGTCATCGTCATCTACAACTTCACTCACGGCTGTATTGGCCTATGTTATTGTGCCAATCCCCACGCTCCTGTGCCAGTGCCAACCAGGTTCTACCTCCTACAGCAACAATGTTATCCACCCATCTCACCATCGGACGACTAACGCTTCTTCAAATCTTTAGACACCACTCGGTTACTGCCTGTCATCACTGACCTTGTCTGATCTATTACTATTCTTTGAGTTCATAATGGATTTTTCAAAATCTAGAATGATCTTTCATACACCACGCGTATCGAAAAAGCTTCGGAATCCACACTGTCACTGTTACCTGTCTGCCGCAATTGTGCTTTGTTAGCTCCCGATGACTTCTAGGGAGACCAACTGGTCCCGCCATCTTTAACTGGGTTTGCCGCGATTCCTTCTGGCTGTGGCAACGCTTCAGCTCATTGGGCATAGGAACAGACGTTGGTCATGTCTGCCCAGTGCTGCTTTAACTTTGCGGCTTTATGAGCAACGTCTGCGATCTGTGTCCTTCAGAAACGACCGCTGTCAGACTGTGGGTAGACCTAGACAAAACAGTGTAAAGCCAGACGTTGTGAAAACAATGATAGTGCACAAAATCAAACATAAACAGACTCGTGAACAAAACACTGTTTTGGTAACGGTAGTCAAAACTGTTTTGTCTGGTTATCAAATTATTATTATTCGACGATCAATTAAAAAAAAAAATATGTGTATTATGTTATTAACCTTCTGGAAATTTTTATCTGAAAGATTGTGAAAACTGCATCAAAATCGATTAAGTACCTATAAATTACTAGCTCCTGCCAGCGGCTTCGCCCGCGTGAAAAGTGTTTTATCATCCCAAAATGTAGCAATGTGCTTTACCAGATTATAATCTATCTCTGCACCAAATTTCATCCAGATCCGTTCAGCCGTTCTGGGGTGACTGAGTATCAAACATACATCCAACTTCCACATTTATAATATTAGTAGGATAAGTAAGAGTAAGATTTAAGTAGTTTAGATGAACGAAAAAAAAACATTACTAAATGACTTATAAACAAATAAATAGCTAAAACGGGGATAAAACTTACACACTCTGACCACATTAGTCCCCAAACGAACCTCCCCACATTCCACCCTATAGCTTCTCCAAACAGATGCATATGCACCCCACAATTCTTCCATCTGTGACTACTATTATCGTCTCAACAGTGTCCCGGGTGGCTGGCTCAGTGAAATATTTCCGTCGTTTGTCAATGTCACCCTCCTCTTCCAACCCCCCTTCACCCGTCTCTGGAGGATCGGACCAGCTCTACACTAATTGGTAATCAGTTCGGCTATTAGAAAATATTGGCGCGCTTAAATCATGATTTTGTGCAGACATTCGGCATGCTGATTTTGGAAGGAAAAACAGATTGTTTGCAATTAGTTGTTGTTATTATTATTTAGTTTTTATATATCATAATATCACGCCTATATTCCCCGAAGGGTAAGGTAGAGTGCACCTGTTACAACCCATATTTTGCGCGTTAGATATTTTTAACCGACTTCCCAAAAAGGAGAAGTTTTCTCAATTCGACCGTATATATATATATTTTTTATGTGTGTTCGCGGATTACTTCGTCGTTTATGAACCAATTTTGATGATTATTATTTTATTGGCAAGAAGATATCCCAATGATGGTGCTATATACATATACCATATGGAAACCAGGGTCTGATGATGGGATTCTAGAGAAATCGAGGGAACTCTTCAAATATTATAGACATACATATAGCGATTTTGGTATTTTCATTAATAATGCAATTATTTGCACTCAGAAAGTATCATTTGGTGAAGTGGAACTGATGAAGAAGACCAAAATGGCCAGTGGAACTCTGAAATAAAACAATGTATCCTAGTCGTGTTTTGGCCTATTGAAATCGTCATGAGATGTACTTTGGCTATAAATGATTTTCATGTTAATTGTAGGTACCTACCGATACTAAAAACAGGTAAATAAAAACCTTTTAACAAAAAATCAAACCGACTTCCAAAACAAAATACTACAATGTGAAAAATAATATTCTTTTCCGAAGTCGGTGTCGGATAACGGCAAACAATGGGTACAAAAGACAACGACTTTGAAAAAGAAAGTTCTTTTTCGCTTTGTAGTGTTTTGTTTTGGAATTCTGTTTGATTTTTTGTTATTTTTTTTTAAGTCCCTTGAACTAGGTCACTAGCATTTTTAAGTTTTATAATATCTTTAACATTATAAAATCTCGGATCTTTGGGAGACACAAGGGTGGTCATCTTGTTATTTCTTGCTTACTACGTTTTCGGTTACTTTTCGAAGTATTTGCGTAAATATCCTACAAAGCAGGTTATCCAAGAGCATAGTTTAGCAGAGTATTATGGCAATCTATGGAGGACATTTGATGAATTTTCTTGCTGGTATAAATGTTATTTCCATATGGGTTCTTTCTTTTTATATGGGAGATAAGGTTTATTGCAAAAACAAACATGGCTAGTCAACGTTATTTTATAGGTAAGTTCCTTCTTACCTTTAAAAAATACAAAACAAGTTTTGTTTCATCAAGCCATAAAATCAAACACGTTTAAGGGTCAAACTTAAGAAATAACGAAGACAAGAGGGGTAAAAATGTAGGGGAGGAGGGTGTAATTAAAAAGTTACACCCGCAGGGTAAGTGTGCGCAACTCAACGACAGCTGCGTTTTATTCCTTATTTCTTCAAAAGGGGATGAAAAAATGGCTGAAAACTTTGGCCCGTAAAATATGAAAATCGCCTGATTTTGTTTATGGTACTTATCGTTGAAACGTAATCAGTTTCTCGAGTAAACAAAGCCTGTTCACGTATATTAAAACTTGTACTTCGGATAGGTTCTTCCCTTGTTGTGGAAGAGACTATGGGCTAAATTATGGGCTCACCATCAGCCTTTTTAATATTCCCACTGCTGGGGCACAAGCCTCGTCTCTGTGAGAATGGGAATGGGCCTTAATCCACCACACGAGCCCAGTGCGTTTTGATGGATGTCACAAGTGTTCAAATTTTTGGTTCCAGGACAAGCCGTGGTGGATTACAGTCCATTCCTTCCACAAAGAGCAGGCCTGTGTCCCAGCAGTAGGAACATTAAAATGCTGATGATGATGATCTTTGAGGATATTAAGTTTTCTTCGCTAACTTCATAGCTACTAACAACAGCAATACAAGCACACAAGTTTCGACATAATAATAAGTAAGTATTCGTGTGGTGGTTTTATACATTAACTCACAAATAGACGATGAACAATGAACTCGTTTCATTATAACATGAAAGGCAGCGAAAGGGCTAATAATGATACCGCAGATAAACACCAACGTAAAGATGGGGATACACTGAGACTTTATATAATTTCATAAATTATGTTAAACATAAGAAGCCTGTAAAAAGACAATGAGCAGTGGCAGGCTGTGGCAAAAAATAACAATAGCATCGAATCATTATACAATATTTATTTGGTGCGAATTTCAGGTACTAGGAATTCTATATTTGGAAAACTGTTCTGTAGATAATCGAGGCTTTTTTAATTAGGCTATTTTTGCGACGAAAGATGTGGTGACACTTTTCCTTAAAAATATCTATTTCTGTATGTATTTTTAGATCTGTTTCATCATCATGATTATAATTTCCTTCCCTAGGCGTAGCAATCTTAACCAGGTCATCGGTCCACAACGTGGGAGGCCTTCCAACGCATCGTCTTCCTGTTTGTGGACGCCATTCCAGAACTTGCAGAACTTGAGCACTTTTTAAGAACAATTTAATATCTAATTTGTCTTAATTCATCGTTGCATTGCCGTGTCGCACCTTTATGCAAGTGCATTCAATTGTTAAGAGATGATTAAAACCAAACATTCGCTTGCTGAATTCTCAAAGCAAGGTGCCATTTTTTTTCAAAACGACATGCCAAAGAGACGAAGGTAGGCAGAATGATTGTCTTTTCATTGATCCCTATTCCCCTCTCCTCCCAGTATGCCCCTATCTTCAACCCGTGAGTATTATTTGGCGAGTTATCAAGCAGCTTTGTGCGACGCAAATTGTGCGCGCGACGTGTAAACAAGTGACGAGCGGTAATTAAACTGTGCTCATCTGTATCACCTGTATTGGATCATCACAACAGAGGTATTGTATTTTATCAGAGGAAATAATAAGGGAAAAAGAAGAAATTGAAAAGGGGTAATAATATCTCATCATCATCATTTTATCAAAAAAATATTAATTAAAAAAAACAAAAACCTGACTTCTTAAGAAGCGAACAAAAAAATAGACGTAAACAAGAAGAAAATCAGGCTGGCTGTGCACTCGGAGGATACATATTCGCGAGCTGGCCAGCCTCCGACTGCACAGCATGATTATCTTCTTGTTTACGTCTTTTTAGTTCGCTTCTTAAGCAGTCAGGTTTTTGATTTTTTGTATTAACTTTTATTATTTATAACTTTATAGTTAACATATTTTTTCGATTTAGGTACATTTAAACATATAAGTTTAATAGATTTTAGAAATCACCTCTTAAACTCCTTTATTTTGATACACAACAAGATGGATTCCGAATAAAAAAATTGTGCTCCATAATATGGCTCCTCAAAGCCGCATTTTTCTATTTTCTAATTTTAATGTAGCCAGTGACACTCGCAGTGTTAAGACGAATTGATTAACATAAGAATCATCAAAATCCGCCAACAAGTTTGGTCTCTAGAACGCCACATAGGAACAAACATACATACATAGACTGATAAAGACATTAACAAAATATGTCCAAACGCAGAGACACGCTGATAATTATTCTTACTGCACTAATCACCGGTAAAAAATTTAATAAGTTTGCACGAATTGCAGGGACTAAAAAAATGTTTGGGGATCTCAAACTATGGGGATCAATCCCTTACGTTTTGGCATGCCGACCATCGTCATCGTTCATGGAGTGGCACTTTGTATAGAACCTCTTAACACACAAACCAAGTAGATATTCGATTGCAATTGCTGTTGCGTGGACAAGCTGAAATGACAAAGATTATTTCTATCTTACTTCTTGCTTCTTATCTTATCTTATTAATATTATAAATGCGAAAGTTTGGATGGATGAATGATTTCACGGCATAACTACAGAACGGATTTTGATGTAACCTAACAGAAATACAGTGGCTTCGCCCGCGTTTTTGTTAAAAATCATCACACACACAAACTTTCACCTCTATAATATTATTAGTATGTATCACACTTTTACTACTACTACTAGAATGCTATTAGAATATAACATAGCCGTCAGAATAACACATAGGCTTTGATTTATAAAGATTTTGGGCGACGTACTAATAACACGCGGGCGGAGCTACTAGTTTCATAAGGCTAAGTTAAACCAAAGCATCCTTTTTTGGTTTAAGTGTATATGTTTGTAGTCTTAGTTAATTAAGTATTTTGTACACTGTATATACTTGTATCTATGTAAATAAAATAATATTATTAAGGTAATTAACTAAGCATTCTAAAATATATCAACAGTTTTTATGCTGTAGAAATTTTATAATATTTAAAAAAAAAACTCTTCACAGAAAATACCGATCCACAATTGATTGAGAAATAGGTGAACATACTTAAAAAAAAACATACAGTCGAACATAAAACGTCCTCCTTATCCAATTCGAAAACGGCTCTCTCACTAAATTACAGTAGATTCTTAAAAAAACATTGAATGCAAAACAAGCCACATTTTGACAAAGATAAACTTCCTAAAAATGATCCCTTCAGATTCGAAAAACAAACAGAAAAATTTATGCATTGTTGTACTCCTAAGTAAGGGAAGAGATGGGCTTGTAAAAATTAGGTCAGTTGAGGTTGAAATGATTAAGTGAAGTGTATTAATAAATGGAGTGATTGATGATGGAAACGTGAGGTATTGTGAGGGCTGAGGGCTGAGTGGGAGAGTAATGGTGGAGGAAATGCAAGAGTAGATTTTATTGTGAAATGATTGCTGCGACAGTGTTTCTCTCCTGGGGTTATATTTTAGGGTCGTATGTGAAATATTGGCTGTTGTGTTTCATTATTTATAGAACTTGTTACTGTCTCCGTCGAAACTGAATATAGGCGAATCTGAATTCATAGTCTTGCATATTCCATTACGACTTTTTTTATATAGTGGATTTTCTTTATTCCTCTATCTACTAAGCTAGTTAGTTAGTTTGTTGAATTCATTTTATTGTTTCTCTGAAACAAATTATATTTTGTTGAGAGCGGTGGCAGTTGCAATAAGGGGCTCGACTAAGGATTTCTCGTGGGTTCTAACTCAAGCAGGCAATTTATTTCATCACCATTGCTCTCAAACCTGTGAAGGAAAGCATCGTGATGGAAACGGCATGTCCTAAAACCGAAGACATGTCATCCATCAATTCACACTGGGCCTGCGAAGCTTCCTCACATGGAGAGGAAGCCCATATCCCAGCAGTGGAAACTCTATAGCCGAAATACGCATACTTTATTTACTTTCTTCAATTCCTTAATTATGATTGACTTCTGCTAATTTACCATACAACTCAACAGAACTTTTACAGCCCAAAAAGTTGACAACTCAAAGCAAACGGTACTCATTAAAAATACAGTCGTCTAAACATGTCGTCGACAATCCAATGCATAACGAAAAGCGCGTGAAATAATTTAATTTGTTACGTAACATGTTACGCGTGTCAAAGTTGAGAACTTCGCAACTGTTACAAGTTCAGAGTGAAAAGTGTAAGCGGTGTTATTTACGACTTATCTCACGGTAAATTGAGATGGCGTGTGTAAGGGTTTAACGGGACAAAGTGGGGTTATATTTTTTGGAATGAGTTTTCCTAAATTAGGGTTAACGAAAATTAGGAATAATTATCTAAATTTTCTGAGTACAGAGTAGAGAGAGAGTCAATATTTAATTAAACGTATTTACGTAAAGCCAATATTTTTATTAGTTATCCTATTGGGAGCCTAACATTCTACTTACTAACATATAAAGGCTAAAATTAATAATATAGACATAAGAGGGATCACCCCGGAAAAAGGTGACCCTTCCTAGCCACTCATATGGCAAAAACTCAATTCGCGGTTAGTTGCAAACAAAAGGTTAAAAAAATTAGGGCCGTGTTAGCTACTAACTCGGAGTTAGTAAGATAACCGAAAGAATTAGATAATAATTACAGGAAAATAGACTATTAAAAAAATAAAAAAACCGGTCAAGTTCGAGTCGAACTCGTGCAACGAGGGTTCCGTACCTACCCACTGTACCGTTATTTTTTTATTGTTCATTCCGTATCATTTTTATTGATGGCTAAGTTTAAAAGATATGGGCAAAATTTAGATTTTTGCGAAAACTTGTAAGTATCAAAATTTACCTCAATTTTCAACATTTTATATTTTTTGATTTTTTCTTTTTTTTGTGCTGTAATAGGGACTCTATACCTCATTATCTAGTATAAATTTCAACTTGCTAGGTCCACCCGTTCCTGAGAAAATCTGTGGTGACACACGGACAGACAGACGGACAAATACATCTTATATGGATTTTTTTTTATCTTTTGGGGTAGGAACCCTAAAAAGAAGTTATTAAGTGTCAATGTTTCAGAATTGACAACTTATAACCAAAAGGGTGATATAAGATAAATAAGGGTTTAATATAGAAAGAGAGTTAGAAAAAAAGATCAATCGAACAATATCTGTTTAGCCACAAGCCCCTTTTCCATAACCAACAAATAATTTACCCCTTTTTTCTGACCTTAACTTTTCGGGTAAGATATTCGCAAAAATATTATTTCTCTCTCCCAAAAGAGAAGTGTAAGAAATACTTACCCTCACATTATTTATAATGTTCGGGAACTACCCTCCGTATCCGCGCCATATTTTTATTTGTAAATCAAACTGTATAGGAGAGGAATGTTATTTTCTTGCTTGTAATAATATGTTCTAGGTTGGGTTTTATCAGGTGACTAGAATTTTGTATATACTAGGAGGGATCAAAAAGTAGTGAGAACGACATATTCCTTGGTAAGAAAAAAAAATACTGGCTGGCATAGCTCAGATACCTATTTGTAATATTAATAAAGAAAAATCTTCGATTCTCTTTTGTTTTTTTCTGAATGTAGTTATTTGTTTGCTTCGTGTCGGAACGTGTTCTCGAACATGGAGAAAAACGAAGTGTGACCCGTTATTAAATAACACTGTTTAAAAAATTTTACGACGCAAAAGATTCATTGTGATTTGAAGGCAACATTAGGAGAGTCTGCGCCGCCGTATTCCACTGTCGCAAGGTGGGCTTCTTCATTTCGAGTAGGGAGAACGAGCACGGAAGACGAACATCGTTGCGGCCATCCATCGACGTCAGTCACCCAAGAAAATGTTGCGAAAATCGAGAAAATTGTATTGAGCGATTGAAGAAACGGGCATTTCATACGGAAGTATTCAAACCATATTCAAACAATCTTTGCATATGAAAAAAAATTCCGCAAGATGGGTGCCCAGAATGGTAACCGACAGTCAGAAACAAAAGCGACTTGACATTTCGAAGATATTGTTGGACAAGTTTAAAGAAGATTCTGAAAAAAATTTGTCTCGTTTCGTAACAATGGACGAAACATGGGTCCATCATTTTAATCCCGAGACAAAACAGCAATCTTCGCAATGGAAACGGCCATCAACACCGACCCCGAAGAAGTTTCGTGTTGTGGCATCGGCTGGCAAGGTTATGGCCTCTATACTTTAGGACTCAGAAGGGATATTGTTGATTGATTACCTGGAGCGTGGAACCGTATTATGCAGCTTTCATTCCCAAGTTGAGCAATGCCATCAAAGAGAAAAGGGAAAGGGAAACTTTGAAGGGGCGTGCTGTTTCATCACGACAACGCACACGCGCACAGGTCGGCAGTTGCGATGGCTGCCATTCAGCAAGCTGGCTTCGAATTGGTTGACCACCCCCCTTATTGACCAGATCTGGCGGCTAGCGATTTTATCTGTTCCCCAAATTGAAAAAATACTTAAGGGGAAACAGGTACGATGACGATAACGAGGTGATGGATGCCGTGGAGAGCTTTTTGCAGGACCAAGACAAAACTTTTTTTGTGAAAAGGATTGAAGCCTTGGAAAAGCACTGGACTCGGTGAGTAGAGAGACTCGGCGACTATGTAGATAAATAAATTATTAAGTTATCAATATTCATTATATTCTATCTCATTCTCACTACTTTTTGATCCCTCCTCGTATAAATTAAATTATTATTCATGAATTATATGTATTTATTTCGGTAAATTGAAATTACAAGTTGTAGGTCATATAGGTCATAGGTTCGAACACAGGCAGCCGCTTTACTTTGTGTAAATTATTTCATCACCACTGCTCTCAAAACGGCGAAGGAAAACATTGTGAGGAAACCGGCTTTTTGATCTTAAAACCAAAAATTCGAAGACATGTGACATCCACCAACATGCACTGTGTCCCCGTGGTGGATAACGGCCCATTCCCTCTCACAGAGAGGAGGCCTGCACGCACAACGAACCAAATGCAAGTCTTAGTGCGGATAAGAGGTCCATCTATCCTATCTGATCTGTGTGAGTGAAAACTCTGAACCAGCTCAGAGGTCTCTTTTGAAGTCCAAACATTATCTTAGTAAGATGTATCTAAAAAGCACCATGCAGAATAGTGTCTCAGCCCTTTTGATGAAAAAACGACTTAAGACTTGAACTTATTCGCACCGACTAGTTCGATGAATATTACCAAGATTTGGATTTTAGAGTTAGGCCTACTAGAGTCATGGGCCTTGATAGACTCGAGATCTGATAACGTTTTAACAATGAAAGCGTTATAAGCTTGGGAATCTTGGCAACCAATATACATGAAGTGTTTTTTTGTTAGAATTGATTTTAGTGGACCTGTCAACAATCTGTATAGTCCATACAGATTGTTGACAGGTCCACTAAAATCTAAGAATATCTCAACTGTTATTAAAATAGTTACAAGAGACCTAAGGTCACACAGTTCGTGCCAATACAAAAGAAGGACAAAATACACTTAACAACTAATTTCAAAATCAATTTTCTCTCAATCTCGACCCAATTATAACGAGAAGTCCATCAAAATAAAAACCATATTATTTATAATCCCCAACTATGCCACCATTTCTCCTGAAATCCCCCAGAATACACCACAAGGACATTTTTTCATATTTTAATATAACAATATTGCGAACGTACGCCCAAAATCAATTTCCCCGGACTGGCAAGATTATATCCCTTGAAGCCTCTTTTAAATTAAAATAAAAAGAGAAAAGGAAATTCTTTACAGGTAAGAAAATTGTGGGCGCAATATGAATCGGTTGGGGAGACACCGTTACGTATTATTCTGAGATGGGAATTATTTTAAAAGCTGTCGTCGTATGTCTTAGCAAAATATAGTAACAAAATTACTAGGCATAAAAGTGTTTTGGTATGACAGAAGACTTTACTGTTACTGGCATTAATATTATCAGTCTATAATATTCCCCCTGCTGGAACGCATTCACTACTCGGGCCCAGTGCTGGTTTGTAAATATCTTCGCTTTTTCGGGTCTAGGACATGTCGGTTTCTTCACAATGTTTTCATTTACCGTTTTACAACCAGTGGTGATGAAATAAATTAAACGTCTGCTCGTGTTCGAACCCAAGACCTGCAGCTCGTAAGTCGAGGCCGTAACCACATAAGAATAAGCATTCATCCAGCTATGAATGCTTATTCTTATGTGGTTACGGCCTCGACTTACGAGATGAAGGCTTCCTCTTTGTAAGGCGGAGTGGGCTGTAATCTAGCATTCGGACCCAGTGGTTAATACATGTCACATATCTTCGCTTTCTCGGTGTTAAAACATGCTTCTGTTTTTCTTTACCGTTTTGAGAGCAGTGGTGAAAGCAGTGGTGAAATAATTTACAGAAAGAAAACGCCTGCTTGGGTTCGAACCCACGATCTACAACTTGTAAGTCGCGGCCATTACCACTGGGCCACCACTGCTCTCGTACGTCACTCTTACTAAATGTTAATTAGTTACTGATCAACTTAATCGATTACAAAATTCCTCTCACAACCAACATAATTTAACATCCATCCACATAAAAAAACTATTGTCCCCTACCCACAACACAGTCCCACGCTAACCAAACTGTACAGCCTATTAATCGAGGCACTACTGCCAACAGATTGTCGCTAGAGGGCGTAAACAAAGTCATTTGTTTCTCACCCTCACTGATTGCGTAATTAGGACGCATGCTGCCTGATGGGATCAAGATTACGTGCGGATACCGCGTTAATTTTTATACCTATGTTTGTAAAGGGGAGTGGAGTAATGGAGGGGTTGCAGAGGTGTGTGGATTTGATACCTGTATTTTTTTCTTAATTAGTCGTGAGTTTATGTATGTATTAATGATGATCGATTTTGTTAACTAACTAACCTGATAGGAAGCGATGATGTTGTCGAAAATAGCGCACACTGGCCGCGAAGTAACTTGTTTGGGCTAAAAAGATAGAACACTCATTACTTCACAACTCAGCCGATAGAGAAAGTTACATTTCACGGGCAATAGCGATTCCTGAAATTACAAGAATGTATGGGCACGGGGTCCACGCGTTAAGAAAGAAAACTTAGTTCAAATAAATATCACTAGATGGCGCAATATGTACTGATTTGTTATTGGGTTGTGTGTTAAATTAACATTTTCTGGAATTTACTATAAAAATTCTATGTTCAATCAACTGTCCTAAGCACAAAATTATGAAATATTGTGCTCTTAATTGACATTTCAAAGATTACGGATCGGTACGGTCGGACTCGATTGTTTAAATTTGTATTGTAATAATATATTTTTATTTCCATCAAGGTAGGTACAACAATTTCTTAATATAATAACAATTTAAATCTTAGTTTAGAGGCTGTACGCTGTTACATAGAATTATGGCATTCTCTAACTCCTAAACTAAGTCAAGCTTGTATTATAGGAGTTGTGAGCTGTTTGACCTAGACACAACCCTGAACCTACGCAACTATAAAACATAAACAAAGTTATTGCTTAAAAAATAACATAAACCTACTGTAAACTTATACAAAACGATATCAATAAATAATACTGCTTACAATTATACAAATAACACTAGACACCTTTTATACTTATACCTATTTACTTTTTAACTATTAAAAGTAATTCTGTTTGATCATAAGTCAAAGTTAATAATCAATTGTTCAACTTATGCTTTAACTCACGTTTGTTTAAATTGTATATTGCCAGTATTTTATTGTAATACAGTTTGGTGCAATGGAACTGTAAAAACGTGCAAAAAATTGTATAAAACAAATCATTACTGTATTTGAAGAATACTATATTCAAGAACCGAGTAAAGCCTTTTACTTGCAAGTCGCTGCTAACACCATCCATCTGTCGCCGTGGAACGAAACCGAATGCGGTCGATGTACAAAAACTAATCAGTTTAATCATACGAAAAATGCTAGTTATGTCGGCACGGTTTCTTTGTATGGGATGAAGCATCTGTATGCTATTATTATATTATCTGTGGTATGGGATTCACATGCGCCAATTGAAATGTCACATTGGGCCCTGGACATAGGACATTCCATCAACAGAAGCATCACGAAAGCGATTAAAAAATGACAAAAATTTATAGCGCTATGGAAGAGTCAGGTCATCAATCCCTTAAAATTTTGGCATGTCAACCATCGCTATCCCTGATTGAATGAATGACATTCAATCAGGGATAGCGATGGTTGACATGCAAGTCACGACTGAGAGAACTTACCAACGCAACACTGCCCCGATGCGATATACCTACCTAGACATAACCACACAGAGTCTTTATTTGACACTGTTCCCAAACCACAGCAACTCCTGAAAGCCAGAATAAGCAGTGGCGACCACCAGAAAGGCGCCAAGGCAATGAAGCTCGACGAAGTGCTAGAGCCTATAGTACAGCCAAATTTCTCCAACTATGTTTACGATACAAATAAAAAAACTTTTTTGCAAAAAAATACTACCGACTTCCAAATAAAAAACTACAACTAAAAGTCTTTCGTAGATACCAATTATTTGCGATATGGACACCGACTTCCAAATATAAAGTTATTATTCACTTTTTAGTTTTTTATTTGGAAGTCGGTAGTATTTTTTTGCAAAAAAGTTTTTTATTTTTCCCTTTTTAGTTTTACCTACCTAATAGGCAAGTTGTTTAGTAAGTACCTATTACGCCAGAAAAATTACCCGAAAAACATGAAACTTGAACATAACCGGTTAAATAAGAGTTCTGCGTACCCCTTTCAGTATACTGGCGTGATGTTATGTTATGAAATGGTATAAACAATAAACAGACATGCTATTGAAGCAATCCCGAATGATTTGCCGTTATTTATTGAAGAGTTCTGTTGTATATCTCCGAAGTTCTTCATCAGATCTTTAACAAATTAAAATGGGACCAATTTTGGAACATGTTCTTTCAATCAAAAAAAGAATTTTCAAAATCGGTCCACAATTGGCGGAGATATCGGTGAAAAAACATAAAAAAAAAAAACATACAAGAAGTCGAACATAGAACCTCCTCCTTTTTGGTAAGTCGGTTAAAAAGGGGCTAGCCTATCGCCATAAACCGGACAATAGGCGCCCAAGGCGATAACTCTAATTTTGGGAATAAAAGTCAAGTAATTTGTATAAATTAATTACTTTTTGATAACGCACACGTGTAAAGAATGAAATCATGGACCTCAAAATTCAGTCAGTGGCATTGAACCTTCAGCTATTTCGTTTATTCTTTTTTGTTTATCCACGCGTCTACATTAACACCAGGTCTAATTCATTGACCTCCAGACAAAATAAAATGAAGAAAACCTTAAGTTTCTTAGCAACAGCTGTCGATAATGGCTCTAGTCCGCCCAAACGCACTGAAATATACTTGGGTGGCATTTAGACTGGTATCAGTAATTATAGATTTAATTGTGTTTGTATGTTTAATGTTATTTTTTTTAATACTTATGCATTTTTACAGATTTTGAGGAAACTTAATTGATACAATGTAAGAGGATGGCAAGTCAATGAAAGCCATCATTTTATTCTTGTTATAAAAATATGTCTTTCGAAATACGAGATTGACGTGGAGTTACAGACACCAGTCCTGCATACAATACAATCGGTACAAGATCTCTTCTTTTTACCCGACTGCGGGAGGGTAATGTTTTTCGAGCGTATGTATGTACAGTACAACCATTTTCTTAATGTTCCTTTGGCAAACATCGCATTTCCACTATATAACCGAATGCTATTTTTCCTTGTCCATCAATTATTAGATTTTTCGTGTATAATAATTTTAATTCAGAACTAAGGACTTTATTTTTGTTTTGTTTCGATTTCCGTGTGATCTATACAGAACTGTAATAGCAGTTTATGCAATGGTCATATAATAGGAGTTATTAAAACACGAGTGTGGGTTTATCACATGAGACGAAGCCCAATGTGATAATAATAACACGCGAGTGTTTTAATACCTAATTATATCCTAATTGCATACACTAATTTATCTTCACTTATACAGTTGAAATAAAACAAAAGTTGAAACGGAAAAAATATGTGGTATGGCGGGCAACTTAGATTCTATTGCGAATGACTGCGCAGCCCGCGCATCCATAGCCAATGACACTACTTTTCTACATTAAGGCAATGAGCCCATAAGCGCCAAAAATTAAATGTGCTATAAAAATTAAAAAGTTATTTTATGATGCAGTTGTTTGAAAATCGAAGGAATATCTTGCACTGTAATGGTTTTGTTTTTAAATTTTACATATCCACGAATATAAAGTGCGTGTTTATACAATATTTTTTTAATTCATATTTGATACATTACGTTGCGAGTGTAGATAAAACTATTTTCCTATTTTTCTTTAGCAGCTTTCCTCCTATTTTTAAAATGAAATATATAAAAAGCCGTCATTTTCGTTATTTTATATCATTAAGCGTTGCATTGCCATGGCTGCTTACAACGTTCCACTTTCGCTCTGGGATCGTCTTGTTTTCGAAAGTGAAGAAGAAACCAACACCTCATTACATATGTGATGAGTAGTAGGTTTCTTCTTCTTCTTCTTCGAAAACAAGGCATTTTCCGAGTTTGCAAGCAGCAGCTGGGTGATTTTGAAATCGCAACTACATCATCTGAAAACTGCAGAATATAAATCGAAAACCTCACACAAAGCCCGAGGCCAGCACTAGTATAACACAAAGGCCGATTCCCTATAAATCACACTTGGTGCTTCATACCAAGCAATATTTTTGGCGCGCAAAAGCTTTGCTATATATTTCTGAAATGTGAATTTTCCAATGAAATTGTACGTTATTTCTATTCTAATGGGAGGATGAAAGAAAATATATTTACTTACTTATCTGAGGAAGTTTATTTCTTTGTGGAAAGATATTCATATTCCGATTTCTTGAAGGTATTTCGATGGGACAAAATGGCCTTGGGAGATGGCAATATTTGGAAGCTGTCCAGTTATTTTTCTGAGCTATGTATATCTATAACCTGGCTATTTTTAGGAAAAGAATACCAATTCAAATTTTCTAAGGGTATCGTATAAGATGACTCCCTATATCCTAAATCATTTTCTCCACTCAGCACAATCAACATCATATCATATCAGCCGAAAGACGTCCACTGCTGGACATAGGCCTCCCCCAAGCGTCACCACATTGACCGGTCCCGTGCGTCCCGCGTCCAGCGTATCCCTGCAGCCTTCACCAGGTCATCGGTTCACCTGATGGGAGGCCTTCCAACGCAACGTCTTCCGGTTCGAGGTCGCCACTTCAGAACTTTTCTGCCCCATCGGCCATCCGTTCTGCGAGCAATGTGCCTTGCGCACTGCCACTTAAGTTTGGCAATTCTTCGGGCTATGTCGGTAACCCAGGTTCTCTTGCGGATCTCTATATTTCTGATTCGATAACGCAAGGATACTCCGAGCATAGTCCTCTTCATTGCCCTTTGGGTGACTGTAAGCTTTCTGATGAGGCCCATTGTGAGCGACCACATATCAGAGCCATAGGTCATCACTGGCGACACACACTGGTCATAGACTTTTGTCTTTCGTCTAGACTCAGCACAATACAATTTATAATTTCATCATCATTAGACATCGGATTATTATGCATATTGCTTGTTTGCAAACCATAATTTTATAACGTTATTGCACATTTTTGTACTTTATTATTGATAGTGCTTATTTCAGTACTTAAATGTATTAGCGGTGTTTATTATTAACTAAATGCTGTTCTATATAAAACCCCAGGTCTGGCCTGAAAAGGTTGCCGCAGAAATGGCGCCAAATTTCAAGTTATATCTAATAACTTCAGTGGACGTAGTCATTTTCATCCTAATATAAAGTAAAAGACGTCACAAGTTTGCTCTAGAAAATCTAGAAAAATATTTATTTGTATTTTGTCATAAAAATTACAACTGACACCTAAATATATTGTGACAATAAACATAAATTCTAATGACAAAAGATTTTTGTTAGTGCATATTTTGTAGTTCTTTGCCCCTTTTTAGTGCATATTTTGGCATTATGATAGTGCATAATAATTCGATGTCTAATCATCATCATCCACGACAGCCCGACTATGCCCACTGCTGAACATAATCCTCCCTTGTCTTTTGCCAATACCCACGTTTCAGCTTTACTCTCTTGCAATTTGAGTCTAGAATGTTGGACACCCTCTCTCATTCATGAACTTTTCTGGTATATATTTTGAACCCAGATTTTATTGAGCCATATTAATCAATTCCCTTTCGGTTTCCGGAAGGTAACAAAGTTAAACAAACCGTGTTATAATCCGGAAAATAATTATGTTTCAATTTATTCAATTTCAATATATTCAGAGATCGTTGTGGCGTTATTCCAATACCGGTTGCGTGTTTAATGATTCACACTTTACCAATTGGATATCGGGAATGAGAATTTTAGAGGGTATTTTAAAATGGTCAACTATGGTTTGTAAATAATTACACACGTAACATTACGCACATGGACACAAATGTATTTATAGCACATCTTCATTTCGTTAGTTATTTGTACTAGGGGACGGACCTAATGCCATCAATAAATAATGAGAAGTCAGTAAGTAAAGGTTATTATTTAGGTTAGGTTATTATTGAATATGAATTTAAATTGATTTGATGTGTTGATATTGTATTTATTTGTTTTTATTTATCTTTGTGCGATTTTGTTTATATTATTAAATAATTTAATTTAAAGATGTTGTCTGATATGGGTTTAAGATCTGTTTTTTTTTTTTATATTAATTATGCTATTAATTAATAAATCTGATATTTGCATAAGCGTTATACTCGTACATACGGGTCCAAGCCTCTTTTCTGTGCGAGAAAAAGAGCGACCCCTTCCCTCCCCACGCGGGCCCAATGCAGATTGGTGAATATCACGAATCTGCATTGGGCCCGCGAATCGAATCTTTGAATCTTTCTTTAAAATTTGACTATTCGGTATTCCAACCGGTATCGGTTCCTCAAGATGTTTTCTTTCACCGTTTTGGGAGTAGTGGTATTGAAATATTTTTGCTATTTATAAGCTGTAGGTCGTGGGACCTACAGCTTATAAATCGCAGCCGTTACCACGAGATCACCGATGATCTTGCGTGAGTAATTTTGGAAAAGTAGATTATGGCGTGACAAATAGAGTAGGAACTTTAATAATCCTGACAGTTTAGCCAAAACTACACACTAAGTGTAAGCAACTCAATATGAATCTATTAGCATAGGCCTTAACCCATCTTGATAATCCCTTAATCACCCCTATGACACCCTAGGGAAGGCTTTGCAGCCTAGTACAGCAGTTACGTAATTAGATTCACGTTAACATGGTTCCGTACATTTTGTTCAGACAAATTATTATAAGATTGGACTCGGCTAAGTTGTGGGAGTGGTAAACAGCGACCGGCGAATTTTCCGTCTACACGAATACTTGTTCAAGCCGGGAGCTGAATTTGAATTTATTTAAACGTTCTTTTGTGAGTCTAGCTGTGCCCGCGGTTTCGCTCCCGTCAACTGCCTAGGGTAGGCAGTTGACGGGAGCGAAACCGCCCTAACCTGACTATCTTACTTACCTTCCTACATACCTAGTACCTACCAATTTCTTTTTCTAGTGTCATTCTTTCGCGGAGAATCTTGGCGGTGTTAAGAGCGGTGATTCAGAAAAATACGTCAAATGCACAACGCCATCTATCGAATATGGAGTTCTACTGTCCGAATTTCTAAATTGCGTGTGTTGTGATATTTTACTTCTTGAACATTTTAAATTCATTTAACTTTTGATAGAGTGAACCGATTGCGATGAAACAAAAACTATGTAATACTTCAAGTTAAGCACAATTTTATGTATAAAATTTATCTACATTGGTTTCGTACATTTTACGCACAACTAAACATACAAAAAAGCCAAAAATGTTGGAATTGGGTTCTGTTGGTTATCCTTTAACACCCTGGCTATTTTTTTATATATCATTTTACAAAAACGACTTTTCTACAGATTTATTATATGTATTGATTTTGTAGTGGGGGAATTATAGTGCTCTTGTTGAGTACGTTGTATTTGGAAACATTTGGTTGAGATGGAGTATCACCCATTAATAATGTACAAATACCTGTTTTTTGAAAAAAAAAAATATGAATATGGAATATGATTGGATGAGAGTAAATATAGAAGTATTACATCACACATAACTATAAGCCTATATCAACCAAAGGGTTAGACAGAGAGATATGTCTATTAGTCCAAGCCACATTTCATTCGTTCTGTTAAAATCCCATTGAAAAAAAATGAGGATGTGGGCTGTAATCCAAAAGTGAAATGCTTACCTTGAAAATTAATATATTTTATTAATTTAATAAATATAAAGAAAATCATACTTTATGACAGCAACACAGAAAAACAACAAAAAAAAACCATAAATTTGAAAAATAAAAAAAAAGTATAAAAAACAACCAAAGAGTACGTAACATCCTGCCCCTCGTGCAGCACTGCACCAACAGTCAAGGGTTAAAGAAGCCTTATGTGGCAAGCTTTACAAGTTTTTTGAGGGGCCGGCGTAATGTACCTCCGGCCGTCGCAACGTCCACCACCCTATTAACGCCGTCTTTTCCAGGGAACACCTTCACTATACGGCCTCGTGGCCATGTCCCTCGTGGTAGCGATTCGTCGACGATTATAACCACGTCTCCTATCAGGAGGTCTTGACCACGATTTCCCTTAACCTGGTTTCGTGTTTGCATAGTCGGCAGCACTTCGCGCACCCAGCGGTTCCAAAAGTGATCCGATAACTTTAATGCTTTCTTCCATTCAGAGCGTCCGATCAGGTCACGGTCTTCCAATGTCTTTGGCAGGGTTTGGTTCGATGAAGACCCGATGAGAAAGTGGAACGGTGTCAACGTGGTTGGGTCATCTGGATCTGTGGACACGTGCGAGAGTGGACGTGAATTTACGATCGCCTCGGCTTCTGCTAACAAAGTCAAAAATGTTTCCTCTTTGGGATATCTTTCGTTCAATGTAGCGTTCAGCGCTACTTTTACCGTCCTGACGAGGCGTTCCCAGCATCCTCCAAAAGTAGGCGCCGCCGCTGGGATGAAACTCCACTTAATGCCCTTTGTGGCGGCAAAATCTTGCACATCATTTGTGTAAAATTCGCGTAGAATCCTGTTTGCGCCAACGAATGCGGTTCCATTATCCGAATATATAGTCTGCGGAATCCCGCGTCTGGCAAAGAAACGCCTGAGACCCATGATTGCAGAGTCCGCGGATAGGCTGTGTACCAGTTCCAAGTGGAGGGCCCTGGTCGTGAGGCACGTCAAAAGGGCTACATATCGCTTTTCATGGCGGCGTCCAACGGTTATATTGACAGGACCGAAATAATCTACACCAGTGAAGGTAAACGCTCGCTGGTGATGAGCTAGTCTTTGTGGTGGAAGATCTCCAGTGGTTGGATTAAGCGGCTGTGATTTACGAATTCTGCAAAAGAGGCATTGGTTTGCTACAGCTCTGACCGTGTTGCGAAGTCTCAACAACCAGAATCTTTGCCTTATCTCATTTATCACGGACTCATGATTTGCGTGACCTGCTTTGCGATGGTAATATTCTACCAATAACCGTGCGACTGGATGGCGACCGTCAAGTAGGATCGGGAAACGGGAGTCGGGATCGATGCCTTCTACGGCCTTTATCCTACCAGCCAAACGCAAAAGATTATCTTCTCCCAGAGAGGGCGATAGTTTGATGAGGCGGCTGCTTGGAGGAATTGGTTTCTTGTTCAAAATGCAGAGAATTTCTTGCAAAAAGCTGTCTTGTTGAACCAGCTGCAATATGTGCCTTTCAGCGGCTTTTATTAGGTCGGCACTCAAGGGTGTAAGAGTGGTCGACGTTGGTGAAAAGTGGGGGCGAGGGTGAGTTACCCCACTGTTTGATTTAAAATTTCGAATGGTTGCCAAAATATTTCCAAAAACAGCCGCAGCTTGGTGAACCCGGGCTGTGGCACGCAACAATCGTAGCCAGTCACTGAAGCGAGCTAAATGCGCCGTGACAGGAGTAGGTAAGGCTGTGCTTAGTGAAGTCAGTCCCACCAGCTCGTTCCGCTGACACTTAAGCTCTTCCCGAACTGGTGCGACGCTAAGTGGCTCCGTGGGCCAGTCCTCCGGGGATTTTAAAAGAAATGATGTGCCGCAAAACCATCTGTGTGAAGGTTCCAAATGAATTGGGCGCAATCTGGTTGCGTCATCAGCGACATTCAGATCTGTCGGTACCCATCGCCAATCTTTGACCGACGAATTTTCTAAAATTTCACCTAGCCGATGGGCAACGAAAGGTCTAAACGCTCGCGCATCACTGCGCAACCATTGGAGGACAGTCATCGAATCAGTCCAGAAGAATGTACGCACTGACTTTTTTCGATGGCTCTCCTTAATGACAAGTGCCAATCGAGAAGCTATCAAAGCAGCTTGAAGTTCCAAACGTGGGATCGACATTGGTTTCAAGGGCGAGACTCTGGCTTTGCTTGCGACGAGAGTGAGCTTGATGCTGCCGTCAGGGTACATCAAACGCCAATAGGCAACGCAGGCGTAAGCAAGCTCACTTGCATCTGCGAAGACGTGAAGTTCTCTGTGAGAAGGCTCGTAGCCTTTCGCATTTGCATACCAACGCGGTATCTTCAGTAAAGAGACTTTTTTCAGATCTTGAAACCATTCGAACCATTTGGATGCTTCTGTTTGTGGGAGCTCCGTGTCCCAATCGATATAAGATCTCCAGGTTTGTTGAAACAGTATCCGTCCTTTGACAACTATGGGTCCTAATAAACCTAAAGGATCGTAAACGCGCATAACGTGTGACAGCACCTTACGTTTTGTCAGTGAACTAGAGACTGTTTCAATTAAGCCTGTTCGAAAACCCAAAACATCGGCGGTAGGGTTCCATGCAATACCTAGGGCTCGGATGCTATTATTAGATTCGCCAAGATCAATTTCCAACGGTTGAGTGGCCCTGAGGTCCTCAGCGACTAGGTTTAGTGCCCCTGGCTCATTGGAAATCCATCCTCGCATCTCAAAGCAAGCTGCATTGTGCACGGTCACAATATCTGCCGCTAACTGAGCTGCTTCGTCAACGCTATTTTGTGAGTCGATGTAGTCGTCCATATAATGACTGAACAAAATAGCGTCCACGGCTCTTGGATGTGTATGTGCGTGCTCTTGAGCATTTTTGTTTTTTATAAACTGTGCTATAAAGGGGCTACAACAAGCACCGAAAATGACAGATGTCATCCTAAACTCCTTTATGACATGTGATTTATCTGGTCTCCACAGATATCGAAGAGCGTCTCTGTCCTGCTTTCTAACCCGAATCTGAGGAAACATCTCTTTGATATCCGCGGTCATTCCGATGCGACCCTCCCGGAATCGAAATAGAACCTTAAGTAGCGGCTGGAGTAGGTCAGGACCGGAGAGCAGTAAAGAATTCAGGCTGACACCTTCATTCCTGGCTGCTGCATCATGAACTGCCCTGAGTTTTCGTTTTTGAGGGTGGTACACACCAAAATGTGGTAGATAAAGACGAAAACCGCCCGATTTGCTGTCACGTAAGCCGTCAGGTTTGACACCACAGTGTGTGTAGTATGTATCTGGAGCACATTCCTCTGCATAACCCCGCGCGATCATGTTGTCCATGAACGCATTGTATGCTTTAGCAAACTCGGACTCTTTAGCCATACGTCGTTCTAAACTTAAAAAACGTGACATCGCCTGTGGGTAGCTGTCTGGAACACGCTGTATGTCGTCGCGCCACGGCATGCCAACTTCAAACCGACCAGTAGGCAAACGTTTGGAAGTCGCTTCCAAAATGTTGACTGCGCGCTGGTCTTGTTTACTATGCAGAGTTTCCGTTTTAGTTATGCCTATAGAGTCGAGTTTATACTGTTCCTTAATCAACGATTCTAAATTGTCATCATTGTTTGTATCCATGTGCGTATTATTAACAAACTCAATCAACTTCGTTTTGCTAGAAGCAACGCCGTATAAAGTCCAGCCCAAAGCTGTCAAACAGGCAACGGGTTCGTTCCTTCTACCAACTCGAACTTCGTGGTTGATTGACAAATGCCAATGTTCAGCTCCAATGAGGATAGTTGGAGTTGCGTCGTCGTATGTCAGAACGTCAACCAGATCGGACAAATGTGAAAAAGACTCAATCGTTTCACGCTTGACCGACTGCGGACGCAAACACAAAGATTCCATAGATCGAGCATTTTTTATTAAAAACGTTTTCTGTGTGTGTCTACCTTTAATAAAAAAGTCTACATATGATATTGTGGTATTTCGCTCGAGACCACCTATGCCATTTACCGTTATGATCTGTTGTGGCCCGGTCGCTCCTATCAGTTTGGCGATGCTGGAATCTATGATAGTCGCGGTGCTTCCGTCGTCAAGGAGCCCGTACACGTTGCAGGTTCCAGCAGGGCCCGAGACTGTAACTGGTATTATTTTTAAATAAGCACGAGGGCGAAGAGCCAAAATAGTATTCGGTTTTTGTGCACCTGTCAAGGTTGTAGACACAATCACTTTTTCACCGGTCGGTTCAGAAGCATTTGACGTAGGGTGCGTATTATGTTCAACAGCTAACGGGTGTGTAACGGTATCTGTGGCTTGCTCGTTAAGTGTATTGACGAGCGGTGGTGATGGCTGCCGGTGAAGAAGCGCGTTATGCCGGAAAGGGCAGCCATCAACGCCACACGGATTCACTTTGCACGTTTTCCACAGGTGTGAACTAGCCTTTAAGCACCTATAGCAAACCTTTGCTTCACGCAACCACTGCCATCTATCGTCGATGGGCAAAGATTTAAATTGTGTACACTCCTTAATATTGTGATCTTTTTTGCAAAATACACACTCTCGTTTTGTTGTAGACCCGGCTTTAGGAGTATGTTTTGACTTCATAAAAGCATTGTGAACATTTTCACGCTTTAATGGTTTGTCAAAAGAAATATTTAGTTGCTGTTGTGTCGCACTAAACTCGGGTGACATACCAAAACGAATGTGTTGATCTAACTCACGCTTTAAAAAGTCGGACAGAATTTCTAGTTTCGGACGTCCTATAGTGTCCTGTGCCGCAAAATCTGTCCACCGAATTTTCATAGTGGGGTTAAGTTTCCCAAGAAAAGCGTGGAACAACTCAGGTGAAGTCAGATATTCTAAGTGGTTCAATAACTTTATTGTGGATATCGAATTACGTACCCGATTAGAAAGGATTCCGAGTTCTTTGAGATCGTTACCTAGACGGGGAAGGTTTTTCAACGAATTAACCTCCTTGTAAACGATGAGCTCGGGGCGCGCGAAGTTATCTTCGAGGGCGCGCATGACTTCCTCCGGGTCACTCGTCGACATCAACAGCGCCGCCACGGCCTCACGCGCGGGCCCACGCAGCGCAATGTCAAGTCGGTTTATGTTATCTAGCGGAGAAAAATTAGCTTTTGTAACATTGTAAGTACGTTTGAACTGTAGCCAATGCAAAGTATTGCCGTAGAACTGAGGCAATTCCAGTTTCTTTACACCGACGGCAGAGGCGAGAGACTTTGCGGCGGCCGCGGTATCAGCTACAGCTTGTAAAAGTGTAACAGGTTGGTCAAGCTCCGTAGAAATGAACGGGGCCGTACAGCCAACCGCCTCGGATGCTTTAGTGACATTTCGTAAGGGTCGTGTTTGTTTAGTGAGACGGTTAATAGGGAGTGCAGTTGTCCGCGTGGTCATCGGTAGGTGTACCGAGTGACCGGGGGGTGTGCCAGGAGAACCTTGTTCACATCCTACTGCAGTGACGTCTCTATCAACACAGCTGTCAAGGTTATGATTTTCTATCCATTTTTTAGTTCTATCTACGCTCACCCGTGTAGAGCTCCGATGGCTCGCTCGGCTTCCTGCGCTTGTAGCGTCGGCATCGATAGCCGCCAGCTCGGCTTGCAACTCGCACTCCTCGACCTGGTGCTGTAACGCGGCGAGTTCACGTTCGCGTTCGCGCTCACGTTCGGCGAGTACCTGCTCGCGGTCGCGCTCACGTTCGGCGAGTACCTGCTCGCGGTCGCGCTCACGTTCGGCGAGCTCCTGCTCGCGGTCGCGCTCACGTTCGGCGAGCTCCTGCTCGCGCTCCAGTCGGCGACGTAGGACGAGTGCTTCTGCCGCTACTTTTTGTGCTCTCACAGTTGCCGACGAATGTGATGAGCGGCTTTGCGCGGTGTGTTCACTGCGTACGCTTTTGGTCGGCAAACCGGAGTTATGAGGCTGAGGTATAACTGTGCCGGGGGCGGGATTGGCCGACATAATTTTGCTTTTGCTACGGGTGATCATACCTAACTAGGTGGATGAAAGCTAATGGAACGAAATGAAAGTAAGTGGGTGACTATGTTGTGATAAAAAATAGGCACTGAAAACTAAAACGAAGGACCAATGAAAAAGATGAGGATGTGGGCTGTAATCCAAAAGTGAAATGCTTACCTTGAAAATTAATATATTTTATTAATTTAATAAATATAAAGAAAATCATACTTTATGACAGCAACACAGAAAAACAACAAAAAAAAAACATAAATTTGAAAAATAAAAAAAAAGTTTAAAAAACAACCAAAGAGTACGTAACACCCACCTTAACAGGACGAGCCCAAATAGTGTGTCTACTTTCACTAGAAATGTTTGTTCAGTGTTTTTGGAAAAAAATGGTCATTGAACCACTAACTGTAAAGAACATTCTAGTATATGATGATGGAGGCCTCTATCAAAAGTTTTGTACCAACTTATAGTTACATCCTTTTACTGGAGCAACCCTAATAGTATTATGTATTTATTAGACAGGATTTTTATTCGCAGAAAAGTGCTTGTGGGAAAGAGCACCTGCGCTGTTCTTACACCCAGACCACTACAGAATAACCATAATTAGATGAAAATTATTCGTCGTCCCGAACTCCCGGCCTAACCCGTCCCCGTCTGGAACTTTAAGTACTCAGAACTTCTCCGGAATTTACATTTTCAATGCGAAATTATGTCCTCCGATGTCCCGGAATAAACGGTAGCGGCACTTATGCAAAAATAACCAGCAACTAAGTACTTGTACAGGCTATTAGCAAGCTTGCTGATTGACTTGAAAAACAGTTGAAGAAGTTAGCTATTGCGGCGAATTGCAGAGAGCTCGAGAGTTGCAGAACTGCAGAGCTCGCGTCTGATTTCAAGCAGAAATTTATTGAAAATTGTTTAATTTGTGACCGCATCGGTTAAGTGAGAAGTACGGTAAATTGTTGAGGTTTTGTCTTCAGATATTTTGTGGTTTTGCGGATAACGGGAGAAGGTTAAGGGTGTATTGGTTGAGAGGTCTTTATAAATAATGTGGGTTGGCTGTTGAAGAATACTGATTGTAGACTACATTCTTGAAAAGATCAAGTGTTTTTATTATGCGTTCAGCGTTGAGTTTTCCTCAAAGAGCTGTTACCGATAAAGCATTACACGTGGAAGTCCTACCATGTGTAACACGGTAATAACTCAAGGAAAACTCAACGTTGTTTAATTACTTATCAAAACAATGATGAATTAATATTTAACCGCTTGTTATATTACAACACAACGATATATATTAATAATAACTTGTATTTCATCTAATGATCACCTTAAAGCTTTTATTAAAATTACTTAAGCAATTTGATAGGCACTTATTAATTATAAGAAGAATACGTACACTTACGCCTTTTTTACCCGATTGCCGAAGGAGGGTAATGTGTTTATCAGTCTATGTATGTATGTATGTTTGTTCCTATATGGCGTTCCAGAGACCAAACGCTTTGACTAATTTTAAAGATTCGTACGTCAATCGATTCGTATTAACCCTGCGAGTGTCACTGGCTACATTAAAATTAAAAAAATAGAAAAATAGCTGGTTTTGGCGCCATTTTTTTTTCATCCAATCCCGTCGTGTGGGGTATCAAAATAAAGGGTTATAAGAGGCAATTTAAAAAATATATAACAATAATAGAATATTTATAATTCGGAAAAAAATGTTAACAAAAAAGTGTTAGACAAAAAAAAAAACATAAAATCAAAAAACCCAACTGCTTAAAAAGCGAACTAAAAAGACGTAAACAAGAAAAAAATACATGCTGTGCAGTCGGAGGACACATATTCGCGAGCTGGCTGACCAAAACCAGATGTATCCTCTGACTGCACAGCATGATTTTTTATCTTGTTTACGTCTTTTTAGTTCGCTTTTTAAGCAGTCGGGTTTTTTTGATTTTATGTTGTTTTTCCATGGTTGTAGGCAGAAACTAGAGAATTTCATCTACTACAATCCTTACATAGTCCTTTTGATTCATGTAAATTCACACATCTAGTCATACACGAACGCCGGTTATTAGTAGGCTTTTCTGAAGTACATCACAAATAAGATCCGGTGTATTTCAAATTGCCATATTCTAGAAAATTCCTTACCCAACAATAAGTTGGAGAGTCTTATTTTTAGTTAGAGCACAAAAGTGCTTGTGGGCAAAGACACCTGTACCGTACTTACACCCAGACCACTACAGAATAACCATAATTATTGGATATTGATATATGGAATTTTCCATAAAACCAGCCATCCTGAAAAATCACTTAATGAACAAAGTCAACCGACAGTTTCCAAAGAAAACACAAAGAAAGAATGCAAGTAGCAACTTGCAGACTTGCGCAAGTCGGCACATTGTCGAGTGCTAAGTATTTTAGCTGTCACAAGTTCTTGCAAGCTTCAGCCACTTCAATAACATGTTTTTGTTGGCTTTCCAAAGAATTATTTCATAAGTTTGAGGACTTTGGTTTTCAGAGATTCTTTTGTGTCCTTTTATTTGTTGAAATTTCATTAAATCTGAGGATATGCCGTCGATAGACATTGCGAGCATGCAAGTTTGTTGATATGAAAAATATGGACTTATTATGCTGGATCGTTACATTACGATAGAGCTCTTGCCAAGGAGTATTACCCAGCTACCACGTTTTGTTCGGGGAAAAGGAGTGTCGGTATAGCATTGGCCGCTCTCCCTATCCCCTGCGGCCGTCTACCACTTAGACGGCGGAGCCACTGACATGACCTGTCACAGAAGGTCCAAGGGCTCCATACATGGGGTTGTCTGGCGCCCATGTGCTGGTTTGGTCCTTATGGTGGTCACGGCTTGAAAAGTGTTCTGGTGCGCCGGTAATGGGGGTTTCTCCCCAGAGGAGGGTCCAGTGACGGACAGCTGCGGCGTATTCCCTCCATAAGCGGTACAGGAGGACACTGTGGAATTTTGGGGGTTGGATTCCCACATAAAAGCGCTATTTTCTAGTGGTAACGCATTATGCATGAGCATTTCTACAAGCAAACAAAAATTGTAGATGTCGGATAGAAAGTCGCTCCATGTGATGTACTGCTACTCAGCTGTATCCAGTTATACCGAAAGCCAACCTCAACGTGGTCGGGACAATGCTAGGCAGATTGATTGTTCATTGGTCGACATTGCCCGATAGTCAAAAGCCTTATATTAACCACATAGAAAAGTTTTTGTTGGCTAATTGCATTTATTTAGTAAGTGATTCTCCTAGGCACGATAGAGGCTCTAGACATGTGTCAATCGATGTCATCGATGACGATTGTCGAAATGCCAAAATGCTAAAAAAGGGATTTACCACGTGACATTTTCATAGCGTTTAAAGGTGAACGCGCACTTAGACGCACCGCACTCGCTGCACGCGCCGCAGTCATCGCATTTTATAAATCTTTATATGAAATCGTATGCAGCCTCGCGCACCTATCCGCGCCGCACGAGCCGCACGAGCCGCATTTCAGCAAAATGCTGTAGGTATACGGATTCCACCAGCGCGTGCGGATGACGTCATCAGACTCGGCGGGCGATGCGGGTGGCGCGGCAACATGATCCGTATCCGTATGAAAATATAGTTCAAGATGTACAGAAGTGGATACAATGCGTGCGGCGCGTTCGGCGCGGATAGTGCGGGGCCAAGAGAAAATGCGATGACTGCGGCGCGTGCGGCGAGTGCGGTGCGTCTAGGTGCGCGTTCACCTTAATATTCTCATACATTTTTCCAATTGCTATTGCTACACTTTCGATGATACTTTCTTTGTGAGTTCTTCTCCACAACAAGCTACTTTTCCGAATGCACGGTTGAATCAATTTTTATTACTTGTAAATTTTACTTTTTAATTGTTTGACGTTCAAAACTGCCGCTTATTGGCCTAGTTGAATTTGACTTTGACTTTGATAGCATATCACTTGTCTAGGGCCTCTGGTCATGTTAAGAGGTTCGTCCCATTAGACCCTTGGCCAACATAAACAGTAATCCATTATAGGCTTGCGCTTGACCACTATCTCACCTGATGGTAAGAGATGATGTGGTCGACGATGTAGCACGCTTGCCTAGCAGAACCTATTCACTCTTGACTTAAATACTCCCAGGTTGTAGCTATCAGGTAATACAGACTCCGGCAGGGAATTCCACGCCTTTGCTGTACGCATAATAAAAGTATTCCCAAAACCTTTAATGCATATGCAGACTTATTTATATTTAAATGAAGTCAGCTATGTAAGAAAATTAATTGCAAGTTCCATTACTTATTTTTGTTGGCCCACACGGATTTTAACCTGTTTTTAAATTTCTTCCAAAGGAAAGACCAAGAGTAGCCACAGTTTAAGTTGAATTGTTCACATCGTAGACGATGCTACCTACTCTAGTGACAATTACCACACTAGGGACTAGGAAAAGATCTGTTCTTGGCTAGGAGAAGTTTCATTCCAGTTCTAACAATTAACTAAATGTAAAGTTTGTGTGAGTCTCTTACTCGTCTTCAATTTTAAATAATAAAGGTTTTGTCGTTTGGATCGACTGACTTAGTTTTAGACTAGAATAACACAATAATTCCAACCTCTTATTGTAAAACCTAGTCGGTTAATTTATTTGTTTATCAACTAATAATTAATCAACCGGTCATCTGTCCATCAGACCGAATCGGATTAGAACAATGGTAATTTCTATTGTGTCTGGAAATGGACAGTTGAAGGTGTAATTATCTCACCTGGTTTTGTATTCAATTTCACAACTTTTTGCGGTAGAAGAACTGCTTTATAAGACTTGTTCTTTTACATGTTATGTTTTTGATAGAATCAACTTATCCTGTTATGCTTGTTCACCATAACTAACACCTCCAAATAAATCTCTACAAAAGCCACAAAGCAGTTCTAAGTGTTAGAACATAACAAATCACATCACAAATCACATCACAAATCTCATCACACTGTACAAAATTGATTCCACGGAGCCCAGAGGCTCGGACAATATTTTTCAATACACTTTATTCCGCGTGATTTTTTATGGTAGCTCATAAACGTGTGTTGTGACCGCGAGATGACGTATATGTCCGGTGTGATTGATGCCGCAGCTTCCTCACTGTCCGTTCATGTAATTCACTTGCTTTGTCCAGTCTTGGGAGGATTACCTTGGTCGAGAAACTGTTTACTCATTTGTTTGTTTTTTGTGTCTTTTGGGAGGGTAAAGAACGCAATATTTTCAGTCCTGTTTACGAATGTAAAAATCTCGGGACTGTTTAGCAACTTCTTCATTGTCGTATTGAAAGCAACTGATTAGCAGAGGCTCTAGGCCAGGGATTCCCAGGCGTCGACATAAACGAAAACTGTTTTTGGGGTCGACTAGTCCTACAAATCGACCATTATTAATTAATACAAGTTCATATTTGAAACTTTCAAGATGCTGTACTTATAAGTTATGTGAATGCTTATTGTGAGAATGACTAACATTTTAGTAGGAGTATCATTGTTGTACTCAACAAATCGATAAGTGTGCACAAGTTCGTACAAGATGAAAAACTCGGCAAGTCAATAAGCGGATTTTCAAGTAATTTGGCTATGGGAGTCTCTGGTTTCAGTTCATTTTGGAAAAAGGGTTTCTTGACCAACATATTTTGGGAATTCCTGTTCTAGACAAAGACTCATTCTATCAGCGATGTTGATTGTCGAAATGCCAAAATGTTACAAATTGATTATGTGACATTTCGTTAGCTCTTGGTAATCCTATAAATTGTTGACATTTTACCAATTCCCAATCGCAACGCTTTGGTTGATAGTATGTCAGTTGTCTAGCGAAACATTGTCAAGGTTTTTATAAATAAGGGCTATATATTCAGGGAAATTGTAAAGATTGTTTAAATGGCATTTATGAGGTGTAAGAGGAAAATGTCATGAAGAGCAAGGTGTTTGAGAACAGATTAATGAAAAGGAAAATACTTCACAGTTTTTTTGCCCTCGTTGGTACTTATTGTTTGAGGGAAAAAACTGACAAGTAAAATTAAATACCTTTTAAAGAAAAGAAAGAAAGGAAAATATTTTATTTGTGTAGATACAAGAGAGAAAAATGTTTAAGCGATCTCCAGTAAACATTTGAATCAGAAGAACTATTGATATTTGCAAGATTCATAAAATATGTTTTTTCATTTCATTTCATTTCATTTATTCATAAAACAATTCAATCAACCATAACGTCCTCAACAGAGAAATTGTCAAGACAAAAGTAAAGATTAACAACAAACCTACCGGAAATTAGCTCCGTAGTTTTTCAAGACACGTTGCCAATACTTAATGCAAAGAGTAAAAAACAATCTAGATACTAAGTTCTTATTCTATTCGGCCGTAAAATCACGTTCAAGCCTAAAACAACACAGGAAATTGGTTTCTACAAAAAATATAGCGATTGTGGATCTTTTGGGCTTATTAACTGTGAAGGATGCTAGACTGTAATTGATTCACTACATGAAAGATAGTTTCTTTCAAACAGAAAAGGAAATAGGATTGATCACCAAGTTATATACTGCCCGTAAAGATTTTCAAAGACAAAAAAAGTTAATTTAAAAAATCAAATAACCCGAATGCTTAAGAATCGAACTAAAAAGAAGTAAACAAGAAGAAAATCATGCTGTGCAGTAGGAGGATACATCTGGTTTTGGTCAGTCAGCTTGAAAATATGTGTCCTCCGACTGTACAGCATAATGTTCTTCTTGTTTACGTCTTTTTAGTTCGATTCTGAAGCAGTCGGGTTTTTAGATACTTTGCATTGACTTTCTTTATTTATAACTTTTTGGTTAACCTTTTTTTTCGAAATATTTAATTATACACTTAACCATATACGTGTTATATATTTTTGAAATCACCTCTTAAAACCCTTTATTTTTTTACACCACATGATGGGTTTGGCAGAAAAAAAATTGGGCCCTCACAATATGGCGCCCAAAATCCGCCATTTTTCTTTTTTACAACTTTAATGTAGCCAGTGACACTCGCAAGGTTAAGACGAATCAATTGACGGAAGAATCATCAAAATCGGCCAACGCGTTTGGTCTCTAGAACGCCACATAGGCACAAACATACATAGACTGATAAACATATTACCCTCCTTCGGCAGTCGGGTAAAAATGACAGCCGAGACTATCTGGCTGGCGGCCTGTCATTTGTACATTCATCCGTTTGTTTTTTTTCTTTTGTGTATTTGGTGACAATGGCGTGTAATGGACGGTTACCTTTTCACGGACAGAACTCGGTAAGAGTCGATTAATCTTCTGTTGATTGGGGAGACTGGGGTGACTTGGTCCTTCCCGTAGGACTTGGACATCAAAGTTATAAACCCACTAAACAGTATTGATTGATTTAATATTACCAATCCTAACTCTAATATTAATGCTACTTTTCTGACTTTATTATTTTAGTAGAATTAGAGTAACCATTATAAAATATTCAAGTGTTTAGTAGCTTTATAATTTTTATTTACCAAATCTCCCGTAGGATCAAATATCCCTAGATATTGTTTTTTTTGTATGGCATTCGTCATGCTCAGCGCAAATAAATTATTTTTCTTCCTTTAAGCTGTTTATACTAATTTAATATTTATCCCCTTATTTCCTAATCAAGTTATGATCTTTATAAACAGGTACACGAAAATATGAATGAATTAAGTAACCCGAAACGTAGCCTTATCGCCGGCCGGAAAATCTAATTTCATACAGCGACCTTTCCTGAAGGCGGCTGTAAGGTCATTCGCTTGTCAGGTCAGTGAACCGTGGTTTAAACTTTACGCCCAGGTGTTGGTGTAGGCCAATAAACGGGGCTTGGTATAGCTTGTAGGCTTATTTTGTGCCTAGATAAAAAAAAAAAAGCTAAGTAGGTAATAACTAGAACTTTCGCTATTTTCTAAATAAGGCTACTCCGAAGGTCGTAAGGCTAGGTCCGTGAATTTCACACAAAAATTAATAAACACTCATTAATTAATCCCAAACAACAACAAATTTTCCCAACCATGGCTAGACGGATTCCAGTGTAACAGCTAAATACCAGTATGTACGTGAAAGGCAGTGGCGTAGAAAGTCATATTATAGGAGCCCCGTTTCGAAATTTCTTTGAGACAATTCTTGTAAGCAGACCTATCACGTGTATTAAGAATCCCAAAAAAGCAATGTAGGTAACACTTTAATGTCGTAAATTTCGTGATAAATAACGTTTACAATTCTACCAAATTGTTTTTCAAAATGACGCTAAAAAGGCAAGTAGAAAATTGCTTAACAAAACATTTCAAAACGAATTGGCCATAATGCCCTTTTCCTCATCTGCCTAGCCTTTTCCTTAAATATGTTGAAATCGGCTTCCAGTCTAACTGGATTTAGGTGAGTACCAGTAATTTACATGGGGCGACTGCCTATCTGACCTCCACAACCCAGTAACTGGTAGACACGATAACAGTAATTGGCAAGACTGGTGTCAGACCTCAGGCTTCTAACTACCCGTAACGACTGTCAAAGATCTTCAAATGACAGCTGGGACCAACGGCTTAACATGCTTTTCGTGCCTCGGGAAGCACTTTAAAAGTGTAGGTTCATAATGCTCTATTAAATGTAAATTATTAGAAGAAAGAGGTACGTATTATATTTTTCTTGAAAGACAATTTCGTTCATATCTTTTTGTATACCCCATTTCTATCTAGTCTACACTCGTATTAAAACTCAGCACACTTCTACCGAAAAATAGCTTGAAATATAGTTATATAAAGCTAAAAGTTAGAAGCAATAACATGTAACGATTTAGATACATTTGTTTACGAAAATAAAATAAAACAAACATCATTAGAGAAACGGAAGTGAGCAATGGCTTTTTCCTGTCGCACAACATAAATATGTATGTTGGCAGCATTGTGCGTACGATACGCTAGGTAGTGCCAACTGAAACAAAATATATTGTATTGAGATTCAGTGCCAGTGTCTTTTACATAAATGTTTATAAAATAATTCGATTATTTTGTTGAAATTAATGTTCTTCGTGGTGTTTCTCATACGGCAGAACGTTACGGGAAATATTTAACCGAATATTAGCACTAAGATAGAAACATTTCACAGCAAAAAAGTTAAATTTAAAAACCAAAAGCCCGACTGCTTTAGAAAAGAACTAAAATTATGTATATTTTGACGACACTGTTGGCGTAGTGGTTGAGCGAGTGGCTGCTGCACTGCGTGTCGCAGGTTCTATTCCCGCACGTAACAAATATTTGTATGGCATACAGATAGTTGCTCCGGATCTGGGTGTCTTGTTTGAGTGAGTTTATATGTTTGTAAACGTACCCACGATACAGGATGAAATACCTAATGTGGGGCAACGTTTCTAAAAAATATATAAAAATAAAATGTAAACAAGAAGAAAATCATTCTGGGCAGTCGGAGGATGCATAATTATGGTTTTGGTTAGTTAGCTCGCTGACTCCTTCCTTCCTCCTTTCTTCTTTCTTTGGTTAGTTAACTTCCTGACAGCGTCACGAAGTAAGTGTACTTTCTAGTACTTTCTATCAGCGACAACGGTTTCTAAAATCGTTATCTGTATTTAATTAGTAAATTAAAACAGATTAAATAACCTCATAATAATTGGATAACCTTCGATTAAAAGTTTCGGAACCTAAATCGAAATCGGAGGTTTAAAAACAAACGGCAGTTCCATCTTTTCGGAATTGGAATCGAACCTCCGTAAAATCCCTCTTCCTATTCCTCCTTCCTATCTTCTATCGGTTATTTCGAGACCTACTTTCGGGCAAGGTATTATTACATCTCTTTTTTGAAGTACACTTAACAACAAACTGCAATAGGTTGATCAGCACTAAAAGGTTGTAAGTAGCGTGTATGCGAGTTCATATTTAACGTAACTTTATACGTTAGGTTAATACTTCTAATACTCTTAGAGCAAATATCGCTACACTAACTCGCCACACTAAAAAGGTGGGCCAGAAAATCTATTTCTTACAAAATGCCAAGAAAAACGAACTATGAAATAGACGCCTACAAACAGTATGGCCAAATCATTGTAGAGAGAGATGACACCTTCTTAAAGCTCTTGCTAAAGCATACACGTTTATCATAAAGTTATTCACCCTTTTCACCAAGTTTTTTACTTTTATAATCTATTGGCTCGCGCTTGTCCACTATCTCACCTGATGGTACGCTCACTATCACGATGATGTGGTCGATGGTAAAGCACGCTTGCCTAGAAAAAACCCTTTCACTCTTGACTTACAGACCCCTAGATAGTAGCTATCGGGAAACAGACTCCGGCAGGGAATTCCATACCGTAGCTGTATGCATAATAAAAGTGTACCCAAAACGTTTTGTGCGTATGGGTGGGATGTCCACCATGTACCGATGACGCATAGCCATACGTTTTCTAGTCCTACGATGGAACGGGCTGGACGGAATTTAATCATGCTATGCCATCGCACACTCGCCGATAAAAAACCGACAAGCTGGCAAATCGGCGACGATGTTCAAGGCTCTGGAGCTTTGACTTGACAGTGCCTCATTTCCGATGAGTCTCTTGGCCCGCTTTTCGATCTACTCTAGTGCATCAAGTCAAAGTCAAAGTCAAATATATTTATTCAATTAGGCCAATAAACGGCACTTTTGAACGTCACATAAATTAAAACTAAAAATTAAAAGTAATAAAAAAAATATTTAAAAGTAATAAAAAAAAAAAACAAGTTAAAATAAAAAAAAAAAAATGATTCTACCGTGCATTCGGAAAGTAGATTGTTATGGAGAAGAACGCACAAGAAACTAACTTACACTTTTGAAAAAAATTGGTGTTTTACAATATTAACATACGTACATCCATTAATATATGTGAGGACGATGCACCCAGAATAGCTCTACACACAGGTATGAAGTATTAAAAAGCATTAACAGGAAAATTAATTAATTTGATAAGTAGGAACATGGTTCTCACATACTTACAAATATTACAAACATAGGTAAAATACCTAATTCAACAACAACGGAACAGTGTGTGAGTCAATTTCAAAAAAAATAAAAAAAACAAAACAATGAATACAATAACTATGAATGGGAATATAAATTAACAAATTTGATTTTGTCTACACCAAAGATTGCCCTATGGAGCAGGACCAGCATGTTTCCAAGCATTCTTATCTTGAATATAATCATCTAATTTGTAATATCGACGATGAAGTGACAAGAACTCCTAACTGACATTTTTGCGATTTTACTTTTTTTACGTAGATAGACTTTAAATAATTGTTTGCAATGAAATTAAAAAATAAATAAAGTAAAATCGCAAAAATGTCAGTTAGGAGTTCTTGTCACTTCATCGTCGATATGCTTGTTTACAAAGGGTGCTTTTAACTAAAGTTTTAAATTTACTTTCATTTAGTTTTAATATATCACAAGGTATTTTGTTATAGAATTTAACACAGTACCCCATGAAAGATGATTGTACTTTAGCTAGTCTGTAAGAAGGCTGATCTAACTTATCTTTATTTCTGGTATTACAATTGTGTCTATCACTGACTTTACTAAAGAGATGTATATTTTTCCTTACATACATAATATTTTCATAAATAAATTGGCAAGAAACTGTCATAATATTAATATTTTTAAACAGTTCCCTAAGAGATTCACGGTGACTTAACTTATATATGGCTCTGACAGCTCTCTTTTGCAATATAAATATGGATTCAATGTCAGCCGCTCGACCCCACAGTAAAATACCGTATGACATTATGCTGTGAAAGTAACTAATTAAAATAGACCAATCGCGCGGTTTCTACATCCGTTAACTGTCTTATCTTTCTAACAGCATAAGCGGCTGAGCTTAGCCGACCCGCAAGAGATGTTATATGAGGACCCCATTGCAATTTGTCGTCTAGAGTGATTCCCAGGAAAACTGTTTGATTTACAAAGTCCAGCTTTTCGCCATTCAATATGATATCGCATTCGGTACTTCTAACATTCGGCAATGTGAATCTAATACATTTGGTTTTTTTTTCATTTAGTACTAAATTGTTTGCCGTGAACCAATTTTGGACCTGATAAATGGAGTTATTCACGTCATCAAGATTTCGTGACCGCCGATCTATTTTAAATATCAAAGATGTGTCATCAGCAAACAACACCATCTTCGGTTGATTTTGTAGTAATTGGGGTAAATCGTTAATATAAACTAAAAAGAGGAAAGGACCCAATATCGAGCCTTGAGGCACACCCATTGTCATTTCAGACCCTAGTGAGTTTACGCCGTTTACCTGAACTTTAACTTGTCTGGCTTTTAAATATGATCTAAGTAACTCAAGGGCTGTATGTCTAATTCCATAGTGCTCGAGCTTCAACAATAGTGTCTCATGGTTAACGCAATCGAACGCCTTCGAGAGGTCGCAAAAGATTCCAATGGCGTCCTGTGCTTCCTCCCAGGCCTTAAATATGTTCTTTATTAGGGTGACACCCGCGTCAGTTGTGCAACGCCCTTTGGTAAAACCGTATTGTTGATCATAAAAGATGGAATGTTTGTTAAAATGACGCAACAATTGGTTGAGCATTAACTTTTCGAAGACCTTACTGAGAACCGGCAGAATTGACACTGGCCTATAATTATTGGCTTCTTTGCTATCCCCAGATTTAAAAACATTGGAACTACCTTACTGTGTTTCATGAGGTCCGGAAAAACTCCTTGCTCGACACTAGTGTTAAATATGAAAGCTAAATAGGGTGCAACAGTTTCAATGATTGGTTTACACACTTTTACAGATAGTCCCCAAAAATCTTCTGTTGAAAGAGAAGCTGGTATTTGGCAGATCCGTCCCAGAGATGGGAACAGTACTCCATGTATGATCACGTATTTCAGCCACCAACCACCCTTTCGCGAAACCATCCTTTCGCCATGTATTCCATCTTTTCACCAATGTATTTGAACAAGCCCGCAATCGTAGCGCAGATTTAAAAAAATGAAAGGGAAATTATCTACCTATAAAATTGACAGACCACATTAAAATAATCTCCAGCTCTTATTTCATATCGCAGAACGCATATTCTTAACTATTTTAAGTGACTTGGTTACCTAAATATTCCTACTTTCACCATCGCTTACACCTTATTTTCTGTAAAAATGGGTCTTCTGAACCACCGTACCAGCACCCAAACAGCTATAATAAACCAGCCCATTCCGGTTTTATCCAGTCATTACTGGCGCCTATAAACACAGGCGGCCGCTGCCACGTGACTGGACTATGTACGCCTATTTTATGGCCCCACACTTATCATGGAACTTTATACGTACACTTAAATATTGTACGTGCTTTCCGAGGGTAGTAATTATTTTTTTATCTTTTTGACTTGCTTGCCCGGTAGTGGTTTGAGCTATTCGTGTGGACTTCCTAATTTTTAGGTCTTTTCTTTTTGTAAACGGTCATTTTTTCTCTTGTGCTCGTAATAGACCACCCAAGAATGACCTCAGCTGGAATAATATTTTAATAGGAAGGGTAGACGAGCGTACGGAAAAGTGAATTCAAAGTCTTTGTTAGACACAGATTTAAATTAGGTACAGGTTGAACCAAACCTAATGGCGGCTCGATGCACTAACGAGTCGCTGTGCAGTAGCAAATCCATGAGAAGGGTTGGATACTGGGCAGCGAAAAACGATCTTCACAGCCGTCATTAAGTTTGAATCGATTTATAACTTAAACTCTTGAGAAATCACACTGATACATCGCAAGTTATTGAACCCGAAAGCATAACTACCTAGGGGATTAATTATCATCTAAGTTACCGCATTTATTTACGAAACAAAACATTGAATTGATCCAAATTACCGCTAACACTCTCTATTATGAACCAATTATCAGATCAACAACTGAAATATAATTCCTCTGAACGCCGAGAAATTCCTCGGGGTATTATATCAAATATGAATATCTTGATAACAGGACAAGTTTCTTATCTGTCAACAAATGGGCTTAGGGAACACTATTAACAACTTAGCCGGCAACTGGTTGGGATTCCTTTTATATGATTGTAAGATAATTTTAGGGATTTTGACTACTAAATATTAGTTTTTTATAAATATTAGTTTAAAGTTAATAAATAATTTTAAAACCAAAACCCGACTACAAAAAAACGTACTCTGTGAAGTACAGCAGTGGCCGTATGCCACCTTGCCCTACCTAAAGATTGTTTACTATCTACTGTTATAATAAAATTGTTATATAAAGCAAACCGGTTAAAATCATAACCGTCCTTTTGACGTCACTACAGTCGGGTTAAAGAATAATAGAGAACACGTATATCTAATTAAAAGAAGTAATCTAATTAAAATGGAGGTATTGTTTAAGAATCCCAGAAGATTGAACCGTAGATAATGAATATGTTTACAGCGGCTTATAATCGTTGAAGTGCCAAAATAGGCAAAAACGAAAACCTACAAATCCAACCTTCCAATTATTAAAGCAATGCCATTATCTTGTTTTTTTTAATTGAGATTTATTACCATTTTATAAATTTACATAGTATTAAATACTTAATTGAAAATAACTACCTATATATACACTTAAATAAAAATAAAACTATAACGAACGCGTATAAAAGAGCAAGGGTCATTGGGCGTCAAAACATTCGTCCACATCGCTGTCAAAATCTTATCATGATTTAACTTTTTAGTTAAATGGACTGAAAAAGAAAATTCATGGCAAGAAAACTCAATCTAATAATGCTCGCTTAGAACTTTACAGTCAAATTAGCAGCATCCATCTTGATATCACCTGATATTACACATAAAAATGCATTTAACATAATTATCTACTAAACTTTATTAAAGTAACAAATATATTAACATAAAATATAAACAATTGATTATTCTAAAAAAGGACAAACCTATATACCAATACAAAGGGGAGAGGGAAAAGGGCAGCAGCAGGAAAGCCAGCAAAAGCAGCTGGCAGCATTGCCACGTTGGATGGCAATGCTGATTCTCTGGCCGGAGAAAAGGCCAGCCCTCTGGCCACGTGAAGAGTCGACGAGCTTTCTACTAAACTATATTCACGATCTAGTCTACACAACATAACCCTACAGTACACACGCATATTCAATCAGGTAGATACGGAACTTATCACAGATCTGCCTGCCTTAGTCAAACAATAGGCAGTGCTGGGCAAACGACTCAGTCATTATTGTAACAGTGACAGTATTATGGTAAATCTAGAATTTAGACAATTATTCTGAAGTTGTTAGTGTTAACGCTGCTTAAATTAACGGTGTAAGTAGGGTTTGAAGTTTAAGTATTAATATGTTGTAGGAATAATATAGCAGTGTTTTTTTATTGTTTTTATTGATAGGCTCGCGCTTCACCACTATCTCACCTACGCGATGATGTGGTGGACCATGAACCACGCATGCCTAGAAGAAACCTATTCACTCTAAACTCCTAGGTTGTAGGTATCAGGATATACAGATCCTACAGGGAATTCCACTCCTTTGCTACACGCTTAATAAAAGTATTTCCAAAACGTTTAGTGCGTATGGGTGGGATGTCCACCATGCACCGATGACGGATCGCCATGATGGAACAGGCTAGAAGGAATTAGTTCATGCAATTCCAACGCACACTCCCCGAAATGTAACCGATAAAAAAACGAAAGGCTGGCAACTCCGCGCTGATGTTCAAGGCTCTGGAGTCTAGACTCGAACAGTACCTCATTGACCGTTTTTCGATCGACTCAAGTGTATCTAGCTGGTATTTGGCAGATCCGTCCCAGAGATGAGAGCAATACTCCATGCATGGTCGAACTTGCACTTGATATAAGTTGAGCAACTGTTTTTGCGTGAAGTACCGTCTCACCTTCGCGAGAAGGAGCTTTTGCCTCAATATATAGACCAAAATTTAGTGTCGATGTCAATGTAACACCAAGAAGCTCAAGATGGCCGTTATTGGCACGGTCACACCTCGAAAAGAAGGAGCCGGATAAGATTGGACCCTTTCAGCAGAAAAAGGACACGCCTGGGCCCATAACAGCATTGAACTTGACCAGATAGGCATCGCCCCATTTGGAGATTGCCTTTAAGGACAGATTCAAGCACCCAACCATGACCTCCTGGAGAGACCGGCTGTTAGGCCCAGTAGTGAGCGCGTCAGACACGTATCTCTCAGCAACAGTGCTGTCTTCAGCATACCCAAAGGTTTTAGCAGATTGTTTATGTGCATTTCTGACGAACAGAAAAATATTACTTACAAATACTAACTAAATAACGCTACTACGATCCTTACATGCACTTTTGCTTAGTTTACTTTCATGCACCAGGACTTTTGTGGAAAATAGTAGGGATTGTGGTATTTTGACCTCTTAATAGACAACTGACGACCCCAAAACCCTTCTGTGCAATGCCTGTAAGAGCACATCCCTGGCGAGATTGAAAAAGTGCTTCCTCTGAGGTTCACTGTACACGGTACAGTCGATATGCGGTACAGTAGGTACCTGCAATTTTTCATCATTTTTCAGGAGCATAAAGAGAGCCATGACTCGACGTCCTCTGAAAACATAAAGACCCTGAAACGCAGTGTTTTGTCTATACAACCCTTATAACCTACTGATTCACATCCCTGTACAAAACCTAATTGAGATCCCCAGTAAACAAAATGTCCACTTCAATTAAATTCAAATCAGGGACAAAGCCAACACCAAAAGCGGACAGCGGCGCGGACAAGGCGAGCGGGCAAAGCTAGCGAGCAAAGCTAGCAGCGGCAACGGGACAGTATTCATTAAAAGTTAAATTGGGATCGCCTTGTGATTGGCAACGCCATGTCGGGAATCCCGAGATACTTTGTTTTTATGGGGAAACTGGGTCATATGGGGTTGCTGTGACCGCCTCTATCTTATGTATAATTATTTTTTTCCTTAGTAGTTTGACAGTATAAGAATAGTTTGGTGTATTAAAATAGCCGCAAAGAGCAACTTTGATAAATATGTATTATAGGTACTTGGAAGTATCCTCCGGTCAGTATTACCGCCTTGCTAGGTTTTGCAGGACGTTGAAGCTAGCACGGGCACAGTTATTTTATTATTTAATTTTCAGCTTGAATAGTCCCACTGCAGGACAAATGCCTTTCTGCCTTCTATTTTGCCCGGTTTTAAGCAATTATAGACCAGCAGCCTAATTTCGCAAGTGAATTCGGCAAGGAAAGGGTTCGACCGCCATCAATCGACCAATCACATAGACGAAAATCCACTTCGCGACTCTCATCTCATCTTTCGTAATTAGGCTGCAGTCCTTTGTGTGGGTGTAATGTTCGCATAAATTACATATTATACAAAACGTGTTAATTATGATTCCTTTTGGTTCAGTCTATAACAAATCAGAGTATCTATGGGATTGCCCATCGACAAAAATTATGAACTTTGACACTAACTTTCATTCTCTATCTAACTCGGCAATCATTTATATATATACATACATCTTCGACATAAAAGTAATTTTATGCTTTCTGGCAAGGTTCAGGCTGTGCGTCGTATGCCATTCAATGACTGACCAAATTCAAAATGTCTATTAAAGTTACTGCGTTAATATCGCGCTATTACAATTGTATTCATAAAAATGTTGATGGCAAAACAATTCAATCATTTTTATATGAACTAAAAAAAATTATTGAATTGAAAAATGTCTACATATTTTTAAATGTAGCATTTGCTTTTATAAACACTCCCGTTATACAACAAATCTAGAGTCAAAGAAAGACACATTGTTCACCCATCGATTTAAAGCTCTGTTTTTCTTATCCATTCCTTCATCTAAAAATAATACTGTCTAACGTATATTTTCAAAGGCCAGGGGCCAGAGCCCTGCTAATCTAAGTTTTAATGGATATAGATGTCCTTCGGAAGGGCCCAAGTCCAACTTTCGACTGCCCTTGCGGACTAACTCGGACTAAGTTGGACTAAGAATTTGTGTGTCCTCTGGACTTTCAGAGTTATTTACATCCCGGGTGTGGTTAAGGTGTACCTTTGCAAGTGTTTGCATCTTGAAGAAACTTGAGAGAATGAATGGGATAGTAAGGTATTAAGTTGAGTCAGAGTTTGGCAATTTTTGAAATCTTTAAAAGCATCTTTTACAAAAGGCAGACAGCAGCTTTAAATACTTATTGTTTTAATACATAGTGTTATCATCATATCGTCTAGCCTTTTCCTAAGTTTATGTTGGTACCTAAGTACATCCAATATTACTCGACGCAGCTGAATACTTTACATGCAGCAACTGCCTTTCAGACCACCACAATCCAGTTTATAAAGCAGCTTTTCCTTCTTCTTCTTCTTTGTGTCGATGATTCCCTTCACTAAATTTTCTTCGACCACGCCTTCAGCCACGCCGATAGCCTTAGCGCTGGCCTTACAAAGGTCTTGCTTGGTGCAGGTGTTTTTACATAAGAAACGGGACCCACAGACGATGCCCCGTCTCCTGGATAGGGCATCGTCTGCGGGGTTGTTCCACAATCACACTGTGGCTTATTGGAGTACTCCCAGCTGACTAAGTCATGCCTACAGCGGCCCACTTGGCTTCGTAACTGGTTTAGGGATTTCCAGGAGAGCCATGTCTGTTTAGCAGCAGCTAAAAAGTCGTTTTATCAGGTGCTTTAGTAATAGGTTCCGTGACATTCAGAAACTTACTGGTATGTCAATACTTAGGACACAAAATGTAATAACCACAAAGTGCTTGTAATTTCCCATAATATTATGACTTTATGAGCAATCAATATGCCAATAGAAACTATTGAGCATTCCTAACACGTCTCCCATCCCTCTCATAACTTACAAAGTTATACAAAACTAATAACCCACATTCCAGTTCGATTCGTGTCATGAGCCATGTTGTAATGGTCTCCCGTCAATCGTGAACGGTCCTCCCACACAAAGGCACCTTTCCCGAACCCCGCTAATTCCTCACCAGCGGAAGGATTCTGAACTTTTATTGTAGTAAACCCATTTTGTAGGGTCGCACTTATTTTTTATGAATAGACGAGTATTTTGGTAAGGATTTTCCGTTTATAGCCCGAGGGGGCTTTTGAGTGGTTTCTATTGCCCGTTTTCAACAATGATTGTGTTTTGTTCTATTTTTGTGGGTTTTATTTACGGATCAATTTTCATGTAGACAAAGTCCGAAGAGATTTACTAGGATTCATATTTCATTGTTTTGTGAACCGATTTCGTTCCGACGGCTTTTTGTTTTTGATGCTAGTTTATCCAGATTCACAAAGATAAAATGGTTTTTACCGTAGCTTTAGGTATTATAAACCTATATCAACAAATTGCCCCCCATTTCAGAAATGGGGGGCAGTTTGTTGATATAGGTAAATTAAGAATTCGAAGATGAGTATTTAAATTTTTTACTTTACCCTGTAAACCTGTCATTATAATTATGACATTAAAATAAGGTTGCACTCGTTTTTGGATCCGTACCTCGATAGGAAAAAACGGCACCCTTATAGGATCACTTTGTTGTCCGTCTGTCTGATCCCTTTTCTCAGGAACGCGTGGAGGCTGAAATTAATATCAAATACTCAGGTCTACTGTGCCTTAAAGCTGTGAAAAAAACAAACTTCTAAGCCAACACAATCAAGCCACAGCCGTTTATGCCGCAAATTTTCGACACTCGCAAGGGAATCAAAACCTATAGGATACTTCCCGTGAACTCAGAATCTTGAAATTTGGTACGAAGCAACGTGTTATAGCACAGATAAAGGAATAATTGCGAAAACTGTCAATTTTCATAAAAAACAAATTTAATGGTTTTAAACTTACTACTCCTTACATCATGAACGCGTAGAGGTATTACATTGAAATTCATATCAAATACCCAGGTGCGCGAGTCCGACTCGCACTTGGCTGGTTTGTTTTTAACTGCAAATACTCAATGCAGAAACCGGTCTTTAACCTGACGTCGTCCAATCTATTGCCATACCATCGTAAAACCTTTGGATCAAAAAAAAACAGCACATTATTTATTTATTTATTATATACTGTAATTTACACCACTTAAATAATTACAAGACAAAATCATATTTACATAAACGATAGCAAAACCGGACACGAACCAGCCAAGATGACCTAACTCAGTAACCATCCGGCATTCCGGCAAATTTTCCGTGAGCCGTTTCAGCGAACGTACGAATTTATTTTACGATAGCAATAATCATAACTGAGGCCCATGGAGAACCTAAATATATTGTTTGTAATAATATAGTGGCCATGTTTAACTATGCCCGACCCACCAACAATCTCTTTGTGGAACTCGCTAAGAAATTTAATCCCCAGTCGCTTTGGCAATTTGCAAAGTTTTAAGGGTATTTTGACAAAGTTTTTTTGCTGTGGTTATTTTATGAGGAAGGGGCAGGAAGTTTTAATGCTGAATATTGAGGCAAATGTCAATGAATGGTAGATACAGTATTAAGACTTACAGAATACTTTAACGAGAGTGTAGTTTTCTAACAGTAGAACTATTTTTCTTAATCGGATTCTTTTAGACGTTACCTTTTATAAACATACTTATAAAATAAATAATTTCTCCAATTAGTTCCGATTACATGAGGTACAGAAAATTTAATTGAAAATCAGATTGGTGGAAATCTTATCTGCCTGATTACATTTGTGGAGATATCATTGCGTTCGAAGCTCGGTAGGTATGTATATCCAATAGGGATGTTTCCTGGATAGAACAAATATAATTCTATTTAGTCCTTCAGTGCAATTATCAAATAATATTATTCTCTTATTTTTTGCTTCGTCAAATAAATAAAAATGTACAAAGATAAAGCGCATCAAAGATCAGGAGTGGCTGTGACGTCACTTTGTAAATATTAAGTGTAGCACACCGTGACGTCACACGATATTGCAGCGCGCTGTATCATCGTATTTTTGTTTACGTGGCAAAAAAAAATACGTGTCCAATATTTTTTGGTTATACAACTGGCGGACTAAATAAGTTTTATTTTGATAGCTACCCTATTTTCAAATTATCAACATAGCTTAATTCAAAATCGTTGCTTACTGCCTCGTAGGACTAGTAGTAGTATGCGTTACTGCTGAGCATAAGGTTCTGGATTGGATTCCTGGGTCGATAAAAGTTTTATTGGGTTTTTTCCATTAGGAATTTCTCAGTAGCAGCCCAAAGTCTGGACTTGTGAATAGAAAAACAATAAGGTGGTTACAATAATGGCCGGTGGCCGGTTGATGGCAATAGGCCCCCCACTAGGTGAAATGTGGATGTACTGTGCATCTCTACCGAACCCTTCGGGGAATGCTGGCGTGATGTTATGTTAAATATAACAATTACAATTATTCTTAATAGCCGAGAATAACTACAAAAGGACAACAACGTCAAAACAAGTACAGTATTACTATATTCTTAATGTCCCTCGGCAATCATCGCATTACCGAATACAAACGAATGCTAATTTGCAAGTCATTCAATTATTAGATTTATCGTGTAAGCATAATAATTTGAATTCAGAACTAAGTACTTTATTGTTGTTTGGTTTTGATTTCCGTGTGAAATAAGTAGAGCTGTAAAAATAGCAGCTTCTCATTTTAAAATAAATAACATTATGTTAAAGGAGTATTAACAACTCTATATACTTCCAAGTCGATTGAGAGCGTCCGGTCTGCACCAAATGCAAAGAGCAACTGATAGAAACCCAACGACTGACGAAACACGAGGTTTGCCGAGGGATATTAATAAAATAGTTGTACTGTAAAAGGATCCGTTTTTCAACAAAAAACTCCTTTCTTTGCGACCGCGTATCCGACGCTCGGACAATTTTCGTGTCGCCAACTTTTCGAATAAAAATATACAGGATTGCGGAACAGTCCAATCCACTCGCAACTTCAAATCGATGTACCTAACTCTATATATTCAGAAAGTTTCAGTAAAATGTAAGTGGATTCTGCTAGGTTTTTATTTGTTTCAAAGAGGTTTTAAAAATGTTTTATTTTTGGGTGAATGATATTGAGTGAATGGTGAAATGGTAAATGGGAAGAACTCAGTAGTCAGGAAAACAGACCCGGATTATGATTTGGTCTATTCGTAGGTATAAATCCTCCGTCATCAATGCAGCTGACTTTTTATAGTTCAAAATGAAAAACCGGCCAAGTGCGAGTTGGACTCGCGCACGAAGGGTTCCGTACCATTATCGCAAAAACGGTAAAAAACACGTTTGTTGTATGGGAGCCCCACTAAAATATTTATTTTATTCTGTTTTTAGTCTATGTTGTTATAGCGGCAACAGAAATACATCATCTGTGAAAATTTCAACTGTCTAGCTATCACGGTTCATGAGATACAGCGTGGTGACACACAGACAGACACACGTTCCGTGCCGTCCCGTTTTTTACGGTACGGTACGGAACCCTAAAAAAGAACCATATCATGAATTTTGGTGCGGTATGAAATGACCCAATGAAATATTAGAGTCCAAATTGAATAGCCTGTAACTTAGATTTCCGCCGCGGTTTCGGCAACTGACTCTGGTATTGTTGCTTATTGAACGTTAAACAACTGCTTTATATGAACCTAGTTCGGTATAAAAATACTAGAAAAATGCCACGCTGCTTCCAGTGCAATATGGTATTGAAATGTGCTAGCAAAAGACACTCGGAGTGTCCACCACCATATTATTAAAACCTTTGTAAATCGGTATCGCTTCTAGAATAAAATTTTATATACATAGTTTATGGTATTTGAGATCCCTTTCAAGTTACTCCTAAGACTCCTAACTACTTAGGTAGACCACATTTTCTGTAACCCAAGTCAATTATAATCAATTATCCTAATTATATTCCATAGTTGGTCAGGTCTGCTTGCTCAAAACCACAACCAATCAGCTGATATGAATTGATTAGCCTTTCAGCCACCCCCCCCCCCCACCTCACACTCCCATACAGCTACCTTGTAAATAAGTGGAGAAGACTCCAAACTTCTCAGGTGGGCTGGTAAGGCATCAGTAAGCCGCTCACGTGTCAAATCCCGCGCCATTCAATCTAGCGGGAATTAAGTGGGGAATGCGTTACGTGGACTATCTGTATCGAGGCCAGGCAGAGCGAGGACGCGTTATTAACCAACTTTAGAAAAAGGAGCAGTGTGTGATGTGTCAGCATTTTTGGAGGGAGCGACATATATACTTACTGATGTGTTGTATCTGAGCTAGAACGATTAAGAAGTATTTAAATAAAACTTTTACTGTGACTCTTCGTTTGTCATTATCTCACAATAATTATTTGCGCTTTCTCCTTCCTCCTTGCGTTGTTTCCCCAATGCTGGAGGTCGTGACCACATCATGGTTTCAAAACTCTCTCATTGATTATGTTTCTTCAATTGCTCCTTCTTTCAGCAAAATGCCTGTGTTCAGAGGCTTTGATGTTCAAGGAAGTATGGATGTGGTCTGACCAGCGTAACGGACTCCATCTTCCAGGTCGTTTTCTAAAAACTTTGCCAGTGCCAGCGAGCGTTCTATGCTCAGCGCCTGCCAAAAAGGTACAGGCAGAAACGTCAAAGCGCGCTAAAGTCTTCTGTAGGAGCTACAGAGCACTGAGACGCCTCGGCGGCCATTGCTAGCGCTGCATTGCTTAAAAACCTAGGGTGTCAGTGAATGTCAGCGTGTGCTCATAGAAATTGTCTTTCTATGAGACTTGACAATTCTGACTAGGGCTACCAAAGAAGAAACTTAAACTCACAATATTCGGGCACGAATATTGTTCTGTTAGTAATGGAAACTCTAGTCGCTGTCTGCGCGATGATTCTGTGATATGACGATATTTATACAAGACATCATCATCATCATTTCCGAAGAAAGACCTCCACTGCTAAACATAGACCTCTCCCAAACATCACTACATAAATCCGCCTCGTGTGTCTCGCATCCAGCGGATTCCCGCAACCTTAACAAAGTCATCGGTCCACCTAGTGAGAGGCTTTCCAACGCAGCGTCTTCCGGTTCGCGGTCGCCACTCTAGAACTTTTCGGCCCTTTTGACCATCCGCTCTGCAAGCAATATGGCCCATTGCAACTTAAGTTACGCAATTATAAGTGTACCTAGTTATAAGAATAGAGTGTACAGACAATCTGTAACTGTTATCAAAATATCCAAATTATTCTGTGACAAAATAAACATTTATTTCTCTCTAATCCACCCTTTTCATGATCCCGCTACCTTTCTAGCCACACATCCAAGGACGAGTGCTTCGTATAATTAATTACCTACAGTTCTGCTGACCCCCCAACCGAAAGTCACGGATGCTTTATTTATCATCGAGCCTTATACATAGTGATGGAGTTACGTTTATGTGTATGTTTATATTAATAGGATTGTTTGGTTGGAGTCATTAATTTGGTGAGATCATTATTCCTCAGAAATATATCCTTTGCCTAACTGAAAGCACAGAAGCCTTGACTATTCATTGTAAATACTATAGTATTCCAATAGCAGTTGTTGTCCCTTCTACAATATCTTAGGAATTTGAACAATAAACTGTGCATGTACGACGAATTGACGAACCAATTATTTTCATTTTTAGAGTTCCGTACCCGAAGGAACCAAACTGGGTTCCGTTTGGACCACTATTGCTGTCACTCACGTGTCTGTCTGTCTGTCCGTCATCGTCTGTCGTATAATTTAGTTCCGAAGAATTTTTTAATTACCTATTGACCTATGAACTTGAAATTAGATGATAATGTTTATTATTACGTATATTTTACTAACAAAAAATTTTTTCATTGGTACGGGACCCTAAATGTGCGAAGTCCAACACGCACTTGGACGGTTTTTTTTTAAATTGAATACCACGACGAATATCGATTCAGAAAGGCAAGACAACAAAGTAAGTAAGCAACACACTATTCCAAACAACAAAAAGACTTTAAAAAATGACAGCAACCTCTTATTTTCCATTCGTTCTACATATTTCGTACAGAACCAAATCTTTCAATAAAATACCAAAACAGTGTTACATACAATAGGTATCGTTCACTAATACCACAATACTGAACAACAAAATACTCCAAATAATAATAAAACACATATCTACGATGTTCAGTTGTTTTTTCCGCGCACCTCCCTGGGGAAGCCCTCGCTATAACATTATCTGAAGAAAATCATTCTGATACAAAACGTATTTTATTATGAAACTAGGACGGATTTTTTTTTATACACAAATGTATTTTTATTCTAAAGGGATTTTAATGTTTTGTTGATAAGAAATACAAAGAATATAATAACTACTACGCTGTGTTTCAGAACGGGTATGTATGCAAGAAAGCTACCGGGTTGTTGCAGTCAGGCAAGAAAGCTGGTAGCCAAATAGGACTGGCCGGCTGGCTTATTATTTATTTGCAAGATCAAAACAATAGCGATGTTTGGGCAATAATCGCTCTTCAATACAAAATTTTATAGTTTTCGGCCGTTTTTTAGATATAAGTACATTTGACAAACAACGAGCGTTTAGCGAAGAAATGAAATGTAAAAAAATAATAATGTGTGTGTATGTGTGAGTAAAGATAGTTATTATCTTGACTTGAAAGTACAAACAAAAATATTATCGAAAAAGAGGTGTTTACCACACCCTATAAGCCAAAATTAATCTTGCCAGTAATATGACATCATCGATACAATAGTAAATCTGTAGAATAGTCGTTTTGTACATCGTAAATATTTCCAAAAAAAAATAGCCAGAATGTTAAAATATAACCCATTTCCAGCATTTTTTGTTCCCAAACTGTGATAAAAATTTGAGACTCAAGCAAGTACAGTAGGCCGGGCTCGCCCGCCTGGCGCGGCGTTCCCACCAAACACATTGCACACTATAGGCATGCTGTGCACACACTCCTGCCCACAACTACTGCATATATTAGCACCCCCACGGATGGCGTGTCCTTAATACACGGGCACAAAAATTATCCCGCGGGATAAAGGCGTTGGTAATAACCCACCCCCCACACACCCTTGCGGGGACGCAGCGAACGTTCGTACTAGATAGATAGGTAGGGAAGTCAATTGACGCGAGCACGGCCGCGGGCACAGCTAGTACGTAATAAACACGATATAAATACAAAGCCGGAACTCAGACACACCTATACAATCTGTTGAATTGTATGAACGCTTAGTCGAATAAGATAGCGCAGAGCGACAACATGATGTTTCTCTATCTATCAGTGACGGTACTGATCCTCCTGTACTATGTGATCACGCGGAAATATAACTACTGGAAAGACAGGAACGTACCACACAAGCCTCCTACTTTCTTATTGGGAAACTATGGAGATGTGCTTCTCCAGAAGAAATCGATCGGAGAAACAATTCAAGATTATTGTAATGAATTCCCAAACGAAAAGTTTATTGGAGCATTTCATGGAACAGAACCCGTACTTATTCCTAAAGATCCAGAAATTATCAAACTGATTGTGACGAAGGACTTTGCCAGTTTCAACGGAAGATTCTTATCTGAGCACAGTCACAAGGAACCAGCAAGTTCAAATCTCTTCGGTACCTATGGCGACAAATGGAAAGTATTGAGGCAGAATATGAGCCCGCTTTTCTCATCTGCGAAAATGAAGAACATGTTTCATCTCATCGACAAATGTTCACACAGGTTTGAGGAAATGTTAGATCGTGAAACTAAAATATCGAAGGTCCTCGAAGCTAGGTCGATGACTGCAAAATACACTATGGAATGTATTGGAGCATGCGCTTATGGTGTAGAAACGAACACAATGACAGAAGACGCAAAGGATAATCCATTCAGTAAAGTTGCCGAATTCGCAGAACCACCCAGGCTTGCGGTTGTCCTCAGAGAAATTCGTAACATGTGGCCATCAATATTCTACTTATTCGGCGGCCGATTAGTGAAAAAGCAAATTGAGTTTTTCGAAAATCTGATTATTTCTGTGATGTCCCGACGAGAATACAAACATTCTGGAAGAAATGACTTCGTGGACCTCGTGATGGGTTGGAAGACGAGCAAACAAATAGTGGGTGAGAGTTTGCAAAATAGCAAAACTGGTGAAATTAGAAAATTGTCGTTAGAAGCTACCGATGATCTGTTAGTGGCTCAGTGTTTTATTTTCTTTGCTGCTGGCTTTGAAACGTCGTCAACGACTTTGGGTTACACTCTATATGAAATAGCAAAGAGTGAAGAGATTCAAAAAAGAGTGATAGAAGAAGTGGACGCATATTTGGCTTCTCATGAGAATAAACTCAATTTTGACTGTATTTCGGAGTTACCGTACCTGGACGCTGTTGTGGACGAGGCTCTTCGTTACTATCCAGTCCTCGGCATGATCCCGCGGGAGCTGATGGAAGATTATACAATGCCTGGTGGTGTCAAATTAGATAAAGGCATGCGAGTACATTTGCCGGTGTACTATCTGCATCACAATCCAGAATTTTATCCAGAACCTGAAGTGTTCCGTCCAGAAAGATTCCTGGGTGAAGAGAAGAAGAAAATAAATCCGTATGTTTACCTACCGTTTGGAGAAGGACCAAGACTTTGTATTGGTGAGTAACTTTATTGCATGATTTTAAAATAACCTTTGCTTTGGTGGTTATTATTGGAGGCAGAGGAAGACCAGATACCACATTAGGGATTGAATGTAGTCCTTTTAACATTTTTACCCGACTGCCGAAAAAGGGTAATGTGTTTATCAGTCTATGTATGTATATAAGTATGTATGTATGTTTGTTCCTATGTGGCGTTCTAGAGACCAAACGCGTTGACCGATTTTGGTTGTTCTTACGTCAATCGATTTTTCTTAACCCTGCGAGTGTCACTGGGAACATTCAAATTGGAAAATAAATAAAAAATCGCGGAATTTGTGGAGCACCAAATTTTTTTTTTTTCATATCCATTCTGTTTGGTATCAAAATAAAGGATTTTGATGGGATTTCAATAATATATGACACTTATATGTAAATTCAAAAATATACCTAATACCAAAAAAAAATAACAGAAAAGTTATAAATTAAAAAAAAACAAGAAAACCCAACTGCTTAAAAAGCGAACTAAAAAGACGTAAATTAGACGAAAATCATGCTGTGCAGTCGGAGAATACATTTGGTTTTGGTCAGCCAGCTCGCGAACATGTATCCTCCGACTGCACAGCATGCTTTTCTTCTTGTTTACGTCTTTTTAGTTCGCTTTTTAAGCGGTCGGGTTTTTTAATTTTGTAATTTATTTTTTGTGATATCAAGTCAGTGAAATGATCACATTTATCTTCAATAAGATTATACTATATATCTTTGTTGGCGTATAAAGTTGATAATCGTTCTGATGCTATTATTGGACGGAGATGGAGATTAAGAAACTAACCATAATCCATATCGTTCAAAGTATAATTAGCAATTATTAGAAATATCTACTATAATTATCTCCGTCATGATAGACCGGGTAGAAAGTGGCCCCATGTTAACCTACGGTCTCCTACATTGTCTTGCATTCAGTCAGGATTTATTTGGAGAGACGCGTGCCTAATTCCTAAATTACCTCTGCTGCTGCTTATGAGACAATTCTTGATCTATCGGTGGATAATCTTCTATATGTCACAAATATTTTGCTGGTTCTAGAAGCCATAATTCCGGTTTGTTCCCTGCATATTTTCTTTTATTCAATTCTTTTTTTTTGTTCTAGGCATGCGATTTGCAAAGATGCAGATGATGGCTGGCCTCATCACGATGTTGAAGAAATATCGCCTGGAACTAGCTGATGGTATGCCAAGAAAGCTGAAGTTTAAGGCTGTGACGGGCATCACACATTCTGTCGATGGCATCGAGCTTAAGTTCATCGAAAGAGAGGGATGGGAGAAAAGAGTGTTCGCGAAGTGAGATACATATTTTGGTACCTGCATATATGTAGACTGTGGTATACGACATGATCTATGAAAACAAAACGGCTAGAGAATTTTACCTAAGTAAAAGTTTAGTGAGATTATTTTTTAACGTACGTCTAAAAAATCTATAATATTATTACTGTATTTTTATAACTTGAGTTTTACTTTAGAACATTTTTTATTGCTTAAGAATTTTATACCTAGTGTTTTAATTTATATTCTATCATGTATTTTAGCTAGTCTATTGTATAGAGGTATCAAACTGCATTGTAGATAATTTTCTATGTAAATAAATAACCCCCTTAATTCTCAAATTATTAGAATTTTGTTTCAATTTTTTTGACATAACCATCAATCACTCACACACACACAAACACCGTAATAAATACAATATACAGAATGGTCTGTTGATTTTGGTCAGTATTAGAGAAAAATAAAACTGTTAGAAACAGCGTTCAGAGATGGAGGAAAATGAAGGAAAGAAGACACGTTTCGGTAAAAGCGAAAAAAGGTTAATTTTTATATTTCTTAGCAAGAAACTTACACTTAAGTTCTAAGCAAGAACATAGAAAAACACCCATTATAATAATAAAATCATCAATCATTATTATTAAATGATAGAAGATGTTGTTGTTGTTTTTACTCGATAGCTACTTGGAGGACAAATCTTACTTATTTTTAGGGTATCGTACCCGAAGGGTCCGCACGGAGCCCTATTGCTGTCACTCACGTGTCCGTATTTCTGTCTGGTAGCCGAAGATTTTTTTATTTCCCATTGACCTATAAACTTGAAAATTGGTGGTAATTTTTATTATTGCGTATATTTTACTAACAAATACCAATAAATTCATAAAATGGTCCGGCAACCTAAATGTGCGAAGTCCGACACGCACTTGGCTGATTTTGTTTAATAACGATAGGCTCGCGCTTGACCATTATCTCACCTTATGGTAAGCGATGATGTGGTCGACGGTGAAGCACGCATGCCTAACTTATAGCTATCAGGAAACAAACTCTGGCAGGAAATTCCACTCCTTAGCTGTATACACAATGAAAGTATTCCTAAAATGTTGAGTGCGTATGGTTGGCTGCGACGGTTCGCTTGAAAATTTACTTTTTGGAACGTTTTCTGTCGAGTTTTGCTCTCCGGTTTTTTTAGAAGAATAATTTTATTTTGGTACACAGGGCCACAAGGTTGCCACAAGTTGGGGCCAAGCCCTATTTCAAGTTAAACCACCACACCAGGTTCTTCATCTTCTATATCCATGCTACGCCAGTCGGTGACATTTTTAGTGCAGTTGTGTTATGGTTACACTAGTCGAAAATTCTTCCATACAAACGTAGTCTAGAGATTACTCCACTGTTTGACGATGTACGTTCAAAATAAAAAATGATATCAATTTGTCTTATCATTATCTAGTCCTGTATGGAAACAAAAATGTAAAAAAAAAATATATTTGAAAGTTATGAGCGTTGCAAGTTCAACATTTCAACACAAATTTTAACGCATCTTTGGGCAGAAATAAATACCATAAGAAGAAGGAAAATTACAAAACGGCCTCCATACAGGTATAGATTAGTAATTCACCACTGCAAATATTGTTATTTTATAAATATACATTTAGTTTTTTTTTTATCTAGACTCCCAAAGGTCTGTTTATAAAATTTCGCGCGCTCGTTTTCGTCCTAAATCATCATCCTTTTTTATACAAATTTGCAAAAGTGTAAATTCGTACGCGAACTAACTTCTTACTGCTCATCACAGCATCTATTTCTTTCTTACGTGTTGTCGGATAAGATAGCATGCATTTTAACCCCGCGCACAAAATAGTTCGTGCCGTGCGTCGGCTAGTTCAACCTATACAAGTAGGAGACTGGTAGGAATTCAAATCAAATAATAATGCATCCAATTTGTTCTACTTGCTTTGCTACTTACTCCTTGGTACAAACAAGTAGATTGATTCAAACAAGAGAGACATCTCTTAGGATACTTAGAGATGTCTCTAAGGATACTTAGAGATGTCTCTCTTCGATTATTCTTCATTTAACCTCAAATGAATGACGATGAGAGCAGTTATGGCCCAGTGGTATCGGCCGTAGATCATGTAATCTGTAGATCGTGGAATCGAACCCAGGCAGGCGCTTTACATTATGTAAATGATTTCATCACCACTGCTCTCAAAACGGTGATGGAAAACGGCATGTTTTAGAACCAAAAATTTGAAGACATGTGACATCCACCAACCCGCACTGGGTCCGCGTGGTGGATTAAGGCCCATTCCCTCTGACAGAGAGAAGGCCTGTGTCCCAGCAGTGGGAACGTTAAAAGGCTGACTATGATGAAGAACCTCAAATAATAATATTACATACTTAAAAAGAAACTATAGAAACTTACCAACTACAATTTTATACATTCGCCATAAGCTTCGTTTACATTTTTACACCGGATCATACAAGCACGCTAGCTGTGAGTACTACACCTGCAGCCTTATTGAGTAATGAATTCGGCAAGGCAAAGGGCAAAGAGTATGAAAAAAGAGTTTTCCGTCTATGTGATTGGTCGACTCTTAGCCCTTTGCCTTGCCGAATACAATACTCAATAAGGCAATTGCATCTTTCTGAAGAACATCACCAATACTCGTAGTATGTTTGGTTTATTTTATGTTTGACTAAGTTTCTCGGAAGTTCAGAACTAATTAATAGCTACACTCGTGCTTAGTGGCACAGCTTAGGCTCCTTTTTACCCGACTGCCGAAGGAGGGTAATGTGTTTATCAGTCTATGTATGTAAGTATGGATGTATGTATGTATGTATGTATGTATGTATGTATGTAAGTATGTATGTTTGTTCCTATATGGCGTTCCAGAGAACAAACGCGTTGGCCGATTTTGATGATTCGTACGTCAATCGATTAATCTTAACGCTGTTAGAAGTAGCGAATGTGACATCATATTGAATGGAGAAAAGCTGGACTATGTAAATCAAACAGTTTTCCTAGGAATCACTCTAGATGACAAATTACAATGGGGGCCTCACATAACATCTCTGGCAGGACGGCTGAGCTCAGCCGCTTATGCTGTTAGAAAGATAAGACAGTTAACGGATGTAGAAACCGCGCGTTTGGTCTATTTTAGTTACTTTCACAGCATTATGTCATACGGTATTTTACTGTGGGGTCGGGCGGCTGACATTGAATCAATATTTATATTGCAAAAGAGAGCTGTCAGAGCCATATATAAGTTAAGTCACCGAGAATCTCTTAGGGAGCTATTTAAAAAGATTAATATTATGACAGTTTCTTGCCAATTCATTTATGAAAATATTATGTATGTAAGGAAAAATTTAAATCTCTTTAGTAAAGTTAGTGATAGACACAATTGTAATACCAGAAATAAAGATAAGTTAGATCAACCATCATATAGATTAGCTAAAGTACACACATCTTTCATGGGGTACTGTGTTAAATTCTATAACAAAATACCTTGTGAGATATTAAAGTTAAATGAAAGAAAATTTAAAACAATAGTTAAAAGCACACTTTGTAAACAAGCATATTACAAATTAGATGATTATATTCAAGATAAGAATGCTTGGAAACATGCTGGTCCTGCTCCATAGGCCTATCTTTGGTGTGGACAAAATCAAAATGGTTAATTTGTATTATATTCATAATTATAGTAACGCTTTATTTTTGTTTTTTCTTCTTTTTTTGTTTAAAAAAATTGACTCGCACACTGTTCTGTTGTTGTTTAATTAGGTAATGTACCTATGTTTGCACTATTTGTAAGTACGTGAGGACCATGTTCCTATTTATCAAGTAAAGGAATTTACCTGTTAATGCTTGTAATTCTCTCATACCTTTATGTAGTATAGTAGTGCTGGGTACATCGTCCTCACGTATACGAATTTATTAATGTATGTACCTATATAAATATTGTATAAAACTTTTTTTTAAAAGAGTAAGTATGGAGTTTCTTGTGCGTTCTTCTCCATAACAACCTACATTTCCGAATGCACGGTAGAATCAATTTTTATTAAATGTAAATTTTAACGTTCAAAAGTGCCACATAATGGCCTACTTGAAATAAACACATTAGACTTTGACTTTGCTGCGAGTGTCACTGGCTACATTAAAATTGGACAATAGAAAAATGGCGGATTTTGGGCGAAATATTGTGGGGGCCCAATTTTTTTTTCTTCTAAACCCATCTTATGGGGTATCAAAATAAAGTGTTTTAAGAGACTTTCAAAAATATATAATACTTATATGTTTAAATGTACCTAATTTAAAAAAAAAACTAACTAAAAAGTTATAAATAAGAAAGTTAAATCAAAGATCAAAAAACCCGACTGCTTCAAAAGCGAACTAAAAAGACGTGAACAAGGAAAAAATCATGCTGTGCAGGTGCAGGATTCACTAAATTTTGGTCAGCCAGCCCGCGAATATGTATCCTCCGACTGCACAGCGTGATTTTTTCCTTGTTTACGTCTTTTTATTTCGCTTTTGAAGCAGCCGGGATTTTTTATTTTTTGATTTAACTGTTTTATTTCTGAAGAACCTACAATACCTGTGGGCTAGACCTCGTCAGCAAAACCTCGGCAAAAAGCTAGTTTGAATCCATCCATCGATACTTAATATTATAAATGAGAAAGTAACTCCGTTTGTTTATTACCTTTTCATGATTAAACGGCTGAACATCAAGATTTCTGTAAATTTTCTTAAGTGTTTTTGAAGCTACAAAGTAGTTATCATTATATCACTTACCTATTCTTTAAATGTTTATCTATAAGGGGTGTAGATAATAAAAACACTAAAATATTAAAATATAAAATTATATAATTGACTTTATAATAATTAATACACGTTCATATTGCAAACACATACATAAGTCACTGATTGGTCAAAACTTAATAGTAAATTTTGAATACCTACAGCAAATATAATAATGATTATTTTCTTTAATTAATAGATTTTCTAATATTTTTATATAAAAAATACAGGTGTACACTGTCGGGAACAAGCTACCGACAGGACCTTAGAGAGAGACCTCTTATCGATACGTGCCTATAATACTGACTATTATAAATATTAATATTTCTAATATAATTTTAAATATACATCCATGCACAATTGTGTAAACCTAATATGCCTAAAAATTATAAATAAAATCTCTGCTACATTTACCTCAACACATGATACGGTAAATAACAAGTTACTAAGTAATTACAAATCATAAGATAAATTGAAAAATAAGACAGCCAATCAAATAATTATCAATGAACAATTCAAATTAATAATTTAATTTAATTTATTTCAAAAATCAGACAATTTACAGTCCATTTCTTGTTAGTAACAAATACTTATACAACTAGTGTTAGTAAAAGATACATCACAAATCAAATAAACATTTACAAAATATTGCCATTTGATATTGATAGTCACTTGATTGAAATTAAAACCACAATTAATCAAAAATATGTAAATTAATAATAAAAACGTCAAAAATATGAAGATTTTAAATGTCAATAAGATATTGTAAAGAATAGAATTTTAAATTAATACTAATTGTAGTATAATGTAGCCGTTCGTTTAATTATAAATAACAAATACAATTAATTGGCAAAGGCTTTTTTACTTATATTTTTTTTTTGTCTTGAAAATTTCGATATTGGTCCATCTTTTGTCTCGTAAACAATTTATTTTTAATAACCTTACTGACGGACAAATGTGTTATTGTGTGAACAATAGTTATAACTTATAAGGTAAGTTTACTGAAAAAAAATTAGACCAAATTTTGCCTGAATTTTTAAATAAATTATTATTCGCTATCCAGGAAACATCCATATATTGCTGGTAGACTGGCACTGTGTCTAGAGCCCAACGCCTATAGCTAATTTACTTCGCGAACACTCTCTTTTCCCATCCCTCTCTTTCAATAAACTTAAGCCTGATGCCTCCCACTGGGTGGGTGATAAACGACTGAGGCTTGAACTTCAGCTTGGTCGGCATATCATCAGCGAGCTCCAAACGGTACTTTTTTAACATGGTGATGAGACCAGCCAGCATCTGCATCTTCGCGAACCGCATTCCTATGAACAAAAGATATACATAAATAATTTGCATTCGTGACAAAGAAATATTTTTGTCGAATGACAAACACAAACCCTCAGACTAGTCCTTGAAACTATGAAGACTATGAGGAAATTCGTAGGTACAAAAGAATCTGTTAAGCGGGCAATACAAATTAGCCTCAACTCCCTTTCAAAACTTGATTATTTATTAGCATTATTACACCACAACAATCGAGACAACATATGTAAATGATGGTAAAAAAATGATGATAAATCACGCGTACCGCTAATATGTACATTGTAGATGTTATATTGTACAGGTGCGAGTAACACCCGTTAAGGATAACTGTTATGCCATCTTTGCATAATTCAAGGCTTAAATTATCTATATTATATATATTTTTGGGTGAAAGCCAGGGAGTTTGGGCTTTGTACCTCACTTAAACTACCCCAATGTTCACCATCAGAAAAAGGAAGGGAGGCCCCGTGACCTCTTAAAGACCACCCCGGAACCACCTGTTAGGGCACATCCCTACAGATGACTAGACAAATACAGTAGTAGAATCAATAAGTCGATCCACCTTACTCACTATTTTCATTTATATCTTATCTAGTTGACTTAACAATTCAAAGTATAGATATGTATCTATAGTTAGCCTTGTATTTTGTAATTTTCAGCTTATCTCATTTTATCTGTTAAAACCGAAATATTATTTAATTTAAAAACCTAATTATGATTACCGTAATATTTATCTTGGACATAACAAATACCTTATCAGATGGGTAAAACTGTTGACTACCTGAAGCAGTATCATTATTGATGATATACTAACAGTAGATATTAGGTACAAAAAATCGCTGGTTGTTACTCTGAAAAAGACATGACTCCTCCATTAGCAGACCAAACAGGCTGCTATTCAACAAATTGTACAGACGCCCAATATTCTCAATATTCTTTATATGTATGTAAATGAGTTATAGATTACTCATGTTGACATGACGACATCCTAAAATATCATAATATTTGTCAACTTACAAACATTGTTCTAACTTATGGTCTTACGAACAATAGATTATTATTCTAAATAGCTCATTTCTTAATTTAAATATTAGCCAATCAGGTAGGATGACATTGAATACAGCCAGCGCATGGCAACCTTTAATCACTTGTGGAAACTCATTGAATAAAAAACATAATCGGGCTCAAAATAATTCCTTGTGGAACGCCAAAACCAATTTTATTGTTTTGAGTTGCCAAACAATTTTCAAAATGTCATGCGTGTTAGTTAAATCTTAATTCTAAAAATAAAGCGATCGAGGCGTCACGGTAGTTGACCAAACTGATCTGAACTTGACCTTCGCAGATCTCATTTGATCTGTTGTGTACAAATAATAGACGTGTCGGCGAACCGGTCTTTATTATGATGTCTTACGCAAATAAAACAAGGAAAACTGACGAAACCAAATAGTATTGACATCTTCCTATGTTGATATAATATGTATATATTGTACATTAACTAACTAACCTTGTACCTATATTTTTTGTATTATTCACGCGCCCAATTTAAGTGATGTGTAATTTTTTATATTGTCCTTCGCTCTTCTGATTAAACTTAATTAAAAATTAGATTCACCATCAATATATTATTATCTGTTTAGTAGACTTGCCTGTAATACCTATTATTTAATTTTCGAACAAAATAAGTATATAATATTTTCATATTTATCTTATCTTGTTTCGTCAACAAAACAAAAATAGCTCTGTAATAAAGAATATATCTGCTTTATATAACTTGCATAATTCTTATAGCTCTTCTATCAAAGTAAAGAGGCTTGTATATCCACTTTTAAAACAGTATTATCGAGAAAGATAAAAAAAAAAAATTGATACAATATCATTGTATATTTTTATATATTAGGGTATCCTAGTGTGGGGTCTAGGGCTACTGTAATGCACGTAATGTTTGTATTTTCTTGTACATACTATATTATTTGTTTTATTTTTGTCGTGTTTTATGTATGTATAGAATGGTGTCTCAATAAATTTATCTTATCTCATCTTATTGTTTATATTTTTCTAGCTTTAAAATTTTCGTGTATTAAGTACACCAAACAAACCTGCATTAATTTCATAACTATAGTTCCATCACAATACGAAATTAGATCTGGGGATGTTTATGTAAAACCAAAAGCACAACATAACATCTGATTATCTATCAGAAAAAAAACCGGCCAAGTGCGAGTCGGACTCGCGCACGAAGGGTTCCGTACTTGGTAAATTGCGGTTTACGATTTATGACGTATTAAAAAAAAACTACTTATTAGATCTCGTTCAAACCAATTTTCGCTGGTAGTTTACATAGTAATGTACATTATATATTTTTTTTAGTTTTATCATTCTCTTATTTTAGAAGTTACAGGGGGGGGGACACACATTTTACCACTTTGGCAGAGTCTCTCGCGCAAACTATTCAGTTTAGAAAAAAATGATATTAGAAACCTCAATATCATTTTTGAAGATCTATCCATAGATACCCCACACGTATGGGTCTGATGAAAAAATATATTTTTAGTTTTAGTTTCAAGTATGGGAACCCCCAAAATTTATTGTTTTATTTTTATTTTTGTGTGAAAATCTTAATGCGGTTTACAGAATACATCTACTTACCAAGTTTCAACAGCATAGTTCTTATAGATTCGGAATAAAGTGGCTGTGACATACGGACGGACAGACAGACAGACAGACAGACAGACAGACAGACAGACAGACATGACGAATCTATAAGGGTTCCGTTTTTTGCCATTTGGCTACGGAACCCTAAAAACAGGACTAATTATATTTTAACAGGACTTAATTAAGTACATCATGATGACTAGGCATCATAAAGTGGCTAGACTTTGATCTAAGGCAGTTTAGTAGCCATACCTATAATTAACACAAAAAACTGTTTATATGGACTTTGATACTAAAATAAACGCTCGGAAGAACTAGGTTCTTCGTTCTTGTTTAAAGCAAACTAAGGTTTAGTATGGCAATTTTTAAAAACAAAACATTAATTGGCTATCAGGCGATCACATAAAAATTATGATATAAGAACAATTAAGGGGCATTACCGGTGCTACGAGAATAATAGAAGAATATGAAGAAAATATAACTAATACGGAAATCGTTACTTTAATTATTCGCATTATCTTTTTCAAACAAGCCATTCCCATACAAGATTAAAATTAAGATAGCTACTGCATCATCATATTATCAACCAACAGATGCCCACTGTGTTACTGTACCCACATGAAATAATTAAATAGCAGTTCATTACAGGTCTAGTTACTTCATAAATACATAACTCGTGTATCATGAGTTGAACCCGTCAATATTAACGTTTTCGAGTCCTTCGTTATGTGCCCGCAGCTTTTAAAATGCGCTCAATACGAGTATTTTACACAGGTTAAGTAGCAAGTTTGTGAAGTCAGAGATTTTATTTATTTTACTGTTTAATTTATGTGATGTTGTTTGTAATTGTTTTTATTGACTGTTTTAATTTTAACGGCTGTTTCACGTTAGTCATGATTGTTTTTATAAAAGAGTAACTTCTGTGTTAAAAGAAGTGCCCATTACAAATTACGCTGTTCCTTCCAGAGTACAATTTATCATTAGTAACGAATAAACAATCATTCAAGAGCAAAACTCACCAATACACGTCCTTGGTCCTTCTCCAAATGGTAGGTACACATACGGATTAATATTGCGCTTTTCTTCACCAAGAAATCTTTCCGGACGGAACACTTCAGGTTCTGGATAAAATTCCGGATTATGATGTAAGTAGAAAACTGGTAAATGTACTCGCAGCCCTTTATCTAACTTTACACCACCAGGCATCGTGTAGTCTTCCATCAGCTCTCGAGGAATCATACCCAGAACTGGGTAAAAACGAAGAGCCTCGTCTATCACAGCTTCCAAGTACGGCAAGTCCGAAACACAATCGTAATTGAGTTTATTCCCATGACGAACTAAATATGCATCTACTTCTTGCAAAACTTTTTCCTGAATTTCATTATTTTTTGCTATTTCATAAAGAGAGTAGCCCAAAGTGGTTGACGATGTTTCGAACCCAGCAGCGAAGAAAACAAAACACTGAGCCACCAACAGATCATCATTAGCTTCTAACGTCACTTTGTGAGTCTCACCAGTTTTTATGTTTTTCATACTATCACCCGTTATCTGATGGGTTTGTTTCCAACTCATTAATAGGTCCACGAAGTCATGTCTACCAGAAAATTTGTATTCTCTTCCGGTCATAACAGAAGATATCAGTTTATCAAAGAACTCCATTTGTTTTTTTAGCATGCGACCTCCGAATACGTAAAAGATTGAAGGCCAAATTGCGCGAATTATTCGCGACCAGATTACATATATCGGTGGATCCATGAAATTTGCAATTTTTATGAAAGCATTATCGTTTTCCTTTTCCGTCATAGTATTTGTGTCAACTCCAAAAGCACAAGCTCCGATACATTCCATTGTATATTTTGAGGTCAACGACCTAACTTCAAGCTCCTTTGAAATTTTAGTTTCACGATCCAACATTGACTCGAATCCGTACGAACATTTCTCGATGAGATGGAACATATTCTTCATCTTTGCCGATGAGAACAATGGAGTCATATTCTGCCGCAGGACCCTCCAATTGTCGCCATGTGTAGCGAAAAGGTTCAAACTTAGCGATTCCTTGTGACTGTGTTCAGATAGTTCTCTTCCATTGAAATAAGTGAAGTCCTTTGTCACTATCAGTTTGATAATTTCTGGATCTTTTGGAACCAGCACGGGTTCCGTACCGTAGAACGTTCCAATAAATTTTTCGTTTGGAAATTTCTTGCAGCATTCTTGAATTGTTTCTCCGAACGATTTCTTCCCCAGGATCAAATCGCCATAACTTCCCATTAAGAACGTTGGTTTCTTGTGTGGTACGTTCCTATCTTTCCAGTAGTCATATTTCCGCGTAATTAAATAGTATATTAGTAGCAAAACCGTCACTAGTAGATACAGAAACATCGTGTTATTTCTCTGCGCGACCTGAGAGGACTGACTACAGCTGTGCCGATCGCTGTTCGAGAGTTTATATTGTTGTGAGTGAGGAAAAATTACCTACCTATCATTAAGTGTATCCCTACCTGTACTAGTGTGAGTAAACCTGATCTGCTGAAGTGCCTGTTTTGTTTATACGCATTTGATAACACATGACGTCAATAATGACTTTCCAAATCTCAAAGCTCCGATACCGTAATATTTTAATTTTGATAATTAATAATAACTTATTATAAAGAGGAAAGATTTGTATGTTTGTATTTTTGTATGTAACGAATAAACTTAAAAATACGGGACCGATTATAAAAATTCTTTCACTGTTGGGAAGCTACACTATCCTCGGGTGACATATGGTACTTTTTGCCCCTATATTCCCACGGGAACGGGAACGGGGTATTTGAGTGCGTGATGATTTATTATGTTTTATTTAATTGGTCTTTAAACTAGTAGTAGTTATATTCCGGTCGGTTTATTATGAGTATCCACTACCCCACATCATTTTTCCTCACTGATGATGATGATAATTCAGATTTAGGTAAGAAGGATAGTCTTTAAATATTATGATATCTAATAATTATTTTACAAATGGATTTGGTTAAAGCGTTGATCTTTTTTTTACCTATAGGAAATTATCTTAATGAAACTAGAATTCGTTGCCTAGAAACTCATCTCAAAGATTAAAAGTTGCATCAACCTCCACACAGGGATGGTAGGCTATGAGGCCGGCACGCTGCTTGAGGAAGCGGTGCTAAACCTAAAGCTCTTTCTCAAATAACAATGAATGCAGGATCAATGAAACAATAAGAAAACTCACCTATACATAGTCTTGGTCCTTCTCCAAACGGCATGTAAACATAAGGGTTAATTTTCCGCTTCTCTTCACCCAGAAATCTTTCTGGACGGAACACTTCAGGTTCTGGATAGAATTCTGGATTGTGATGCAAATAATGCACTGGCAAATGAACTCGCATGCCTTTGTCTAACTTGACACCACCAGGCATTGTGTAGTCTTCCATCAGCTCCCGCGGGATCATGCCGAGGACTGGGTATAAACGCATAGTCTCGTCTATAACAGCATCCAGGAACGGCAACTCCGAAATACAATCGAAATTGAGCTTGTTCGCATGACGAGCTACGTATGCGTCTACTTCTTGTAACACTATCTCCTGAATATCTTTATGCTTTGCGAGTTCATAAAGAGTGTAACTCAAAGTTGTTGACGAGGTTTCGAACCCAGCGTTGAAGAAAACAAAACACTGAGCAATCAGCAGATCATCTGTAGCTTCCAATGACAACTTTTTCACTTCACCAGTTTTGGTGTTTTGTATACTCTCTCCTACTATTTGTTTGCTCGTCTTCCAACCCATCACGAGGTCTACAAAGTCATTCCGGCCAGAATGTTTGTATTCCCGATTAGTCATTACAGAATTAATCAGGTTATGGAAAAACTTAATTTGTTTGTTTGCTATTCTTCCTCCAATGAAATAAAAGATTGATGGCCACATTAAACGAATCTGTAAGAAGAGAGCCACAAGTTTTGGTAGATTTGCGAATTCTGCAATTTTTCTGAAAGGATTCTCTTTATCATCCTCTGTCATTGTGTTCGTGTCTACGCCAAAAGCACAAGCTCCCACACATTCCATAGTGTATCTGGCGGTCAAAGACCTAGCTTCAAGCTCCTTTGAGATTTTTGTTTCACGATCCAATAGGTCCTCAAACCTGTGTGAACATTTATCGATGAGATGAAACATGTTCTTTAACTTTGCAGATGAGAACATTGGGCTCATATTCTGCCGCAATACCTTCCAACTGTCGCCATGAGTACCGAAGAGGTTCAATCCTAACGCCTCCTTGTGACTATGTTCAGATATCAGTCTTCCATTGAAGTAAGCAAAGTCTTTCGTCACGATAAGTTTGATGATTTCTGGATCCTTGGGTATCAGTACGGGTTCTGTTCCATGGAATGCTCCAATAAACTTCTCGTTTGGGAATTGATTACAATAATCTTGAATTGTTACTCCGAAGGATTTCTTCTGAAGAAGCAAATCTCCGTAGTTTCCCAGTAAGAAGGTAGGTGGCTTGTGTGGTACATTCCTGTCTTTCCAGTAGTTATATTTCCGCGTGATCACAAAGTACAGGAGGACTAGTACCGTCACTGTTAGATAAAGAAACATCGTGTTGATGCGCTGCGCGATCGAACTCTACTAAGAGTTCTTACAATACAAATTATTGTATAGCTGCGTAGATTCGGCTTTATATTTATATCACGACTGATTACGTACGACGTCACTAACGTGACATGATTGGCCACACCGACAATTTAGACAAGCGTTATCATGTGGATACACTGGCCAATGGCGAAGATTGCATCATTCTTCTCATATTATTGAATGGAATCATATTCTGCTGCAGTTGGCTTTCTTATTATAGATTAATTTACTTCAATAAACGTCAGTATAATTGGGCAATATGTAGGAACGTCTGATTTTTCTTTCACAATTTCAGACTTGTTCACAAAGTTATAATGTAATTCAATCAAGGGGAAAAGGGAGGTTAATTAAAAGATATATGCAAGAAGAAGTAATACAGTAAAATAAAATAAATTATTCAAATAATCAAAAACCCGACTGCTTAAAAAGCGAACTAAAAAGATGTAAACAAGAAGAAAATCATGCAGCGCAGTCGGAGGATATATATTCACGAGCAGACTGACCAATTTTTTTCTTTTTTTTGAATTATTTACATTTAAACATTTAAGTGTTACATATTTTGGAATTCACCTCTTAAAACCCTTTATTATGATACCCCCACGATGGGTTCGGAAGGAAAAAAATATTCCCCCCCACAAAATAGCGCCCAAAATCTGCCATTATTTTCCTTATCAATTTTAATGTAGCCAATGACACTCGCAGGGTTAAGACGAATCGATTTAAGTAAGAATCATCAAAATCGGCCAACGCTTTTGGTCTCTAAAATGCCACATAGGAACAAACATACATACATACATAGACTGATAAACACATTACCCTCCTTCGGCAGTCAGGTAATAACTGACTTACCAAAAAAATTCTTGGTCCTTCTCCAAACGGCAAGTAGGTGTACGGATTGATGCTGTGCTTCTCCTCCTCAAAGAAACTTTCTGGTCAAAATTCTTCGGGATTTGGGAAATATTTCGGGTTGTGGTGTAAGTAATACACTGGTATATGAACACGCATGCCTTTCTCCACAACCAAACCGCCAGGCATCGTGTAGTCTGCCATGGTCTCACGAAATTTTACTCCAAGAACTGGATATAGACGCTGAGCTTCACCAATTGCAGCCCAAAGGTACGGGCAATCTGTTACACATTCGTAGCAAAGTTTATTGTCATGACGAATCATATATGCATCCATTTCTTCCAAAACTCAGTTCTGTATCTCCTGCTTATTCGCCAACTCGTAAAGAGTGTAACTCAGTATAGTCGCTGATGTTTCAAACCCAGCGTTGAAGAACACAAAACATTGAGTTACTATTGAACTAATAAGTCATCGTCGGCATCCAAGGCTACTTTTTCACTTCCACCAGTTTTTATGTTTTCAATACTATCACCAACTATCTGGTGTTTTTGTTTCCCACTCAATATAAGATCCAATAAGTCATTTCTCCCAGAAGGCTTGTTATCCCGTTGATTTATCATAGAGGTGATCAAGTTTTTGAAGAAATCCATCTGTCTTGACATGAGTTTTAACCCCAATCCATAGAATATTGATGGCCAAAAACCACGAATTCCTCTTATGAAAGCTGCATATTTTGTGGGACTAGTATGAGCTGCTATTCCGCTAAAAGGGTTGTCTTGCATTTCTTCTGTCATAGTATAGGCATCGACTCCAAACACACAAGCACCGATGCATATCCTATAAACCTTGCTGTAACTGATCTAGTTTCTAGCTCCGTTGAAACACTGGTCTCCCGATCCAACATAGATTCAAACTCGACCGAATATTTCTCGATGAGATGAAACATGTTCCTCACTTTCGTGGAACATGTTTCATGTGTAGAAAACACGGCTAAGTGCGAGTTGGACTCGCGCACGAAGGGTTCCGTACCATTATCGCAAAAAAACGGCAAAAAATCACGGTTGTTGTATGGGAGCCCCCCTTAAATATTAATTTTATTCCGTTTTTAGTATTTGTTGTTATAGCGGCAAGAGAAATACATCATCTGTGAAAATTTCAACTGTCTAGCTACCACGGTTCATGAGATACAGCCTGGTGACAGACAGACAGACAGACAGACAGACAGACCCAGACAGGGTCCCGTTTCCGTTCCGAAATCTTTAGAGGAGGCCTTTGTCGATAGACAAGCTGTTTCACATAAACTCCCAGTTGCCGATCACGCAAATGCAAGTTAGAATATATGAAATCAATTTAGTTTTAATAAGTAGGCATGTAATAAATTGTAAGAAAGAAACAGCAATAAAGGCTATTTTATTTTATTTATTTATTTATGTTTGTCCACGCATTTTTCAGAAACTACTTATCGGATCGTGTTTTTTTATTGGATTAAGTATCTCTCGACTTAGGGAACAATGCAAATTTCATCAAAATTAGCCTGTCAGTTTTCAAGATATGGAACATACAACCGCACTCCATAGCTAAAAACAGCACGAATGTGTAAATTAAGTTATTATGGACTTTTTTTCAATCCTTTAGGTACTTACAATAGAACTTGCTCACTTTTTAGTGATAGGGGAGTTCCCTATCACTAAAAAGTGAGTATTACACAAAAAAAGAAACACAAGAGGTACCAAAGACACCGACTTCCGAAACGAAAGTTATTTTTGTACTTTTTAGTGTTTTGCTTTAGAAGTCACTTTATTTTTTGTTAAAAAGCTGTTTTATTATTTTAAGTCATTTCATACTGTAAGTACATAATTATCCACTAACCACTTCAAAGGAATCAAGCGGAAATTGTATGCCAATAGTCTTCAATTTATTCTCGTTACATAAATATTCATAATGAATCATTATTGCTAAATCTAAAAAAAAGCTTTACAAAATTACAACTTCAAAATGAAACAACTTAACAGCACAATGTTGTATAATTATTTTGACAATTTGACGTTCTGAAAGTCCTTTGAAAAGTGTCAGAAATTATTCAAATCGTTGGAACGGCTGGAGTGCCTGAAACACTTCGGGATGGGGAGGCGTCGCGTCGATAAGAGATAAGAGCGGATAATTGAGTGCCATCGTTAGCCCATTATCTATGGCGTTTAAGAAGATTTCCCGGTTGTCTTTGAAAAAATAATGACGGATCTTAAAAAAAATGTGTAAGAAGTTATGTTATGGTTAAATTGTTGGCTGGTAAGTAAGCGTGTAGCGTCAGAAAAACAAGAGATTATTTTCACTACCGAGAGATAGATCGATTTGCTACTAGGTAATTTAGAGAATTTGACATTCTGCTCATAGTTCGTTTTGCGAATAGGATATTTTGTTATGGAGTCTAAATAATAATTCTGAATTGAGAAATCGAAGTTGAGAATTTGTGAAACGTTGATTTAGCATGAGAAATTATCAAACTTTTAGCGTTAAAGTCACAACGAAAATAGATTTTAGAAAACATCGTGAGGAAACTGGCATGTTCTAGAAACAAAAATTCGAAGACTTGTGACATCCACCAAGCCACACTGGAGCCGCGTGGTGGATTACGGCCCATCCCCTCTCACAGAGAGGAGGCCTGTGTCCCAGAAGTGAGAACATTGATAGGCCGATGATTATGATGAAAGTAGATTTTAACAAATGTAACTCAAGTTGTCCAGAAAACGAATTCAAATTGTGAAACAAAAATTATGCAAAATAGGAAATTAAAACAAAGCATTAGATTATTTTTTTTAAATCTGCAATTACTAAATTTGGTTTCTAAAAAAAAATCACCACCATGCGATGGATCTCCAAAACAGCTGATATATCCATAGTAATTCCATGAGAAAATCTTACAAACTTAAATTAATCTCAGCATAAAACATCGCATAAAAGCCTGGTAATCCCAGTAAAAACATAGAAAATAATAACCGGTCCTTTGTCTACGTAATCGGATAAAAAAGAGTTAGTCCTACACTCGGCAGCGTTGCGCGGAGTTTTTGCCGAGTCGTAACAAATTGCTTAAAGATTACAACCTTATTTTTTCCCGTGAAGCTCGGAACTCTTTGGATGTAAAAACATTGAAACCCAAGGTTTGCGGATGACGCGTTTTGTTCTAATGTGGAACTTAGGATGGATGCGCGATTTGGCACATTTTTTAGGTTATTTTTTATGGATGTAGGGTTTCGTCAGCCTGATTTTAACAAAGCTTGTCTAGGGAAGATTTAGATAAGATTAGAAAATGGTTGTTAAAGACAACACACACATAACTGTATCACACTCCCCTTTTATACGTTTTTAGTTCCAACTAGCTTTTTACCCGCGGCTTCGTTCCCGTGGCCCACCCTGCAGAACCCATTACTTTTTCGCGTGTTATTCTACAGTAACATAGGCTACTTGTGGCTTTCCTTAGGTGAAATAATTATAAAATCGGTTAAATAGTTTTTGAGTTTATCCATTATTAGAAACAATGAAATCTTTCCTCTTTTTAATATTACTGTAGACAAGCTCTGATCAAATAAAAATTCAAGATGGAACGGTGCAAACAACGAAGTGACGCCGGTTCAAACTATGCCTTGCCGTACAATTACACGCACTCACGTACAACGAAATTACGCCTTAGCTTATCATTCGAGCTCACAGATCAAACAAGAAAACCCAACTTGCAAGCTAAGGGGTAGTTTCATTGTACGTGTGCGCGTGTAATTGTGTATTTATACGGCAAGGCATAGTTTGAACCCGCTTCACATTAATGTTTGCAATGTTCCATCTTGACTTTTTATTTGATCTGAGTAGTCAAGTAGTAGAAGAAAATAATGCAGACAGCCATATTATTAAATTTTTACTGAATTTTAATTGTGTTGCGCCGAGGGCAGGCAGATGATGGTGTACTGGATTTTAACCCTTTTATAGGGACACGATAATCCGCTGGATGCGAAGCCTAGGCCTATTTCCAGCAGTGGACTCTTTCCGGCTGAAATGATGAAGTAGTCTATTCTTAATATATTATAGCTAATAATGATATCAGCAATGATTAAAATTATTAATAAACCTTCAACCCCAACACACCTTCTCCCATCCATCCCTTATAACATAAACCATCGCACATTATTTTAAAACCACCATCTTTCTAACTCATAAAACACACCCCAACACCGTTATCGCCATCTCTCTCCACCATGTCCAAGTAAGAACGCCCTCATCCCCTATATTTCGCAAGAACTTTGCTAAATAAAATACGTATTTACCTATTTTACGCTCTCCTTAGCTTGAAAGCCCAACACCGGAAGGAAAGAAGCGTTTGAAGCGATTTATCTTCAAGCCGACGCCGTTAGGGGGCTGGTTGAAATGTCTCGAGACCAATGAAAAGAATGTAGAGTGACTGGATGTGGTATGGGTCTGATTTGAAAAAAAAATGGTTCGAAATTATAAAGTTAGTCTTTATAATCAACACAATTTGTTGGAGTTCCGTAGTCAAGAAGGAACCCTTATAATTTCATCATGTCCGTCTGTCTGTCCGTCCGCCCGTCCGTTCGCAGCTTATCTCTAAGACTTATAGTACTAGAAAGCTTTAATTTAACATGGATATACATATTAATCACGCCAGTAAAGTGGTAAAATAAAACCACAAAAAAAAATGTTTTGTGGTACACGTAAAGTGGGGATTTTTTTTTTCTCGACTATCCCATGGTGCCATTCAAAACTATAACGGGTCTGTGAAAACCATTTTTCGATTCAGTGATCTGTTTGTGTAAAATTAAGCTTTAAATTAATTTTTTTGTTAGAGTCAAGCGTCCTCCCCATTGGCAGCTAAATGGTTGCTTTTGGATATGTAAAACAATTCACGGCAGTAATAAGTATATATAACGAAATTAAAAAGAAAAGTATCACAGCTAAGTAAGCTTTACAAGTTATAGAGTAATAGTCGACCAACTTATAAAATGTACTTGGAAAAATGAAAAAACTGTATATTGATGTATATGGGGACAACAATTTTCAAACGGCAAAGTTAACTTTGTCCCTTCGTTAAAGCAATGTTCGGTGTTTTCATAGTTTATGAGCGTTAGTAATGTTATCTATTTATTTTGATGAATGTGGCTGTTTATACGGAACCCTCTGTCCATAATGTTTACTACTAATGAATCGTCTGTCTGTTAACCCTTTTATACACAACTATTTGGAAGGAAGCTTGTAGGTACCCCTACCTGCATGCTTCTTGAAAGAGAAAACGACCCCACGGTCGGAGTCACTTTGGCAGCATTAACATCTAGTGGACCCTGGGCCTGCAGTCTCGACATAGCTAACGATCGTTACGTTAAGTAACATTCGTTAACTCTTACCACAAAATAGTAAGTATACAGAAGGGCCACTCCCGCCGTTTGGAAAATTGACAGCTAAACTTGACAGATTCACTAGGGTTGTAGTGTTCGTGATATTAAATGGATATTTGATGCCCTGTCTACCCTCTAAGGCATGTAAGCATGATATGATGTATGTTTAGACGAATCTATGTATTTATGTTTGTAACTTGGGCAACCTACCCTTTTTTTTTATTTGGAATCAATATAGTAGCAACCCTAGTGAATCTGTCAAGTTTAGCTGTCAATTTTCCAAACGGCGGGAGTGGCCCTTCTGTATACTTACTATTTTGTGGTAAGAGTTAACGAATGTTAGCTAGCGTAACGATCGTTAGCTATGTCGAGACGGCAGGCCCTGGTCTCATTTTAAGAAGACTATTTCAGCAGCCCACGCCATTACTTTTCAGCAGATTCATATCTGGGTAACATTTATGTATGGACTTTACTTTGGCTTTGCTAAGTAAAGTTTTCTTTAGTCGCAGCAATGAATATTTAAAAAAACCTTTCTTTTGCTAATCCAAATGTAAACATTTTACGCTGATTCATAAGAAACGCTAACTTTATTCAGAAATATCAAAGTACAATCTATGAATCGTGCATTGTGTGGCAAATATTATGACGTTTATAGAAATAAAAGCTAAAAATTTCAATTAATATTAACAGCATCTAATTAGAGGAATCGTTTGAGTAAATAAGACCGCAATGCAAACACAAATAAACGTAATGGAACTGTTCAATTGATAGCTAATGCTTATCCGACTAGTTAATTAATGTTAATTAATTGAGTTCGTTGGTTCACTAATGCTAACTAACTATTCTATTATTATATAAAAATACTTTAATATTTTAGGCATTAAAATGAAAAAACCAAAACTACCGATAAATTTAAAAAAAAATCGTTTTGGTTGTCTATTTTATGGTTTTCGAGGTCAATACTAATTAAGCCAAGATGGCACTTTAAATATATAATTAATATTGAAATATGAAAAATACAGCTCTTCCTTACATTGTATACCAGCATAACTCGACAAAATAGGGAACCCGCAGATTTTTCTTATACTTCTGATTTTAGCTACTGATTTTTCTTTCAATCCCTAAAAGTCAATATATAGTCAATGAATGAATTCCTATAATAAGAACACCTTCCCCAATTTGATAATCAAGAAACATAACCCATCTTAGATAAATCACGGATCTGCCAAATACCAGCTTGATGCACTAGAGTCGATCGAAAAACGTGCCAAAAGGTTCATCGGTAATGAGGCACTGATCAAGACAACGCTCCAGAGCCTTGAACATCGTCACCGAGTGGCCAGCTTGTTGGTTTTTTACCGGGTACATTTCGGGGAATGGCATGACATGCGATGGAATTGCATGATCTAATTTCGCTTAACCTGTTCCATTATTGGACTACCAGACGTAAGGCGATGCGCAATCGGTACATGGCGGACATCCCACCTATACACACTACATGTTTTAGGAATACTTTTACTATGCGTACAGCTAAGGAGTGGAATTCCCTGCCGGAGTGTTGTCCGATAGCTACAATCTAGGGGTGTTTAAGTCAACAGTGAATCGGTTACTTCTAAGCAAGCGTGCTTCACTGTCGACCACATCATCATCATCAGAAAAGATAGTGATCAAGCGCGCTCAACTACATTCCAAAGCTACGCTCAGATCTCTTCCACAGCTCACACTTTACATCTCCGTCGCATCTGTATTGGGGCAGCGAACAACAAGACTACTTTGTAAGCGACCTAAGATTAATGTTCGCTTCACAATAGAAACGTTTTTTCAAAGTGAGTTGGGCCACAGTCTATTTTGTACCCCTTCGAAGTTCGATTAGTATCTAGAAGAGATTTTTTGTTTTATATGTATAAGTGTGGGTATTGATATAATAGTGGTGCAGGTGGGAAAAAGAGTACCAAAGTGTTTTTTTTTTTTTTTAATACTGTTTTATTATTCTGTAGTACTAGTGAGCAATAGTCTCCACAAAGAATTTTACTGAGGATGGATAGCACCGCCGAGGTCGACCTAGTAAGAGGTTACATGACAAGCTAGATGCGTATCGCAAGAGCTGGTTTGAGGTGGCTTAGGAAAAAAAAACTGGCAGGATATGAGGAAAGCATTTAACCAGCAGTAGAACTGTGTAGGCAAAATAAAAAAAATTGATTATTGAATCCAAAAAGTCTAGGACAGGTCGATGTTTTGCAGCTTGAATGAGTCATGTGTCCAGCAGTGGACGTCTTTCTGCTTAAATATCTAGTTGTAACTAGTATATATTACAACCGTTAGCCCTATACTAAACAAATGGAAAAACAAACAATAGCCAATATCAATACAAGTATAATATAAGCACACTTATGGATAGGAAGTTGAAATCCCAGATAAAAATAATACTCAATAGAATTTAGATACTGTGACAAAAATAAAGTTGAATACCTAACAATATCAATTAATCAAAATCCGTGAAATATTTATTGATTATTACCTATTTTTTGACAGCAGTCATTCTTACTTGCAATGTTTCTGTCTATCTGAAAACTATGTACTTAGATTAATATCTGCTATTTCATTCACAAACAGCTGTGATAAGATTATTGATAAGCCTTAATATTCATTCATCATAAATCCTTAAAAAGTGTCAATTTTCTAGCTAGTCACTGAAGCTTGCAAAATTTCTGACAACGTAAAATCTAAATTAAAATAATCTCTGATAGCAAATCATGAAACAACAAAAGAAAAATAAAGAAAAGGATAAACGGAAAAGTGATAATGATTATTAATAAGATAAGGATAATAATAAAACTCAATTTATCAATCAATAACTTTCGGTTACTAGTCAATGTTTCGACCAGTCACTTCTACTTGAAAAAATTCTAACAACGTGAAAGCTGATGCAATCTAAGATACAGCAAAAAACAACAGATGTGAAGAAATAACAATGTAGCCTTTTATCAAATATTTTGGAGTCGGGTTCCAGTGTAACTAGATGTAGCTGGATGCCAGTCTTTTACATGGAGCGACTGCATATTTAACCTCCACAACCCAGTAACTGGGTAACACAATACCTCTTTGTTATGTTGTTGTTCTTTGTTTGCTCGTTTTCCTTCCGCGTTTTTAGAGCAGTGGTGATGAAATAATTTACACCAAGTAAAGGGTTTGGCAGATGTGCACCACAGTACACCTACACTTCACCAATTATGTCACATGGAACAGAGGACGAGCCTTAGGCAACTAAGTGATCAATCTAACAAAATCTCTTTATCACCCACAAAAATAGTCTGATGTTCTTATCACCACTAGACAATACGTTACAGAGATTAGATTGAAAGAACCATTTAGAACGTAAACCACTCGTTAAGCCTAAATATGGTTTGGGAGACAAACGGGGGGCTCCGCAGACAAATATCGCCGAGCGCTATATCCAATGATCGTCTGACATTGAGAAAAGGGGCTTATGCTAAGGAACGAGAAGAAAACGGCTGAGGATGAAATTAATGAAATAAATAAAGGCTAAACTTCGGATGTATAGGTACCATGTACATATAGCACATTGCCGTCCTGTAGTCCGATATTGGAAAGGGCTAGGCGCAGTTCCATCGCGTACTCCCCGAAATGTAACCGATTTAAACCAACAAGATTCATCGATGTTCAAGGCTCTCTCTCTCTCTCTGCGCTTGATACAAGTGGAGCAGCTGTTCAGGCGTGAAGTACTGTCTAACCTTTGCAAGGATCCTCATCTTGCTTGCAGCCGGCTGAGCCTTTGCTTCAATGACCAAAATTGAGACAAAGGCAAAGCGGCATCTATGGGATCTATCGCGAAAAATTTCGGTAATCAATAACATACATTCTTGACGTGTTCCTTTCGCTATCGCGTCACCTTCATTGATATAATGTCAATAGTCACTTCAAGTTTTGAGAAGGATCCACTATACTTAAAACAGTTTTATATTTCTATTGGGCAATATAAATTCTTATTTACCCTTCAGAATACTTTATTATTTATTTTAGTTTTCCTCTGAAATAAAACAAAAGATTACACAAAACTCTTGTCTTCAACACATATCGCTTTAATAACGTTTTCACTTTGCAAAATTCTCGTCCCTCATTCCCCAACATTCGTGCTTCTTTCTCAGCGGCCATACGAAAGCCCACAGACTCCGTTGGACATCAGTTAAGGGATTCTCCGGGACACGTATGGATGTGTGTTTCTTAAGAGATTCGAGATGCAGTGGGCACTTACGAATGGCTGGATTACGTAAGACGTTGTTGTTTATTTCATATGTTGTTTTATTTGGCAAGGCTGTGGGGTTTTGTTATGTGTGGGTAAGAGTGATTTGAGAGTTCTTAAATGTGTTTATTTATAACTTTGATACGTAACTCGTAGCTACATAACAATCTTCAAGGACTCGTGTCGGGTAGTCAGAAGCCGAAATATCTGACACCAGTCTTCCCTAGGGTCAGGTTCGTAGATATGTGCAAAAATTTTATCAATTTTATTGGTTGACAAATTAATGTGTGCATCAGAATCGCGGATGTATGACTACAATTGGTCATGATAATTATTATGCGTGAGAGCAATGTATCTAATGTACGTAAAATGTTAAGCAATGTACTATTTTAAAACCACAGTTTTTTGAAAAAGTATATGAGCCGCCAACCCCGATATCAGAATGGCGGGAGTATTCAAAATCTGAAGAAATAACAACTGTGTGTGAAATGCCTACCGTAGCATTGTAAGAGCAATGTACGTTATCATATTAAAACATAACCAGATAAACATAAACAACAGTTAAAGAGTAATAATAAAAAAAAAAACGCCAAATTTAGAGCCTGTCCAATTTTATTAGCATCTAGTTGTGCTTAAAAAAACATTTATATAACAAACAAATTAATAACCTATTCCAACAGGATAAAATAAATAGGTATGACTAGTAAAAATTCAATAAGGAAAATATTTATAGAGGATTTCCATTTGAAAGAAATCTCAAAATAGTAGCCAACATCCGCGTTTGTACCTAATACCTTCCACAACTGAGCGACATTCCGGTACTACAATCATCATCATCATGACCTCAGCAAAAAGACGGCTACAGTTGGACATATTCCTCCCACAAGCATTGCCCGGTCCTGTGCTGGTGTGTGACCGAGTATGTAGGTATGAATTTCATTACAGGCTTATGAGAGACCAGCTTCTGCCAGCGGCTTCGACCGCGAGAAAAGTGTTTACTTATCCCAAGGGAGCATTACACCAGGATATGTACTATTCCAGACTATAATCCATCTCTGTGCCAAATTACATTTAGATCCGTTCAGCCGTTCTAGCGTGATTCAGTAACAAATATAAATCCACACTTCCGCACGCACATCCATCCAAATTTTCACATTTATAAGACTAGTAATAGTAAGTTAAGTATCTAAGGCTGATAAAACTCCTGGAGACAATTTTGCAGATCCTCAAAATAGGTGATAATCACCTTTTATGATTAAAAACATTTTTTCAACTAAAGCCGGAACTCTTTCCTGTTGATAACATACATAATCCCAAATTACTACACACCTAAAGGCAAAAACAAAATCGATTTAAAAGTCACGATGACGAAGCAAATTATTATTTGAATACTTTCAAAACAATTTGTGAATCAACCTACTACGTCGTTCGAGGATAACGTAATTCATAAGTAGTGTTGTTCAATTTGTTTCCACGGCAGATATCATACCTACTATATATATATATATATAAGTAAACCTGTTTGTTCATCTAAAAAAATGCCAGTCATGGTGATTGAGGAAAAATTACAAAGTATTAAGTGATGTTCACACCGCGAGAATTTTGAAACGAGCGTTCATTATTTTGGTAACAAATTCTAAGTGATTTGAGAGAATTGTCGTTCATAAGCAACTAGTTTTTCCCGCGGTTTTTCGCCCGTAACCTTTATCATAGTGACCGTGGTTTAGTTGGGATAACAATTAATATGTGTTTCTTTCATTTTTTTAATTTAACGTTTGTCTCGCGTTTGACCACTATCTCACCTGATGGTAAGCGATGATGTGGTCTACGTTGAAGCACGCTTGCCTAGAAGTAATATGATTAATATGATTGGCAGAATTAATATTATACTCAGCAATTTCTAACTTCCTATAAATTGAAAGAATTATTTTAATATTTTAATAGGATCTGTACTTACAGAGACTGGCTTTTACAATTTTAACTCTTTATAATATTTGTTTAGAATGTTTAGATCAAAAACATTCTTTGTTATCGTACATTATTTTATTACTTTACACAATTCAAACTTTAGATTAGATATCCTTTGCTCAATTGAATGTTTTTCAGTGTTAGTGTGGACGCTTCTTTAAAACAGATTGGAGCGTTAATCACCCAGTCAACGCCCCCACGAATGGACTGATGAAATGATGAGAACGTTGTGGTCATCTATGAAGGAAGCTAATATTATGATGATGGCACACTATAGCTGATTGTGGCCTACTATACGATGACCTAGACTAGCGACCAGTAAGTCGACAGATCGAACGTTTGCACTCTTGACATTAAGGTGAATCTGTCTTCTTCAAAATAATACTATGTAGTAATACCACGACGGATATTCGTTTATAATAACCAAATGGAAGTACGCAAAAGCTAAGCTGTGTGCACAGTTACACTCTCATAGGGGTCATTAGACTATCATATATCTCTGATTGTACATAGAATCCTATCCAAAATATAAAATGTCAAAAATTTATATGTTTTATGTTTAAAATTTATTTGATTCATATATGCTTATATTACACCATGACTCAAAGAATTATGATCCTTGATATATGACAGTGTTACACCCCCCATGTACATCCTAGTCTGAAAAGACGGCAATCGCACCCGAACAGGAACAGTAGAGACGATGGGACCCCATGTTGAGTCATCCCCAAACTGAGCAACGAATTTGCATAAACCCGTGAACTCATCATAATTAACCCATTAGTTTGATGGCTCACATTTCTCATTATGCATTATGTGATGTAATACAAATAAATATTTGAAACATACGTTTTGGTCTTGATACATGTGCATCTCGGTTGCTCTAAGGTTTATATTCTCCTCGTTGAATAAAACCACAAAATTAACGAATTTACCATTTACTTTAAAATAAACGAAAAGCAAACACTAGAACGGTCTGTATTTAATGTTTCATTAAAAGAAAAGCGCTTGTTAGGTAAATTGTAAAAATCATTACCTTTTGTATACTTTTCAAAAGAATAACGAACTAAAATGCTGATATGCTTTGCTACTTTTTATTTAATTTTTATTTGCTTTTTATTTTATTTCACTCGGTTGGTTAGTTTTGTTTCTATGTTAGTTTGGAGAGAAAATTAGAATTAAAATTGTGTTTATTGAATGAACTTAAACACACATGCGTACATAATATTAAAAGGCAGTAAGGTACCTGCCTGATGGCACGACGTAATTTAAATTGCGTCGATAGGCTGCTGAAAATTTCAAAAGCAAATTGATCCTATTGCGTCCGTGTGAACGTACTTGCGATTTCACTAGTAAAAATACGAATATCGCCGAGCCGTCAGGACGATCACTTACAACTGTACAAGAATGGACAACATACCTACTACAATAGCCTACTATGTTCCCATCTCGCCAAAACGGCACTAATGCGAAAGAGTGTCTATTGTATGGCTTCGGTCATCTATACTAATATTATAAAGAGGAAAGATTTGTATTGTGTATTTTAGTATGTAACGAATAAACTTATAAACTACTTATTTTTTATTTATTTGGGAAAACAAACAACTGCACACTGCAGCAATATAAAAAATTTGGGCACATAGAAAAACATAGTGACATTTTCCACATAATATAAAAACATTTTACAAAATTCATGCGACGTGCGCTTACAATATTTAAATTAGAAATAAATAAAATCAAGTGACAAAGATAGAACCAAACTGGCATGCAAGAAAGAATACAAATTAATCAAATTATCATTATAGAAAAAATAAAAAAATATAAATCATAATTAAATAATTACAAAAAAAAAAACATTCGGAAAAAATACGGATTAAAATGTCAGCAGAATCAATTATAATTATCTTACAATCAATGCGTCAATAGTAGATTAGTAGCCAAGGGCTGTAAGGCATCAATTGCAGCCCGAGATATTTATTTTTAGGGTGCAATTTGTGCTTACACCCGAGCTAACTATTCTGCTTTACATTTCGATTGTGAGGTAAGTAGAAAAAAACCGGCATTACAAGAATAAAACGTTTTTTTTTTTTTCAATAACGAAATTGAGTTTCGCCTTTCGATATTTAAAATTGATGACTATTATACTCACAGGAAGACAAGGCTGAATAGCAAAGCGACCTCTTTGGTCATTGGGCTGAATGCATGATGTCTATTGCCAGTATGATGGTTAGATGTACGCGAACTTTTTGAAAGAAAGAAGTGTTTTTTTTAAATACTTACCGCCCTAGGGCTTTTCTAGCTACATTATTACCCAAGAGCGCTAATTAGTCATCTACAAGCCCCATTTGGAGGTAATAAGAACCTACTTACCGAACATGAGAGATGTAATAGTAGATTATTAACCAAGGGGATAAAGCAGTGTCTTCTGTCGCGGGTGACGATTTAAATCGCGAGCGTAACGAAGGACTCGAGGTTTACTCCCGAGCGTAGCGAGGGTGTTAAAAACTAAAGTCACGAGCGAAGCGAGGGATTTAAGACGAGTCCTGAGTGTAGCGAGGGATTTAAGTTCACCCAAGACTAAGACAGCTTTATCACCGAGGAAAATACTCTACTTTTCGTACCATTTGCGAAAAAAATAACACAATAATAATATGAGATAAGCATTTATTAAAAATAATGACAATTAAAAGTAAAATAAATTAAAATAAACTTAACGTTTATGTATTTGAAGAAAACAAAAACGCGGCAAATTCCTAGACTAATATTTTTTTGTCGGAAAAGCAAACGCATCAAGCTCATACGACCTCGTCGGTTTTCGTAATTTTATTTAATAATCATAACTGCATAATAAATGCGTATTCCTTTTTCAAAAAGATGTATAATGCTTGATATACAAACTCAATGCTGTAAACACAGATGTAGTTCAGTATAAATTTCGAAAAGTATTCCAAAATTAAATCACATTCTCCCCCTATAGGATGAATTAAATTCAGTACAATTTTCTTTCCCTTTTTTAACAGATTAAAAATGACTATTGTTATGTTCGCTTTTTGTGGCATAGAATGTCACTTTTTTGAGCAAGTGGTACGAAAAACAACATTAATATTATTATACAAATTATTAAAATTATTATATTTACAATGCATGTCCTCGAAAAGAGCGGTTTTCCAAGCAGCCAAACTGTGCGGAAAGTGTCACTTTTTTCACTAGTGCTTTTTACTTTCCTGTATTTTTTTAATTTTTATCTCCAACGTCAGCCCGACGCATAGAGTTTTTATTATTTGAGAAAAGTTTTACAAATTAGTTTAGGTACAGATTATCATTCATACAAAAGGTAAAATAAAACTAATACTTTATTTTAGGCGTTTTTAATTACTCTAGATTTAGATTTTGATCAATAAATTAATTTTAAATATTCATTAAATATGTTTGGCAGAACGTATATTTTGCTCGTGCCTTATTGCGTTACGATGTGATAGCTATTCGCACATGCGCAGTAGATATGCCCGAGGAACTATTAAGTTAATCTGTGGATATGCTGAACGCGCTTGAATAAGCCCGCCATTTTACTAATTTCATTTTATTAATTTATTTATTGCCTTGCACAATGCATAGTAAAATGTTGTATGATACACGTACGTAAGATGATTTCCGACTTGTGTCGATTTATCCACTCATCGGAAATCACCTACCTTCCGCACTCTTAGCATAAATAACTATTTCATTATTATTAAAAAAAAGCAAATTGAAAATAAAAATCTACGAATTACAAAATGAAATGTCGGCAGAATTAATTGTCTCACAAACGAGGCGTCTAAATTGTCCTGCTGGGACAGCGAAGATGTCAATATTTAAGAAGTTTTATTATATTGATCAGCAAGGCGGCGTAAGGTTGCCAGCAAACCTGCGTTCGTACGACTCGAAGATACGGAGAACAGGGGTCGCACGCGCACCCCATGGCTTATGATTTTTCTTGGTACTATATAACTAATCTTACTTACAATATCAGTACAGTCGAATGCGTTATTGCAGAGGTGAAACAAAAACATTGTCTCCAAAACAAGACGTCTGGTTTTCAGATCCTGTAGCCTGTATTTGTTCAAAAGATCACTATATGATGCGAAAGTACGAAAACAACGGTACTGCATGGCCTTCAAAAACTTTTTTTAGAACTTTTTCAACTTCAGCTGAATATTTACTGTTGAAGGGACTCCACACCGCGACAGCATACTCTAACTGAGACCTGAAACACTTACTGGACCGATTTCAAACATTCTTTCACCATTGGGAAGTAACTCTATCCTCGGGTGACCTAGGCTAAGTTTATCGTTGCTAGTTTATAATAAACTAGCTTATGCCAGCGGCTCCGCCCGCGTGAATGTCGAAAATTATCCCGAGGGAGCATACCAGTATTCCCGGGATAAAAAGTATCATATGTGCTATTCCCGACTATAATCTATCTCTGTGCCAAATTTCATCCAGATCCGTCCAGCCGTTTGAGCGTGAAGAAGTAACAAACATACACACTAAAAGACTTTCGCCTTTATAATATTAGTGTGATTACCTAAGCAATGGAAAGAATTGTCGCTTTCATTATTCAAAAACAGGCGCCGAAGCTTTTGAGCGCATACTATACTGTCAGTGAATTCTTTACTGAGAAATAATTTTGAACAAGTATTGTTTAAAATATGAATTGTGTATATAATATAAATTGTAATCTATACAATATAAATTGTGTTGCAGTGACCTAGATAAGTTGTGATATAAAACTATTCGGTGTCTGATAATTGCCTTTATTGTTTTAGCGTCAAATTATAACTTTTGCTTGCCTTGGTAAAATATGGCTGAACCTACTTTTTATCTGTTTATTACCATGTACTTACCCATATTTGCAAAATAATTTTTTTATTAATTACTTACCTACCGGTCTCCTCCTGTGCATTATTTAATAGCAACTTACTATTACCGACTTGTTTGCTAAACGCTGCGCCTTTTTTTTTCTTCCCCTTCGTGTTGCTGACACGACAGTCGTTCATATTTGTTTGGCCCAAAACTTATATCCATTGCCTAATTTTAACTTACCTGTAATAATAATATTTTAAGAGACAACAATTACAAGAGGATACCTCGCAACACGTTTATAAGATAGAAGTCAACGTTATGTTCCAAGACCGTTCGTTGAAGGAAATTCTTGAGAAAGCCAAATGCAGCAGTGCTTATATAGAATTCCATTAATCAGCGGTAAGATGTCACATCGAATAGTAAATCGATCAATGACCAGTCCCCTTTAATAAGTCACTATTCATCATCATCATCATATCAGCCGAAAGACGTGCACTGCAGCGCATTCAGTAGATTCAGTCTTTTTTCCATCTGGCATAATGCCAAATTCTATATTCCAATCTCAATATTGAAATTAATACATAATTTAAATCGCCCTGCCAGTATGTGATCTCATAAATTGTACAATTGTATTATAATACAAAGCTTCTCCAAATTACACACGGTAGCGAACATTAATTGTATTATACGACAGATAAATCACCTTTTAACTGGCTCTTGTAATTTCTAAAAGACGTGAAAAGGTATGCAAGGGATAAAGGTCGTGAAATGTAAAAATGATTTTTAATATGGCTTTAACAGTTTGGCTGCCAGAGAACGAGACACAATAGAAAATGTATTGTTTGTCGGGCATCTGGCAGCCAAACTGTTAAACTTTTCAGTGCTTGAAATAATGCTCTCGAAATTCAAATACCCCCTTAGATGTCCACCAGGCAGGCCGAAAATTACCCATGTGTCCGGGTACCCTGGCGCCTTTTGCGCTATGGGCGCGGTGTCAGTAAATCGTCGATTTCTCGGAAGTTTTGTATGGGAACCATGTATAAAACTTATGTTGTTACAATCTCTATGAAATAAGCTATCATATTCCAAATGGATTTATCCAGTTTTACCTTATAAGTATTGGTAATTGTTGTGTAAAGTTAGTGTAAGGGATTTTTTTTCCAGTTTCGTGTATAAAAGGAGATAGAAATAAAAAAATAAACCATTATTTCATAAAGTTTTAATTTTATTTACAGGAATACACCCTATTTCACAATAATCAATCAAAATAACACACCCCCCGATACATTTTTTCATCCCACGAGAATTACAAACTTTTCAAAAAAAAAATAAGGCAAATTGGCAGGGTGGACAGTTGGTGGCTGTTTTTTTTTTATTCGAATTCGTTTCGTTACCACTACAATTAAATGCATTATTTCTGTTGTTAATTAACGTAGCATTGTAAATAACAACAGTTTGATATAGTCATATTTGCAAAAATAAGAAATAAAAAATAAAATATTCGCACGCAGAAAAAAATAAACAACAAATACGTATATCTGCTGGAATTTAGGCCAAATACAAAAAAAAACTATTAAAAACAGTTCAAAACTTACCGTTCCATGTTTTTCCAGCAGAAAACAACAGCCACTCAAAATAAAAAAACTAAATTTTTAATCACAAAAAGTTTGAGCACGGCCCCTTGTGCTGTCAAAAATGGCGACCGCCCGGTGCACAGATTTAAAAAATAAATATTACGGTCTTGGGCGGATCCAAAGACCAGCGGGGTATTTTTTTTTCATAATTGTCTATTAAAGAATCGCATGAAACCAAGATTTGTCGACAATATCCTCCTTACTGACATATTTCAAGCCAAAAACAAGAACAGCCATAGAATATCAAAAATTGGCAGAGAGGCAGACTGGACATTTGAGCGACCGATGACAGCTGGCAGAGAGGCAGAGACGATTGCGATAAATATTGCAGCTTCTGGCATGAGGTCCCGAGTTTGTTGTCCGGGCCGAGCAAGATTTCACCGTCTGGAATTACTCAGTAGCAGCCTGGATTTTTATAGGCTGAAAGCTGGGGAAATGAGACTTAAACGTAAGGGTATATTCACACAGAAGATCCGTATTTCCAGGATCGTTTTTAACGGATCCAGTAGCGACTGGAGGTGATATTCAAACCACATTTAGTTGTGTAGCATCGTCGTCTGCGTCGGCGGAAACCACGGCGTTATTGGCAGCCTATAAAACTGTAAAACGAACTGCTGTTTATTTTGTCGGAACAGTATTTTTTACTGGATCTGGAATACTGTCATGTGTGTGTGTGTGAATTTACTCATACAACTACATACATCAGCGCCGAATAAAAACGTATACGATAAAGCGGACCTTTAAAACGGAGCTCTGTGTAAACGAGCACTTACTGCTGAAATGAGAGTGAATTATTATAGGCACCTCTTTGCAAGGAATGCAGTCGTGCTGGTTATATGGTTATCGTAATAAGTAGCCTTAGTTTTTCAAGTTCTCGTTTTCCACCTACCGAAGTTAGGTAGTATTTAAGGGGCGGCCGTTGGCGAGTTTACTAAATAAATTGTACCAACAGTTTCGTTACGGAAGTTACAAACGTACCCACTGTTTTATTTATGTCTGGTTACTTGAACTTTTGGAAGGCTTGAATTTTGTGTTTTTTAAATTGAGTAAAATACACAAATACTAGATTGTACGTTTTAATTGGCTTCTTATTTTCGCCGTTTTATAATTAAATAAGAAAACCAAAATGAATATATTACTTTATCAGAGGCTTTAGTGCGAGTTTATTAACGTACTCGACCCGTTATCCGTTAACGAAAACGTTAGCCTAATATGTCACCAGGCTCAGTTTTAGAACAAATTGTAGTTGATGTTAATGAGATCAAGTTCGTTATTAAGAAACTTGCACTAAACCCACTTAACTAATATTAGCGCAACATTTAGTGGTAAGCCAAATTTAAACGCAAATAATAAAAGTAGAAAGTTTCAGTACTACTCTCATCAGTAATTCAAATCAAGTCACCAACATTATTCAATCAACTCGATATCTGAAATGAACTTGAAACTACAAAGTAATTGAAGAAATTCCAAGAATTTAGGCCAAAGGACAAGTTGTAATAAAACTAAGGCCTATGTGACCTTCCAGATGATTCGAAGCGATTAAATTTATTCACACTGATAAACGATTTTACAAGCTTTTATTTAACATGCAATGTATGTATGTAAGTGTGTTCGGGTCAAATCTTGCAACTGAATTTTAAAGCAGTTATCCTCCAACGATTAAGATTAAATTTTGCATAAATGTTTTTTTGGATGAAAATAGTTTTATATTTAATTTAGAATGACGTCACTTAGCTAACCATGCTAGCTATGCTAGCTAAGCTGACGTCATTCTAAATTAAATATTTCGGACGGCCCAAGATGGCGGACTAGTTATTTTTTGTGCACTGCCATGATATGGGTATCAAAATAAAGGATTTACTGAGAAGACTGCGACAAAAGATTGAATAAAAAAAAATACTAAGAAAAATTGCAAGTACGCAGGTACTCACACGAAATACAGTTCGACCGATTATCATTTTTTTTTTTTTAATGCGTGCGCGTCTATTGAATAGAATAGAAATGCATTTATTCTACACAGAAACAACGCAACAGCAACCAACGCAGTGTAAAAGACAGTCATAAAAAAAATCATATACAAATTGCGCTGAGCGTGCCCATACCAATAGGGTTACCAACTTCGCACTTGCTGGACGTCAGACACCGAACGAAATTTAAATTACGTCGTGCCATCAGTAAAAACCTTAAGGTCAACTCTTGTAAGGCTAAGTTTAGTTTGACCTTGAGACTTAGGAAGAAATAACAATATGAAGTAATTAAGGTTGTTACTTGTAACAATTTGCTGGACCAGTTGCGTCCCGAGTAAGAAAACATTGAGTGACTTAATTAGTTCTGGAACTGATTTCATTACTCCGTCTGATAAAACAGAAATAATAATTTGCAAAAGCCATGTAGAAGATAGACGAACTTCACATAATATCTTCATAAGATTCATTCTGCATTACTGTGATTACACCATGCATAATCTAGAGTACACCCTTATATCGCATGTTATGCTTCAGTCACATAGACCTATAATAGATGGTGAGTCTTACGCCATCATTTGTGCACGAACTCATAACCTACTAAGCACATAGAAACCATTTTCTCCCCGGGAATCGTACCAAGGGCCATATGATGCTTAGCAAAGACCTACGAGAGATTTATATGTAGTAAATGTGGCCATTTGGGAATTCGCGGATCCAAAACCTATGCGTCTATACCTCTTCAAACTAAGTCGAATTCTTTCAAAGTTATCAATTCCGTAACTCAACTGTAAGCTGGAGCTCGAACACTCCGAGCGGCTCTTAAACAGTTCTTAATGACTCTCGCTCGTTAAGGCGAGAGGTTTCGCCTGTTCTTCGGAATTAACAGTTACAACGCCTCGAACTACCAACACAACCTGACCTACCGGGGGGTCCTATCATATTTAAAGAATCTCACTAAATTGTGGTACTATTCCCCAATTCCCCGGGTCGGTTTACGCTGGCACCTTATTTTGCGGCTCGGGTGTAAAGTTTTATGCATTCGGAATAGCCCGAAAATTGCTCGTCTGACGTTTTCAAAGCGTTCGTAGATGGGGTTTTATTTTAAAATAGTGATTCTTGATAAAGGACGAAATATGAAACGTGTTGAGGTAATGTTTGCTGGGAAATAGAACATGGACTGAATGTGAGCTCGTTACTTGGAATGGGTTTTCAGGTGAGGTAAATTAAGTACTTAGGTACATTATGTGTTGTACGTTTTGCTTTCTTGAATACAGGTTTCATTTCTTACAGTGATTGTCTTGTGATAAAAAAATAGGCGTCAAAAAATCCTTCTAATAAAATGTCGGCCATGGTGGCTAATCTCAACGAAGATTACCCAAGTGTGCAGGATATGCACACAAAAATGCACTCTCTGTTCCTTCCAAAAATCAATTGGTTGTTCTGTCTGCTATTGGCATTGGTCCAAGGCGGCTCAGTCCGTTTTTAAACAACTTTCCAAAAAGGAGGAGGTTCTATGTTGATTGTTTTTTTGTATATGTTCACCGATTTCTTCGTCAATTGCGGATCAATTTTTAAAATTATTTTTTTGTTAGAAAGAATATGTTCCAAAATTGCTCCCGTTTAAATTTTCTCGAGATCTGATGAAGAACTTCGGAGATAAACAACAGAACTCTTCATTGAATGAGAGTAAATCACTCGGGATTGCTGTAATCGTATGTCTGTTTATTGTTTATACCATTTCACAACATAACATCACACAAGTACGCTCCAAAGGGGTACACAGATGTGTATAGTTGACCTTGGTACACTCTCATTTCACCGGTTATGTTCAAGTTTCATGGTATTCAGGTAATCTATTCTGGCATTATGGTACCTTACTATAGAAATTGCCTATTAGGTCAAACAACTAAAAAGTGAAAAATAAAACAACCGATTTCCGAATAAAAACACTACAAAGTGAAAAATAACTTCTTTTTCGGCAGTCGGTGTCAAACAACGAAGAAAAGAAACCAGGAACAATGACTTCTGAAAAGGAAGTTATTTTTCACTTTGTAGTGTTTTTATTTAGAAATCGGTTGTTTTATTTTTCACTTTTTAGTTGTTGTATTTTTTTGTAAAAAAGTTTTGTTGGTAGAAAGAACTTGATCTCTATACAAAATGATATTCAAGCAGCTATAACAATTGACAAGAAGCGTAAAATGTATGCGCTATCAAGATGCCACGTGTTCGATGCCAAACTCGGACATTTCTACAAACGCTATCGCTGATACAAATTTCACTTTTTCTAGAAATGGTCATTTGCTTGGTACTGATAGCTTAATAAAGTATTTAGATGTAAGATTTTAAGTTTTAAGTCCCTTCAGCAACGCCATTAGGCATGAAAAACGTAAGAAGGGATACGAAACGTCTTACATAACCCAATCATTTAACCTGAGCTAGCGCAGCTTTATCTAAATTATTCAGAACCCCTTGTTTCTAGACTACTGCTACGTAAGAACAGAATAGTAGCAGAAGGTCTAAAACTAAGGATACTTCGGCGATATTGACGGTAATTAGCACTTTTAGCCATTGGCAAGCAATTTGGCATCACACTTAGTAATTAAGGATAATGATGGTTACCGCAGCTTACCGGTAATACCAGAGTCTTCGCAGACACACCGACACACTACACCGGCTTCAAACTACAAGCATCACTGCTTGGCAGTAGAAATATGCTATACCGTGGGGCCAGCGCCTTGTCACTAGACCCGTGCACATATTATCACAATTTAAATAACCTGTGCAGGTCACTGATGAGACGCACGATGATAAAGTGGTGTAACTAACTCTCTTTTATTGTGAGGAAATCCTTAAGGATAACTGCCCGCTTCCATCTGATAACGGAGAGTTATATAGGATTCTAGCTGGCTAAAAGCCTGCAGTTTCTCCGATACCATGATTCGGATGCCCGGGATACGATTAAATCTACCTGACCATGTCAGTGCTAGGGACTGTGGTTTTAGTCGGTAGGAGTCCGACATAGCCCTCTTTGTCCCCAAACGAAGGACATCCTCGCGGATTTTCCTTGAAAAAGAAGGTAGATTAATGTAGGTAAAAGATGAACTGGTCCTTCTGTGTTCCCTCTTACCCCAGTCAGCCTACAGGCTATTAAGACAGGCAGACACGGCGCCGCTGTCGCCGTAATCCGTACAGACAGATGGGCTGCTGTTAATACTGATTAATTGCCGGACAAATCTACCCGACACATATTTTGGGGATTGTATCGTCTTCAGAAGCCTGGCAAATTGCTTAGCTCTATGCCGACTAGATAGCGTCTTGTAGGCTTATTCATTGGGATATGTATAGCTTTGTTATACCAGAGGTTATTGAGGTAATGTTGGCATTGAGATTCTGTTTTGATTTGACTTTATACACAGGCCAATAAAGAAGCATGCTGAACGGCAGGCTAAGAAACAAACTGAAAGCTACAAAAATTACAAACATAACCAAGATGGCGGAAACACTACACTGCCTTACAGGTAAAACCCAGGTCGAACTATCGACCTTCAATTTTGCTCCATTCATTGAGGCAAAAGCTCAACTGGCTGCCTAAAAGTTTGGGATCCTTGCAAAGGTGAGCCGGTACTTTACGCCAGAACAGTTGTTCAACTTATATCAAGCGCATGTTAGGTCTTGCATGGAGTACTGCTCTTATCTCTGGGACAGATCTGCCAAATACTAGCTAGATGCACTAGAGTCGATCGAAAAACGGGCCAAGAGGCTGATCGGCAATGTGATACTGGTCGAGTCTGGGCTCCTGAGCCTTGAACATCGGCGCCGAGATGCTAGCCTGTTGGTTTTTTATCGGTCACATATCGGGGAGTGTGCGATGGAATTGCATGAATTAATTCCTCCTAGCCCGTTCCATCATCGGACTACAAGACGAACGGCGATGCGTCATCGGTACATGTTGGGCATCCCATCCATACGAACTAAACATTTTGGGAATACTTTTATTATGTGTACAGCTAATAAGTGGAATTACCTGCCGGAGTCTGTATTTCCTGATAGCTACAACCTGGGAATCTTTAAATCAAGAGTGAATAGGTTTCTTCTAGGCAAGCGTGCTACATCACCATCATCGCTTACAATCAGGTGAGATTGTGGTCAAGCGCGAGCCTATCAATAATAATGAAAAAACCTGTATAATGGTGGCACAAGGCAAGAGAGGTCTATGCCCAGCAGTGGGCGAAGTTAGGCTGTAGACAATGATAATAATACGAGTAATGTCTTAATTTAAAACATAATTATTTGCGCCTGTTTATGTTATTATAGCAATCTGCTTTTAAGTATCTATGCATGTATTTTGACAAAAGTCAAAAATGTTATTTGTTTTATTGTACGTTTTTAACCTCCGACGGTAAAAGAGGGGTGTTAAAAGTTTGACGTGTGTACCTGTTGGTTTATGTGTTGGGTATTTGTATTTGTATCTGTCTGTGGCATCATAGTAGGTACATTATGTACTTAGCATGAAATAAAAAATATTGGATTTAAAAGGAAAAAAAGAATTTTACTTGTTTCGCTTTGCAGTGATAATTATATAAGTAGCTTTTCACCAAGGCAGGCTTAAAAAAAGCTGGCGCGATGACCTAAGGTCGTTCTTGATGGATTAGCAGGATAAGCAGCAGAAAAGGTGGAATACATGACGACGTCAGCAGAGGTACCCACAAAAATTAGAAAAAAAAACATTCTGTTTCTAAAATGAACGCAAAATAAGGTCTCTGTTGTTTTATTCTACCACATTTTTTACTGAAATTAGACTATTCAAATAATAACAATAGTTAAATAAAAGTCGACTGGAAGCTCCTTTCCATAATATCAAATTGTAAAGTGGACACAGAAGGAATCTATCCAATGTCTGCGATTTCACATTTATTAAATGTACGAGTATGAACATTTGAAACTGAAACATTTCTGTACTTTAAAATATGCTTCAGACGAGGAGCAGAGATATAGATTTCTGTTGGAATTTTATGATTTTGCAGCTATACTAGTATTAGTTTTCTTCACAGTTTCGTTATTCTGTATTTAATTTTTCGTGTGTAATAAGGCATTAATATTTTCTAGATGAAAAGCTATATTTCTAACAGTATTGTTTGGAAGTTTACTTAATCGTGAAATATTTAGGTGCTACTTATAGATTTTAGCTTTGAAATATTGAGACTGCTACACCTAGTTAGAAAACCCGGCAAAGTGCGAGTCGGACTCGCGCACGAAGGTTTTGGTACCAATGTCGCAAAAAACGGCAAAAAATCACGTTTTAAGTGCTAAGGGCTCACTTAAATATTTATTTTATTATTTTTTAGTATTTGTTGTTATAGCGGCAACAGAAAGACATTATCTGTGAAAAATTCAATTGTCTAGCTATACCGGTTCATGAGATACAGCCTGGTGACAGACAGACAGACGGACATTGCAGTCTTAATAATAGAGTCCCGTTTTTACCCTTTGGGGGGTACGGAACTCTAAAACTAAACAAGGTAGCAATGATGTTCAACTTTTATATACGTTTGTACATTAAAAAAAGCTTTCTTTTATGTTTTACTGAGTTAAACCAACATGATGTTAACTTATATCAGACCTGAAAATTACATAAAAATCCAAGAAAAAAAACAAACCCGACCTAATTAATTTAAAAATTAAATTACAACGCAAACCTTCCGTTGGGATAATTTAAATAAAATAAACAGTTGAAATCAGCGTCGGATTAGTATTCTTTACCCATCCCCCCTTCCCCCCTCTTGGTGGCTAATTATTAATTAACATGGAGGTTAGGACCACAAACTGGTGAAATACAGAAGGTCGGCTCCTTAAAAAGAGTGCAAAATGTATTCACATAGAAGGTTGGTATAGGTGGATTCAAAGAATGACGTCTGTGAAGTTCGGTTTTCGCTCCGCAGTACCTACCTTTCAATCCCGTTGCCACATGAATATGCCACCGCGCAGCGATCGCGGAGTGTTTCGAGATCACCGTACGTACAACGCAGTCAACTTAACTGCGTACCTGGTGCTGTGACATCACTTTGATTTTCGACTCTTGCTATTGGCGCATGAGGCGAACGCGGGGTGTCACACGGGTAGGCGGGAGTGGGTTTACATTCCAAGGTGCACAGATAAGTTCGTCTGTGTATACGTGCATCGGTTTTCGCTCGTTGTATCGAGTCGACCTTCTATATCTATTTCATGGTGAAATGGCCTTTGACAAATTGTCTGTTTGTCTCGTTATTATAATCCAGTTATACGGGTAACGGGTTTATTTAAAAAAAAGATCAAAAAGACTTTAGGGTTTTTAAATTTAAACAGGAGTGTTTAATTTTGCTTTGGGTCAAATCTCATTGATATTCATTTATTTTGAACGTGTGTCCTAGTGAAGGACCAGAAATACCTCTGTGTTAATTTGATGAGGTAAGGTATTTGGGTGATTGAGAGCTATTCAGGTCATGAAGGCGTCTGTACACATACCTTTCACAAAACCTTATTAAGTTTAATTGCAATCACTGGAGCAAAGGGCCAGCAGTCACTCTTTCAGTTGCTAAATTGAAATCTATTTAAATAAATACACATTAAGAAAACAAACATAAATTCGAACATAGATCTTTCTGCTTTATGGAAAGTCGGTTAAAAAAGAGAATTACCAGTAACTTACTTAAAGCCCTTACGCCTACTGAAATGTTCCCAGCAATACATCGTACAAACTTATAAAATAAATCCTATTAATATCAACGTATAACCAAAGGTGTACGCCTACTCAGGCAATGAAAGTTGCTACTACTAAAAGCTACTTGCTTATTAAGATGAACCATTTCCTTTCACCCTGGTAAGAAAAACCTATAAAATCAAGCTAGCATCCTACTCATCGCAAATAGCCCCAACAAAATTTATATTTTCCTACCCTCAGATAAATTTTACGACAGTTTAAAACTCGGGCGGTAACCTACAAGGGTTTGAACCTAAAACTATGAGGCTTAAAATTGATGGCGACCATCTGTCAGCTTCCATGCAAATCAATTAGAGTTCTACAAACTTAATTATGGGCATACAAAAGGCCTCCGTCTTTGTCCCAAAGTTCTCTTTCATCGGTGGATCACATAACTTCAGTTCGTTCGCTCTGTCATTCATTCGTTCACTCTTTCAATTGTTCTCGATCGTTTCTGTTGACATTGTCTAATTCTGATGCCATCAATCTGTTTGGATTGTTATTGAAGCCCTTTAGAATTTAATTAGGGTTTTCCAGGCGATTTTACTTTGTGTATGTTCCTGCAAATATTATAAGAATATGACGAAATTTGAATTGCTGCAGTGATATTTTTGTTAGGCGCATTTACATATATACTTTAGCTTACGCCTTTTCCCCAGGGGGGTAGACAGAAACTACAGAAAGCCACCTGCTACGATCATTACATACTAATTTTGCTTTACTCACGTTTATAAAAAAAAATATAAACTTAAAGCACATAACGGTTCGGTGTGGTGACCTTTAGGGAAAGCCTATATTGTATTGTTGTCTGGTAGATATCGCTGTCAGCGATAAGACCGCCTTTGTACCCATTTATTTATATAAGTTTTTCTTGTAAATGTCTATAATTTTATGGTGTACAATAAAATATATTCTATTCTATTCTTTTCTATTCCATATTGTATGTCTTCTTAACAACAGGATAACAATTGCTTCCTACCGTACAGAACAAAAATAAAGACTGATTTTTTAAATTAAAATTTTCGATCAAATCTACCCTAACAAACAAATCCAAAACAAAAGCCTAACTGCACGATACATCACCCGGGCATCAAAGTCCAGTCAATCACGCGGAGGTATCGCGACCACTGGCGTGAGGTACGTACTCTCAACTGCACGTAGACGTAGTACCAATAATAAAGCTGTCCTTAATGTAAAGGAGTAAATAGACAATTAATAGTGAGCCTATTGGCAATAAATGGGAACAAATTTAGCCATCATCCAGACTGTTTCTGAGAATTTTATTCTTTTTTAGGGTTCCGCAGCCAAATGGCAAAAACCGGAAACCTTATAGATTCTTCATGTCTGTCTGTCTGTCTATCTGACCGTCCGTATGTCATAGCCACTTTTTTCCTAAACTATAAGAACTATACTGTTGAAACTTGGTAAGTAGATGTATTCTGTGATCCGCATTAAGATTTTCATACAAAAATAGAAAAAAAACATTACACTTTGGGGGTTCCCATACTTGAAACTAAAACGATTTTTTTATTACCATACGTGTAGGGTATCTATATATAGGTCTTTAAAAATGATATTGATTTTACTAATATCATTTTTTTTTAAACTGAATAGTTTTCGCGAGAGACACTTCCAAAGTGGTAAAATGTGTGTCCCCCCTGTAACTTCTAAAATAAGAGAATGATAAAACTAAAAAAAATATATGATGTACATTACCATGTAAACTTCCACCGAAAATTGGTTTGAACGAGATCTAGTAAGTAGTTTTTTTTTAATACGTCCTAAATCGTAAACCACAATTTACCAAGTACGGAACCCTTCGTGCGCGAGTCCGATTCGCAATTGGTTTTTTTTTAATTTTCCGTTTATATTGCATCCTGCTAAAGTCCGCGTCACGAGAAGCTATAAATTTTGTAAATAAAGAACTGGAACAAGTCATGGAACGTTCCAGTACCACAAAATATTAGACAGCGCTTTATATCGCTAAAATATAACCCGACCAAGTGAAATTGCTCGTTAGTTTCATATTACACGTATGTTACTTTGAGTTATTGAATTTAGGATTATTTGTTTTCGATTGAATTATCGCTACGTAACTTAGTAAAAGTTCTTAATTTACAAAAATTATAGCTTCTCGTGACGGGGACTTTATTCATGTTGCATCACTGTATGAACTTTTGATATGCAGATAAGTTATGTGATTTGTTTTGTACACTGCCAGGGCCATAGATTTCAGAACTTTTTGGCCAAGAGACCAAAGTTCCTTTTATTACAAGCAGTGCAATTTTTTTGTGATTTTTTATGTCTAAGGGAAATCATTACCAAGACCATGCAGTTGCCAGTACCACTAACGTTCACCGCACAGCTCGAAGGCGCTTTCAATTACCTGCTGCGGGTGTGAACTCCGGAAGGTACGGGCACGCGAACCCTGGATGATGTACGGGTGACCGCAGGACGAACAGGGACGCGAGTTATTTGGGATAGGTAATTTTAGTAATACCTGGTTATAGATGAGAGAAAAATGAGCTCACAGGCGCATACTTACAAAGAGAACTGGTCCTAGCTAAACTGGGAAGAGGGTTGACCAAAGTAGAGGCAACCTAATTGAGTAACTTCATAGCACGTGCGATAATAATTACCATTCATTGCTTCATATTTTTTTTAATACGTCTACTCGACAGCGTAAAACACGCAATGGATACTGTTGAATTGTCAAAATGAAAACGTGTGCGCGTGCTTTGAGTTTTCAATGAAGATACGCATTTAGGGTGCTGTATCTTTACAATCAGTGCGCCTGATAAAAACATGTTAGTTCATAGTCTTTTGATACGGCAATATCATTCAGAACAGAATTGCATTCTACTTGAAATAAAAAGTGCAATTTGGACTTTTAGTCCGGATTCACGATTTCTGAACATTGGCGTCTGAGGATTGATAGTCTGGCAAAGTCTTATTCGTTGGATATTAGGAAATTCTCAGTAGCAGCGTGGATTCGTGCCCGAAAATTTTCAAAGCTAAGTCGCTTTCCACTTACTTGGAACGCAAGTGCAAGTTGACAATAATGTGAGTGTGTCTAAAGCTACATTTCTGTCTGTTCCTTACTTAAGTGAACACAGGCGTGAAGTAATGTTTCATTACATTTGAGCAAACCAATGATTAGAAGGCATTATATTATAATTGTGTCATAATCAAGGTAAATAAACGCCTACAACATTTACTAAAGTGTAGTGACGCAATTTTGCAAGATCGTTGACATGGAATTTTAAGCTTTCCGCTCGGGTTGCCGCTCCGCTGACGGGGCCGGCAGTCTTCTCCTAGTTTGTGTCAGACATAATCGTGTATCCTGTAATGTGTTTACTGTAAGAAGATCGTGAAAGAAAGACACAAAGTTTTACCTCATATTTACCGTTTAATTTCGTATCAACCGTAAGAAGAAGCTAACACAAAGAGGATAGAACCTGGATGAGGCAGCCACAGGAAAGTCGAGATTGGTACAAGAAGAGAGAGAATCAGCAATAGGCGAAGTCGGACTGTGGATGATGACGATGATGGTGAGGACCGCAGATATCCGCTGGATGCGAGAAGCACAGAACCGGTCATTGGATGTCGTTTGGAGGAGGCATATCTCCAGCCGTGGGCGTCTTTTATCTGAAATGATAATGATGATTGAAATTATATCACACGAATATTATATAGGCGATAGTTTGTTTGTGTGTTTGTTACTCTTTCACGCAAAAACTACTGAAACGAACTTGGATTAGTCACATTCATTCATTCATTTAGTCCCTGTGTTTAGTACGGAATAGCACATAGGATACTTTTTATCCCGGGAATATGTTCCCTTGGGATAATTATCGACATTCACGCGGCCGAAACCGCAGGCAGAAGAAGCGTGCTCGCTTCAACTTCGATCTTCGTATGTTTTCCTTTTACAAAGTTGCACTTAATAACAAGCAATGTTTTTTTTTTGTTTTTTGTCTGAGAGCGATTATTTCTGACTATGATTGTTGCTGGCACGTAAATTGAAATCTGGTTACAATTTAAAAAGTTTGGGGGCGAAGTAAAGTGCGGTTTCTGGTTGCCATGTTTTTAAATTGGAATTGTGCGGAAATTCTGTTCTTTTAATTAGGTACGGAAAACTTGAAAGCCAATAAAAAGAATGTGTTATGAATTCCGTCTTTATTTTTCTGGGAAACTGCGAAAAGTATAACTTGTGATGTCTTTAGAAGTTTATATTGACCGGTTCTGAAGCACCACAACGCAAAAAAAGTTTGAAGAAATAAAGAACTTGTTCAGTGTACCTAACTTTTTAATCATGCTAAATAAAATCCAACACGCTCGCAATTTTGTCTAAAATATTTTCATTATTTAAATCTTTTTACGAATGTAAGAGAAATGAAAATCTCCACTTTTGTTCTATTCAATCACTTTTTACTTGTTTTTCATCATAGATAGAGAAAAATCAATGATAAATTAATTAAACGAAAAAACATTGATGAATTGATGATTAATGAAACGCGGAAGTACGGTCCTTAATGATGGGAGTACTTAGGAAAGGAAAAGAGACTTACCTTCTAAAACATAATTATCAAAACTCCACTTACCGGAGAATCGCAATACACTCGTTCATAAACTAATTCAAACCAAAACAAATACCATTAGCTGATCACTGATTGGAGGATGTGACAAACTCATCACCTAACATAAAAATAAAAATAAAATAATTTTTTTTTTATTAATTCCTTACTACAGGTTTGAAGTTGTATCATGTATAAACGAGCAACGGTTTAAATTATGTTAGTGTGTTAGTAAAATGTAAATATTTGTTAGTATTGTGAGTTAGTGTTGCCGTTGTCTGTCTCTATTTCAGTGTAAGGACCGCCATCACCTAACATACTGCTACGCAAATATTTAACTGGATATCGCCAGCATACGAGTCATAATAGGTTTATAAATATGCGGTAATTCATTTTTGATCAATACAGGAAATTTCAGGTGTATTGGTAATGAATTGGGACTATATTGGTGCGTGTGAAGCTTATGCTATACAGGAGTTTACCTCACAACCAATTCTATATGATTAAATCTGCCCTTAGACAATAGGTCTCAGAATGCACGTTAAACCGTTGGTCCCGTCTGTCATTTGAAGATTTTTGACGCTTATTTTCCCAAAGGGTAAGCAGTGTGTGATCTTATAGTACGAGTACATACACCGACTTTTTGTTAGTTATATTGAAGTCCTATGTAGGTTATAGGAGTCGAACTTATTGCCGTCAATCAAGCACATCTTGCCTCCAAGCTGTTACATCGAAATTCCAGACGCTAAGCCCAAACAACACTACCTAACCCTGATGCGGGTTCCCTACTTGAAATCGAATGACGTGAGATCGAATAAAACTTGCTCGAAAACGTTAACTCCTATTATGTTAACTTATAAACGAAAATACAACGTCCTCCTTTTTGGGCAAAAGGAAAGGTTAAAGACTATTCTGTAAATCGATTAGAAGGTTGGTCGAGAAATGATGTTTCAAGATAATGGCCCTTCGCGCTGCTGATGATTCGAGCTTCTAGTTATTCGAGATTTTGATTCATCGAAGTAGTGAACTTTCGCGCTTATAACTTATCCATTTCAAGTACTATCGAGTAAACGTTTTCGAGCAAGTGTTTTTCGATCTCACGTCATTCGATTTCAAGAAGGGAACTTCCCTGATGCTTAGTAGCAGTGGTATCAACCACTAGACCGACGAAGCATCACAGTTTATGGCGTTCAAAAAACATAAATTTATAAGTTAAGGGTCAACAAAACCACTCCATTCTAACTGACATACGAGCAATCACAGGCAACATGCTTATCTCGCATTCCCGACAAACTGAACAAAATTGAACAAAACTCTGCCATTAATTATTCCCCTGACACTTTGACAGTTCAAATATAACGTCACAACTGTCGTGCGCTAATAAAACTGCTTTACTTGTGACAGGCTGGTTTAAATCGTGCGACTTTTAATCGCAGGACGAATGGGAGATCGATGTGCTATCGTTTAGTTTGATTTTCGGTTTCATGGACTCTGTTACACCCTTATTTCTGAAATAAGAAGTTGAATATTTGTCAAACTCTACTTAAGCCTGAAACCCTGTAAAACTGAAGTATTTAAATGGAGTTCGACTTGTTCACTCAATGCAAAAACCGGAGAGGTCATGGTACTGAAAACACAGGCTTTGGTTTTAAAAACGAAACAATAGTGGTGACAAAAAAAAAATCTGAACAAAATTCGTGTAAAACTTAAACCCACACGTGAGAATTAACTTACTCACATAACTCGTGACAGCCATCTTCAACCGAAATGATAAATTATTACAATCGCAAGTCATATCTTTGCCTCAAGGCATTGTAACCAGCCTAAGTCGTTAAACCTTTAATAGGGCCACAAATGAAATTCACAGAATCAAAATAAAACGGAATAGACTTCAAAAATTTATCACTTGCCGAGAAATGGGTAATTGAATAAAGGGGAATCTAAAATTTGAGCTCGCTAGCTCTCCTGAGCTTCGGAAGTTCTCGTAAATAAAGTGACAAGTTACGGGACGTGTGCTGAATATACAGCTGTGTATGTGTGTGTGTGACACTTCCAGTGAAGAGGAAAAAAAAGGATACTTTTGTTGCTACGCTACGATTTGCTATGGTTTCAGTCATTTTGCTACGACGTGATTTGTTTTGCAGTTTTGTACGGTTGTAACGTGGCACTACGCCGTTCGTGCTACGTATTTCTAGGCATTACTACGTCTTGCTATGGCTTGCAACAACTTGCTTCTTTATACTAGACCTTGCTACGCAGTGTTATGCTGGGCTGTACAGTGTTCCGCTGTGCTACGATGTGCTACGCGATGCTACGCCGTGCTACCCTGTGCTACGCCGTGCTACGCAGTATTACGCTGTGCTACGCGATGCTACGGCGTGATATTCTTTGGAACACATAATCTTAAACAATAATAATAGTCGTCAGTGTTTAATTCAAATAAATATGAGACAAAAGTTACAAAAATGATGTACAGACCTTACTACTATGATGTGCACCTTAGTTAGCAAAAATTATTTTTCGAATACACAGTAAAGGGGTACTCTGTTCATTTGACAGATACTCAACTAACATCAACTGGTATTTTCGTACTCTTCAAACTCCACAAGAAAAAGTCCTTACTTTCAAATCAACACACAAACTTTACAACAGATGTGCCGACAAATCTCTTACATGCAAAGGATTCAAACCCGGGGCTTTGCATGCCGTGGTGTTGAATGCGTGGCGATTGAAATTCAATGAGGTTCACCTCGCAAACACATGTTTTTAGAGTTAGTTTCAGGATTCTTTGTTGTCACATCCGGGAGGTATATTAAATTTATAGAAAAATATTAAAAATGAATCGAAGATTCATCGCGAACTAAAATGGCAATGCAAATATCGTATGTTATGTACATATATGAAAAATCAATTTATCCTTTCAAAAATCTTCACCTTGAATTATCTCTAGAATATAATGACCGTGGTTTATTAGCACAGCTATAAAAAAGTGACAACAATACTTTAAACAGGAACAAATACAGAACACAGTCGAATCATGCAAACTGTCTACTAGCGTACAGTAGTCACAGCGGATCTTTGTGTATCTTAAGTTGGATCTGTGAACTATTGTGCGAAAGTCAGTTCGTAATCGAGTATACAGCATACAGAAAGGAAGATAAGACGATGCGACAAACGTACGGAAGTGAAAGAGGCAGGTATACAATGCTATCTTCTACTTCAACATTGACTCAAAAATAGCAACTGCGCAGGGTCTTGCAGCAAACTTCAGAGACACAAAGATTGGCTGTGACTACTGTAGCAGTACATCAAACTACCTACTAAACGACCCAATATGGGTCAGCTTCCAGTCTAATCGGATTTAGCTGAGTACCAGTATTTTACATGGAGCCACTGTCACTTTGACCGCCACTGGCCACAGTCCAGTTAACGCAATAGCAAGGGCTTGGCAAGACGGGGTCAGAGTCTTGGGCTTCTGGTGTCAGGTGTGATCAATATCTCCTCTGCTGTTGTTCTTCGAGGTGTAAAACTTATCTTTACACCACGAAAAACCACGATCATTATCATCTTCCGGCCCTTATACCATGTTACTTGGGGCAGCAACACGTTTTCTTCTTCTATACCGTCCTGTCGACGTCGTCTTTCAATCAATCAATCAATCATTTATTTTGTAAAACATAGGTATGGTTACAGTTGGTATTCAAAATAATATGCGCTATGTTTTGCCAATATCTGGCGTACAAAATTAACATAAGCAAGCAACAATTAATAATATAATACAATTAAGGTGGCATGTCAATAGATTACATTAAAAAAATGTCAGTTAGGTAAACAGGTCATTACAATTTTAGATGTTTGTCAGTAGTAAACTCAGTGATGGAGTAGTAACATCTATCTACAAGGAATATCACATCACATATCACTTCTCACGTAGTCCATCCATCTTTTCTTTGACCTTCCTCTCCCTCTCCGTCCATCCACATTTATATTCATAACTATTTCAGTAACATGTGTTTCAACCCCTTCCCATGTCCTATCCCTTCCATGTCTATACCAGGACAAACGGTTACCTAACATGTTTTCTGTCACTGCTGCCACCACCACCAAAACGACAACAAAATAATACAAAACTAGTTTTTCTTTCCATCAAAAAGCTATTTAAGTTTAAACTTAATTAAGCTCCGAAAATGAACCTTAAAGTGTAGAAGCAATTACAAAAGTGATCTATTCAAATGCTTAAAAACTTTCTATTTCGGGCATAGTCTGGGTACAGCGTAAAATTATTAAGTCGACCCCGACAAAAACTGGAATATACCAACTTTTGACAACAGGCATGGATTTGGGGTGTTTAAATAGAAAGGGTTCTTGGGATGTCTATTCATTTACTAATTATTGTCATAATTTGAACCCATATTCATTATTGCCACCGCTAGATATAAGCCTTTGTATGCTCACTATAAAAACGAATGAATGAATAAGTAAGTAATTCTCATATTAACCAAGCAGGCGGATAGTTATTGAAGTTTTGGTGTACAGATGGGTATTACTGTCCATCAAAATCTTCCCAAGGACTTTCCATGTATTCAATCATCAATCCATTATCCAGGGGTGTCGTGATTGTAAAACAGGTGTAGTTTCCCACGAGCATCATAATGTATATTGTTATATTTAGCAGTACATTTACAGAATCAAAGGTTTTTACCCAACTACGGCGAAGCAAAAGAGAGGGTTATATTTTTTTACTTGTCAACATGATTTGAAGGCCAATTCTACTGCAAAAAAACGTTAAAATTCAAATCGGAATCTTGTCACGGCAACTGTCAATGTAAAATATTGGAAAATGACAGGTATTTTTGACAGATTGAAACTGACTTTCAAATGCAAATGCTCCTTCAATTGCCGCTCTGGTATCTAGAACCACCACTACCAAACTTAAAATAGTAACAATTTAAAATATGCAAATAAACTCATTAAAAAAACAGCTCAAGTACAACAAACTTTATCACCATTCCTCGACATCAAAGCAGCTTCCTAAAAACCAATATCTCCGAAAAACTTGTCCGTCCAGCAAATGGGCGCCATTTATTAAGGAATCGCTCGTCAGACGATCAATTAATCAAAAGGGTGCATACAGATTAGTCCGGCCCTGGGCCAAGATTAATTACGCCCGGACGGTTCGGGATTAAACACTTGGAAAAGTCTATTGGCTTTAAATTTACGGTCTAATTAGGTTTCATTAAACTTTCTTAAGTACAATTCGGGCCTGTCTTAACACTTTGCTTCGGAAATATTTCAAGTTTTGAGCTCTGCGGCTGTTTATTTTGATCTTTGTAGTTGGGTTCGTGCTCACATTTGGGCAAGTACCATTGTGACTTTATCAAATTCATAATATGTATGTGACGACACAAGAGAGAGGGTGAAGGAGACCGCTTAATTTTTTAGCCGACTGCCGAAGGAGGGTAATGTGTTTATCAGTCTATGTATTTATGTATGATTGTTCCTATATGGCGTTCCAGAGACCAAACGCGTTGGCCGATTTTGATGATTCATACGTCAATCGATTCATCTTACACCTGCGAGTGTCATAGTTTACATTAAAATTAGACAATAGAAAAATGGCGGATTTTGGGTGCCATATTGTGGGGTCCCAAATTTTTTTTTCTTCTGAACCCATCGTATGAGGTATTAAAATAAAGGATTTTAAGTGTTGATTTCCAAAATATATAACACTTATATGTTAAAATGTATCTAATTCGAAAAAAATTAACTAAAAAGTTATAAATAAAAAAGTTAAATCAAAAAACCCGACTGCTTCAAAAGCGAACTAAAAAGTCGTAAACAAGAAAAAAAACATGCTGTGCAGGCGGAGGATATAAATATAATTTTGGTCAGCCAGCCCGCGAATATGTATCCTCCGACTGCACAGCATGATTTTTTTCTTGTTTACGACTTTTTAGTTCGCTTTTGAAGCAGTCGGGATTTTTGATTTTTTGATTTAACTTTTATTTTTGGATGACGAGTTTCCATAAGGACATGAAGAACTGCGGTCTATACTAGCAATGCTTATCAGCTGAACAAGTGGCGCCTCGTGACCAGGAAAGCCGATCCCAAATATATAATATACCGATGAGCATTCAAAGTATATTTTCGTCATTGCTGACAGCGGTGAAAGAAGACATAGTGAAGAAACCTGGACTTATCTATACCAATATAATAAGGAGAAAAGATTTTTTTGTTTGTGTGTGTTTGTACCGAATAGACTCCGAAACTAATGGACCGATTTTAGATTTGGGTTCACCTAAGGAAAGCTTTAGCATTTTTCCTGAATAACATAGGCTAAAATATAATTTCAAAAAAATTAGAGATCTTTATGAAAATTGCAAATATAACCCAAAATTTTGCCTAAGAAAATTCATTATTTGGCGTGCGCTGAGAAAACTATTGATGATACATCAAAATTATGAACTACATGATTAAAGTACTCATTATTACCAACAAAAAAGAAGCCAAGAGTATATATCTCACTATCATAGTTAAGTCACAATAGCAGCTTTTGTGTTCTAAAATTTAATGAAGGCGCCGCACCGGTAGAAAAGTTGGTTACGTTCGTATTATAGTATTACTTATTTTTCAAATAAATGTTTAACAAATTAGTAGGTAGGTAGAGTTGGGTAGGTGGGTATGCAGGTAGGTAGGGTAGGTGGGTAGGTAGGTAGGGTAGGGTAAGTAGGGTATGTAGGATAGGGTAGATATGTAGGGTAGGGTAGGGTAGGTAGGTATGTAGGATAGGGCAGGGTAGGTAGGTTGATCAGTAGGGCAGGTGAGTAGGTTGGTAGGCAGGGCAGGTAGTTGGGTAGGTAGGTGGGTAGGTAGCTAGGGTTGACGGGAGCGAAGCCGCGGGGATAGATAGATAGATAAACCATTTATTCAGTGCACACAAAAGACACAGCACAACACACAAAATCACACACATGTGGGTATTTGGAAAAAAAAAGGTGCCAAAATACAAAAAAAAAATAAGAAGAAAAAACAACATAATACAAATAAAAGTGACACAAGTAACATACCTACTTCAATTAAAACACTGTGCGTCGTGCGTCTCAAGGTTGCACCAAATGGGAGTCCAGCTCAGCATGTGTCAGGCAAATATACCTGACGCTGATATTCTGCTGGATCCCTGCAGTGACATACGGTCGCTGAGCAGTCGTAATATGTTGGTGTTATGCCAGTGTGATGTGAGGTACATAGAAGCAATTGTTTTTCTATTGTGTTTGCTAACAGCATTCGAGGGGTAAATATATTTTCAATAAATAAATATACGTAAATAACATGAGTATTTAAATTAGTAGGTAAGTTATTTAATTACCAAGGGACCATCCCTATCCTTTGTTTACAGGTTTTGACCACGATATACGCCAAATAGACAGATTGGCTCGGAAAGGACATGACAGCCAGTTATATAACGGACGTGTTCAAAACAGTCATCCCCAGTTTTTTCTGTGAGGCTATAAGAAACTGCCGCAGTCGAACTCTGAACGTTACAAGGCATTTAAGATTCCTTATCGGCGGGGGCATATTGTTCCAGCATTTAGATGCGGCGTATCTAAAACTTCCCCTGAAAGCCGTTGTCTTGTGCGAGTGTGTGGAGAGTTGCTGTGAGCACTGTCGACTTGCGCATTCTCTTCTACTAGCGATCCAGCTCAGTTTATTGTACAGATAGGTCGGCTGTTTGTAATTTACAACTAGTAGTTAATATAAGTCTGAAATCGCCAATCCGCCTTCTGCAAGCGTGATGATCAATGCTCGTGCCTTCTCTGCATGAGAAGAGGCCTCTGTGTTACGGTGGGACAGTTACAGGCTGGTATTATTAGTTGTATTGGGATGTAGTGCGTGGCTTATGAAATATACGATGCGGATTTTGATTCAGCTTCGGTTTTTCGGCATTTTGAAATAGGAGGCACGATTTGTATTGGCTTGATTTACAAGGCAATTCGGTCCACCAGGGTAAAAGTTCGGGGTAAACAATTATTGTGTTCTATGCCCGACTCTTGCCGGAATTACGAATACTTGTACCGATACAAATGCAACGTAATACAAAATATATATTTGGAGTCTATGCAGTGATGCCAAGTTGATTGGCGATACACGCAAATGCTGAGATGCCTTTATTAAAATGCTCAATGACCGTCTAAGTTCAAGACCAGCAAACTAAACACATCCTACTGCGTCGAGGGGTGAGACAAGGGGACATAACTTGGCCCTTCACTTACACTCACGGTACGGCTGTTCCATCAGCTTAAAGTCGCTCAGAGAGGTATAGAAAGGGCTATGCTAGGAGTTTCTCTGAGAGATCGAATCCGGAAAGAAGTGATCCGGCAGAGAACCAGGTGGTCGACATAGACCAGAGAGTAAGCAAGCTGAAGTGGCAATGGGCCTGCCATATTAGCCGTAGAACCGATGAGCGTTGAGGTAGGACATGTTTTGGAGTGGAGACCACGAACTGACAAACGTAAGGTAGTACGCCATCAGGCTTGGTGGAGTGACGATCTTCGCAGGAAGTAGCTGTATAAGAGTTGCCGAAGATCAAAGCAAATGGCGTGATTGGAGAGGCAGTGGACTGCTAGGTTATAGGCTGATGATGATGATGACAAAAGATAGAACAAGAGAGCTATTTTATTCATTTTATGGGAGCAAACGTAACAAGTGCATGACAGTACATTCCCGTATTAAAATTCTAAATATGTTTTGTTCGACCTATACAAAAGCTTTCACGTTGAACATAATTGCGACAAAAGCGACTTAATCATTCTACAACACATTCAATTTCCGTCCTTATCTTTAACAAAATAACTTTTAAATTCGTTTAAAAGATAACGCAGATTTTTAGAAAATTTCAGCTGCATTTTTTCAGGGCTGTCTTCCGTAGCAGTCTTTTTTTGCTAACACGTCACTTTGTTTTATAAGGCGGAATGTAAATGAAGAGGAAATTCGATTAAAGGGACTTTCCTGTGCTAAAAATTAAAAGACAAAAAGTCATATTTTTGTTTTTATTGGATGGCAACAAAACTTGGTCTTTCGAGCCGGATTTGAAGAATAATTCAGTCATTACCTTCATTTTCAACTCCCATGCAAGTTTTCCGACCCTACTTATGCAAATCTAACAACACAGATTGCAGTAGAATGAAAACGTAACGAAAAACCACACGTTTCTTTTATTCAATGCGGGCGTAATTCGCTATTTGTACCGTGCATTCGTTCCATTGTAGCCATGAATAGAATTATCCGGACGGTGGTGGGAGTCGCTCATTACCATGGCAAATGTCCAGCGACGGGGACTCCGTAACTCGGACGTATTTGCACTTAAATCGACTGAGCGGCTGCCGTGTTAGACGCTTCCAAATTTGAATTTTAAACTAAGCGTTCCGTTTTACGCTGGAAGTAAATTCTGGTAGGTTTTTTACACACTCAGAGGTAATTCGGTTTGTGAATAATTTATGGAGCAAGTAAGTATAAGCTCCTTGTGTTTGTTGTGAGGAAATAGAACGTTGGGATTTTTCGGGTGCGGTTGAAAATGTCTTTGTTGAAGTTAATGGATTTGATCAAAGAAAAGATAAACCAGTTCAGTGTCTAAAAATTCTCGACTTAAAAATAGCAACGGATTTGGAAAGTATTCCACGTAATAGGTATAAGTAATCCATTCTTTATTTTTAATGGCTGTATGCCTGTGAAAATTATTTTGGGTTTACACAACAACTAGGTACAAAAATAGTAGATAAGTAAAACCTTAGTTCTTCGTTCTTCAAGTGTCGTTTCGGCTTCTAGCGAGAACGGTCGCGTCACGCACGCTCTTACACAAGTCTGCGCTCGTGCACAAGTGCTGACGCCGCAACCTAATTCCGCCGCGTATTGCCCTCGCGGGCGGTGCAATGACCTAGACTTCTAAGTGAATCATGCATTATTATGAGAATTTGCGGTAAGTTATAATTTTTATAATTATAACTTGTAAACAATTATGGCTTCGCCGAATAAAATAGTCCTCAAAACTGATCTGGAACATCAGTTGTACACCCGGTACAAAGAGGAAGCTAAAGAGCGCCAAGAACTGCAGCAACTAGTACAAGTGCTCAGTAGCCAGGTAGAAGCCTTGCAACACCAGCTGAAACTTATCCAGGAACAAAATAATGTTACTTCAGAGAAGGAACATTCGACAAATGATAAGCCCCAGTCAACAGTCGAATATAAGACTGATGAAGAGGACCTTGCCAGAGAAACTGAGTGGGTACGACAAAAAAGTAGAAAGAAGAGAAAGCTGAATGCTTCACTGTCTCCAGTATCGCAAGGAGCAAGCTCCATGGAACCTCAGGCTGGTACAAAGTCCGAGCAACCAAAAATAAAAAAACTACCACCACCTCCCCCAGTCATAGTAGAAAATATCAGAAACTACCAGAAGTTTTATGATCTTCTCTTGACTTGTTCAAATAAAGAGTCCTTTGTGGTCAAAATGATGAACGGGGATTCTGTCAAAGTAAACGCCAGGAACGAAGACTCCTACAGAGCGATTACTAAATTATTATTAGAAAATAATTGTCTCTGGCACTCCTATGAGAACAAACAAGACAGACCAATTAGGGTCATAGCAAAAAATCTACACTCATCATGTATGCCAAATAGAATAGCTGAAGAATTAAATGCTAATGGCTTTAAAATCCAGGAAGTGGTAAACAAATTAAGTTGGAGGACTAAGGAACCTCTAAATATGTTTATGCTTTCCTTTCAAAAAGACGAAGATATAAATAAAATTTATAGTATTAAGACCATATTAGGTTGTAAAATAGAAGTGCAGCCTTTAAAAACTTCCAAGCTAATACCACAGTGTAAGAGATGTCAAGCATATGGCCATACACAGAAATATTGCTCCAAGGAACCTAGATGTGTGAAGTGCACAGGTAAACACTTTACTAAAGACTGCACAAAATCTATAGCAGATAAACCCAAATGCGTTCACTGTGGTGAGCCACACCCAGCCAACTACAGAGGGTGTATGATAGCCAAAGAATTGCAACAACTGAAAAATAAAGCCATGAAAAAAAAAGTTACTACACCTGTCACTCAGGCTCCTAGTGCTAAGAAAAATGTCAAAGAGTATCAAAGGGTATCAAAGAATGTGTCTTATGCGCAAGCTACGAAATCTCTTGAACCACAACCACCAGTGCACGGTTCACAACCCTCCACGTCAATAGACGCCGACACAAATGAAAATATAAATAAAATTTTGAATATTTTAACCTCATTTGAACAAAGGTTAAAAAACCTAGAAAGTGCTACGCAGCTACCTCGTATGACTCAAAAATGAAGAACACTCTAAAAATTATGGCGTGGAATGCAAACGGACTCCTAAAGCATCAAAACGAGCTACAGGCGGTCCTTGCAACAGAAAAAATTGATGTGTGCCTCATATCGGAGTCTCACTTCACAAGAGAATCGTATATACACCTTAACGGATATAAAATATATCATGCACTGCACCCTGTCAATACTGCGAGAGGGGGAAGCACCCTTATAATAAGAGAGAACATCTACCATTACCTAGAACTTAAATATGAAGAAGAGTTCATACAAACTGTAGCCGTTAGGGTCAAAACTAAATATCATCACATTACCGTAGCAGCTATATACTGTCCACCAAAGCATGCTCTGAAAATAGAGCAGTACAGAAACCTGTTGAAACTTCTTGGCAACACGTTTATATTGGGAGGTGACCTTAACGCAAAACACATACGTTGGGGATCTAGACTAACCAACACTAAAGGAAGGGAATTGCTTAGTGCTATGCGAGAAATCAATTGCAATGCAATATCAACAGGAAAGCCTACTTACTGGCCTACTGATACCCAAAGAATTCCAGATCTGATCGACTTTTTCATATTTAAGAATCTGTCGGCTACATATCTTCACATACAGGAGGGATTTGATATGAACTCTGATCACTCGCCCATTATCTTAACTTTAAGTGAAACCATAATTCAGAAAGAAAGCAATCCAACTTTAGTGAATAAAAACACGGATTGGGATAGCTTCAAATTCGATTTAGACAATATGATTGACCTCAAAGTACCACTCAAAAATAATCAACAATTGGATAAAGAAGTGTCAAAATTTGTGACAGACATTCAAAACTGCGCTTGGGGAAATACACCTCTCTTGAAAAGAAAAGTTGCAAGTCATAGTTATCCGTTAGAAATAAGAAACCTCATAGCCATAAAGAGGGCTCAGAGGCAAAAATGGCAACAATCAAGATATCCACCTGACAAAACAATGCTAAATAGACTTACAAAAAGATTAAGTAAAGCAATACAGGAATATCATGATGATGCTACACATAATTACTTAAGCCAATTAACAAGTAGTGGAAAAACAGAACACTCACTGTAGAAAGCCACTAAACGTCTGTATAAGCCTATTGTTCATGCATCACCTATTAAACAAATAGATGGCAAATGGGCCATAAGCAACGAACAGAAAGCAAATATATTTGCAGAGTATTTACAACAAACTTTTTAAACAAGTGCTGAGGAAAGCTCTGAAAAAATAACACTAGATGTCACTCACCATGACGAGTTGAATATACGATTAGCTACGCCGAAAGAAGTGCAAAATATGATCAAAAACTTAGCCAAAAAGAAATCGCCTGGATACGACCTTATCACTGGAGAACTGCTTCAAAATCTGCCACGAAAAGCCATAGTAAAACTGACAACCCTTATAAATGCAACATTCCGATTGAAACACGTGCCTGATATCTGGAAAGTTGCTGAAGTAATAATGATCCCCAAACCCGGAAAATCGCCTCAGGAAGTAACATCATACAGACCTATATCTCTTTTACCAATCATTTCAAAATTATTTGAAAAACTACTTATAAGACGCATAAAACCAATAATAGAAGACAGAAAACTGATTCCCAATTACCAATTCGGTTTCAGAGAAAAACACTCCACGATAGACCAAGTACATAGAATTACCAACATAATAGAAAGAACCCTAGAAGAAAAAAAAGTCTGTTCTACAGTTTTTCTAGATGTAGCACAGGCATTTGATAAGGTTTGGCATAAAGGTCTCATTTATAAGTTAAGGAAAATGCTTCCTAAACAATTTGCAGACATTTTAGAATCTTACCTAACAGAGAGGACGTTTAGAGTCCGACATGAAGATGCTTACTCAGATCTCAAGCAAATAAAAGCTGGTGTACCACAAGGAAGTGTTCTTGGACCTATCTTGTACCTATTGTACACCTGTGATATCCCAGAAATGAAAAACAACTTTATTGCAACCTTCGCAGATGACACAGCCATCATGGCTATAGGTGTCACTCACAAAGAAGCCGTAGATAAAGTACAAATTGCTGTGAACTCCATCACCAACTGGACAAAAAAATGGCGAATTAAGTTAAATGAGTCCAAATCGACCCATATAGACTTCACAAACCGAAGCCCTAATTATACACCGGTTTATATCAACGGTTGCATAATACCTTACGAAAATACTGCAAAATACCTGGGTATGACGCTTGACGCCAAGCTTCGCTGGAAGGCTCATGTCAAAAAGAAACGCCTGGAGTTAGATATCCGCTACAGGAATATGTACTGGCTACTTGGCAGACATTCATCATTGTCAGTGTACAACAAAGTACTTCTGTACAAACAAGTACTTATGCCTGTATGGGCATACGGTATACAGCTTTGGGGCTGTACAAAACGTACCAATGTTGAAATTATACAAAGATTTCAAAACAAGGTACTGCGGAGCATAGTAAACGCTCCCTGGTATATTAGAAACGAGGACATCCACCGGGACTTAGGAGTGGACCTCGTCGCCAAAGTTATAAAAAAATACGCCGAAGCTCATGAAGAGAGACTTCATAAACATGTGAATGTCGAGGCTATCCAGCTCCTTGACACCACGGACATAATAAGGAGACTGAAAAGGACTAAGCCTTTTGAGTTAGTTTAGAGTGAAATTAGTGTTACGGAGTGCAGTGAGTGCTACCTTTTAAGAACACATGAACTAAGTGTCTTCCCATCATAATAGAGACAATAAGAAAAGTGCCAATGGACACATTCTTTACCGTATAAATTATTAGGAAATTAGGTTAAATTTAAGTTACTTATTAGCCTCAAGGCTAGATTGTGACTGTTATGAAGTAACTATTCAGTTACATCGTAATAAAAAAAAAAAAAAAAAAAAAGTTCTTCGCGTAACCAGAAACGACCATATTTTCGCCGAACGTCAATATTTCATTGATGTTCGGCGAAAATATAGTCGTTTGCGTTTGCGAGTGAGTTAAAGATTAGGATGGATTATAATGTATTATTCATTACATTATAATCCAGGCACTGCAAATCAATGGAAATAAATACTAAAATCCACCTAGAACAATACCGTCGCACAATTCATAAGAACATGCTCAATATTCACACCTCCAAATACAGCTCCTATACATACTTAAATATAAAAATCAATACATTTCACATCTCCTTAGAAAATAAAACAGCTCATAATTCTTTTATATCATTTCGCCCACATATCTAACGAAAAATACTTGGAACATAAAAATATCTTAAACACAGCGACCATAGTTACCTCTGTGGCTATATTTCATGTTAGCTATCGACGGGACGGAGATGAAATATGCGCGGCCCGCCCAGCCTTTGAATATAATCGTCGGGCAAGTGTGAACCGGGCACCAGCCTAGCAATTCCTTATCGCGGCAGAGGAGGAAAATGTCCTTTATGTATGTTATATTTACAAAAAAATCCTGTAGTAGATCTCTTTGAAAAGGAGCTTGGTCGGGGAAGCATTATCAACATACTATTTTTTGCCTCCAAAAACTTTCCCAACCACTGCAACTGAAAGTCAGAATCAACAGTGGCGACCACCAAAAAAGCACTGAGCCTATACAATTCGACTCGACAGAACGACTCAACTGTCTCGGTTCCTGCAATGAAATGAATCAAAAATTAACAGAATGCGCTAGAAAAAACATAATTTTCAGGCGTCAGGACAGAGCTAGGAAAAGAGGGACAAAGGTTTGTTGTTCATGCAACTTTCAACGTTATCCTAGGTGGGAAGGTAACACCTGCACCTGCTGGCTTACACCTGTGATGCGTCTTGGTTCGCAGATAACCGGAAAACTGTTTGATTTCCATCCAAAAACAGAAAACGGTTATTTTAAGAGTCAAGCTAAGATCAGTCAGAACGGTTATTTTAAGAGTCAGTCACTCAGTTAGCAAGGTGGCAAAATGCCAAGAGTACCTAAAGGACCCGGACGATCTAAAGTGTCGTCTTGTGAAGGCTCTTAAAATTCACGTAGGTAAGTGATCTTTACCTGTAGAAAATGAAGATCTGACTTTATTTACTCATAATGATATGCATTTTCACCTCCATTGTTTGTTTTTGGTCGCTCGGGGATCCCATCCTAGACGCTTGTTTTTTTCCTCCGGGACATCGAGCTTCATTGTCTCGGCGCTTTTTTGATGTTCGCCATTTTTAACCCACTTTTCAAAAAGAAGGATGTTCTATATTCGACTTAATGTTTTTTTTTGTATGTGTTCACCGATATCTCCGTCAATTATGGACCGATTTTGAAAATTTGGTGAAGATATGATGAAGAACTTCCAAGATATACAACAGAACTCTTCAATAAATAACGGCAAATCTTTTGGGATTGCTGCAATCGCATGTCTGTTTATTGTTTGTGCTCTAAAGGGGTACGCAGATGTGTACAGTTCACCTTGGTAAACTCTCATTTCACCGGTTATGTTCAAGTTTCATGATATTCGAGTAATCTATTCTGGCATTATAGGTACCTTACTAAACCACTTGCTTATTAGGTCGGTACAACAAAAAAATAAAATAAAAAATTCCAACGTGGAGTTGCGGACACCAGCCCGTCTTAACCTAACCTAACCATAAATACTACCGACGACTTCCAAATAAAAAAAAGATAAAAATAACTTCCTCTTTGAAAGTCGGTGCCCATAACGCAAATATTGGTACCTACGAAAGTCACCGACTTTCAAAAAGAAAGTAATTTTTCACTTTGTAGTTTTTTTATTTGGAAGTCGGTAGTATTTTTTTCTAAAAAAGGTTTTTCTATTCTGACTTTTATGAATTGCAGCATTTGAAATAGAGAAAATAAAATATTTTTCAAGGAAGGCGACAATCGAAAATACTATTCAATTTACCAAAAGGCGTTGCTACCAGTTTCCTACTTTGCTTTCGGAGATCTAAAGTTAATAATAATAAAATAAATAATAATAAAAAATAATTATTGCGTTTTCACCCATTCTCTGTGGGACCTTAAAAGCTAGCAGAGCCCAACGTCGATTTATGCCTGTCTAGGATATGGCGAGAATCGATTCCTTTGCTCTCCACTCGGATTTACTCGGGTTTTTCATTCCCGCTTGTGACCGAAATGTCGCCTGCTTATGAATATCCGTTTCATAAATGCCAAAGGCCTATTTAAGGGTCACTGTAAAGAAAAATAGACTACCTTCTGCCTATAAAATCACCACCTAAAATTGTGTTTAAGGGGTGATAGCGCCTATTCATAAAAATGAACTTTTTGTACAGACAGGGTAAGTTTTTCAAGTGGGTGTGGATGGCTGAATCCGAAAGAATGGGGAATAAAAGCAAAAAACACTGAAACGGGTCACGGGCCCGATTTTGATGAAAATTTAAACTATTATATTGGACTTTAATAATCAATATTCATAGCAAGGAATCGAATCCGTTGATTTTGGAAAACAATACACCTGCTCCTATTATAGCTATATTGCTATAAGCAGGTTTCTTTCAATAATACTATTATTCCTGTAAATCATATTGTGAAGAACTTGGGGATTTATATCGACAGCACCCTTTCCTGGACCAAACAACTGCAGGAGGTCAGTCGAAAACTGTTTGGGTCTGCGGGTTCCCTGAGACGTCTTCGTAATTTCCTTCCCATCACCACTAAAATTGCGATAGCACAATCTCTTCTTCTACCTATTCTAGACTATGCTGATGCCAGCTATCTTGATCTCACCCAAGACCAATTGGACAAGCTTGAGCGACTTCAAAATCTTTGTATCAGGTTCATATTTGGCTTGCGCAAGTATGATCACGTTTCTGAATTTCGTACCAAGCTCAAATGGCTTCCTATTCGCCTTCGCCGGAATGCCCATATACTTTCTTTGCTTTATAATGTGTTATTTAATCCTTTTACTCCTTTTTATCTCAAAGAACGCTTCCAGTTCCTCTGTGACACCCATTCTAGGTCCTTGAGATCATCGGAAAATCTAAAATTAAGTATTCGTATGCATTCCACTTCCTTCTTTGACAAATCTTTCACAATTCAAGCAGCTCGGTTGTGGAATGTATTACCCATTGAAGTAAGACGTGCTCAAACACTGCCAACGTTCAAGAAAATGGTAAAGGAGCATTACCTTTCACTATAATTATTATTCTTCTCCTTTCTCTGTTATATATTTGATATGTATTAGTGTATTATGTAATATTGTATGTATGTATTGTATTTTTATTAAGTCTAATTAATATTATTTTTAATATTTTGTACACTGACAGCCCTAAATTCTTCTCCTATCTTTCAGTCCATCCAAAGGTTGTCTGTAAGAGATTGCCTAGTGCGATAAGACCGCCCATTGTACACTTGTATATGTGAACGTTTGTCCTGTGTGTTTTTTTTGTGGTGTACAATAAAGTATATAATAATAATAATACAGGATATAGCAACACTTCTAAAATAGGAAATACAAAAAAAACTGTTTCATACTCTTTGGTAAGGTGAGTGTTGGGTTTTATTGTGAATGAGCTGTTTGGTCTTATCTTTAGCAGCCTTGTTTGGTGCCCTATTTTGCCATATTATCGGGTCTACCCATTGATATTAATTCACTCATATTTTGAAAGAGAGTTCATATTATGAGCCAATGAGGACAAGCATCATAATGAAGTACAATATCCATGGCATCGTTAATGAACGCACAGTTCATTATGAAAGCTAAAGCGAAAAATTATAGCGAGATCTGCATCCAATCACTGTTAATTAAGTATCCATATTAAACAACGATATCACTTCGTCACGCTTGAGACCAAATAATAATGTGCCTATAATCCATTTTGGATTGAATGTTATTGTAAATGTCCAATCTATGGTAAATCCTAAAAATAATTTTGTAATAGTGATAACTATTCTGTGATAATCGTTCTTTTACTACTCATTCGGTAACTTTGAGTCTAAGGGTAAACCTTAAGATTTACCCAATTCGTATACTACTGACGACACGGTTGGCGTAGTGGTTAAGCGATCGGCTGCTGCGCTGCGTGTCGCGGGTTCGATTTTCGCAAGGAACAAATATTTGTATGACCTACAGATAGTTGTTCCAGATCAGGGTGTCTTGTGTATGTGAATTTAAATGTTTGTAAACGAAAGGGTATGGAAATAAAAGGCTTTTTTATTTTATTTATTATAGCTGTTGCCCGCGGCTTCGCTCCCGTGGAGCACCCCACAGGACCCGTTTTCGGGATAAAAAATAGCCTATGTCACTCGGGAATAATGTAGCTATCTAATGGAAAAAGAATTTTACAAATCGGTCCAGTAGTTTCAGAGCCTATTCGGTACAAAACAAACAAAAAAAACAAATAAAAAAAAACCTCTTTATAATATTGGTATAGATTATTTTATAACATCACGACGATTCCTCGAAGAGGTAGGCAAACGGAGCAAACACCACAGATAATTCAAGTTTTCCATCAACCGGTCACAAATACAGTCTACAGCCACAAAGAAAATCCAGAAGACAAAACCGTGGTTAAATTTCCATTAAAATAAAACTGTTTAAATATTGATTTGCAGCTAAATTACTATAGTTAGGTCATTAGTACCCCACAGTTGTTAAGTTACCAATTTGATTTAAAATAACTATACGAGGCATAAAATGACACAAGCTTACATCGCAATGTTGTAAGTATTTGCACGGTAGATACAATCAACTTTTATTCCATGTAAATTTAAAAAGTATGGAGTTTCTTGTGCATTCTTCTCCATAACATAGCTAGTTATGGAGAAGAATGCACAAGAAACTTTCGAATTCACGGTTCCGAATGCACGGTAGAATCAACTTTTATTCCATTTAAATTTAAATTGTGACATTCAAAAGTGCCGCTTGGGGCCACCAAGTTGAAATAAATATCTTTTGTCTTTTGCTTAAATAGGTATTTGATGCTTGGACTAGCGCCACTAGTACATATGTACGTATCCAACTCAAGATAAACACAGAACATGACTGGGAATTTTAATATCTACCGATTACCTTACAAGTGAATATTTTGGTGTATTATGACATTACACTTTATCTGATTGTATGTAATATGTATCGATAAATCCGCTGTAAAGATCTAGATTACCTACAGTTTTATACAACTAGCAGTGTTTCCAAGATGGGCGTCGTTGGTTGTCTATATTTTGAAAAATTAAGTATAATTGTATTTTTTGCAATTTCTGGGCAATTCATCATCATCATCATATCAGCCGAAAGACGTCCACTGCTGGACATAGGCCTCCCCCAAGTGTCGCTACATTGACCGGTCCCGTGCGTCCCGCATCCAGCGAATCCCCGCAACCTTCCAACGCGGTCCACCTGGTGGGAGGCCTTCCAACGCATCGTCTTCCGGTTCGCGGTCGCCACTACAGAACTTTTCTGCCCCATCGGCCATCCGTTCTGGGCAATTAACCTATGTTAATGTCGTCAATTAAAAGGCAAAAAAGGCAATAATGAGTTTTTTTTATTTTATTACTGTAAAGAAAAAAAAACTTTGTTTCCACCATTGACACGAATCACAGCGATTTCACATACTTAAAATCAGTTCATCAAAAGCACTTTGGCCGCCCACGTTCTTCCTAACATGTCCAAAAGTTGTTGTGGGGCATCCATACTCAGCAGAGCTATTATTTGGTGCATATCCCATGCGTGTTCAATTGGGTTGAGGTCTGGCAATTGAGCAGGCCACGGCAGAACGTTGAAGCGAACATCGGCAAGAGCGCGTGTTACGACTTGAGCCGTGTGCGGATGTGCATTGTCGTGCATTAGTCTAAACGAATCACCCAACCGGCGTAAGAAAGGGATGATCACGTCTGAAACAATCCTCTCCGCAAAAATCGGAGCATTGGGGTTGACCCTGATTCAAATGAGATCGGTTCTTCCACCGACCCAAATACCTGTCCAAAGCATTATTGTTCCATATGAATGAACTTCCTAGTAAAATTTCAAATGTTCTTGACGTCCAGAGGTCCTCCAAACTCGAGTATGTCTTGTTTCCGGCCTCATACTGAAACGAGATTCATCGGAAAAGCAAACACAACGTCTTCTTTCTCCCAATTTCTGTGTTTACGAGCCCATTGTAAACGGACTCTACGATTGCGGGGTGCTATAAGTGGAACTCTCAGCGGCCTTCGGGAACGCATAACCACTTCACGTAAACGATTTCGGACGGTTTGATCGCTTATCAGCAAGCCTGAAGAACTGTGTAGCCTCGTAACCAAAATCATGGTGGTCATGGTACGATTCCGTCGAGGAGTATTTTGGATGTAACGGTCCTGTCTGCAAGTGGTGATGCCAGATCGTCCTCCATGTCACTCGGCCATGCTCCTGTGATACGATAGCGTGTCCAGCGGCGGGTTATGACGCTGTGTGTAGTGCCAAGAGCGGCAGCCACAGTACGTTGCCTGGAACCAGCTTGCAACATTCCGACGGTTCTCATCATCTCTTCTCACCCCAACATGGATAAGTTAGGTTCGCGAACTAAAACCGTGCAGACAGAAACAGCAGCCACTTGCAGTGGGGCAACGTCGACTTTAGAAATTTAATTCGACTTTACATTCAATTAAATTATTATTGGGGGCAAACCCTTTTGGCTTGAAAACCAAACATCTGAACTCCGAAACTGTCTTTTAGAAGAAATTATATAAATAGTGATAAAGATCGCATCAAATTCCATTGTGAAGTTTACAAAAAAACGGACAGGATGATACGTAGCAAAAACTTAAATACCTACTGTTTTGTAGTATTTAGAGTGATTTGAAGATTTATGATAGAGCACAGATAAGATCAGGACTTTCATTTAATTCATGTTTTATCGGATTATAAGAATCGTTTATACCGAACTGTAGGTAATCCGTCTTTAAATACCTATTGGCCTTTGAGCTGTGGGCAAAAAAACCATTATATGGAGCCCTGATACAGATGTTGATATATCTTGCCAGACCCTGTCTGTAGAATATTGGGATGAGCTGGTCAAATAACTTCCAGTGGCCCACATTAGCCCAAAGTCGAAGGAGCTGAGTCATAGAGTCATGGTCATATTCAAAGTTCCTAAGTAATTTTGATGGTGGTGATAGATGAATATAACTGGTGCAATGTCGGTGTACTGTCGGTGTTCCTTTGTCGAATACAGACATGATGATAGGTTATTTACCGACAAAAAAAGGAGGCGGTTCTCAATTTGACTTGTATATGTTTATATGACTTGTATTTTTTATAGAGTAGTCCGATTTCAAAAAATCTTTTTATTGGAAAGAGTATACCTCAAAGTTGGTCCCATTTTAATTTTAAAAATAAAATCCACCTCTAAAGGTAGAAAAAAGTATTTAATTTAATTCTCCCATTGAATTTTCAATTGTGAACTGATTCGGGCCTTTAAAAGCGAAAAAATCCTAGTTAACAAAAAAAAATTACCGACGTAATAAGGAAATGTGAAGCGTGCTTGCCTAGAAGTAACCTATTCATACATACATACATAAACTCTTTTTTTTTATAACCTATAGGCTCGCGCTTGACCACAATCTCACCTGATGGTAAGCGATGATGTGGTCGACGGTGAAACACGCTTGCCTAGAAATAACCTATTCACTCTTGACTTAAAGACCCCTAGATTGTAGCTATCGGGAAACACAGACTCCGGCAGGGAATTCCACTCCTTAGCTGTACGCATAATAAAAGTGTTCCCAAAACGTTTTGTGCGTATGGGTGGGATGTCTACCATGTATCGATGGCGCATCGCCGTACGTCTGGTAGTCCGATGATGAAACGGGCTAGGTGGAATTATATCGTGCAATTCCATCGCACACTCCCCGAAATGTAACCGATAAAAAACCGACAGGCTGGCAACTCGGCGACGATGTTCAAGACTCTGGAGCTTTGACTTGACCAGCGCCTCATCGCCGATGAGCCTCTTGGCTCGCTTTTCGATCGACTCTAGTGCGGTCATCACCTATAAGGTCTATGTATGTCTTTCTAGGGCATCCCCTCCCGGCGCTTCCATTTACGTCTGCCTTGTAAATACTTTGTGTACATGTCACCTTTCATGAGACCCACAACGACAAAAGGCTTCAAAATGTCAGCAGATAATGAAAACAATATACTTGCTTTTAAGAAAAACGTAGACGCCAATGTGAAAAGTTGGGGCCGCCATTATCCGGTTATTACAAGTACCTACCTAATAACAGTTCTGGGAAATCTCTGACTACGATATAACTTTGCGGGCTAAGGTAAGAGATTATTACGAAAAAAATTACAAAAAACCCGACTGCTTAAAAAGCCAACTAAAAAGACGTAAACTAGAAGAAAATCATGCTGTGCAGTCGGAGGATACATATGTGCGAGCTGGCTGACCAAAACCAGATGTATCCTCCGACTGCACAGCATTATTTTCTACTTGTTTTTTGTTATTTTTTTTTTATTTACTACTGTTTAGTAATAGAAACTCGTGGCTAAATAATAACAGCCGCACTGGTCGATCATCAAGGTTAAGCAACGCTTGCCGAGGTCGGTCCGTGAATGGGTGACCATTTCAACATACCGAGTTTCCTCCGTGCCTCGGAAAGCACGTTAAGCCGTTGGTCCCGGCTGTCATTTGAAGATCTTTGACAGTCGTTACGAGTAGTCAGAAGCTTTAGATCTGACACCATTCTAGCCAAGGTGTACCGTGTTACCCAGTTACTGGGTTGTGGAGGTCAGATAGGCAGTCGCTCCATGTAAAACACTAGTGCTTAGCTGAATCCGGTTAGACTGGAAGCCGACCCCAATATAGTTGGGAAAAGGCTAGGTAGATTGATTGACTGTTTAGTATTCTTTTTTTTTTTAATTAGGTACATTTAAACATATAAGTATTTTATATTTTTGTAATCAACTCTTAAAACCCTTTATTTTGATACCCCACACGATGGGTTTGGAAGAAAAAAATTTGGGCCCCCACAATATGGCACCCAAAATCCACCATTTTTCTATTTTGCACACTCGCAGGGTTAAGACGAATCGATTGACGTAAGAATCATCAAAATCGGCCAACGCGTTTGGTCCCTAGAACGCCATATAGGAACAAACATACATACGTACATACATAGACTGATAAACACATTACCCTCCTTCGGCAGTCTGGTAATAAAACAAGATATTTTGACCATAGGTTCTGTCCATAGGTTTTTAAGACTTTCATACTGAAAATATAATACAAATAATTTCACGTCTGAATTTCCAAAAACCAGACAAGTGCGAATTGGATTAGCGCACGAAGGGTTCCGTACCATTATCGCAAAAACGGCAAAAAACACGTTTGTTGCATGGGAGCCCCACTTAAATATGTCGCATCAAGGCTGGCCGATAGATGTAAACCATCAGGAATTCAGGATATATTCCCTTAGGACATCGTGTGTGGGCAGGTCGGTGGGTACAATAGTGAAAATGAAATCACACAAATTATTCGATACACTGAGTTTATTCAAATAGTCACAACTCACAGTTACAATCCTGCTTACTAATATTACGGATCGACAATGATTCTACGACGTCTTAGCTCTAAGGTGGTCAGCATTCAACTGACATATTCTGCTGTCCCCACCACGCAATAAACCCAACACGGCCATCCTGCGAGACAGGCGTCCTCGTCTGTTCCTCATTGTCAGGTTTTGACAGTGTATCGAATCATGTGGAACTCCTCAATGGCTGTCCTCATCCCTTGGGGAAACCAGAGGGGTCTGACAGATTCCTACTAACTAAAACCACATGGTGTTCTATAGGCCGTAGTTCCTCTTGAGAGGCGAGCGTGGAACATAGCACGTCGCCTTCTCGGGTCTCTCTCAGGTGACAGACTCCCCATATCTGTCACCCGCAGGCATCATCTTCTTGTCCTTGCTCCATGACATCTCATGTCGTGTTGCTCCACACGCCCTCTTAGTCCACTCCGTTCTACCAGTCTCCCATCATACAAGGGATGTTTTTCTGAAACACACAATACCTCCACACAGTATTCGCACGTCCAATCCTGACTGTAGCTCTAGGTGAGTGCGGAAACTTTTTGAAACAAACAATCATGATCATTTAAATCTCTTTGTTCAGAATAGCAAGAGGAACGAATAATTCTGTTTCCAATTTAAATACTCTGTTTTGACGACCAAACCAAAAAATTATAGTTTTGGATATAAACGCCTTCATAGTCCAGTTTGGTCGCCAAGACCAATGTTTACATAAGCCATTTAATAGCAAAAACTACAGACCGAACAAATTTACAAATAGCTACCTACTTAAAATAGATATATAGAAAGCAACATATAGTTCATCATGATCATCCTTTTTTAATGTGCCCACAGCTGGGACACAGGCCTCCTCTTTGTGAGAGGTAATGAGCCTTATTGTACCACGCGGTCCTCGTGCGGATTGGTGCATGTCACATGTCTTTGATTGCACATGTAGATCATCATCATCAGCCTACAGCAGTCCACTGCTGGACATAGGCCTCTCCAATTGCACGCCATTTGGTTCGATTTACGGCAACTGTCATCCAGCTGCTACCAGCCACCCTGCGAAGGTCGTCGCTCCACCTAGCCTGAGGGCGTCCTACCTTACGTTTACTAGTTCGCGGTCTCCACTCAAGAACACGTTTACCCCAACGATCATCGGTTCTACGACTTATATGGCCGGCCCATTGCCACTTCGGCTTACTTATTCTGAGAGCTATGTCGAGAACTTTGGTTCTCTGCGGGATCACCTCGTTTCGGATTCAATCCCTTAGAGAGACTCCGAGCATAGCCCTTTCCATAGCTCGCTGAGCAACTTTGAACTGATGAACCAGCCGTATTGTGAGTGTTCATGTCTCGGCACCGTAGGTCATAACAGGTAGGACGCACTGGTTGAAGACTTTAGTCTTCAGGCTTTGTGGGATACGCGACGAGAAGACTCGACGAAGTTTTCCAAACGCCGCCCAGCCCAGCTGTATTCTTCTGCTAACCTCCTTCTCAAAGTTGTTCTTACCAAACTGCAGAGTTTGCCCGAGGTAAAAGTATTCTCGAACAACTTTGAAAACACCGCCATTGACCACAATCGATCCCGGAGTGACGTGTGAATTGAACATAACCTGGGTTTTGTCCAAGTTCATTCGGAGACCGATGCGTGCAGAAGAATCAGCCAGGCTATCCAGCATCTGCTGCAAGTCTTGCAGTGACTCTGCCATTATGACGATGTCATCCGCAAATCTCAAGTGTGAGATGTACTCGCCGTTTATATTAATGCCGCGTCCTTCCCAGTCCAGCGTCTTAAACATATCCTCCAGCGCGTTACTAAACAATTTCGGGGAAATTACGTCCCCTTGTCCTAACCCCTCGACGCAGTGAGATATGTCTAGTTTGCCAGTCCTGACTTTGGACGGTCATTGTTGCGTTTTCATAAAGACATCTCAGCACTTGGATATATCACCAGCCAACTTGGCATCCCTGCATAGACTCCAGAACAGACCAGGTTTCGATGGAGTCAAAAGCCTTCTCATAGTCCACAAAAGCAAAACACAGGGGCTGATTATACTCTTCGGACTTTTGTATAATTTGCCGCACTGTGTGGATGTGGTCTATGGTGCTGTAACCTTCTCGGAACCCGGCCTGCTCCAGTGGCTGAAACGCGTCGAGTCTTCGCGCTAGACGATTTGTGACGACTCTCGAAAACAACTTATAAACGTTACTAAGGAGCGAAATGGGTCTGTAATTCTTCAAAAGGGTCTTGTCACCCTTTTTGAAGAAAAGAACGACCACGCTCCTCTGCCACGCCATTGGAGTTCTCCCAGAGAACAGGACAGAGTTAAAGAGCTCCCCAAGCTCCTTCAATACCGGGACCCACATGTAGTTAACCATAATAAATTGTACAATTTACCCAAAAAAACTAAATGCGCTACATCCTGTCACTTGATCACGCAACGATATTACGCCCGCCCAGTTAATTACTTAAAAAAAACTTGTTGAAAAGTTGCAAAAATTAAGGTGTAGGTATCAGACCACCGAACAAGTTCTGTAACAGTATCGTTACAGCCCTCGTTACAGGTGAATGAGACCTCATTTCACTGTTGTTTTCTATACCTACTAGTTTCAAAACACGAATTTGTTTGGGTCTATTCTAAAATAATATTATGTGTCAAGCAAGTCACCTGTAACTAGTTATAGCGATGTAAAAGTAGGCGAAACTTAAATAACAATAGGGTAGTTGACAAAAAAAAATTATTTATCCGTCGGTTAGGTTAGGTTAGAAAAAAGAAATGCGTGTCCTCATGCAATGCGAGTGCGATGAGTGCGTGTCAATGTGTGTTGTGTGACGCATTTCTTTTTTTGCCACGTAAACAAAAATTACGGCGATACAGTGCATTGAAATATAGTGTGACATCACGTGTGCTACACTTTATACTGACAAAGTGACGTCACAAGCCACTCCAAAACTTTGATGCGCTTTATCTTTGTAAATTTTTATTCATTTGATAAAGCAAAAAATACGGGACCGATATTATTTGATAATGTCACTGACGGACTAAATAGAATTATCATTGTTCTACCCAGGAACCATCCCTATTGCCATTAACATTTTTCATCTATAGCCTATATATACCCCGATGGGTTAAGCTATCTAATTGGCGCCGGAAAAATATAAATATCTCTATGACTACAGTACACCTTTTGCACTGTATTCATAGAGATATTTGCCTATCATCATCATCATTCATCATCATTTCAGCCGAAAGACATCCACTGCTGGACATAGGCCTCTCCCTAGCGTCAGCACACTGATCGGTCCTGTGGGTTTCGCATCCATCGGACTCCCGCGGTCTTGCCCAGATCGTCACTTCACCTAGAGAGAGGACTTCCAACGCTGTCTGTCTTCCAATACGCGGTCGCCACTCCAGTACTTTTCGGTCCCAACGACCAGCCGTTCTGCGAGCAATGCGCCGTGCCTACTGCCACTTAAGTTCTTTGACTGTAGTACACCCAAATTTCACTAGTTATGTTTACTTTCATTCATCTCTATATACGCAAAATATACCAATGGAAGCGAAAATTCGATGCTACATAGAGCGGTCACAGTAAAATAACAGGCAGTAGGTTAATAGGCAGGTTTCTAGGCGACCAATTACGCTATATTGGTTAGACACTTTGACAAACAAGGCAAAGGTACAACGTGTGGTTACCAAAATTTCCAACCGATCTCATTGAAACGTTACCAGAGAGACCGTCAAGCATATCATTTTAGTCCATTGTCCCCTGTCTAATTGGCGCCGGAATCGAACCCTGAACCTCGCTAATTGAATTACAATAACGCTATTATTCCACCGGATCAATGGGCACTTGGCAGACAAAGGGCCTCCTAATGGCATCAGAAATATTCAGCCTTTGAAATATATTTTTTTTAATGGCTTTAATTAATGCGAATTTCTTTGAACCGAAAAATTAATTTGGTTTTAATAATGGAAATCAATATTTTTTTTGTTTTGTGTCACTGTAGCTACCTCGCTGAAGATATGCTACAAACCTGTAGATCTGAAGGAAATAATCTTATGGAGGAAAGGAAAGATCGTAGCCAGTGGCGTTCTATAGTTTCTGCGTATCACCATGGAAAAAATACATGATTGTATGTGATCTCTCTGTCAATAGCTTGATGTTCCTCTGCCTCTCAGCTGGCCAATTCGCGTGTCCTGTGTGGCTACTTGCACCGATGTGATGTCCCGCTAAGCAAGTTGACATCGCCTTACAAGAGACATGCCGAATTAATTATTAATTACATCGGGAGTTAGTTTGGAGTTTTGTGTCCGTTCTTCTCCATAACAAGCTACTTTTCCGAATGGGTGGTACGAGCAGTATCAATTATTATTACTTTTAAATGTATTTTTTGACGTTTAAAAGTGCCGCTTAATGGCCTGATTGACATAAAGAATTTTGACTTTTGTTCCATTTCAGTTCTAAAAGATGTCATACGTTTTTATAAAGGACATGGTGAACCGCTGATCGGACTCAAAATGTTAGTTGATACGTTGGATGTTACTCAACCACTCAATAATGAGACTTCAAGTTCATTGGCCGTCTTTGATTTGACATTTATTTGGGCATAATTGCATGATATAAAAAGAAATGCGTTATGAAAAAACATACTATAAAAAATTTGTTTGATCTACCACCCAAAAAAGTTATTTAGCTGATAGGTATTTAGCCAAAAGTACACGACTCACCAAAGTCAAGTGGATAATTATAAAATGTCCAAAACAACACTATAAACTGCTTCCATATTTGCATTATACGTTATCTTAATACAACCGCTTATAATAAAGAACAGTATGTAGGTAGGTTTTATTATGAAATACCTAATGTCAATGTTCTTTCAAGCAATATCCCACTTTAAGTGGGGACATCTCCTAATTTTCTGGTGCCAGGACAATCTGTCCTAGGTTGTCGGGTCTGGCAGTTCTTCCTCCTATAGGAGTTTTGTCATGCTAGTCCACCACGTAGCCTGAAGATCGACCTCTCCCTCTTTTATGTACAGGTAGTTGCAAAACTCTCTTCACTACATGTTCCTCATCTCTTCACATCACGTGATTATCATCAGAGACTGCTCTCGGTTACTTTAAAAATATGTAATGTAATCATGAAAAAATGGAAGATCTAAAAAATGGTAAATCATCTACCCACAACGACCAAGCGTGTAAATATATCTCTATCTATGTACCCAAACAGTCAAAATAATAACATTACAAGTAAATTTTTATCAGTCGAATCGAATCGTCTGCAAATTATCTAACATTTTTTTCTCATGTTCGCTTATCTCTTTTAGTACGAGCCATATATATGATAGCCAAGGAAAGGAACGTTCAGTCACTTAGTCAGTCAACTGGGCAAGTAGCGTTACTGTCTATTCCGGAAACTGCGAAGTTCTTGCCACTACTTTTGAAGGCATTAAGCTTTTGGGTCTGGTCCTGAATCTCTCATCTTACTTGTAAGTCTTGCTAACGTCTTACTGCCTTTTACAAAGGGACTAAATCTTCATTTTGGCTAGTTACTTCAATTATTGGCTTTAGTCAATCTCATTCCAATATTTGCCCGGACTAGATTCTTCTATATCTCCATTCCTAGACGAAGAATTTTCCAACATCATTTTAATCAAACTCCAATACCGCTATATCTGCCTCGTCCATTAGAAACTTCAGTATGCTTCCTCCAAAATCTGCCCAATTCAATTCTAGACTAGATTCTTTTTGCAGTCCTAGACAAAGCAGTTTTCGTCAGCTTTCCAAAACCAGTCCTGCTATTGCCGCCATTTTTGCCTCCCCAAATTGGCGCGATATTAAAAAACTCAGCGTACTTGCTTGAATTTCTGCCTCTATAATCTGTTACCGCCTTCATACTCATAATATATATTATCAGTGCACAAATAATAATAAGCAGTACTTGTGTGCCATTGAGAGACAATGTACCTATTGCTCGCTATACCTCTGTGTTCTCTTATACTATGGCTTTACGTAAAATGGATCGGCATGAAGGCTTACTGGACCAATCTTGGGGTACCCCAGGAACCGGTCCATCCCATATTTGGCAGCATGTCGTTTTTGCAGAAAAAGAATCCGGTAAGTGAGACCACTTTGTTTTGTTGTGACGGCTGATTAGGGAATCAGGGCATTCGTCATTTGTTGGGTTTGGAGATCTTTTACCTATATGTTATACCTACAAATTACATTATGTATTCTTTAAAGAACTTTATAGTCTTAATTTTATAAATCAAGCCTTTAATACTTACGCAAAGAAGAATAATGTATCTAGTATTAATTTATTTATTTATCGTATTCTGCTTCCAAATGCTATTTTTTTACAAACTGTGTACCCGGTGAGTTTCCATTGTAAAAAAGACAAAATCTTTCATTCCTTATTTAATTCCTTCAGAGGTTGGACTGAGCATTATTTGATAAACATGCGGTTGCAGAAATTCCGAGTGATTTGCCGTATTTTTTTGAGGAATTCTGTTTCATATCTCCGAAATTCTTCATCAGATCTTCACCAAATTTAAATGGCACCAATTTAAAAAAGCACTTTGAAAAAAACCCAAATCAGTAAACAATTGACCGAGAAATCAGTGAACAAATAACAAAAAAACTTAGCCGAATATAGAACCTCCTCCTTTTTAGAAAGTCGGTTAAAAATCAGTGACGTATACAAATATACTTTTGGTAACAAACGCACTTACTTACCTACTTTTTACTAATCCCTATTTACAATATTATTAATATTATATACAAAATGACATAACATTAATAACCTTGCCTAAAAAATATGTAATCCCACTGATAAAATGGTTACATAACAACTTATCTTTTTAAATCTATTTTCTTTCGTAGCGTAAATACAGACATTGATTGAACGTCTTGATTGATCATAAATCCATAATATGCCTAACACCTGGGTGTTCAAGTGTATAAATAATTATTTTATCAGATTTCTAAAAAGTACCATCGATTTTTTGAACAAGTAACATATAATTCAGTTTTAAGACAATTTAACACTAGCTAATAAAAATAATATAGAGAAATAAAAGGGTAAAAGTCTGGCAATGGGAAATGCGCAAAAAACAGGCAGCATTGCCACGCTGAATGGTAATTCTGATTCTTTTGTTGAAAAAGAGGCCAGCTATTGTTAGTTTGTTTTTTCTTTTGTTAAAATCATTTTAATAAATCGTTAATAAGACGTTTTAATCAAGCCGATTGAATAAGTTTATAATTCTTATTTCATTAACAGTTAGTACATACATACATACATAAACTCACGCCTTTTTCCCTTGGGGGTAGGCAGAAACTACAGAACGCCACCTGCTACGATCCTTATATCATAACCGGCGTGTGTGTATGACTAGATGTATGAATGTGTGTGAAGCAAAAGAAGTAACAGTTAGTGATGACGATTAAAGCATTTTTCATTCACTATGGTACTTGTACGAGTAAAGTGTAAAAATTATATATTATCTAGGCCATGACCCCAAAAATATTTGTGTACTAAACGCAGCTTTCAACAGCATTGGAGGGCTTTAGGTTATCTAGATTTAATGCGTATTTATTTATAACAATTAACAAACTGTCTTGTTGTTGATCTACAAGGTTTCACTTAAATCTGAATGGTATTATCCTCAATAGACCATTTCATCTGCATATATTTTATGATCGATCTAACTAAGCCTCTGTCTGAACTTTAATTTTCCGTTTGATGCCTTAAAGTATCGGTTTTGAACTGATTTACAGAAATGAATATAGGTAACTTCCTTCTGCCAGGAGCTTCGACCGCGTGAAATTATCCCAAGGGAACGTACCTCCGGTAAAGTATACTATGTCCTAATCCAAGACATGGTCTACCCGTGCGCCAAGTTTCAACCAAATCCATTAAACCATAGACGTGAGAACGTTATAAATAGACAGCTTTCGAATTTCTAATGTTAGTTTCTATGGTTAGGTTCTTCATTTTATTTTTACCCGTGTGCCGAAGGAGGGTAATGTGTTTATCAGTCTATGTATGTATGTATGTAAGTATGTATGTATGTATGTTTGTTCCTATATGGCGTTCCAGAGACCAAACGCGTTGGCCGATTTTAATGATTCATACGTCAATCGATTCGTCTTAACCCTGCGAGTGTCATAGGCTACATTAAAAATGGACAATAGAAAAATGGCGGATTTTGGGTGCCATATTGTGGGGGCCCAAATTTTTTTTCTTCCAAACCCATCGTGTGGGGTATCAAAATAAAGGGTATTAAGAGGTGATTTCAAAAATATATAACACTTATATGTTAAAATGTATCTAATTCGAAAAAAAACTAACTAAAAAGTTATAAATAAAAAAACTTAATTCAAAAAATCAAAAAACCCGACTGCTTCAAAAGCGAACTAAAAAGTCGTAAACAAGGAAAAAATCATGCTGTGCAGGCGGAGGATACACCAGATTTTGGTCAGCCAGCCCGCGAATATGTATCTTCCGACTGCACAGCATGACTTTTTAAGGCCCATACTCAACTTTAGTGTCGAAAAACGCTTATTTTCTAAGTCATACTCCTTAGTAACGGCTAAAAGGTATGAAAACTTTTTTTTTTTGAGAACTATTGTTTCATGTACATTATTTGTGAAACATGGTTTTTAGGGTTCCGTACCCAAAGGGTAAAAACGGGACCCTATTACTGAGACTCCGCGGTCCGTCTGTCTGTCTGTCTGTCTGTCTGTCTGTCTGTCACCAGGCTGTATCTCATGAACCGTGACAGCTAGAGAGTTGAAATTTTCACAAAAGATGTATTTCTGTTGCCGCTATAACAACAAATACTAAAAACAGAATAAAATAAATATTTAAGGGGGACTCCGGTACAACAAACGTGATTTTTTTGCCGTTTTTTGCAATAATGGTACGGAACCCTACGTGCGCGAGTCCGACTCGCACTTCGCCGGTTTTTTTCGTATGAGTAATACTTTTGCTTTAAAAAAATAATTACCAACACGATATTTTTTCGCTTCTTTTGCATACTCCTCCAAAATAAGCGTATGAAATTGACTCATATATGACTTTGTACCCCTGATAATTTGATAAACTATTGGCCATGATTATATTTTGTTTTTTTATTTAAATTGATTGTCATTTGTCACGTGAGTGATTCACTACAAGATAATCACAGAATGTGTTGTAATAACTCATTTATTATACCACTTACACATACAAATAATAAGTATAATAACCCTAAGTGGTTGTAATTATTTATGATGATTATTTTGTTGTTGTTATACACAGATTATGTGTTGTTAAACTTAATTATATTTTTACAAAATACCTGTTATAATATTTGTCGTGGCTATGTTTTTTTCACTATTCCTAAGCGTCTCTTATCTCCGGGCCTACTTATTGTGTTTTGTTGTGTGCTCTAGTGGCTTGTGTCAAATAAATGTGTTTTCTTTCTTTCTTTATCCAGCACTTCTCAATAGCAGCCCGGAGTCTGGATATGAACCCGGCAAATTTGGCCCTCTTTGGCGCAAAAGAAGAAATATTTTGTATATTTCTTAAGCGCAGTTTTTTGATCCGTAGTTAACTCAACCAATGGTTAAACATGTTTGGCCTTATGCGTTTTTTCATCAAGGCTGGCCTCGCAAATGGTCAAATAAGTGAATAAAAACACATTTTACCGAAATTTTATACCATTCGTTAGCATAAGTAATTGTGTAACCACCACCGTGTCTGGCGCAAATTAACGATTTTCTTTCTTTCTTGTTTTTCAACCACAAAAAACACCATTTTCTTTAGTTGTTAACCTCATAAATGGCCAAATAATTTGGAGAGTTAATTGGTGAACGTTACCCCAACAGGAAAGTGACTCCTAGAGTGATATGAGTGGAACGTATAGTTAGTGCGTAATCTGCTGTGAATGTGCCCTACATAAAAAATAAGTGCGTGTCGCTGTTTTTGAAAAAAAACGAAAAAAATTGTGCCTGCTGGGGTAACGTTGTTCCAGCAGGAAAATTCAAAACGAATGATCGGAATGAGAAATATTGTGCATGGGCAGAGAGCTTATAGTTGTGCAAAAATGTGCGCCGAAAATATAATTAGTGCGTCATCAGGTTTTCGAGATATTGCATTTCCTGCTGGGGTAACGTTTTGCAGAATCGTGTATCTCTAAAACCATTGTATGTGCGCCTGTAGAATAAACATACACGAGTAGCTCTTGATTTGTGCGTATTTGTGCCGGAATTAGATTTAAGAAAATACCTATAATTTTCAAGAAATTGCGCTTTTTTGAAAACCGGAAAAAAAATCACAGCGCCTAAATGAGAAAACGTATAAGCTCGCTGAAAACTGTATTCAGTCCATCTTGACGCTTGTAATAACCATAAAAAGTTTCAAAAGCATACATGTTTGCGTTATCGAATAATATTGCTGAAAGTCAAAACGAGGGTGTCATAACTTTGGCGGCTAAATACAAGAAACCGACTTAACCCAAGATAGGTAGGTGTAAACCACAAGTATGTGCGTTTAGTCAAAAATATATAGTAAAAATATTCAGCTTGGAATGTTTCCCAATACGTAGATTTAAACAAAAAACAAAACATGTAAACAATGGCTGGTTATCCGACCAAATTCAAATGACTACGAAAAAGCGACGGATTAATACATAACGACGACCTTCTTAACTTTACTCACGAACCGGTTGTAGCGTGTTGTGCCTGAGTACACTGAGGTAGAAAAGTTATAAAAAAAATAAGTTGATGGATTATATTCTACTAGCTGTTTCCGTGACTTTGCACTTGATTAGGTAAGTATATTAGAAAAGTGTGCCAAGCTCTAACCTATATTCTTTATTCCAAATTTAATTAAAATACATTCAGTATTTTGTGAACACATCCAGATATTTGCCTTTATAATATTAGTAGAAAAAAGTACTTCAGAGACCAAAATATGATGTCGGCTGTTTTAAAAAAAAGTTCAAGATATGTGTGATAAATACCTACTACATAAAAATAACCTACAGATACAGTTTATAAATAAAAAGCCAATTAACACAACAGTAAAAAAACAACGTAGGTATCTACATACATTGGTTTAAACCTTGGGTTAGATAAATTAACATTGAGTTTTTAGGGTTCCCTACCCAAAGGGTAAAAACGGGACCCTATTACTAAGACTCCGTGGTCCGTCTGTCTGTGTCACCAGGCTGTATCTCATGAACCGTGATAGCTAGGTAGTTGAAATTTTCACAGATGATGTATTTCTATTGCCTAACAACAAAACTAAAAACAGAATAAAATAAGTATTAAAGGGGGACTCCCATACATCAAACGTGAGACGATGAGTCCGACTCGCCTTTGGCCGGTTTTTTTTTCATCATCAGTAGAACATTCCTTTTTTCACGCCATCCACTGACGTCGCGTTGCAAGGAGTCGCTTTGTCTAGCTAGTAAGTACTTTCTCTGTATTAGTGGGACAGAGACAGATACATAAACGTCGCTCATGTGAAGTGCTTTTTTACTAGGAAGTACGTTTGGGTTATCACTTTGTAAACAGTGACATGCGCAAACCAGTGTGTTCTAAAGTGATGTGATACGACATTACGTTTCATACCGAGGAATATTACATTACACCATGACTCCAAACATGACGCGAAATGAAGCGCTACACGAGGTTATTGTAATTGTATATATATACACATACATACATCATTACATGAGATGAGATAGTGCGATATGGATGTTATATTGTGATGTGACAGACAATCGTCAAAAGTACACTTGCCAGTTGCTTTTACTAGCATGTACTTATAGTCGATTTTCTTTCATAATTATCTTTTCCCCAATCTAGGCATAATTTAACTAAAGTGCGAGAGTCATGATTTTAAACATGACTTTTAGGCAGTCCGCGGTGTCAGAAAAACAAACCTTATTCCATGAAAAATACGGTTCTAGATAATAGTTCGCAGCCAGCGGACCGACCGGTGCATTGTCCTTCTGGCTTGAACATACGGCGAACGCGCGCCCGCACCGCCGCACGTACTGTTTGAGTGTTATGTGCCATACTTAATTTGGTCGAGTAATGTGTAATGCTACAGTACGCGGTCGGGATTTCGCAGCCAGCCGACCGACCGGCGCATTACTCATAAGAAATAATAAGAATATAATTTATATGTATATTTAAAATTTTATATCTTTTACACAATAAATAGGTTTAGTTAGTACCAATATTATACTTACAACTGATCTGTGATTTTAAATAATAATGATTACACACGGTTCAAATAATTTGTTTGAACTATGTGTTCTAATATTAAAGAGTTTGTAATTTGATCTGTGACATCATGCCATAATTACTTTAAGAAACAAAATTAAGAGAATAAAAATAATAATTTCTACATCAACAACCTCTTTCATTTGTTATGGTCACAAGGTGCATTTAATGTATTTTTTAATTAGCCCCCAAAATTTGGTCATACCAACAAACGTTTGAACGCGACTGTACGGACAACAGCTTAGGTTTAATACGTCCAATCAAGAAGGTCGTCGTTATGTATTAATCCGTCGCTTTTTCGTAGTCATTTGAATTTGGTCGGATAACCAGCCATTGTTTACATGTTTTGTTTTTTGTTTAAATCTACGTATTGGGAAACATTCCAAGCTGAATATTTTTACTATATATTTTTGACTAAACGCACATACTTGTGGTTTACACCTACCTATCTTGGGTTAAGTCGGTTTCTTGTATTTAGCCGCCAAAGTTATGACACCCTCGTTTTGACTTTCAGCAATATTATTCGATAACGCAAACATGTATGCTTTTGAAACTTTTTATGGTTATTACAAGCGTCAAGATGGACTGAATACAGTTTTCAGCGAGCTTATACGTTTTCTCATTTAGGCGCTGTGATTTTTTTTCCGGTTTTCAAAAAAGCGCAATTTCTTGAAAATTATAGGTATTTTCTTAAATCTAATTCCGGCACAAATACGCACAAATCAAGAGCTACTCGTGTATGTTTATTCTACAGGCGCACATACAATGGTTTTAGAGATACACGATTCTGCAAAACGTTACCCCAGCAGGAAATGCAATATCTCGAAAACCTGATGACGCACTAATTATATTTTCGGCGCACATTCTTGCACAACTATAAGCTCTCTGCCCATGCACAATATTTCTCATTCCGATCATTCGTTTAGAATTTTCCTGCTGGAACAACGTTACCCCAGCAGGAACCATTTTTTTCGTTTTTTTTCAAAAACGGCGACACGCACTTATTTTTTATGTAGGGAACATTCACAGCAGATTACGCACTAACTATACGTTCCACTCATATCACTCTAGGAGTCACTTTCCTGTTGGGGTAACGTTCACAGTTAATTGATTGACCATTTGTAAGACTCACAAAGTATTAATTTGAATTTATGAGCATTATCAATAATGATAATTTTGCATGCCTAAATTGGTGCAACACAGTCGACTTGACATCTGGAAATGTTTGAATATGTACTGTGTTGAGCAATAAATATATTTAAATTTGAACAATTGAGGAATAAACGCGTTTAACCGAAATTTGAAACCATTGGTTAGCATATTTAACCATTGGTTGAGTCTACCTACGGATAAAAAAACTGGGTCTTAGAGATTCAGAGTATCTTAACCATTCCCAAAATAGAAAAATTTATAAGAAGCCACCAACTTATGGATATTTAAATAGAGGATAAAAAGCACATAATTGGCGAGATGCGAGTGTACTATATAGACAGGTGCACTTCTGCCTTACCCTTCAGCGAATAAGGGCATGATGTTATGTAATACAGAAGTTACACGTCAAAATCAAAACAAAACAACAAAAGCACAGAACATTTTGCCAAATTCACGTTCTAGTTATTCTGTAAAAAATCACTCAGTGAGAATAATATGACGAATGAATATATTTTGAATACATCTACCTGCTCCAAATGTTGCGATGCTCCTTCACAACAGATTCGTCTCTGTCACCTGCTGGATCATTTGTCTTCCTAACGCGTAGACTGCTAGAAGTCATGTTATCAAATCTGTTTGTGCCTACAACTCGTATTTTTTAATGTAAGGTAAATAGCCCTGGCACTTTACTTTGTGTAAAATATTACACTCCCCGAAATGTAACCGATAAAAAACCGACATGCTGGCAACTCGGCGTCGATGTTCGAGGCTCTGGAGCTTTGACGTGACCAGTAAATCGTTGCCAATAAGCCTCTTTGCCCGTCTATCAATCGACTCAAGTGCATCAAGCTGGAGATGATGAAGGTACAAAGCGATCTTTAATACACTGCCTCATTGGTCTCCGGTGTTTGGATATGTGTCCGGTTGAAGGCAACAGGCTCGGCCCTTAATACTTGGGCCTTGGTAACATAACTGGCGAAATTAGGACAACAACCGTGATGTATGTTTGTGTTATGTATGTGTTAAACCTTTTACTTTTTTATTACCAGGGCGTATGGCTTGTTGAGCTTTACCAAAAGTACAAGCCGTCTCCTTACGTGGGCATCTGGGTGTTCTGGCGCCGCGGTCTAGTAGTAAACTGCCCTGAACTGTCGCGTCAGATCCTGGTGAAAGATGCTGATGTCTTCCGGAACAGACTCCTGGCTTCGGGGAAGACTGACCCTATGGGGGCTCTCAACTTGTTTACTGTCGATGTAAGTAACTTTAAGGCATAAGCCTAGCGTTTTATATCTTCTCTTCTTAGGTTTAATATTTTCAGAAATTCTTAGATTTTAAATCTTAATCTAAATTAAAAGCAAAAGTTTTGAATCAAATCTTTTTGAGTATGCGTTCTTGCGTACATACCTAGCATGTCCATAATGGAATTTTAGCCTATGCTTCACTAAGCACAATCATGCATATTCCGAGATAAAAAATAGCCAAATACACTACACTTAGTAATTGAGTAAAACCAGTAAAAGATGCCTCTTACAATCTTATAAACAATCTAGATATTTTACCTTGGTACAACATTCATTTAGAAAATAGCCATGTTAGGTACTATAAATTGACCATGACATAACCTCTGAATGCTTTAATGATTTGTTTCAGGATCCACTATGGAGCTCCATCCGAAGACGCTTGACGCTGGTGTTCACTGGCTCCAAGCTGCGTGGCTGGACGGCGCTTTACCAGAGCAAAGTGGCTGACCTGGTGTACCGCATCCACTCCGACAACGAGAAGGGAATCAACATCGATTTGAGGGTACTTACGATTTTCATTACCACCGATCTCCTGGGATACGTACTTAGTGACATTCTATCAGCGAACATCATGATCATCTCAGCTAAAAGACCACTACTGGACATAGGTCTCTCCCCAAGCGTAGCAGCCACACTGATACATTGTTTAGCAGCGGATGTCTTTCGGTTGAAATAATGATGATGATGATGACTACACACTGCTACCTACATAAATTCTTCGGGTAATACTAGCATGAAACATGTGTCCAAACCCCCTATTTCTGTTTGCAGGGCGTATTTGCGGACTTCGCAACGGACATCATAGGAGAGTCTTCGTTCGGCATCCAATGCCAATCGACCAGGAACTACACCGGACCTTTGAGGGAGATGACCAAAGAGTTCGAGAAGTACAACACTTGGAGAGGCCTGGCTTGGTCCTCCATATTCTTCTTGCCAGAAGTCGTGGATATATTTAGGTGAGCAGTTTCAAAGTTATGTAATTGGTTCTATGTAAAGTAATTTTTGGGCAGTATTAGGTTTTGGAGGATTAGAGGTATGCGGCACAGGGCGTTAAGGCCTTCTACCTCCATTCAGTCTCCAGTCTGGTGTGCAACTGCCCGACGGTTGTTCTTGAGCTATTATATTTATTTTCTAATCCTGGCAAAAACTTTGATTGTGGGATGCAGGAGAGCTGGTATTTGACGCCATAGATGTCGCTATATAGGTACGTCAGGCTTCCCAGATGATCAAGGCATCTAGGATACCTCCAATATATAAATTTTTCACCTGTTTGCCTGAACTGTATCCAATCCTGACACGCCTATTTCACCTATCATAATATGAGACTGGAAAAGTACCGAATGCTTGCAGGCAAGCTTAAGTTCAGCCTGTGCCCAAGAAGGGAAATCTGGCTAACTCGGCCAACTATAGACCCATCTCAATAACGTCTATCCTCTGTAAGAGTATGGAACAAGAGCTCAAATAGAAACTCCTGGTATTCCTAGAAGCCGATGACATCCTCAGTGACCGCCAATACAGCTGTTCCAAAATCGGTCACCTGGAGATCTTATAGCAATCTAGCTTATTCCACTAACATCTGGAGTGAGGCCATCGATGCACGGGGAAGCGCTTGCGGTCTCCCACGACATCTCGAACGCTTTCGACAGGGTCTGGCACGCAAGCCTTATTGGTAAGCTTCCTTTATTCGGTCTGACTGGTGGTCTGTGTGATTGGATTGCAGACTTCCTGAGGGATCGGTCTATCGGATTGATCATTGATGGCTGCTCGTCGGACCAATTGAATATTAATGCCGGGTTCCCTCAGGGGTCGGTACTCTCAGCAAAATTGTTCTTACTGCACATAAACGATCTGCTGAAACCTTTGGGCATGCAGACGACGGCTCTATTGCTGAGAGGTACTTGTCAACGCACGGGCTACTGGGCATCATATCCGGTCCCTCTGCGAGGCCATGTTTCATATTTGGACGTTTGAACCTGTCTTATAAAGCAGTCTCAGAATGGGACGATGCCAATCTCGTCAGGTGCAATCGGCCAGCACGTGGCTGGAAGTGGATCACTGTGTTGCCCAATTTCTCACGGGACATGGTAACTTTAAAAGTAAATTATTTTCTTTCAAGCTCGTTGCCTCGCCTTTATGTCAGTGTTCTACATCTGACTGCGAATTTGTACAATCTGCACATCATATCTAATGGGAGTGTATTCTTTGGCAGAATGAACATAATATTATGTAGAATAATGTACAGGCTGCATCAGGAGTTGTTTACTATACGGACCTTGTGGAAACTAGATCAAATTTCCGTGCGTTCAAGCGTTTTTGCCATACCTATTATTGTAACCAAATATAACAGCTCACAATGTTAGGACCCATTAATATGTATGAATGCTAATTTTTATCCGTGGTGCTAGGCAACTGGGCTTATCCAAGTTGTATATGACCCTTTGTGCCTATTGGCCTTGTTTGTTCTGTCTCCTGCTTGATATGGAGGGAAGTGGAAATTTACATTTTTCCTACTCCTCCGTTATTATTTTCTGATTAATTTCGTTGCGGGATCCAAGACAGGTAAATTCATTCTCCGGGACTTCGTCGAGCTTCATTGCCTCGGCGCTTTTCTGGTGGTCGCCACTGTTGATTCTGGCTTTCAGGAGTTGCAGTGGTTTGGGAATAGTGCAGTGGGATTGTCCCAAAAAAAAAAGACGCAAACGGCGTGTCATTTCTCCGCAAAAAAGAGCGTACCTCGCTCAAGACCGTACATACATCGGACCATCTTGAGCTTCTTGGCGTTAAGTTACATCGACCTTCAATTTCGGTCCATACATTAAGGCAAAGGCTAAGCTGGCCGCTAAAAAATTGGAGATCCTTGCGAAAGTGAGATGACTACTTCAGCCAGAACAGCTGCTAAACTTGTATCAAACGCAAGTTCGGTCATGCATGGAGTACTGTTCTCATCTCTGGGACGGATCTGCTAAATACCAGCTTGATGCACTTGAGTCGATCGAAAAACGGGCCAAGAGGCTCATCGGCGATGAGACTCTGGTCAGATCAAAACCTTGAATATGGTCGCCGAGTAGCCAGCCTGACGGTTTTTTACCCGACTGCCGAATGAGGGTAATGTGTTTATCAGACTATGTATGTTTGTTTCTATGTGGCGTTCCAGAGACCACACGCCTTGGCCGATTTTAATGATTCGTACATCAATCGATTCGTCTTAATCTTGCAAGTTTCACTGGTTAAATTAAAATTGGAAAATAGAAAAATGGAGGCTTTCGTGCGCCAAACTGTGTGGGCCCATTTTTTTCGTCCTATCCCATCGTGTGGGGTATCAAATTAAAGGGTTTTAAAAGGCAATTTCAAAAATATAGAATACTTATATGTTTAAATGTACCTAATACGAAAAAAAAATACTAAAAAGGGTTAAACAAAAAAAATTCAAGCAATCAAAAAACCAGACTGCTTAATACCGCCACCACACGCTCGCTGTTTGCCACAAACAGGGCGAACAGCAAACACGTGCTGAAAACTGGACACAAACACCCAACACAAACACGGCATCAACATGCTTGGCGAACATGCTAGTCTATTCCGGATTGGCAAACATGGCAGACGACGAGCTTGTTGTGGCAACGATTACTTTCGGGTTAAACTCCTCATTATTCCATACAATTTAGCTTAGGATACACAAAATGTCACGATTCGTAAATTTGACCACCACTATTAACTCCGTCCGCCACCCGCAAGCTCGCGCTTACTACTGAACTGAACAAGAGTGTGGATACATCACAAACACGTTCGTCGAACACCCTTTGATTTGTGCACAAAAACCGACACTGATGCCGAACACGGCCGAACACATACAAAAACAGCCAAACACAATGAAACACCCATCCACACGTTAAACAGCCAAACACAATGAAACACCCATCCACACGTAAAACAGCCAAACACAATGAAACACCCATCCACACGTAAAACAGCCAAACACAATGAAACACCCATCCACACGTAAAACAGCCAAACACAATGAAACACCCATCCACACGTTCGTGTTCGTGGTTTGTCGTTTGCTGTTCTCCATTGTTCGGCAAGCGTGTGGAGGTGGCATAAAAAGCGAAATAAAAAGACGTAAACAAGAAAAAAATATGCTGTGTAGTCAGAGGATACATCTGTTTTTGGTCAGCCTGCTCGCGAATATGTATCCTCTGACTGCACAGTATGGTGTTTTTCTTGTTTACGTCTTTTTAGTTCGCTTTTTAAGCAGTCGAGTTTTTTGATTGTTTGTTTTTTTTTTTATTATCGATTACATTTCGGTAAGTGTGCGATGGAATTGCATGAACTAATTCCTCCTAGCTCATTTCATCATCGGACTACAAGACGTACGTCTATGGTACGTACGGCGATGCGTCTTCGGTTCATGGTTGAGGAGGAATTAGGAAGGATTGAAATTCCCTGCCGGAGTCTGTATTTCCTGATAGCTACAACCTGGGAGTCTTCAGGTCAAAATTGAACAGGTTACTTCTCGGCAAGTGTCGTCATCATCAACAAAATCATCGGTTACCAACAAGTGAGATAGTGGTCTTGCGCGAGGATATAATTAATAAATAAATAAAATAAACTTTTACCAGAGAACCATTTATAAGTACCAGCAAATGGACGGCCGGCAAAATGGGTCAGATATCAATTAATTTCCTCAATTTACTTATATTTCACACAATTGCAGGTTCTCGTTTTGGCCGAAGCACACAGTAGACTACTTCAGGAGGGTCTTCAAGATGATGGTGGAAGAACGAGGGGGGTATGAGAGGGAGATGGATGGAAAGAGAGATCTGCTCGACGCACTGTTGAAGATGAAGCAAGATGCTAAGAAGGATAACCAAGGTATTTAATTTAAAAGTTTTTAATACAATTTTGGTAAAACATATTTATTGCATTAAGGTAGATTTTAGCCAGCCATAGAAACTTGAGTCCTTTAAAACACGCCAAAGGCCTACAACACAGAAAGGATTTGTGTTTTACTGTAGATCTCGTAACTCTTTCTATATTGATCACAGAGACCAAGAAATTGAAGTCTCTAAGAATCTGGCATACAATTCCGTGTTCTCAAGAAGTTGAATCACTTACGTTATTTTCCTTAAAAAAAAAAGTTAATTTAAAAAATCTAAAAACCCGACTGCTTAAAAAGCGAACTAAAAAGACGTAAACAAGAAGAAAATCAGATTGTTCAGTCGGAGGATACATATTCGCGAGTTGGCTGACCAAAACCAGATGTGTCCTCACCTCTCAGTCGGGTTTTTAGATTTTATTTTATTATTATAAACTTTTTTTATTTAAAACTTTTTAGTTATTTTTTTTTCGAATTAGGTACATTTAAACATTTAAGTGATATATATTTTTGAAATCACCTCTTAAAAACCCTTTATTTTGATACCCCACACGATGGGTTCAGAGGAAAAAATAAAAACCTCCACAATACGGCGCCCAAAACCCGCCATTTTTTTAGTTTTCCAATTTAAATGAACTCTAGAACACCATATAGGAACAAACATACATACATAGACTAATATGAAAAAAAATAATTCGGAACATACCTAAGAAACAAAAAATGAATTTTCAAAATCGGTCCACAATTGACGGAGATATCGGTGAACAAAAAAAAACAACAAACATGAAGTCTAACATAGAACCTCCTATTGGAAAGTCGGTTAAAATACAATCAGCAGGCTGCCAGCGTGTTATTCCAGTATTGTTTTAATTACAGGTAGAACGGGGTTACATTTAGAACTGGAGCAAATTTTTAACCGACTTACCAAAAAGGAGGAGTTCTATGTTCGACTACATTTTTTTTTTATTTATGCTCACCGATATCTCCGTCAATTGTGGACCGATTTTGAAAAATAATTTTTTTGTTTGAAAGAGTATGTTTCGAAATTGGTCCCATTTTAATTTGGTAAAACTTCGGCGATATACAACATAACTCTTCAACAAATGACGGCGAATCATTCGGGATTGCTGCATTCGCATGTCTGTTTATTGTTTATACCATTTCATAACATAACATCACGCCAGTACGCTCTAAAGGGTTACGCAGATCTCTCATTTCACAGGTTATGTTCAAGTTTCATGTTATTCGTATAATCTATTCTGGCGTTATAGGTACTTTACTAAACAACTTGCCTATTTTAGGTAGGTACAACTAAAAAGGGAAAAATAAAAAAGGAAAGCCGGTGTCCATATCGCAAAAAAATGGGATCCGACAGATAAAAAAACCGCATTTTTTTAAATTGGTTATATCTTGATACATTTAAAGCTAAAATGGGAAAAAGGAAAGACACCGACTTCCAAAAATAAAGTTATTTTTTGCTTTGTAGTCAGTAATATTTTTTTGCAAAAAATTTTTTAATAAACTATTTTTTTTAGGTTTTGTAAAGCTAACTCTGTGAAAACGGAATGAACCTCAATTTTCATTTAAAAATTTGCAATACTAAATTGGGGTTACTTTATATTGCAATGAAAATATAATAGGGTATCCAAGGAACCCTATTTTTACTTTAACGTTGGTGGGCTGGTTTTTTTTTAAATTTTACCCAAACTATGAAAAAATTAATAATTGTTATTAGAGAATATAAAACTTTAAGTAAAGTCGCCAAAACTGCATTTTTAATATTTTTCAAAATTGAAGTAGTTATGTCAATTTTAATTTCAAAATTAATCAATGTAACCCCGTTTTACCTTGTACCTACAAATTAAAGGTCTTCTTATATATTATTATGTCTCACCACTTGACATGTTTATTTCTCGAGTAAAAATTCCACCGATCAACTTTTTGTAGATCTTTTTAGAATCTTTTTTTTTTCAATTATTGAATTGTCACAACTCCATCGCGCAAAAGATTTTGAAAAGGAATAGATTCTGAAGTAATTCGGTGTGCATTTGTGTAACTGACTAGCCGTTTCAGGGCGCGTATAAACGAATAATTTTTTTATTTTTTTTATTAGCAGCAAATGCAAGTTTGACACATATTAAAGGGTTCCGTGCCTACCCATCCTAATTGGCGTCAACTATGTATGTATGGGGACACCCTTTAATTTTCTAGGTCAACGGGAACTACCATATAGGTTTTTGACCCAACACCTGTAGGGTATCTATATCACTTCCGGTTGACCTAGTATTGTCAATTTTGGTTAAAAGCACTCTAAATTTGCAAATATCTTTTTATTGTGTTGACTCAGGCCCTTGATTTTTATACACCTAATAGGGGCTATAGATCTCAGTATCTAGTATTTCGATTAGCTAGGTCCTCACGTTCCTGAGAAAATCGATGGTGATACACGGACAGACAGACGGACAAAAGAGTGATCTTATATGGGTTCCTTTTTATCTTTTGTGGTACGGAACCCCTTAAAATAGTGTGCGAAAGATAGGTAAAGTACAGTCAATACAAAATGTAAGCCCTGACTCCTAAACTAGGAAGATCCTTTATCTTAGGCGGCAATGTCTTCGTATATATAGTAGAAGAACAAATTATGAGCGTACTAGCAGACTCAGATAGTCACAGACAAGATTAGACTAAAAGGTAAATATATGTATGTATATAAATAAATATAAATAAATAAATTGTCTCTTTTTTCAGATATGGATTTGGATATTTTAATATCAAATGCAATGATCTTCCTCCAAGGAGGATACGATACGTCCTCGGCTACTCTCACGTATGCCGTTATTGAGCTAGCGCATCACCCTGAAATTCAGGTAACCAACACACCACAACTACCTCTACACAACACTATAAAGACCTCTACACCACACCATAACTACCTTTACACCACACAATAACGACCTCTACACCACACCATAACTACTTCTACACAACACAATAACGACCTCCACACCACACCATAACTACCTCTACACAACACTATAATGAACGTCACACCACACCATAACTACCTCAATACCACACCATTACGACCTCCACACCATACCATTACGACCTCCACACCTCATAAAAAAAATATTTAATATTTTTATGTATTATTAATATAATTCAATAATTATTATTTTATTTTTAATTCAATAATAATAAAGTAATAATGTTTTTTTTAAGTATTTGAGTTACTGTATTCCTTGCTTTTTCTTGTCCTTTACCAAAGGTCAATATTTGTAAATAAATTGTTTAATAATCGAAGTTTTGTGGGGCCTGGTAATCAGTGTGGCATGATTTCCTAGTGCCAGTACCAGTAGTACCAGTTTTCCCACAAAGGATGTATCAAATAATGTTACACTTTTATTTAATAGTTTGTAAACCTTTGTGGAAGAGAAATAAATATTTATGCTATGTTACTAAACCTATACTTATTTTGATACAGCAAACCCTATATGAGGAACTGGCGCAAGCAAAAGAAGCACTGGGAGACAAGGCGTTCGACTCAGAGAGTTTGGCTAATCTCCCCTATCTGGATGCTGTAATCAAAGGTATTCTATCTTTACTTAAGCACACAACCTTAATCATATAAGACATAATCGAAGTCCTTATACAATAGACATTCCATCAGCGTTTGTCAGCGTCAAAAATGTAAGGGATTTCGAAATCTCATTAAGCCTGTCAGATGCCATTAAGAGACTCTGGATAAGTCAAAGATTCATCAAACACCTCCTGACTCTGTTACAGAAACCCTGAGAAAATACCCAATCATGGGTTGGCTGGATCGCATCGCTCACAAAGACTACAAAGTGAACGACCACCTCACTATCCCTGCGAAGACTGTGGTCTACGTGAACGCTATCGGCATGCACTGGGATTCTACCTACTTCCCTGAACCTGAGGTGTTCAACCCTGAAAGGTTTTTGGGTGAAAACGCGAGGAATATCGTTCCGTATAGTTACATGCCTTTTGGAGAAGGACCTAGAATGTGTATAGGTAAGTAATTAAACTGATTTAATTTATACCATTATCATCATCTGTCTATCCGTTTTCCAACTGTGTTGTAGTCGGTATACACAGTTACAGTATAATATGAAATAACCCAATGCAGCTATATAAGTAATTTACTTGGATATACAGTGCAGTGGGGGAGCATGCGGAACAGTGGGCGCAGTGGTGGCCCAATGGTAACGTCCGTGACTTACAGGTTATAAGTCCTGTCGTGAGTTCGAACCCAGGCAGGGGCTTTACTTTGTGTAAATTATTTCATCAACACTGCTTTCAAAACGGTGAAAGAAAACATCGTGCGGAAACCGGCATGCCCTAGAACCAAAAATTCGAAGACATGTGACATCTACCAACCCGCACAGGGCCTGCGTGGTGGATTACGGCCCGTTCCCTCACTCATAGAGAGGAGGCCTGTATCTCAGCAGTGGGGTCATTAAAAAGCTGATGAAGATGATGACTTGGAAATACGAGTTTCGATTTCCCATTGATCGACTGCCTATCTGACATCCACAACCCAGGTAATGGGTAAACCCTCGTTGGCAGGACTGGCAATCAGAATTAAGGTCTTCTGAAGACCTAAATTCTACCTACTAAAACGAATGTGAAAGATGTACAATAGACAGCCGGGACCAAAGGCTTAACGTGCTATCCGAGGCATGAAAGCGTCCCGGTTCCTTGATAAACTATATTAGTGCTATGATTATAATAACTACATCCAGTTAAGGATGCGTTGCGGGATCCAAGACAGTTAAATTCATTCTACGGGACTTCGTCGAGGTTCATTGCCTCGGCGCTTTTCTGGTGGTCGCCACTGTTGATTCTGGCTTTCAGGTGTTGCAGTGGAATGGGAATAGTGCGGTGAGATTGTCCCTAACTCTAGTCAAGGAACCTAATAGTTGAACAGATTGACTCCATAACATCACGCCTGTATTTGCACTTATCGTACACTCACATTTCGAATATTATGTTCAAGTCCCTTGTAATAGGGGGACAGCCCATTGCCGTTAACTGGACAGAAATCCAGTCTCCGGGCTGCTACTGAAAATTTTAAGATGGATAAATCCAATAACACTGCTCGATCCGGGCGTCGAACTTAGGACCTCATGGTCAGAAATAGCAATTTTAACCACACGACCAATGAGGTAACAAATTGGCACATTACGTCAAATTAGAACATAGCCTTGACAGTGACTTTTGTTTCGACAAACAGGTCTTAGGGCCCAAACACAAAACTGCGAATTGACACGATGCGAATTCGCAACGCAGAAAACAGGTAAACAACAAGCACAGATTTTTACGAAGACACGTCACACCGCAGTTTTGTGTTTGGGCCCCTAATCTCCTGACCATCAAAACGAGCAATAAAATAAGCATAAATTTTATAAATAGGAAATATAATATCAATTCTTTCAGAGAACACCTTTTGACACGATGGGCAGTCATTCGGTTAATTCCTTTCACTAATTGGTAATTAAATTGATAACTTATTACGGTTGATAAATTGACAGATCGGAAGGATTGGGCGTCATTATTTCTTGTCATATTACGGCCATTGATAAAGGTTTAGGGTTGAATGGGAAGTGATTGAGGCATTAATATACCGCATTCGAAGGCTTCTAATTAATTGGTTATTTGTCTCTTCCTCCTTCTCCTTCTTCTTGCCTTGAGAAATTCTGATAATGTTTAAATTGTAGCAGTGTAACCGAAATTCTCATCAAAAGTGCTTTGTTGGAACGGACAGTATATCTAGTAGCTTGCCTATTGGTAAGGTAGTACTTAGCAGTGAAGTAATAGTACCTTAGTGAACTAATAGATAATACTTGTTTCAGCACTTCAATCCCAAAATCACCCTTCCGAATTTGTAGAGCTCGTACTAAATAATAACAGCCGCACGGCTAGATCTTCGAAATAAAGCAACGCTTGCTGAGGTTAGACCGTGGGTCGGTGACCGTCCATTGTCTATACATACCGAGTCTCTTCCGTGCCTCAGGAAGCACGTTAAGTTGGTCTCGGATCTTTGACAGTCGTTATAAGAAGGGTAAAACCAGGATAGTTACCCCGGGGGTATAGTTGCCCCGATTGTAATTACTCTAGTTTCGCGGATGAATTGCTATTTTTCGAAAAAATTCGCCGACGACCACTAAGTTGACCGTGTCTCATGTCTCTGTTCAATCGCATGGGAAAGCAAAATGCGATCAAAATTTTTGCAGGATAGATGTCCCAAAATCTAGAGGTCCACAAAAATCGATAATACTCTGGAAAAAAATTAAATTATGTTTTTTACTTTTCATAAATTTGTAACTAGATAAAAACCAAAGTACCGCCAGTTTTACAAATAAAGTATCTTGCTTTTAGTACTTAGAGATAAGGAGTGATATCAAAAAGTGAAATAACTATCCGGCTTTTACCCTAGTCAGACAGAAAAGCTGTCACCATTGTGGCTCAGTAACTAAGTGGTGGAGGTGAGACAGACGGTTTTTTTTTTATTGGGACAATCCCACCGCTCTATTACCAAACCACTGCAACTCTTGAAAGCCAGAATCAACAGTGGCGACCACCAGAAAAACGCCGAGGCAATGAAGCTCGACGAAGTCCCGTCGAACGAATTTAACTGTAAAATTTACAAATTTCCACTTCCCTCCATATCAAGCAGGAGACAGTAGGCAAAAATTTAAATTTCCACTTACCTCCATATCAAGCAGGAGACATAACAAACAAGACCAATAGGCACAAAGGTTTGTTTACAACTGGGATAAGCCCAGTTGCCTAACACCACGGATAAAAAATAGCATTAATATTAATGGGTCCTAACATTGTGAGCTGTTATATTTGATTCCAATAATAGGTATGGCAAAAACGCTTGAACGCACGGAAATTTCCACAAGAGACAGACGGATGCTCCATGTAAAATACTGCGTCCAGATAGAATGGAGGCCGATTCGAACAAAGCTGGAGTCGACCAAGCAGATTGATGGACCTTTACCCACTTCCTAGTGCTTTTTTAACCGACGTGAACTACATGTCACAATCTCTTTCTTCACGCCAGCTTCTACCAAAACCATATTCCCTTATAGACCACTGTTTTTTTTCTGTTCACAGGAAAACGCATAGGACAGAACACAGTCCGCTACGCCCTAGCAGCAGTGCTGATGGACTTCGAGCTGAAGCCTCTGCCCAAGTATCCGAAGCCCAACGACATTCCTATCGAGAAGAGAGGCCTATTTTACCTCCCTGCTATACCACTCTCCGTTGAATTTAAACGAAGGAAGTAAGACGTGATTTTGTAGACATTTTGCTTTAACGCTGACGTAGACTGCGACGGAACAAGAGACCATTCTAAACGTTTATGTGTCCAGCACCACATACCGCAGCGTTGTGCGCTCCGATCAAGAGGCTACGGATTCAGCACGTTCATACACGCGTGCGTTATACGGTCTTGTTAAAGGTTCTCGCATATAAGCGCAACGCTACAACGATCAACCCGTTTTTTTAACCGACTGCAAGGAAAGGCTTACGTTTTTTATAGAAATTGTTCCACGGATATAAAAATTGTAGGAAAATTTTTAAAGCACATTGTCGCGTTGTTGCGTGACGACAATCTGCGGCGATCTTTATAAAGTGCAAAAAGACTTACGTACTCACCAAGCCAAGTGTCTCAATTCTTCGTATTTTATAAATTTTATTTCGCTCAAAGATGCACTAGTAAGTAAATCCACTGTAATCCTTAATCTTTTTGGCCGGGTTGAAAATAGGCTTTCCGAAGCGCAGGGCACGGTGCGGTGCTGTTTTTGTATGAGATTTACTACTGCGCAGCCATTGTAGCCAACTTCAGGTAGGCCAAAACGACTGGGATTACTATTTCAGTTTGGTTTACAAAATGCGTAGATTTTAACATGATAACAGGTATTTTTATGTAGTACTCGCCAAACTTCTTGGCCACCCTGAAGTTGGCTACAATGGCTGCGCAGTAGTAAAACTCATACAAAAACAGCACCGATCCGTGCCTTGCGCATCGGAAAGCCAACTTCAAGGCGCTGTACTACTATTATATACCCTTTATAAATTGTGTCATCGCAAAGGAATTTATACTTTGTCATGTACAAGATAGGGTTTGTTTTTGATATATTATGGATAATGGTATAATTATGTTTCACTCAGTACAGTGGTTTTCCCATCGCTCTTTGCGATGATCTCTTTGTTAATTAGGCTTGTAATAACAAAATATTAGGTATGATTATGATAACAATGTTATAATATTTGTAAGGTTAACAATAAATATTTTGATTCCGCATCTTTTTAATGACTTTTTGTTTTTTTTAGTTTATTATGTAATCCTTCTTTTATGATACGTTGTGATATATATAGAGTTAGTTTCTAACACGAGAACTAACAGAAAAAGTTAAACTAGAAATGACTGATGAATGACTTTTTTAATGGTCTTCAGAGCATGCAATTGTGAATGATATAGAATCGAAATAGGACAGACGAGAATGAAAGAAGAAAATGTGTTGCACCAACCACAAGTAACATAGGACAAGAGCAGAAAGATGATGATGATGAGAACAAAACGTAGGATTCATTTCTGAAGTTTATTCAAAGGGGACAGATTCAGTGTCAATATAGCAGTTGAATACCCTAAATCCTACTCTCAAAACTCAATCTTCAGCTTTAAAAACAATGAACGAAAACATTATGAAGATAAGCATGTTCTAGAACCAAAAAAATCAAAGACATGTGACATCTACCGATACGCACTGGGTCCACGCGGTGGACAGACAGAAAACAACATAACAAATGCGTAAATAATATAAATAGACATCGTATAAACAAGATAACCGTGTATTATCTGACAAATACCCAATAAGACAATGTTTATCATCAGTAAGTAGCGTGTGAGGAATATTATCAGAAGATGCCGCCGGTACAATTTCAGTTCATTATTACGTATAACTCAATATTATATCAGTAGAGAAGACGAAGAATAAATGCAAATTATTGAGCGTCAACGCGTAGATATAATATCAGAAATGATAACGACTTTATTATATATACGTAAAGTTAATGGAAATTATTTATAGTGGAGTCTAGCTGTTGGTTGAATATTGTGTTAAGTTTTCTACAAGATAAGGAGACTTTGGTATACGAAACAAAATATGAATAGATTGAATGAACGATGATTAAGGCTGAGAAGAGAGTGAATACTGAGATGATGGCTAATAGAGAAGTAAGGAAGAATGAGGCATTCTGGAGTAACAAATGAGGATAAGGAAAGGATTTGGTAAGCTCTTTTTATTACTTAATGGTTGTTTTATATTTGATTTTTTTAAATATTTAATTGTATTTTTCAGGTAATTTTCGTGTCTTAAGATCCTAGAAGCAGAGGATTTCCAAGGTGGACCGTTTTAATATTTAGAATAGGATTTACATTATAAGGTAGGGGCCAAGCTTACTAAGCTATCAGGTGTAAATTTATACCTGGTTATAACAAATTATAATTTTAAAGGTTTATTTTTTGGGAAAAAGGCGTGAGTTTATGTATGTATGTATGTATTTTGTCATGGTTTATTGGGGGCTTCGAGATCCGCTGGGAGCAAGATACATAGGACCCGTCGATGTGGTGACACTTGGCGGGCCTTAAGTTCAGCAGTGGACGTCTATCAGCAGAAATTATAATGATAATGGAGAATTAGGGAATTGAAGTGAATTAAAACTAGATGAAGCTAACACAGGATCAGAAGGGTACATGCGAAAGGGGTCTATAAGCATAGACCACTTCAGTAGATGGTAAAAGGTGTATATGATAATGATGACAAGTAAAAATGTGAGAACGTGAGAAAATTAAAATTAAAAAATATGGTCAGTTAGAAGATCTGTGGAACTGTTCTTTACTTACCTCTAACGGGGGTTGGGTCGAAATGATTCGCGTAAAACGTAGACAAAAAAGACGTCAACTTAAGATAAAGACTATCGGCCATTACTCAGCATTCTTTAGAGAAAATGCTTCGATTTAACCGTGACGACATATTATAGATACTGATTGTCAACTTATTATTAGTTGGCAGTTTTTGTTAAATATCTGCTTTGTGATAATGACATGACTATACCTACTTAAAGTAAGTGACAGAAATTGCGCAATTATTGAGTTGTTATCTGTTTGTTGTACAGAGTGGTTTATGTTATCAAAAATTGACTGCTGTTATTGCCACGATCTACCCATGCAACACGCTAGTGATGCTACGGAAGTAATGATGTCGGAATCGGAGGTTTGAAAACAATCCGAAGTCTGACTTTTCAGATTGGAATCGAACCTCCGTACATCTACACTGCACGCTACCCATACATGGCTACTATAGGATTATGTTAAGAACAACTACATCTTCATCAAAACTTTGTGACCAAGGGAATGATTATGGTTACTCTGTTAAGTTTCAATATCTACAGGCTATAGTGGGTATAATATAATGATGATATACGTATTTTTCAGTCGTTTCATTCAGACGAACAATTGCAAAAATCCAGCCAAGTGCGAGTAGGACTCGCTCCTCGGTTCCTTAACCTTATCGCAAAAACGACAAAAAAAACACGTTTTCTGTATCGGAGCCCCACTTAAATATTTATTTTATTCTGTTTTTAGTATTTGTTGTTATAACGCCAACAGAAATACATCACCTGTGAAAATTTCAACAGGTGAAGTCTTAGTAACTGGGTCCCGTTTTTATCCTTTGGATACGGTAACCTAAAAATTAAGCGATTTTTAAACGGTTTTATTCCGGGATGAAAATCTGTTGTGGATTTTTTTGTCACTTGGTAAAAAACAACCTGTATACAAATATCTACATTGCAATGACAATGATAGAGCCAGTTTCCATATAGATAGGATTACTTATGATAAACAACACACTACCTACATACAACATAAAGCTAATGATATCAACATTATCATCGATCCTATGCATAAATATGAGATATAGTTGTTATATACTTAATACCTACCAATAACAGACACTATCTGGGTACAGTCACGTGCTTTGGCCTAGTAGGTAATTGTTGTCAACGAACTTATTTATATGACTACATGTTTGTATGCAAATATAAACTATATATACGTCGTGCAATACTATGTTGGGGTTTTCTATTTAATATAGATCGATGGCCTACCTTGTTTTTTTTTACCCCTCGACCAAATACTAGGTGACACCCCTTGGTAAAAGTGGTTTCAGATTTTCTGTTTTGTTTTTTGGAACTAGCGCAAAATTGCATTTTTTTCCTATCAACTTTTGTATAATTTGACCAAAAGATGACAAACTTATGAACATGGGTTCAGGTGAGGCTCAGCAACGGTACCCTACCGCCCAACTGGTGATGCTGGGGTACTTTAATGCCCACCACCAGGAGTGGCTCTTCCCGTTCAGTTGACTGACCATGCTGGGCGAGAGACGCGAAAGCTACCAACTAAACAGTCTGGTTCTGGCTTCACAGTGATTTCAGGAATTCCTTCTGTATTTTGCAAGGGCTCGTAAAATATGGAAAAAAAACGGCCAAGTGCGAGCTGGAGTCGCGCACAGAGGGTTCCGTACCACTATCGCAAAAAAACGGCAAAAAATCACGTTTGTTGTAGCCCCGCTTAAATATTGATTTTATTCTGATTTTAGTATTTGTTGTTTTAGCGGCAACAGAATTACATCATCTATGAAAATTTCACCTGTCTACCTATTACGGTTCATAAGATACAGCCTGGTGACAGACAGACAGACAGACACGGAGTCTTAGTAACACGGTCCCGTTTTTACCCTTTGGGTACGGAACCCTAAAACAGACAATTAAATTATGCCTTTCGTAATCTTCAAGATGACATATTTTTGCACACATTTTGAACTAAAGATAATAATAAAAACAACAATTAAGTATTATTGATCTGATAATAAATGACCGGCATTTTTTGCCAGTTCATAGATACCGGCTAGCGGAGATAAACTATAGGATATGAAATTCTGTATAAATACCTCTCAGTGCTGATCTCAAGTCCAAGGAGTCAACACCAGTGATTCTGTGATCCGACAATGATTCTAATTCTCTTGTCAATAGTGACGTTGTTCGTCTCTGCGTGGGTGTTTTTAAAGTGGAGTAGGGTAAAAAGGTACTGGCTAGAACGGGGTGTCCCACATTACCCACCCCATCCTATTTTGGGCAGCCTTACCTTTTTGCAGAGAGAAAATCCTGTAAGTATACTTTTTTATTTAGTAGTAAGTTTTGTCTTTTTTAATATAATTATTTTTATTAAAAAAAAAAACATTTAACTTTCTGCATCGACCAAAATATTGTCGTACTTTAAAAAAAAATTGGAAGTAAAGTCGAGCTACACCTAGGCACTTTTTAGTCACTTTGTACTGTTCTTACCCTTATATAAATAATTATTTCAAGTAGATTAGGGCCCGATTTTTCAAGGAATAAAAATGACAGTTTGACAGCTTTTATAAAGAAAATCTGTCAATCCGCCATTTTTATTCCTCAGTTAAAAGTTATCAGACTATTGAAAAATTGGCCCTAAGCAGTATTATATTTTTATTTCATAAAATAAAAGGTCATGTTTGTTAGAGCTTCTAGACCGTAAATCATTTTATTACAGCACTTTAAGGAGCTTAGAAAATTAACCTAATATTTTAAAAGAAGACTAAACCTTAAGATTCACAATATCATAAATATTCTTTAAGACAGGATTACATCTTTTAACAATATCAAAACATCGCAAACCTACTCGTATTTTTAACCAACTTTCAAAAAAAGTATGAGGTTCTCAATTGGGTTAGAATTTTTTTATAAAGGCATAATTCGGACTCTTTACCGAGGCTTCGCCCCGAAGCCAATTCCACAGAAACCGATTCATTTGCTTAAAATTAATTTTCGTTATAGGATCAGGACTTCTAGCGGCAACTCTTTACAAACATATACTCAAACAAAATATAATTTTACCTCATTACAATAATGATTAGTTGAAATAAAGTCTAGAAAAGCATCGTTTTGTCTGTAAGTCAAAACAGCGATCACCAAAGTCTCTGTTAAAGTAAAGTAAAGTAAATATTTATTTCTCAGTATATGGTACATTGAAAGTAACTATTAAGTAATCTGTGATTGAGATCTTACATTTAAAATTGTTTCACACATACTACCATTGCGTGGTGTAGAAATATTGTTGCAGAAATACTGTTGTAACTGTCTGTAGATATTTTTTTTTCATCTTACTCCGCCTTTGCTACCGACAAACAGCGTAGTATTTTCAAAGTATGGACAATTCGTGGGCACAAGGCGAAAAAAAAACGGTAATCATCTGATAAGCCTTAAACTTATGCATAACGGGCCAATATTGGAAAAAGATAACTGTGTTCTGCTTGTTATTGTTTAAATATGCAAAAAAAACAGTAGGAGTTTTTACAATCTTGATCACGTTGCTTCCACATAACAACATCAACGCACAATATTTGTTAGATCAACTACCAACACAAATGTGTCAATGATTAATGCCACTTGCACATTCATTAAATACAGGTAGATTCAAACTTAATGGCCGAGTCGCTGCTCCTTAGCTCAAGTGACAGCGGGGATGAGGGATGGGCCACTGCGTATTGAAAAATGAACTTCACAGCAGCCTTTAAGTTTGAATCTATCTTTATTTATATACATAACATTTGCCCGTGACCATCGTCTTACAGAACACATATGGGCTTCCTGATGACCGCGACACAGAACTATCTTGGAAGTAAATTGCCATAAGCAGTTCAGGTTTTAGAAGACTTAAATATAGTTTACGTATAAGGTGAAGAAAACATCGTGAGGAAATCGGCATGTCCCAGAACCAAAAATTCGAAGACATGGAACCCCGCACTGGGCCCGCGTGGTGCATTACGGCCCTCTCACAGAGAGGAAGCCTGTGTCCCAGCAGTGGAAACATTAAAAGGCTGATGATGATGATGAAATATATGTTGACCACCATCTTGTTACCATCTTGTATGAAAGCCGTAGTTCTAAGGATATTAAGGTCATATCTTTTAAAACACCCGACACCAATCTGCTCAGTCTTTTCCCATCTACTCTCCATCTGCTGGGGTCGGCTTCCAGTCCGGATTCAGGGGGGTATCAGTACTTTATAATATGGAGCGACTGCTTAGCTGAGCTCCAAAAGACAACAACCCAGTAACTGGATAACACGATAGCCAGACTGCTGTCAGATTCCAGGCTTCTGATTATCTGTAACGACTGTCAAAGATCTTAGGATAGGATAGATGGACCCCCTTTTCCGCATTTAGACTCCGATTTGTTCCGTTGTGCGTGCAGGCCTCCTCTCTGTGAGAGGGAATGGGCCGTAATCCACCACGCGGGACCAGTGCATGATAGTGGATGTCACATGTCTTCGAACTTTTGTTTCCTCACGATGTTTTCTTTCACCGTTTTGAGAGCAGTTGTGATGAAATAATTTGCACAAAGTAAAGCCTGCCTGGGTTCGAACCCACGACATGAATCTTGCAAATCGCGACCTTTACCGTTGGGCCACCACTGCTCTTCTTACTGTCAAAGTCAAAGATCAAGATGACAGCCGGGACCATCGGCTTTACGTGCTTTTCCGACTCACGACAGCGTTGGGCAAAAAGTTTTAATCGACTTATTCAACATTTAATTTTGCTTTCAGGCAATATGGATGCGCCAACTCTACAAAGACTTCAAGGGGGCTCCCTACGTGGGTATGTGGCAGTTCTGGAGACCAGCGCTGATCATCAACAGTCCCGAGATAGCTCGCAGGGTCCTGGTAAAGGATGCCGACTTCTTCCGGAACAGGTTCCTAAGTTCTGGGAAGACTGATCCCATCGGGGCTTTGAATGTTTTCACTGTTAACGTAAGTGAAGTTTCATAAGCTAATACCCAATTTCTAAAGATTTGAAATTGAGTATTTATCAAAGTCTACTTTGAGCCCAGTTTTTTTAAATAACTAAACCAATGGTTAAACCTGCTAACCACTAGTTTAAATAAATTTTCGGTAAAACGTTTATTCATCAATTATAAGTCTAAAGAATGACCAAATTGTTAACTCTCCAACTTATTTGAGCATTTGTGAGGGTAATAATTGATGGAAAACTCATTTTACTGAAATCTGAAACCATTGGATAGCAAATTTAACCATTGGTTGAGTTAACTATCGATCAAAAAACTGGGTCTTGCCTGAAAACCTGTTATGGCATTAGATATAGGTTTGACACGTTCTTAATTCCAAAGTCTCAATTTAGATACCGGTCCTAAGGCTTTGAGGTTCACTACTAAAATTTGACTTTAAGCTGATGATTTTGATGATCATATCGCGTGATGTGGCTATGAGAATCTGTTTTTATAGACGCCGATATTTTTTGTCATCTAGCTAAAGCAAAGTTAATTGGGTCTGAGTACCAAATATTAAAATATTTTAGTCTTTTTAAGAGTTCCGTACCCAAAGGGTAAAAACGGGACCCTATCACTAACGCTCCGCGGTCCGTCTGTCTGTCTGTCTGTCTGTCTGATAGTTGAAATTTTCACAGGTGATGTATTTCTGTTGCCGCTATAACAACAAATACTAAAAACAGATTAAAATAAATATTTAAATCGGGCTTCCATACAACAAACGTGATTTGTTTTGCCGCTTATTGCGATAATGGCACGGAACCCTTCGTGCGTGCGTCCGACTCGCACTTGGCCGGTTTTTTCTTTACATAATTAGTAAAGGTCAATCAGTGTCAAGGAGAGATCATTATAATAATATTATTTTACTGTTTTTAAGTACATGTTTTTGATAAGTTTTTTATTTTTTATAACTTAAACTGATAAAAAATTATAAATACCAGCTAACTAGACTTCTTGTTTTTATTGCGTCTAAATTTAAAATAAGAAACAAGTGTGGAACTATTTAATTGCTTTACTGATTTGTATAAACTTGAAGGCCACTCGAACATTGGACGGGAACTGGTATCATATTATAACTCTAAATAATTAATAAATAAACTTTTAATAATCTGCATAACTTGTAGATAAGTTAGCAGTCATGCCTCATTCTATTTCGGTACATGGCTGACAGGTTTTGTCCAGCTCTTCTAGCCATTATTTTTTCGTAATGAGCCATTTCTTCAGCTCAATCTCGCCTGATGGAAACTATGGAACGAGCGTGCCCAGAGGATGCGTGTTCACTCTTGCTAAGAAGACTGATGGGTTATAGGTGGTAGGGAACCCAAACGGCTTCGCTCATTTAGGGTTCCGTACCAAAGAAAAATCTGACATATCAATATATTGGTATGTAGTAAACAATTATCATTAAATTTCAAAATTCTTGGTCATTGGGATGTGAAAATATTCTTCGGAACAAAATTGTGTGACCGACGACGAGCAGACGGAAACGTGAATGACAGCAATAGAACTCCGTTTGCAACCTTCGGGTACCGAACCCCAACTATAAGTGAAAATTCATACGTACCTCTGACTGGCGCGGAGGTTTACCACTATATTCTAAGTAGTTTTCTCCACTTTTCTCAGTTAAATTGACTGTTATTCATATTAATTGAGTCGTTTTTCCTGTTGGCATGATGACTGAGTCGAATTAAATGTTGGATGTTGAAGATTCCTTAGACTTCCTGTCAGTTTGAAGAACGACTCAACATTTTTAATTATTCTATGTTATTTGCAGGATCCTATCTGGTCATCACTAAGACGACGTCTAACCTCAGTGTTCACGGCTGCCAAACTGAGAAATCTCAACGGCATCACTGTCTCCAAGTCTAAGGCTTTTGTAGACCGCATAGCAGTTGACTCTAAGAAAGACGAACCTATAGATTTGAGAGTAAGTATCTGATGAACAATAATGATAGTAAAACCTTTACGACCATATGTCGTAGCAACGTTGGAACAAGGGAATCACGGGAGAGAATCCGGGAATCCGCTGGATATCAGACAAGACGATCTAATAATAAACGATCTTCTTGCAGAAAATCTGCACAGACTTCACAACCGACGTGATTGGAGAGTCAGCGTTTGGAGTGACGAGCAATTGCCTGGCTGAAGGAGATAGTATCATGAGGAGGGTCACCAGACAGTTTATGACATTTGACCTGCACCGAGGACTGTCCTGGTCCAGCATCTTCTTTTTCCCTGAGCTGGTGGATATATTTGGGTAAGTACCATCATTGCGAATAAGCTTTTTCATTGCCTCATCGTAAGAGGAGCTATGATTGTTCACTAACACCTAATTAATGTAGGCGATTACAAAAACCCCTACTACTACCCTACCTACCTACCATTTTACTAGCGTCTTTCTTGCGCGGAGAATCTTAACACCGCCCTTCAGAAAATGACGTCAAATGCACAACGCCATCTATCGAATATGGAGTACAACTGTAAGAGTAACTGAATTGCGTGTCTTGTGATATTTCACTTCTTGACCACATTAAATCCATCTAACTGAACCGATTGCGATGAAACAAAAACTAAGTAATAAGTTTTAAATTACGCACAATTATAAAAGTTTGGTTTCGTACATTTTACGTGATACGTGCACAACTAAACAGATAAACAGCCAAAAATGCCAAAAATGCTGGAAATGGGTTCTGTTGGTTTATCCTTTATCCCCCTGGCAATATTTTTTGGAAACATTTTCTATGTACATAAACGACTTTCCTACAGATTTTTTATGTTTAGGTATTGATTCTTCTTTCACTTTCACGCAAAAATGGCCAAATGAATTTAATATTAATTTATACATACAACTAGGCAATATTAAATTCGTAATTCTATTCGGGCACACAAAGCCCTGAGATGGCAGTAAAATTGCAGACAAAAGTAGTTAGTTAGTTTTTATTATTTTAACTAATTAATTAATTTTTCTTCCAGATTATCGTTCTTCCCCAAGGAGACATTGAAACTGTTACGTAAGATCTTCCGCACTGTGATCGAACAAAGAGGAGGATATGACAAGGAGGTGAAAGATACTCGGGACTTGCTCGATGCGCTGCTCAAGATCAAGCAAGAGGCTGGCAAAGATGATGAAGGTAAGCACATTCATACGATACCCATATTCGTGCCAAGGTTTTTAGAGCCCTCGACAATTTGAATTCAGATTTGAATAAATCTGATTGGTGATCGATACTCGAAGAGGTTTTAATCTATGAAAACAAATTCAAAATTATCAAGAACCTGACTGCGAAGAACGACTAAAAAGTTGCAAACAAGTCAATCACATTTGATACCACCAACTGCATTGGAATATCTTATTTCTTCTATGCTAAGGTTTCTACTCTCAGTAACAACCTTTGTTATCGATGCATCTTTTTTTATTGCATTGGATTAAGAAGCAAGTCCACATAAAGTATTATGTATCAATAATTATTCGGCTAGGCTAAACTAAGCAACATTTTCCAAGATATAGGTACTCATTTAGAAACATTTTGATTCAGAAATCAGCGAAGACTTACTGTTGGCGCAAGCAGCAATCTTCCTATTGGGAGGCTTTGACACATCAGGAACTACGTTATGCTGGGTTGTTTATGAGCTGGCCTGGAATCCGCAGCACCAGGTAAAACAATACAATATACTAGTTCAAACATACCTTCTAACTTCAACGCTCCTTTATTTCCGATGTACATTTCCATTTCCCCAGGCAAAGTTCGAGCCTATAGTCATGAACCATCCACAAAAACCCAAAATGACAAATACAAAAATTCATCGGCAATTTCTTCAACCTGGAATCATCAAAAAATAATCGCAAAAGATTAAATTGACGATCGAATTTTGCGAATTCTGTTGTTGATTTTGTTAAATAAACAAGTTGAGAATGTTGAGATCCTAAAACGGTTCATTTTGGCAGAATATTAATATTAAATTATATTTTTAGGAGCGGCTTTACCAAGAAATCTTGGCACTCAAAAGAAGGATTGGCAACCGAGGTTTCGACTCAACGGTGCTCTCAGATGTTAGCTACATCGACTCTGTCATCAAAGGTGAAATATGATTGTTTCTCAACCTTGCCTTTTTAAAATAAGTTTACTTATTATTCTATGAACGTAGAACAGCATACTTCACCTACATATTTACGCAGTTAGTCCCCATATAATGCACCAATCAATAATAATTACCTATAGCATACTAAGCGATGGAAATAAACCAGGATGTAGACATTATTTATTTAAATTGCAATGTTAAGTGAAGTACGACACTGTCAAGGTTCTGATCAAATGTTTAACTAACGCTAGAGAAGAATTACTTAGCAAAAATGGCGGCAATTTATTAGTTTACTTGGTAGGTTAACACTTAATCGTGAGCAGTCCAATACCATAATTGTAAAATTTGCTTGTGCTACTGCCAAGTGCACATCACAGGTAATACTTTTAATGAAAGTATGTGTTTTTTTAATAAAAAAAAAGTAAATTGAAAAAAGAAATTCCTTACAACTATGACACAAAAGGCTATCAAGATCTAATTTTTACACTGATATGCGTTTGTCACTATAATATCTACCTCATTTCAATCTTTAAAGTGATACTCGTTTTCATTGTTTTTTTTTAGCATTCGCTTTCTTTGTCTGCACTTAGGGTCACTGACAGTACACAAGGAACCGATTAAATTATATACAAGAAGTTCTAGTCTAAAACAAGCTTTTTCCCTCGTCTTTGCATAAGTGGCCTATCTTACCGTGCATTTTTTCGGGATAAAAACTAGAACTTCTAGAAGAAACCTTTGGCGTTCAGCAATAGTATAGATTACAATCCTTGTAACAATTTTCTTATATCCAATGATGTAACCTTGTTTAAAATATTAGTTCAGAAAATTTCTAACTAACTCATCTCCTCCCCAGAAACCCTCAGAATCTACCCCCCAATGGGCTGGCTGGACCGCATCGCGGCCAAAGACTATCAGATCGACGACAAGCTGACCATCACAGCCGGAACAGCCGTTTACGTGAACGGTGTCAGCATGCAGATGGACTCCCAGTATTTCCCAGACCCGCTGGTCTTCAACCCTGAACGGTTCCTGCCTGAGAACGAGAGGAGCGTCACTCCTTATACCTTTATGCCGTTTGGGGAGGGACCTAGGAATTGTATTGGTGAGTACAATAGAATAACACAATTGAAAATATTTATTTTTGTCATAAACACTCGTATTTTGGGGGTTAGTTCCCACGAAGAACGTCTACCCAATTAAAGGGCTTACAGTTACAGGACCTCTTAATGAAATCACTGCTGAAGATGTTTGGAAAGCCATTTCCAAAATGAAAAACCGTAAAGGCGATGGTGAGATATGGCTTGTGGAGCTGTTCAATAATATCTTAAGTTCCAAATAAATACCTGAACCCCGGCGAAAGAGTGGTCTGGTACCGTTCTATAAAAACAAGGGAGATGTTCGAGATTGCTCAAACTTTCGCGGTATCAAACTCACTTCACACACCCTACAGATTTGGGAGCGAGTCCTAAATGAGCGCCTTCATAACCTAATATCACTCAAAGAAAATTAGTTCGGTTTTACTGCGGGATAGGGAACTACTGATGCCATCCATGCAATTAGGCTGGTTACGGAAAAAGCTCGTGAAAACAAGCAAAACCTCAGGATGGTCTTCATAGACCTAGAAAAAGCCTTTGATCGTGTACCGAGAACGATAATATGGCAAGCACTGAGGGCACAGAATGTTCCGGAGCTATACATTAATCTCATAAAGGACATGTACCTTAACGTGCAGACCACTGTCAGAAGTGCAGCCGGCACGTCAAAGAGTTTCGATATTAAAGTTGGAATCCATTAGGGTACCGTGCTAAGTCCATTGCTGTTCAACATTACCATGAACTACCTCACAGCGCAAATCCAGAGACCTACAAATTGGCATCTTTTAAATGCGGATAATGTAGCCCTTATCTCAGATAGTGCACCAGAAATACTGAAACGTTTGGAGCTGTGGAGGAAGGCTTGGAGGAGAACTTAACGGACTGCGCATCAGTCAAACAAAGACTGAATGTATGGTATGCAGATTCAACCCTGATACTAGCCTAAGCGACGCCGAAATAAAACATGACGGTCGAGCCTTACCGTAAGTAAATTTAAGTACTTGGGATCAGTTATCTCAGAAGATGGATCGATATTTACCGACATTATTCTCAGAACGACGTCAGGATGGATTAAATGGCGTACACTAACGGGAGTTGTGTGCGATCAAAAAATGACAATTGCCAACAAAAGGCAAGTTCTACAAAACAGCAGTAAGACCAGTTTTACTCTACGGTAGCGAAATATGGGCTACGAAAAAGAAACACGAGCGGAAACTGCACACTACGGAGATGCGCATGCTGCGCTGGGCAGGTGAAGTCACTCCCAAAGTTCACTCGCATTCGTAACAAGTATGTACGGGGTAGTTTCAGGGATGCACCCATCGCCGAAAAACTTACCGAATTTGAGCTTACGGGCATGTAGTGTGAAGACCCGATGACCATATCGTGAGAAAGTGCCTTTCCATGACGACACAAAAGAGAGGGATAGGTAGACTGCTGACATCTTGGATTAAGTATGTCCAGGACATGAAGAAGTGCGGTATATCTACTGACGATGCTTATCAGCGCAATAAGTTGCGCCTCATGACCAGGAATGCCGACCCCAAGTAACAGAGAGAGAGAGTGGTGAAGTGGAAGAAGAAGAACATTTTAGGAGGGATAAGGATATCAAATCGCTTTTCATACAGTTTTAACATAACTAGCTATAAATATTGATATTTCGTATTGTATTTTTACCAAAAACATAACAATCTTTCTAACTACCCTGATGTAACCCATTGGTGGGCAATGGCCTCCCTCTTCCTTTTTCAAGCACGTCTATCCTTAGCATTTGTGGGCCAGAAACATCATACAATACTATCATAAAATGGAATACTTAACCATCCCTTTGTTCCCAGGTATGCGCTTCGCCTACCAGACTCTCCGCCAAGGCTTAGCAGACCTAATCCTCAACTACGAGTTCCAGACGATACCAGACTCGCCGAAGCCCAGTGAGGTGACCGTGGAGAAAAAGGGCATGTTCCTCATGCCTGATCAGAAGATGTCCGTGCAGTTCGTGAGGAGAGACAACGAATTTGTGAACTAGCTTTAATAATAAATGTTTAAAATATAAAATATTTTTTAATGCAACATAGTATAACTTCACGTCTGTTTCCCTGAAAGATTGGGCAGAGGGATATTTGTTATAATAAAGATCCTAGGGTGAACCATCAGCGGGCACTTATATAAATTCTGGGTTGCTACTCAGAAACTTCTGTTAGAAAAACCCAATAAATAACACACTGTCCGACCAAGGTATGGAACCCGGGAAGCACACTCAGTTGCTGTTCACGCTATGAAACATTACGGCCATCTAATGCAATAAATTGATTCAGTTTAAAAATATTTAATCCAAAATGAACTTAGTTTGAATAGGTTCGCCACTGTCTAGGAGCCGGTCATAAAATGCAGACCAGCCCAAATACCTATGGAGACGAACAAAGTGGCAATAACAGGGCCACTCAAATGGTTTAAGAACAAATTTTACAACAAACCATTATGCAATAGACCTAAAGATTCGAGACAGGCTCTAATTTGCGACACACGCTGTTTGTAGGCTACTTACTTGCATAGATAAATTGAAACAAAAAATCGAAGTATGGTTCCATATAAACAGCATTCACCAAAATAAATACGTAATATTACTATAATTCAAAAAAAATAATGCACCGAACATTGCTCTAACGACTTTACCGTTCCCCCAGACCAGACAGATACATCAATATACAAAATTTTTACTTAACCAAGTACATTTTATAAGGTGGTCGACTATTACTTGTAAACTTGTTAAGCCTACTTAGCTGTGATAGTTTTCCTTATAATTTCGTTATATACTACTGCCGTAATTTTTTTCACATAGCCAAGAGCAACCATTTCACTGGAAGTGGGGGTGGTCCTTGACTCTAACCAAAATTAGCCAGTTAAAGCTTGATTTTACGCAAACGGATCCCTGAATCGAAACATGGTTTTCACAGATCCGTAATATTGTTGAATGGCCTATCCAACGATACCCCACACCATCGGATAGGCGATAAAAAAACAACCACACTTTACGTGTACAGGACCCTATAAAGTTTTATTGTTTTATTTTACCACTTTGTCGGCGTGATTAATTTGTATATCCGTGCCAAATTATAGCTTTCTAGTACTAAGAGTCTCTGAGCTAAGCTGCGGATGGACGCACGCGAATGATTATTGGGATTAATAATTTTATTAGGATACATGTTATAAATTTTACATCAGACAACATACAATAACAAACAATACAACAATTTACAATACAAAAAACAAATAATAAATTTTACAACAGATCATCACAACATCTAGCCGTACAGTTATGTCACCTTTTATTTATGAGACAAAAAATACCTCGACAGGTTTTAGATAAAAAACGATCTCATTAAATCTGCTAAATCCTTGCCTTTGAGAAAAAACTAAACAACATTTTCATCCCCCTTTCCCCTTTATCCGCGATCTGCTTCGTTCACATACCCCCTTATAGGAAGGGGCGTAGATTAACACCCTTCCAGTTTATATATCATTACTGGGTATCGATGTCGCCACCTATTCTCATTAACGATAGTGTTGTGATCGTTACCGATAACCGTTATTTATAGCCGTTATTCAAAGGGTTATTTTTTCCAGTTCAGATTGTTGGGGGGATAGGTTTTTTCGGTGGAATTTACTGAAACCATTGTATCACTTGAAATGTGGGTTTAAATAGCTTTTTTCTATGAGCCTAGCTGACCCCCACGGCTTCGCTCACGTCAAAATTATTGCCTATGTTACTCGGGCATAATTTAGCATTCCGTGGGTGAAAGAATTTTTTAAATCGATCCAGTAGTTTCGGAGCCTATTCGGTACAAACAAACAAACATAGAAACAAACAATAAAATCTTTCCTCTTTATAATATTGGTATAGATAAATATTATATATAAAATTCTCGTGTCACAGTGTTTGTCTGCAAACTCCTCCGAAACGGCTTGACCGATTCTTATGAAAACTTTTGTGCATATTTCGTAGGTCTGAGAATCGGTCATAAACTATTTTTAAACCGGTAGGTAAGGTAGGGTAGATTAAGAAGCCATATCGCCATATACCTTATGTTTGAACGCAGCGGTACCAATTTAGTAGTAAATTAACTGATTTTGTACGCCAAATCTCAGGACTTTCAGAATTTATTTTTACTTCTAAGTACCTAAATATTATTTTCAGTATTTGTTGTCCAAGCTGGCTGTTGGGCACTAGGCCCAATATTAAATTCTCATTCCAATTCGTTTCAGAGAAAATCTTCCGTGACAAACAGACTGACACCGAAAATATTTCAATTTTCATAACTCTTCAGCCTTTTGTCATAACTCTTAAGTGTGGGTAATTTCTAAGGGGTCTTCAGGGCCCTTGAACTGATGGGACAGTAAAAATATAAAAAATAACGGTTTAATACGGTTAAGAGTGTCCCATGCCTAGCATAGCCATTACAGCTTAATCGTTAAGATAAAGGGATAGCTCCTTTTTATGATCCCTCGCGGGTTTATGTCTAAGGGAGTGTGTACATAGTACACTCTAAAACTGAGTAAAACAAAGTAACCTGTTTATTAAAAACGTTGACTAATTCAAGTGGTGTGAGTGGTTTTGCAATAAATGCTCGCGTTTGACCCTACCTCACCTGAAGGTAAGCGATGATGTGGTCGACGGTGAAGCACGCTGGCGTAGAAGTAACCTATTCAATCTTGCCTTAAAGACCCCTAGGTTGTAACTATCAGGAAACACAGACTGCGGTAGCGAATTCCACTCCTTAGCTGTACGAACAATGAATGATTCTCAAAACGTTTAGTGTGTATGAATGAGATGTCCACCATGGTTTTGTAACTAACTCAACATGTTTAGTTTTTCCTAATACTTATCACAGCAAAATTTCAACCTCACAAAGTGGAGCTACCTCGACGGAACAGCAACAGAGTGTGAATGCGGAGCCGAGTCGCAAATCATGTGCCACCTCCTATACCCCCAATTTGCACCCCGTGCAGCCAAAGAGAGACTTATGGTCTGCCACCGATGATGCTGTGTAAATGGCGAAAACAAGAAGAGTATATAATAACATGGTTCTCATAATTTATAAACACCACGGACATTGTTTATTATGTTTCATAGATTCTAAAGTCACCACCAGATAAGACAAAAGTCGTTAACATCGGTCTACCAATGTATTCCAATAATTCAAAAGGATACGAAAAAAATGTAAAGGCAGTGTCGCTAACACGATCTTAACAAATGTATCGCGGTAAGGAGCATAGGCAGTGTCGCTAACACGATCTTAACAAATGTATCGCGGTAAGGAGCTTAGGCAGTGTCGCTAACACGATCTTAACAAATGTATCGCGGTAAGGAGCGTAGGCAGTGTCGCTAACACGATCTTAACAAATGTATCGCGGTAAGGAGCGTAGGCAGTGTCGCTAACATGATCTTATCAAATGTATCGCGGTAAGGAGCGTAGGCAGTGTCGCTAACACGATCTTATCAAATGTATCGCGGTAAGGAGCGTAGGCAGTGTCGCTAACACGATCTTAACAAATGTATCGCGGTAAGGAGCGTAGGCAGTGTCGCTAACACGATCTTAACAAATGTTTCGCGGTAAGGAGCGTAGACAGTGTCGCTAACACGATCTTAACAAATGTATCGCGGTAAGGAGCGTAGGCAGTGTCGCTAACACGATCTTAACAAATGTATCGCGGTAAGGAGCGTAGGCAGTGTCGCTAACACGATCTTAACAAATGTTTCGCGGTAAGGAGCGTAGACAGTGTCGCTAACACGATCTTAACAAATGTATCGCGGTAAGGAGCGTAGGCAGTGTCGCTAACACGATCTTAACAAATGTATCGCGGTAAGGGGCGTCCGTGACCCTTTCACTTGGCATTCAGTAATGACTCAATATCTCATAAACGCGTGGATCGATTTACATGATTTAAACGGATAAAATGATTCTACGACTATACCATTTGAGACGAAAATTATCAAAATATCTCAATAAACAAAAAATCATGTTTTTTAGTTACGAAAGGTACAAGTCGGAGCAATTACTTAAATTTTCTTGTTATCTTGTGGAGTCTTTGGACGCAAATGCCGATTCTTAAAGTTTCATAACCGATGCTCATCAGAAAAAAAAAACAATCACGTGCAGATGCTCATAGTTCCTTTAGAGAAACATAGTTGGAAGATTTTTGCTATCTCTGCATCCATTTGCGTCACAAAAATAACCTACCAACTTTCGTGATCGCTCGTGTGCACTCGTCCTTAGATAATGATCCCCTTACAATCTATTAACGTAAGGTCAGCTCGCTATATTACGGCTATTGATAACTGAAGGCTTCTTTCATAACGTATCTTTTCTTTGGGGATTACTCTATAATACTTACTATCTCTATATAAAAGAAGACTAGTGACCTAATTATAAAATCTTTGAAGTTGGTTTTTAGATACTGACCTTAAATTAGAACAGCTAGAACTGACAAAGAACGCAAAAGAATAATTGAAATAGTCCAAAAAGAGTATTTTCGTTAGGTCCCAGTTTTAATATTGAGAACCACCATAGGAATAATATCACATAACTGGGTAAATAAAGCAGTATATTTAAGACCAAATCGAATCCTGATTCTATCGCAATTTCTGAAAAATATATTATCGACTTGTCATAAATTTAACGGCAGTCAAGTGATGCAATTGGCTGTTGAATATTCATTAAACCAATCACAGCAGGTGTAGCGCTTGAAAATTTATCACATAAAATGTATCTTATAAGTAATATGAAACTGGGCCTTTGCTTTACAAAAATCATTCTAATCCCTTGACTACTAACTAGCAGACACAATAGAAAAACAATTGTCTTGGGAATAAAGTTCCCAAAAGGTACTCAAAGGGCTAAGTCCTACAAATCCGATCATGCCTTCTTACCAACCACTAATATCTCGTACCCCATAACGACCCCTTCTTCAAGCAGGTAAGCCTCATCCACTAATGAGCTGTAAGCTTGTAAATAATCACCGCATCGTCTCCAAGTCCTCACGACGGCTTCCGAGGATTATGAGACTAATTGCCAATCATGACACAACTCTCCTCGGAGAGTTCAGAGGGGCAGGAGCTTGCCCAAAGTTCTATTGGTTACATTTAGCCAACTATCTTTGAGGCATTGTGATGCATTATTTAAAAAGAGTTGTTTTGAACGTCGGTTTTGTTTGAAAGGATATTTAATTAAGTTATGGGCATAGGTCGTTATTAGACTTTGCGACTGACACTAGAAACACTGTGAAAGTTTAAATACTGATTGATACGGTACTAATTTACACAAAAGCAGTCCCATTTACAACTCGACTGCAACTCGATGCAAGTTATTTGCATCTTCTTAACAAGTTGTCTACCTTATGCCTTATCGAGTTGCAGTCGAGTTGTAAATGGGGCTTAAGAATTTGATTTGTGTAAATGGGGCGTAGATGCGATTATTTGAAAAATATTTCACTATTGAAAAATGTAAACGGTTAAATCAAAACAAAATAACCATAAATGGCCAGGTTTGTGTGTAGAGTTTGACAAATACTCAACTTTAGTCATCGCTATCGGAAGTACAGTACTCAACAAACTTCTTAGCCACCATGAAGTTGATGTGCAAGGCACGACGAGGCGCGGAACTGATTTTTATAAGACTTACTACTTCGTAGCCATTCTCGCCAACTTCAGGGCTGCCAAGAAGTTAAATGAGTACTGTATCTATGTTTACAATAGGCGGACAAAAAAACAACAATCATAGAGTAACAGATTTTTAGAATAAAGTTCACAAAAACAAGATCATTCACAACCAACAAACAAATACTTTTTCAACCAGCATCATATTTCAATATTCCACCGCGAACTCTCTACAATAATTCAGGACAGGCCACACTGAAATCCCAAGACACGCGGGTTACTGCGGCGCCGGCAAAAAATCCTCTTACAGCTAATCTGACAGGCAACGGTCCGGTCCCGGGCTACCGGCGCTCCGGTTTAAAAATATGGAGAATAGGGGATCAAATGTTACGGCTGTGATGTTTTTGAATCGGTAATGTTTTGTTTTGGGGTAAAAATCTTGCATAAACTCACCCCTATTTTCCCAGGGGGTAGGCAGAAACTACAGATCGCCACCTGCTACGATCCTTAACCTAACTACCGTCCTCCACCTTATTATGGGAGCGAAGCCGAAGGAAAAGCTCATGCACGGATACAATGTATACTAGTGTTCCATTTGGCTTAGTTCCCGTGGCTAATTCGTCAAGAACCATGCATTTTTCCAGGAATAATAATAGTAGAAATATTTTTTGTACTCGGATCAGTACACAGAGATTTTTCAGAACAATAAAAAAAACAAACAATTTCACCTTTCCATAATATTTAAATTTTTCACACAAAACTGTAACCCTTGTTCGAATAATTTATGATCCATGGGTTCATAAGATGTTGGGTTGGTTACAGGTAGATCTGCTATGTCCCGCCGTTGAGGCATACAAAATTCATAATTTCAGTCTAGTTACAAGTAAAATTTCACAATTTAAGAACCCCCGACGCATTTATCTTGCGAAAACTCCCCGATTCAAACAGTAAAATGCCCATAACTTTTGAACGGCTGAACCAATTTTATTCAAACATAGCTAAGAACACTCTCGACAAAATTACCTTTCAAACAAAAAAAACTAAATCGAAATCGGTTCATTCGTTTAGGCGCTATGATGCCACAGACAGACACACAGATACACAGATACACAGATACACAGCAACACACGTGAAACTTATAACACCCCTTCTTTTTCCGGCGGGGGTTAAAAACACGAAATCCGTCACGCATCGTTCGTAGTTTTCATGTGAAAATTATATGACTTTAGTTCAGACACCCCTGGATATTATTTTAATACGCTTTTATTAGCTTGGTATGTATGTATCTATGTAACGGAATCTTTGAACGTGATTTTCACCCCTTTCAAAACGTCGGATTGATTTGAAACTTTGCACACATAACAAGGACCGATGACAATGCAATAATTTAAATAGTTTGTCCCATTATCCTTACCAGGATCTTCAGGATTATCGATTGTACTAAAAAATAAACAATAGTATAAAAAAGTCAAAAACACGCTTTAACAGAAACCAAACTTAAAAGTAGAAAATAATATTCAATAAATTTAAATTAAGAATAGTGTGATTAACAAAAAAATATTGTAAAAAAGCGTGGGGTGCTTTTGAAGATATTTTCAAAATGACTCTACAACAATTGACATCAAGCACCGTTTAGTACTTGAGTTTTTTTAAACTATTATCTATTTTTCAAATTTAAATGGGAACAACTTTGAGAACAACAAACTCTTTCCAATAACAAAAGATTTTTTAAAATTGGGCCACTCTAATATAACTTATGGTGGTCAACTTATGATGGAATAACTACTATGATTTTGAAATCTGTGTCGCTTATAATTGCACCTGTTTTGAGTTTTGTTATTAATCTATGCATAGAACATGGCCACTTTCCTAGTTTATTAAAAACGACCATAATTAAACCACTGCATAAGAAAGGTGGTAAAGCTGCTAAATTATCGTCCAATAGCTCTGATACCAGTACTGTCGAAGGTTTTTGAAAAGGTAATTTATTAATCTATGAATTCATTCTTTGAAGTAAACAATATACTGGCTAAAGAACAATATGGTTTTCGGAAAAATAGAAATATTAATAAAGCTGTCTATGAATTATTTACAGAAATTGTTGGTAGTGTTGACAAAAAAAAACAATTGCAGCAGTGCTTATGGACATTTCAAAAGCCTTCGATCACGTAAATCATGAAATATTACTGGGCAAATTAGAACGATACGGCGTCAGGGGCAACATATTAAATCTAGTCAAAACATATCTAACAGGACGTAAGCAAGCCACGGTTATAAATAGAATTTGTTCGAAATCCAAAATAGAAGCTGCTCATATTTCATCAATTAGAGATACAACATGTGGTGTACCCCAAGGAACTGTCCTTGGGCCCTTTTTGTTTCTCATATATGTTAACGATTTGCCAAAATGCACTGAGCATCAAACTGTTTTGTTTGCAGATGACAGTACACTTATTGTTCCATGTAAAAATATTGAAACTTATGAAGATGACATAAACAAGTCCATCCTTTGCATCATTAATTGGTTACATAAAAATAAATTAAAAATTAACATAGATAAGACGAAGCTTATGACATTTTATCAAAGAACAAAAAAACTTAACTTAAATATAGCTTACGAAGATCAAAAAATAGCTGAAACAAGCAGTGCTAGATTTGTGGGACTTCACTTGGATAGTCATTTAAACTGGAAATGTCATGTAGAATCTGTTTGTAAGAAACTAAGCCAGTACTCATATGCGCTTTACAATCTAGCAAAAATAGTGAATGAGTCCGTTGTTCTAATTTCCTACAAGGCCTATGTCACATCTACTTTACGTTTTGGAATAATATATTGGGGCAATTCCACGGACAAAGAAATTGCTTTTAAAGCCCAAAAAAGATGTGTGCGTGCTGTGTTTAAACTGAAACCGACTGATAGCTGCATTCCATATTTCAGGAATTTTAAACTGTTGACATTGCCCTGTATGTACATTTTTGAGACAGCAGTATTTGTCAAATCCAACTTCCATCTGTTTGAAACCTTGAGATCTAAACGTCGGAACAGAGAGATATGCACTAAGCCACATAACACTGCTCTTTATGCAAAAAGTTTTTTAGGAATGGCACCTAGGATCTATAATAAGATTCCTAGACGAATAAAAGAAATAAACAACATAGATGATTTTAAAAAGGCTTTTCTGAAAATATTACATATATGAAAAAACATATTATACGGTGAACGAATACCTAACTGACACTTTATAATTAAAATTCTTTTAGTTTTTAGTTTTGACATTTTAATTGACAATTTACTAGAATTTGTTATTACTTATTATATTTTATTGGAATGTTTTTATTTTTTATTTTTATTGTCAACTATTTAATTTGGAATTATTTATTAATGTGTGATAACTGTATCATAATTTATTAAAATCAGCATGTTTGTACCAAATTAATATTTGTACGCCGATGACGGCTAGACATAGCGTTCTTTAATAATCACAACATCTGTACCTAACCTACCTATTTTCAACAAATAAAGATATTTGTATTTGTCATACATTTCGAAATGAGAACCTCCTCCTTTTTTTTCGTCGCTTAAAATGTGCAAAAATAGCTTTCGTTTCAGAAGTCGGTGTCATCATCGGCCTTATAATGTTCCCACTGCTGGGACACCGGCATCCTCTCTGTGAGAGAGGTAATGGGCCTTACTCCACCACGTGGGCCCAGTGCGGGTTAGTGGATGTCACACGTCTTCGAATTTTTGGTTCTAGGACATGCCGGATTCCTCACGATGTTTTCCTTCACCGTTTTAAGAGCCGTGGTGATGAAATCATTTACACAAAGTAAAGCACGTGTCTGGGTTCAAACTCTCGACCTACGACACGTAAGTCGGAGCCGTGACCACTGGGCCACACTACTCCGCGAAGTCGGTGTTGCAAAATGATAAAACTAAAGGTATAAAAGACCAGAGCCAATCTGAATGTTCTGAATGTTGATTAAAACGATTTAGTATACTGCATCAGCATCAAGTTTTAAGTTACCTACAAGAATACACCCACAACAAATAACTAGATCTGGCAACATAGATACAGGGATTACTGTGTGTCTCCGGACACTAGTTCCGAGGGCTTTGTTCGCACCTTCCGACCAACTTTGAGGATTTTTGTGCGAAGCCCTTTGCGACAACATACTTGAGTTGTAAGCTCTTACTTGTGAACTATAGAACTTGCCTTTATTACTTTAGTTTATCGTGTTACCACAGGTTTTATTCAAACCATTAAAGCTTAGGAAATTCGATGATCAACCAATAGATATGATTCATTTAAAGACTTAGTTACTCATCTGTGAGCATTAACTTGATCGAAATAACGATTAGATGTATCCATATATATTAATATCATCAATTTTCTCTAAGCTTTTATGGTTTTTAATAAAAACCTGTGGTAGCACTTTAATCCTATATATTATGTATTTAATGTACAGTTTTAAGTCTGATTTGACGATACTGAGCTGAATAGATATCCCATACGGACAGCTATAATTAAAGTAAATATATGTTGCAAGTTTTAGCTGTATTTTAGCAGTTGCTTAGTAAAAAGTCAACAGTAATAATGCAGATTGCAGCCTGCAGGGAACTCTTTAACGAACGGTTTCACCACTGCATTCAAGGCTTGCACAATACCACAGAGCATCGAGACGTACCGCCGGCCACTGCTAGCGACGGCATGAAAATTCGTGAAAATTGTGACTTTGGCTTTGACCGCCGAAACTTGCGTTCAGCACACATTGTGCAGGCAGGAATATAACCAATTGGCTATGGCGTTTCAGTCACTTCCACTGAGGTGCTCGTGGCTTAATAATAACAGTGGTGGATTCTCAAATTTAAGGTTCCCCTAGTCGACGGCACGAACTATTTTGTGCACGAGGTTAAAATGCAAGCTATCTCATCCGAAAAGACGTGCGAAAAATATAGATTCTGTGATGAGCAGTAAGAAGCTATTTCGTGTACGAATTAGCACTTTTGCAATTTGTATTGACATGACGAACGCACGAAATTTTATAAACAGACCTTTGGGAGTCTAGATATCATGAAAAAACTACTAAATGTATGTTTACAAAATATATTTTTTTGCATTGTTGAATTACTAATCTATCCCTGTATGGAAGCCGTTTTGCAATTTTCCTTCTTCTTATGGTATTTCCGCCCAAAGATGCGTTAAAATTAGTGTTGGAATATGGAACTTTCGACGCTCATAACTTTCAAATACTTTTATTTTTTTATTTCCATACAGGGCTAGATAATGATGAGGCAAATTGATATCATTTTTTATTTTGAACGTACACCTTCAAACAGTGGAGTAATCGCTAGACTACGTTTGTATGGAAGAATGATCGACAAGTGTAACCTTAATGCTCAGATACCCCTCACTCAGTAGCTGATTTTAAAATGAGAATCACGTATAAACGGCTAGTCTTATTTTTTTTTTAAATGAGTGTTACCTTAGACCATTTTCCTAATAATTTGATCTAAGAAAATTTTCAGTTTTATTCCTATGATATAGTGTAATTAATTTATAAAGTTATGTCAAAAACGGAACTAAATTTCAATGTAATGTTCACCATGTCAAAGACAATTTAATCTTCTAATTTTTGATCTGAGGTTTTTTTTTAAATCATAGATTAATAAAGAAAGTACAAAAAAACTACAGAATTTTGAGTCGCGTGGGTTTTGTAGTGTGTGCGCGTTTTGTTCCGGGTCGTTGGCGACGGTCGTCATAAGCAATGCTTGCCGAGTCGGTCCGTAGATACGTGACCATCAGTTACATAAGCATGCATGCATGCATCATAGCATGTTCCACTTGTTAGATTGCGCTACCCACCTGCACTTTGGACAACTTGATGAACGCCACTGTCACTGTTATAAACGTGTCCACGTACTGGGCCCAAACTATCTAAGAGTTAAAAGACCTTCGACTTAAAAAGAAGAAGTTACATATCGACGCCCTACTTGTCAGTAAATATGTTAAACTGTTGGTCCCGGCCACAGATATAAATCTAACTAGATGTCGCGATTGTATGTACTTCGCGTGTCAAAAAACGGAGTAAAATTACGATCAAAGATCGTAATTTGAGCTTTTCATTTAGCATTATCGTCACCGAAAATCCAATGAAATCTAGAAAAATGGTTTTATGCCATATTGAGCTTTAAACACTGCATAGAAAAAGTTAGCCGAGGCATTGAAAATGTTTTCTTTCCAATTTAATAACAAATTTACTAACATTGGTAAGTAAATTTGTTATTAAATTGTGTGTGAAAAAGTGGCACGCTTGGTTTTCATACAAATTGAGGGACTTGCGATATCTAGTTAGATTTATGTCTGTGGTCCTGGCTGTCATTATAGATCTTCGACAATTGTTACGGGTAGTAAGATGCCGGAAAATCTGACGACAGAAAGAGTATCGTGTTTCCCAGTAGGTTTGTGGAGGTTAGACAACCAATCACTCCGTTAAATAAATTGAATCATTATTTTTTTATTTTAAAACAAGCTTTTTTCGTATTCTTTTAGGCAAACCCTTTCATTTGATACCCATATCTTGGGCCATCCGCCATAGTGGATTCATAATGACGTCACTTAGATAACCATGCACTAAACATGTATGCAAAATTTCATATTAGTCGGTGATAAATTTCATGGTAATCAGGATAACTGCTTTTCAATTCAGTTGCATGATTTGACCCGAACACACTTACATACATACATTGCAAGATAAATAAAAGCTTGTGAAATGACTGGCATTCCGTGCTCTACTCACACCTGTACATAAATGTTGAACTGTACGTCACACAACATAAAGTAAACACGCAAACAGATTCATAATTCCCGTGAAGCAGGTAGTTCTGAACTCGCCCGGCGCCCGGCTCTGCCCGGGGCTACGACCGGCGATGGCGACGGGCTGAACAAACATACACGTACACTGTTTGACAACAAACGAGCTATCGATTGGCGGGTCTGCTTGTAAATAAACTGCTCCATTAATTCCTGAAGGTGTCGTGATGGTTCACAAAATATTTTTGTATGAATATATTCAGTCAAACTGAAGTGGAGACCACGAATTGACGGATAAACTGTAGAGTTTATACCATCGCCACTTTAATAATTGGGGTTAAAGTATGAAACTGCCGTTTTATTGTAATAGGTACTTCAAATCGACATAGAACCTTCGTAGTTTGAGATTTTTGAGTAAAACTTTTTCACATGGTACCTATGAAGTTCTTCTTTTAAAAAATGTGCAACATTCGATTATCAATTTTCAGTTGTTTTCTTTACTCAGCTTAGAAAAAAAGATGGATACTTAGAAAATTCGAGTGATTTTTGAATACGAGTTCCGACGCGCAACTAACGCGGCAGAAACAGCTCGCAATATCAATGTTGCGTTTGGAGAGGGGACTGCTAATGAACGCACCATGTGATTTTGGCTTAAACGCTTTCGTGATGGAAACTTTGATTTGAAGAACGAACCACGTGGAAGACTGCCCAAACAGGTGAATAACAATGAATTGAAAGAGATGGTGGAAGCCGATCTGAGCCAAAGTACCCTGAAATTATTATTATTATTTAACGTTACCTTACCAACAATATTGACTCATTTGCGTCAAATCAATAAAATAAAAAATATGAAAAATGGGTGCCTCATGATTTGACTTGTGTTGAAACTTGTGTTGCCTTGTTGAATCGATCCAGAAATGAAGGAATATTGGATCGAATTGTGACATGTGATGAATAGTGGATTCTTTACGATAATCGTTATCAAAAAATGCAAAGGTTGACCCCAGGTAAAACGCCGCAACAGTGTCCTAAAGCAAAGGTTACCAATAAAAAGGTAATGGTAACTGTTTGGTGGTCTCAGCATGGTGTTATTCACTATAGCTTTCTCCGATCTGGTCAAGCAATAACGGCAGATGTCTACTGTGCCGAACTCCGAACAATGTTAGCAAAAGTATTTAATACTAATTTCAATTTTTCAGTACAACTCGGCAATTTCATGCTTTAACCCCTTTAACCTCAATAGTTTAAAATGCTGTTGTCAAAACTGCCTGTCATGCTGTTAGTTATTATTCATTACAAATACGACACCTTCCTAAATACTAAATAACTAAGAATGTAAGTGTGCAAATTCCTGTTATTACGTTATTCTAATTACATTCTTGCGAATAAATGTATTATTAAAGCACACTGTTTATTCTGCATTACTGCTAGAGCTAATAACGGCCACTCGACCATACAAATATCTCGTTGATCTTTCGTCTCCGAAGGAATTCAAATCAAAGTGAAGACACAACTAAAACTTCTAACCTCCACCAAAACTAACACCGTGTACCAACCGCCGGAAAACATCTCCTACACATTAACAAAAGTAGGTACCTAAAACAAAAAAATGTATATTATGAAAATGAAATAATAAATCATACGGAACACGGAGTATCGAGCGACTGGGCACGTAAGGTCGCATAGGAACGTTAATTTATTTTGCGACTGTGACTACGGCAGGAATATGAAAATTTTCTCCGCAGGGAATTGTGCCAGACGGGCGATACCGGTGCTCCTTTGAACTTGCCTTTCAATGGCAGCCTTTTAAATTCGTATTCCCTCTTTTTTCGCAGTGAAATGGTTTTAATTCATTCAAAATATTTTATTTTACACAAACCCATGGGAACTTTTGAAGCGTCAGCATTACTGAAATAAATTCGCATTCATCACATCTATATATTATACATCCCTGTATGAAACACGACTTAAAACTTCATATTTTTGTTCATCAGAATATTTAAATACTCCGAAACACAGACAGTCGCAGGGAAAAAGACATAAAAGTTTATCTGTCAGGCTGCTCCTCAGCTGCTAAAATAACTCACTCTCTGTTCGACATGACATGACCCAGGACACTCAGTATATCCCCCCCGGTGGTTTCCCGCATTTTCTGGCTGACTGGTGACATCGCAAATGAGGAGAACCGCGATGTCGTATGGGGCCTCCCATACCTATACGATATCGCAGCTGAGGTTTGGATCGCGGCGGGAGAGGAGTGCCGGTATTGCGGTGCGCCGCTCTCCGTACCTTCCACAGCCTGGACGTGTTTGCCACCGTCTGATGGCGGACGCGATGGGACTCTTGCCGCTTTCCCTATCCTCTGCGGCGGAAAAGTGGAAGGTGGCGGGTGCCCTTGACCTTGACCCGTCACAGGGGGACCACGGGTGCCATACACGGGGTCGTCTGGCGCCCATGTGCTGTTTTGGACCCTGGGGTGGTCACGGCGTACAGTGTGTTCTCCGTCGGTGATGGGGGGTACCCCCCAGAGGAGGGTCACGTGACGGACAACCGCGGCGGGTTCGCGGTGAGTGCTAACGCGTGCCTGTGTTACCACCATAAGCGGCAGTGGAGTTTTAGAGGGTTGTCCCACATAACTGCACTATCTCCCCGTGGTAGTTGGTAGTGCAGTAGGCATGTTGTTTGCATGTCACGAAGGAATAAAAAAAAGGACTCTCAGTGTTTGTGCTTACGGACATGACTAACGCCAGTATTACAGAACTTAACTAAAGACTTTAAACCATTAAAATTGTCTTACAACTAATTTGATTGATACCGGTTAAAACCTGAATCGTAATTGAGGTTTTATAATACGGGTCTTAGATTATCTCAGCACTCAATGCACTTATAGAAATCTAGAACTCTAAAACTAAATCAAAACCATTTCAGCGTGTAAACCGCCAGTCTGCTCCCCCACTACCCGCCTGGTCCGGTTTAATTGGAACACAGTAATTTATCGTAGGATCTCTGTTATCCGATTACGGACCTATCGAAATTGTATTTGAACGAGAGAATTAATTTTGCTATGCACATACGATCGCTGGCCGGCTGTCGTGGCTCGTGGCTAGAGCCTGATTGGGGGACGGTCTTGTGCCTGAGCTGGTTTAGCTAGGCAAATTATTGGGATCACCTCTTAATATCATTGTGGGGACGAAGTGTTATTGCAGTGATAATTCAGAAGATTATGTACTGTAAGACCAAGAGCCATTACGCCTATTTATCCCGAATATTTAGGCAGATATTTACTTAGAGTACACTCCCATTTCGCCAGTCATGTTTAAGTCAGAATATGTAGTATCCCACCTGTTCGGAACCAATACAGGTTTCGTTCTTTTATTTTTATTTTGTTGCAACACTGTGTCAACTCGCTGTCATCGAGATTTGACAGTTTTGGTTGAGTTGACAGTTGACACTTACTTGTAAAAATGTGATTGATCAGAATAGTCGACATCGGCTTTGCTTGCCATAAAAAATATAGAATAGAATAGAATGTGATTGATATCGTGAGACTGAAAAATGTCGGTCTTGATTTGGTTTTGTAGTAATTTATAAATAACCAACCGATCGTTATCCGAAATTGTGTTCGCGATCCGCGAGTGGTATTGTGAGTCACCCGTGCACTTGTTTGGGTATATATTTCGCGCGCAGCGAGGTGTTTTTGTCGGGCGCGTGTTTGGTTGTCACGCCGAGAATATCGGTCCAGACTACGTCGGTTATCCCAACTTTATTATATATATTTTCACGGGATTGACCAGGAGACCACCGCGGGAACAAATGTGAGTAGTAGTTGTATGTTGTGTATGCTGGTATCACTTTCCACCTATATGGGAACCGGTATCCGAAAAACAGACCCCCAGCTACCGCTGCCGCGTATCGCGGTTTCGCGGTTATAGTCCTTGTAGGATCCAGGAGTCTCAACATTGCTTATAGGTCCCAGTGTTGCCTCCTGGCTTTGGGATCCGCAGGCCTGTATTCGACAACACTCATACGCACTAAACAGTTTGGAAATACTTTAATTCTGCGTACAGCTAAGGAGTGGAATTCCCTCCCGAAGTCTGTGTTGCCCGATAGCTACAACCTCGGGATCTTTAAGTCAAGAGTGAATAGGTTACTTCTAGGCAAGCTTGCTTTACCGTCGACCACATCATCGCTTACCATCAGGTGAGATATTGGTCAAGCGCGAGCTTATATAAAATAAAAAGGTAATGGCGGAACTATTGTCATCTACCAGGCAGTCGCACCATGAAAAAATCTCGTATCCAGCTACATCTGGTTAGACTGGCAGTCGACCTAAACGTATTTGACTAGGCAGATGGACTAGTCTGGTACTAAATACACCGTTTATTATAAGTTGCATATAGGTTATAGATATTCTGTGAGTTCTTTTTATGCTCAAAATACTGCGCAGTAACTAAAAAACCGGCCAAGTGCGAGTCGGACTCGCGCACGAAGGGTTCAAACAAAAAACGGCAAAAAAACACGTTTGTTGTATGGAGGCCCATTTAAATATTTATTTTATTCTGTTTTTAGTATTTGTTGTTATAGCGGCAACAGAAATACATCGTCTGTGAAATTTCAACTGTCTAGCTATCGCGGTTCATGAGATACAGCCTGGTGACAGACAGGCAGACGGACAGCGGAGTCTTAGTAATAGGGTCCCGTTTTTATCCTTTGGGTACGGAACCCTAAAAAAGTTTGTTAGTGATTATTTACAGTAAAGTATTTTCTTTTATCTTCTAATTCTTCTTTTTAGTATTTGTAGACAACTGTAGAAAATAACACAAAACAACTTATAAAAAACTAACGAAAAGTTTCAACTAATTTTCACACCGACAAACTTCACAAATAAAGGTAACTTAACGCCGAGGTGTAAAACTAAAACATCCAAAAATCAGAACACACAATCCGACCGCGTTACTTTTTCAGTGAGTTGAGCTCGGTTGAGCTGCGTTGAGCTACGTTGAGCTGAACTCGCGATAACAAAGACAAACATGGCGGCGAACAAACAGCTGTTCGCTTGTTTTGTTTCACTTTCTGATGACGAACACTAACTCAGTTGGTACTGTTCATTTGTTGTTGGCTCAAGCTTTTTCTCTGAGGTGAGTAGCCTTAAATATTTTGTTGTACCTGTGAAACTGAACGAGATATTGTGAGGTGTTAAAACGAGGTAAATTTGACTGAAGTTTTGAATTAGTAAAGATTATTCATTTAGCGAGGTTGACTTACTTCTTGGGATGGGCTGGTCGTACTTAGCAGGTTCATATTTACTTATGGAAGGCCTTTCATTGAAGCTATAGGATCACCTTTCACAACTTCTCATCATTGATAAGTCTTATGAAAAACCATACTTACCTGTTTTTTTTATGACGAACCCAATTAAATAGCAATCAGTTGCTAGTCATAGGCCTCTCCGTAATTGCGTGACTTGCTTCTTTATTTCTGTGATGGCCATTGGAGGTGTTGACCACTTACCATCAGGTAGACCAGTCGATCGCTTTTTAGGGTTCCGTAGTCAACAAGGAAACCTTATAGTTTCGTCATGTCCGTCCGCAGCTAAGCTCAGAGACTCTTAATACTAGAAAGCTGTAATTTGGCCACTTTATCGGCGTGATTAATATGTATATCCATCATCATCAACATCATCATATCAGTCGAAAGACGTCCACTGCTGGACATAGGCCTCCCCAAGTGTCGCCACATTGAACGGTCCCGTGTGTCTCGCATCCAGCGGATCCCCGCAACCATCATCAGTCCAACTGGTGGGAGGCCTTCCAACGCATCGTCTTCCGGTTCGCGGTCGCCACTCCAGAACTTTTCTGCCCCATCGGCCATCCGTTCTACGAGCAATGTGCCCTGCCCACTGCCACTTAAGTTTGGCAATTCTTCGGGCTATGTCGGTAACCCTTTTCTCCATGTATATCCATATATATATTAATCAAGCCGACAAAACCGCCATTTTAAATATCTATTTTGCCATTTTAAATATATATTTGCTTTCTGTTCACGTAAAGTAGGGATGTTTTTTTCTCGTCTATCCCATGGTGCTTCTGGATATGTGAAAAAATTCACGGCAGAGGTATATATAACGAAATTAAAAGGCAAACTATCACAGCTAAGTAGCCTTTACAAGTTTACGAGTAATAGTCTGTGTAAAGTAAAATGTACTTAGAAAAGTTAAAAAAATGTATATTGATGTATGGGTTTTAACAGTTTTCGAACAGCAAAGTTAATTTTGTCCCTTCGATAGAGCTATGTTCGGTGCTTTCATGTTTAAGAACGTTACTAATGTTACCTATTTATTTTGATGAATGTAGCTATTTTTACGGAGGGCTTTTTTACGGAACCCTCTTTGCGCGAGTCAGACTCGCACTTGGCCAATTTTTATCTATAGAGTAGCAAACAATTATGCCCGAGATAAAAAAGCGATCAACCCTCAGCCAACCCACTGCCACTTCATTTTATTAGATCTGCAAGCTTAAATAAGTGACTTTAGCCTTTTGTCGATAATGCCCAGTCCACACAGTAAAGGACTAATGGAAAATTTGCATTTTCTGCTTGAACGTATAATAGCAAGCTTGGAAATAGCATGGCTTAATATTTTGTGATTGAATCGCTGGCGCGCTCCCAGCTGGCGGGCCGGCCGACAACGATAACATGACCAGGGACCTATCACTGTCATAGTTTTGGATCGAGGGGAGATATACACTGATGCTGATGATGAGGTAGTGGAAACTATTCTGGAGTCAGCTGAACGCATATATTTGCTTGTAGCTTTATTTTTTTATATGTTTGGCTATTTTTTCGTGCATGATATCCCTTATCCATTTTTAGGGTTCCGTAACCAAACGGTAAAAACGGGGCCCTATTACTGAGACTCCGCGGTCCGTCTGTCTGTCTGTCACCAGGCTGTATCTCATGAACCGTTATAGCTAGACAGTTCAAATTTTCACAGATGATGTATTTATGTTGCCGCTATAACAAAAAATACTAAAAACAGCATAAAATAAATATTTTAGTGGAGCTCCCATACAACAAACGTGATTTTTGTGCCGTTATTTTGTGATAATGGTACGGAACCCTTCGTGCGCGAGTCGGACTCGCACTTGGCCGGTTTTTCATCACTGGCATGGGGAGAAATACGCTAATGCTGATCATGAGGAGGTGTAGGAAAATATTCTGAAGTCAGCTAAACGAAAAATATACTGGAAGCAAAAGTTGTTTGCCGGGATTTCGCTCCCTTAGCTTATCCCAAAACTAAGAAGTCTTTGGCATTTTTCTTCTTTTTGTGCAGGGAACCGATCATTCAAAAGTATTGAGTTTGACTTCGATTTTGACCACTATCATAGTTTTAGATTGACGGACGATATGTATAAATTGATGATTAGGTAACGGAAAATATGAGCTCACACTTATCGAAAAATCAAGTCAATGTTTGGACCAGATTAACTGTCTTACCCACGTCATCAAATGCTATTAGCTACAGGTATCTATAGAACCTATTAATATATAATTCATAATCATTTATGTGCTAATATGGGGCATTACATAAAGTTGTTCAAAATATAGCACAGTCCAACCATATTACACCTTGAGGCATGCAAATCACAAGCTTTATTACACACATTTAGTAGCAAAAAATAATTTATTAATTGTAAACACAATTTCAATTTATTTTGTTTTGTTAATTTCACCACGTGGCAAAAGTAGCCCACAGAGTTTTCATGTACCTGGAATATTACACCAAACAAATCTTTACATATTTAGCAGATGAAATTTAGAATTTCAACGCCCAATTTCAGAAAGTTAATGAATGTCTTCCGCCTTGCTTCCGGCCACGACATTTACTTGAAAAAAAAACACTTTTTAGTGCTTCACCAACTCCTACTCAGCTATACGAATACCTTTTCATTTTTCGCCTTCAACGAAAGAATGCCGAGGAGCGCGGTCCTTAATTAAATAATTAACATTTTTCTACCAAACTGGAGTTTTGGAGAAATATTCCTTTATTAATAACATCTTGTGATAAATAACTGAGATTTTTACGTTCAAATTAATTGACTTGCTTTCCTAAAAATTATGTTTTTGACGGTAGGTTTTGCCAGCGGCTTCGTCTGCGTAAAAGTCTAAAACTTTTCCTAGGAAACGTACTACTTTTTAGGGTTCAATACCCGAAGAGTCCAAACGGAGCACTTTGTTGTCACTGACGTGTCCGTCTGTCCGTCGTCTGTCATACGGGTTTTACAGCCAAACGGTTGGAGCCGTCTTCAAGTTTTTACTTGTTGAGCAAAAGGACGGTGTGAAAAAAAGACCTACCCCATCAAACAGGTTATCGTTGTTTAGAGCTCGTTGAGTAGATAAACACTGTATTTTTTTATTTTAAAAAATATTGGAAAACAAAGGAATGAGAAGCCACCAAAGTCAGATTTTATAAAAAAAAAACAATCGCAGAGTTTTTCCTTTTCCATTGACCTATAGACTTCAAATTTGGTAATAATATTTATTCTCACGCATATTTTACCAACAAATACCAATATATTGATAAATCAGATTTTTCTTTGAAATTTCTTAATTTTTAGTGTTCCGTACCTCGAAAGGAAAAACGAAACCCAGGATCACTTTGTTGTCCGCCCGTCCGTCTGTCTTTCTGTCTGTCAAGACCCTTTTTCTCAGGAACGCGTGAAGGTATGAAGCTGAAATTTATATCAATTACTCAAGTCTACTGTCCCTCAAAGCTGTGAATCAAACTTCTAAGCCAACGCAATCAAAAGATACAGCCGTTTATGCCGCAAGTTGCCGCCTATTTTCGACACTCGCAAGTAAATTAAAACCTACAGAACTCAAAATCTTGAAATTTGGTATGAAGCAACCTCTTATAGCATAGATAAAGGAATAATTGCGAAAACCTTATTTTTTTAGTTACATCATATAATAAAAATATTTTTAATAATTTTAAACTATAGAGGTATTAAATACAAATTCATATCGAATACTCAGCTCTTAGCTGAGGTCACCTTTAAGCTGAGGTTTGTACCGAACCCTCGGTGCGCGAGTCCTATTATAATACAATTACAACCAACTTGATTTTGCAGTTTGGTACGGAACGATAAATACTTTTTTTATTATTTGGAATAGGCTCGCGCTTGACCACTATCTCACCTGATGGTAAGCGATGTTGTGGTCGACGGTAAAGCACGCTTGCCTAGAAGTAACATATTCACTCTTGACTTAAAGACCCCTAGAAATATGCAAAGTCCGATAATAGGCTCTCGTTTAACAACTAACTCACTGGAAAAAAAGTAGATGATAATTATATCCTAGCCTTATTGATAAACAAACATGCAGAGTGTCACATTCATTTAAAACCAACGAAAAAAAAAATATTTTCATAGTATAGGATAGGATAGTAGAAAGAAAAATTGTTTTTACACTAGTTCAGGCTGAAAACCTCTTAAAATTGGGCCAATCTATCTTAATGTAAAATACATAAGAAGTTAACTCGTATTATTTATTAACTATTCACTGCAGAGTGCTATATAATATGTAAACATTAGCTATTTATCTGCAGCGCAATTTGTAAGCGATGGCGATTTAAAATTTTATTGAAGGGCGGAAATGTAGCCTATAGGTGCCACAAAGATCAGTGTCTGAAGAATTGTTCCACAAAATATTTTAGGAAGTAAAAAACCGGCCAAGTGCGAGTCGGACTCGCGCACGAAGGGTTCCGTACCATCATCGCAAAAAACGGCAACAAAATCACGTTTGTTGTATGGGAGCCCCCCTTAAATATTAATTTTATTCTGTTTTTAGTATTTCTTGTTATAGCGGCAACAGAAATACATCATCTGTGAAAATTTCAACTGTCTGGCTATCACGGTTCATGAGATACAGCCTGGTGACAGACAGACAGACAGACAGACAGACAGACGGACCGCGGAGTCTTAGTAATAGGGTCCCGTTTTTACCCTTTGGGTACGGAACCCTAAAAATAGAGAGAAAACGGTGACGCATCGCCGCCTTTACTAGAGACGGTATTGTCTATACATTCCATAGAAACCAAGCGTGGTCTGTTAACCTACTCATAAGAACTAACGAAATAAACACAACACATGTGCCTGTGACCAGCAGCCTCATTGCGTAAGTAAATTAATCCACATCGCGTCTTTCATCTCGCATTTGATTGGTCGATTAATGGCGGTCAAACCCTTTACCTTGCCGAATTCACTTACGCAATTAGGTTGCAGTTGCCACTTGCATAAAAGTGTGCCAGTAGCTTTGATTTTTCATAACAGTGCAGCAATGCAGTGGGTGGTATCGGCCGCGACTTTTAAGTTGCAGGTCGTGAGTTCAAACCCAGGCAGGCGCTGATTTACTTTGTGTGAATTATTTCATCACCAATGCTCTCAAAACGGTGAAGGAAAACATCGTGAGGAAACTGACATCCACCAACCCGCACTGGGCCCGCATGGTGGTTACAGCCCATTCCCTCTCACAGAGAGGAGGCCTTGTGTCCAAGCAGTGGGAACATTAACAAGGCTGATGATGATGATGTCAGCAACGAAAATACAGTAGTTAGTTAAAGTGTACGGAACTATGGAATGCAAGCTACTTGCACACTTTTAGATAAGTTACAGGTAGTATTTGCGGCTTTAGGCGCTCATTGCGCGAGCACAAATACCTAGAACCTTTAGCTTACCGGAACATTAATTTACCGGAAACACGGCAGTGATCAGCTGGGTGTTTCCGTGCTCCGTGGGTATTTCAAATATAAAAATCTTCTAATCCGCTGTACCTTTAACCTTGAGCCATCCATAAAGTAGGTAAGCTGAGCTGCCTAGCAAAGTAAACAGTGCTATACTAATGAATTGCGCGGAACCGGTGTATTTTATCACGAGTACATACTGTGTGCAAACTGCATAGTAATGCTGTTAGTATTAGTGGGTTTTGAGCACGTGTATCCAGAGGCTCACAAAGCATCACTATCAGCGATGGTGATTGTCGAAATGACAAAATGTAAAGTATTCATCACCTGGCATTTCGATAGCGTTTGACATTCCCATACATTCTTGACATTTGTCCAATCGCTATCACCACGCTTTCGATATAGAATGTCACTTGTCTAAGGCCTCAGAGCAAAAAGTTGATAGTAAGAAAGAAAGAAAACATTTATTACCAAACACTGTATGTGTACAATCTTAAAACTAAATAGTGAAATACAGATGTGGCAATATGAGCACATTCAGTGTGGTAAATGGAGATAGATGATGGATAGATGAGTAGGTGCGGCTTGTTGAGACAACACCGAGAATTTGAAAAGGTTCAGATACGACGCCCGTGGGTCAGAGGTCCACTTTCAGATTTCATATAAGAGCAAAATTGCAGGTACGTGATTACCATTTTTGTAGGGTTCCGTAGTCAACAAGGAACCAAAAACAAACAAAAACTCGTAAATAAGATATCATTCAAGCTTGGAATATTTTGTTACCAATTATCCGCCTATGAAAAGCTACTGACTTATGACGTGCCTGTGTCAACCGATTAATTTATCTATTACTAACTTGCTTTCTCGTTGTAAGCAAGATGTAAATAATTTTACTAATTCATTTAATATGAACTAATAAAAAATTATATTCATAATTTTTTGATATAATGAATATTATTTATGAAATTTTAAGACTGGAAGAAGACTATGTGGAATGAAATGTACGTGACACGTGATACATACTACGATTCAAAAATCGTGTGTTTTTATTCATATTATTAATGTATAATAATTCTAATGTGTGATAAATCGGGTCCCGGAACAATTTACTCAAACGACTAACATCAACCAACTACTACTAGCCTAGTACTCTGTTTCTCGGGTGGTGAATATGCGTGTCCAATGTGGCACCATTCCACCCACGCCAAGGAAGTAGATGTAACTCTTTACGAAACATAGCCGTACAATTACCGGCTGCCTCAAACCTACCCTGGTCAGCGCACTATACTATACCCCACAGCCGGGATAGCACCTCCACACGTCCAGTTGTGAAACAAAAGCAGGAGAGTGACACCAGACACACACTACTCGATGCACAACTACCGACGACGCAACGGCTAAAAAGCAGACACAGCTTCCTGAAAACGGTGCTTCGTAATATTATTTAGTATATATTTATGTTTTAATCTAATAGCAGTACACCGCAGACTACTCCTTTTTTATTCTAAGTTTTTTCAGTCCATCCAGGTTGTCTGGTAGATATCGCTATCGCTATCGTGTCAAGACCCGGCCGACGCCAGCTGCAGACTGTGTGACTGCAGAATAGTTTTCCACCACCGACACATTATTTACCTCCAAGCAAGCATCTGCCCGCAGGATCTAACCTTCCGTGGTCTACATGGAAGCCCCTGAACCGCCTCAGAAACCAGGTAGGAAGGTGTAACTCGCAAAAATGGGGTTATCTCGAAGGATCATCGGCAGGGTGTGCATGTGGTGCTAAGTCGCAAACCATGCTCCACCTCATCCTTTCCTCTGTGCCCCAAAACATCTAACCAGGGTGTGCCACAGATGACGTCGTGGAGGTGGCTAAGTTTTTGACCAAAAATATTTGAGACTTGCCAGTGATAAGAAGATAAACCTTGTTAATTTTATGGTTTAATATGTTTAAGTAGAGAAATAAGGGACGGAGATGACAAAATATATTAAATTTCTCAATAAAAACTATTAAAAGACTACTATTATAAATCTTGTTTGATTTGAAACAAACTTTCAAAGTTACCAGTTCCCGAATTCCGGCATCATCTCCAGTATTGGAACCCAGTTCCGGAATTGAGAGTCTTGCGATATTGCATGTCCTACTCCGTATATGTTGCCCCCTTGACGCTACGTCACTAAAGTGCTAGCGACTATTTATGGGGGGGGCGGCATTAATTAAGTGTGCAAGTCGTCCCCTGCCATTTTATAGCAGTGTAGATCAACAGTGATCAGGCAGGTGCTAATAGTCTATCTATAGTTTTAGGTAATCAATCCACGAAACCGCCCTGGACCGCCTAGGAGACACAATCTCAAACATATATATTATATGCATAATATTTATATAGTAAAATAAGTTAAATTGAAAATAGCGCTAAATGTAGATATAGCTGGACCAAGAACTATTTCAAATCAAGATTCTGAATCAAATCTGTAGAGAAATCATACTAGGTACTAATAGTCAACTAAAATTCAGTTCTGTATTGATTTACTTATTCAGATTAATATCCCAGTAGTTATGCCAGCTGGCATATTTATACGAAGGGTCGAATATCAAAACGATGGACATTTCGGCAATATGCAGCAGTTTCAGTAATATTGTATTAGTTCAAACTGGGTCAATTTGTAGTTGCTAGTCAGAATCTGCGCAAATTCTGTGTTTATTTACTGTGGAATATTGAGGTAGGCAGAGGTAGGCTGTTGTATTGTTTACTGGGTTTAGTCCAGGTTATAAATAAGTCTAGATATTTCACTATTGAACTTAAGAACTTAGTTACAGAGCCAATTTTTCAATCATCAGATAACTTTAATCTGAAGAATAACAATATGGTTGTATAATCTATTTTTTTAGCTTTGCCCCGCACTAGGAATTTCTTCCTGTAGTGTGCGTTTCGACGGCGCGGCCATGGCGTTTTTTTTAAAGAAAAACTATGCCAAGATTATGTAAAATTTGTAAAAAATGATTTCCAAAACAATAAATTTGTCAAAGTTAGGATTTAAAAAATTTAAGGGTTTGAACGTGGCCGCGCCATTGAAACGCGGCGAACCGCGCGGCCACGGAGATCTTTAAAACTAAGCGTTGCAGAGACCTGAAATTTGAGTACATAACAGAATTAATTTGTATTTTTTTTTTTTAAATATAGAAAAAAATCCTATATATTTTAGGAGCTGTAACACTAAAACTCCATGGCCGCGCCATTGAAACGGTGAAAAACACGATATCGCCGATATCTCGCTGAAAAAGCATCGCAGAGGTCGAAGTTTTTTGTAATACCTAGATTTGAATTTGTCAAAACATGTAAAAATATAGAAAAAAATCCTAGGTATATATTTTAGGTGCTGTAACACCAAAACTCCATGGCCGCGCCATTGAAACGGTGAAAAACACGATATCGCCGATATCGCGCTGAAAAAGCATCGCAGAGGTCTGAAGTTTTTTGTAATACCTAGATTTGAATTTGACAAAACATGTAAAAATACACAAAAATATCCTAGGTTTATATTTCAGGAGCTGTAAGACCAAAACCCTATGGCCCCGCCATTGAAACGGTGAAAAACACGTTATCGTCGATATCTCCCTGAAAAAGCATCGCAGACGTCTAAATTTTTTTGTAAATCCTAGATTTGAATTTGTCAAAACATGTAAAAATAAACAAATAAAACCCAGGTTTATATTTCATGAGCTGTAAGACCAAAACCGTATGGACGCGCCATTGAAACTGTGAAAAACACGTTATCGCCGATATCTCGCTGAAAAAGCATCGCAGAGGTCTGAAGTTTTTTGTAAAACCTAGATTTGAATTTGTCAAATTATGCAAAAATACACAAAAAAATCCTAGGTTTATATTTTAGGAGCTGTAGTACGGTATCGCGTAGAAAAAGTTGTGGTTATCTATCGAAGAAATAATGTATTAGCGAGATCTTTTTTTGTAAACAACACCTATTAATATGTAGAATTACCGATAATAGGCAAAAAGGATTTTTTTTTCATAATTTTAACACTTAATATTTTTGCCTATTATCGTTATAAACCTAGGATTTTTCTACCAATTCTAAGCTGGAACATTTTTTTTTAATCCTAACGTATTCGTAAAGCCATCTTCCTCATAACGCCTCAGAAACATAGTAACGAGCCGCAAGCCATGAACGCTAAACTTTCTAGTTTCCTCTAGAAATAACTTCAAAAGACTTCAAAATTACGAAATGTCATTAAATGTTGCCAGAATAAAAATATAGGAATCCCTTTGAAAGAGCGGAAAAATATAATATTGAATATTTATGACACTCTTATATACCCTTTGGCTGACTGCGGGTTGAAAAAAAGTTAATTGAATTTTTACAGAATATTTGGAAGTATATTAAGATTTTGAGCGAAAGCCTTGTTGCCGAATTGGGTAAGGCTGCTGTTTTTCATGCGAAGTTATTTCTGTTTCATTTATAGATAGCCTAGAGCAATTTGTTTTTCATGTTTATTTTCTTTACAGAATAGATCATTAGAATTAGCCCAATTAGACAAGATATGGCTTAAGGCTAAAAACAAAAATTGAAAAAAGAAAGTTGAGACATCTCTTCTTAATTTTTATCCGTCAATCGAATGAAAAATCGGTGAATCCGGGGTCAAAACACATACGCTGATGACCATTGACCAACCACTCAGCGAGGACGAATGGAGCCCATAAAATAGATGACTCCTCGTCAAAATAAACGTATTAGATTGCAATAAAACGGGTACGTCGCGACACCGGGCGTCCAGAGGTCGGAATAAAATTAAATTAATGGACACTACCGATACTGTGGGCCTGTGAGAGGATGCAGAAGGCTCACTCCCTGCAAATAATAAAAATATGGTCTTAATACGATAATTCTTCTCCTGTCAACACACAACATAGCTTATTCCTTGGTAGAATATTCCTAGACCATTTCAAGACTGCATGTATTGTTTTATGTATGTTCACCGATATCTCCGTCAATTGAAATTTTTATTTTGTTTGGAAGGGTATCTCGAATTGGGCCTATTTAAATTTGATGAAGATCTGCATTGTCATCCAAACCAAACGTGTATGCAAAATTTCATCTTAATCGTTTGAGGATAACTGCTTTAAAATTCAGTTGCAAGATTTGACGCGAACATGCATACATACCTACATTGCAAGTTCACTTTTTGCTTCTGAATAACAAGGATGTTAAGCTGTCTTTTTTATTTCAAACACCCATTATCACACGAGCAATCACTCGAAGACTTTAAGCCTTCTTTATGTTCTTGTTTAGTGACGCAGCGAGAGAGTACAGCGACAGAGGAAAGTGGAATTATTCAATTTCCGTAGAAAGCAAACCTAAATCCAATTGGCACAGGTTTAAATCGGTTTTACTGGAATCAGACATTGCTGGGCTAGTAGCACTAGTATTATGAGTATCTTACCGACTACTTAGTAGGAAATATTGTTATGTTTTATCCATTTCGAAGTTGCTATGCTAATATTTTTGACTGTCGAATCGTTACTGGTAAATCTGGTAACTGTAATAATTTGTATTTTATTGGTTATGTTCTTTAGAAAGGCTAGGTGAGCAGTACCTACTCATAACAGGTGTGCGTGTATGACTAGATGTATGATTGGAAATGAAAAATAATTTGTATGTCAGGATCGTAGCAGGTGTACTGTAGATTCTGCCTACCAAGGGAAAATGTCGTGTACAGCAACGCGTTTATTTGTTGAAACTATTTATGGAAAAGCTATTTATGGTAACATATTGTTTTCCCATCTTTGCAAACAGTTGAAAATAACACTGAACGCAGAAAACACGGATTGTGCGTGGGATGAATCTGATAAGCTTGTGTAGGTGTTCGTAATAAACCTGTTTACACAGACGAAAAGAAAAGTCAATCCGATCTTATTATATGTAGATAGATACATCGCGCAAAGAACATTCGCTTACAAAGTTGCACTGTACTGAGAATATGTTTCCGGAAATCTAATCAACAAATAGATGTATTACTTTTAAAAGGCGGTTCTTATATTATTTTTTTATTTTATACATCGCTGACTGCCAAGCATGCATGGGGTTCGGAGATCTCCAGATAAAGCAATTGATATTGGGTTTCACTTTTCGGACACTGTCATTAGTGGTCCGAACACAGATGTAAATCTATATAGATGACGCGATTGTATATTCGATATGTACTTCGCGTGTATACAAAACGGAGCAAAATTACGAACAATGATCGTAATTTGAACATTTCATTTAGCATCATCGGCACCGGAAAGCAACCAAAATCTAGAAAAATGCCTAATTATGCCATATTGAGCTGTAAAGACTATAGAAAAAAATTACCGAGGCATTGACAATGTTTCCTTTCACTGGTAAGTAAATTTATTTTAAAATTGTGTGTGTTTATTTTTAAAGTAGCACGTTTAGTTTTCATACAGATGATAAACCCACATTTAATCAACACAGGAGGTCATTCATTTTGCTTTTATTCGATACATCTCGATGTAATCCGCGATAGTTCGCGCTGGCGTCCAATTTCCTGGTGCCCGGGACCCGCGGACACCCTCGGTGACCCTCGGTGACCCTCGGCAGCCCACAGCGACCCACGGCGACCCACAACTTACCCGCGAACGGTCGCACGAGCCGATTCTAACGTTTTTTACGACGCGTCTCGGGTATAAGAATGTTTATTACGCTATTACTTATGAATATTAATCTCTGAATCTTATTACTTTTCTGGGCTGTTTTTAACAGGAATCTGCGTGTATCTACAATGTACAGTTACCTATTACCTATGTGGCTGAAACCCCTGGTTTCTGGAACCAAAATTGACGTCGTGTCAAATTAAAACTCATGTCAACTGATCTGATTGGCTGTTTTTTACAAGCTTTTATTTAATTACAACCTTATGTTTAACTTGCAATGTTTGTATTGTATGTATGTGTGTTTGGGTCAAAACATGGACTGAATTTAAAAGCAGTTAAATTCCACCGATTAAGATGCATACACGTTTAGTTTGGATGACAATGCATGGTTTGCTAAGTGACGTCATTCTAAATGCAATATGGCGGACGGCCCAAGATGACAGAATAGTTATTTTTTGTGCACTGCCATGATAAAAGGGTTTGCTGAGAAGAATACAAAAAAGCTTGTATCAAAAAACAATCGTGTCTACCTAAATATCGCACATCTTTAGAAAATGTTTACTTTCGAAGAGCGTAACGTATGTTGGTATATTTAAGGTACCAGTTTCTGCTCTATCATTTCCTAAAACTCAATGTGCCATATAATAATTGGTAACTATTAAGTACTTTGTGATAATTTTCTCACACAAAGACACAAGCTTACTCCTACCACTCGCCACTCGGTAAAACGTAGACTCAGCAACATTATTATCAAGAAGCTGTTTAATATTCGCCATCCGCATTACGAGCCAGTCTTTCGGGAAGACTTTAATATTTTAGCATAAATAACCCTATTCATTAACAGCTGAGTCCCGGCTTAAGTTCTGCTAAATTATAACAAGTAAATTGAGAAAATAAATGAATTTTCTAACGAAAAAGCCGTGTAGTCTGTGAATAGGATCCAATTATAAAATTGGTTTATCTTTCGGGAATTAAAGAAAAAGCTCACGGTTCTATTTCCCGATGGGTCAGGTAGAGGCACAAAGTAGAGATGTTTAGAATTCAATCATATTTTTTGTCTATTAGGTAATTTAATTAGCTATTGGTTTATTTTTCCCAAAACTTCTTGGCCGCCTTGAAGTTGGATACAATGGCTGCGCAGTAGTAAATCTCATACAAAAACAGGAAGAAAATCATGCTGTGCAGTCGGAGGATACTATTCGCGAGCTGGCTACCAAAACCAGCATGATTTTATACTTGTTTACGCCTTTTTAGTTCGCTTCTTAAGCAGTCGAGTTTTTTTCAATTAACTTTTTTATTTCTTTTTAATTAACATTTGTTTTTTGAATTAGGTTCATTTAAACATATAAGTGTTATATTTTTGAAATCAACTCTTAAAACCCTTTATTTTGATACCCAACACGATGGGTTTGGAAGAAAAACATAATTGCTCCCCAACACAATGGCGCCGGAAAGCCGCCATTTTTCTATTTTCCAATTTTAATGTAGCCAGTGACACTCGCATGGGAAGACGAATCGATTGAAGTAAGAAGCATCAAAATCGGCCAACGCGTTTGGTCTCTAGAAAGCCACATAGCAACAAACATACATATACTTAAATACATAGACTGATAAACCCCTTACCCGCCTTCTGCAGTCGGGTAAAAACAGCACCGTTTCGTGCCTTGCGCATCGGAAAGCCAACTTCAGGGCGGCCAGAAGTTTGGTGAACAATATAAACCCTAATCCGTGTAAGTACACGAGGACGAAGACGAATCATCTTGCTACTTCTAGTAATTTTTGTAAAGGGTGGGGAATGCGCTGGTAACAAAAACAATTGGCCAAGTGCGAGTCGGACTCGCGCACGAAGGGTTCCGTACCATTATCGAAAAAAACGGCAGAATATCACGATTGTTGTATGGGAGCCCCACTTAAATATTTATTTTATTCTGTTTTTAGTATTTGTTGTTATAGCGGCAACAGATATATATCATCTGTGAAAATTTCAACTGTCTAACTATCACGGTTCATGAGATACAGCCTGGTAACAGACAGACAGACAGACGGACCGCGGAGTCTTCCTGCCGGAGTCTGTGTTTTTCCCGATAGCTACAATCTGGGGGTCTTTAAGTCAAGAGTGAATAGGTTATTTCTAGGCAAGCGTGTTTCACCGTCGACCACATCATCGCTTACCATCAGGTGAGATAGTGGTCAAGCGCGAGCCTACAGGTTATAAAAAAAGGCTTAGTAATAGGGTCCCGTTTTTACCCTTTGGGTACGGAACCCTAAAAACCACGAGTGCCAAAAACACATCAACTTAGGTAGACATAGGTTTTGGTCTATGTCAACATTAAACTCAAAAATCCTTCTTCAAAATTCGTCGTACTTAAGCATCGATTGTCGGTTCCTTCGCCGACGCCATCTTTGCCAGTGCTCAAAGGGCCCCGTGAACCGTGCGATGTCGTAGATAAACCTCAGAGATAAACGCAGCTTTGAACTCCATTCACTTTCAAAGATCTGCGGCATAATGAGTCCCTGTGATTGTCTGCCCGCTGATGTTTTTGTATTTTACTTTGAAGTTCAATATGTCTTTTGGTGGCTTCAATGTCGAATACAACTGGACTTCTATAGACGAGCTTTGTTAGCTAGATCTGTTTACCTTACACTTCAGAATTATAATATCACGCCTGTAAATACCTGAAGTGTTAGGCAGAGATATGTGCTCAATAGCACTCACATTTTGCCGGTAAGATTTGTCAAAGAGACTTTAAGAAACCCTATCGCCATCAACTGGATAAAAAATCAAACTTCGTTCTACCACCGTGATCTGCCTGGCAAAAATCCCCTATAACTTTGCTCAACCAATCGGAACCAGAACTGACTAAACACGAGTTTAGCAGAACTGTAATTTGCTTCTGGTAAAAAATATGACGGAAAACCTGGGCAACCTTTAAAGCATGCACTTTTTAACCAACTTAAAAAAGGAGGCAGTTCTCAACTCGACAGAATATTTTTTATGTACCTATGTTCCCCGATTACTCAAAGACGCCTAGACCGATTTAGTAACTTTTTAGGGTTCCGTACCCAAAGGGTAAAAACGGGACCCTATTACTAAGACTCCGCGGTCCGTCTGTCTGTTTTTCTGTCTGTCTGTCCGTCTGTCACCAGGCTGTATCTCATGAACCGTGATAGCTAGGCAGTTAAAATTTTCACATATGATGTATTTCTGTTGCCGCTATAACAACAAATACTAAAAACAGAATAAAATAAATATTTAAGTGGGGCTCCCATACAACAAACGTGATTTTGTGCCGTTTTTTGCGATAATGGTACGGAACCCTTCATGCGCGAGTCTGACTCGCACTTGGCCGGTTTTTAGGGTTCCGTACCCAAAGGGTAAAAACGGGACCCTATTACTGAGACTCCGCGGTCCGTCTGTCTGTCTGTCTGTCTGTCCGTCTGTCTGTCTGTCTGTCTGTCTGTCTGTCACCAGGCTGTATCTCATGAACCGTGATAGCTAGACAGTTGAAATTTTCACAGGTGATGTATATCTGTTGCCGCTACAACAACAAATACTAAAAACAAAATAAAATAAATATTTAAGGGGGGCTTCCAGACAACAAACGTAATTTTTTTGCCGTTTTTTACGAAAATGGTACGGAACCCTTCGTGCGCGAGTCCGACTCGCACTTGGCCGGTTTTTTATGTACCTATGTTCCCCGATTACTCAAATACGCCTTTGACCGATTTAGTAAATTTTTAGAGCCGTTCCCGCCGACCCTATTACTAAGACTCCGCGCGCGGTCCGTCTGTCTGTCTGTCCATCTGTCACCAGGCTGTATCTCATGAACCGTGATAGCTAGGTAGTTGAAATTCACACAGATGATGTATTTCTGTTGCCGCTATAACAAAAACCGGCCAAGTGCGAGTCTGACTCGCGCACGAAGGGTTCCGTACCATTATCGCAAAAAACGGCACAAAAATCACGTTTGTTGTATGTGAGCCCCACTTAAATATTTGTTTTATTCGCAACTTAGTCGCGTTTGGGCTTATTGGAATCGTTATAAGAGATGTATTTCTCATGATATTCATGGTAATTTGAGTTACCAAAACTAAATGGAGAAAAATGAAAGCTTTTCAACAAAAATATTAACCCGGCTTTCAAAACAAAACACCACAAAGCGAAAAATAATTTTCATTTCCGAAGTTATTATCGAACAATAAGTACCTACCAAAGACACCGACTTCGAAAAAGAAAGTTATTTTTCGCTTTGTAGTGTTTCGTTTTGGCAGTCCGTTTAATATTTTTGTTAAAAAGCTTTTTATTTTATTAAGTAGGTACCTATATCAGCTTGCGATACATATTTACCAGCACGAAAATACTCTGCCCCATTTTTCCAGCATTGAAGACCATTGAAGCATATATTGCTAAGAAAACATTCGAATTTGGAGCCACATTGAGGGCACACTATAAGAGGACATTTTCAATCATTCAACTATTCTAAATGGGGTCTATCCCACGGATAGGGATATAATACAAGCACGGAATAAAATATTTATATTGCACATAAAGGCCGTGTAAATAATCCCTTATGAAGGGTTGCGTAAAGGGAAAGTAATAGTTCTTAGTAACCCGCACACGCGTGTTGATTCTGTAACGATTTGGCTTCGAACATAGGATAAAAATGGACGGAATTCCTATTCAGCAGTGGGGAACTAGTATGTAACTGATGATGATCTCATCAAAAGCTGTTTAGGTTTTTCAATTATCAGATCATGGACCCGTGAGTACCAGTAGTTTTTTTTAACTCCAACATCGAACCTAAGCTTTCACGTCGCTACTAAATTAAAAAAAAAAAACTATTAATAACAAGACGCTTCCAACGACACCTCATTTGTCAAATTATGATAAGTCGTTTAGAAGTTAAATGAGGGAAAAGATGAACATGCATACATATGCACAGTATACCGGTCAAAATCATAACCCTTCCTTTTGCTTCGCCGTAGTCGGGTAAACCTGCTTCATTAGCTTACCTATCCGTCCAAACAAGAATCCTTGGATGCAATTGACAATCAGCAATTAGACGAAAACAAATATACCTAAACACATATTAAAAATGCAAACAAAACCATAGACTTCAAATGCGAGAGGATCATTAATCCATGTCAATGAAATTCCGAATTTGTAATTAAGTCCGGTAAAATGAAAAAAATAAAGCGTTTGACAGCCCAGCGAGCTAAATAACGAGTCGGGAGCTAAGCTGAGCGGAGCTGAGTGGAGCGAGAGTGAGGGATGTAAACAAAAATAACGTTGTTTTGTAATCGTTTCGTTTGTATTCCGTTTGGGTATGAGGACTGGCAGTTGGAATCCCTAAGGGCTTCCGTGGGTAATCCCTTTCAGGGACTGTCGCGAAATAATTTAATCAATCAATCGAATCAACCTCTTTGAGTACACTGGCTGCTGCTATGATGGTCTTGCTCTATTTGCAATAAACCTATGTGCCGCATTTGTTATAAGTTTCTCAAATGTTTAGTTTTTCCTATGATAAAAATTATGAAGTGAATCACCTGATTATTATTTTATACAGTCCATCAGCATTCGCAAATTGCTAGTTATAATAAAATTTTATAAAAACCCAGCATTCGAACACACGAATCGCGAGATAAACGATTGTTAACCCCGCAGCCGAATTGCGCAAGTGAATTCGGCAAGGTGAAGGGTTTGACCGCTATCAAATCAACCAATCACATGCGAGATGAATGACGCGATGTGGATTTCCGTCTGTGTGATTGGTCGATTGATAGCGATCAAACCCTTTGCGTTGCCGTATATATACACATACGCAATAAGGCTGCCGGTGTGCTAACTTATTCATGACATAATAATATTTTTCTTTTTCACAGGCTTTCGCAGCTCATTTCAAATCACCAACAGTGGAACTCCGACCCATATAATGGTTTTAGTTTGATACCTAGGTACGCTTTTCTTTTTCATACTAGTTCAGTAACAATTTATTTGCAATTAGCATACATTCATAGAGACTGACCTTTGCCAGTTCGGCTTAGCATCCATGAAGCTGGATCATAGTAATCTTTGAGCTGGATGTTTGATCGCCCGCGAAATTTATAGGTACCTATATGCGTAAATTACTCTATAATTCAATCTATTAATACCAATAAAGTTTTCAGTAAACGTAAGATTTAGAACGAATTAATTAATCAACAATTACACGGGAGCAAAAAACAGTATTTAAGTTTATTTTCAAAGAAATCATGATAGTATTTTTACAGTTGCTTCCAACAATTTATAGTAATGGTTTATCTGAGTGTTAAATTCTGTAACGTGCTGTAACACACCGCAAGTGGACACCCTAAAGGTGAACGCGCACCTAGACGCAGCGCACTCGCCGCACGCGCCGCAGTCACCGCATTTTCTCTTGGCCCCGCGCTATCCGCGCCGAACGCGCCGCACGCATTTTATCCACTTCTGTATATCTTGAACTATATTTTCATACGGATACGGATCATGTTGCCGCGCCGCCCGCATCGCCCGCCGAGTCTGATGACGTCATCCGCAAGCGCTGGTGGAATCCGTATACCTACAGCATTTTGCCGCATTTCAGCGCGTGCGGCGAGTGCGGTGCGTCTAGGTGCGCGAGGCTGCATACGATTTCATATAAAGATTTATAAAATGCGATGACTGCGGCGCGTGCGGCGAGTGCGGTGCTTCTAGGTGCGCGTTCACCTTTACGCTACATAAAACAGTAATCAGTGCCGATATTTAAGTTTTTCTGTGACAGATATTAAACACCTGATTTTGCACTGTCAAAATTTTACTGTCAAAATAAGACTATAGAAGTCTTAATTTGAAGTTTTATGAGTTTAAAAAAAAAAAAAATAACAAAAAAATTCTACTCACTTGATTTGTGCACACACGATTTTGTTCCACAACTGTTTACAGTAAATTTAAAAATCTGCACAAAACACTTTTCAGTTTATAGAATAACGTTCAGGCGGCGGCTGCGGAAGGAACGTAATTATTTGGGAAGCTATCACCACAGAGAAACTTATTTAAGATATCACTCACTATAGGTCTACCAGAATCTCATGGCAAAATTGGAAATAAAAATTTGTTGTATGCAATACTGGGGAAATTGGATCAAACGATCTTGATACTGTTTAATTTTTATTTATGTCTTTAGTATTAATGAACATGAGGTACCTATATTATAGTATTCACAACGGATCTTTGTGTCTTTGAACTTGGTCCTGCCAACCATTGCGTAAGAAACAGTTTGTCATCGAGTATACTGCATAGAGTAAGCGAGATAGGATAGGACGATGACAAAAAAGACAAAAGATATTTATTTCAACTGGGCCACCAAGCGGCACTTTTGAATGTCGCAATTTAAATTTACATGGAATAAAAGTTGATTCTACCGTGCATTCGGAAAGTAGCTTGTTATGGAGAAGAATGCACAAGAAACTCCGTAAGCTTATGTGACATACATAAGCGAGTGAAAGAGACAGTTATACAATGCTATCTTCACCTTCAACATTGACACAAAAATAGCTACTGCGCGGGGTCTTGCAACCAATTCAGAGACACAAAGATCCACTGTGAGTATTATAGGTATGTGTATGAATAATGTTGTTATACATCGTGTTCTTAACATAGGAAATATAATAATATAATAATAATTGAATATTAATTTATGTACTAATTTATTATTTAGCATTTAAATCATACTAATAACTTAAAACCTCATTCAGAACTAGAAAACTAGAATACGATTCCATGAACTCCACTGGCATTTCAAAAACTTGTATCTTTGTAGTTTTATGTCATCTCTCTCCATCAAAATGGTTCTTTTTCATTGGCATTTAACATATTCAAAACCAATCTCTTTATGTATAAAGTCTGTAAAAAATAATAAAATGTATCATGTTACTTAAAGTCATTCATCATCATCAGTCTATATAATTTTTTTTATGTAAGTTTTATGGCCTGGTTGCTAGGACCTTTTAGCCACGTCTTTGGAAAGAGTTTTGGATCTTATATTTATTCTTTAGTATGCATTAGAATGCGGATGTAACAGATTCTAATGTTTTTTGGAGTATTTGGCAGCAAATTGTATCGAGTCAGTCTTCCCAGTAAGCTTTGCAGAGGCAGTCAATACTACAATAAAATACACCGCTCCACTATCCCGAGATCGCTTTTGTCAATGATTTTACAAATTGTCCAGTTGCGGAGACAGTTGAGACACAAAACAACACCAATAATATATCACAATATCCACTAGGAATCAATTTGCAAATAATATTAACAGCCACTGAACTTCACTCGACAAAATCCCGCCAAAAACTCCCGTCTATATACACGTCCCACTGCAGGGCGCAGATTATTACTTAATGTTTTTCTTACGTCAAAGATTCTCAATCTCCGTTAAAATCAATATCTTGTCGAAGAATTAGTAACAGTTACATTACTGTTGCCATTTCCTTCCGGCCATCATTCGATGTGCCCTGACCTACGATTTACCATATAAAAGTAATGGAAAGAAATTAAAATTAAGTAAGAAAAATATAAATTAAACTAAAAGTATCAAAACAAGTCAGTCCAACTTACCGGTCCACTCTACGACGCACTTTAAAATCAAAGATTGAGTTTGATTTACGCCTTTTTCTTCCATTATTTTATGATACACATTGAAAACAATATGTCTCGCATGAGATCGAAGTGGGTTTTTCGACATTTTCACAAAAATAACAAACTTTCAAGATAATATCAAAAAATTTCAGCATCGGTTGACACATCAAGTACTTTGATTCGACAGGTGACAATTGACATTGCCATATGAAAATCACAATTTAAAAAAAATTAAAAATGCCATGAGATTCTGGTACACCTATATCTGAGTCACTCACTCACTGGCAAGCATCTAAAGACTTGATCTATTAAAGACTTGGCTTAAAAGTCTCGTAACCAAGCCAGTGGCATAGCCAGAAAAAAAACATACAATTGTCTACTTCTACTATCAAACTGTCAGTGTCAATATTTCGATAACCTAAAGTTGTGGCTCGATTTTTTATTTATATTTTGAATTGAACCCCCACCTTGCATTAAATGAATTATGTAACAACTTATTTAAAACAAAGAAGAAGGATTTAAGATGAACTCTCTTCACAATACCATCAAACGTAAGTACGAGATATTTTGAGGTTATGTCTTACGTGAAATTTATTTAATTATAAAATTTTCTTAATAACCTTCCAGAATTTCGCATGCTCAACCTCAGCACGGCGCTAAAAACTATATCAGAATGCAAGCCTATAGTCCCTAACGTTGTAAGAACTAAGAATGACTTGGTTTGTAATACAAAAATTATTACATTTGCACCAAGGAGTATTGGTGTAGAAATCATAGATAAACGGAGGTCTAATGATATTAGGCAGGCCCCGATACCTTACATACCTATTGTGAACCCTCGTTCTATTCTCCCACTGCTGGACAAAGAGTGGAGAAAGGATGAGATTGGTTTGCCGTCCATCAGTCAGGAGGAGATCCAGGCTGCGAGGTTGATTGTAATTAGGAGGAAGAAGATGAAGAAGCATCAGAGAAGGAAGCTGTGGAAGAAGATGCGGTACACCTGGGCTAGGGTTAGTATACCTTATTAGAATCTTATGAGTATTGTTAGCACAATATAATTCTTTAATTATTGATAAGGCGAGCCAAGTTATGATGTAAGTTACAATGATTATAAAAAAAAACACTAACAAAATCAGGATAATATAATCAAAAAGTAAAGTAATTCAAGAGACTTTTTTACAAGCCATATTATAGCAAAACAACAACATGGGGCTGTCAGTAACAACTAGCAAAAATAATAACTTTTGTTACAAGCATACTTTGTAAACAATCATGTTACAAATTAGATGATTATATTCAAGATAAGAATGCTTGGAAATGCTAGTCCTGCTCCATAAGGCAATCTTTAGTGAAGAAAGAAAATAACTTTTTAAATTAATAATCCTATTCATAGTGACTGTGTTCCTTTTTTTTCTTTTATGAAATTGACTCAAACACTGTTCCTTTGTTGTTAAATTAGGTATTTTACCTATGTTAGCAATATTTGTATATGAGAGACATGTTCCTATTTATCAATGAATGAATTAACCTGTTAGCGCTTGTAATCCATACTAATATTATAAATGTGAAAGTAACTCTGTCTGTCTGTCTGTTACCTTTTCACGCTTAAATCGCTGCACCGATTTAGATGAAAGTTGGTATGAAGATAGTTTGAGACCTGGGAAAGGACATAGGCTATATAGGTAGGGTATGGTAGTGTAGGGTAGAGTATTGTAGGGTAGTGTAGGGTCGGGTAGGTTAGGGTAGGGTAGGGTAGTGTAGGGTAGGGTAGGGTAGATAAATGTTTGGTCTTTTTATGGCAAAACAAAGTTTGCCGGGTCAGCTAGTATTTTATACTTGTACTTGTTGTTAGTTTGTTATTCAGTTTTACTTCAATAATTATTTCAATTTTTATGCACCTGCTATGATATCTTCACCACCTTTGGTTGACTGGTAGATAATGCCTCAGTCATTAAGCTCTTGGTTGACTGGTAGAGAATGCCTCAGTCATTAAGTCCGCCTATGTACTTGTATGTTGCATGAAGTTTTTAATAAATAGTATAGTATGTAGTGTTATCCTGGATGCATCATCCTCACGTATATGAATTAATGTATGTACTAACGTATATGTAAATATCTTTTATTGTTTCTTGTCTGTTCTTCTCCATAACAAGCTACTTTTCCGAATGGATAGTAGAATCAATTATTATTACTTGTAATTTTTTTATTTTATGTTAATAAAATTAGGCCAATTAATGGCCTAATTGAAATTAAGAATTTTCACTTTGACTTTGACAATGTTTGCGCACTATAAGTAGGCATAAAGTTAAAGTTTGTTATTTGAATTAATTGCTCTCAATCAAAATTACAGATAAAGCAGCACCGCCGTCAAACCAAAGAGAAGAACTTCCAGAATGCTCTAATTGCCATGGTAAAGCAAGCCAACGAGTTCCAAGCAGAGCAGTATGTAGCCGACAAGCTCCAGAAAGCCAATCACACACCGCTGCCAACACGCTGGAAGCACAAGCGTTTGCCCGAGTTCATCATCCGACAGTTGCTGGGGATTGATAAAAAGATCAACTACAAGCACACTGATGTTTATAAAGCTTGAGTAGTTTAATTTATTAAGAATTATAGTAGATTATATTTAGATTTGGCTTCATTCTTTAATTAGATTATCAATAATAGAAAGATTGAAGACCTGGTTAAAGTCGTGGGAATCCGCTGGATACAAGATGCATTGTTCAATGTGCGGAGTGAGGCCTCTGTTCAGCAGTGGATGTCTTTCAACTGGATTGATGATGAAGACAATAGAAGAGCTACTTTGTCTGTGAGTGCTGTAAATGGAGACCAATGGCCAATTTCTGAATTGAGTATTCAGAGTAAGGAATGTGTCGAACCATACTTTAAATGACAAATTTTGACAGGTTTTTGGTCTTAAATAGATTGACAAATAATCAACTCCTAAATCAGGGTTCAGAACATGAAACTAAACACAACAGCTTGGTATCTATGCCCAGTTGTTACCGTTGACTGTCACCACTGGTGACAAATGGAAATACTTATTAACACAGTTCCATAGTACCAAAGTTACAAGTACACGAACTTTCAGCTTAATCAGATGCCAGAAGTGCTTGAAAAATAGATTACTATGTAGTAGTTGTTGGATACACTATATGTAATATTAACCTTTGTAAAAAAAAAACAACTTGTCAGTGGGCAATGTTCCCATATATGTTCAATTCAATATGTTATTGCTTTCAATTATTTTTAATAATTAATATAATAATAATATATAATAATAATTTATTCTTCAAAAAGTACAAAAGCGTTACAAGAAACAACAATGACATGTTAGTGAGGTAAATGTACAGAGTCATTTTAATTTAAGACAACGACTCCCAAACTGAGACATGCTCGTATCTTGGGTAGTCGGCGGTCGGCCGTTTTAGATGTCGTATACATATCACCGTCTTATTTAGTGCTAAAATATTACTTATAACAATTTTACTCAAATTAGCAACTTTACAAAATAATGGTTTCATGCTAAATTATTATTATTCAAAATTCAAAGACTAAGTTTATTTTACTATTTCAATAAGTTTTTCAGATTCATCATAACTTAACAACTTCAACCAACTAGTTAATTTCTCTTTAAAATTATGCTTATTAAGTTTGTATAGTGAGATCCTTTTGTTAATTTCATTATACAGCCTGGAACTCAACGCGTTGTACTGTCGCTGCGCGAAAGCTGTTCTACATTGCACAGAGGGACAAACAAGCGCACCACTTCGTTTTTTTAAACCTTCCTTATTTAGGGGAAGTAGTGAGTGTCGCCGGAGCAACGTGCGGAGAATAAACAGCTGTCGCACCGTCAACACCTTGCACTCCCTGTATAGGTCTGTGGTAGAATAGTCGCGCGGCTTACCATGCATGACCTTGAGAATAGACCTCTGTGCCCTCTCCAATTTCAAAAACAAAGTTTTGTAAGTTCCACCCCACGCAGGCACACAATAACCCAATATTGACTGACATAGTGCAAGATAGACTGTATTCAGCACCGTACGGTCGGCAGAGTGACGAAGATTTTTAAAAACGTACAGTAGTTTTCTGACACGTCCGGTGAGGGTCTCCACTTGTGGACGCCAGTCCAATCGTTCATCAACTAAAACACCAAGATACCTTATGAAGGCAACTTTGGATAACGGTGAACAATGACAAGGTGTTGTGGATCTGGCACAAGTGTGGGCAGTAAGTGTTATAGTTTCTTCTGATGGCGTTGAGGTGTTGGGGAGATAAAAACGAATGTATTTAGATTTATCTACATTCAACGTAAGTAGATTAGAAGATAACCATAGCATAACCTCCTTCAGATTACTCTCGGCCTGTATCTTAGCCTCCACCCAGTTTTTTCCATACACTAAGAGTGCTGTGTCATCCGCATATGTAAACATATGACAGTTTTTTAGTTTCATCTTGCACAAGTCGTTGATGTATATTATGAACAATGTGGGACCAAGAATACTCCCTTGTGGGACTCCATATTTGATTTCTTCGTCCTCACTCACTACAGTATCAACTTTGATAGCCTGGGTCCGATTGGTCAGATAATCTTTAAAAATATTTAATGGCAGACCTCGAACTCCAATGTGCTCCAGTTTTGATATAAGGATTGGGACCGAGACCGTATCAAAAGCCTTTGATATATCCAAAAATATACCGTATCATTTGTAGCTTTTGTCCAGTTTATCAGCTACCGTGGCACTGAAATTGGTTACAGCATCTTCAGTTGACACACCGGACCTAAATCCATACTGGTTTTCTGAGATGATGTTAAATTTGGTGAGATACTTAGTCAAGCAGTTATTAAGTATTTTTTCTAGTATCTTCGATAATGTACTCAGTACAGAAATAGGTCTATAGTTCGTAAGTCGCTCTCTGTCCCCACCCTTATACACAGGAGTCACAATAGCTTTTTTCAGGCTGTTTGGAAATACGCCAGTGGCAATAGAGACGTTGCAAATGTGCGTAATAGGTGGTACCAACACTTCCTGTGAGAGCTTAATTACCAAGGCTGGAATATTATCCCAGCCAGTTGCAGTGTTATTACGTAGTGAACCAATGATCGCTGCCACCTGTTCATGGCTCACCGGCAGTATCCCGAGAGACTTGTGCTGTGATATATTTTCCGTAGCGTGGCGAGGTACTGGTGAATTGCCACCAGTACAGATGAAGTTATTAATCTGCCTTGCCTCTTCCCAACTATGTTAAGTACCAGTGTTTTACATGGAGCGATTGCCTATCTGACCTCCACAACCCAGTAACTGGGTAACACAATACCCCTTGGCAAGACTGGTGTCAGATCTCAAGCTTCTGACTTCTCATAACGACTGTCAAAGATCTACAAATGACAGCCGTGAGCCGGGACCAACGGCTTAACGTGCTTTCCGAGGCATGGAGGAAACTCGGTATGTTGAAATGGGTCACCCATCCACGGACCGACCTCATCAAGCGTTGCTTAACCTTGATGATCGAACCGTGCGGCTGTTATTATTTAGCCACGATCTCCTCCTACCTAGTACAGATGAAATTATAAAAATCATATTTACATCTACCCCATGTCAGGAGAATACGGAGAGGGTGGGCACGATGATATGTTTAAGATAGAAATGGTTGAACTATTTTTAGGGTTCCGTACCCAAAGGGTAAAAACGGAACCCTATTACTAAGACTCCGCGGTCCGTCTGTCTGTCTGTCTGTCTGTCTGTCTGTCTGTCTGTCTGTCTGTCTGTCTGTCACCAGGCTGTATCTCATGAATCGTGATAGCTAGACAGCTGAAATTTTCACAGATGATGTATTTTTGTTGCCGCTATAACAACAAATACTAAAAACAGAATAAAATAAATATTTAAGTAGGGCTTCCATACAACAAACGTGAATTTTGTGCCGTTTTTTTGCGATATTGGTACGGAACCCTTCGTGCGCGAGTCCGACTCGCACTTGGCCGGTTTTTTTTATTTAATACTAGCTTCTGCCCGCGGCTTCGCCTGGGTTTAAAGTTAAAAACGTAACCCTCCCTCGGCAGTCGGGTACAAAAATGCTCCGATCGCCACCAAACTTTACAGGATTATCCGCTGGGTTAATTTCATTAAAATCGGTCCAGCCGTTTCGGAGTCTATAAGGATCATACATACTTTCTCTTTTATATATATAGATAGAAGATAGATTGGGTACGATGATATTTAGGATAGAAATGGTCCTATTTTTTAATTAATATACCTCTATCATTTGGTAGTTTTGAAGTGATAGTAAGTAATAATGATATGTTTGGATTTGAATCTTCCAATTTAGATGGCTGTATTACTGAGTAATTATAAAAATCTTTACTTACTGTCAAGCTTATTACTATAAGTCATATTTTATTAAACGTCTTTACAACTACTTTCAGAACGAATTGGAGAGCAGTGGTATTGGCCGCAACTTACAAGTCGTTAAGGTCGTGGGTTCGAACCCAGACAGGCCTTTTACTTTGTGTAAATTATTTCATCACCGCTGCTCTCGAAAACGTTGAAGGAAATCATCGTGAGGCAACCGACATGTCCTAGAACCAAAATTCGAAGACATGTGACATCCACCATCCCGGCCAGGGCCCGCGTGTTGGATTACGGCCCATCCCCTCTCACGAAGAGGAGGCGTGTGAACATGAGGCGGATGGAGCCGTGTGTTTAATGTTCCAACACTCCTGTGCCTTATTGACTACTCCAAGGCGTTTGATTGTGTGAGGTGGGACTGCCTGTAGAGAATCCTCCAGGAAATGGGCGTACCTTCGCACTTGATAACATTGGTCGCGAGGGTTGATGATATTTTTGATGAAAATACCAAAATCGCTATATGTATGCCCATAATATTTGAGGAGTTCCCTCTATTTCTCCAGGATCTCATCATCAGAACCTGACCTGATGACCATTTTGTCTGAGATCAGCTGGGCAATTGCGTAAAAATAAATTCATGCAATCGATCGCAAACACTTCAGTCTTTCATGTTGTCAATTCAAGTACCTACTTATTTATTGCGTATTTCACGTTCTCGAGTACGGCTTTTTAAACATATGAATCAATGGATGGATTGGCGACTCCTTTCGGTTATAATAGAAACTGTGTGTTAGTTTCATACGCAATTAAGGTGCAAAGCAGAGAAGAAATTACTGAAGCACCCACTATCATCATTCATATCATTCATATCGTTAAATATGAAGGTGTGGTAATGGGGGTCTAACCCCTTCCCACACCGTCCTATTTAACCACTTAGTGCCTAATAAAAAAGCCTTTATTTCTTTTTTTTTTTTAAATAGTAGGTATCTCTAAAACAGTAAAAATACATTATGTAGAATATTCTTCTGGATCAGGCGAAGAGTTCCACCTCGTAGGGTACAACACCCAAGTCACCAACAATAGCGATGGCCAAGCTATGCAAAGCTAGAAAAAATAAATATATTTTAGATATTGTATTGGCTGACAGAAGTAAGAATAAGCACTAATACTAGACACATGATGACATTGTAGGTCGGTACTTACAAATTACAAAAATGTAACTAGCTTATATACGATTACTAGCTGACCCCCCGGCTTCGCTCAACAAACCATCTACTAAATAGTCCGAACAAAGCCTAAACATTTGGTTTGGATAGGTGAGCCCGTTCTTGAGTTATAAAATTACAACGAAAAGTGTCATTGATTTTTATATAGATTCCGACGGTGAATTACAATGTCAGCAGTCGTACAATAAGCGTTTCTTTTTAGCAATAAAATCCGGAAAATTACCTAGAACTTAGTAGGAAAGCCAAAAAACACCTTAAACGCCCTTTCAACAATTACAACAGTTATTTTTTAAATATTAAGTTCAAGAACAAAAGGCATTTTATTATTTATAAAACTATGTTTACGACTTAATACCTTAGCTGTTGCGGCTATTCAATTAATAAGACATTTGATTTTGTATTATTTTGATAGTTGATTTAATTTTCTATTTAAGTTGTAATTTTAATTTTATTGATTTATATTTTTATTTCTTAATTTTATTTTAATTTTGTCTTGGATTTTAATATTGATGGTGGTTTGCTTTTGATGCTTTTTTTATTTTAATTTTGTTTTCGAGCTGACATATATTTTCCTTTAGATTTTAATTTGATTTGTAACTCTATTATCTTATGGGGCATGCGGTGCTAACCTTTAAGAGATTGTAATACTATTAACCTTGTCCGTTTCTCCTAGTATTAGCCCTAATATTCAAATGAATTGAATGGCGCAATAACCAGTTACGTCTTTTCATTGTCACACGCGGAACTTAATGAATAGATGCGCCTTTTTACCCGACTGCCGAAGGAGGGTAATGTGTTTATCAGTCTATGTATGTATGTATGTTTGTTCCTATGTGGCGTTCTAGAGACCAAACGCGTTGGCCGATTTTGATGATTCTTACGTCAATCGATTCATCTTAACCCTGCGAGTGTCACTGGCTACATTAAAATTGGAAATGGAAAAAATGGCAGATTTTGGGCGCCATCTGGTTTTGGTCAGCCAACTCGCGAATATGTATCCTCCGACTGAACAACATGATTTTCTTCTTGTTTACGTCTTTTAAGTTCGATTTTTAGGCAGTCGGGTTTTTAGATTTTTTAAATTAACTTTTTTTATTTAACTAGTTACAACTTTTTAATATTTTTTTTTCGAATTTGGTAATGAGTGTTATATATTTTTGAAATCACCTCTTAAAACGCTTTATTTTGATACCCCACACGAGGGTTTAAGAAGAATTTTTTTTCTTCCACAAAATGGCGCCCAAATCCGCCATTTTTTCATTTCCAGTGACACTCGCAGCAAAATGCACAGTTATTTTTACCGAGTAGTGTTACTAACTGCTTTTCCCCAGACACTGAGCTGCGGTTTTGATGTCCTGATTCGGAAGACAGTCAATGATTTCCATGGATGCCTTAGCATTGTCCAGCTGAACGTTGCTGGCTAGCTGCAGAGCCAGGCCCTCAGTCAGCTTCACACAGTCGTCGTCGTGGAGTGCTAAGCTAACTTCTGAAATAAATAAAATACATTTTAATTAGTCTATAGACCTATACAAAACTCAGTGCCAGTGTGAATCCCTTCGCAGGATATGGCCAACCACCTTTGTCCTTCATGCCCGACCACCTGCAGGAATTTACACGTGGCAAACAGAGCTGTCCGAGTAGCTATATACTGGTGGCACCAAATCTGAATGGTTGAGAATTGCTTGAGATAATCGACACGAAATAAGCAGAAAAAGAATGAAGAATTAGTGTCTGGTTATTCATGTTTAGTAGTTTTCCATAAACGCCACGCTGGGCAGACGGGTTGGCGATTGCAGTTTGTTGTTGCAATGCACAGGGAATGCTGCTGCCCATTCTTTTCATTTGGTTGAACGTATGGTCAAAGTCTAAGTTCTGGAGTGGCGATCGCGAACCGGAAGACGCTGCGTTGTAAGGCCTTCCTCTAGGTGGACCGATGAGGACCTGCACAGGACCAAGTCGCATTATAGGACTGATTAATTTGGCGACGCATGAGGGAGGCCTTTATCCAGCTGTAGAAGTCATTCGGCTAAAATGATGATGCTGATGATCAGATGATGAGTTTCTGGTTATAATAAATGATTGCAAAAGTTTTTGCGATCAGTTTGACCACTGTCTCACCTGATGGTAAGTGATGAAGTGGTCGCCGACGATATCCTTACATAGAAGTAACCTATTCACTCTTACTTGACTGATAGATACCACCTCCCCCGGTCACTTCGTGAACTTCGGACTTTCTGAAGTCCGTGGAATGGTGGCCCTGCCGGATACTCCTCCGATTTGGGCAAGAATCCGGCGTTAAAAAGGTGTTGACACGTTCTTAACTCCAAATTCTCAATTCAGAATCCAACCCCAAGTCACAACCGCAAAAAAGGTTAACTAATATTTTTTAAACCAAAAATACATTATATATCTACTCAACGAGCCCTAAACAACGATACCTCATTCGATGGGGATGGTCAAAAGTTTCCTTAAAAACATTTTTGATGGCTATGGGTCATCAAGATGCTCATATCGTGCAAATTTGAAGACTGTAGCTCCAACCGTTTGGCTGTAAAACCCGTGTGACAGACGAAGGACACGTCAGTGACAGGAAAGGGCTCCGTTTGGACCCTTCGGGTACGGGAACCCTAACTAGTAATTACAAAAAATTGCGGTTGTGACATTGGCTATGTATTAAGAGTAGACAAACAACTTACTGAGCCTCTTCTTGCCAATATCAATCTGCCTAAAGTCGAGATCTCCGACGTTCGCGAGGAACTGCGCGCAAGCCTTCGCAACGATCCACGCTGTACACGCACGAGTCTTTGCCACGATGCCTGAAAAAAAAACAATAACTAAGTATAGCAGTCACCACAGGCAAAGGATTTCACAGCCATCAATCGGCCAATCACATGCGAGATGAAAGACGCGATATGGATTTCCGTCTATGTGATTGGTCGATTGATGGCAATTAGGCTGCAGGTCGGGTTAATTGTTATTGGGGTTTTCCATCTGGAATTTCTCATTAGCAGCAGAAATCTGGACTCGTGCCCCGATGATGGCAGTAGGCTCGAGCCCCATTACATGGAACTTAACAAAACTGGCGAAATATAGGTACCTAACCCTTAAGGGTCGCCTAGTCGGCAGCACGAACTATTTTGTGGGCGACACGTGCGAAAGGGGTAGACGCTGTGATGAGTTATAGTAAGAAGCTAGTGTGCATACGAATACACACTCTTAACGCTGTTTGACAGATCAATAGATGACGATTTAGAACGAAAATGAGCGCACGAAATTTTATAAACAGGCTTTTAAATACCTACAAATGAATATTATAAAAAAACTACTGAATGTATCTATTCAAAATAAAATTATTTGCGTTTTTACTCGACTGCCGAAGGAGGGTAATGTGTTTATCAGTCTATGTATGTATGTATGTAAGTATGTATGTATGTATGTATGTATGTATGTATGTTTGTTCCTATGTGGCGTTCCAGAGACCAAACGCGTTGGCCGATTTGGATGATTCATACGTCAATCGATGCGTCTTAACCCTGCGAGTGTCATAGGCATACATTAAAATTGGACAATAGAAAAATGGCGGATTTTGGGTGCCATATTGTGGGGGCCCAAATTTATTTTTTCTTTTAAACCCATCGTGTGGGGTATCAAAATAAAGGATTTTAAGAGGTGATTTCAAAAATATATAACACTTATATGTTTAAATGTATCTAATTCGAAAAAAAACTACTGATCTAAAAAGTTATAAATAAAAAAACTTAATTCAAAAAATCAAAAAACCCGACTGCTTCAAAAGCGAACTAAAAAGTCGTAAACAAGGAAAAAATCATGCTGTGCAGGCGGAGGATACACCAGATTTTGGTCAGCCAGCCCGCGAATATGTATCCTCCGACTGCACAGCATGATTTTTTCCTTGTTTACGACTTTTTAGTTCGCTTTTGAAGCAGTCGGGTTTTTTGATTTTTTGAATTAAGTTTTTTTTGAACTGGTGACTGTTTCACAATTTCCCTTTTTATGTTATTTATTTTCGCCCAAAGCTAGTTTGAAATAATGCACTTTTTACGCTCATAACTTTCAAATATATCTCTTTTTTACTTTTTTGTTTCCTTAGAGGGCTAGATGAAACAAATTGATATAATTTTTATTTTGATCGTACACCATCAAAAAGTGGAGTAAACGCCATAATACGCTTGTATGGAAACGTGATCGACTAGGGTACCCTTAATACTAATACATGGCGTGATAGTTATAATTATTATGTCGTGGCGGCCCAGTGTGACCTCGCCTCTCGTACTTGAGGTCGTCGGTTCAAATCCCCGCAAGTAGTAGTGTGACTTTTTCAATTCTTAAGTACCTATGTTGAACTTTGTGAGGAAACCCTGGACTTGTATTTTAGGTAGTTAGTAGTTACCGGGGTCTCATTGCTAAGAGAGAATATTTGGTTCAAATAAATCTCACTAGATGGCGCGACATGTACACAAAAAACAATAAAATGTGTGTAAAATTAACATTTTCTGGAATTGAACATAAAAATTGTATGTTCTTGTTTAATCAACTCTCCTAAGTACAAAATTATGGAATATTGGGCTCTTAATTCACATTTCAAAGATTATTTGAACGGATCATTTAAAATTGTTCCCAGTAGATGGCGCATTTTTAAATTACTGAGGCATTCCACTCGATTGTTAAAATTTGCATTGTAACGCTTTTAGTTGCAAAAAAAACTGTAAAAACGTGCAAAAAAATACTATAAAACGAACCTTCACTGTATTTAAAGAAAAAAATATTCACGAACCTAGTAAACCCTTTTACTTGCAAGCCGCTGCTAACACCATCTATTGCCGTGAAACGGGATCGAACGCGATTGATGTCCTTACAAAAATAAGAAGATTAAGCAGATGAAAAACGCTAGTTACGTCGGCACGGTTTCTTTGTATGGGATGAGGCATCTGTATGCTAGCTGTGATGCTAGTATTATATTATCTGTGGTAGTTATAAAGTTTGTGCTTCATCGGTGTAATTGCTGCACGGCGTTCCAGTGCGAGGATAATAAATGACTAAATAAATTATCAGTTACCAAACACGCCAGTCTCGCAATACGATATGTTAAAAGCCTTGTAAGTGGTGTACACGTCTCCTCCCGCCAGTAAGCCGATTGGGTTCTCCGGCGTGTGGTCCATGCTGTGACTTCCCTCCTGTATGTTGCTGGTCCCGCAGGCGTGAGCCACTATCGAGTGATTCATTAGATTTCTGACAAAACGAAAAGAAAATATTTTAAAATAAACAACGGGACGACGTGAGGCCGCTGGTATAATACTCACAACGGATCTTTGTGGCTCTGAAGTTGGCTCTGTCAACTATTGCGCACGAAACAGATTAACTGCATAAAGTAAACGAGATATGATGATGCGACAAACGTTACGACAGTTATACAATGCTATTTTCACTTTCAATATTGACACAAAAATAGCTAGTGCGCAGCCTCCTGCAGCCAATTCAGAACCACAAAGATCTGTTGTGAGTATTATACACGTTAAGAAAATTCACCGAGAACAAGAATTCGTGTAGTTTCTAAACACCTACAAGAAAAATCTTATCTGCACTCTGCACTAGACATGACATTGGTACGGAACCCTGAATGTGCGAAGTCCGACACGCACTTGGCCTGTTTTTTCTGTGCCTTATATTATCCGTAGAGTGACAATGATATATATAGAGTATAATATACCTAAGTGCATGGAAACTTACTTGATATCATTAGTCCCGCAGCTAGGCACCACCACACAGATGTAGGTGTCGCTGCCAGGGTCTAGTTCGTAGTATTCGAAGGCACCTCGCGGTCGGGAACACACCCGAAGTCTTTCTTTTGGCCTTATCTAGAAATTTACTCAACATTACTATTTTTATTTAGCAAAGAAGACGCCCCAAATGTGACCCAAAAATCGACAAGCCCCCGGCGCAAAACAAATAATGCCATAATCTTTCATTTTAATGTGTAAAATATGTATGTCGGATGTTAAATATGTTATGTAATATGATGTTAATACGATGTTAAATACACATAAAATAGCTACTCCTTTTTAACCGACTTCCCAAAAAGGAGGTTTCTCAATTATATTTTATATTATACATATTTTTTTTGTATGTTTGTTCGCGGAAAACTTCGTCGATTTTAATTAAAATGAGAATGAACCGATTTCAATGTTTTTTTTTTGGAAAGGAGATGTCCCAAGAATGGTACCATGATAAAGCAACCAGGATCTGATGATGGCATCCCAAAGAAATCGAGGGAACTCCTCAAATATTATCGGCATAGGTACATATAGCGATTTAGGATTTTTTATCAACAATGCAATCATTTACACACAGAGAGTGTGTGAAGTGGAACTGGTGAGGAAGAGCGCAGATGGCCAATAGAACTCCTTAATGCTAATTAGGTCACGGGACTACGATATCTCGAATAAAATATAATAAACTATGCTTGTATTATATTATCTGTGGTTAAACGAATATCATGAAGCAAATACTTATAAATAAATAGTACTGATGAAAATTGTACCATCGAACTGAACTGATGATGAAGCCGGCAGGTAGGCACTGGAACTCCGAAACAAGACAATGTATCCTATTCGTCTTTGGGCTTATTGGAATCGTCATGAGATGTACTTTGGCTATTTATAATTTTATGGCAATTGGAGGTACCTATCAAAACCAAAAAGAGATAAATAAAAAAACTTTTTAACAAAAAAAAGCAGAATGTCTTTCAAAAAAAAACACTTCAATCTGAAAAATGACTTTCTTTTCCGAAGTCGTTCTCGAAACACGGAAAACAATAGATACCAAAGACACTGACTTCGGAAAAGAAAGTAATTTTTCACTTAGTAGTCTTTTTTTCGTATTCGGTTATTTTTTTGGGAAATTGTTTTTTTATATACCTAGGTAGGTAACTGATCCGACGACTGACGAAACACGAAGTACGTGTATGCCGAGTTCGAACCCCAGCAGTTGTAATACTCGTACTTTTTTCAATTTTACCAATTTTGAATTTATAGTAAGCGTTAGTACCTACGTCTACTATAAATATAGCTTTCTACGATTATAATTTAGAGCTAAAAATAAATAAATCAAGAAAAAAAAACATTATAAATTATTATTTGAAATTACACTAGTCAACTTGCGCACACGTTGTTTGTGAATACGAAGATTCCTACATCGCGCAGATAAAGTTTTCGCGCAACTTAGCATAAATACCGTAAACCTTCTTTGTTACTTCGGGGGTTATCACCTCGAGGGTAACCAGTTTCGCCAAGCTGGCCTAAGTTGGCGCAATCAGATGTACCCAACCCGTAAGGGCGGTAAGTAAACGACACAAGTGGAGACGAAAGAGATCAAAGTCTGAGATCCTGGTAACAGGACAACCACCACCTACGAGGTATGAATAAAACCAAACGGCAAACTCGACCCTACCCCCCTTTTTTACGTTTTTAAATAAGTTTTGAACATGAGCTATAAGTTAGCATGAGCTGTATGTTGCTGTTGTTGTTAGCACGGTAATACTTATTATACTTTGTGCCTCGTCCTCAAGATTAGTACCTGAAATTAATTTATTTTATTTATCACAAGGTAGTGTCAACTACAGCGGCTGCATCAGATCACTATTTTTAGAGACAATTTTTTTTTTTTTTTTTTTTTTCCTGGCAGCTCTGTGTCGGCTGTCATGCTTTCATTCGCGATTATAGTGCGCTGCCGCTCGACACTTAAATAAAATTATCTTAAATAAAAGGGGAAAAAATGCCCAAAAGGAGACATTCAACCGATGAATTCGAGAGAATCAGCCGGAAAATGAAGAAACTCGAGAGGAAATTAGACCGCGCTCGACGCAGACGAAGCAAATCCAATTCGCCATCTTTAGACGACCCACAAGGTACAGGCTAATTTAATTGAATTACTATACTATCTGCAATTATTTTATCAATCTTACACCTTTAACTTGCATAGCAAGCAATTAATGCACTTCGAGCAAGCCATCGGGCTGTCTCACCGCATATTTATGAGTTAAATAAAAGAATTAAGAAATTTATTTCTTTAATCTCACGAATGTACTCGAGCTGATCACTGGACTGTCTCACAACATTCAAATAATTTACTGGCTTTCGTTCAATTCTATGGAATTGCTACACTCACCAGAATACATAAATCGGTTATCAACCGTAAGTAAACAATGATTTGTAATCATTCCAGGTGAAGTCCTAGAAGACGACACCGAAAATGAAGAGGAAACAAATGAAGTCGAATGCGACCAAGGAAGTACAAAAACATCCAAAAATACTAGCGATCTTCCTCACAACCCCAGCCCGGACAACATACCTATTGTAACAAACGTCCCTGAGGAGGTAGGTAATAATAACACGCTAGACACAGACATCCTCGAAATCCTTGGAGTTGACCCAACATGTAACACAGAGTATGGACCCGACCTCCATAAGGAGGTGGCTGGCCGTCTGGAACATCTGGCTACTTGTGGCCTCCCTAGAGACCAGAGGAAGGAGCTGCAGGCGAAGTACCAGCTGCCAATGAATGCTACAAAACTTGGTGCACCCACATTAAACAGTGAGATAAAAGCTGCGCTACCCGAATTACTGTTAAACAGGGACAAGGCCATAGAAGCTAAACAAAACCTACTCGGCAGTGCCATCTCCTGCCTAGGAGCGACATTGTCCAACCTACTGGAGGCAAAAGAAAAAGATGCAGATCTGCTAAGTAAAATAATGGATGCCACTCGCATCTTATGCGACATCCAACATTGTGACTCAATTACGAGACGTAAGTTTAGCTGCAGTTCACTCAAAAAGGATATTAAGGACCAAGTCCATAACACGAAAATAGACAAATATCTTTTTGGAGAAACACTTTCTGAAACACTTCGAGCCGCTAAAGCGGTCTCTAAATCAGGTGCTGAAATAAAAACTTACAACTCAAATGCAGCTCTCAAAATCAATGAAAAACCCAACATGGGTCACGCAAAAAACTGGAAAGCTCCATCAGTGCGCAGGCCGCCGGTGTCGGAGCCTGCCTATCGCCCAAATCAGCAATACAAACCCTTCAACCGGTCGCCTCATCCGCTGAAGCAACCTCGACGCTACTAAACTCGGTAAGGTGCTCCGGTCGTTTATCATGTCAATAAACTGATCTCAGTTTGTTTCAAGTGTGTTCTTAAGAACAAAACCTAATGGCAGTATGCGTCTTATTCTGATTTTATAACACCTAAATAAGTTCATTGATACAAGCCATGTCAAACTTGAAGATTTGTGCACAGCATTAAAAATTATATCACAGGATAATCTCATGGCCTAAAAGTATACAAAAATTCTCGCAAATATCTAAGATTCTTTCATGAAAAGTTATATGAGTTCAACGTACCATTTGGGTTAAACATTTAAAATTTTCACTAAAGTAATGAAACCCTTCGTCAAATTACTAAGATCCTGTGGCTATATACTTATCAACAATATATCTCAATGATTTACTACTAATTGGTAACACGTATAATAAATGTACCGCGCAACTTCCCAAACGCTGCCCAGCCGAGTCGGATTCGACGGTTTACCTCTTTCTCGAAGTTGGCCCTACCCAATTGGATCGTTTGTCCCAGGTACACATAGTCGCCCACAACTTCGAGTGTAGAGTCTCCAATCTTGATAGGAGCGGGAGCAACATGGGCATTCAACATCAACTTAGTTTTGTCCATGTTCATCCTAAGACCCACTCTTTCGGAAGCTCTACTGAGATCATCGAGCATTGTACTGAGGTCCTCCATGGTCTCAGCTATAACCACTATATCGTCGGCAAACCGAAGGTAAGTGATGTACTCGCCATTGACGTTAATGCCTAGCCCTCTCCAGTCCAGAACCTTGAAGACATCTTCCAGTGCAGCGGTAAAGAGCTTCGGAGATATTACGTCTCTCTGTCTCACACCTCGCTGCAGAAGGACGGGTTCCGAGGTCTGATCCTGAAGTCGAACTGACATTGTGGCGTTTTTGTATAAACACTTCAACACTTCGATGTACCGGTAGTCAATTTGGCACCGTTGGAGAGACTGCAGTACAGCCCAAGTCTCGATCGAATCGAAGGCTTTCTCGTAGTCCACAAACGCTAAACAGAGAGGCAGGTTGTACTCTTCGGTCTTCTGTATAACCTGCCGCACCGTATGTATGTGGTCTACGGTGCTGAAGCCTTTACGGAATCCGGCTTGTTCGGGAGGCTGGAAATCGTCAAACCTGCGTGCGAGACGATTCGTGATGACTCTTGAAAACAGCTTGTAGACATGGCTAAGGAGTGTGATGGGCCTATAGTTCTTCAGTAGGGCATTGTCACCCTTCTTGAAGAAGAGTACCACCACACCCCTGCACCATGCCTGTGGCGTTTTCCCCTCGAGTATGACGGAATCAAAAAGCTTCTGAAGGGCCTTAAGTACTGGTTTTCCACCCGCCTTCAGGAGTTCGGCCGTAATTCCGCCATCACCCGGTGCCTTGTTGTTTTTAAGTTGTTTCAGAGCCATCCTAATCTCATACAGGCTGACCTCCGGAATGTCTTCGGTATAGTGTCGGGTCAATCTAGCTCTTGGGTCATTCGCTAGATTCGCGACGGGTTTACTTTTTGACGTGTACAACTGTCCATAGAATCTCTCGATCTCCCTCAGAAGCTCCGGTTTGGCGGACACGATCCTGCCATCATCGGTCTTCAGTTTCGTGAGCTGGCTCTGCCCAATAGACAGATCTCTTGCAAAGACCTTGGAGCCTTTGTTCCGCTCAATCGCGTCTTTAATACTTTCAGTATTAAAGCGGCGGAGGTCGCTTTTCAAGGACTTTGAGATCCGTCTATTTAGCTGCCGGTATTTCAACGAATCGTCTGAAGACTGCAGGATCATTTCACGCCTCTCCTTCATGAGCTTGAGAGTATGATCAGAGAGCTTTTTGTTTCTATCTGTACGGCGGGTCTTGAAAAACTTAGACCCGACCGTATGGACAGCTTCCACGAACCCATCGCTGTATTCGTCCACGGAGCTCTCTAGGCACTCGAAACGATTCTGGAGTTCGAGCTGAAAGCTCTCGGGGTTTTGGACCTGGATTTGTGTTGGACGGAGCGTGGACTTCATCAGTCGAGACCTTTCAAGCTTAACATTAATGTTCAATGTGCCTCTTACCATGCGGTGATCACTTCCGGTTTTCACCGAATTGATCACTGAGACATCATTGAACATTTGCTTCTTGGTTGACATGATGAAGTCGATCTCGTTTTTAGTTGCACCATCGGGGCTTTGCCAGGTCCACTTCCAGTGCTCACGCTTTCTGAAGAAGGAGTTCATCATGTAGAGGCCCTCCTTCTCCATAAAACTGGCCAGTAGGTGACCCCGGTGGTTCCGACGTCCAACTCCAAATTGCCCCACTTGCAGCTCATCCTCGTCTCGTTTGCCCAGTTTCGCGTTGAAGTCCCCCATGACAACGGTGAAATGAGTTTTGAAACCATGCATGGCTATAGAGATATCCTCATACATGGCCTCTACCTCGTCGTCGGGGTGTGCCGAGGTCGGGGCGTAGACCTGTATGACCTTCAGCGAATATCTTGCGGATATTCTGAGTATAAGGTACGCCACCCTGGTCGACACACTCTCGATCTTCACCACGTTGTTCACAAGAGACTTGTGGACGATAAACCCAACACCACCCTGGGACTGCCGGTCTCCCTCTCGGAAATAGAGCAGGTTACCGGATTTGAGGATTATCGAGTCCTCCCCCTCTCTTCGGACTTCAGATAACCCTATAATACTCCATCGTAACCTGCTCAATTCTTCCTCAAGTTCGGCTATCTTCTCGTCGATGCGGAGTGTTCGCGTGTTATATGTTCCCAGGTCCAGTCGTCGGTGTTTGTAGGGGTAGCCGGGTCGCGTATTGCCATAATGTATACTAGCACAGACAGGGGTTGCTCTGTAATCGCACGCAATATGCTCTTGTAGCTAGAGAGCATACTGCATATCAGTACAGAGACAGACTGAAATAAAATACACTTTGCTCTAATTCGTGAGAGCAAAACACATACGAGTACAGACAATTTGGCTGCCGTAGTATGTGTGTCTGTACTGATATACACAATTTTAATGTTGACATTGGTTTTAACATAGAATAGGTGCAAGTACGATTAGAGTTAAAGCAACAAAGTCGACGTAGCCCCGCTGCGCGGGGCTCCTATTTCTGTCTGCAGGGTCAAAAGTAACCTAACACGAACGAGATGACGGGAGCTGCGTTCGCTCGCTTTGCTCGCTCACTTCAGCTCCCGTCATCTCGTTCGAACCTAACCTGTCCGTGTCGGGGTGCCCTAGGTTCCCGAGCTCGCTTCGCTCGCTCTTGTGCTGATTCGTTGACCATAACACGGTCACATTTTGCTTTAGACATATGCGAACAAACCGTATACTTATACAGACAGGTCTGTAGTCATACGTAGTTTGCTTTAGAGTATTTGTTATTTTTAAGAGCACAAAGTGATCTAGTACAGACTATGGGTGTCTGTACTGATATACACAATGGTAATACGCAGCCGGGTCCACTCCGGGGATTCTTAGCACCCCTTGCCACGCCATCGCCTCGACCGCTACCGTAGCCGAGGGTAGACGGGCTGCCGGGCACTCGGGGCCGTTTTTTCGGTGTGCTGTTCATTAGGTTTCGGGGGGTTTGCCATAATCGCCACGCTTGGCAGGCGTGTTGGCGATCGCAGTTTGTTGTTTAAGTGCACAGAGAACGCTGCTGCCCATTCTCTGGTGTGTCCCTTAGTCGCCTCTTACGACACCCACGGGAAGATATGGGATGGTGAAATTTTTTACGTCCGTCACCATACGATACAATCTTCTCGTCCAACTTACCGCAGTGTCTCAAGACGAAAGTCTATGACCAGTGTGTGTTGCCAGTGATGACATATGGCTCTGAGACGTGGTCGCTTACAATGGGCCTTATCAGAAAGCTTACAGTCACTCAAAGGGCAATGGAGAGGGCTATGCTCGGAGTTTCCTTGCGTGATCGAATCAGAAACGTAGAGATCCGCAAGAGAACCAGGGTTACCGACATAGCCCGAAGAATTGCCAAACTTAAGTGGCAGTGGGCAGGGCACATTGCTCGCAGAACGGATGGCCGATGGGGCAGAAAGGTTCTGGAATGGCGACCGCGAACCGGAAGACGTTGCGTTGGAAGGCCTCCCACCAGGTGGACCGATGACCTGGTGAAGGTTGCCGGGATCCGCTGGTTACGAGATGCACGGGACCGGTCAATGTGGCGACGCTTGGGGGAGGCCTATGTCCAGCAGTGGACGTCTTTCGGCTGATATGATGATGATGATAATAAATGTCTTGAAAACATTAAAAACACTAAGAAGCTAATCATAAGTTTAGGATTTATCATAAACAAAGAAAAGAGCAAACTTATACCTACTAATACTTGTAAATTTTTGGGATATAATATTGACACTCATAACTATAATGTAACATTGCCTACAGATAAGAAAAAACTTATCAATGATGAAATAGGAAAAATTCTGAAATTATCTCACTGCAAAAATCAGACATTTGCACGCCTTGTAGGACTACTGGTCTCAGCTTGCCCTGCCATTGAATATGGGTGGCTCTATACCAAATAACTAAAATGGTGTAAATCCCTAAATCTCCAAGGTGAAGAAAATTATGATAAATATCAACACTTATACCAGATCTTGAATGGTGGCTACATGCCATTCAAAATTCAGTAAATAAAATAAAAATGAATAACTATGTAACCGAAATCCTTTCTGACGCCTCAACCACGGAGGGGGGGGGGGCGCCTGCCGGGAAGAGACTGCTAGTGGCCAGTGGTCAGACAAGGAGCGCGAATGTCACATCAATTATTTGGAATTATTAGCGTCATTCTTTGCTGTTAAAATATTTAAATGTAAATCTTTAATTAATTGTGAAGTTCTGGTACGCATAGATAATGCCACAGCAATAGCCTACATCAATCGAATGGGTGGTGGTGGAATGGTTCCTCATCTCTTGGACTTAGCCAGGGACATTTGGCAATGGCAGAAAAATTTAGGCCTGGCTGACAGAGTCTTGTGCGGACGTCACTATTGCGATGAAGCATACCACCATCACCAATAGAGATAATGCTAGCATCGCTATCAGAAAACTCCACATCCAACTCCACACAATACGACACATGTTTAAAAAACTGGTATAACTTTTGCTGGAAAAATAATTCTAACATATTTGAAGCATCCACTCTAACGGTAATATTTTTCTTAACAGAACTTTGTAATTCCGGTAGCGAATTTGGAACGCTTAACTGTCATAGATCTGCATTATCACTGTTATTAGGCACTAATATGTCTACTGATGACAGGTTAAAAAGATTTTTTAAGCGTGTGTTCAGGATGCGACCACCTGCCCCTAAATAAAATGTCACCTGGGACACATCCCAAGTACTTTGTGTATTAGGAACTTGGTATCCAAATGAAACATTGAACTTAGAACAAAAGGGTAACATTACTTGCTCTAGCTACTGCACATAGAGTCCAGACACTGTCAAAAATAAAAACAGAAAATATAGAAATACATTCAACACAAATAACCATCAAAATTCCAGATCTCATAAAAAACTCTAAAAGAGCTATTTATTTATAGGCACTAAGAAACCATACCACATAGTGACCAAACAGACTCTCAGTCATTGGATTAAGTGTACCCTAAAGACAAGCGGTATTGATGTATCAGTATTCTCAGCTCACAGCACACGCCATGCTGCTACTTCTAAAGCCCACACATTAGGTGTTACAGTTGACCAGATACTTAAAACAGCAGGCTGGAGTAGCAACTCAAGAACATTTGGAAAAATTCATAACAGTTCTATAGTGAATAAGGATCAATCTGACTTAACTAGAGCAATCTTCAATTGTGATTGAAAATATTTCTTAAGACTGGCTAAACTAGCAACTCAATCTTCTAAGGAAGGATAATAAGTATTAAAGGTGTGATAATGAAACTTTAGGGATATAGAGAGTGATAAAAAAAAAATATATTTTTAGCTAAAACTGATAATTAAGAATCTATCTATATAATAATAATTAAGAAAGAGTTACCTAATGAAAACTGTGATTGTTAGTCTATAATTTTCTTTAATAAGAATAACAAGGAAGCAAAGGATATTCTGTTCTTTAAGAATTTACCTAAAAATTGGTTAAGAACTTATGTAAACCGAAAACAACTGATTGTCATGACATTAATCTATAAATTTTAATTATAATAATAAGAATACAAAAATTTATTTTGTTAAAGAAGTTAATTAAGAATATGTTTATTTAGATAACTAATTAGAACTTATGGTTCCTAAGGACAACTGTGATTGATAGTCTACAAAAATGATAATTATGATAATAAAAAATTAAGCAATTTAATTGTTATAACAGATGATTAAGAACAATTACCTATGTAACAATGGACAACTGATTGGTCTGTAAAAATATAAGATTCCATCCAAAGATAAAGATCTTACTTTCTTTAAAATATTGTCTTTTACTTCACAACTTCATCATAGTCTATGTGATAATTCCAGAACTTAACTCTCAAAGTCTACCTTGTGAAATATAATAAATTAATTTCAGGTACTAATCTTGAGGACGAGGCACAAAGTATAATTAATGATTAAACGAACTTACCCTAAGTGAAGTTCTATCATAATTATACGAAGTGCCTCGTCCGAAGAGATTAGTAACACCCTCCCAACCCTAACAATCTAACCCAAAAGCGTTCTGGAAATATCTACATAATAAATCTAACTAGCTCTGAACTAAATGAAAGCATGACAGCCGACCCAGAGCTGCCAGGAAAAAAAAAAAAAAAAAAAAAAAATGTCTCTAAAAATAGTGATCTGATGCAGCCGCTGTAGTTGACACTACCTTGTGAAATATAATAAATTAATTTCAGGTACTAATCTCTTCGGACGAGGCACTTCGTATAATTATGATAGAACTTCACTTAGGGTAAGTTCGTTTAATCATTAATTATTAGGAACCTACGTAGCTGGTTTTTCGATGGAACAACACAGCACTAGTTGACCGATTCCGCGTAAACATAGGCACTTCATTTAATTTTATGAGGGTAGGTACGCTCTCTCGTTTGTTGTCACAAACTATCATGTTTTTATGAGGAATGGAGATTCTTTAAACCCAGATTTTTTTACCTTTCAAAAAAGGCGGTCTTCAATCCGATCCGTATGTGATATTGTTGGAATTGCACAATATTTCACTTAATATAACTTGATGAACCTATTACCCAAATTGCATAAGTGTAGGTACATACAATTGTCGACAAATTTCTCGGAAACTAGAAATCGGATTACATTTTTTTTTTTTTGAAATATTATATATGTATAGGTATATCATCAAAAACACTCAACGAAACTGCTCAACGTCAAACGACACGAATGTGTAAATTTTGTTGTAATTATGTGTGTAGGTACATCGAGAGAACTTGCTCACTTTTTAACCTACTTACCAAAAAGGAGAAGGTTCTATGTTTTACTTTTTTTTTTTGTTTGTTCACCGATATCTCCGTCAATTGTGGACCGATTTTGAATTATTTTTTTTCTTTTATTGGGTATGTTTCGAAATTGGTCCGGTTTAAATTTGGTCAAGTTCTGATGAAGAACTTCGAAGATATACAACAGAACTGTTCAATAAATAACGGCATATCTTTCGGGATTGCTGCAATCGCATGTCTGTTTATTGTTTATACCATTTCATAACATACTGCCAGTACGCTCTAAAGGGGTACGCAGATATGTACAATTCGCCTTTATACACTCTTATTTTACCGGGTATGTTCAAGTTTCATAATATTCGGCATTATAGGTACCTTATTAAATTCAGATTCAAATCTTTTATTTGCAGAAAATAACAAACAACTTGCCTATTAAGTAGGTACAACTAAAAAGTAAAAAAACAAAATATCTTTTTACAAAAATATACTACCGACTTCCAAATAAGAAAACTATAAGGTGAAAGTAACTTTATTTTTGAAAGTCGGTGTCCATAACCCAAAAAATTGGTACCTTCTACCAAAAACACCGACATCCAAAAACAAAGTTAAATTTCACTTTATAGTTTTTTATTTGGAAGTCGGTATGAAGGTGCACCAATTACACGGACTTTATTCCAGTCCCTAAAAATATTTGTTTACAAAATTGGAAAGACTACTTTGATCTTCGTTCCAGGGAAAAAGGCATTTGGTATAAAACAATCCATTCACAACCCTCATATTCACCTTGGATTGATAAGTGTTCTGTTGGCAGGGCTGACTTAACCATATTATTAAGACTTCGTTCCGGACATATGCCTCTCAACAAATTCGGATTTTTAATAAAAAAGTTACCATCTCCTTTTTGCAGCATGTGTAATGAAGATGAGGACACATATCATATTTTAATGAGATGTGTCCGGAATCAATTACTGAGATCACAAATTGGTGCCCACAACATAAATTTATCCATACCTTTATCAAACAAAATTCGACAAGTAATAAATATGGTTAAGTTCGCCTTGAAGAACAGACCTAGAACCTAATTTTAATCATTTGTTTCATTGTTGCGTAAGTTAATTATAAATACTGTATTTTATTATGTATACCATACAGAGCGTCATATTCGCATTCGCGAAAAAGCTCTTTAAATTAAGATATAAAAAAAAAAAGGTGCACCAACATTTTTGACCACTGGGCAATCGACCTAATCTTGAATGTAATGTAAATCGATCATCGTGCATCGTCATGAAGGTTCGTGTGTGCAGAGTTCGAACCTCGCAGGTGTAATTAATGTTTTAATTTTTACCAATTTCGGATTCATAAGACATATTTATCTACTAAAGCTTACCATGAGTAGGTATGATTTAAAGCCAAAATATAACAAAACAAAAAAAAGCAAAATATACAAAACAAAAAAAAAGCAAAATACACAAAACAAAAAAAAAGCAAAATATAACAAAACAAAAAAAAGCAAAATAAAACAAAACAAAAAAATGCAAAATATAACAAAACAAAAAAAAAACAAAATATAACAAAACAAAAAAAAGCAAAATAATGTTGCTTTTTTAAATTAATATGTCGACGCTGTTACATACATACAGATCATCATACGTCCATATTGATATCATATGTAGCCTATACTTATACAACAAGTCCACGGACTTAACCGTCCGTACCGGTTTTCCAAATTAATACACGAACCTTGTATATCTATGACACGAACTGACGCGCTATTTAATACACAACCTGCGACATTGACTTCGACGAGAATTATTCTAGTTAGAATTATTTGAACTCACACTGGTCAACTTGCGCACACATTTAAAACATTGATTGTGAACACGAAGATTCCTACATCGCGCAGTTAAAAGTTTTCACACAACTTAGCATAGATGCCATAACCTTTCTTTGTTACTTCGGGGGTTATCACCTCGAGGGAATCTAGTCGCCTAGCTGATCAGTTGGCCAAGCCCGTCCTTACGGGTTGGGTATTTACCCCAATCCAACCCTGAAGGGTGGTGGATGAAGGCACTGACGCACAGACCAGCTGTCGCCCAAGCTGGTCTAGGTCGGCGTAGATACCGCGTTCGCTCGATTACGAGTTGGGACCAACCCCAACCCAACCCGTATCGGCGGTACCTAAATAGAAAAAACACCTAATGAGACAAAATAGATCTAAGTCTCAGATCCTGGTAACAGGACACCACCACCTACGAGGTATGAATAAAACCAATCGGCAAACTCGACTCCCTTTTTGAGTTTTATAAAATAAGTTTTGAATATGCCCGTTATTTTTTGGGGTTAGGGGTCATTTGGTCCACTATGAAACAGGGCCCAGTTGCCCTTTGTAAAAAATTATAATGATAAACTGGGCCCACATCTCTTTTGATTTGTATAAATGTTGAACATGTATAAGCATTTATAGCCAAACTACCAGGAGGCCAGAATAATGAAGAATTATTTGCGGGGCTGGAATCATTAGCGGTAAAGACTCTAAAGTACCAGGCGATTATAATCATGAGGCAGTATTACCGATTCTGGAACTTGTGTCTTCTGTGTTGGGTCGGCTGCTAGTCTAATTGGATGAAGCTGAAAAGCAGCACCTAATCTATCTTACATTCATAACACACGCTCGGTGGACTTTCGGGCTGCCGGACACTAATGCTAAATCAAGACTCCTCCGAACCTTGGAAAGCATATTACGTCGTTGGTCCCGGCCTGGTTGTCATTCCTAGATGTCGGGTTCATAGATATTGAAAATATTTCATCACGATACTTTATTTTTATCGACTGTCAAACTATGAACTCTTCATCTAGGAATGACAGCTAGGCCGGGACCAACGACGCAATAAGCTTTACAAGGGTCGGAGCAGTCTTGATTATATAAATAGAAATATATGATAGAGCATAAATGCAAAATGTGGCAAAAACGGAAAAAAAATATTCCTTTTTGAGATCTTCCGTTGCGTGCGCTGCGTAAGCGGTTAAAGTTACGCAACATTCATGTATGTAGGTTACGTAGGGTACCTACTTCTTAGTGCTCCGTTACATCAAAAACAAAACGATTCTTAGCAAACTTTAAAACCTGTGAAATCGTATTTTGGAGTTAGTTTGGAAAAAAATATAGTGACCCATTAGTGACCACTTTTATTGTTTTCTTAGGTTGTTATTTATAGTTTATTAATAAAAAGATAAAATTTATCAAAAAACCTCTAACATCAGCTAAATTGCATTTTGGAGGCAATTTCGAAAATCTAATAATAACAACCCTTATTGTTTACTTTAAATCTTGGTATTTGTGCCAAGTTTGAAGTTTATTAACCCAATAAATAAGATTCTTCCATAAAAAATTCAACACCCTCTGAATCCTCTTTTGGGTGTAGTTTCGCAAAGCGAATAATGACAATCAATAATGATAAATCATTACTTGATTAATATTTGTGCCAAGTTTCAAGAAAATTGGCCGAAGGCGCCCGAAGGAATTCGATTGTTCATACAAACTTTCAACCCTCTTTATACCCACTTAGGGGTGGCATTTCCAACATTTCTTTCATAGTGCTCACTTACGTCACTTGAGGAACTTTTTTTTAAAGGTGGGTACCATAGCTACTGCGTTCCATCGAAAAACCAGCCACCTACTATATATTGTTTTATGAGGGTAGGTTATAATAATAAGCCAAAATAAGCAGAGCTGAGTTTATCACCAGGATGTAACTACACTAGATTTATACAAAATCAAAACATAAGATCACGCACGCCTAAGATATGCTCTGAAGAAGTACGCAGATGTGTTCAGTTCACCCGCACACGTTTCACCAGTTAAGTCGGAACCACACTTACGTGTCGTGGGTGGCGTGGCGCGGGAGCCACCAATCAAACGTTCCAGCCTATGTCATAACGAAACGAGTTTTGTAGCAAATCAATTGCGTCAGACGGCGCCACGACACGACACGCCACGTAAGCGTGGTTCCGTCTTTATGGTCAAGTTCTGCGTTAATCAATATTAGAGCAATTTGGGGAGTCCTTCCACCAAAGATGTGCGAGGTGGTGCGAAAATATGTAGCGACTCCGTTCAGCTCTTAGAGCATTTTGCTCTAAGGTTCAGCTATTACTTGGAGTCGGGACACGCATTCCTCGCTCTCGACCTCGAACACATTCTTCACGGGTTAACTGCTTGATTCCCAATTTCATATCCCCGCACATGTCTCGTTGTTTGTATGTTAAAGCATCTAGCTCTGCTAGCCCTTTTGCAGGGTTCTGGAGCCGTGCCAAGTGAGGCTAGGAAAACGAGGTGATCGATTGAGGTATGCTTCGGTTTATGACAATTTCAAATCAACTTAGGAATCTAATTATGGTCAAGGACGTGGTTGCCTGGACTGGCACTAGGTACGAAGACACATGGAAGACAGCGGCATTATGATACACAGTGGAATTTCAACCCCCAGGCGATCATCTACCATCGTGCATCATCATGAAGGTCCGTGTGTGTTGTATTCGCAACCTCGCAATTGTAATTCTGTTTGCTTTTTATCACTCTCGGATTAACAGAAAAGCAAAGCCTGGCCAGAGGCTAAGAGATTAGTCTACACAGGGAAGCCCGGTTAATCATATGCCAGTCACTTTGAATGCTTGCGAGACGCCACGTAGAAAAAAAAAAAACAGAAAAACATTTTAAAACCGACAACGAGTTTAATTTGAGTAGGTATAAATATAACAAAATAAAGTAAAACTGGTAAAACTAAGAATTTGAACTCACTCTGATAAACTTCCGCACACATTCAAAACGATGTTTGTGAATACGAAGATTCCTACATCGCGCAGTTAAAGTTTTCGCACAACTTAGCATAGATACCGCAACAATTCTTTATTATTTCGGGGGTTATCATCTCGAGGGTAGCCAGTGTCGCCAAGCTGGTCTAAGTTGGCGCGTTCAGATGTACCCAACCCGTCAGGGCGGTAAATAAAACTACACCACATGGGAGTCAAAAATATCTATGTGATATCCTGGAAACAGGACACCACCACCTATGAGATACGAATAAAACCAAACGGCAAACTCGACACCCCCTTTTGATAAGGTTGCCCGGTTTTTCCCTTTGGGTACGGAACCCTAAGAAAAGAACCTATTTTTATGCATGGTAATACATGTTATTCTACCTTAGTACCTATGGTTCGTCATTATATAAAAGAAGAAACTGATTGACTGACTGACTGACTGATCGATCAACGCACAGCCAAAACCGATAGGCCTAGAAGCATGAAATTTGGCAGAAAGATTTCTCAAGTGACGTAAGTGAGCACTAAGAATTGGATTTTTGGAAATTCCACCCCAAAGGGGTTGTAAGTTTGTATGTAAATTCTTCAGTTTGTAAGTTGGATACGTAATATTTTAGATTTACGCTCTTGGTTAATAAGAAGAATTAATGCATTTATTGGTTTTCGGAAATTCCACCCCTGAGGGGGTATAATTGGGGGTTAAAATGTTGTATCTAATTTCTACAGTTTGTAAGTTGGGCACGTGAAATTTTAGATTTAAGCTTTTGGTTTATAAAAATAATTCATGTATTTATTATTTTTTGGAAATTCTACCCCTAAGGGGAGATAAAATAGGGGTTAAAAGTTAGGGTTAGGGGTTTTGTTTTCTTCGGATTCTTCTTCATGAGAATGGGTGCTACATGGGTACCTACTTAAAATTACTTTAGTTTTATCCATATTTATTGTTAGACTCGTGAGAAAGCTACGCTGTACTGTCTTCTTCATAGTATTAGATGGTGAGTGGTGTACTCGCTGTGGATCTTATTGTAAAGCCTTCATGACTGAGGTTTTGATCGAATGACCGGTGTGTCCACAGGTGTAACTGTTATTTATCCACGAGCCCTTTCAGCTCAAATTTATCGGACACGTCATTAAAGTTTCGTAAATCCTAACTTGAACCGTAGATATCTACGTTATCTAATATATAAAAATAAGTCGGTTTTCTTCCTGACGATATAACTCCAGAACGCATGAACCGATTTCAATGGTTTTGCATTCGTTGGAAAGGTCTCGGGCTCCGTGAGGTTTATAGGTAGGGTAGGGTAGGGTAGGGTATGGTAGTGTAGGGTAGGTTAGTGTAGGGTAGGGTAGTGTAGGGTAGTGTAGGGTCGGGTAGGTTAGGGTAGGGTAGGGTAGGGTAGTGTAAGGTAGTGTAGGGTCGGGTAGGGTAGGGTAGGGTAGCGTAGTGTAGGGTCGGGTAGGGTTCGGTAGGGTAGGGTAGTGTAGTGTAGGGTCGGGTAGGGTAGGGTAGGGTAGTGCAGGGTAGGGTAGGGTAGTGCAGGGTAGGGTAGGGTAGATAAATGATTGGTCTTTTTATGGCAAAAAAAAGTTTGCCGGGTCAGCTAGTCCCTTTTATTATTGATATAACAATAGCTTATTTTTGGTCGCCTTTACTAACTGCACATAATAAAGTCATCTGTACTTAGATGAATACAATACGAAATCATGCGACGAAGTCGCGGGCGGAGTGCTAGTTAGACATAATTGAAGCGATTATGTTCTTATGAGAAATGAAGATGCCACATATTTTTTGGGTTCCGTACCCAAAATAATATTGTTTTCATCCTCACTTAACCTGATATATTTCCGTCCACACGCGTTGTTTGTGAATGAATACGAAGATTCCTACATCGCGCAATAAAAGTTTTCGCGCAACTTAGTTTAAAGACCCTTCTTTGTTATTTCAGGGATTATCACCTCGAGGGTAGCCAGTGTCGCCAAGCTGCAGCCTAATTGTGTAAGTAAATTCGGCAAACGAAACAATCTGTTTCTTTCCCAAAAACACACACATAAACAAAAAAGTTCAATCTTCATTCAACTTTTTTGTGTATGTGTGTGTTTTTGGGAAAGAAACAGATTGTTTCCGTTGCCGAATTTACTTACACAATTAGGCTGCTGGTCTATGTTGGCGCATTCAGATATACCCAGCCTAGTAGGGTGGTAAATAAAACTACATCATAAGAAAGACAGAGGAGGTCATAGTATGAGATCCTGGTAACAGTACACTACCACCTACGAGGTAGGAATCCGAACGGTAAACACGAAAGACATTTTTTTTTAATATGGCCTGTATTTTTGCACGTTGGTACTATTTTTGTTATTTACGTAGATGGTTTTCTGCTAGACTCTGGCTATTATAAACTCTGCAGTACGCATTATCACTTGTGCTTATTAGCAGACAATAGAAAAACAATTGTTTCTGGGAACCACAGTTCCCTATTGCACTCTAGGGGATAATTGGAATCCCCAAAAAGTTTTATATGTGGTGTACGCTTTTACATCTGTCTCTTTGTGGTACTTGAGCTGTCAGATTGCATCAGTACCTTAATTTTACAAATCCAATTAGAAAAAGGTTAAACCTATTAGAAGTGGATTGCGGGTGTTATAATATTGCATGATAATTAAATTCCAAGATGTGAAGGAACAGCACGATGTCGTTCTTAGCGAAAAACGACAATGTTGACAAGATATTGCAACGTTGACATATGATTTTGATATTTTGCATAGCTAATAGATTATTTATTTAAGAACATTATCTCGAATACTCATACGCCTGTTCATGTTGTTTACAAGAAGATCGTGTCAAACTTCAACATTATTAAACAAAACAATGTAACACTTTGTGGTTTTGCAGTAGGTAATCACATACCGAGAGTACAGTCACTCACAGTAATAAACTGTATTTAATCCACACTGCATCTAAAGTGAAATACTAAAGTGACATTTTTTTCCAGGCATGAAGCAGAATATAAATAAAAAACCCATCAAAAACACAAAAAAACAAAACTATCAAAATCAATTTTCACAGTACAGACGGTGCTAATTGTCCCAAATTTTCGACTGCCCACATTTCTTGAATAATGCATAGTTATAATAGCCAAACTCTCCTCCCATTCTATGTCTCTTCGAGGAATAAATACGTGGCATAATGTTTTCCTTTTTGTATGTGTAGGTCTTGGTACTAATGTATTGTTTACACAATTATTTAACATAGAATCGTGCTTGTATACTCTGAAAGGGTACCCCGTGGTGGACGGTTCACCCACGTAACCCACGATTGACCAGTGAAAGTTAAGTTAAGCTTGGCTAGGAAAACAAAGTGATTGATTTTACAATGTCCAAAGTCAAAACCACTTAGTTATGATCTATGGTCAAAGACGTGGTCACTTGGACTGGACTTAGACTAGGTACGAAGGAATTACTGTCCAATTTCGACCTCCGGTCGATCTACCTCTATTCTTGAATGTAATGCATCATTGACCATCGTGCATCGTCATGAAGGTCAATGAGCGTCGAGTTCGAAACCCCACAATTGTAATTCTTTTTTTTTAAGATGTTTTTTAAAGGTTACAACGATTATAATTTGAGGTTAAAATAAAAAATAAAAACAAAAAATAAAAAAATATGTAATCAGAATTTGATCTTATACTGGTCAACTTGCGCACACATTCAAAACATTGTTTGTGAATAAGTAGATTCCTGCATCGCGCAGTTAAAGTTTTCGTACAAATTAGAATAGACACCGTAACCCTTCTTTGTTACTTCGGGGGTTATCACCTCGAGGTTAACCAGTGTCGCCAAGCTGGTCTAAGTTGGCGCAATCAGATGTACCCAACCCGTAAGGGCGGTAAGTAAACGACACAAGTGGAGACGAAAGAGATCATCAAAGTCTGAGATCCTGGTAACAGGACAACCACCACCTATGAGGTTACGATTAAAACCAAACGGCAAACTCGAACCCTCCCCCTTTTTATTTATTAAAACTTCATGCAGCATATAGGTACATAAGCAGACTTAATGCCTGAGGCATTCTCTACCAGTCAACAAAGCGTGGTGGAGAGATAACATGGCAGGTGCATAAAAAAATAATAAAGTAAAATGGGTACAACAGTAGATGTATAAAACTAAATTAAACAAACATATATATTTACTATTATAAATACCAATATATATATATATATATCTAAACAAATATATCAAGTAATAGAAAGGCGTTTAATTGAGACGACTCTGCTAATTGTGTAGAAAATAATGCCCCAACTCCGCTTAAATACATACTGACTGGTGGCCTTCCTGATATCGAGAGGAAGCGCATTCCAGAGAAGAATGGACTGAATGTTAAAGGAAGAATCAGGAAGAATGAATAAAATCAGAAGTATGAGACGGACAAAGCAAGAGAAGATTGTTAGATGAACGCAGATTCCTAGCGTGTGAAGTACACAGGATATTGAAAGTGAGGTATGAGATAAGAAGGAGGTGTGGGAGAGTTGAGAAGAGAGAAAAGCGTGGTCATAGCCCGCAAATTTCTCCTCTGCCGAATTGGCATCCATTTGAGCTCAGATCTGCAGCTCGACACATGTGGTAATATTTCCGGAGGTTAAATATGAACCGGATGCAGTTGTTTAGGAGTCTATCCAGCTTATCCAGGAATTCCGGATTCAGGTCAAGTAGCACACGTCACCATAGTCGATTAAAGTCTGCACAAGCATAGTCATCGTGTTTGCAGGCAGAAAGTTTCTCAGACGATACAGGCAACGCAAGGTCCCGCTGACTCTTTGACTGACACTAGAAACCTGACTTTCCCAGCTAAGCTTCGAGTCAAGATGTTGACAGATCTTTTACACTGGGGCTGATGGGGATTCCAGTTCTTTTTCTTTTTTTTTTATATTATGTTTTTTTTTGCACGGTACCTATTAATATTTTTATTATTAGGTACGTATGCAGCTGGTTTTTCGACGGAACAACATAGACCTAGCTGGGCGATGATACATAAACATAGGCATTTCATTTTATGAGGATAGGTAGGTACCTTGTTGACAACTAATTTTAATTTTATGAGGGTAGGTAGGTACCTTGTTGACAACTAATTAACCAGCTTTTCTTCGTCCAGATGTATCTTTGTTCATGATTGTTGTTAATCTACCTTCATTAATTGATATCTCACTCAATACGACAGCAAAATAAAATTCAGGTACTTTCGACATATTGTTTTTACCCGACTGCCGAAGGAGGGTAATGTGTTTATCAGTCTATGTATGTATGTTTGTTCCTTTGTGCCGTTCTAGAGACCAATCGCGTTGGTCGATTTTGATGATTCTTACGTCAATCGATTCGTCTTAAAGTCTTAACCCTGCGAGTGTCACATGGCCACATTAAAATTGGAAAATAGAAATATGGCGGATTTTCGGCGCCAACTTATTCGGTTTTTCTTCCTAACCCATCGTGGGGGTATCAAGGTTTTAAGAGGTGATTTCAAAAAAAATATAACACTTCGGTATATGTTTAAATGTATTAAATTCTTAAAAACAAAAAAATACTAAAAAGTTATAAATAAAAATTTATTTAAAAAAATCAAAAACCCGACTGCAACTAAAAAGACGTAGACAAGAAGAAAATCATGCTGTACAGTCGGAGGATATATCTGGTTTGGGCGGGAAACACACAATCTCACACACCTGTGTATCTGTAACCTATGTACCTAAGAATTTGAATCTGAAAAATCAGTCCTAAATTCTATAAATCCACGGCATTACGTCTTCCCCGCATGCGGTCATTAGCATCTTGATCAGCCAGCTCGCGAATATGTATCTATCCTCCGACTGCAAAGCATGATTTTCTTCTTGTTTATTAACTTTTATTTCGTATAATATGCAGCCTGTGTCACCTGGCCCATAATAACAAATTGATTGACACCTCAAATTCAGTTGAAGCGCTGCGGTACAACGTTCCTATACATTTACAATTACATGATCTGCTAAAATTGTAACCATTCCTTTTGGCGTTTCCGCAGCCGGAAAAATGTATTACCGTGTAAAAATATACACTTCAAAAAAGGTCAAAATCTAAACTACATACCCTTTAGTGCCGTAAAACGGTAACTTTCTAAACCATACTCCTTAGTAACGGCTAGGTTAAAAAATTGAAAAAAAAATTATTTATTATTGATTCATGTACATAATTTTGAACACAAGGTTTTTTCGTGTAACTAATAGATTTGCTTTAAAAAAATAATTAACAACACGATATATTTTCGCAACTTTTGGAAACTGCTCCAAAACGAATTGGATGATTAAAAATATTTGTACACAGAAAAATTTATGGCTGGAATTTCTTCATAACTAACATAGCATATGTAATATTTTTCAAACAAAACTGTACAAAAGGAGGTTCAGTATTGATATTTTGGGGCGTATATAGCGCCTTAAATCAAAAAATGCCAAAAGGGGAGTCGATTTTAGCGTAGGTACCTTAACTTATTATTTTAGTTCCTCATAGGTGATCCAAACTTACCCAATTACCAGGCTCTCAGGCTCAAGAATTACTTCTTGAGTATTTCTTGCGCATGGGCAATTTACCGGCCCTTACGGGTTGGGTACATCTTAAATGCTCGCCAACTTAGACCAGCTTGGCAACTACTGGCTACCCTCGAGGAGAAGACCCCGAAGTAAAAATGAAGGGTTACTGTATCTGTTCTAAGTTGTGCGAAAACTTCAACTGCGCGATGTAGGAATCTTCGTATTCGGCTTGAATGTGTGCGCAAGTGTGAGTTCAAACTCTAATTAGAATTATTTTTTTACTTATTTTGTTTATTTTTTAATCTTAAATTATGCTCGTTGTAAACCTTAAATGTTTTACTATAAATCCGAAAGAAACAAAAATGCAAAAATACATTACAATTACCTACGGGGTTTCGAACTCGACATACACGACCTTCCGCTGGTTGTGAAACGCACGGGACCAGTCAATGTGGCGACGCTTGGGGGAGGCCTATGTCCAGCAGTGGACGTCTTTCGGCTGATATGATGATGATGATACACGACCTTCACAACGATGCGCGATAGTCGATGAAGGTAGGTTAGGTACATTCAAACCAGTTGAAATCGAAACAAATTAATTGTAAAACAATATTAAAATAAAATTATTCAAAGTTGCGTAGGTAGCAGCACAAAGTAATATATGTATGCGGCGCCACGCCTCAGTCAGAGAGGCCACTACGAACAAAGCGCCATTTTGCACGCACCAATTGACATTACAATTTTACAGGAATTCTTGGGCAATATTGGACAGAGCTTAGTCTCGGCTGTCACGAGTGCTTTGTGCTTGCGTTTGTCACGTCATTCATAAAGTACCGTAACGTAGTTACCTGTTGCATTTGCTGGTTTACCTTTATTAATTGTTACAGACCGAATATACTTTAAATTCATTCTTTTAATTCGCTTTTTCATTAATTTTTTACCGATTTGCCAAAAAGGATGTGGTTCTAGGTTTGGGTTTTTTTTTGGTTTTGGTTTTTTTTCACTGATTACTCCGTTAATTATGAACCGATTTTGAAAATTCATTTTTTGCTTGAAAGGGTATATTCTCGAGGTGGTCCCATTGTCACCAAGTCAGGATCTGATGAGGGAATCTCATGGTAATCGAGGGAACTTCTCAAATTTTATTGGCATACATACAGCGATTTTAATCAACATGGCCAGTATTTGCATTCAGAAAGTATCATTTGGTGAACTGGAACTTCTCAATGTTAAGTTTGTTTTGGGTATAAGATATCCCGACTTGTTAAATGACTGTGATGAAGCAAATTAAAATAAATGGTTCTGATGAAAATGGTAACATCGAACTGCTCTGGTGATAAAGCCGGTAGGTAGGCACCGGTACTCCGTAATAAAACATTGTATCCCAGTCGTTTTTAGACTTGTTGGAATGGTTATGAGAAGCCCACTTGCTAAATTATTTTCATGGTAATATAAGGTACCGAACTAAAAAGATAAAAAAAAAACTTTTTGATAAAAAGTCACTGCTTTTTTCTATCTAAAAACCAGCCACGTAGGTACCCTAATAATTTAAATAGTGTTATCGTAAAATAACACAGGTCATGTTCACTACTTTATTTAGAGTACCAACTTAAAAAATGGGGTCGAGTTTTCTGTTAGTTTTATTCATACCTCGTAGGTGGTGGTATCCTGTTACCAGGATCTGAGTATTGGGTAACTCCTGAGTATCCACAGTGGCTGTTTCATTTACCGCCCTTACGGGTTGGGTACATCTCAATGCGCCAACTTAGACCAGCTTGGCGACACTGGCTACCCTCGAGATGATAACCCCCGAAGTAACAAAGAAGGGTTACGGTGTCTATGCTAAGTTGTGCGAAAACTTAAACTGCGCGATGTAGGAATCTTCATATTCACAAACAACGTTTTGAATATGGGCGCAATTTGATCAGTCTGAGTTCAAATTTTTGTTATAATTAAGTATTTTTGTTATATTTTAGTCTCAAATTAGCTCATTTAGCATTTATTATTTTTAGCTCATTTTTTTCTTAAATCATATGTGGAAGTACAATACGGAGTTTAGAACTTGGCACACAAAGTAGTTATGCCCGAAAAAATCGACCCAATTACATGGAACTTGGCCATAACTACTGGTAAAACGTGGGTGAACCGTACCCACCTGCGTACCCCTTTAGAGCATACAGGCGTGATTCTATTTTAAAGAATTGTGTAAAAAATACATAAGTACTACACAAAAAAAAAAAAAAAAACCCGACAAAAAAACGTCGGTGCTCCATGGACCAATTGAAATTTGACCAATTGGTCTATGGGGAAAATTACATGTTTCCATCGTCCAATTATCAACTGGGCTATGGAGAATTGAGAAATGATCCGCTGCCCAGTTTAATAGTATAGTAAAGCCTTGTCCACAAGTATTTAAAAAAAATGTCAAGATCAATTTTTGAAACAATAATCATTTACTGAATAATCCCGACATAACAATTCATTTGTACAAAGATTACAATACAAATCAATGTGAACATCTATCTCATTGAGTCCGTTGGGATCCTAGAATTGGCGACAACAGTCTTCGCAATACCCTCATCCCGAAGACATACTGTCATTTGGCAACCAATTGACACCATACTTAATGACAAAATTTTCGGTGAAGTGGCCATTTCAAACAGTTTACATATTTTTTAAGAGAACCAGGGTTACCGACATAGCCTGAAGAATTGCCAAACTTAAGTAGCAGTGGGCAGAGCAGATTGCTCGCAGAACGGATGGCCGATTAAATAGAAAGGTTCTGGAGTGACGACCGCGAACCGGAAGACGTTGCATTGGATGGATGCGAGACCCACGGGACTGATCAAATGGCGACGCTTGAGTGAGGCCTATGTCCAGCTGTGGACGTCTTCCGGCTGATATGATGATGATGACATGCTTTTCTATCTTTTCATTGAAGATTCTATTTAAATTAACTATAATTAACGAACAGTATATTGTATTTATTTACGACGGTCGAATCAACTATTATTACCTTTTTTTTTTTTATCGTTCGAATATGTCGCTTAATGACCTAATTGAGAAAAAAAAAGATAAAGTTTTTTTTTTTATTATTATTATTTATTTATAATATTTTTCAATTCAGTTTGATGTGACCCAAAAAATATAACAAAGGCTTCTTTGAACCCAAAGTATAAGCAAATGGTGTGAACTCGGGGTTATAATGTTATAATGGAACATAGTTTTGGTTTACGTCCAGTGTTCTCCATAGCCCAGTTGGTAATTGGACGATGGAAACATGTCATTTTCCCCATAGACCAATTGGTCAAATTTGAATTGGTCTACGGAGCACCGACGCAAAAAAAAGGAAACAAGAAAAAATCATGCTCTGCTGACGGAGGATACTTCTGGTTTTGGTCAGCCAGCTCGCGAATATGTATCCTCCGACTGCACAGCATGATTTTTTTCTTGTTTACGTCTTTTTAGTTCGCTTTTTAAGCAGTCGGGTTTTTTTGTTTTTCTTTTTTTTTTTTTTTTTTTTTTTGATAGGCTCGCGCTGATGGTAAGCGATGATGTGGTCGACGATGTAGCACGCTTACCATACAGACTCTGGCAGGTAATTTTACTCCTTAGCTATACGCATAATAAAAGTATTCCTAAAACGTTTTTTAAAAGTAAAAAAAAAAAAAAAAACTGAAAATAAAAAAGTAAATAAAAAAATCAAAAAACCCGACTACTTAAAAACCCAAATAAAAAGGCGTAAATAAGAAGAAAATCATGCTTTGCATTCGCAGGATACATCTGGTTATGGTCAGCCAGCCCGCGAATATGTATCCTCCGACTGCACAGCATGATTTTCTTCTTATTCATGTCTTTTAATTAATTGTTAAAAACTTGGTTGATGGTTTTTTAGGGTTCCGTACCCAAAGGGTAAAAACGGGACCCTATTACTAAGACTCCGCGGTCCGTCTGTCTGTCTGTCTGTCTGTCTGTCTGTCACCAGGCTGTATCTCAAGAACCGTGATAGCTAGACAGTTGAAATTTTCATAGATGATGTATTTCTGTTGCCGCTATAACAACAAATACTAAAAACAGAATAAAATAAATATTTGAGTGGGGCTCCCATACAATAAACGTGATTTTTTTGCCGTTTTTTACGATAATGGTACGGAACCCTTCGTGCGCGAGTCTAACTCGCACTTGGCCGGTTTTTTAAATTAATTGTTAAAACCGTACATAAACATACAACATTATTATTAGGTAGTAGGTATAAGCAAAAGTTACAGTTATTACATGAGATTCAAATAATGATGAAGCGAAGGTAGAATAACAATAATCACAAACAAAGCAAGTCAAAGTACCCTCATAACTATAATTTATTTTTTAACGATTGATGAGAACTACGTTGTGTAATTAGATAGATACTGGTAGGTACTTAGACAGTTATGTGTAGCATCACATCACCTAATCTGATCGATGTTCCTAAACTGCCGAATGACATTAAATATATAAAGTCTGTCCCTGTTTTAATCAACCCAGGTGACCGTAAAGTTGATTTGTTTGTACCATCTATAGCCAGTGGCGTATTTAAAATTTGGCGCCTCGGGCTATTTGGGATTTGCCGGCCCATATTTATACATTACAAAAAAAACACTCTTCCTTGGTGGCGGTCTTCTTCTTCTTCATTATGGGCATTTATAATGCAAGCAAGCTCGAAAATCTTTGCTGCTTCAAATAAGAGACAAATATAGAAGTTTGTTTATCGACCATAGATAAAAGACGGAGAACTAAGAATGAAAGAGTGAGCGAAGCGATCTAGATATTTTTTAGCAACCCGCCCTAAGAAAAAATATCGTATAACGCTTGTTACTACGGCAGCCGCTTCACGGTTTGCGCCGCCCCTCGCAGCCTGCAGCCCCGGGCCATGGCCCTCTTGGCTAAGGGTAAATACGCCACTGTCTATAGCTTGAACAAACCTCGGGCTATCAGCGCCGCTGTTTAACCGTTTGATGAATTAAAGCCACTCTTGCATTGATACCTTCGCTTCGCCAGAACATTGGCTCAATTTGAAAAACATATTTTTCAACAAATCTTTTTTTTTTTTTTAACTTTGCCCCACTAGGAATTTCTTCCTGTATCGTGGGTGTGTTTACAAACATATAAACTGACATACACTAACACCCAGAGCCGGAACAACTCTCTGTAGGTCATACAAATATTTGTTCCGTGCGGGAACTCTAGGATTGATAAAGTTCTATTCCATTATTAATTACTTAATTTTCTTGTATTAATTTATTTTGTTTTATTTTTTATTATCTATTTAATTAATTTATAAAAATACGCAAACTATATAAGTGCTGTATATGTCATGTAACAAGTGATTAATCAGTGCACTTTGTATAATGCCCGGGCATTATGAATCTCGCAAGTCAAATCGGTCAATGTAATGAATACTGATATATTTATCACATTGTCTGGTCATTATGAATATTGCTACGTAACGGTTGGGCAATTCAATAATTACGGCCAATGAATTAGTACAAGAGCGAGCGAAGCGAACTCGGGTGCATGGCACCCAGACACGGACAAGTCATCTCCTTCATGTTAGGTTATTTTAGGCCCTACAGACAGAAAAAGGTGATTAAAAAATCACAGCTTTTTATTACCCGGCCCAATAAGAGATATGGATATTATTCAGAAAGCCCGTTCAATTTAATTATATCAATAGTTTTTAGCATATTGCCTACGCATATTGGGAATTTTTCAAATTGTCTGGGCATTATTGTAATTTCCGAAGTTGCCGAGTTGCCAATGTACATTTATAAGTAATGCCGTCACTTGGTCCATAACATATGCACACAATACATAACAAAGTTCGCTGCTATCATTACAAACAAATGTTTTTGATTAATTTGCTGCCAATATTTACCAATTCGTTGGAGTGCCGTAATAATAAATGAACAACTCATTGGATCCTGTCCCGATGTCGGTGGACTACTATATTTTTATTTTAAATCTTTATTTTATTATTTAGCAAATGTTCTAAAGTGTAAAAAGTATGTAAATAAAGTGATTAAAGGAATATGATAAACAGGTCATATTCAAAACTTATTTTGAAAAACTTAAAAAGTTGGGGTCAAGTTTGCCGTTTGTTTTTTTTTTCGGTTTTATTCATACCTCGTAGGTGGTGGTGACCTGTTACCAGGATCTCACACTAAGCTCATTTTGTCTTTCATGTGGTGTAGTTCTATTTACCGCCCTGACGGGTTGGGTACTTCTGAATGCGCCAACTTAGACCAGCTTGGCGACACTGGTTACCCTCGAGGTGACAACCCCCGAAGTATGAAAGAAGGGTAACGGTATCTATGCTTAGTTGTGCGAAAACTTCACTTGCGCGATGTAGGAATCTTCATATTCGCAAACAACGTTTTCATAAATCACTAGATTTCGCTGTGTTGTTTCATATTCTATACTAATAAATTACTTATGATTTTGAATAATAACGTGTAGAAGTAACATAAAAGTTAAATTCTGAAACCCGACATGACTATGCAAAAATTTCGATTTACATTTAGAGCTTCCAATATGGCACTAGTATTATTTATAACGCTGAAAAGTACCTCTTAAAGTAGATAACATTGATATTTTGTCTTTTTTATAGTCTATAGGCTTGCGCTTGACCACTATCTCACCTCGAGGTAAACGATTATGTGGTCGACGGTGAATTATTTTAAAGACCCCTAGATTGTAGCTATCGGGAAACACAGACTCAGGCAGGGAATTCCACTCCTTAGCTTTACCACAGAATAATTAATAATATAGCTGTAGATACGCGTAATAAAGGTGTTCCCAAAACGTTTTGTGCGTGGGGATGTCCACTATGTACCGACGGTGCATGGCCGTACGTCTGGTAGTCCGATGATGACACGGGCTAGGCGGAATTAGATCATGCAATTCTATCGCACACTCCCCGAAATGTAACCGATAAAACCTTCAAGCTAGCAACTCGGCGACGATGTTATGTATGTTGTTGTTGAACAGTAGGTACTCCTTGCGCTTGATACAAATTGAGCAGCTGTTCCGGCGTGAAGTACCTTCTAATCTTTGCAAGTATCCCCAACTTTTTGGCAGCCAGTTGAGTTTTTACCCTGAATGGATGTCTCTTTAAATTTTTAATAAATATTAAAAGTATAATATTTTATTTTTGAACGCCGAATTTCCTCCTTTCTCATGATAGCCTAATCAATATGGAAGCTTTCTCGACCATAAATTAACGCAAAATTAATGTGAAAACTTGTCAAGCACGCGTTATCTGCTGTGATTGGTTGAATTCATTTTCAACAGCCAATAACCGGCGATTATTCGTCGATTACGTTAACAGCGATAATCGAGTTTTGAGAAATCGAGGGTCAGACACCCCTACATTTTTAATGTAGCGTCCGTCACATTGTTTTTTAACGAATAATATTTAATATCGAATCAATTGACGACACCTCATTGAAAATCGTCGCAGTAAATTAGGCGCTGCGTCGGAACAAACGTAAATACCTAATTGCATGATTTATACATAATAAATATACCTACAGTTTGCTAAAAAAACACAATTCATTTTGACTTTTCCGTAGTTGGGTAAAAAAATAATTATCTCGCAAAAATAGATCATATGAAAACTTTTGGGTCATCAATTAGAAACTTAAAAAGGAGGGGGTCGATTTTAGCATACCTATGGTACTTCAAAGGCTAATCGTTCCTCATAGGAACTTAGGAACCTCTTAGGTGGAATTTTGTCCTGGACCAGGATCTGAGAACCCATTGGCTAATCGTTCCTTAAAGGAACATAGGAACCTCATGGGTGGAATGTGTCCTTTACCAGGCACTGAGACCATGTTCTAGCTGAATATTACTTGCTCATGGGCATTTTACCTCCCTTACGGGTTGGGTACATCGGAATGATAGCCGAATTAGACCAGCTTGGCAACTACTGGTTACCCTCGAGGCGATGACCCCAAAGTAATAAAGAAGGGTTACTGTATCTATGCTCAGTTGTACGAAAACTTTAACTGCGCGATGTAGGAATCTTCATATTTACAAAGATTTACAAACAATGGTTTGAATGTGTGCGCAAGGTGGCCAGTGTGAGTTGAAATTCTAGTTATAAATTATAAATTTTTGTTCACGAGAGGTGTTGTAACAATATTTGTTACGTTTTGTCGGGGGCGGAACACCCACAGTGTCGGTGACCCTGTGACGAACCGCACATAAATAGAATAACAATAATTAATAAACAGCTGGCAGGTTACTACCCTCATAAAATAAAATTATACTCCTTGTCATCTTTAAAATGTCTTTCTTTCAACAGTGAAAGGTATTCCACGTACTGGAAGGAGTGTTGGTCGTCATGCAGCAAGATGCTACTGACTACATTATTGCCATTGCGAGTATACCTATCTAGATGAGGTGGGCAAAGGAGTGTGCAGATTGGCATGACAAATGAAAGCGAAGTCGGGTTCTCAAGGTGCCGGCAGATACTCATGTGACCGCGTCCTCATGACAAGAAGAATAATGGTGACTGCACATCGCGTCCGCAATTTAAAGGCGCCCGTCCCCCGGCTATAACTTTCAGGGTTTATTTAGCTATCAACTAGATTGGTAAACTATTTTTCTACTGTTTCGGAAATCGCCGTAACTCATGGAGATCTATTAAAGTTGTATAACAACGAAACCAAAACATAAAGCGTGCATTTTGATTCCCATAATCAAACAGCGTTAACTTCGATGCAATTCACAACATGCTTCTGTACGTCGACAAACAAAGTGATGGCGTTTCTTGTGCGTTATTACACTACCGAAAGTGATAAAAATGTAAATCAAAAAATCAAAAAACCCGACTGCTTCAAAACCGAACTAAAAAGTCGTAAACAAGGCAAAAATCATGCTGTGTGTGTGTGCAAATTATACTATAAAGAATCATTCACATAAAAGGAAATTTCAACAAAAATTTACCTACAGATATTTTATACGACGAAATTCCTAGTGTAGGACAAATGAAAAATAAAAACAAAATAAAGCATAAACTAGTTGCGCCTAAATCGGTTGCAAACGAGTTTTTTCAAAAACAAAACACCTACAAATTTTTGCAGTGGGCTCTCTTATAACAGTGATAAACTCAGCTGGCTCATTCAGTCCAGTAAGGTACCTACCCTCATACAATCAAATGTACTGCCCATGTTTATGTGGCATTGCTCAGCGGTTCACCCTTGTTTGGTATAACAACGTTTTGTCGAAAATCACTTTGGCTAATTTTAGTTACAATAAAGTCATTTCGTATAATTATTCATTTGACCGAATAATTAATTGGTAGATTTTTATTTAGCATATTTATTTGTTTGAAATAATGTCATTTGACCGAATTTTCAAATGCACTAATTTTACACGAAATCGGTTAGCACGGCGTTTTGCTCGGGGTACCCGCCTTAAGCAACAAAGTCGTTTTAAGGCGATTATCACACTGCCACGCATCACGCTGCATGTTGCGTGAAAACGCACCTACGCGCGTACTTGCGTGCGTTTTTTCTATACAAACGGAGACACGCAAGTACGCGCGTAGGTGCGTTTAGGTGCGTTTTCATGCGTTTTCACGCAACATGCAGCGTGGTGCGTGGCAGTGTGTTAACCGCCTAAGGGAGGGAGGGCAACGAAACAAAGTCGACGGAGCCCCGCCGCGCGGGGCTCCTATTTCTGTCTGCAGGGTCTAAAGTGACCTAACATGAAGGAGATGACGGGCGCTCAGTTCGCTCGCTTTGCTCGCTCACTTCAGCTCCCGTCATCTCCTTCGAACCTAACCTATCCGTGTCGGGGTGTCCTAAGCTCCCGAGCTCGCTTCGCTCGCTCTTGGGGTTATTCTCGGTTTTTTAAATACATGTTACACCACCTGAACATTACATCAAATGAACATTATACCTTTTGATCAATAGCGCAAATGTTGTTATCGCAAATAAATATTCGATGAAATGAAAATTATGTTAATCGATATTTACAAAGTGATGATTTTCTTAAACGTTGTTCGATTTAGTTATATTATATCAAACGTTGTTCTATCAAACAAGGGTGAATCTTGCTCAGCTAGCGCTGTGTTGTTCCATCGGAAAACCAGCAACGTATACACCTAATAATAAAAATAGTAATACCGAGCAAAAAATACAGGTCAAACGCAACAACTTATTTTCAAAACCAATAACAAAAAGGGGTGGGTCGAGTTTGCCGTTTGGTTTTATTCATACCTCGTAGGTGGTGGTGGATCCTGTGTTACCAGGATCTCAGACTTAGATCTCTCTTTTGTCTCCACGGGTGTTGTTTTATTACCGCCCTTACGGGTTGGGTACATCTGAATGCGCCAACTTAGACCAGCTTGGCGAAACTGGTTACCCTCGAGATGATAACCCCCGAAGTAACAAAGAAGGGTTACGGTATCTATGCTAATTTGTGCGAAAACTTTAACTGCGCGATGTAGGAATCTTCGTTTTCACAAACATCGTTTTGAATGTGTGCGCAAGTTGAACAAATTCTAGTTAGAATTTAGTATTTTTTTGATTTTATTATATTTTAGCCTCAAATTATCCGCGTTGTAAGCTTTAAACTGTCATCTATAAAACCGAAAGTGGTAAAAATGCAAAAATAATTACAGTCGCTGGGTTTCGACCTCATGCGGTACACACGGACCCTCATGTGTTTGTATTTTAACCTCAAAGCCTACTGTAATAAACATGAAAGTTTGTGAGAATGGATGGATGGATGTTTTATACTCTTTCACGCAAAAACTACTAATCAGATTTTGATGAAACTTTTAGAAATATAGCTTATACAATTTAGAAATATATAATAACATATTTATGCTATAATTTATAAAGATATTAGGAGACATACCACACGGGCGGCAGCTAGTTATACTTATAAATAACCCTCGATCATAAAATGTTTTTCTATTAATCCGAAATTGGTTAAAATGCAAAAATATTTACAGTCGCTGGGTTTTGAACTCGGTATCTACACACGGACCCTCGTGTGTTTGTATTTTAACCTCAAATCCTACTATAATATAATAAAAATGAATGTTCGTGTGAAAAAGGATGGATGGTTTTTAACTCTTCCACGCAAAAACTACCGATCAGATTTTGATGAAACTTTTAGAAATATTGCTTATACATCAGAATAACACATTTATGCTAAAATTTATAAAGATATTGGGAAAAGTACTAATACCACGCAGGCGGAGCCACGGGCGGCAGCTAGTTATACTTATAATTAAGCACGAATATAATCGTCGATTACAAAATGCAGGCCCGCCGCCGCCATCTATTGGAACGCCCGTGTGCAATACTGAATATACCGCCCCTGTTTATCTACGACTACCCACGCTGAGCTTGTCAGAAAGGCAGTTTATTGTTGGCTTATATGGGTTCGATAAAAGAAAAGAATAATGAAGAATAGTATATTAGGCAACTAGTGAATAAAAGACGGATTTAAAGCGAGGGCCATAGATGAATCACGAGCATAGCGAGTGATTCAAGTGTTAGAATCATGAGCGACGCGAGTGATTCATGGCCCTCGATATAAATCCGTTTTATTCAAGAGTTGCATACTAAATTTTATACCATGACTACGAGACAAAGAAAGAGTTAAGTAATATTAATAAATACTAAATAAATGGTTTATTTCCTTCAACATTTACAAAAAATGTGAAACCCTGACCCCTGAGCTAGGTAACAGCACCTGTGTTTCAGGGGCCAGTGACGACCTCCGTTACGTTACATAATTATAATTAATTAAACACCATTGCAATTAATATTAGAATTACAATCCAAATAAGTATTCAATAAATATCCTAGACTAAAATCAAAATCATTAATAAAAGCCTAAATATAAACAAACTCAAAATTAAATTCGAACTAGGAGTTTGAAAGTGGAGGAGTATTCTCTGCACAAGAAGTTTGTGTCGAGTATTTTTTGTGCAAGGAGGCGCAAGGAGGTTATATAGCATTGAGATGAAGGTCCATTATATTAGTGTGTTCTAAATTCAAACACCAAAACAGTGATTAAAAGTGCTTTTTATTCACTGTTTTCCGTGAATAAAATAAGCTTTTTAGAGGGGGAATGGTACGTAAATATTTACTTTTGTTTACTTAAGTGTAAAACCGTATATATTGTTATCTACAGAAAACGAACTCTTCTCGCCTTTATATTTGCGAAATGTGCTATCAATTTTCTTGTATCCAAGCTGTCTAAAACTCCATGTACAATTGAAACTATAGCTATATTACTTAACCTTTTTTGGAGCATTGTTGATATTAAATCGTATTTGATAATTTTTAACTTTGAAAAGGTCCTTTCACCAAATGCAACTAAAACCGGCAATATAAGTAACTAGCTGACCCCCGCGGTTTTGCTCCCGTCAAAATTATAGCCTATGTTACTCGGGAATAATGTAGCTTTCCATAGGTGAAAGAATTTCTAAAACCGGTCCAGTAGTTTCGGAGCCTATTCGGTACAAACAAACAAATAAACAAACAAACAAAAAAATCTTTCCTCTTTATAATATTGGTATAGATATTCTAAGCGTTATTGCTGTGTTCGGAAACGTTGAAATCAAGTCAAAAGAAAGACAAAAAAGAAAAAAAGATAAAAGATATTGCAACAGGGTTTGTGGATCATTAGACTGATTTTCTGGCAAATGCAACTTTAAAACATTGAGTTCATTGAACAAATCAATACCATCAATGTCTGTTTTACTACTTGAAACATCTATAAGCTTCAGATGTAAATCTTTACAATGTTTCAATAATTTATCATTGAAGTAATTAAATAAGTTATTGCTGAAAAAGCCGTCGCTAAATGTTTTTAACTCCTCGAATCTATCCTTTAAAGAAGTTAATGTCTGACCTAGAATTAAAAAAACTCTACTTTGTATTTGATTTTGGGGTCTAGTAAAACTTCATCACTATGTTCATATTGAAATTGTGTTGGTTTTCTTCTTGTACGATTCGTATTTATTGGTGGGAAATGTGCTTCTACGTTGAGTTCATGAGCCACATTGGTAGCTGTGTAGCCATGCATGGTTTCAAAACTCACTTCACCGTTGTCATGGGAGACTTCAACGCGAAACTAGGCAAACGAGATGAGGATGAACTGCAAGTGGGGCAATTTGGAGTTGGATGTCGGAACCACCGGGGTCACCTACTGGCCAGTTTTATGGAGAAGGAGGGCCTCTACATGATGAACTCCTTGTTCAGAAAGCGTGAGCATAGGAAGTGGACCTGGCAAAGCCCCGATGGTACAACTAAAAACGAGATTGACTTCATCATGTCAACCAAGAAGCAAATGTTCAATGATGTCTCTGTGATCAATTCGGGAGCGATCACCGCATGGTAAGAGGCACATTGAACATTCATATCAAGCTTGAAAGGTCTCGACTGATGAAGTCTACGCTCCGTCCAGCACAGATCCAGATCCAAAACCCCGAGAGCTTTCAGCTCGAACTCCAGAATCGTTTCGAGTGCCTAGGGAGCTCCGTGGACGAATACAGCGATGGGTTCGTGGAAGCTGTCCATACGGTCGGGTCTAAGTTTTTCAAGACCCACCGTACAGATATAAACAAAAAGCTCTCTGATCCTACTCTCAAGCTCATGAAAGAGAGGCGTGAGATGATCCTGCAGTCTTCAGACGATGCGTTGAAATACCGGCAGCTTAATAGACGGATTTCAAAGTCCTTGAAAAGCGACCTCCGCCGCTTTAATACTGAGCGTATTAAAGACGCGATTGAGCGGAATAAGGGCTCCAAGGTCTTTGCAAGAGATCTGTCTATTAGGCTGAGCCAGCTCACGAAACTGAAGACCGACGATGGCAGGATCGTATCCGCCAAACCGGAGCTTCTGAGGGAGAACGAGAAATTCTATGGGCAGTTGTACACGTCAACCAGTAAACCCGTCGCGAATCTAGTAAAAGACCCTAGAGCTAGATTGACCCGTCACTATACCGAAGACATTCCAGACGTCAGCCTGTACGAGATTAGGATGGCTCTTAAACAGCTTAAGAACAACAAGGCACCAGGTGATGACGGCTTTACGGCCGAACTCCCAGGCGGGTGGATATATATATATATATATATAATCTGAATAGACGACCAAATAAAATAATACGTACAAAAGTGTGCCGTTCATACAAATAAACAACTTTTTAATTTTATTGGGTACAAATTAATATTTGACCCACGACCATAGACTTAAGCACACTTTATTTTTCTTTGTTTGTTTGATAACATAGTTAATGTTTGTTAGAAAGATATAATTATTGTGAAAATTTTAATAATTACTTAAAAATTGGCTTGGACCCTGTTCCCGGTACCGGTGGCCCCTATTTTTTATATTTTAAATGTTTTTTGAGAGTAAAATAAATTTATTGCCATTTGGTGCAGTAATTAGAAGGAAAATATTTCTTTTTTCAACTGTACAATTTTATCACCACCTCCGAACGAAAGTGATACATTTTTCTCAATCATCTGTCAAAATGTGACATTTGTGACAAAATGGGTGCGCCCGTATTAGCAATTAAGACCCGATGAGTCCCAAATAAACAAAATGACTTTATCGCCCAAATTGCGATGAAATGTGTGACTCAAGCCATGGTACAGTAAGCCGTGCTCGCCGGGAAGCAACAAGAAAGGCATGTCGCGCCTTTAAAATATGTCACATGATTGACCCGTGCTAGCATAAATGACAAATTTTGAGATGTCTTGTCACAAAAGTCTTGGGTTTGCCATGCTCGCCGGCCTGGTGTGCAATCTAATATGATGGAGAAGCATTTTGATTCTCTGAATTTGTCCAATATATAATTTTTAATGATCGTGCCGAACAAATCAATGATTTCGTTCTGAATTTGAATATTAAGAGATCCCTAGATTTGCCGCCCCCCTGGACGTGCCGCCCGCGTGTGGTGCACTAAAGTTCTAAATATGCAAGAATTACATTCGCTGGGTTTTCGAACTCGGCATACACGGACCTTCATGTCGATAAACGATAGTTAAAATACTTATAATTTAACAGTTACCTACCCTCATACAATTAAATTTAGTGCCTTTGTTTATGTAGCACATCCTAACTAGCGCTTTGTGTTTTGTCATCGAATGACCTACTTAAGCACCTAATAACAAAAATAGTATTTCCACGGGAATTTCTAAGGTCTTTAAACTATCCTATTACCGTGCAAGAAATACATACTTTTAGAATTCTAAACTTATTTAAACGAGCTAACAGAGAACTAAATAAAAGAGGGCGGGGGGTCGAAGTGTCTCTCATAGGTAATACTCATTCTTTACCAGGATCTTGGATCTCTAGCTAAGCTGTATCTGGCTCCCCTTGAGAGACTAGACCCCCGAGGTAACTAAGAAGGGTTACCGTATCTATGCTAAATTGTGTGAAAACTTTAACTGCGCGATGTAGGAATCTTCGTATTCATAAACAACGTTTTGAATGTGTGCGCAAGTTGACTAGTGTGAGTCTAATTAGAATTTTGGTTTTCTTTATTTTGTTAAATTTCAGCCTCAAATTATAAACGATTATAATTTGAAGTAAGCTTTGAAATAAATGTTTTGTTATAAATCTAAATTGATAAAAATGCAAAAAAAAAAATACAATTGCTGGGTTTCGAACTCGGGAAACACGGACCTTCATGACGATGCATGCAGGATGGTCGATGATGCATAGCAGGTGAATCTATGGCTAAGGGATTACCTGTACTTAGGGCAACAATGAACGCAACGAAAATATAATAGTTAAAAAAATTGCTTCAAAAAATAAAGTAGTTTCCCCCAAATTAATCAACATATCAACGCCATGACGGGTAAAACGTGGGTGAACTGCACATATTTGCGTACTCCTTCAGAACATACAGATGTGATTTTATACTGTAGAATTATGTAAATAATACACAGGTACCTACACACATATATAAAAATAACATCGCGTCTGTATTCGCCGAAGCGGCAGACGATGGGGGAGGGGGCAAAAGGGGCTCAGTCTGCCTTTTGGATACGCAACCCTAAAACAATACATTTAAAGAATCTTTTATTTCTTATGTATAAGAACAAGATTATGGAATTGGAATTTGGACAGGCAAAGATTATGAACAATCGACCTTACCACCACATTACATGGACGGAAATGCACATCGCGTCATTCATCTCGCATGTGATTGGTCGATTGTTCATACTCTTTGCCCTTTGCCTTGCCCAATTCAATACGCAATAAGGCTGCATTAAGGTCCTTTCACAAATCCGTCGACTCGACAGCGTAAAACACGCTATGAATAGTTATATTAAAAAAAAAAACTGTTTATTAGTCAAAACTGAAGGACAGCGGGCGTGCTTTGAGGTGTGAATTGCAGTTACGCAATTAGGGTACGGGTCTCCGAATACGGAAAACGAATTCGGAAATCGAACGCGGAAAACGTACGTATGCGGCCAGCCTTATTGACGAACCATAGGAAGGTATAATAACAAAACATAATCAGCAACAAAGCAAGTGTACCTATATCTGGTGATAGTTGACTTATTGTTATTACCTAGTTGTTAGCAAGTTACCTACCCTCAAAGGAAAATGCCCATTTTGTAAGGGAACTTGGGCCCCTTTGAAAAAATGGTTGTATCTTGATGAATTTGGTTGTATATTGTAGAAAAACATGTTATATTCGTAATTAGAAAACATTTTTTATTTATTTTGCGGGGTTAATGAGATATAACGATGTTTCTGTTCTTGAAATGAACCCTTATTACAATGCAATAAGGTGCATACAAATTTCCAAGTGCAGGAACCTGATTTGTTGTTGTCTTACATATAAAGTAAAGGACACTGATGGAAAATAACACAAGATATAAATCCTATTTTTGTATAATATTGAAATCGCAGACACGATACCTCATAAGGGGCCTGTGTATGGGCAATCTCCTTTAATGTAGTGCCTATTTTTATGATTGTGGCATCGCCCAGCTAGTCCTGTCTAATTCCTACGAACAACCAGTGCAAAAATAATCAGGTCATATTCTAAACCTAAACAAGTAAAATTTAAAAATCTACGCATTTTTACTTCATGCTACATAATACATAGTTTATCTAGTAGTACACACGCTTCAATTGACAATCTATTGAACACGTAATTATGACACTGTAGATTATTTACATAATTCTACTACAGTATAAAATCACATCTGTATGTTCTGAAGGAGTACGCAAATATGTGCAGTTCACCCACGTTTTACCCGTCATGGCGTTGATATGTTGATTAATTCGGGGAAAACTACTTTATTTCTGAAGCATTTTTTTTAACTATAATATTTTCTTTGCGTTCATTGTTGCCCTAAGTACAGGTAATCCCTTAGTCATAGATTCACCTGCTATGCATCATCGACCATCATGCATGCATCGTCATGAAGGTCCGTGTTTCCCGAGTTCGAAACCCAGCAATAGTTATTTTTTTTTGCATTTTTTATCAATTTCGGATTTATATCAAAACATTTCAAAGCTTACTTCAAATTATAATCGTTTATAATTTGAGGCTGAAATTTAACAAAATAAAGAAAACCAAAATTCTAATTAGACTCACACTAGTCAACTTGCGCACAACATTCAAAACGTTGTTTATGAATACGAAGATTCCTACATCGCGCAGTTAAAGTTTTCGTATAACTTAGCATAGATACGGTAACCCTTCTTTGCTACCTCGGGGGTCTAGTCTCTCAAGGGGAGCCAGATACAGCTTAGCTGGAGATCCAAGATCCTGGTAAAGAATGAGTATTACCTATGAGAGACACTTCGACCCCCCGTCCTCTTTTATTTAGTTAAGTTATTTTAAATAAGTTTAGAATTATAAAAGTATGTATTTCTTGCACGGTATTAGAATAGTTTAAAGATCTTGGAAATTCCCGTGGAAATACTATTTTTGTTAATAAGTACTAAAGTAGCTGGTCATTCGATGACAAAACACAAAGCGCTAGATGGGAGGTGCTACATAAACATAGCCACTAAATTTTATTTTATGAGGGTAGATAACTGTTATATTATAACTAATCGTTTATCGACATGAAGGTCCGTGTATCGAAAACCCAGCGACTGTAATTCTTTTTACCCGACTGCCGAAGGAGGGTAATGTGTATCTCAGTCTATGTATGTAAGTATGTATGTATATACGTATGTATGTTTGTTCCTATATGGCTTTCTAGAGACCAAACGCGTTGGCCGATTTTGATGATTGTGTTTGGGCGCCATATTGTGGGGGCCCATTTTTTTTCCAAACCCGTCTTGTCGGGTATATAAATGAAGGGAATTAAGAGGTGATTACAAAAATATGTCATACTTATATGTTTAAATGTACCTAATAAAAAAAATAAAAAAAAGTTGTAAATAAAAAAATATTTAAAAATATTTTTTTTGTATATTTACCGTTATTATTCGTGCTTAATTAAAAGTATAACTAGCTGCTGCCCGCTGCTTCGCTCGCATGGTATTAGTACTTCTCCCAATATCTTTATAAATTTTAGCATAAATGTGTTATTCTGATGTATTAGTTATTATATTTCTAAAAGTTTCAACAAAATCTGGTCAGTAGTTTTTGCGTGAAAGAGTAAAAAACATCCATCCATCCATTCTCACAAACTTTCATGGTTTTTATAGAAGGTTTTGAGGTTAAAATACCAAACACATGAGGGTCAGTGTGTACCGTATGAGTTCGAAACCCAGCGACTGTAATTCATGTTGTATTTTAACCATTAACGGTTTTATAGAGGACACTTTAAAGCTTACAACGCGGATAATTTGAGGCTAAAATATAATAAAATCAAAAAATCAGAAAATACTAAATTCCAACTTGAATTTTCAACTGAAAATACTAAATTCCAACTTGAATTTTCAACTTGTTTGCCAGTCAGTAGATGTATAACGTCGAAGTATGAATGAAATTATTTTCTTTCGAACGAATTAGTGAATGATCTTAATCGTATTACGATTACGCTTAAGATTAAATCTTAAGCATGTACAATCTGGATTAAATGGACCAAAATAGTACATTTTTTTTTTGTTTCAATCTTATAAAAATGCGTGATATTTGCCTCTCTCCAACGTAAGATTAGATGATATTTGGTTCGACCTCCTCCCCCCCCCCATCTCACGTAATTTATGGATGCCCCCTAGGCTGTGTTGTTCCATCGAAAAACCAGCAACGGAGGCACCTAATAATAAATATAGTATTACCGTGCAAAAAATACAGGTCATATAAAAACAACATTTATTTTCAAAACTAATAACAAAAGTGGGGGTGTCGAGTTTGCCGTTTGGTTTTATTCATACCTCGTAGGTGGTGGTGGATCCTGCGTTACCAGGATCTCAGACTTAGATCTCTCTTTTGTCGCCACGGGTGTAGTTTTACTTACCGCCCTTACGGGTTGGGTACATCTGATTGCGCCAATTGAGACCAGCTTGGCGACACTGGTTACCCTCGAGATGATAACCCCCGAAGTAACAAAGAAGGGTTACGGTATCTATGCTAATTTGTGCGAAAACTTTAACTGCGCGATGTAGGAATCTTCGTTTTCACAAACATCGTTTTGAATGTGTGCGCAAGTTGAACAAATTCTAGTTAGAATTTAGTATTTTTTTGATTTTATTATATTTTAGCCTCAAATTATCCGCGTTGTAAGCTTTAGAGTGTCCTCTATATATCCGAAATTGGTTAAAATGCAAAAATAATTACAGTCGCTGGGTTTCGAACTCGGTACACACGGACCCTCATGTGTTTGTATTTTAACCTCAAATCCTACTAAAGATATAACTAGCTGTTGCCCGCGACTTCGTCTGCGAAGCATTAGTAATTCGAATAGCTTATTTTTATACCGCGGCTTAATATTGTAGGTTTTCCATACAAACTTCTACCCCTCTTTCCACTCCCTTAAGTATGATTTCCGTAAGTATCTTTGGATAAAAACTATCCTGTGTCCTGCCCAGGGTCTCAAATATATCCTAACCAAATTACATTTAAATCTTTTCAGCGGTTTAAGCGTGAAAAGGTAGACAGAGAGACAGACAGAGTTACTTTCACATTTATAATATTAACTCCGCCTGCGACTTCGTTCGTGTGATGGCAACCAAAAATAAGCTGTTATTAAACCATATAAAAATGTGGTTTCGTAAAGTTCTACGGTTTATAGGTTTGGGACGATTCGTTATTTGACTTAAAGAATAATACATTTTAGGTTACCGCTACAAAGTAAAATCCGCCCCTTAAAACTTAATATACCCTTTTCCTCTTTTTAATTTTTTGTTTATTTTAGTTAGATTGCTCAGTAAGATGTCTCAAAAAAACTAAAATCACTTAACCCTATCAGGGGGGAGGTAGTTTTAAAAAACGTATTATGTAAATTTTGATTATTTACTTTATCTCCACGGAATGAGATTGTTCATACAAACAAATTGCCTCTTTTCACCCCCTTAAAGGTTGACAGTTCAGTGGTGACTGCGAACCGGAAAACGCAAATTAGGAAGTCCGACCTGGTCAAGGCTGCGGGAGTCCGGTGAATGCGAAACGCACAGGACCGATCAGTGTGGCGGCGCTTGGGGAAGGCCTATGTTTAGCAGTGGACGTTTTTTGGCTGAAATGATGATGATGGTGAAAGGTTGATTTGCCGCAAATTCCTTCTTCGTGCTCCCCTAGATCCCTACATAAAAAACGAAACCTTGTCCAGTATGATTCATAACAAACTTTAAAACCCACTTAATCCTATTTTGGGGGTAGTTTCGAAAAAATATAATGACAACCTTTTATTTTTTACTTAGTTTGGTATTTATGTCAACTATCAAGTTTATTAACCCAAGACATAAAATTCTTTAACAAAACTTTATCACCTGTTTAATCGTATTTTGGAGGCAGTTTCGAAAATCTAATAATATCAACCTTTATTGTTTGTTTAGGTTGGTATTTTAGTCAAGCATCAAGTTTATTAACCCAATAAATAAGATTTTTCAAAAAACTTTAACTCCCCCTAAATCAACTTTTGAGTGTAGTTTCTAAAAACATATAATGACAACCTTTATTGTTTACTTAAGTTGATATGTATGTCAAGTTTCTAGTTTATTAACTCAAGAAATAAGATTCTTCAAAAAACCTTAACACCCCTAAAAAACCGTATTTCGGGGTTAGTTTAAAAAAACTAAGAGTTTCAACCTGTATTGTTTACTTAGGTTGGTATATATGTCAAGTTTAAAGTTAATTAACTCAAGAAGTAAGATTCATCAAAAAAAAAATCTTTTGGGGGTAGTTTTGAAAACTAATAATAACAAATTTTATTGCTTTAGTTTCAAGTTTATTAAACCAAGTAATATGATTATTCAAAAAAACTTTAACACCCCCTAAATCTGTTTTTGGGGGTAGTTTCGAAAAACTAATAATAACAACCTTATAATTTATTTAAGTTAGTATTTGTGCAATGTTTCAAGTTTAGTAACCCATGAAATAAAATTCTTCGATACAAACTTCAATACCCCCTTAATCGACAAGTGAGGGTAGTTTCAAAAAACTAATAATGTCAACCTTTTATCATTTACTTAGATTACTATTTATGCCAAGTTTCAAGAATATTAGCTGCAGGAATTAGTTTTTCATACAAACTTTGTCCCCATTTTTAAGAATTTCGGCAAATCCTTTCTTATTGGAAGCCTACGTCATACAAAAACATACTCTCCAAGTTCCAGGTCTCTACGATCAGCGGTTTAGGCTGTGCGTTGATCTGTATCAGTCATTCAGGACAAAGCATTTTATATGTAGAGAAGATATTTTTTTTTATATGTATAGAAGGAGCAGAAGACTGGTCGGGATTTATGAGACGCATAATTTCGGGTGGCCCAAAAATTACTTTAGTATGAAAACGAATGCTGCGTAAATTACGCGACACAACACAAAAACCTAATACAGCGTAAATTACGCAACACTAAAACGTCACTCACAACTATGTTTACCTGAGACAAACGGTCCAGTTCGGTAGTTCCCCGTATTAGTGCCATTTGATTCTTCAAAGAAACTTTAACACCCCTGAATCGTCTTCTGGGGATAATTCCGAAAAACTAATAATGCCAACCTTTATTAGTTTGCCAAAGGAATAAGATTTTTCATACAAATAAATGTCTCCCTTTTAACCCCTTCAAAAGTTGAATTTCTAAAAATCCCTCCTAAGTGCTCCCCTACATCTTAAAAAGAAGCTATGTGCAGTAAAAGTAATCAAAAATCTTTACCACCCCGAAATCGTATTTTAAGGGTAGTTTCGAAAAACTAATAATGAAAACCTTTATTGTTTATTTAGGTTGGTATTTAAGTAAAGTTTCATATTTATTGACCCAAGAAATTAGATTCTTCATAAAAATTAACATCCCCTAAATCCTCTTTTGGGGGTAGTTTCAAAAAATAATAAAAGCAACCTTAAGGATAGTATTTGTACAAGTTTCAAGTTTATTGACCCTAAATATCAGATTTTTCAAAAACACTGTAATATAGGTCTACCAGAATCTCATGGCATTTATTATTTGGCATTTATTATGAAAAAGAACCATTTTGATGGAGAGAGATGACATAAAACTACAAAGATACAAGTTTTTGAAATGCCAGTGGAGTTCATGCAATCGTATTCTAGTTTTCTAGTTCTGAATGAGGTTTTAAGTTATTAGTATGATTTAAATGATATATAATAAATTAGTACATAAATTAATATTCAATTGATTTATTTTTCCTATGTTAAGAAACCGATGTATAACAACATTATTTATACACATACCTATAATAATCACAGTGGATCTTTGTGTCTCTGAATTGGTTGAAAGACCCCGCGCAGTAGCTATTTTTGTGTCAATGTTGAAGGTGAAGATAGCATTGTATAACTGTCTCTTTCACTCGCTTATGTATGTCACATCGTCCTATCTCGCTTACTCTATGCAGTATACTCGATGACAAACTGTTTCTTACGCAATGGTTGGCAGGACCAAGTCCAAAGACACAAAGATCCGCTGTGAGTACTATAATATAGGTACCTCATGTTCATTAATACTAAAGACATAAATAAAAATTAAACAGTATCAAGATCGTTTAATCCAATTTCCCCAGTATTGCACACAACAAATTTTTATTTCCACATTTGCCATGAGATTCTGGTAGACCTATACCTCCTAAATCGTCTTTTGGGGGTAGTTACAAAAATCTAATAATGACAACCTTTATTGTTTATTTAGGATGGTATTAATGACAAGTTTCATGTTTATTCACCCAAGAAATCAGATTGTTCAATAAATTGAAAAACCCCTTAATCGTCTTTTGGGGGTAGTTTCGAAAAACTAACAATGAAAGCCTTTATTGACTATTTAGATAATTAGATTCTTCAAAAAAAATTAACACCCCTAAATAGTCTTTTGAGGGTAGTTTCAAAAAATAATAATAGCAACCTTTATTGTTCATTTAAGTTAGTATTTGTGGCAAGTTTCAAGTTTATTGACCCAAATCTGATTTTTCCATACAAACTTCAACACCCCCTAAATCATCATTTGGGGGTAGTTTCGAAAAACTAATAATGTCAATCTTTATCATTTACTTAGAATACTATTTGTGCTAAGATTCAAGAATTTTGGTCGAAGGAATTAGATTTTTCATACAAACTTTAAACCCCCTTTTTACCCCCTTTAGGGGTAGAATTTCCAAAAATCCTTTCTTAGTGCACACTTACGTCACTTGAAGAACCTTTTTGCCAAATTTCATGCTTCGAGGCTTAGCAGTTTTGGCTGTGCGTTGATTGATCAGTCAGTCAGTCAGTCAGTCAGTCAGTCACCTTTCGCTTTTATAGATATAGATAAACATGAAAGTTCGTGTGAAAATGCATGGATGTTTTTTACTTTTCGACGCAAAAACTACAGACCAGGTTTTGATGAAACTTTTAAAAATATTGCTTATAAATCAGAATAACACATTTATGCTATCATTTATAAAGATTTTGTTAATAAGTACTTAAGAAGCTGGTCATTCGATGACAAAACATACAGCGCTAGATAGGAGGTGCTACATAAACATAGCCACAAAATGTTATTCTATTCAAAATGTTATGTTTGACAGTCAGTAGATGTATACCGTCGAAGTATGAATGAAATTGTGTAACTAATTATTGATGAATCTGTGACGGTATTAACCGTCAGTCTTTCTCGCTCTTGCAAATCCACTCTGGCGTCCAGCGCAGCAGGAATGAATTTTAGTGGATGGCGAGTGGATGGCCCTATTGCGAGCCCACAAGCAGGAGCAATAAAAGCCGGTTATAGTGTACATAAGTGTGTTCTTTTCCTTGTCGTGTCGATGGCAAAATCAAGGTTTTAGATATTAGGATTTGACCCAGTAATATTTTAGTAAATGTGACGTAAATTTTTTTTTTGGTTCTTGCGCCGAGTTTGCTTAAGAGGGCCCTGAAAGCTTCTGTTTCTCACTAATTAAATAAATGAAAACGTGCACTAACTCGTGTGGGCTCAATCGCTTCCGCCAACTTCAGAGTCTCTTCAAACGGCACACCTACTGTGGCTACAGTACAGTGATCAGACTTGAAGTTCCAATCAGTGTAACAGTTCAGAAGCTCTCCAGTCATGCAATCTATCCTCGATTCCTCGCAGAACATGGAGTTTGTCAGGGGACCCGCCCAACAGGCCTTTTGGGCAAGGTCTATGACACGTTGTACTGGATGGATCCGGTGCAAATCGTCCTTTATCATGGGTTTTAAATCATCTATTTCCCATTCTTTGAAGCAGCATCTGGTAATGAAATAAATCATCAATTATAATGCGCGTCTGATCAAAGAAAACCTTTAGCGTGACAGCTTGTCAATTGACGTTTCTTAAGATTTCACAAGTAAAATATAAAAATTTAAAAAGCTTTCGACACATTTTTAATTGATGCCACATAATTTATCTGGTAGTAGAAACGCTTCGATCGACAATCTATTGAACACGTAATTATGACCCAATATCTTGCGAAAACACCCTGATTTATTTATTTATTTATTAAAACTTTATGCACAAGTACAAAGGCGGACTTAATGCCTTAGGCATTTTCTACCAGTCGACCTTAGGGTGGTGCAGAGATAAAAAAACCGGCCAAGTGCGAGTCGGACTCGCGCACGAAGGGTTCCGTACCATTTTCGTAAAAAACGGCAAAATAATGACGTTTGTTGTATGGAAGCCCCCCTTAAATATTTATTTTATTTGGTTTTTGTAGCGGCAACAGATATACATCACCTGTGAAAATTTCAACTGTCTAGCTATCACGGTTCATGAGATACAGCCTGGTGACAGACAGACAGACAGACAGACAGACAGACAGACGGACCGCGGAGTCTCAGTAATAGGGTTCCGTTTTTACCCTTTGGGTACGGAACCCTAAAAAATAAGGCAGGTGCAACTAAATAAACGGAAAATTGAAAAAAACATATATAAAAAGAATATATACAAATATATACTTATATACATACATACATAAACAATGCCCATAACTTTAGAACGGCTGTACCGATTTTCATCAAACATAGCTAAGAACACTCTCGACAAAATCACCCTTCAAACAAAAAAATAAAACTAAGTCAAAATCAGTTTATCCGTTAAGGAGAGCTATGATGCCACAGACAGACACACAGATACACAGCAACACACGTCTAACTAATAACATCCCTCTTTTTCCGTCGGGGGTTAAAAACGCCCATAACTTTAGAACGGCTGAATAGATTTTCATCAAACATAGCTAAGAACACTCTCGTTAAAGTCAATTTCCAAACAAAAAAAATAATACGTATAAATAAAATTAGTAGAATCTATGTAAATATACTAGTATTATATTATCTGTAGTAGAATGAAGTAATATTGGTTTTACCTAAGCACTGTATCCAGCAAAAAACATTTCATTTCCGAAAATATAGTGACGGGGCATCTGAGTGTGTAGGCTATAGATTGCCTGTCGCTCGTGCAGGTGAGGGAGGCCCCTTGTTGAGCCATGTAGCGCATCTTCGTGAAGCCGGAGAAGGCGCAACTTGAAGCTGTTGTGGCGGCGCGGAGGAAGTGGCTCGTGCCGAGGTATTCGTCGTATTCGTAACGAGAGCCTGCCTGTGTAGCAAGAAGTGTAGAAGAAAGAAGAAGAGAAGAGAAGTGTAGCGAACAGTACAGTTAGCACTAGGGATCCTCTATTAATCACGTGAGCCTCGGCAGGGGGGAGGGGTTTCAGAAAAAATCGCGACATTTCTAAACTGCAAACCTGCAGCCTAATTGTGTAAGTAAATTCGGCAAAGGTAACAAACTGTTTCTTTCCCAAAAACGACTTTTCGCAATACAAAAAGTCGTTTTTGGGAAAGAAACAGATTGTTTCCTTTGCCGAATTCACTTATACAATTTGGCTGCTGCTGATGTCTGAACTTTTTATCCCAGTGCATGATTTTCTAGAATTAAATTAGACTAGCGGACGCCTCGCGGTTTCACCCGCGTAGTTCCCGTCCCCGTGGGAATACAGTGTTAAAAATAAGCCTATGTCACCCGTGGATAGTGTAGCTTCGCAACGGTGAAAGAATTTTTTAAATCGGTCCAGTAGTTTTTAAGTTACATACAAAAATACAAATCTTCCTTCTTTATAATATTAGTATAGATATAGATAGATTGTACCTGTATTTCAAGATAATATTCTGAAATTTTCTACGATACTTTAAACCAAAAAACAATTTTAGTTTGCTTTTCCACCTGCAAGCAACTCGTATAAAAGTTTAATTTCATTGCGTGATGCATGATCGAGACTCGAGCGGTTGATAACATTATACCTCAGTAGCCCGCAATGTAATGCAACGTGCATGCAAGCTGGTCGCAGGCGGAACAGCGGCCTAGTCCATTAATCATGTGTTGTTCTAGGGACCCTATTACTAAGACTCCACTATCCGTCTGTCTGTTTGTCACCAGGCTGTATCTCATGAACCGTGATAGCTAGACAGTTGAAATTTTCACAGATGATGTATTTCTGTTGCCGCTATAACAAAAAATCTAAAAACAGAATAAAATAAATATTTAAGTGGGGCTCTAATACAACCACAGAACAGATAAAACCTCTTTTATCTGTTCTGTGGATACAACAAACGTGTTTTTTTGCCGATTTTTGTGATAATGGTACGGAACTCATCGTGCGCGAGTCCGACTCGTACTTGGCTAGTTTTTTAGCATGCTTGGCTTTATTGCAAGCATTGATTATTTGATTATAATAGTCTGCTTAGTGCCTAAAAAAGTGGTGACATAGTATCTACTACTTCTACACTTAGAATTAGTATCTAGGTACTTCCACCAGTTCAGTTGGCATTTTGACATGTCATTGAAACCATCAGAATGATTTACACTCGAAAACCAACTGTTGATTCTGCTCGGAGTCTGGATATAACTATGCCCGGTTGCTGGCAATCATTGAGATAATATGTACTACGTACTAGAGAAGCTATCCTAAGAAAAATGCATGCTCCATTTTGTCAATTTTGACAAGAGTTTAAACTAAAAAATTCGCTGCAGCGCTGAAACAATAATTAGTCGTCTAACAAAACAATATAAACATGCAGCGCTAGAGCGCTTCTAAGGTGTAGTTTTCTCGCGACCAAAAAGACGGAAGCGCCGTGATTTTCATGGCGCTTACGCGTTTCGTTCAACCTTGTCATTCATATAGACTAAATTGCTGACTGACTACAGAAGTGACATAGCATTATACCTAACAAGCTTCATTAGAATTCACACTTTTTCAAAATTTATTATTCGTTGAAATAACCGACTGTTAAAGTTTATGATGCTTTTGTATTTCTTTATTTAATATATAATCAAATGCGCTTACAATAAGTTAAAAACATATCAAATTGTAATAGGGAATTTTACAATTCGCTTGAAACACGAATCTTTTGTATATTTTTAATATTAATTATGATAATTTAGTTACCCCCAAACAATATAAGTTTAGTTAACTTTTGACGCTTCGATAAATAATTATTAGTCTGATTAATTTTAGCTTCGTACTTCAAGCGAATTCTTGTGTATTTGTTTATGATGGCCCGTATCAAATGTGTTAGGTGATTTAAAGTGCTTGGTTGATCAACAGAATATTGAAGCAAATATGTAAATTTTTCCTTGTGAATAAAATATTCCAAAGTATTAACAGTAATATAACTGAAATGATATTAAGTAGAGAGACTGATTCAGAAAACGCCTGCCCGCTTTTGTGGTATATTTATCCTCTTCGCGAAAATGCAACGAACATACATAAGTATGATTGGATGGTAACCAGCAGCCTAATTGTGTAAGTATATTCGGCAAAGGAAACAATCTGTTTCTTTCCCAAAAACTACTTTTTGAAATACGAAAAGTCGTTTTTGGGAAAGAAACAGATTGTTTCCTTTGCTGAATTCACTTACACAATTAGGCTGCTGGTATCTTCACTGCGGGTAATTTCGATAAATTTTATCCATTTTTTCCTATCTTTACGGTCCAAACGTAGAAACCTTAAATAAACAAAATGTAACAAATTATGTCTTACATTATGTAATAATTATTTTTATCTTTTATCTTTTTTCATTGAATAACCACAGTCAGTTCTTTTCTAAAGATATGTTCTTATTATTTTCCGCTTTAAAAAGAAACATCGGCTAATTTTACCTACACTTGTTATACAAATTGTCACATCTGAATTTTTAGTCTATATGAAAATTGACATAACATGGCGTCCAGCAAATATTTTGTTAAAATTAAATTTTAAAATTATTATCTAGTTAGCCAACTATGAAAAGTTATTCCTTTGATCTTCGCCGTATTGGTTGAATTATTAGTGCAAAATGTTATAACTCACGACCGGCATATTGAATGCGTTTGAACGTTTTTTCGTTTAAAAACATAAAATGACTTAAGCGCCCAAGATCTAGCAAGCAAATAAGTGAATTGCGGCTAGAAGAGCGCAACTGAACAGAACACAGTAGTGATGGGTGGTGACTTCTCTAGTGCGTAGTACATTTTTACCTCAATGCTGGCAATAGGCCCGTCCGCCATTAGAAGGGATTTAAACATAAAGAGTTGGCGTAATGAGGGTGCACTAAGGTGCACCTCTTTCCAACCCTTCTGAGAATACTGGCGTGATATTACGTTATGTGTTCATTTCCTACATAACTAACGCAAATTGCTTGAGATTTTAGCTTTGTTTTAATGACATTCAAATGAAAGATGTTTTACCTGAAACATAATGGTGCAAGCAGCTATCTGACCTCCAGATATCTTAGCTCCTATCACACCTGTCCCATTATACAGGGTACACCGCTGAACTTCCAGAGGACCATAATCTGGTTTGGGCATGCACACTTTACAGTTACGGGACCCAACCGAAAACATACGTTTCGGAATTTTATAAAGTTTATTCATGGTTCTTATTATAAATGCTAAAAATAGAAGCAATTAAGCAATAACTATTTAGGATTTCTTGTCTTTGTGATTTGATTAGTTGTCAATCCAATATTTTTGTGAAGAATAAACCTTTTTCTCTTTGGTAATCTTAACCAAAGAAGCCAAAAAGAGTATCAGTGGTCTGTGGTGGATGCATTTTTGGCGCGAAGTTTCTCTTCTTGAAGGTTGGATTTTCACACTGGTATTTTGTGGGTCAAACAAAAATTAGCAAAATTAATCTTTTATTCAGTGATTTGTGCCTACTTAGCATTCAATATCAATTAGCCCATTGGTAACCTACACCTCATCATCATCATCATTTTAACCAATACACATACACTGCTGGTTATAGGCTTCCCACAAGCGTCGCCACACTGATGTACCCGGCGCCTCACATCCACCGGACTCCCGCAGCCTTGACCCAGGCCGTCGCTCCCCTTAGTGGGAGGCCTACCAACGCAACGTCTTCCGGCTCGCGGTGGCTATACTCCAGAACATTTCGGCCCCAACGGCCATCCGTTCTGCGAGCAATGTGCCCTGCCCGTTAGGCAATTCTTCGGACTATGCTGGTGATCTTTGTTCTCTTGAAACTTCGACATTCTGCTGTTTTCTTCGTGGATAATGCCTCTAGAGCAATGATTTTTTTCCATAAAATATAGGTCTTATTAATACGTGCCTGTATCATTTCCTTTTTTCCAAAACATAATCACAAAAAGAAATATGACAATCCAAAAATCCGAAAAAAAAACCCGTTTTTACCGCCATGTTCAGAAGACTTTCAGACAAAATTTATAAGTTTTAACAAAAAAGGAAATGATAGGAGCATAGATATTACTTTTCCTCTAAATTTTGATATAAGAATTTTTTAGATCAGACCAGTTTTCATGAAGAAAACAGCAGAATACAAAACGTCTTTTAGTCAAAGTTTTTGTAGGTAAAATCAGCCTGAGCTGCAGTTGTCCCTTTCGCACTTTACGGGGTGAGGTTGGAGGTGACGCGACGGCAATAGTTTCTTCAAATACCTATTTTTCAAATTCCTGTTGACTAGAGTCCGCTCTTAAGCCTTCTGATAAGGCCTAATGTGAGCGACGTCCCATACATCATCTATACCTACCTACATCTTATCAATCGAACATATTCATAATCATCATCATCATTTCAGCCGAAAGACGTCCACTGCTGGACATAGGTCTCCCCCAGGTTTCGCCACATTGACCGATCCCGTGCGTCTCGCATCCAGCGCCTTCCCGCAACCTTAACCAGGTCATCGGTCCACCTAGTGGGAGGCCTTCCAACGTATCGTCTTTCGGTTCGCGGTCGCCATTCCAGAACTTTTCGGCCCCATCGGCCATCCGTTCTGCGAGCAATGTGCCCTGCCCATTATCACAGATTTATCGAACTTATTAGATAAATCTTATTATTTGCAAAATTTCAGTTTATTTGAAGTAGGTAGATACCTATCTACTATATTTAAATGCAGGCACATGTTTGCTACAGATAACATACCTATTTGTAGATAAGTATCAATTTTGTTGATTGATCTTCCCATTTCCCGTACCTACCTTAAAACTAATGGAAACTTATCAGGCGGTCTTTATCGAATACCTAATATTGTTAGATAGGTATAGGTGCCTACCTACAATTCAATTAATCTTGTTATTTATAAAGGTTTATTAGTCAGATTATGGTGACAAGGTCGAGTTGTGTCGTCAACAACTCAATAACAAGGTTACAGGGTGTATTATTATATATATTATATATATTAGCATGCCGATAGCGAATTTTATTAAGAGTTTTGGGGACCGCGTTTTTCAACATTATATCAGCCGAAAGATGTCCACTGCTGGACTTAAGCCTTCCCCAAGTGTCAGCACATCGACCGGTCCTGTGCGTTTCGCATCCAGTGGATGCCCGCAAACTTTGATAACCACAATTCATCGATCCACCGCGTTTTTAGTTGGACCTCGAAGGTGTAAGGACATGGTAGACCGTGCGTAAAACTGACGCCACAAGTATTCCGAATTAGGTCATGGACTAAACCGAAGCGATCGTTTCGCGCTTTCTTCTGGAGCGATTGTGTGCGCAAAACATTAAAAATACAACCGACTTCCAAATAAAAACACTACAAAGTGAAAAATAAATTCGATTTCGGAAGTCGGTGTTCCTATTTTCGTTTCTTCGTTTTTTGACACCGACTTCCGAAATTGAATTTATTTTTCACTTTGTATTGTTTTTATTTGGAAGTCGGTTGTTTTTTTTGTAAAAAGATTAAATTATTTTTCACTTTTTAGTTGTGGTAGGTACATAATGGACCGTTCTATAGGTTAGGTACCTATAATGCCCAAAGTGAAGCCAGAATTGATTATCCCAATAACATGAAACTTAAACAAAACCGGTGGAATGAGAGTATACCAGGGTTAACAGTTCACACTTGCGTACCTACTTAGAGCGTACTAGTGTGATTTTATGTTATGTAATGGTAAAAACAATAAAAAGACATGCGATTGTAGCTATCCTGAGTGATTTGCAGTCATTTATTGAAGAGTTCTGATGTATATCTCCAAAGTTCTTCATCAGATCTTGATGAAATTTAAATGATTTTAATTCGAAATACTGTTGAATTGATAACCTCCTCTTTTTTGGAAAGTCGTTTAAAAATGCCGTGTTGTGTGGCAGGTACTGTCTATTTAAATCTAAAATTGTTCCATAGTGGTTCATAGGTAAGTATATGGGTACATTGCATCCAACCAGTGAAGGCGCAGTATGAAAGATGCAGTTTATTGCTAAGGCATAACCTCATAAAGACAAAAAAAAGACAAAAGATATTTATTTCAACTGGGCCACCAAGCGGCACTTTTGAATGTCACAATTTAAATTTAAATGGAATACAATTGATTCTACCGTGCATTCGGAAAGTAGCGTGCATTCGGAAAGTAGCGTGCATTCGGAAAGTAGCATAGTCCAATGATGTGTTTTCCCTTTTGGAAAACACTATGTAGTTTTGGTCAGCCCTGTATTTTTGTTATCACTGTGTTTTCCCACTGCAGGGCAAAGAGCTCCATTACACTCTCCTGCACTTCTAGTTTTTATCGAAGGAGTCCTAATTAGTTTGCTAGCTTATATAAATTTTTCTTTGACCTATTTACATAGTCGTACATTACCTACCAACATATTGTACTTACCTACATACTTACCTATTTTCTGACCGACATACCGTATGTTTGTAAGTATTTCTGTTCGTCGGCGATTTTCTCGCGTTTGGCTCAATTGATTTAGAGAGACCTCCATTACACTCTCCTGCACTTCTAGTTTTTATCGAAGGAGTCCTAATTAGTTTGCTAGCTTATATAAATTTTTCTTTGACCTATTTACATAGTCGTACATTACCTACCTACATATTGTACTTACCTACATACTTACCTATTTTCTGACCGACATACCGTATGTTTGTAAGTATTTCTGTTTGTCGGCGATTTTCTCGCGTTTGGCTCAATTGATTTTGATACGGTTTTCAGAAAAGTATTTAATTTTACATTCTGGAGAAAGTTTTGGTATACACCAAATGGATACCCCGTGAAGTCGTCCGCATGGATCCGTTACATGTATGTATATTTGTATATATTAATATGTGTATTTGTCCACACATTTCGCCGAAACTAGTAATCGGATCACGGTCATTCTTTTTTATTGGATTATGGGAATAAGTATCTCTCAACTAAAGTCATAGTGCAAGTTCCATCAAAATCAGATAATTAATCAGTTTTCAAGATATGGAGCTTAAAACCGAACTCTTCATCAACAAACAGCACGTATGTGTAAATTGAATTATTAAGTTAAGGGTATTTTGTCAATCCTATAAGTACCTTCCCATGGAACATGCTCAATTTGTAGTGATGCTAAATCAATACTTAAACGAGAGAAATAAAAAAAAACGCAAAAAAATTAACCCGAAAGTCGGTGTGTTTCGTAGCTCATATTTTTACTCCGAATTCCGAAACGAAAGTTATTTAGCACTTCTGATCGGTTAATTTTTTTGCGAAAACGTTATTCTTTTCAGTGTGATTGGTCTATGTTCAATGATCTGCAGCCCTCTGTTCTAGAAGTTGGGGACTGTGGAGCGACATCATCAGCACAATACCACAAAGTACGTAAGCGGCGGCGCGCTAATACATACGTTTCGATGGTATTCGCACATTCAGTTTGCCGATTTGCGGTATTTTAGTTTTATTCCGTTCCACTAATAGGCAAAGTCCTCCCTCCAATCCTTCTATTCCATTATGTTCCAGGTGCTACAAACATACTCGTAGTGACAAACCGAAAGGACGTAAGTATAATTCTAATTCGGTTTAGTAAAGTCAGAAAACAATTCGCAAGATACACTCGTAAAATCCCACCCACAGACTACATTTCCCACGTCAGAATTAAAATCGCGGCACAGTACACAAATCAGTGATTTTCGGCAGTTGCAGTATCATCCTATCACTTTTATGATATAATCCGCACTTGTTATTGTTATCGGCGATAACAACGTAATGGTTTATTGTGATCGAGTGACTATGATTTGCGGAATAGGAGAGATATTGGTAGTTATGATGGAAATTCTCTAGACGGACTTGATCGTGGAGTGGAAATGCCATTTAAGAACTATAATAATAGTCCTCCAGACCGAATTTCCACCGGCGGCCCATGTACTAAAGTCTCCGCCAGATAACAAATAAATAAAAGTACCAAAAAGTATCTATAATTACGTAACTTAAAAACATATTTTTTATTTAGTGAGATATTTTGGTAATTTTAGTGTCAAATGAAAGATATACCCGAGTTGCCAGCCTGTCGGTTTTTTATCGGTTACATTTCGGGGAGTGTGCGACGGAACTGCACAATTTGATTCCTCCTGGCCCTTTTTTTCATCGGACTACAAGACGTACGGCCATGCGCCATCGGTACATGGTGGACATCCCTCCCATATGCACAAAGCGTTTTGCTAATACTTTCATTGTGCGCACAGATAAGGAGTGGAACTCCCTTCCGGAGTATTTGTTCCCTGATAGCAACAACCTTGGGGTCTTTAAGTCAAGAGTGAATAGGTTTCTTCTAGGCAAGCGTGCTTCTCCGTAGACCACATCATTGCTAACCATCAGGCGAGATAGTGGTCTGACGCGAGCCTGTATATAAAAGAAATACTTCGGCCTGATTCTGAGAAATGCCTAAAGGAAAAACCCAATATCACTTTTGCCCGTCCTGGGTATGGAATCCGGACCTCACGCTCAGCAGTCACACTTACGACCGCGAGACCAACATACCTATTATAGTTGGTAGGTAGTTAGCAAGGTTCAGAGGACATGATCCGCAGGAAGTCCCGTGAGCAAGGCCCTCTAGTGAACTCCCTGCTTTATGAGGACTCTGGCTACGTAAGAATAGGCATCAAGTAGGTGCCTACTCTCTGGTGCATCTAACATGATGCCGGTTGAAGCAATCTACAGGTCCTATGCTGCTAATCACCCATGTACCGTGTACAGCTAAGAAGTAGAATTCCCTGACGGAATCTGTGTTCCCTGATAGCTACCGCATCATCGCTAACCTTCAGTTGAGATTAATAAAATCGTCGTGTCGCTGGCACGAATACAACAAATGTTGTCCCAAAACTGCCACTTCCACGGCGCAGTCGGTGTCAGCGTAGAACTCATTTCCTCATAACATCACGCCGGTATGCCCGAAAAGGCAGTGGTGCACCTATGTGTAGGTACATTATTATCTTTTATTTTTGTTTTGTTGTCGAGGGGATACCTTGAAAAGGCACCTGGACTTTTGGGGGAAAAGACCAGCAGCCTAATTGTGTAAGTAAATTCGGCAAACGAAACAATCTGTTTCTTTCCCAAAAACACACACATACACAAAAAAGTTGAATGAAGATTCAACTGTGATTCAGGGAGTGTGGGATTTTTACTTCACTAAAACCAACCCGGTGATCACCATTAGTACATGGAAGGGGCACCATTACCTCTTAAAATACCACCCCAGAACCCCCTCTGTGAAACGCCTGTTAGGGCACATCGCTGGGGAGACTGCGAGGCGTTTCCCCTGAGCCTCGCTATGCACGGCAGCACGTGACCACTGTGCCATCGTCTTACCTGGAGTCCGGATTTACGTGGGACACTCAGAAAGTTTTGCGAAACTAAAAAAAATTGTTCTATACGTACATATATTTTTATTAAATCTTTTCAAAGTACTTTCCACCAGCCTCTATACAAAGATTCATGCGCCTAAACCAGTTTTCAAAACACTTTTTCCAGTCCGCCGCAGACACCTCGTTTACAGCCTGCTCGAACGCAGCCAGCGCATCTTCCGGCGACGAAAATTGTATCCCTTTGAGCTGATTTTTTATTTTTGGGAATAAAAAGAAGTCACACGGTGCTAGATCAGGGCTGTAAGGAGGGTGACCCAGGAGTTTGACTGGCGTGCTGTCCAGGAAGTCCCTCGTTTTGAGTGCGGTGTGCGCAGGTGCATTGTCGTGGTGGAGCAGTAGCCCGCGGAGCCCTGTGTTTGGTCGCTTGTTGCTTATAACAGAGAAAACTTCTGGCAAACATTTGGTAGTATACCATTCGGCATTAATGCTTCTTTGATCCCGTAAGGGAATTGATACCAAGTGGCCAGTCAAATTAAAAAAGCTAGCGATCAAAATCTTACCCCCGCTTCTAGATCGCTTCACTTTGGTAGGCGTTGGCTCATTTTGAAACACCCAAACAGTCGACTGGCGCTTGGTTTCTGGGTCGTATTGATAAATCCAGGACTCATCACCTGTAACGATGTCGTAAACACGCCGAGACGAGCCTGCTTCAAATTTGTTAAGCATATCACGGCACCATTCCACCCGGGCCTGCTTCTGAGCATCGGTGAGGTTGTGCGGCACCCAGCGTGATACTATCCTCCTCACGCGAAGATGGCTGTGTAGAATCTCGTGAACGCTTCCCGATCCAATCTTCAATATGTGTTGAATCTCCTGATATGTAATTCGCCTATTGTCTTGGATTAAATTTTTCACTGCTAGCACGTTTTCTTCGGTAACAGCCGTCAAAGGGCGACCGCTTCTTTCGTCATCCCCCAAAGTTGGTCGACCGCGCTTGAATTCGTTATACCAACGATACACGGTTGCCTTGGAAGGGCCTTCATCCATGAATGCCATTTGAAGTCTATCGTACGATTCATCCGGTTTCAGGCGATACTTGAAATCGTATAAAATCATAGCTCTAAAATGTTCCCGGCGCAGATCCATATTTCAGTGAGACACAATACTTTGAATTAACTCGCAAAAAATGTGGAGGGAAATTTTGAAATTGGAACTTACTTATTTTTACTTATAAATAATCATATTTTCGAAAAACATTATAACTGGCCAGTCTCCCATATATAAAAACTTTTTTTCGCAATACTTTCTGAGGGGCCTGGTACAGAGTCCCCAATGTGGCCGCCCGTGACCCTGGAGTCCCGCCTGCCTATGATACAGACCAGACATAGGGGTACCTATAGTAGGTACCTACATCCACATGTTGCCAGTTATGTTTAAGTCGCATGTACTATGGGGCAAGCCTATTGCCATCAACCGGCCACAAATTTAGACTCCAGGCTGCTGCTAGTTGAAAAACCTAAATAATATTTTAGCCGACCCGGGGTCGAACCCAGGACCTCATGCTCAGCAGTAGCAGTTGCGACCGCTACACCAACGAGGCAAAAATCAATAATTAACTTGACGACACTTTCATCAAAAATGTGGCCACACTACTAAAGCACAATGATCCTTCGATATTCGCATACATATAGCGGCATTAAACCTGCTGTTGACTCAATGATAAGCTATCACTCCACACAAAACAATAAAAGGTTTCGATTATGTAAAAACCAATTAATGGTCCTTTGACAGCCAAAAATTGTATCGAGCACCGTTTTTGTATAACTCTTAAAATTTAAAGTTTATTATTGGTGAGAACCTGGTGGGACATTGAGAAAATCGCATTCACTCCTTATCGACATTCTACTGAAGTCTTCAAGGATCATATACACTATTCGCTTAACAAAACTATCTTCTGACTCGAAGAAAAATGAAGGAGGAATATCAAGACGATGCCGAATATCCAAAATTATCGGACAACAACGATCCTCTGGGTCACTTCAGACAACGGTTCTATCTGAAGAAAGATTATATCTACATGTGTGGAAACTCCCTAGGACTTGCCACTAAGGACGCCGAAGAATGCGTGTTAGAAGTCATGGAACGATGGAAAGATGAAGCAATAAAGATTTGGGTGGTGGACGACAACAAATATTATTTATATTCCAAGTATTTGTCGAAACTCATGGCACCTATAGTTGGAGCGGATCCTGACGAAATATGCATCTTTGGTGGCACCACGATCAACATTCACCAAGGTATCAGCACATTTTACAAACCTACCAAAGATAAGTACAAAATATTGGTCGACGATATCAATTTTCCTACAGACCGTTATGCAGTAGACAGTCAGGTTAGATTACAAGGTTACGACCCAAAAGATGCTGTGAAAGTCGTTAAAAGCAACGGCAAGTTTATGGATGAAGACGAAATCATAAACGCAATGACTGACGATGTCGCACTGGTGTTTCTTCCTACTGTGTACTACAGAAGTGCCCAAGTCCTAGACATGGTGAAAATAACCAAAGCAGCCAAAGAAAGAGGTATTCTCATAGGATGGGATCTTTGCCACGGGGTGGGAGCTATAGAAATCAATTTGAAGGAGATCGACGCCGATTTTGCTATATGGTGCACTTATAAGTATTTAAATGGAGGTCCTGGATCTTCTGCAGCTTTGTATATTAACAGAAGACACCACACAAGATTGCCTGGCTTAGCTGGATGGTATGGGAACAAAATCGAGACTCAGTTTCTATTGAGACAAGAGTTTGACCATCAGCAAGATGCGAATGGATGGCAGATTGGAACTCCTAACGTTTTATCCATGGCTTCTTTAGAAGGGGCTTTGAGAGTCATCAATGAAGCTGGCATACCGAATATGAGGAAGAAGTCCCTACATATAACTGGTTATTTGATGTACCTTATCGAGAAGAAGCTCGCAAATTACGGGTTTACTGTTGGTAACTTGAGAGAGGACAGCAAGAGAGGTGGTCATGTATGCTTGGAACATGACGAGGGGTACAGAATCAGTATCGCGTTGAAGTCTAGAGGGATTGTCTGTGACTTCAGAGACCCCAATGTCATTCGTTTGACGCCAACGGCTTTGTACACAAGTTATGAAGAGGTTTATAAAATAGTGGACATTTTGTTAGATATTGTTAAAACCGAGAGTTACAAAGCCATTGGTAAGAATAGGAACTATGTTGTTTAATTTTCATAAGTTAGCCAGTATAACACGGTCAAAATAAATTGTGCACATCGTACGACAGACTCCTTGGTACCCGCGCGGCGCCCCGCGTTCGCCTCCACCGCCAATAGCGAGAGTCGAACGGCTGACGTCAGAGTGACATTGACAGCTCCAAGTGCACAGATTATTTGACCGTATACTATTTATTGTATCACTTTCATAAATGGCAAATTACTCCAAAGGTCATCATCATCATAACAGCCGAAAGACGTCCACTGTTGGACATAGGCCTCCCCCAAGCATCACCACATTGACCGGTCCCGGAATCCAAAGGTGTTGTGTAAGATTGAATTTGCCTCACAATTCATTGACAAGAAAAAAGGTTTTTAAATCACAAGCTGTTGATGTACTATCAAATTGTAAGTTTGTAGTGTAAGTAAATGTTACATTTGTTATAAAATTATTGTGTACGAGAGGAAGGCAGGATTTCTTTTAAGCAAATTTAAATAAAGATTTAAAATAAAACAATCAGAATTCGGTTTACTTTATATTTTAAATTGAAAATAGGCTTATACTATTTTACTCAAGTTGCAATGTGATTATATCAACATGCCATAAAATTTATCCTATCACAAGTCCAGAATTATATTAGACGAATCTTTTTGGAGGTTCTTTAACAAAAAATATTCACACTTTTACTATAATCACACCACAACGATCCATTTATAAATTAAAAAATAATTATGTATAATAATTAACAAAATGTCAAAACGTCATTCCTTCTCTGTGTTGCCGGCCGAAATTTAAAATACCTAGGTATCTATTTTTTTATTCTAACAACATCTGTGTGTGTGACTTTTCGTACTTACAACTTATCTGGGATGTACGGGATGTACAATAATGAACCCTATTTTTAATTTTTAATAAACCTTAATAATAACAGTTTTCTATTTATCATTATTATTTACAGTAATTTACATCACAAGAGTATGTTGTATGGTGGTTGTGAACACAACAACAATTTTTTTTATCTTTTTCAACATAAACTAACACAAGGAACTAATAGTAAGACCAGTATGGCCTGAAATTAGGTTTAAACTAAACGTTTTTACGAAAATTTACAAATCCGTTTTTTTGTTGTTTTCTTTAGTTTAGATATATTAAAATGTTTTTTTTATCGTTTTGCAAACTTTCAGTGAAAACCGTCGTCATTTTTCATGAAATGCTAGCTGGAACTATGCTTACTCAGGAGTCCTTATTAACAATCGTTAACTTATCGTTATGAAACATTAGTTTGTCTGACAACTTGACTGTTGAATCGAAATGCTTTTCTAGGACACATTTATTATTAAAAAACTACATTTGTATTATAAAGTACCATCAAGTTTAGTTACTAATGCCATAATATATCATTACTTCAATGCACTCACAACGAAATATACTGACTTTCCGAATACTCAGTTCAAAAAACACTAAAAGAACCAATAAATCCGTAAAATAAGTATACTCTAACGTTAAAACGAGTCTTAAAACAGGACTCCCGAACGCCACATATGAAAATTTCACAAAAAGCACTAAAACAAATCATTTTTATTTATTTTTTTCATTTTTGGCCGCCTTTTTTTGAATAACGAACAATTCTATCCTTGATAGCTGTTGACACTGGTGTGAAGTACGTCACAACATGAACTGGTATGAATACAGCCGCGTACGTAGTCGAGGGTAGCACTACACTGGGCGAGTCCGTTCGTTTATTTGTAACCACCATACTTGTAACCGCTCACAGCACACAAGAATGAGTGACAGATGGTTGCGTAGCTGTCGCCTTGAGCCTCTGTAAACAATGAGATATCAAATTAAATATGTTGGATGAGATGCCAGTTATTGAAGTAAAACCAAGGAAATGGGAAGAACGAAATTTTGTTTAAAATACAGAAGTTACAGGTAAATTAAAGCCTTATATGAAGGCTCAAAACACGAGAAGAGTCACTGCGTAGTGAAAAACAATCTTCACCGTCACCTTTAGGTTTGAATCGACCTGCCCCTCATCATCATCATCATTTCAGCCGAAAGACGTCCACGGCCTCCCCAAGGCGTCGCCACATTGACCGATCCCATGCGTCTCGCATTAAGCGCATTCCCGCAATCCTAACCAAGTCATCCTCGTCGCCTCGTGGGAGGCCTTCCAACGCATCTTCTTCCGGTTCGCGGTCGCCATTACAGAACTTTTCAGCCCCATCGGCCGTCCGTTCTGCGAGCAATGTGCCCTACCCACTGCCGCTTAAGTTTCGCAATTCTTCGGGCTATGTCGGTAACTTTGGTTCTCCTGCGGATATCCTCATTTCTGTCGCGATCACGCAAGGAAACTCCGAGCATAGCCCTCTCCATTGCCCTTTGGATGACTTTAAGCTTTCTGATAATGCCCATTGTGAGCGATCACGTCTCTGTCCCATAGGCAATTACTGGCAACACACACTGGTCATAGAATTTTGTCTTAAGACACTACGGTAAATTGGACGAGAAGATACCACGCAACTTACCGAACGCCTCCCAGCCGAGTGAGATTCGACGGTTGACCACTTTTTCGAAGTTAGACCTACCCAACTGGAACATTTACCCCAGGCCCATGGGCCCATTGGCCCCAGGTAGAAATAATCGTCTACAACTTCGAGTGTAGTGTCACCGATCTTGATAGGAGTGGGTGTTACATGGGCATTCACCATGACCTTGGTTTTCTCCATGTTCATTTTAAGACCCACCCTTTCGGAAGCTCTATTGAGGTCATCGAGCATTGTACTGAGGCTCTCCATGGTCTCAGCCATGACCACTATGTCGTCGGCAAACCGAAGGTGAGTGATTTACTCGGATCGCCATTAACGTTGATGCCTAGCCCTCTCCAGTCCAGAACCTTGAAGACATCCTCCAACGCAGCAGTGAACAGTTTCGAAGAAATGACGTTTTCCTGTCTCACACCGCGCTGGAAAAGGATTGGTTTCGAGGTCTGATCCTGAAGACGGACTGACATGGTGGCGTTTTTGTACAAACACTTCAACACCTCTATTTATCGGTAGCCGATAGAGACTGCAGTAGAGCCCAAGTCTCGTTCGAATTGAAGGCTTTCTCGTAAGCCACAAACGCTTAACAGAGAGGCAGATCTTCGGTCTTCTGTATAACCTGCCGCAGCGTATGTATGTGGTCTACAGTGCTAAAGCCTTTTCGGAACCTGGCTTGGTTGGAAGGCTGGAAATCATCAAACCTGCGCGCGAGACAATTCGTGATGACTCTTGAAAACAACTTGTAGACATGGCTAAGAAGTGTGTTGGGCCTATAGTTTCTTCAGCCGGGCATTGCCGCCCTTCTTGAAGAAGAGTCCCACCACACCCCTTCACCATAACTGTGGCGTTTTGCCGTCGAGTATGACGGCATCAAACAGCTTCTAAAGGACCTTATGGACCGGTTTCATTCTACTCTTCTTAATATTTCCCACCCGCTTTCAGGAGTTCGGCCGTGATTCCGTCATTACCCCGGCGCCTTGTTATTTTTTTAAGCTGTTTCAGAGTCATCCTAATCTCGTACAAGCTGACGGACGTCCGGGATGTCTTCGGTATAGTGTCGGGTCAATCTAGGGGTATCTCTTGGGTCGTTTGCTAGACTCGCAACGGGCTTACTGATTGATATGTACAACTGCCCATAGAATATCTCGATCTGCCTCAGAAGCTCCGGTTTGGCGGATACGATCCTGCCATCGTCGGTCTTCAGTTTCGTGAGCTGGCTCTGCCCAATAGACAGATCCCTTGAAAGAGAAAAAAAAAAGCACCTTGGAGCCTTTATTTCGCTCAATCGCGTCTTTAATACGCTCGGTATTAAATCGGCGGAGGTCTCCTTTCAAGGATTTAGACATCTGTCTATTGATCTGCCGGTATTTGCACGCCTCATCTGAAGACTGCAGGATCATCTCACGCCTCTCCTTCATAAGCTTGAGGGTATGATCAGAGAGCTTTTTGTTTCTATCTGTACGACGTGTCTTGAAAAACTTAGACCCGACCGTATGGACAGCTTCCACGAACCCGTCGCTGTATTCGTCCACGGAGCTCCCTAGGCACTCGAAACGATTCAGGAGTTCGAGCTGAAAGCTCTCGGGGTTTTAGACCTGGACCTGTGCTGGACGGAGCGTGGACTTCACCAGTCGAGACCTTTCAAGCTTAATATTAATGTTCAATGTGCCTCTTACCATGCGGTGATCGCTCCCGAATTGATCACAGAGACATCATTGAACATTTGCTTCTTGGTTGACATGATGAAGTCGATCTCATTTTTTGTTGCACCATCGGGGCTCTGCCAGGTCCACTTCCTGTGTTCACGCTTTTTGAAGAAGGAGTTCATCATATAGAGGCCCTCCTTCTCCATAAAACTGGCCAGTAGGTGACCCCGGTGGTTCCGTGGTCCAACTCCAAATTGCCCCACTTGCAGCTCATCCTCGTCTCGTTTGCCCAGTTTTGCGTTGAAGTCCCTCATGACAACGGTGAAGTGAGTTTTGAAACCAAGCATGGCTCTAGAAATATCCTTATTCATTGTCTCCACCTCGTCGTCGGGGTCTGCCGAGGTCGGGGCGTAGACCTGTACGACCTTCAGCGAATATCTCGAGGATATTCCGAGTATAAGGTTACGCCACCCTGGTCGACACACTCTCGATCTTCACCACGTTATTCACAAAGGACTTTTGGACGATAAACCCGACAACACCCTTGGACTGCCGGTTACCCTATCGGAAATAGAGCAAGTTACCGGATTTGAGAATCATCGAGTTCTCCCCCTCTCTTCGGACTTCAGATAATCCTACAATACTCCATCGTAACCTGCTCAATGCCTCTTCGAGTTCGATGATGTTCTCGTCGGTCCGGAGTGTGCGCGTTTAGTTCGTCGCCAGGTGCAGTAGTCGCCGTAATGGCCCGCGTGGCGCTCGCAGTATGGTTGTTACCAACGCACAGAGAACGCTGCTGCCCATTCTCTGATTTGTCCCTTAGTCGCCTCTTACGACACCCACGGGAACACATAGGATGGTGAAATTCTTTACGTCTGACACCATACGGGACCTGTCCCCTATCCTGATTAAATTGGTATTGCCTTCAGCACGTATATAGCAGAAATAACTTAAGCGGCCTTTGGAATATGCCTAAATATAGCGACTCGTGCGCAGGTTCTTAAATTTGGAGTTACTTGAATGTATAAAATGAATGTAACAGAAAATAAATGTCGGCATATAATAATTTTCGTTAAAATATATATGTATACTGCAGTATTAGTGAAACATCGTAAGTGATTTCATGATAATTTCAATATAAAGAAAAATAAATAAGGAAAAGAAAACCCACACAAAGAACACCCGTTTTGTTATCTCGGCCACACCGCAGTAGAAACAACATTCTGGAAAAATATTCAAATAAAGTACTATTTGTAAACGAAAGCTGAATACGACTTATATTTCGTATTTTAAATACCCAGGAATATAAGATTTTTACTTTATTGGGACACGTCTCAGTAGATTGGGAAATTACTGGTGATGGCAATGGCTGGATGTGAATAAACTTAATAGAAACATTCTGAATATTCGCGAAAAAATAATAATCACGCTCGCTGTGCTCCTCGCTACACTATCTACGTACAGTTGTGCAGGCGAACCGAGGGCCAATCGTCCAGGTCGTGTGCGGGCGGCCGCGCGTCGCTGTGCTCCTCGCTACACTATCTACGTACAGTTGTGCAGGCGAACCGAGGGCCAATCGTCCAGGTCGTGTGCGGGCGGCCGCGCGTCGCTGTGCTCCTCGCTACACTATCTACGTACAGTTGTGCAGGCGAACCGAGGGCCAATCGTCCAGGTCGTGTGCGGGCGGCCGCGCGTCGCTGTGCTCCTCGCTACACTATCTACGTACAGTTGTGCAGGCGAACCGAGGGCCAATCGTCCAGGTCGTGTGCGGGCGGCCGCGCGTCGCTGTGCTCCTCGCTACACTATCTACGTACAGTTGTGCAGGCGAACCGAGGGCCAATCGTCCAGGTCGTGTGCGGGCGGCCGCGCGTCGCTGTGCTCCTCGCTACACTATCTACGTACAGTTGTGCAGGCGAACCGAGGGCCAATCGTCCAGGTCGTGTGCGGGCGGCCGCGCGTCGCTGTGCTCCTCGCTACACTATCTACGTACAGTTGTGCAGGCGAACCGAGGGCCAATCGTCCAGGTCGTGTGCGGGCGGCCGCGCGTCGCTGTGCTCCTCGCTACACTATCTACGTACAGTTGTGCAGGCGAACCGAGGGCCAATCGTCCAGGTCGTGTGCGGGCGGCCGCGCGTCGCTGTGCTCCTCGCTACACTATCTACGTACAGTTGTGCAGGCGAACCGAGGGCCAATCGTCCAGGTCGTGTGCGGGCGGCCGCGCGTCGCTGTGCTCCTCGCTACACTATCTACGTACAGTTGTGCAGGCGAACCGAGGGCCAATCGTCCAGGTCGTGTGCGGGCGGCCGCGCGTCGCTGTGCTCCTCGCTACACTATCTACGTACAGTTGTGCAGGCGAACCGAGGGCCAATCGTCCAGGTCGTGTGCGGGCGGCCGCGCGTCGCTGTGCTCCTCGCTACACTATCTACGTACAGTTGTGCAGGCGAACCGAGGGCCAATCGTCCAGGTCGTGTGCGGGCGGCCGCGCGTCGCTGTGCTCCTCGCTACACTATCTACGTACAGTTGTGCAGGCGAACCGAGGGCCAATCGTCCAGGTCGTGTGCGGGCGGCCGCGCGTCGCTGTGCTCCTCGCTACACTATCTACGTACAGTTGTGCAGGCGAACCGAGGGCCAATCGTCCAGGTCGTGTGCGGGCGGCCGCGCGTCGCTGTGCTCCTCGCTACACTATCTACGTACAGTTGTGCAGGCGAACCGAGGGCCAATCGTCCAGGTCGTGTGCGGGCGGCCGCGCGTCGCTGTGCTCCTCGCTACACTATCTACGTACAGTTGTGCAGGCGAACCGAGGGCCAATCGTCCAGGTCGTGTGCGGGCGGCCGCGCGTCGCTGTGCTCCTCGCTACACTATCTACGTACAGTTGTGCAGGCGAACCGAGGGCCAATCGTCCAGGTCGTGTGCGGGCGGCCGCGCGTCGCTGTGCTCCTCGCTACACTATCTACGTACAGTTGTGCAGGCGAACCGAGGGCCAATCGTCCAGGTCGTGTGCGGGCGGCCGCGCGTCGCTGTGCTCCTCGCTACACTATCTACGTACAGTTGTGCAGGCGAACCGAGGGCCAATCGTCCAGGTCGTGTGCGGGCGGCCGCGCGTCGCTGTGCTCCTCGCTACACTATCTACGTACAGTTGTGCAGGCGAACCGAGGGCCAATCGTCCAGGTCGTGTGCGGGCGGCCGCGCGTCGCTGTGCTCCTCGCTACACTATCTACGTACAGTTGTGCAGGCGAACCGAGGGCCAATCGTCCAGGTCGTGTGCGGGCGGCCGCGCGTCGCTGTGCTCCTCGCTACACTATCTACGTACAGTTGTGCAGGCGAACCGAGGGCCAATCGTCCAGGTCGTGTGCGGGCGGCCGCGCGTCGCTGTGCTCCTCGCTACACTATCTACGTACAGTTGTGCAGGCGAACCGAGGGCCAATCGTCCAGGTCGTGTGCGGGCGGCCGCGCGTCGCTGTGCTCCTCGCTACACTATCTACGTACAGTTGTGCAGGCGAACCGAGGGCCAATCGTCCAGGTCGTGTGCGGGCGGCCGCGCGTCGCTGTGCTCCTCGCTACACTATCTACGTACAGTTGTGCAGGCGAACCGAGGGCCAATCGTCCAGGTCGTGTGCGGGCGGCCGCGCGTCGCTGTGCTCCTCGCTACACTATCTACGTACAGTTGTGCAGGCGAACCGAGGGCCAATCGTCCAGGTCGTGTGCGGGCGGCCGCGCGTCGCTGTGCTCCTCGCTACACTATCTACGTACAGTTGTGCAGGCGAACCGAGGGCCAATCGTCCAGGTCGTGTGCGGGCGGCCGCGCGTCGCTGTGCTCCTCGCTACACTATCTACGTACAGTTGTGCAGGCGAACCGAGGGCCAATCGTCCAGGTCGTGTGCGGGCGGCCGCGCGTCGCTGTGCTCCTCGCTACACTATCTACGTACAGTTGTGCAGGCGAACCGAGGGCCAATCGTCCAGGTCGTGTGCGGGCGGCCGCGCGTCGCTGTGCTCCTCGCTACACTATCTACGTACAGTTGTGCAGGCGAACCGAGGGCCAATCGTCCAGGTCGTGTGCGGGCGGCCGCGCGTCGCTGTGCTCCTCGCTACACTATCTACGTACAGTTGTGCAGGCGAACCGAGGGCCAATCGTCCAGGTCGTGTGCGGGCGGCCGCGCGTCGCTGTGCTCCTCGCTACACTATCTACGTACAGTTGTGCAGGCGAACCGAGGGCCAATCGTCCAGGTCGTGTGCGGGCGGCCGCGCGTCGCTGTGCTCCTCGCTACACTATCTACGTACAGTTGTGCAGGCGAACCGAGGGCCAATCGTCCAGGTCGTGTGCGGGCGGCCGCGCGTCGCTGTGCTCCTCGCTACACTATCTACGTACAGTTGTGCAGGCGAACCGAGGGCCAATCGTCCAGGTCGTGTGCGGGCGGCCGCGCGTCGCTGTGCTCGCGGCGCCGCGACACTTGCGGGGTCTCGCTGTTGGACACGCAGCCCTCGTGGATGTGCACTGTGGCGATGTCGGAGCCGGGGATTTCGAACATTACTTCCAGGAGTAGGTTTTCCTGAAAAAGAAAGCAAATGTTATCCAATGGTTGTCGTAACACCGCCCTGAGTGTCTACATTTATGTAATGCTTCCTTCATCTATCTTTTCTGTAACTTCTAAGGAGGAGGAAGTCAGCGACTGTTGTTTAAGGACTGGCAGAAATAAATTTGGTTGTGCGGCAGCGAGATGGGAAGATGACATTGTTGTTATCGCGATATGGGATAAGGATAGCTACAGGAGCTTGGAGATTGGCAGAAGAAAATAGAGGCCTATGCCCAAAAGTGGCAGTGACCAAAGATGACGATGGAGGACACAATAAAGAGTAGGCATTCTATCTAATCTATCTTGCGTTAAGGTGAGTATAGACTAGAACATTTACTTGTAACAGAACATCGAGCATTCACCGTTTGTAACTCATTTTTCGGTTTCTAAAAGGTGACACATTAGAGCGGCTCGATATTTTGTTACAGGTAAATGCTCTAGTCTATACTTACCTTTAGAGGAACTGCTTAAAAGGGCTGTAGAACCGTGATAAAACTTACCGAAAGTAATTTTGCACTTTGTAGTGTTTAAAAACAAATTTACTAAAAAAACTGTTTGGAAGTGGGTTAAAAAAAATGTTATGCTTAGATTAGCAAGGAGATTTTTCGCGCACTTTGCCACTGCTACCACCCCGTACACAAAGATACGCCTGCGCCTGCGCCTCTCTAACAGATAACATAATAGTACTGGCCGAATTAACGACATTGTTTTGAGAACAGTGGTGACTCAGTGGTAAAAGCCTCGATTTACGCTGTGAAGGTCACGGGTTCGAACACAGGAAAACGCTTTATTTTGTGTAAATTATTTCATCACCACTGCTCTAAAAACGGTGAGGAAAATACATAGCGATGAAACCGGTATGTCCTAGAACCTAACAATCGAAGACATGTGACATCTACCAACCTCCACTGGACCTGCGTCACCACGCGGGCCAGTGCGGGGTGCGGTTGCAGTGTGAATGAGGAAATGGACCTAAACGCACCGGTTAAGACCCATTTCCTCAGTCACAGAGAGAAGGCCTAGGTCCCAGCAGTGGGAATATTAAAAGCCTGATGATGATAAAGGATAATTTTCGTCATAACACGAGCTCTTATGAAAGTCATGATTGATTCTAACTAACTCTTCAACGTTTCTCTTGGGCCTTAAAAGCTGTAATTTTGCACATAGACACAATTTTTTTTTTTGTTAAACAAACAAGACAATTCCGCCAGAACAGGATATTCACGAGCGAATAAAAGCTGGTAAAGTACAAGTAAAGTAAGATTCTACATACCATGATAGCCCTAAGTCCCCTGGCACCAGTCTTGCGCTCCATAGCGAGCGCGGCGACGGCCTTCAGAGCGTCCTCGCTGAACGACAGCTCGCACTTGTCCATTGCGAACAGCAATTTGTATTGAGATACCTGGAAACAACAATTTAATATCAGAAATATATAGCTGTGCCTTCAGAACTTTTTACTTATACCCATATGAGATTACGCTTTTTGATTCCATACACGTGGTTCCCGAGTGGTGCTGAACAAGTGACACTAACTGGTGGTAGGTTTGGCCGAAGGCATGCGACCACCCACCGGGCAAAGACGTATCGCGAAGCGGCCTAGCCGTGTTCTGGTACGATGATCGGTGTAGCCACTAGAGGAGGTGGGTATAGATAGCTGTTCCACTGCAGGCAGACCAGACTGTGACGCGCTGTTATGGACGTATCAGGACACTGGTGCGTGCGCTGCTGGCTGACCGCAAGTACGCCTGTGTCTACTCTTCGCACAGCAGAGATCAGGAGACACCCAGGGTCACAGGGTACCTCAGTGAGGCGACTGATGCGGCACATCAGCGGTACCCTTCCGCCCAATTAGTGTTACTGTGGGACTTCAATGGCCACCAGTAGGAGTGGCTCTTCCTGTACCGGTGTTCATTCATCACGCTGAACGAGAGACGCGAAAACTTGCGCTAGCGTTAAATCTCACTCAGCAGGTCCAGGGGGCAATGAGGGTGCCGGATGTTGATTCGCAACTGTGTGTGAATCAACATCCGGCACCCTCGTTGCCAATTAATTGCTTGGACTTTCTGCTGACAACAGATCCAGACCGATACTCAGTGTCGATATATTCACCCTAGGGTTGTCCTTGAAGCCTGTCTCCAAATGGGGCTAGAAAGAGCCAATTCCATCCGGCTCTATCTTTCTGTGGTGTAACCGTACCGATAACAGACCATCTGGAACTTCTTGGTGTTATGTTGACCCTTAAATTTTGATCCATTCATTGAGGCAAAGGCTCAAAAAATTTGCAGATCCTTGCAAAGATGAGATGCGTGGAGTACTGCTCTCACCTCTGGGATAGATGAGAGATGGCTTAATTGAGAGCATAAGTCGTCCTCTGCCATTTTATAACCGTGTAGATCAAAAATGGTCAGGCAGGGGCCGGTAGTCCTTCTATAGTTTTGGGTAAACGATCTACGAAACGTCCCAAACCCATAGCTCAATGTGTTTTGCCTCCATATTTTGCAATAGTCCTGCCCATATGACCCTTGTCTATATGACCCTTTGTGCCTATTGGCCTTGTTTGTTCTGTCTCCTGCTTGATATGGAGGGAAGTGGAAATTTAAATTTTTCCTACTCCTCCGTTATTCTTTTCTGATTAATTTCGTTGCGGGATCCAAGACAGGTAAATTCATTCTCCGGGACTTCGTCGAGCTTCATTGCCTCGGCGCTTTTCTGGTGGTCGCCACTGTTGATTCTGGCTTCCAGGAGTTGCAGTGGTTTGGGAATAGTGCGGTGGGATTGTCCCAAATAAAAAAATAGTCCTGCACCAGCCAGGGATTGTCCTTAGGTGCACTTACGTAGTGCATACAGGAATAATTGCCAGTTGGTGTCACATTTCATCCTATATGTCTAACAAGGCCTCTGCGAGTTGGTTTCAGCTCCTGGTACGCCTTTCAAAGGCCCGGGACCCTAGGGTCCAGAGAACCTAGAAAAATAATTAAACTTACCATAGCGTTTTTAGGTTCCGTTAGTATCCGCACGAGCAGGTCTTGATTGAGACTATGGAAAGGTACTAGCACGGGGAATCTACCCACGAACTCCTGCGGAATAAAAAAAGATCCGGTTACTATTATTCTTATAATATGATCAGTATTATGATAAAGTACTATGAGGGTCAGGCATAGTCACAGCCCAAGACAGCGGGGGTCTTAACGGGAGCTGGGCGATTTATTTATAGTTCTATTTTACTTAAGCACAAGCTATGTAGGTTTTACACGATGGTTACATTATATTCATGTGGTCAATTTGGCTGCCGACACTGGTTGATAAATGGTGTAGGGTGACAAGAGCGAGTAAGCTCGGACATTTTAACATTCTTGTCTCGGATAGGTAAGTTTTTCTAAAGCAGCTCCCGTTATTATGTAATTTGATAATTTATGTAGAAAATCGTAGATCAAGTGTTAAGCTAAGCTAGTTTAGCTTATTTGAGATAATTCTTATATAGTTGCGGTTAATTCTTATATACCTCGTAATTATATAGTTGCGGTCTGTATTTAAGTATGAAGAACTACGTCTGTTATGTGAGCTAAGTTTATATTAGCTTATCTTTAGGTCTGCAACCGCAAAGAGAATTCAAGAACGAGTATAGCAAGACAATTTTTTAAATTTGGGTATGATATTATAGCAATATTTGTTTATCTAATATATAAAATTCTCGTGTAAGAAAAACGTGTTTGTAACAAAACTCTTCCGGAACGGCTTGACCGAAACTTATGTAATTTTGTGTGTATATTCAGTAGGTCACAAAATAAGACGTAAACTGTTTTTCAACCCCTAAGTGATAAAGTGATAAGGGTGGTCCAGCCTAAAAAAATATTTTTTATTTGTTGGACACTTTTTATTTATTTATTTTTATGATTCGGCATTAAAAAATACATGTAACCCTAAATTTTCACCCTTATACCATCAATTCTTATTTTTTAATAGGGATAGTAGTATTTTAATCATTTTCTACTCTCGGCGGTCGATAACTGATCAGTTATTCACATTATTTCACATCTCGAACAGCATACATCATATCGGGGTTTTCGGGTGCGAAAAATCGATCTGTCTCATATGCGGGAAAATGAGAAAATTAAACAAAAATAGTAGATTGTTTACCTAGGGAGCAAACAACTATTTTAAAGGCGAGAGTGTTTTTTTGCGAGCGTAGCGAGGGGTTCTAAAGTAGAATCCTGAGTGCAGCGAGGGATTCAAAGTACGTCACTCGAGCTGAAAATAGTGTTGCTCCCGAGGTGGACACTCTACTTTTTATCACCCTCTATGAGAAAATAAGTAAGTGCAACTAATAAAGTTGCGTTACGTTTATTTGTTTACATAAAATTAAATACGGATGACGCACTCATTTATTATAACTCTAAAATCTGAATTTGAAACAACTACGAAGAAGGCAGAATGCATTTAATTTCGCGCGTTGTTTATTTTTCATCAACTTTTTTTTTTATTTGGTGCGTTCGCATTTTTTCAGCCAGTCACATTTTCAAACATTGTTCCCGCAGGGTTTGTGATTCATCTCTTTGCTGATTGGAACATTTACTAACAATATCCACGTTTCAAATTCAAATCAATTTTGGTCCCTAAAGGATTAAAGAGCTATTTTGGTCTCTGTTTACGAGGAATAAACTAGCTCTTTTTGAATAGATGTGATAAAAAAAAAATATTTTTCTATTTTTATCCGAGCAGAGCTCGGTTGCCCAGGTATTATTTTGTTAATATATAAACCAGGGTACGTACTTACCGGGATCATGCCGAAGTCGATGAGGTCCCTCGCCTGCACCTTGCGCAGCCAGGCGTCCCGCTCGTCGTTCTCCTCGCGCGCCGAGTCCAGCGGCGACGCGTCGGACGCGGCCTCCTGTAGAGTACGTACTTACCGGGATCATGCCGAAGTCGATGAGGTCCCTCGCCTGCACCTTGCGCAGCCAGGCGTCCCGCTCGTCGTTCTCCTCGCGCGCCGAGTCCAGCGGCGACGCGTCGGACGCGGCCGCCTGTAGAGTACGTACTTACCGGGATCATGCCGAAGTCGATGAGGTCCCTCGCCTGCACCTTGCGCAGCCAGGCGTCCCGCTCGTCGTTCTCCTCGCGCGCCGAGTCCAGCGGCGACGCGTCGGACGCGGCCGCCTGTAGAGTACGTACTTACCGGGATAAACTAGCTCTTTTTGAATAGATGTGATAAAAAAAAAATATTTTTCTATTTTTATCCGAGCAGAGCTCGGTTGCCCAGGTATTATTTTGTTAATATATAAACCAGGGTACGTACTTACCGGGATCATGCCGAAGTCGATGAGGTCCCTCGCCTGCACCTTGCGCAGCCAGGCGTCCCGCTCGTCGTTCTCCTCGCGCGCCGAGTCCAGCGGCGACGCGTCGGACGCGGCCGCCTGTAGAGTACGTACTTACCGGGATCATGCCGAAGTCGATGAGGTCCCTCGCCTGCACCTTGCGCAGCCAGGCGTCCCGCTCGTCGTTCTCCTCGCGCGCCGAGTCCAGCGGCGACGCGTCGGACGCGGCCGCCTGTAGAGTACGTACTTACCGGGATCATGCCGAAGTCGATGAGGTCCCTCGCCTGCACCTTGCGCAGCCAGGCGTCCCGCTCGTCGTTCTCCTCGCGCGCCGAGTCCAGCGGCGACGCGTCGGACGCGGCCGCCTGTAGAGTACGTACTTACCGGGATCATGCCGAAGTCGATGAGGTCCCTCGCCTGCACCTTGCGCAGCCAGGCGTCCCGCTCGTCGTTCTCCTCGCGCGCCGAGTCCAGCGGCGACGCGTCGGACGCGGCCGCCTGTAGAGTACGTACTTACCGGGATCATGCCGAAGTCGATGAGGTCCCTCGCCTGCACCTTGCGCAGCCAGGCGTCCCGCTCGTCGTTCTCCTCGCGCGCCGAGTCCAGCGGCGACGCGTCGGACGCGGCCGCCTGTAGAGCCGCGCGCCGCCCCGAGCGCGGGTCCCACGCGCCGAACCCGAGGTACTTCTCGTTGTTGCGCCGCTGCACCAGTCTGGGGAAAACCATGTACACATCTTACTTGTTCTAATAAACTAACAAGCGACTGACTAAGTAATAACAGCAGCTTGGGTTGATCGTCGAGACGAAGTAACACTTATGTCTATTGATTTGTCAATGGGTGAACGTGCATTACAGCTTGAAATATGCGCTATGCCTCCGAAAGTAGATATTTACCGCTAAACGACTGCTACAGGTTAGCCAACCAGCGCATTGCCGAAATTAGAATGCGAAAAACGCCGGAGGAGCGACAACGCGCTGGCGCGCATTGTCGCGCCTCCGGCTGCACCCGCTGTTCAATCGCCTAGTAGTGTTCAAAGTTGCTATATGACAATAACTTGCATAGTGCTATAAGCTTTATATGTTAAGCGCGTTATTTTACACGCTTTATTCTAACGCGCTTTTTTTATAACGCACAAAAACAAAACATTAATAGTAGATTGTTGCATCGAGCGCAAAGTGAGTTATTAATGCATGACTATTATGTTGGTGCCCGAGCGCATGCGAGGGCACTAAATTAACACGAGTGCATTTACTACTCACTTTAGCGAGGTGCGTAATCTACTTTTCTTTCAACTACCAATCTACCTCTCGTCTATTTCCATTTTTTTAAACTTTTCTTGCTAAATATGAAGTACCTACCTATCAAAGTTTTACAATGGTACAAAATGCGGGGCATTTTTTTCACCTTATTAGTTTTATACGCCGATTTTTTTTCTCAGCCAGTACTCGTACCACGACAGTACCTGTTTCGATGACTGCATATATTTTATATTAAACTTAATGGGATACATTAAACCTCTGTGGTAAATTTATATCTAAACTAGCTAACCCCCGCGGCTTCGCTCCCGTCAATTGGCTACCAATCTACCTACCACTACCTACCTACCCTGCCTTCCTTACCTACTCTGCCTACCCTGGCTACCCTGCCTAGCTTATCCTGCCTACCCTGCCTAGTCTAACCTGCCTACTCTACTTACTCTACCTTCTCTACCTACTCTACTTACTCTACCTAATCTACTTACTCTACCTAATCTACTTACTCTACCTACTCTACTTACTCTACCTTCTCTACCTACTCTACCTTCTGTACCTACTCTACCATCTCTACCTACTCTTCTTACTCTACCTTCTCAACCTACTCTACTTAGTCTATCTTCTCTACCTTATCTACCTACTATACCTACTTAACCTACTCTACCTAATCTACTTACTCTACCTTCTCTACCTACCCTACCTACTCTACCTACTCTACCTTCTCTACCTACCCTGGCTACCCTGCCTAGCTTATCCTGCCTACCCTGCCTAGTCTAACCTGCCTACTCTACTTACTCTACCTTCTCTACCTACTCTACTTACTCTACCTAATCTACTTACTCTACCTACTCTACTTACTCTACGTTCTCTACCTACTCTACCTTCTCTACATACTCTTCCTACTCTAGCAACTCTACTTACACTACCTATTCTACCTACTCTACTTACACCACCTTCTCTACCTACTCTTCTTAATCTACCTTCTCTGCCTACTCTACTAACTCTACCTTCTCTACCTACTCTACTAACTCTACCTTCTCTACCTACTCTACTTAGTCTATCTTCTCTACCTTATCTACCTACTATACCTACTTAACCTACTCTACCTAATCTACTTACTCTACCTTCTCTACCTTCTCTACCTACTCTTCTTACTCTACCTTCTCTACCTACTCTACCTAATCTACTTACTCTACCTTCTCTACCTACTCTACTTACTCTACCTTCTCTACCTACTCTACTTACTCTACCTACTTTACTTACTTTATCTTCTCTACTTACTTTACCTTCTCTACTTACTCTACCTAATCTACAAACTATACCTTCTCTACCCACTCTACTTACTCTACCTTTTCTACCTACTCTTCCTACTCTACCTACTCTACTTACTTTACCGTCTCTACCTACTTTACCTATTCTATCTACCCTAACTACAGTACCTACTCTTCGGCTTTATAATATTAGTTTAGATAAAATATACAAAACAGTGCATTAAAGTAAAACAGTGCAACAATGAGATTTCATATAACTTTTCTGCACTGTTTTGGTTCTAAGCAATAAATACGTACTTTGTGATCAGTTTTGTAGTGATTAATGATAACATTACTACGTAGTTGGAAGAAAACAACTAAACCATCTCTCAATCAATTTTCCTTACTAACACAATTCTACTTTGACAATATTACGTGTCCTATTACTGTTTAGTTTACACTAAAAAGCACGAAGTAAAATAGCGTAGGTATAATACGTAAACCTAACCGAACCCTCCGTGCGCGAGTCCGACTCGCACTTAGCCGATTATTTTTATAATTATTTAATACTAGCTGTGCCCGCGGCTCGTAGGCAGTTGACGGGAGTGATCCCGTCAACTGCCTACCCTACTTACCACCTAGCTACGTCTTACCTACCCTACCTACGCCTTAGGGTAGGCCCTACCTACCCACCCCACTTATACAACCTACGCCTTACTTATATTACCTACCTACCCTACTTACCCAACCTACGCCTTACCTACCCTACTTAGCCAACCTACGCCTTACCTACCCTACCCCACTTATACAACCTTCGCCTTACTTAAATTACCTACCTACCCTACTTACCACCTAGCTACGTCTTACCTACCCTACCTACGCCTTAGGGTAGGCCCTACCTACCTACCCCACTTATACAACCTACGCCTTACTTAAATTACCTACCTACCCTACTTAGCCTTACCTACCCTACCTACGCCTTAGGGTAGCCCCTATCTACCTGGGAAAGGGACCACACCCTTAAAAAGGAAAAATATGGAACCAGGACTAAAGGAAAACAATCCTCAGGCGGGTACCCTTGCGCAACGCAAGGGAGAGTCCCGCCCCACTAGGGATCTCCTGGAGGGCAGCCCCATCGTATCTGAGGGGGGCACCAATAGTCTCGCGGGCCGGCAGACCACCGCCGACCTGCGCCACGAGCGAGAAAAGGAGCTCCAGGTTAACCTGGAGCAACTGCGTGACGTGGATGCGCCGTCGCCGACGGCAACAAGAGCCGAGGAGGCTCACGTCCCCAAGTGGACGTACCTCTTGCCGTCGTCGGCGGCAACAAATCCTGGAGGCAACTTGTCTGATCAGGGCTCGCGTGGCACCAAAGTTTGGAGGAAGCGTCCGCGCTGTAAGGACTCGGGGTCGCTGGGTCTCTCCTCAAGTGAGGAGAACCTGTCGGCCCCGAAAGTATCAACGGGACGGAGAGGGCGGGGTCGCGCGGTGGGGACCACCGCTCTGGTGCCGGAGCGCGACGTGTGGGGTCGCTTCTTGCCTCAGCCCCACACGCCTGCCCCTACAGAGAGCGTGCAGAGCGACCCCGGGCACATGAGTGCGGACCAGAGCGGTGGCTCCACTACGTCCCTGCTAGGGGCAAACAAGGCGGAAGCGAATGCCGCAAAGCGGGCGCAGCAACGGGCTGTCGTGGAAGACGAGGTCAATGAGTTGGCCCGACAGGCCCGAGAGCGGCGCCAGGCTCGGACGGCGGATGCATCGGCGGTGGCGCTCAGTCGCCAAGTGAGAGACGGCCTGGATGTCGTCCTGAAAGTTGCCACCAAATCGGGCAACCTGAAGGGCACGTTCACGCGTGCCTTGAAGGACGCGGTGGACAGCATCCAGGAGGCGGTTGAGGTCCTCAGTAGCCGAACAACCACGGAGGAGACGGCGAAGTTGTGGGAGGAGAACAGCCGTCACCGTTTCGAGTTGGAGGACCTCAAGCGGCAGTTTGCTGCCCAGAAGGCAGCTGCCGGTTCGTCCGTCACGGCCCCATCGCTGGCCCCTTCGTCGGTTCAATCCCCGGTCCCATCGTCAGCCTCTGCACTTGCGGACGCAGAGGTCGAAAAGATCCCACGCATCTGCATGATGCAGTGCGGTCAAATGGTGGGTGCCCGGTTAGAGGCCATAAAGGCGAGACTGCCGGCCGAATACCCCCGCCCACCGCTCGCTGCGGATAAGCGGAAAAAGGAGGCGCCCGCAAAACCGGGCCCGGCGGCCGCAGCGGTTGAAACCAGAAGAGCCCGGCAAGGAGGCCGGCACGACCGCTGAGGGTAGGTCCGCGCCCACTTCCCAGTCGGCGGCTGCGACCCCACCGACGCCACCTGGACCCCTCACGGAAGCCTGGACGACGGTGGTCAAGAGGAGCCGCCGGCAACCGCTGAAGCATCAAATAAGGCCGCGGGACTGCCTAAGGTCAGAGCCCCACGCTCCGCGGCTGTAGTGATCACGCTACAGCCCGGAGCCATCGATAGGGGCGTCACTTACAAGGCGGTCCTGACAGAGGACCCAGTCCCGCGTTCCCCGACCTTGGAACACCGTCCGGCTTCAAAATGAGGCCGGCGATTACGGGGGCGCGGCTGCTCAAGGTGTCGGGTGCCTCTAGCGCTGAAAAGGCGGACACTTTGGCCGCCAAGCTGCGGGAGGTCTTCAACCCTGAGGACGTCCGGGTGTTCAGGCCAATGAAGACGGCTGAGCTGCGGATCGACGGTCTGGATGACTCGACAACCCCAGCTGAGGTCGTGGCGGCCATCGCCCGAGCCGGTGGATGTCCGTCTGAGCATGTGCGGACTGGCGAGATCCGCGCCGACGCTACCGGGCTCGGCATGATTTGGGTGCGGAGCCCGGTGGCGGCGGCGAACAAGGTCGCTCAAGGTGGGGGGACTGTTGGTGGGGTGGGTTTCAGCAAGTGTGAAGCTGATGCAACCCAGGGCATTGCGATGCTATCGTTGCCTGGACATTGGTTATGTCAGGGCACGATCCACCGCCGAAACAGACCGCAGCGAGCAGTGCTATCGCTGCGTTCAGCCCGGCCACAAGGCGGCCCAGTGCTCCGCGGCGCCAAACTGCAGCCTCTGTACAGCTGCAGGGAGGCCCACTGGGTACAGAGCGGGCGGAAAGGCCTGTGGCGCACCCGCGCAGCAGCAGAAGAGGAGAAGGAGGGACAAGGTTGCCGGGAGCTCTTAACCCCCCCGTCAACCTGGCTGCCCTTCGGCCGACGCCCGGCCTAGGAATGGCGTGGAGGGAATGGATTGCGCATAATGGCGCTCTACCATTTCCTCCAGGGCAATATCAACCACTCTGCCAGAACTCAGGATCTCTTGCTCCAGAGCATGGCAGAGTGGTCGATTCACGTGGCTGTGGTCGCCGAGCCATATTTCGTCCCACCCAGAGACAACTGGATTGGAGGCTTCGACTGTTTGGTGGCCATCATTGGCGGGGCTCTTATCAGCCCGTCCCGAGGTCACGGCTGGGAGGGCGGCCCTCGCGGACGGCGTCTCGTCGACTTCGAGAGTTTTCTTGTCGAGCTGGGTGCCGTCGTAGGCCGACTCCACCCTCGCCCTATGCTGTTGCTAGGGGATCTCAATGCCAAGTCTTCGGCGTGGGGATCTCCAGTAACCGATGCTAGGGGTGAGGTGCTGGAAGAGTGGGCAGTCACCACTGGCCTGGTCGTCCTAAACCGGAGCTCGGTCCAAACGTGCGTGCGGCAGCGGGGCGGTTCAATAGTAGACGTCTCGTTTGCTAACCCTGCTGTCGCGAGCCGTGTCCGCGAGTGGCGTGTCGCCGTGGAGGTGGCGACGTAATCGGATCACAGATATATCCGTTTCGACGTCTCCACCCAGACCGCAGGTGGCCGCGGTTCACCGGCCCCGCGAACAGGCGGTCCGCCGGTACGCTGGCAGAGTGTGCCGCTTGGGAGGAGCCACGCCGTGCCTTCATCTCTGAAGTAGGCAGTGACCTGTCGCTGCCGGCTGTAGTCGAGTCTATGGTCGGCAGCGAGGAGTCCTGGGACGCGGTGGTATCCTTCTGCGAAACAGTCGTCTCACAGAAGGAGGCTGCGGAGAGGGAGAGGGAGATTTCATCCGCTAACCCGATCCGCTGCAGACGCGCCGGGCGTCGGCAGAGGGCGGACAACGCCCTCTTTCAGCCCCCCTAAATGGGTACAGGGGCAACGGACTCGGGGTCGTCCGTTTCCCCCCACATATCAGGACCCGAGGTGGTGGCGTAGTGATCCACGCGCGCCCCTCTTAGACGTCGCGGGGGGAGTCCAACACCTCACTCCCCCCAACCCGAGGTCGTGGCCCGCAGAGGCGGGCCGGCACTAGCCGGTGGTTGCGGAAGTATGTATCGTTGTTCCTGCGATCCCCGGTTTAAGTGTGAGACGGAACACCAGGGTGGTGTTTAGTCAGTAAGAGTCTGACAGAACCCTCCGCCCCCCCCAGGGCGGAGGACATCCAATAAGGATTTTCCACCCAGGAAAAAACAAAAAATAAAGACCGTATCTACCTACCCTACTTACCCTACCTACCTAACCTACGCCCTACCTACCTACCCTACTTACCCAACCTACGCCTTACTTACCCTACCTACCTACCCTACATACCCAAACTACGCCTTAAATACCTTACCTACCTACCCTACTTACCCAACCTACGCCTTACCTACCCTACTTACCCAACATACGCCTTACCTACCTACCTACCCAACTTAGCTACCTGCACAGAACCTTATTTAATCTAAGGAGAAGAATATCGACTTTATACAAAAAAAACCGGCTAAGTGCGAGTCAGACTCGCGACCGAACGGTTCCGTACCATTATCGCAAAAAAATGACAAAAAAATCACGTTTGTTGTATGGCAGCCCCACTTAAATATTTATTTTATTCTGTTTTTAGTTATATAGTTTAGTTTTTATAGCAGCAACAGAAATACATCATCTGTAAAAATTTCATCTGTCTAGCTATCACGGTTCATGAGATACAGTCTGGTGACAGACAAACAGACGGACCGCGGAGTCATTATTTATTTATTTATTATTTATTTATTCATATAACAATTCACATTGTGTTTGAATTATGTAGTACATTATTTAATTCATTACAGCCAAGAACAAAAATTATGGATTTAAAACAGTAAATTTCACTTAAAATAATCAATAACATATGATAAATATTATGTCAATACTCAATAGATTGTAAATAGTAGTAAAAATTATCATGTCAAATGTAAAAAATAATAATAAAAAAATGACAACTTATTCCATAAAATACAAAAAGTCAACAATGCGTATATTAAATGTCATAAAAAAAATACATAAACCATTTACCATCCTTTGTCTACAAATCAGATAAAGAATATAAACATTTATTCAACAGGAACGCCTTAAGTTTAGCTTTGAATAGAGTACCCTTGTAAATCAATGATCTTAAGTCGGTAGGCAACCTATTAAATAATTCCACCGATTGGTATTTAGAGCAGTGTTTAGCAATATTGAGTTTAGTTGCAATTTTGTTTTTCATAACGTTTCTTCTTGTGTTCTCTCTAAGTTCACGTTCTTCTTGTGATTCGTGCTCGTGTATGTATTTTGCAAAGTGGCTGAGTAGTACTAAAACATATAAACTTGGTACTGTTAAAATACCTAATTTTTTAAAGTATTCTTTACAAGACTCGTGTTGTGGGATTCTGACAATCGTTCTTAATGCACGCTTCTGTAGTATGAATGCTCTTTGGCAATTATACCCGTAACTGCTTCCCCAAAACATAATGCTGTATCGTAACCTGGATTCTACCAATGCATAATATACTGATTTTAGCTGCTTTAGATCAATACAGTCCCTTAGGTTTCTTAGCGCGTAACAAGCTGAAGATATTGACGAATCGATGGTGGCGAGCTCTTTTTTCCAGTTTAATAGGGAATCTATAAAGACTCCTAAAAATTTTACTTCGTTTACTAGTCCAATATTATCCCTTTTAAGCATGACCTCTATGCTATCGCTGTTACGTGACGTTGTTTTAAACAACATAACATGGGTTTTATTTGGGTTTATAATTAGGTTATTTGCTGTAAACCAAACGGAAAGATTTTCCAAACACATATTTACTTTTTCTGTCAACTCATTTAGGTTTGACGAGCCGATTATGGCGTTCGTATCATCTGCAAACATTACAAGCCCTGCGTTGGGTTGGGTATTGTTCATAAAATTAAGTAAATCATTAGTAAAAATTAGATACAATATTGGTCCCAAGATTGAGCCTTGGGGCACACCGCGGCTTATTTTGGTCATTTTTGACTTATATATTACTTCACTCACACACTTTATGTCACAATTGTTTGCATTAATGTCTTTTATTTCTACGTACATTCTACGATTTTTTAAATAAGATGTCAAAAGTTTTAACGCGTTACCCCTAATGCCATAATGCTCTAGTTTAGCCAGAAGTAGCTCGTGATCTACAGTGTCAAACGCAGAACTTAAATCAATAAACAAGCCAGCCACTTTCATTTTGTCATTCAATTTACAAATAATGTCATGAAGAAGATTATTTATTGCATCTGAAGTGCCTACTCCCTTTTGGTATCCAAATTGTCTAAAGTTAATTATTCTATTTAAATTTAAGTGCGCCATTAACCTAGTCTTCATAACTTTTTCAAAAAATTTTGATACAATTGGTAATAAGGATATTGGCCGGTAGTTTTTGGGATCCGTTCTTGTACCCTTTTTGTGTAACGGAACCACCTTTGCCAATTTAAGTTGTTCTGGAAAAACAGACTCTTCAATACATTTATTAATGAATTCAGATAGGGGATACGCTAATATTTCTATATTTTCCTTGATCACCGATATCGGCACTTCATCGTGTCCACAAGACTTTTTGTTTGCCATTTTACGTACAATTTTTGCTATTTCCTGTGGTGTTGTCACATTGAATGTCATCTCACTTTCTGTTCTCGGTGTTGAGTTTCTTAGAAAGGACATCGCTCTTTCTTTTTCTGAATTTAAAAGTGATGATTTATACATAAATATATCAACAAAAGTATCTGCTATTTCTTGTGGATCTGTAACCACCTTGTTGTCAATGTTTAGAACAAGTTTTCTTCTAACTTTGTTTTGCTTTCTCTTTGTCTGTTCATTTACAATCTTCCATGTCTCCTTTGATATGTTTTTGGCTTTGTTGAGATGACATGATATGGCTAACTTTCGAGCGTGCTTTAAAACTCGTCTATAGATTCGTATGTAATTGATTTTGTAGTTATAAACACTAGTATTATTGGTGGTGCCCGAACATAATATTCTTTTCATTTTGCTTGACACCTTAATTCCCTTGGTAATCCACTTTATCTGATTATTGTGCATCAGTTTTACTTTCCGACTTTTCTTTGGGTAACACTCACGAAATTTTTTATTAAAACTATTGAGAAATGTATTGATGCCTACGATATCATTACTTTTATTTTGAAAGCTCCTTTTAAAAGCAGCATTATTTTTTGTGTAAAATATTCTTTTATTAATCAATATGGTATGTTGAGATTCATTTGTCTTTTTATCAATCTTATCAAGAATTATATTACAAAGAAGGCCGCCATGGCCATCTGCTAAACCATTGTGATCTACCAAACACTGCTCTATATCATCGTCGGAAAGATTAGTCAATACATTGTCAATGCAAGAGTATGATTTGTTTCGAATAAAAGTAGGAGTATTTATAAGGTGCCTAAAATTGTAAGACTTTAATATACTTATAAATTCAAAAGATTTTTTACTTTCCGCAAGTATGTCAACATTAAAATCGCCGAATACAACGCACTTCCTATCAATAAAATGTTCTAACAATTTTTCTAGGCTTCCTAAGAAACTGTCAAAGTTTTTGTCATTTGGACTTCTGTAACAGCAACAAATATTTAAACCTGTCTCAAGATCCTTTACTCCACAAACCTCAAAACTTTCTGATCTGTATAACTTCTGCACTGCATCAATATTTTCACATTTTTTATTCATATACGCTTAAACGCAGTTAGAGACACACATTGTGAAGTTATGAGCACTGGCAAACCAACATACTGGCCAACTGATCTTCAGAAAATACCCGATCTCATAGACTTTTTCATATGTAAAAAGATATCCACCAATTATGTTAGTTTGGAGAAAGAGTTTCTTATGAATTCGGATCACTCCCCGATTATACTAAGACTTAGTCAAAAAATTCTATTAAGAGAATACCATCTAACCCTGGTTAACAAGTCTACAGACTGGGACAGCTTTGCGCTTGATCTAGATAAAATAATCGACCTAAAAACTCCATTACAAAATCATGATCAGCTTGACTCAGAAGTAAACAAATATGTTGTTAACATTCAACAATGTGCTTGGAATAACACACCGCAATTAAAACGGAAATACAAGGGGCATATCTATCCCAAGGATATTGTGAATTTGCTATCAGAGAAAAGAAAACAAAGAAAGCGCTGGCAGCAAACAAGATGCCCGCGAGATAAAACACTATTAAATAACCTAACTAAACAATTAAAGAGGAAAATTATACAATTTGAGGATGAAACCCTGAACTCCAATCTTGTGCAGCTAACCAACGACCAATCAACGGATTACTCTCTCTGGAAAGCTACAAAAAACCTAAAAAGGCCGATTATGCAAATACCTCCCATCAGAAACAGCGATGGAAAATGGGCCATTAGCAATGAACAAAAAGCGGTAAGGTTTGCCCAATACTTAGCAGATACTTTTCAACCCAATGAAAGTTCCATAGAAATATCGGAGAGTGAATATGTATCACAAAACCAAAGAATTCGGCTTGTAACTCCTAAAGAAGTTGTGAGAGAAATTAAAAACAATATAAGCTCGAAGAAATCTCCGGGTTATGACCTCATAACAGGAGAAATTCTAAAACACCTCCCGCGCAAAGCCATAGTTAAGCTGACCAGACTTATTAACGCAGCATTTATGCTAAAACATGTACCTGAGCCATGAAAAGTTGCTGAAGTCATTATGATTGCGAAGCCTGGGAAACCACCCCATGAAGCATCATCTTATAGACCCATTTCCCTGCTGCCAGTATTATCGAAACTGTTTGAAAAGCTCTTATTAAAACGGCTAAAACCAATTATAGAAGAAAAAGGCCTTATTCCGGACCATCAATTTGGCTTCAGGGAAAACATTCTACCATAGACCAGGTACACAGAATAACAAACATCATCGAAAAAACGCTCGAAAACAAGGAAGTCTGCGCCACCGTATTTCTAGATGTCGCACAAGCTTTCGACAAAGTTTGGCATGAGGGTCTGATATACAAACTCAGACGCATGCTCCCCGAATTTTCAGATATTCTAGAGTCATATATAAGCAACAGAATGTTTAGGATAAGACAAGAGGATGCATATTCTGAGCTAAAAACTATTCAGGCCGGAGTACCACAAGGAAGTGTTTTAGGCCCAATCCTGTACTTAGTATACACATGTGATATCCCAGAGCTGGAAAACAACACCATAGCGACCTTTGCTGATGACACTGCTATTATGGCTATTGGTTCAAACCACAAAGAAGCAGTAGAAAAGGTTCAACTAGCTGTGAACTTAGTTTACGACTGGACACAAAAGTGGAAGATCAAACTGAATGAGTCAAAATCGATTCACATTGACTTCACTAATAAACACTGCGATTATCACCCAGTCTATATAAATGGCATGCAAGTGCCTTATGCGAATACAGCCAAATACCTTGGCATAACTCTTGACGCCAAGTTGCGTTGGAAATCTCACGTCAAAAAGAAAAGACAGGAACTCGATATACGGTACAAAAATATGTATTGGTTACTCGGAAGGAAATCCTGTCTATCAATACACAATAAAATTATAATATACAAGCATATTCTTATGCCAATTTGGACGTATGGTATCCAACTATGGGGCTGTACTAAACAAAGTAATGTAAAAATTATACAACAATTTCAAAATAAAGTACTCAGAGATGCTGTTAATGCACCATGGTACATCAGAAATGACGACCTTCACCGCGACCTTAAAATGAAACTCGTCACCACCGTTATTCAAAACTTTGCTGAAACCCACGAACACAGACTTCATCGACATGTGAATGTGGAAGCAATCCAGCTGCTAGATAAGACATAGTGCGTAGGCTAAAGAGAACTAAACCATTTGAGTTAGTGTAGTGTATAATAAGTGAAAAAATAATAGCAAAGAATACTGTGCTATACATGTAACACGTGAACTAAGTGTTTTTAACGTATCAGACTCTAAGAAAGTGCTACCGAACTGTATAAAAGTGCAAATTGACACTATTCTTAGTCATAACATTTTACATTATAATAATAAGTTAGAGTTAAATTGCTTATTAGTCTATTAAGGCTAGATTGTAATTTGTTATTAAGAACATTAGTTTTTATTAATATAGAAAAAAAAAAAAAAAATATACGCTAAAATAAGACTACCACCTCTTTTTTTATTTGTCCTTGTGTTATATGACACTAAGTTATAATTGCTTAATTGAAATAAATTAATAGATTTATCATTCAAAAAATGTTCCGTTATACAAACATAGTCCAAGCCTTTCCAAAAAGTTTCAATATATGATTCAAGTTCAAGTTTTTTATTATTTATGCCACATACGTTTTGGTGAAATAATTTTAAACAGATTGTATCTTCTGATAATAAAGGGTTTGAAAGATTTTTGTTCAGTGAATGATTGTTTCGTGATTCTACTTTATTCTCGAAAAAAAACGGCATCGCCAAAACTAGGGGAATTATTAATCTTTGCTGAAATAGAACAATCTAGTAATAATTGGGTTGATTTATCGTGTAACTTCTCCTTGCCGTCAAAATTACACTCTGTTTGTGTGCATGCATGTCGTGATTGCATATTTAGTGTTTTTTTCTTATTGTGCACATTTTCCCTGTAATTTGAATAGGTAATTGTATATCTCACACGTAGTATTTCCCTATATATTAACTGGCATGCAATTTGCTTATTAAAAATTTTACGATAATTATCATAGTCATTGTCTAGTAAAATAAATTCTGAATTATTGCAATTTCTACAGATAAATTTTAACATTTCATTTAGTTTCGATACATTTATATAATTGTTACGATAGACCTTACCGACTAAGATATTTGTGTTTGGCAAATTCTGCAAAGTGTGATGTAGAGAGCTTAAGACTTTTAAGGGATTGTTGTCATTGGAGCCTGCTATTAATAAAACGAAATCTGAGTCGGTAAAATCCTTACATATAGACAAACTTAAGCTTAATATATCTCTAAGAGGTGCATTTGATTTAATGAATGACGTCACATGAAATGAATCACCCACCAAGTGCTGTAAATTTTGTCGCATTCCGTGTCCAGTCTGATCGGTGAATATAGCAATTCTGTGTTTCGATGTTTTGACAAAATCCGTTTGTGCTTCACTTGAATTCTTGTCGATTTGGTTTTGTGTGTTTTTATTCAAACTAGAGTTATGTTCTGTTGTTGTCAAAGCACGTCGGTTTTCCCCTTTTAATGCAGCAGTGGAAATATTCAGGCAATCTTCAGCATTATGCATGTCGCCTTGCAATAGGTGTAATTTGTCTTTTGATGAATCACAGGGTACCGCTTCAGTGCCCATTTTTGTTAAATTAGTGTTTGAATCAATATTTAGTGTCATAGAAACGTCTAACTTGTCTTCTGTGTTGTGACTAATAAAGCACTTTTGTATCGAGGAAACAGGTGTACCACTGCTGCTAGAAAAGTCTATTTGTCTCGGAACTGAACTACGTCTAATATTCTTTTTAAATATTCTTTTGTTTGAAGAACATATCAGCGTGAGGTTATTAATTTTATTTTGTTGATCCTTAATTGTTTTTTGAAGAGACGTATTTTCTGATAAAAGCTTTTGAATTTCGGCATCAGCACTGTCCACACGAGCCCTTAATTCACTAATTGTATCCCTTAGTTCTGTCTCCATGACGTTATTTCTTGGCAACTCCGGTAAACTTGTCAGACTATTGCTCAATGATAACGGGCTATCATTTGCTTCTGGTAGCGAATTCCATGAAATGTTGACCAAGTCTTGTTTCCGTCGAATAGTGATATTATTATCCTCCATATTAACTGGTTACAAATTATATAATTTAAGAAATGATGTATGTTTGTTGAGGAGATGATCCCTGTAACAATCTCACAAGTCTTAGTAATAGGATCCCGTTTTTATCCTTTGGGTACGGAACCCTAAAAAAGTAAAGACAGTTTTGCTGCCCGCCATCTAGTAACTCTCCAGAACACTATACCGAAACGAAAACGTTGATTCGAAGTATAGAGTTGACACCCCCTGCCTAACCTAATTGACTTGCTACTCGTACTTATGCTTCCTACCTACCAATTTTTTTCAAGTGTGATTCTGCCGCGGAGAACATTAACACCGCCATTCAGAAAATTATGTCAAATGCACAACACCATCTATCGAATACGGAGTTCAACTGTCCGAATAGATGAATTGCGTGTGTTGTGATATTTTACTTCTTGAACACTTTAAATTCATCTAACTTTTGATAGAGCGTGCCGATTGCGATGAAACAAAAACTAAGTTATACGTCAAGTTACGCATAATGTTTATGTATAAAAGTTATCTACATTGGTTTCGTACATTTTTAACCCCCGCCGGAAAAAGAGGGGTGTTATAAGTTTCACGTGTGTTGCTGTGTATCTGTGTGTCTGTCTGTGGCATCATAGCGTCTAAACGGATGAACCGATTTTGATTTAGTTTGTTCGTGTCGAGAGTGTTCTTTGCTATGTTTGAATAAAATCGGTTCAGCCGTTCAAAAGTTATGGGCGTTTTACTGTTTAAATCGGGGTGTTTTCGCAAGATAAATGTGTCGGGGGTTTTTTAAATTTTGAAATTTTACTTGTACGTGATGCGTGCACAAATAAACAGATAAACAGACAAACAGACAAAAATTTAAAAAATGCTGGAAATGGGTTCTGTAGGTTATCCTTTAACACCCTGGCTATTTTTTATTTTAATATTTTCTATGTACAAAAACGACTTTTCTACAGATTTATTATACGTATTGATATCGGAGTACCTATTAAAATGCTACAAACAATTTTTAAATAACGTGAAAATTCCCTTCAAAGTTTTGATTCTATTCACCCCGTTTGATTAAACTAACTAACTTTAAAACATTTCAATACAAATGAAAAAACTTTGTTCGTAATTGTAAGGCGAAACCCAAAAAGAATACAATTATAAATATCCACGTAAATGAAACAACATTTTTCAAAACCCTTAAAAAAAAAATTAACACCTTAACTGCCAGGCAATGAGACACAATTGAAAATGTATTGTTTGTCGGTCACTTGGCAGTTAAGGTGTTAAGAAATACTTAACGATTTTTTATCAGAGTTACCAATCTCACAGTCTCTAATATTATAAACAGAATCGATAAGAGCCAATCCACACAAATAATACAACAGCTTGCCTCCAACATTAGTATTTTTGCACTCTTGCTACAAGGATGCAACATACACTTCATGATAAATGATCACCACCGTCTACGGTTATCTAAAAATATTGGTTACTAATTAAATGTGTAATTAGTAATGTGGAGAACTCGTGGCTAAATAATAACAGCCGCACGGGTCGATCTTCAAGGTTAAGCAATGCTTGAGGAGGTCGGTCTGTGGATGGGTGACCATCTTTACATAGCCAGTTTCTGCCGTACCTCGGAAAGCACGTTAAGCCGTTGGTCCCGGCTGTCATTTTAAGATCTTTGACAGTCGTTATGGGTAGTCAGAAGCTTGAGATCTGAAACCTGTCTTACCAAGAGGTACCGTGTTACCGAGTTACTGGGTTGTGGAGGTCAGATAGGCAGTTGCTCCATGTAAAACACAGGTACTCAGTTGAATCCGGTAAGACTGGAAGCCGTCCCCAACATAGTTGGGCAAAGGCTAGGCAGATGATGATGAATTAAATGTGTAATTAAACTAGCCAACCACATCATAAAATAATCAATTATATGATCTGGCAACAAATACATGAATAATATCTCACCTGTCCAGACCGTTGTAAGCGCCGCTGGCTACGAACAGTATGTTGGTGGTGTCCACCTGCACGGCGTCCCCGCGCAGCTTGCGAGAGTTGCGCTCCGGCACCGACACCACCGCGCCTTCCAACATCTTCAGCATGCCTTGCTGAACGCCCTCGCCTGGAGACAATTAAAACACATGTAAGAAATTTTATATAAAAAATACTAAAAAAATTGACAGAAGATTTATGGACGATAAATAAATACCAGTATAGCGACATCTATGACGCAACATACGAACTAAATCACAAATGCCTGCATCACGTAAGCAAAGGTTTCGGCGCAATTTGAACGTATACAACAGTCCGACAACAACCTTCAGGCAGATGTCCGCCAGACACAACGCCCGTCTGCAGCCTTATTTGTGATGAATTCTGCAAGGCAAAGAGTATGAAAAATTGACTATTCACATAGACGGAAATACACATCACGTCTCTCATCTCGCAAGTGATTGTTCGATTTTTCACACTCTTTGCCCTTTGCCTTGCCAAATTCATTACGCAATAAGGCTGCTGGCCGGAGGATCCTTCCTTTTCAATGGAACCTCCACTGAAAAGGGACTTTCCACCCCTTTCCACATACCTCTATACCAGCCAGTTACCATCACACTTCAGGCTCGTGTCTTCTCATACAGAGAAAACAGGAACATTATCCAACACACATGCTTAAACCGGATTGGCGATTTCAGAGTTTGTTTTCGCTTACCATCAGGTGAGTTAGAAGTCAAGCGCGATAAAAAAAAAGTAGCGATCGGAAAATTAACCTCGTTCAAATCTAAGTCGATCCTGATTACATCTTATTTATACCTAGAACCTATCTAGAATTAGCAAATTTTGGGTCTTCTTTGACTTTACTGAAGTACGTAGTCATCATCATTCAACCGAAAGACGTCCACTGCTGAATATAGGCTTCTCCAAAGTGTCACCACATCGACCGGTCCCGTACGTCTCGCATCTAGCGGATTCCCACAACCCTGAGCAGTTCATCGCTCCACCTAGACTCCTAGGGAAGGACTTTCAACGCAGCGTCGTCTTCCGCTACGCGGTCGCCACTCCAGTACTTTTTTGCCCCATCGACCATCCATTCTACGAACAACGTGCCCTGCCCACTGCCATTTAAGTTTCTTAATTCTTCATAGCTTTGGTCCATCTACGGATATCATCATTTCTGATTCGATCAAGCAAAGAAAACGCCGGGTATAGCCCTCACCATTGCCCTTTGTGTAAGTTAACCCCAATGATGAGCCCCATTGTGAGTGTAAGTAGTGCTTACCTCCAACATCCCTCAGTTGATGTATGCCCGGCACGGCGCCGATCTTATCTACCTCGTCTAGGAACACGATGCCCGTCTGTGCTCGCTCAACGCTGGAAACAAGAATTCGATAATATTAGTTTTGTTTACAACCAATTGTACTCTCATGTTAAATTATTGGATTGGGTTCTGGTGTCAATCAAGAATATGAGATTGGTTAAAAGATGCTGGTTTACAAAAAGTTTGGATTTCTATTAGGCACTTGTCCCACCGCCGACGATTAGCGAGTAGCGAGTAAAGCTAGAAACTAAAAACGAGTTGGCGAGCAGCGAGTGTGTCGTTCCGATAGTTTTACCGCTCGGCTATGAGCGAGAGTTTAATTCCGACGGGCGATTACTCGCACCACTCGCTCGGGGCGGCCGCACTGTAGGTAGAAATGTCCGCTGGTTGGTCTCTGGGCGTGAGTTTTGACAGCCGAGCGAGCAACCGAGCATCGCTGAGCAAGTATAACTTTGATAGCTCTTGTCGCTGCGACAAACTTGTGGTGAGAGAGTACTCGCCGGCAGTGTGAACAGTCAGCGATCAACTATTACTAAATGTGACTATTTTATTGGCACGGGATTTATACCTTTTGTACGATTCTACAGCGAGAAAAAAGTCCATAGCTAATCGTTTACTCGTCGGCAGTAGGACTAGTGCCTTAGGGAATGAAGTAAAATCGAGATCCCCAAACTTACAGCGCTGTGTATCCCCGTAAGATAGACGCCGATTCCCTTAAGTACCTGATTTTAAAATGAGAATCACGTCTAAACGGCTAGTCGTAATGTTTTGGAAAAAATATATGTTATATCAGACCATTTTCTTAACAATTTCATCTAAGCAGAATTTGAGTTTTATTCGTATAACATAGTGTAATTAATTTGTAAAGTTATGTCTAAAACGGACAAAACGCGACAATCACAACCAAACCGCTGGGCGTATTTTAATGAAATCGACACCATATCAAAGACAATTTAATTATTTACATTTTGATCTGAAGCTTTTTTTTTAAAGTCATAGAATAATAAGAAAAGTACAAAAAACTACAAAATTTCGGGTCGCGCGGGTGAGAAACGAGGGCGCGTTTTGTTCCCTCAATGTCGTTGGCGTTAGTCGTCGTCTTAAAAGCGTATAACCAGTTGGAGGTGCCTGTGTGCAGAATATTACTGACAGGCAAGTGCCCTAAGTGCCCTTACACTTTAGATGACTTAAAAGTTAATTCACACAGACTGTATGAAAGATAGTATGTTCTAACTATCATAAAGGCACACTCACACACACAAGCATAACTATCTAGCCACTGAATAATATTAGTAGACTATGTTACATGTGTGTGTAGTGTGTACAACTCACTTAAAGTTGGCATCCTGCAGTAGCTTGGCGATGACACTCTCGATGTCCTCCCCGACGTAGCCCGCCTGCGTCAGTGTCGTACAGTCGCAGATCGCGAAGGGCACGTCCAGGCATTGCGCTATCGTTTGTGCTAATAGTGTTTTACCTGTAACCAACAAGATAACAATCGTTAGTAATACTTAGTAGGTGGGACACTTTGGTTTGTTTTTATCTATCTTCTCCTTTTCGGAGTTCGTGGCTAAATAATAACAGCCAAGGTTAAGCAACGCTTGACGAGGTCGGTCCGTCGATGGATGACCATTTCAACATACCGAGTTTCCTCCGTGCCACGGAAAGCACGTTAAGCCGTTTGCCCCGGCTGTCATTTGAAGACCTTTGACAGTCGTTAATGGTAGTCAGTAGCCTGAGATCTGACACCAGTCTTGCCAAGGGGTACCGTGTTACCCAGTTACTGGGTTGTGGAGGTCAGATAGGCAGTCGCTCCATGTAAAACACTAGTATTCAGCTAAATCCGGTAAGACTGTAAGCCGAACCCAATATAGTTGGGACAGGCTAGGCAGATTGATTGATTGAATCTTCTCCTTTTCGAGACTATGAACACTCTCAATTTTGGGCCCAGTAGATGGCCACGTTTATTGCAGCTAATAATCTTATGAAGCTAAACATGGACTTAAATAAGCCACGTCTATCAGATGATTTTGTGATGATAGATAAGCCCTAATCACAGGACGATATCAGTACAATAGTTCACGGCGGAACGTTGGGATCACAAGGCAACATCCCATTACTCAAACGAAAAAAGAAACCATATCTAGAAGGAAACTACCATGTGATCCCAAAATTATTCAGCAAATATCATACTGACCAGAGTAGTGTATGAACGTGGCCGTAGTAACAAATAAGGGATTTAATTAAATCGCAATACGGTACGAGAGGTAAAGCACCAAGATACGAAATGGCTGAGTATTTGCAAGCTGCCTTGGTCTCAAATATAATTATGGCAAAATAAAATAATCTTTAAAATTAGCATACGATTATAACATCAAATTATAAATCAACAAAATCCATCTTATTCGAATCTTGCAATTACCATTCATCTCACAAAAACCCAAACATAGAATTTAAAAATATTGTCAAACATTTTGCTTCAAAAACTGTTTTTAAACAGGCAACACACGCTGGTCATACAGAAAGCTCATTATTCCGTGTAATTGCGGCGGGAACGGACGTGCTTTGAATAATTTGATCTGTTATGAAATTGTTGCAAAGGAGACTGTTACTCATTTCTTGTTTGTGTAACTTTACGAATGACTGTCAGACTAACCTTTTGTGTAAATTTTGGGTAATAGCCAGGATTCAGGTTAGGGGTACTAAAATTAGGGGCACGGCAGAAGTTATGCTTTGAGATACGTTTGCAGAAGTCAAAGAGGTAAATGGATAGAGAAGATGGGTGGTCTATATTGAGCCACAGAAGGACCACAGTATAAATATAGACAAACAGTACGGAAACTACCTACAAACGCTTGAAACGGCACACTCACATAAACATGCGCATCGGCGAGACCTACAAGCAGTTTTCGCGATGCTGTCAGTAGTACGTGCCGCTTAGGGGTCTCGTCGATGCTCATGTTTGTATGAGTGTGACGTTTCGACATTTGTAGGTCGTCCATATTTAAACTGTGGAAGGACCATACTTAATATGAGATGTATTTTCACGTAGTTAAATAAATACGTAAGAGTTCTCGGCCAAACATTTTGGCCGCCTTGAAGTTGGCTTTTCGATGCGCAAGGCACGGATCGGTGCTGTTTTTGTATGAGATTTACTACTGCGCAGCCATTGTAGCCAATTTCAGGGCCGCCAAGATGTCTGGCTAGAACTATACATTTTAGTTTGATTCTATACATCTTTTTAGGCTGGCCCAGTACAGTATTCGGTCACGGCAACGCCGACAGCTGACGCCATACTGATTGCATTCTCTTGGAATCTGCCAAAGGTTAGCTTTAACTAATCAATTCTCTACTAACTGTAGTTACAAAATGTATCTAGCCAAACACCGGCCAAGCGCGGTTCCGTACCAAACCGTAAAATCAAGTTGGTTGTAATAGGAAAAATGTGGGAAAATCTTAGATAAAATCTGATTTATCAATATATTGGTATTTGTTGATAAAATATACGTAATAATAAAAATTATCACCAAATAAAAATTTTCAATGTGAAATTAAAAAATTCTTCGGCATAAAATTTTGTAAAAAGAACTGACTTTGGTGGATTCTCATTCCTTAGTTTTGCAATATCTTTTAAAATAAAAATACAGTATTTATCTACTCAACGAGCTCTACTCAACGAGCTCTACACAACGATACTTTACTCGATAGGGTAAATCAAAACATTTTTTGACGCCCAAATTATGAGAGAGAGCTTAAAAAAATGACAAGTATTGATTGGTAAGGTTTTGGGTCAACAAGATGCATGAACTGTGAAAAATTTAAGATTAGCTCCAACCGTTTGGCTGTAAAACCTGTGTGACAGACGACGGACAGACAGACAGATATACTCCGTTAGGACCTTCGGTTACGGAACCCTAAAAACGTCAACACAATGAAGAATCTCTTCACTGTAACACGTCACAAAACCGAGAACATTATATAAGAAATACTTAAGCGCTACTGCTGGATATGAGGTCCTTCCTACATAACTGACGATATTTGGGTGTACTAGATGCATCTCTGCTTAACCCTTCGGTGAATATAGGAGTGATGTTAAGAAATACTCTTATAAACGAATCACGACATAAACAACAATATATATCTTCAATCTTTTGCAACATAACCGTCGTTGCACACTTAATGGGTATCCTCTAATTTGCACTTTTCGCTCTCGGCATACGAAACAGTCTGAGGTCGTTTAGCATTCTGATCTCGAGTTTTTGTTCATCCCACCCACGAGCGGATGGGAAAGGATTTAAAGAGTCGTGTTGAAATAGTGTGGCCTTGGATCTGGTTTAATAAAATTAATTAATTGGCGGTATTTTTTTTTTATTAATTTACAATGAACTGTTGCTTGGCCGTCCTAACTGTATAAATCAAGTTGCGAGTACACTGCGCGACCGCGACACGCGACCGAGGCAGGAGACGCGCGTCACCACTTGTCCTTAGGCTTTGTATGGGAATGAGATCGCGCGCGAGACCGTAACGGATTAGCTTGTCTCGCTTTGGTCAAGTGTTGTCGCGCGTTGATCTCGAAATGCCCGAACATTGTGTCATTTAACAATTAAATAACCATTTTTTGATTGTTTTTCATATTGAATACGTTATTATTTGGCCTCTAGTTGTATATAATTCGTTAATATCCAATCTTTGTTTATTTTTATAATAATAATATAATATTATATCTTTGTATTCTTCTTCCTCTAATAGTAATTTGATAACTTGGCTTTCTATTTCAATGTTTAATAATAATTTTCAACAATTTGATAAACAAACTGATTAACAAACTGATTTTAACGACTAAAATCAAGGAGAGTTTGTGTGCGACACATGTCTCGGTATCGCGCGCGAACACGCGTCCCGAGACCGCGATGGGCGACTGTGGCACGGTGCCTCGGTCTCGCGTCGCGGTCGCATTGTGAAATCGCACCTTAAGAGCTAACTCTAGTCAACAGGAATTTGAAAAATAGGTATTTGAAGAAACAATTGCCGTCGCGTCACCTCCAAACACACCCCGTAAAGTGCGAAAGGGACAACTGCAGCTCAGGCTGATTTTACCTACAAAAACTTTGACTAAAAGACGTTTCGTATTCTGCTGTTTTCTTCATGAAAACTGGTCTGATCTAAAAAAATCTTATATCAAAATTTAGAGGAAAAGTATATCTATGCTCCTATCATTTCCTTTTTTGTTAAAAACTTATAAATTTTGTCTGAAAGTCTTTTGAACATGGCGGTAAAAACGGGCATTTTTTCCGGCTTTTTGGATTGTCATATTTCTTTTTGTGATTATGTTTTGGAAAAAAGGAAATGATACAGGCACGTATTAATTAGACCTAGATTTTATGGAAAAAAAATATTGCTCTAGAGACATTATCCACGAAGAAAACAGCAGAATGTTTTTGTATGGAGAAAGTCTCACTAGAGTCCCCTCTTAAGGATGAGCTGTAAATCCATCAAACGTTCTGAAAGTAGTGCACAGAAAAATTTTAAGCGTCGCGCACACACTAATTATTCGAGTCGACGTCTAAGTGTGCCTATGTTTGGGAAAAATAGAAAAACACGCGAGACCATTCTTAGTCAGGTAGCCATGAGTATCCCATTTATTTTTTCAGGGACAGCAGTTGGTGAGTCTTCGGCAAACGCGATGTAAATGTGTAACGAATAATAGCTCACCCGACTTGACATATTGACTATTGAAAGTGCTGCTTAACCTTGCAGGTTCACCTAATGGGCGGTCTGTTTTATGCCAGCATTAATCCTACAGAAAATTTACTAGCAAAAATCTTTTGTGGGAGGGTAGATTCCTGTATTTACAAAATATTGTACTCAATATTGGCGTGCTATATCACTCACCAATGCTCTTTTACATATATAAGGTAAAGTAAACAATGACTAAGTATATCTTTGTTCGATAATAATTCCATATTTTGACAGTCTACGCGAGTGCTTTACAAACATTTGTCTACATAATAAAACATAAGCATGCGTCATTTGTGTTATTTAATTTGCAGTATTGGTTTCCTGCTGATTCACTTCTTCTGATCGGGGTTGTATTAGGATCAAAGCACATTGAAGAGTTGAAGCGAAGCAATGTGGCGGTCTAAAATTGTACGTTGCATATTGAACCCTATCTCCACAAGATAAAGTCCAACAAAGCGACGCGTCAAATTCTGTAGCACGAGCGCTAATTCAGCATCTTCAACTTTATAGGATTGTGTGCATTAAGTTACGGAGATAGGAGTCAATATGCTATGTATATTTTTAGTCACATCGCCTACATAAGCCTACATCAAAACACAACGAGTTTTGTAGCCAATCAACTGCGTCAGAAGGCGCCATGCCACGACATAACACGTAAGTGTGTTTCCGCCATCAGGAAATCTACCGATAGCCGGTATAGTGCTCGCCGAACTTCTTGGCCGCCTTGAAGTTGGCTACAATGGCTGCGCAGTAGAAAATCTCATACAAAAACAGCACCGATCCGTGTCTTGCGCATTGGAAAGCCAACTTCAGAGCGACCAAAACGTTTAACCGAGAACTATAGAGAGAAGTCCTTTATATAAAAGATTGGCATAATATTTCTGTATGTAAGTGACAGTTTTCTCGTGAGGCTGCGTCAGCGTTGCCGTGGTCGAATACTGGGCCAAGCAAGGGATTTATCTTGAAAGTTTGCCATCGACACGTTAAGAAGATGAAGTGGCAGTCCTATGGCAGTTGAAAAGAACGTGCTAATCCATCAAAGCGCACCACAGCTATAAAATGCAGTATCGAAGATTGAAAAATTATGTATGCAAAAAACAACATTATTGTGCATGTTATTTTCTTGCTGAATGGATTTACATTTAATTTGAAAAACACTGGGCATTTAAATCCATTCACACATTCCCTGTTACTGTGGTAGAAAGGAACTTAGGGGCGTAGAAACAGCAGAATATTCATTTATTTGCTCAGAATGTAGGAAATTACAATAAGAAATAGAGAAAGAGAAAAAGAGGGAGAGAAAAAGAGAAAGAGAGAGATTGCACTGCAAAAACTACACAGAATTCCCAAAAATGTTTGGGATGGCTACCGGTTGCAAGATACCAGTATTTTACATAGAGCGACTGCCTACCTGACCTCTAGAACCCTGGACAACACTATACTCCTTGGTAAGACTGCATGTCAGACTTTCAGGGTTTTGATTACCCGCAACGACTGTCAATGATCTAGAGATGGCATGAATTGAGTAGGTTTTTGAATTAAAAATTAGGGGACGGGACGATATGGCAGAGGAAAACGTGTTGCGCCAACCCCAAGTAACATGGGACAAGGGCAGGCAGATCATGATGATTAGGTAATTGAATTACCTTATGTAGCAACATCTATGATGGCAGGACGCCACATAAGAACTCATCATCTTCCTTGTGGCGTGTCGGCGCAACACGTTTCCTTCTTCCATACCGTCCTGTCTCCCGTCACGCTATCACTGACTCCCTTTTCGCCACATACGAACTAACCCAAAGAATCCTACAACGAGCAGGGCTTTTCAATTTTTTCATCATCATCATCCTTTTAATGTTCCCACTGCTGGGACACAGGCTTCCGCTCTGTGAGAGAGAATGGGCTGTAAACCACCACGCGGGCTCAGTGCGGGTTGGTCGATGTCACATACTTTCCTTCACCGTTCTGAGAGCAGTGGTGATGAAATAATTTACACTAAGTAAAGCGTCTATTTTCCCACAATCTACTACTTTTAAGTCACAGTCGTTACTATGTCAATACCATGAAAACAAATGCTCCTAGCAACAATTTAAGATGTAATAGCTAACCAAACTATATTTACATATACACAAATGACTCAGACATTATATAATAGTACATTGATACCGCGATTCACCCATTGGGCGAGTCTATTGACTCTGAATCAACATGTATGGGGCTGTTGACTTTTTACTTGTACTTCTATAATTAATGTATGAAATGTACATATTATACCGTACGTGGTATGTTTTTGTTGTTTATTATTACTTCAAAGAATTGTTATTTTGATATTTTCACCGAAATTTAACTTTAAGTCATTATGTGCTTAACATTTTCCATGTTGGGGTCACCTTGAAGCCTAACAGGCCGTTTGTTCACGACGCGACACGACTAAATGTGGTCACGATTCAGAGCTTATATTCCTATGGAACATCTTTTTCATTGCTCGACACCGACACGCGACACAGTTTACACACGTTTTTAGGGTTCCGTACCCAAAGGGTAAAAACGGGACCCTATTACTAAGACTCCGCGGTCCGTCTGTCTGTCTGTCACCAGGCTGTATCTCATGAACCGTGATAGCTAGGCTGTTGAAATTTTCACAGATTATGTATTTCTGTGGCCGCTATAACAACAAATACTAAAAACAGAAAAAAAGAATATTTAAGGTGGGCTCTCATACAACAAACGTGCTTTTTGTGCCGTTTTTGCGATAATGGTACGGAACCCTTCATGCGCGAGTCCGACTCGCACTTGGCCGATTTTTCGGCTATGTCGTCGATGCCGCTATGTCATCTCGACTTTTTTGCAGTGACGATTTAGCGGCTCTACAAAACAAGTAAGAGCTATTGACGACACGACACACCACAACGAACGGCTCACGCTAGGTTTGTCACTCACGTGCTTATAGAACAATACAAGTGCACTGCAGTGTCGTTGCAGAATCGTGCCTAGTGAACGAACGTGAACAAACGAACGGACGACAGATCGCTTGCAGTGTGTCGTGTGTTAAAAATCTTGACCGAAAATCGTGTATGCGGTGCCTCGTGAACAAGCGACCTAACACTATTTCACATAGAGGGTCTGCTTATCTGACCTCCACAACCAGTTTACTTGTTGCCATGATACCCATTGGTAAGATGCTAGTCAAACTTTTGGAATTCTGACTACCCATAACTGACTGACAAAAATCTACGGATGACAGCCGGGACCAAAAGAGGTCTGGTCACGGTTTCTCTTTACATTCATACCGTCCCTCACAAAATATCAATTAACAAACTGACTGTGTACTTTTTATAGTAAGACGGAAAACTACTTACCGCATCCAGTAGGCCCCAGAAGCAGCACATTGCTTTTATCCAACCTCAGCTCGTGATGTTGACGCTCCAGCACTTCGGCGCCCCCGCTATTACTGCCGTGACTTAAGTGGAGGAGATCTGGAACAGTAGACAAACAAATTAAATAATTAATTATTTATATATGTAGCCAAGGAAGTAATGAGACGAATGTACTGAAGTAAATAGCCATGAACAGTATTTAGTAGAGCAATACTGATAAATTAAAAAAATGCAGTGATCGGAATAGGTAGAGCTAATGTAGGTTAGGACCTAAAGTTCTAAAAAGAACAGATACAAAGTGTAGACGACTTAAGACAAGAAAATTAAAAAAAAATACAAAAAAATAGATTTCCCGGGTTTTGGGACACACTTAAGTACAACTAAAACAGTAAAACCAATATCAAATTAATTTCCTGTTTCTGTGTAAAACAAAACAGTATGCACGATTTTATTATTTTCAAAAAATAAAAGTTAGGTAATCTTTTTATCTTCGTTTAAGTTTAAACTATATAAATAAGCGCGGACGCTAATGTCATTTACATACTTTAATAATTAACGGCACAAATAAACCGAAAAAAAAAATGTCGTAAGGCTGTAAGTCTCCATTTTTGTATTATCTGTTCTATGAACTTTAAGTACATTAGCTCTACCTATTCCGATCACTGCTGATAATGATTAATGAAAATTTTGAAAGAGCGTCTGAAAGACGACCACATCTGGACATAGGTCTCACCAAACGTCGCCTAAAAACAACTGGGCAGAAATCGCCCGAATTACAGCACTTAACAAAGTATACCGCAGTCTCCGGTAACTGATGGTTGGTGTTCAGCATTTTTATCCTATAGATTCGTTACTCTATTTATTTAATCTGTGATTTTTCTATCCTACAGTGGGGCAGAGGCTCTTCTGAATTCTCGTTTCTTGGTTTTATACAATGCATTAAGAAAACTCGAATGCGACAACCCAACTTGTTCCTATATTTATCGATTCAAATATTAGCCACCTAAAAATAACCCATTCGACCTTTTTCACATACAGGTCCCATTAATATCCTTCTACTTCATCTTTTAAAACTGTTCAAACATCATTAGTCCCGTCGAGGCAACGACTCTAATGAGCGGCTTGTGGTCTTGCACCTGTAGCCAAGCTGACAATCTACAATCGATAACGCTAGTAGAAAAAAACGAATCAATGTATGGGAATGACACAACCCCACATCAGAACGTTAAGTCACGTGGTCAGACCATACAAATAGAAGGTGTTAACGATTGTAGAAAGAGATTCGATACGAAGGGGAAGGAAAGTGGGAGGAACGAGAGCGCGCAGCAGGTCACCAATGCGATGGAACGACCAGATCAAGTCTGCAGAATGCGCACGATTCACAGCCTGCAGAGAGGGATGGAGTCACATCGTGAGGCTAATCATGTCAGCCCGAACCGAAGTCTCATTGCGACGAAGAAGAAAGGTTCAACACCATCCAATATAGATAAGAGCTGTTTGATTAGGCCATCCGCTCACGTTGTACGTTTCGCAAACCAAGTGGCAAATGACAGTGATTTAGTGTGAAATGGTTGACTCATCGCAGTTGTTATTGATTCGTTATAGAACTTGCAGCTTGTTGTTTTGTGCAAGGTATTGCGAAAAATCTAGAACAGGTAGTGTGTTTTTTTAGAACGTTTTATCAGCATAACGTGATATTTATTTAAGAGTCTTCCACCGCTTTAGTGCCCTAAAACGGTTACTTTCTAAAGCATACTCTTTAGTAATGGCTAGGATAAAATAGTTACCAAAAAAAGAAATATTAGTGAAACATGGTTTCTTCGAGTTAATAATAGTTTTGTTCCAAAAAAAATAATTAACTACACGTTATTTTTTTGCTACTTTTCGATAGGTACTCGTCCAAAACGTCTTGGATGTTTAAAATTTTTTTCACTGAAAAATTGATGGCTAGAATTTCTCCATAACTGAAATAGCATTATATGTAAATCGAAGAATATATTGCAAACAAAATTGCCCAAAAGGAGCTTCAATATTGATATTCTGGCTCCGAGCGGGGCAGGGCCAGTATTGCGTTAAAATTGGGGAATATATACGCCTGAACTAGTGTATATAAAGTGAATTAAATAGAGTAGTAGCCTACTTATTTGTCTTGTAGATTTATTTAAAGTTCTTAAACTATGAAATAAACCTGGAATACCTATGTACGTTCAATTTAAAATATTAAATCAAGTAGCATAATTTAGGTATCTTCCATAAACTGAAACTATTACATATTAGACATTTCCACTTTATTTACACAGCACTGTTATACTTTGTTTTTCTTTGTTTCTTCACCTAATCTTTTAGCCTAAGAAACTTTCCCAAAATAGAAATTCAATTAACACAAAACGAAACTAGGACCGTGAAAATCGTAACGAGACAAGACAGGCATAGATTGTTCTAGGAAAAAATCTGTCATAAGGTCACCTGTCCACTGAAGCGTAATGACCACGTTGTTCAAGCGTTCGTCACACTTTCACGCCTCTATTGACAATAGTTTTTCAGTAAAAAGCACCTGCGTTTGCGACGCGCTTTTAAAGTGATTTAGTCTGAATGAGGTTTTGCTTTCGACGGTTTTTTGAATTCGGAAATGTAAAGTACGCCGTTACAACTGGCCTTATTTCTGAAAGCCAGTAAATTGCTGTAAAATCTTGAATTAGTTGCTGTATTGGTTTTGAAAAGAAACTATAACAATAGTTGACAAATTGATTGTTTCTGAATACTTTTCGTTAATTAGCAATATTAATTACTTTAATACAACTAAATCATTTTAATAAAGGTACTTTTGAATTGTCAAACAAAAAAGATGAATCTAGTTGCACATTCGCATGCGTCTGTAGGTCTCTATGGCCAGCCGTAGGGTATGCGTTTTGTAAACGTTAAAAGTTGCAAATCTTTCCGAAGAAGCTTAGTTTTAAGGTATCAAAGGTTTTTGATCTGTCAAGCCTGGATTCAGAGAGGAGGCATATGTTCCAGCAGTGGCAAAGTTTACTGATACATGAGACATGGGCATGTGGAACCGAGTCGCAAACCATGTTCCACCTCCTGACTTGCGCTGCCACCGACGATGCCGTGGAAGTCGCAAGTGCCTGTTGTTTGCAGCAACACGAAGGAGAAGAATTAGACACCATTAATGACTCTATGTCATTTATTTGTGACCTATTTGGGACTCGGCGAGTCTCCAAAGGGCTATGCTCGTAATTTCCTTGCGTGATCGAAACAGAAATGTGGGACCCACAAGAGAACCAGGGTTAACGACATAGCTCGAAGAATTGCCAAACTTAAGTGGCAGTGGGCAGGGCACATTGCTCGCAGAACGGATGGCCGATGGGGCAGAAAGGTTCTGGAGTGGAGACCGCGAACCGCAAGACGTTGCGTTGGAAGGCCTCCCACCAGGTGGACTGATGCCTTGGTGAGGGTGATGGGGATCCGCTGGATGCGAGACGCACGGGACCGGTCAATGTGGCGTCGTTTGGGGTAGGCCTATGTCCAGCAGTAGACGTCTTTCGGCTGATATAATGATGATGATGATGAGTCTCCAAAGGAGACTCGCTCTGATGTGATGCATCTTTTGATGATGCATCATCATCCATATCTGTTACTCTTTGAGTATGTGATATTTAGTGCAAATAAACTAATATTCTTACTTGGTGTGGTGTCCTCACCTCTGTGTGTGTGGTGTAGAGGATGGTGCGCGTCTGTGGGCGTGCCGCTGGTGACGTTGTTGTAGATGCGCTTGTAATGGTTGTACACGGCCACCGACAGCACCTTCTTGGCGTACTCCTGACCCACCACGTGCTTGTTTAGGTATTCGAAGATTTTCTTAGGAGGAGGCGGAGGTTTTCTGGTGAGGAAAGAAAATTGCAAGTTAGTTTTAGACTTGAACTTTGCTTGTAGACGGACACTATTATTTTTTATTTTATTTATTTATTTATTTTAACTTACACACACTATCTTACAGGTTGAACCCAATACAATAGAGTGGTTAAAATCTTAATCTAAAATCAGTTCTTAAATAAATGTACCTATAATAATTATATAAACCTAAACTTCTAACACTATTAATATCTTCTAAACTAATATAAAATTAAACGTTACTCATCTAAATTTTAATTATAACTAACACAATTTAACAAAACTCTTGCGAATTCACTCAAATTGCACGAAAATATGTCTAGCCTCTCATGCAATTCGTTGAGCACACAGATTGTCCGGGTGAGAGGTGTTTTCGCTAATAGATTGGTTCTAGCAGCAGGCACGGCCGGCCAGCAGTGGCGGCCGACGCCGCCTCCACACGTACCGATCTGGCACGCACAGCTTCAGGTGACGCAGCACACCCGGGATATGTACTACTCCACGCAGGAGCTTTAGTGCATACGCCGTTATATTCGAATAGGCATAGTTTTAGTACCTTAGGGGCGAATTTCACCAATGAAAATAAAGTGTTGGACTGAAAAAGAATCTAAATCACGTGCAAAAGATGACAGTTGTAAGATTGCTGTGGAATATTGACACTTGGTGACCGAACAGCTCTTTAAACGCAGATTTGATGAGCTGGTCGCGTTTAGTTATATTGTGGTTATTCGCCTTTTTAGTATCCACTACTGGGCAAAGACCTTCCCCAACTCGCCTTGAATTAGCTTGAGAACAACATTAATTATTATCGATCATATCATCTTCTTCGTCGTATCGATTATTCCTCAATTATATAAGTTTTGACCAGAATCAGCCACGGCAACAGCGTTTTCATTTACCTCACAAAGGCCCTTCAGGGTGCAGGTGTTGTTGCACAGAGAGCACGATAGGAGGTGAGGCATTGTTTGGGACTTAACTCCGCCATCTAACTCAGTTGTGCCTGAAGGTAATTTGACGACGAGTCTCTCGTCAAAGAATTCAAATAATTTTCAGATTCGACTACATAACATCACGCCTGTAATGTCCGAAGGGTAAGGCAGATTCGACTAGCTTGGTAAAATATTATAACAAGATTGAGGAACTAATTCAGCATTCATACATGACTAACATGACATCCCAAAAATAGTAACAACTGTAACATTGATTTAGGTATTATTGTCTGACCTATTCGTTATCTGATAACTACATAATTGTTATCAGTCTACAGCAACATGTATTAGGTCAGCGAGAACATAATTTATAGATTGTCTACTGAGTGCATGAAACTTTTTAACATTTCATAGATATCCGAACAGTAATGACCTTTTTTTAGGGTTCCGTACCCAAAGGGTAAAAACGGGACCCTATTACTAAGACTCCACGATCCGTCTGTCTGTCTGTCACCAGGTTTTATCTCATGAACCGTGATAGCTAGACAGTTGAAATTTTCACAGATGATGTATTTCTGTTGCAGCTATAACAACAAATACTAAAAACAGAATAAAATAAATATTTAAGTGGGGCTACCATACAACAAACGTGTTTTTTTTTTTGCGATAATGGTACGGAACCCTTCCTGCGCGAGGCCGACTCGTACTTGGCCAGTTTTTTATTTATACCAACTTCAAAGGGTTTTTTTTTATTTGGCTCGCGTATGCCTACAATTTCAATTGATGGTAGATGATGATGTGGTCGACGATGAAGACAATCTTGCCTAGAAGTAACCTCTTCTCTCTTGACTTAAATACCCTGCGAAGTGCTAGGCTGTGGCCGAGGATCAAGCTCATTGTATTGTAGTAATTAGTGTTGCCTAGTTAGATAATTGATCACCAGTAGAAAACTCCTTCAAGCCTGATTATGTAATTTTGCTGTTGGCATGATCTCAGTCTGCCAGAGACTATCGAAAGTCGGCGTTATCTCAAGGGAACGTACTACCAGAATAAAGAGTGTTATCCCATGTCCTAATTGTGGACATGGTATACCTTTGTGCCAAGCTTCATCCAAATCCATTCAGCCGGTTGAGGCGTGATTGATTGATTTACATCCGTTTTCGACATTTAAAATACTAGTAAAATAACAAAAAAAAAAACAAAAAAAAGAAAACGGCTGCTTGAAAAGCGAACTAAAAAGACATAAACAAGGAGAAAATCATGCTGTGCAGTCGGAGGATACATATTCGCGAGCTGGCTGACCAAAATCAACCCACACGATGGGTTTGGCAGATAAAATAAATTTGGGCCCCCACAATATGGCGCCCACAATCCGCATTATTTCTTTTTTAGAATTTTATTGTAGCCAGTGACACTCGCAGGGTTAAGACGAATCGATTGACGTAAGAACCATCAAAATCGGCCGACGCGTTTGGCCTCTAGAACGCCACATAGGAACATACACATTACCCTCCTTCGGCAGTCGGTTAAAAAGCCTTCTACCTACAATTCAATTAATTTTAAGTTATGTTCTAACGCTGTGCTTTGAAATCACCACGGTTACCACTTATGACTAACGAAACAAAAACACAAAGAAAAAAAAACTCAGATGCATTATTATGGGTTCAGTGACAAGGACAAACAGGCCCCACATTTAACGAGCGTCAGTGAAAGTTTAATCCTTTTAACATGACACACGACTGTGCATCGACTGGGCAACGTCTCTTTTTCGAACTTTTTAGGGGTCCGTACCAAAAGTGTACAAAATAAAACTTTATGGTGCGACTCCGTTTGTCTGACACAGGTGCTTAATCTAGAAACTTCCAATGCTATCAAATTGAAAAAAAAAGCTAATTTAAAAATCAAAAACCCGACTGTTTAAGAAGCGAACTAAAAAGCTAAAACAAGTAAAAATCATGCTGTGCAGTCGGAGGATCAGGCAGTTCGCGAATATATGTATCCTCCGACTACACAGCATGATTTTTCAGCTTTTTAGTTCGCTTCTTAAGCAGTCGCGTTTATGATTTTTAAATTAGCTCTTTTTATTTACAACTTTTTAGTGAATATCGTTTTTCTATAAATACTTTAAACATATAAGTGGTATATATTTTTGTAATCATCTCTAAAAACCCTTAATTTTGATACCCCATTCGAAGGGATGCGAAGAAAAAAAATTGCAACCTCTACAATATGGAGCCCAAAATCCGCTTGTTTCTTTTTTTTAACGGCACTTATCTAAGAACACTTGGGCGGCCAAGACCTATCTAACGATGTCTTAATTATAAAAATCCGTTAAGTGGTTTGAAAGACACGAGGTAATAAAGAATATTACATACATACATACAAACATACTTACAAGATGCGCGCGAAAAACATAACCCTTTCCTTGCAGCCGGGTAATTAGGATAAAAAAGGCATGCTCTTTAAAAAAATTACTCTAAAAAGGATATTCTTACGAAGCTGAATTTCTGACCGCAGCTATCAAGGTACGGGACCCGGTTTATACTTCTGTAAGATTTATGTCCTTCTCAAAAACAAAGGATTTGGAAAGTGAACGAGACAAAGAAAGACAGAATCATGACAGATTTGTTAACCACATCACAACGACTGTCTACGTGATCTTGTACGAAGATCTGCAGATAATCAGCTTTATACTTTTCGCACATAATCAGTACATGGTGTACATCCCACCCATACGCACAAAACTTTTAGGTAACACCTTTATTATGCGTACAACGGCGCACGGTTGGCTCAATGGTTGAGTGATTAACTGCTGCGCTGCGTGTCGCGGGTTCGATTCCCGCACGGAACAAATATTTGTATGACCTACAGGTAGTTGTTCCGGCTCTGGGTGTTGTGTATGTGAGTTTAAATGTTTGTAAACGCACCCACGTCACAGGATGAAATTCCTAGAGTGGGGCTACGTATTCTTTAAAGAAAGAAAGAAAGAACTAAGTAGCGGAATTCCATGCCGGAGTCTGTGTTTCCTGATAGCTAAAATCTAGACAACCGTGAATGGGTTTTATTCTAGGCAAGCGTGCTTCACCGTCGAACACATCATCGCTTACCATCAGGTGAGATAGTGGTCAAGCGCAAGCCTGTAGTGTATATTATTTAAAAAAAAGTTACATAAAAAATAATGGTATTTAATTGCAGTGTTCATTCGCACTTTCACGATAAAAACACGTAATATTATGAAAATACTTTTTAGAAGAGCTTTTAAAAAATATTTGGAACTGTCCTTTTCAGTTAGTCTACTGTACCTACTTTCTTAATATTTACCACTGAGATGGCGAAAGTGTTACTTTTGTTTTTATTATACTTTTACATAAAGATTATTTTTGCGATAGCCCAAAGATAAAGATACTTATAGAAAGATATGAAAACGCGGTCGTGAGGCAGTCTGGCAGTGTTTTGATAAACATATTAATATTTACATACACTATTAAGTAATTGCTCTAACAATGGGAAAATTTACGTATTGGTTTTGCAATCTTGTTTGCACATTAGTGGAATACTAAAGCGCGAACTTTAGTACAAACTAATCACAAAAGTAATTAATTATACATTCAAGTCGTCTATGAGACATAATAAGGAGCCCAGAAAGGTGTCTAGGGTAATCCCCAACTGCAAATTTAGTCGGATGTCGCCATTTTTTTCCGGCGTGATGCTAAGAATTTTGATAATGTAGATACTTAAATTGAATAGTAAATCAAGATTAGTAGAGCTTCGAAGAAATAATCAGTTTCTTGCGTTTGAATTACCAACGTCGTTTTTAGGGTTCCGTATCCAAAGGGTAAAAACGGGACCCTATAACTAAGACTCCGCTATCCGTCTGTCTCTATGTCTGTCACCAGGCTGCATCTCATGAACCGTGATAGCTAGACAGTTGACATTTTTACAGATGATGTATTTCTGCTGTCGCTATAACAAAAAATACTAAAAGCGGAATAAAATAAATATTTAAGTGGGGCTCCCATACAACAAACGCGATTTTTTTGTCGTTTCTTGCGATAATGGTACGAAACCCTTCGTGCGCGAGTACGACTCGCACTTGGGCGGTTTTAAATCCTATTATGTCTAGAGCGGTTTTGGGTTGGTATAAAACTCTCCGTCCTAGCGGACCAATATGAAGGGCTGTCACAAATGCAGCATCCTGTCCAGAGGACTCTTTTCATGAAATAGACTGGTGTTGATCTTTGGCAAGGTTGAAGAAAAATTTGCCCTGACCCACACCAACCATAATATCATTTTAGAAAGATGTCCACTGTTGGACATAGACGTTCCCCAAGTTTCACTATATCGACCGGTCTCTTAGCTTCTCGCATCCAGCGGGTACCCGAGGCCATCACCACGTTATCGGTCCACCTTGTTGGCCTTCTAATATTACGCCTACGTGATTTGTCTCCAATAAAGAAAATTATACAAACAAAGGTAACGCTTCTATTAAACAAACAATTTGTAGTTGGTAGGTACGTACTTATCTACAATGTCGTCCGGTCGATGGCTCCGAACGAGAAGATTTAAGTGAAAAATTGCTATTAAATCAATGTGACTTTGAATCTACGCTGAAGGCAACTAACTGTAGAGAAATATGAAATTAATTTTATGCAAAGCTTTTGCATGCTTTATGCAACGAAACTAATTTATTCATGGAGGTCGCACATGGTTTTATAATACGAATTTTATAACTTGTGCTTTTTCCGCAGTAATTATGTAAAAATAAAAAGTATTTTTATCGAATATATTACGGTGAGTGTGTGATGGAATTGCATGACCTACGTCCACCTAGCTCGTTCCATCATAGAACTACAAGACGTACGGCCTATCCACCGAATGGTGCATGGTGAACATCCCACCGCACTAAAGGATTTGGAACAATGAAAGTAAGTACATTGTGGGTAGTGCGTACAGCTAGAGAGTGGAATTCCCTGCCCGAGTCTGTTTCCTGAGAGCTACAACCGAGGGGTCTTTAAATCAAGAGTAAATAGGTTTCTTCTATATTAGCGTGCTTCACCGTCGCCCACATCATCGCTTACCATCAAGTGTGGAAAATTGTTATTTTTTTATTTAACTACCACTAAACCAGTAATATTATAGTGCAGTTCAAATACCTTTTAAAATTCAGCATGACCAAAATAATCTGAAAACCACCTGAACAAAACTCAAACAAAAGCCAAACTGAGTGAAACGGGGAAAAATGGAACACAAGTGTAACATCGGTCACACATAATATTTACATACAATTTGTCGAGATTTACATTTACCTCAAAAAATCAAGTTGAAAGACCTTTTTAGTAAAACGCGCGTATCACGACGACAATTGGTTTCGGAAACCTTCGTTCTGATGAGTCAAGATAAGTGGGGACGTTCAATGAACCTATTTGTTTCAGAGCTGTGTAAACTTTTACAGTGTTGACAGTGACATTTTGAAAAAAATTGCAATAATATTAAAATTATAAGCAGCTATAATTGATTGTTTAGTAAATGTAGGTACTCTCTTATTTAAATGTTCAAGTGACATATTTTACAATCTCACTAAACTTATGATATGAGTTAATTACCTGTTTGTGTATATTTTTGTAACAGATAGTATCTGAAAGTCCTGCAGATCAGATAGAAAAATCCTGTACTCCGCAAAGCATAAGCCTAGCTCTTACAGATAGAGAATTCACGTTATTTCCGCTGCCATAGGATAATATTTTATGTCGAAAAACCAGTAAAGTGCGAGTCGGACTCGCGCACGAAGGGTACCATACCATTATCACAAAAATCAGCAAAAAATACCACTTAAATTTATTTTTTCTGTTTTTAGCATTTGTTGTCATAGCGGCAATAGAAATACATCAATGAAAATTTCAATTTCAACTGCCTAGCTATCACGGTTCATGAGATACAGTCTGGTGACAGACGGACGGACAGACAGACGGACCGCGGAGTCTCAATAATACCTTTTTACCCTTTGGGTACGGAACCCTAAAAAACGCGGACGAAAGTTAGGAATAGAAGCTAGTCGGGTATAATCGTAAAAAAATTGGTCACTAGTAGTCTATCTATAGCTGGATTACTCGTATTCAAGGAAAAGTTCCTAGCTACGCAAATTGATCCGTATAATAGGGTTAGTTCCCTCCTTTGTTTACAAAAAAACACAGCTTGATTTTGCTTGCCTCAATTTGTTTACTCTCGTTGACTAGCCCCCAAATACGGTAGTCAACTGCTACGCGTGCGTAAATCATCATCTACGTGTGTTCAAACTACGTTTTTATTACACGGATATATGTACTGGTCTTTGACGCATTTCCAGTCTAATTGACACCTTTATGTGACTTGTACATATTCAGCAACCCTAGTATAAAAATTGTTCCGATGTAAAAGCAAGATAGATGAGTTTATTGCTTGGTCATTGTTGCTGCGAACAACTTATACATTATTCATATGTGTTTCACACCTCCTCTGTGTGTGTTCTGGCAATTTTTATTGCTTGCCAATTGTACGGCGGCATATTGTCTCGGTTTGACTTTGACGCTATCATTGTGCGTGGGTTCAATGTTTTTTGTTAGCTCTGCAAAATATTTTTGCTTTCTGATTAATTTGTTTTGCTTTCAATGACAGTATATTTACCGCAGTTGCTTTTTTAAGTCAATATTTACAAAAATACTGGCGAAAGTACTTTTTGTAACGGCTTGCTAAACACTTATTTTTAACTTATCTTGTGGAGGGGCCGAGAAATAAATCGGACTCTTCGACCTTACTTAACCTACTCCTCCCCAATCTCGATGAAAACTCTTTTCATGAGTTTTACAACGAGACTAGGAGATATGAGCCTATAGTCTTCTGGTTTTGGATATCCAACCCCTAGAAGACTCATTCGCTTACCAATCAGTGCATCGCATGTGCACAGAAGGTGCTCTATGCGTGCTAAACACCTAATCTAGTATGAACCAGTTAAATCATCATGATCTAAGTCATCACGATAAATCAGAGTAATTGTTTGACAAAACACGACTTCAGTGAATGCACGATTCTGTGTCAATCTGCACGTGTTCTGTGTTATATGGTAGTGAAATGTGTTGCGAAATTTCTAAACGGATTAGCTATCTTATCAGCAAAACGTAGGCTTCGTTTGTTTAGAGAGATTTCGTGGATTATAAAGGTACATAGTTAACACAATATGTGGCCGAAACACGTAAAAAAAATCAGAAATAGCCCTCTGGGTCAGGCAAAGGATTAGAACAAAGAAGAGCCTGTGCCATCGACATGATAAAAAGGTAATACGATTAGGCAAAATATGGTTTTATAGGCCCGTGTGATAACCAATGTGAGTGCGGTGCTGCGCGCTGTGCAGAATATGACACACATGCTAGAGGGCCCCAAGTGCCCAAACAAATGCACTTTAAAGGACCTAATGAACGCCACTGACGCTGCAACTAACTTGAACAAACGCGGCCACCTACTGGGCCCAAAATATTCAAAGAATTTTCCATCGACTCGAAAATAAGAAGAAGAATAAGTTACAGTACTTGTTTACCTTTTTAGGGTTACGTACCCGAAGGGTCCAAACGGAGCCCTGTTGCTGTCACTCACGTGTGTCTGTCCACCGCATCATAAAATTTTATGCCGAATATTTGTTAACTTCCTATTGACCTAACTTGAAATTTGGTAATAGTTTTTATTATTAAGCATATTTTACTAAAAAATCCAAATACAAAACGGATTTTTCTTCGGTAATGTTCGAAGTCAGACACGCACTTGGCCGGTTTTTTTGACAGTCTTACAGATGTTATAATATTTATATTGATACAAAACTGGCGAGTCTTGTGAATTCGCTCAAACTATTATTATTTAGACAACTGTGGTTCATTTTAACCGAAGTATTCTAAAAATAAACCGCTATATAATTTTATCACAGACATTTAGCCTGCTAATAAATATTTAAACTGCTACATAATAATTTATTATAATTTCCCGTTAGGATATACAAACTTCCTCTATAACTAAACTGCGGTTATATAATATTCGCACTTATGTAAAACACACTTTTGTTTATTATTAACTAACTTCCTATAAATACGACACTGTACATTATTATGCGCATAATATTGTTTTTTACCGTGTCGATAAACTTTGACAAATACTGTACTGTCTGTACTTTTTTTAACTGATATATAATTTTCTTTAGCGATTGGGGAAATCAATTTCATATTGTATTGCTTTTTTTTCGTTTTTTTTGTAAATGTCACGATTTTGCTCTTGCAACAGTCACCATTCGACGAGAATTTCATAACTATGACAAATAAAAGTAATGGAGGAAGGCCTTTTTACCCGACTACGGCGAAGCAAAAGGGAGGGTTATGTTTTTGACCGAAATGTGTGTGTGTATGTATGTATGAAAGAAAGAAAGAAAGATATATTTATTTCTGAGTATATGGTACATTAAGATCTTAATATTAAACAGTTTCACATACACTACCGTTGCCGGTGTAGAAATATGTTCATCCGTTCGCTCATAACTTCTAAATTATTTATCATAATTTTACAAATGAGGTGTCGTTGGAAGCGTCGTGTTTGTGAGCTGGTTATATGATATGTGACTTAACATTAAATTTAATGTAGCGCCCTACAGGGGGCCCGACGTCAAGAACAAAAATGTTATTTTACCCCACCCCATCATGTGGGCAGGGATTTTAAAATGAAGGTAGGGTTTGGCACATCATATTTTTGTCAAGCGTATCGTTTGCGAGACATATCCCGTCAAAGTCATGAAAACAATTTTTTTACTCGATCAAGCGTGAGTAAAAACAGTTTTACTGAAGTTGGAAGACAGTTATACGGTAGGTAATAACCGTGATTTTCATACTGCTTTTACTATGTTAATTAACGCACAAATACTAAATCCGATCCCGTACTAAAACTAAACTAAAGCTATAATAATTTTCACAATTGAAAAAAGTAAACATTTTTCAACAAGTTTTTAGCTTACCGTGCATTGTCATCCAAACCAAACGTGTATGCAAAATTTCATCAAAATCGGTGGTAGATAACTGCTTTAAAATTCAGTTGCAAGATTTGACCCAAAAACACAATACATTGCATGTTAATAAAGCTTGTAAAAATATCATTGGCTCACCTGTAAAAGCCAGACTTATTATCCGCGTTGTCTTTGATGCTCTTCTTAGTGTCGACCTCACTGAGGACCACGAAGAAGTGGTGGCACTTGTCGCATTTGACGAAACGTGTGGAGCTGACGAACGTCTCCACGTGGGTGCAGGGGTCCCCGCACTTTGGGCACGTGAGGACGCCATTGTTGCCCGAACCTGACTTCTTGCCACCTGATGTTGAGCCTGAGAAGGGATTAATATGACGGTAAATAAAGACCATCGGTATATGGTGGACCTCACATTGATACACACAACGTTTTGAGAATACATTCATTGAGCGATCAGCTAAGGAGTGGCATTCCCTGTCGGAGTCTGTGTTTCCCGATAGCTACAACCGAGGGGTCTTAAAGTCAAGAGTGAATAGGATTCTTCTAGGCAAGCGTGCTTCACCGTCGACCAAATCATAGCTTACCATTGGTGAGATGATTGTCAAACGCAGGCATATTTTATTTTTATTTGTGATGGGTTTGCTCTTGACTCTAGTCTAGTTCAGAAGTGACAGAGACAGAGTCTAAAGCAAGCATATCAACTAAAAGGTAAAAATCTTTCACCATATCTTTATATATATAATTCTACTGTACGTGTTATGGCACTAACCTAAACGGCTTGACCGATTTGAATGAATTTTTTTGTATACGTTTGGGTGAAATTGGGTGGCGCCCCGGATGGTTTAGATTCACAATAGGGTAGGGTAGGTAAGGTAGGGAAGGTAGGGTAGTGTAGGGAGGGTTACGTAGGGTAGTGAAGATAGGGTAGGTAGGGTAGGGGAGATAGGGTAGGGTAGGTAGGGTAGATAGGAAAGGTAGGGTAGGGTAGGGTGGGTAGTGTGGGTAGGGTAGGTAGGGTAATTGAATGTTTGTTGTTTTTATGACAAAACAAAGTTTGTCATGTCAGTTAGTTTTATATAGGTTACTAACAGGGTAACAGGTAGGGCAAGTTAAAGGGAAAAGTCTAGAATTTGCTGCAGCAGTTCTGGCGAAAGTTGTGGTTTCTGTGTGTGTGAAGTGCGAACGTACAACGATAGTACAGATAGAATACTAGTACTACGGTATAATAATAGTACTACGGAAAGTATAGAGTAGCTTTCGCTAGAATTATTACATGGAGACTAGTTGGCTAGGGAAATAAGATAACTAAGAAGTTACATAAACCACGAGCCCGCAGAACAAGGTAAAAACAAACATATAATTCAAATAAACACTATTGCGTAAAACATCATTACATGGTAATGAACTATAGGATGTTTAAATAATCTAGTATGCAACCGCCTTGCCATCTAATGAGCTAGCCATTGCAAGTATTGCAACGGAACCCATTTCCGTCAATTAGGTCTTGAAAACAACCTTCGGAAAGATAAAGTAACCGATGCAGGCTTCCTTTCATTATAGTTAGACTAAATTAATATTAAGTGACCTTTGTCAGTCCAAATACGTTCAACACTGGCTATTGTATTGGAAGAAAGAGGACCACAGAATTGTAGGTCACTGACTAAGAACGATTTATAACTCAACAGTAAATAATCATGTTGAATTACTTGCCATTTTATGAAGAGCCAGTTTGGCAAAGTATAAAGGTATGCATGCCAAAGTTAATTTTGCAATTGGTAAAAACTGTTCATAAACGTGACCTTCAGGGTTAAGCTGTTTTGACTTGTTGGTGCCGCCTATATATCTGTCAATGTTTTTTATTAAGGCGCCGATTCCCTTGATTAGCTGATTTTAAATGAGAATCACATCTAAACGGCTAGTCGTATTTTTTTGGAAAAAATATATGTTACGTTAGACCATTTTCTTAATAATTTGATCTAAGAAAATTTTGAATTTTATTCGTATAACTCTAAAACGGACAAAAACCACGACAGGTCGCATCAAAACCGCTGGGAGTATGTTTAATGAAATCGACACCATCTCAAAGACAATTTAATTATCTACATTTTGATCTACATTCAACAAAAATTTGTAAAAAAATGTTCTTAGTAAATAAAAGTTAAAAAAAAAAAAAAAAAAAAAAAAAAAAAACTGAAGCTTTTTTTTTTAAAGTCATAGAATAATAAGAAAAGTACAAAAAACTACTAAATTTCGGGTCGCGCGGGTGAGAAACGAGGTCGCGTTTTGTTCCCTCAAAGTCGTTGGCGTTAGTCGTCGTCTTAAATAGGCAGTATGTGTGCTACAGTGGTGTGTCTAGCAGTTTTATCGAATCTATTAAATATCACACATCAAATTTTAGCAGCAGCAAGCAATCAATCAAAAAAGCAATATGATGGTCCAACGAAGTGACATATTATTGCATGGGAATCAGTGATAGCGCGAAAGGGGACAGGACGGTATGGATTGGAAGAAGAAAACGTGTTGCGCCGACAGCAAGTAACACGGGCAGGAAGATGATTGATGTTGTCAAGATGGTCCGTAGAAGTGACAGTTCTAATTCTGGTCTAAAAGGCATATTGCCGTTTGCAATGCAAGACGCTGGTTCACTATCTCAGGTCTCTTAGTAATTAAATGGTAGTTGCTTATAATCTCATTGCTGGCGTTTGTTTCGCGACTTCTTTCTCGGAGGCCGTGACGGGCTTGCGTTTTGGGCGAATGTCTTTTTGTCATTTTTAACGTTAAAAAAGTGCTAATCCTCAATCTTATTCGAATAAATGACATGATATTGGTATAATTCTCACCTGCAGCAGCCTCTTTAGGTGGGTGAGAATGTGGTGGTCCGGGTGGCTGATCGGTGGGGCTCTTGCACATCACCGAGCAAGTGCTGAGCCCGCGGGCACACGTCCGTCGTATTCCGCGACATTGCGGTACACCTGGTGGCAATAGAAGACATATTGTTAGTATATGGAACAATTTTGGTGATAAAGGTTTTTAAACGGGAATATAATTTTAAGCGATTTCTTCTGCACTTGTCGCATCGATGATTCCAAGTTAAATGTATCTTTTTTGACAAGAATTTCTAAAGCCAAGCGTGTGGAGGCCCACACGCTTGGCGAACAATGGCAAATAGCAAACACAAAACAACTAACACGAACGTGTGGATGGGTGTTTGTTTGTGTCTGCCTGTTTTTGTTTGTGTTCGTCCGTTGTTCGGCATCGGTGTCGGCTGTCCGTTGTTCAGTAGTACGCGCGAGCTTGCGGGCGGCGGACGGAGTTAATAGTGCTGGCCAAATTTAAGAATCGTGACATTTTGTGTATCCTAAGCTAAATTGTAAGGAAAAATTTGTGGCTTAACCCGAAGGTAATCGCTGCCACAACAAGCTCGTCGTCTGCCATGTTTGACAATCCGGAATATACTAGCACGTTCGCCAAGCCTGTGGATACCATGTTTGTGTTGAATGATTGTGGTCAGTGTTTGCCACGTGTTTGGCGTTCGCCACTGTTTGTGGCAAACAAGAAGCGTGTGGAGGCGCCATAAATAAAGGATAAGTCAAACTGTAGCCTGAAAACCGACGAAACTTTGGCTGGCCATAAATCTCCAATTATTCGAATTCACTTTGGCATTGCTTAAAGTGGCCTAAAGGTAATTGCATACAAAAATGGGCGATCTAAGAGAAAGAGGATAAGTGGTTTTACAAATAAAACAAAGCACTGTGATTGCTACACTAGAAGAAACGCGATGCTAAGAGCCCGCAAGAGTTTTAAAATTACTTTTTACTTGCGACTTTCTTTAACTAAAACCTATAATTTGCAAATCGTAGTTTTCCTTTGTAATTTTAACTTTCACGCAAACAAAAAAATATTTAGATTACCAATATATATTTTGTCCCCAAAGAATTTTTTGCAAACAATATTTTTTTTTCATCTCATGTAACTTTTGCGCAAATCAGTATTACATTACCTCCTTTTTGCGTATTGATACAATAAACTAAGGAGAAAATTAACTCTGTGCTGTACGTTTGTTATACTTTTTCACAAATTAATGGATTTGGATGAAACGCGACACACGGGTAGACCATGTCCTGGACATAGGCTACTTTTTATCATGGGAGCATTTTCGCTTGGGATAATTTCGGCAGGCGAATCAGCTGGCAGAAGTGTTTTATTTTTTTTTAAACCATTGTAGCTCGGATGCCATAGCTTATTCAAAAGTAACCTCAATATGACAAACTTTATTAATTTATTCAAATTCAAACAAGCATCAACAAAATAAATTACTAAGCCTCTGATTATTCACTAATGTTTAGGCTAGCAAGGTCAATAATACCGAAACTGTAGGTCACTCGAATTTTGCATAATCAAGGTCGAAAATCAAAGTTAACAATTCTTAGATTTAATTAAATAGATGCATATTTATGTAAGCTTCATAAAGATCATTGGATGATTTTTATACTACTGAACTTGGCATTCAAAAGACGAGCTCGTCGCTTAATAATAACAGCCGCAAGGGTCGATCTTCGAGGTTAAGCTACGCTTGCCGTGGTCGGTCCGTGGATGGGTGACCTATCCTCATATACGTGAAAGCACGTTAAGCAGTTGGTCCCGCTTGTCACTTGTAGATCTATCACAGACGTTACGGGTAATCAGAAGCCTAAAATATTCCCAAGGGGTATCTTGTTGGGGTGAAGGGGTGGATATCAAAGAAAGATCGGTTGAAGGGTTTGAATAATAACTGTTTAATTACCCTTTACTCTATATACCCGGCAGGTGTGTTTCAGTAATATTACGTGGGACGTGTGTGGTCCCTGGCAAGGCTAGCGAGATATACATTATATACGTACAGTACAAAAACCAACTTTCAAGTGTTGACAAGGTGCTCAATAATAAAAACAATATTTATGGTTAGACAGCGAAAGAGTATAGTGTTGAAGTAGGATAGATTTGTTTATGTTAAAGTCCAACATGGTGTTACCCAGTAACTGGATTGTGGAGGTCTCATAGGCAATTTTTGTTAAATTCCAACATCGTGTTACCCAGTAACTGGATTATGGAGGTCATATAGGCAGTCATTCCATGTAAAATACTGGTAGCCAGCTTAATCCGGTTAGGCTAAAAGCCGACCCCAATATAGTAGAAAAGACTGGGCAGACTAACTGAATTTTTGAACTGAACATTCAAAAACGCAAGTACCCACACATATGGATTTTTCAATAAAACTTAACCCACCGTTAAATGGATGCGAGCTTCCTGCATTGAAATGGCTTTTAATTAGCTAAGTCTTAGGCTGAGCTTATGCAGATTTAACGACAGTTACGTAAGGAAATCTTATATAATTTGTAAGATCTGAAGTGTTGTGTAAAAGGAAGAAATCAGAGTAACACACTTCACATCACACACATCATCAGCCTATTAATGTTCCCACTGCTGGGACACAGGCCTCCTCTCTGTGAGAGGGAATGGGCCGTAATCCACCACGCGGGCCCAGTGCGGGTTGGTAGATGTCACATGTCTTCGAATTTTTGGTTCAAAGACATGCTGGTTTCCTCACGATGTTTTCCTTCACCGTTTTGAGAGCAGTGGTGAAGAAATAATTTACACAAAGTAAAGCGCCTGCCTGGGCTCGAACCCACAACCTACAACTTGTAAGTCGCGGCTGATACCACTGGACCACCACTGCTCAGTAACACACTTGCAACAGTATAATACGTACTTATATTGAAACTTTTTTTTTTTCAGTTATTTATTGTCCACTTTTTCCCCAGAAAAATGCTTGGTTCTTGTGTTATTGCCTTTAACGGGAACCAGGAGCGAGGATGGGTAAAAATTTAGTCTTAGGTATTTTTTCTAGGTACAGGACTTAAAAAAAAAAAACGTCTTAGAATGATCCAATAACCAGAAACCAAAAAATACCTATTGCATGGTTAGTAAATGATTGCAACAGAATGGCCCGAGAAAGCTTGATCATATTTTTCAAGGATTGAGCTTACTTGGCAGCTTTCCATAAGGTATGTATATTTTTCAAGGATTGAGCTTACTTGGCAGCTTTCCATAAGGTATGTTGACATGAACCAAGTAAAGCTTTTACCACATCCTATGTATTAAGCTTATACATAGAGTTATACAGTCAACATTCGCAATGAAACTGGCGCCACCGCAAGACAGGACGTTGCGTTGCGAAATCAGTGTTTGAAGACTTATAAAATTTAAATATATCTGATTATGAACTTAATAAACGTTTCGTAATATTTACTCTTGCTTTCTTTAAATGTCTGTAGAAAAACAAACATCATTTCAATAACAATATTATTTGGCAATAACAAATTACAGGAAAAACTACGTCATCTAATTCTCAATTATAGTCTAAGAGCCAGGTTGCCAATTTTGGTGCGCGACTCGCTGTCACTTTCAAAAAAAGAATGTTGGCTATGCATGTAACACGGAGAAATGAATGTTGAACAAAGGACAAAGGCAACTGTCATTACGATGACTTTTAGTTTTCACTCTAATTATGTATAGTTTACAAGACCGTGGATGAATATGGTTCTGGGAATTGACATAACAATAGTGACTATTGTTCATGTCTGTCATTTTATTTTCCTGTTTTATTAACACCATCATTGTTGGTTTTTGAGTAGTGAAAACAGTACCTTTGCACCACTTTTCTAATGTAAATGATAATCTTAAAATTTACATTTCTATATTTTTGCGGAGGATACGAGAATGAAGTGTACAGCAACCGGTTTGCCAATTATAACTCAACTGGTTTCCAAATATCATAAAGAAATTATTAGCGTTATATAACCAAGATAAGAGGCTTGAATAATACATAAATTAATTCAGGAAACGAACTCGCAGTCGTCTTCAAAGCAGTTGAAAATTATTTGGATGTTGCTTGCATTTATAACCTTCTATATATTCATCTGAGAGCAGATTCTGAGAGCAGTGGTGGCCCAGTGGTATCGGCCGCGACTTACAAGTTGTAGGTCGTGGGTTCGAGCCCAGGCAGGCGCTTTACTTTGTGTAAATTATTTCTTCACCACTGCTCTCAAAACGGTGAAGGAAAACATCGTGAGGAAACCGGCATGTCCTAGAACCAAAAATTCGAAGACATGTGACAACCACCAACCCGCACTGGGCCCGCGTGGTGGATTACGGCCCATTCCCTCTCACAGAGAGGAGGCCTGTATCTCTGCAGTGGGAACATTAATAGGCTGATGATGTGATGTGATATATTCATCTGTTTATATTAGTAGAATTGGACCTCAGCTGAGAACCAGTTTTGTAGAAAAACATAAAAAAATAAAGGTCTAATGATTGCAGCAAGGTCATAACAATGTCACTTAGAACTTGATTTCCCACCAACGATACCCAAGATGTTTGCTATCTTGCTGGCCATCGAATTGAATCGAATTGAATTCGGTCGGTGAATTTCAACGTCAACAAAAATGCTGTGCTAAATAAATACCAGGAATGCTTAATTGCAAAGAATGCTTAAAACGTATAAACGTTTAGCAGAATATTGGTTTTCATTTTGGATGTTGTGTAACATAAATAAATAATGAAAGTTAACAATTAGTCGCAGACGAAGCTATTGAAAGCGAAAGTAAATATGACATGGACGGGATGCGACCCATAAGAACTCCGGCAACTAAGTATCGTCAAAGCTATTTTTACTTTTCCACATCAAGATAGTATGAATTACTATTATTTATAACATTTAAAAATAAATAATGTTTACACGCGTCAAAACGCCCTCATAGCATGTCTCCAATAATAAATCAATACCTAACACGTGAAGCGAAGGTCGTGTAACTAATTATGATGATAAAAAATGCCAGCTATCATGGTGGTTATCTTTGGCAATTGCACATTATTCATTCGGTGTTAATCATTTATAGATCGTACGCAGATTTAAAAATACGCTTACACATCACAACCCATGCCCTAGCTGGCTTCGGTGATATCTTGAAAGATTAGTTAAGGAGTTTGGGATTAAATTGCGAGTATTTGCGAGGGTTCGGCGATTGCAAGATTAAGTATGCCGTCCCGAAAGGCGAAAATGGATGCTGATGGTGATGACACACATGAAATGCACCCGTAAGATGTCATTACTAAAGAAGAGGCTATAAAACCACTTCATTAAGGTCCACAAAAACTCACTTAAGCTTGACAGATAATATGTTCGGCGTTCGGACAAGGCAAAAAGTAAACAACCTTGACCTAATTGCAGGGGAAAATAACAAGCCACAAATACTCGTCATATATGCAGGTTTTTTGCATATAAATTAAGAAATCACTAGCTTTATAGTATTTTTAAATACCCAAAAGGAAATAATGGTCCATAAATAAGCATAGCAATTAATCGCAATTGTTACTGCTTAATATTCTTCAGCGTGATGTCAAGGTGATGATATTGTGTAAGTCAAAGCGGGTTAAACTCTTTCATATGCCTTTTACGGGCAAGGATTGAAGAGTAGCGATGGCCTTAACGGCCTACGGATTTTGTAATTTGGTACACAGACGTTATTTTTAGAAATAACCAAAAATAAGATTTATTTTTATTTTGGTTCTCATTAGCAGCGTTGCAGAGTTTAAGTTTCGACACAAACTTACGGATTGGCGTAAATACGAATGAAACAAATGCTACAACTTGGTTTTGGTTACGTCTTGGTGTCTTGCGACAACATTTTGTTTTGATGTATCTAATATACGTTATAGGATTGCAGTTTAAAGACAGTAGCGAACACATATTAAACGCACTCTATAAAAACGTGATTAAAACAATCTGGTATGCGGATTATCGCTAGTATTTGTAAACAGACCCGTATGAATAACTTCATTAAATTAAAACAATTTTTTAGTAACTTTGACATGTATGCAAGTTAATATTAAAACAGTGTCTTATCATCGTGTGTAAGTCGACTTCTTCGAATCTCAGGTCGACTTTAGTATTTAAAGTTCATTCATCTATAGAGAAACAAGATCTCAAAGCAAATATTTTAATAGAGGATTTGGATATGTTTAACATAAATTGGCTCTATTTTGGAGCCAGTGGGGAAAAACCTAGGATCGATGCTAGCGGGTTTCATAATTACACAATACTAAGAATGCAAGATTTGCATAGCAAGGTGAGTCAGTCTAACGTCCCATATTGACCTCTGCATTGTCAATTCAGCCTTAAATCCGACAATACTAAAGACACCGCTATATTGTACAGAGTAACTGCTAAGCCGCAGTATGTTTAAATGCACACCAGTTACACGTGTACTACGAAATTCACCCTTAACGCTATGACATAAAGACGCTGTCAATAAGAATTTTAAACAAACCCGTGTATAGTATGCACATGGGTCAATAAAGAAACAACCGCACTGTTTTTATTCAGCGAGAAAGAGCGTGTAAACAAAACTTTGCTTGTTTCATGTGTAGAGGGAATCGAGTAGCAAGTATGCTGTATTAGTGAACTGCTCCCAAAATGGTCTCACTTTGTTTTCTTTGAGGAGACTTTAACCACAACATAACAACAGTAAAAATACTACAAATTGCACAAAAAACAAAAACCGGCCAAGTGCGAGTCGGACTCGCGCACGAAGGGTTCCGTACTTGGTAAATTGCGGTTTACAATATATGACGTATTAAAAAAAAACTACTGACTAGATCTCGTTCAAACCAATTTTCGCTGGTAGTTTACATAGTAATGTACATCATATATTTTTTTCAGTTTTATCATTCTCTTATTTTAGAAGTTACAGGGGGGGGGACACACATTTTACCACTTTGGAAGAGTCTCTCGCGCAAACTATTCAGTTTAGAAAAAAATGATATTAGAAACTTCTATATCATTTTTGAAGACCTATCCATGGATACCCCACACTTATGGGTTTGATGAAAAATAATATTTTTGGTTTTAGTTTTAAGTATGGGAACCCCCAAAATTTATTGTTTTATTTTTATTTTTGTGTGAAAATCTTAATGCGGTTCACAGAATACATCTACTTACCAAGTTTCAACAGCATAGTTCTTATAGTTTCGGATAAAAGTGGCTGTGACATACGGACGGACAGACAGACAGACAGACAGACAGACATGACGAATCTATAAGGGTTCCGTTTTTTGCCATTTGGCTACGGAACCCTAAAAACGATATTGTCTTTAAATACACTATGCTATGTACAACGCTTTCCTTATGACAAGCAATATATCCGCCAATAGGATACCTCTTCATCAATTTAAGTTCACCTCAGTTTTATTATTTCTCAACTCTCTCTTAACCGTACGGAATCATCTGAACCTGGTCCATAATACATTCACATCATTTCCTGCAAACAAACAAAGTTTCCCTTTCCATATCGAACGAGAAATCACGAATAAAACGTTACTTTCAGTGTATCACCACGATCAAAACGTTTAAACTCTTAATTTAAACAGTTATGAACTGGAAAGTAGATTCAGATCAAAATACTTTAAAAAGTTACGCAACCAAACGCATTCACATATTGTAATACGAGTTATAAAAAATATAGACACTAAAAAATCACGTGCAGCATTCGAATTATACATAAAACACGTTTCATTGAATCGAATCGAATCTTGTATAATAAAAATATACCTATATAAAAGTTTGCATACAATGTAATAAAATGATAGGTGTGACATAACTACTTTCACTTTCCTAACATTCTAGATAATCTAGGTGAAGTTATAAATGTTATGTGCAGCTCTTCGACTATAAAACTACCAATAAGGTAAAATGAACTTTTATGGCTCAATTTAGAGTTGATATTTACTTGTTAATTCTTCTTTGGCCGTGTTGTTTTTTTTTTTGGCTATGTCAATCATCTTTCACTGGCGCTGCCTTCTCTCTTAAGTGTGATTTAAAGGCACATTGTTGAATTAATGCGGATATTATCTCGTGAGCTACGAGTACGGATCGCTTGGGGCGATATAATCACCAATTTGGAGCGTTGGTAATAGTAATCTGTTCTTGGAGTTTGATAGACGGACGGATTGGCTAGTAAGCAACTAGGATGATTCTAGAACTGTTAAGAACGATCATCATCGCTTCAGCCTTAAGAACCCAACTTCTGGGATAGACTTTCTCCAAGGATCGCTAGATCGCCAAGGCCATAATGAACTAGCCCCGTAATTAACCAGCGCAACATAAGCACATCTCGCACGAGGTAAGAGAGGAAAACTAATCAGCATCATTTTGCACTCTCAAAAAAAACCCGACTGCAAAGATGTAAACAAGAAGAAAATCATGCTGTGCAGTCGAAGGAAACATATTCGCGAGCTGGCTGTAAACTATAAATATCCTCCGACTGCACAGCATGATTTTCTTCTTGTTTACATATTTGCGGTCGGGTTTTGTTTTATTAACTTTTTTTATTTACGCGTTTTTAGGTCTACTTCTTTTTTCGATTAGCTTTTAAACATACACACCCCTAAACATCCTTCATTTTGATACGTTACTCGATGGGCTTCGAAGAAAAAAAAATTGCAACCCCTACCGCCATATTTTTATTTTTTAACGGCACTTATCTAAGAACATTTGGGCGGCCAAAACCTATCTAACGATGTCATAATTATAGAAACCCGTCAAGTGGTTTGAAAGATACGAGTTACTACATACATACATACAAGATACGCGCGAAAAACATTACCCTTTCCTTGCAGCCGGGTAAAACACTGTGATCATCACCAATATCTGCCGAGCTTTGTTGTCCTACGACAGTTTCGATCAGTGAGAAGACAATAAGTGAGTTCAATATAAAGTACTGCTCTGTCCAACCCTTGGGGGAATGTAGGCATAATGTTATATTATTTCAATCAATCGGTTGAAAAGGGCTCATCGCTTCCATCTCTTATCTAATAATGATCTTTAATCCCAACTACACGCGTCGCATACTTTTCTGCTGATGCTCGAGTGACATCAGTAAGCGAATACGCGTCAGAAGCTATGTAACATCTAAAGACAATCTTACAGAGGTCATCGCGTGTTTTGATAATAATAATTCTGTGAGATAATTAAAGGAAAGTTTTTATTGTTCGTTGCTTCCTACATCATCCTCAGGACTTTTGACTCCTACAGCAGTCTGGCTCGCAATGCTGAGGACAGTAATCTGTGGAAAAGGGGAGGTAGATTTTGCCCAGCTGTGGGACTTATAAGGTTAATTAGACAGAAAGATGGATTGAAGCTTTTGGTATGACAGCAAATTTGAAATAATTACACGGGTCGATACTTAGATGCTTTTAAATATAATCTTTTAACAGAATCATGCATTGACCTGAAGTCGAACTGTGACGTGTAATGCCGCCGCCACACGCTTGTTGTTGGCCACAAACAGTGGCGAACGCCAAAACAAGTGCCAAACACTGACCACAATCCATCCAACACAAACACGACATCCACAGGCTTGGTGAACGTGCTAGTAACGACGAGCTTGTTGCAGCGATTACTTTCGGGTTAAACTTCTCAGATCAATTTCCTTGTAATTTAGACATTTTAAAGACATTTTTCCTTATAATTTAGCTTAGGATACACAACATGTCACAATTCGTAAATTTGACCACCACTATTAACTCCGTCCGCCACCCGCAAGCTCGCGCGTCCGCGTAGGTACTACTGAACTGAACAAGCGTCTGGATACATCGCAAACATGTTTGTCAAACAGCCTTTGATTTGTGACCAAAACCGACACCGATGACGAACACGGGCGAAAACAAACAAAAACAGGCAAACACAAACAAACACCCATGCACACGTTCGCGTTTGTTGTTTAGTGTTTGCTGTTTGCCATTGTTCGCCAAGCGTGTGAAGGCTTGAAAGTCTTCATATTTTAAGTGTGGGAGGGAGACGAAACTAATACGAATAACAGAATCTTTTTCACAACGGAATCATATTATAGGCTCTTCATTGTACGGTCTCAGGAATGAATGAAGCTCGTTGTACGACAATACAAAATTGGCTCGATGTATCCTTCGCCTTCAGGATAAGTTGTATGACGTTTCATTTTTACCCGACCGCCGTAGGAGGGTAATGTGCTTATCAGTCTATGTATGTATGTATGTTTGTTCCTATATGGCGTTCTAGAGACCAAACGCGTTGGCCGATTTTGATGATTCTTACGTCAATCGATTCGTCTTAATCCTGCAAGTGTCACTGGCGACATTAAAATTGCAAAATAGAAAAATGGCGCGGCTTTTGGGCGCCATATTGTGGAGGCCCAAATTTTTTTATTCTTCGAAACCCATCGTGTGGGGTATTAAAATGAAGGGTTTTAAGAGGTGATTACAAAAATATAAAATACTTTAAATGTATCTAATTCTAAAAAAAATAACAACAAAGTTATAAAAAAAAAATAAAAAAAAATAACAAAACACACGAATACTGAAAAAGCCAACTAGAAAGATGTACAAGAACAAGAAGAAAATCATGCTGTGCAGTCGGAGGATACATCTGATTTTCGTCAGCCACCTCGCGCATATGTATCCTCCGACTGCACAGCATGATTTTCTTATTGTTTACGTCTTTTTAGTTGGGTTTTTAAGCAGTCGGGTTTTTTATTATCTTTGAATATTTTTTTACTTTATTAAATAAAGAGTTAAACAATCAGTAGGAAACGATAGCAATGAAATAATTAACAAGACCAGCATATTATAAGTTACGTAAGCTTTAGAAATACGGAATGAGGCGCCAGTGAATGTGAGAGGAAAGACATTATCATTATGATTGTGTTGGTTTAGTCACGCTTGAATCAAGGTGTAATTGTGTCCCTCGGAGAAGTTTACTCTTATGCAGTAACTGTGCATTGTGTAATAGAGTTTGCTGGTATTATACTTGGCGTATTTGTACAAACATTTGCTTCAAATCTGTGTTACAAATCTCTATTTCAATAGCAGTAAGCTTTGTTTTGCATACATATCGCAAATATTTGCCAAATATGCCAATTGTTGTGCCCAGCATTATTTGAAGTGCATGAGACAGTAGCAATGTGATATTTTCAAATTCATATGTTTTTCGTTAATCATGGACATCGCTGACAACGGTGAAAGAAAACATCATGAGGAAACCTGGATTTATAAGTTTGAAATCGCCAACCCGCATTGAGCGATTCTTCTCTGTAGGAGAAGAAGCCTTTGGGTTGCATTATTATGCTGCTGTATTAGTAATTAGTATGAGACACTACAGCTTGGTCTTCAGGAAGGCAAAGAAAAAAATCCTATTTTGTTGTCATAAAATTCATACGCAGCGTTCTCCTTTTAAGTAACTGCTATGCTTCTGGTATTGCAGATGCAGTACAGAGCTATAACTATCAGATAATAATATGGACGTTTAATTGCTGGCCAGTTTCACCACCCAAAGACAAGAAGACCATAGATAATAATAGAAGTGGTCATAGAGCAGAATCATACAACAAAGGTTAAGCAGAAGCTCTCAAGCATAGACCACTCGAGGTTATTCAACGACTCTAGAAATGCCCTTAGTTTTTCACTATAGTGTAGAAAACAGCAGATTTTGCTAACATATCTCGATGACCACTTGTATCATAATCTAACGAAAGAAACTGCGAGAATGTAACAAAAACGCAAGTCATTGTCAATAAAGACCGCACTTGGCAGGCAGATTTGCAATCACAGACGGTAGATACCATTTCCTACATCCAATATTACCCACACGTGTGTTATCAAACGCCCTCGGGAAAGTCTGTCCTATTATTAGGCTAGCTTTAATATCTAATTATACACTGACAATCAATGGAGTGTAAACGAGTGTTGTTTAAGAAAGTGTGAACGAGTTACGTAAGGAACAGGGTTTAGGAAACGTTCAATGTGTCTAGGTTTATTTACCGATTTTTAATGAGTTGTAATCATACAGTTGAATGAACATACGCCCATTATTTGGTAAGGTGTTGTCATTTTTCAAACCGGCGGTAAATTACTCTGAGAAAAGCCAATTATATGAAAGGGAAAAAGACACTGGTGCTCAGGGTTGTACTTAAAGGTGTGGAGGCCGTGGGGCAACCAAAAAGTGGAGGCCACGATGCATTTTTTCACAGTTCAATAATTTCTTTATAAGTATTTCCAAAAAGTAGATAACAAAACAAAAGATATATATTTCGTGCTTTTTTTGTCGAAAAATCAATAGGTACTAATTTCGGTAAAATGCAGTTCTCGGAATAAAAAAATAACTTGTGGAGGCCCCTGGGTTAGAGCCCCTGTTGCTCTACCCTGAATCCGGCCCTGCTGGTGCAAAAAGGTCATCATGATCATTTCATCCGAAAGACGTCCGTTGGTGAACATTGTCGCCACTTCGATCAATACAGCGGATTCCGGCTGCCTTTTAGTCCACCTAGTGGAAGGCTTTCCAACGCTGCGTCTTCCGGTACTCAGCCGCCACTTCACAACTTTTCGGCCCCATCGACCATCCGTTCTGCAAACCACTAAAGTTTGGCAATATTTCGGGCAGCTGAACGGTGGTAAGCTCGAAAGGCTTTTGAGGTGTCAGTCGTCAATGGATTTCAAAGTGCAGAGCTGGGAGTTTTAATGAGCAAATAGAGGTTATAACCAGAATTGTCCTCCCATTTATCAATTTCCAAAAATTGCCACATCCTCACACTGCCACAACAACTTGTTTCGACCATCTTGTTACCGCGTAATTCAGTAGCAGCTCGTTATTTTCAGATTAGATGCGTAACTGTTGTAATTTAGAAGGCACTGGCATAGAAAGTATAAGCCTATAGCATCTAGTTTCCCTTGACAAATTAAAAAGCAATTATAAAACTTTTACTTTCAACGGAGCTAGCGACAAAACGGAGTAGTTTCGGTTAGAACATTAGAAATCTGTAAAATTACACCACTTAAAGATAAAATTCCGAGTTTATTTCTACCAGGTTAGAAACCCTATTGAGTTTTGAGTTGCTTGGTTTAGAAGTAGGTTTAATGGAGCAGTATCCTTCGATGTTTCGACTATCGAAATGACCGATTTTATTTTCTTCATATCCGCCATTTTTCTTAGTCCAGTGTTTTGCACACAGTCCGTTACAGGTCCTTATGAAGGTATACCAGGCACCGAATTGGACTCAAGACTCATTCTTTTATCTTCTTTGGCTACCGTTCCTTCGACGGACATATCCGGTCGGCAATGGCCACTTAGCTTGCTAGCTCAACAAGCTAAGTAACTCCATTTTTTCCCTATCATATCATACGGAATTTGGACTTGAAACTGCTGTGGACTTCGGACTGTCGCGATTTTAATAAAGTCCTCGTTAACATTTAAACAGTGGAATTACTCAGCTTAAATACTAGGTACACATTAGCTAGGTAATTCACCTTTCAACTGCTGTAATTCTTGGAAATCTAAAATTTTTGCCCTGTATGGCTGTGTTGACCTGTATAAAATGTATTTTTGCTAATATTTTAGCAATGTTGATAATGTAGGTATCTTCACGGCTTTCGGCTACCATTCTTGTTAGTTTTCCAGCTTGCCAATTTAATTAACACATTGTCTTCTAATCAGATTAACGGCAACGCCAATGAACTTCTTATAAAATCTTAGATGTGCGATTAGAGTTGCCACCGACTGCTGTGGGATCTGATAAAACTGTTTTAGAAACCGGTTTTAATCACGAAGTTATTATTTTTTAATTTATATGTAATAAGGATAAGATCAGAGATAAAATAATGATAAGTAATGATTTTATCAAAGTTATATTATAATTATTTTATTATTATAACTAAATTGAAGACCTATTGTCTTAGATACACGGGACCAATGGTAACTAAAGACTAAATCAAGTTTAGGATAGGATCTTCCGAAGATATCAATTTCAGAACCAAGTTCAACAGCATTGATGCCTTGCAGCACAAACAGCGATCAACAAGAAAAGATTGCAATTATTGACGAAAAGCCGCGATCTAACGAGAATAATCCTGTATATATTAATTCAACTAGACACATAACTTGAATACATAATTCAAGCATGTTATTTACTTTGTATTGTATTGAACTTTACGACCGGCACTTAGCGAATACTTAATAGAACGGGCAAATGCAAAGACGAAAGAGAGGTCTTCTCGTAACAGGATTTTCTAATTTACGCACCCAGCTGAACCCAGTTTTTGGTCTAAGGACCACCCCATGGTCAATGGTCTAAGGACCACCCCGTGGTCAAATCTATAATCTTCTGTAGAACTTAATTTAAGCATAGCGTAATTTGCCAGGTTTATGTATTAAAAAGACAGTATGGAGTATGGATGAATCCACTTCAGCCCAACTAGAGAGGAGACAGGGAAGGGGGGGGAGAGGCTACCTAAATATACAATACAAAATGTTATGTATGTAACAAGTAATCCCCATTCCCTGAAAGTAGGTACTGATCCTATTACGAAGATTATTTAAATCATAGAAAACTATGTAAACTATCGTAAATGTCAGGTGACATTGATTTTATTCTAGCTGGAAAAATGCACGGTTCCTTCGGAATATGCAACAGGGGCGAAACCGCCGGAAAGTAGCTAGTCTTCGCATACGGCATAAGATAAATTACCTACGCATAAATACAAACAAACTCTTTGTTTTCACTTCAAAGATAAATCTTATCATTCTAGTCACGTGGTCCTATCTTTAAAAAGTTCATGTCAACGCACCTTGTATAGGCTCTATATGTAATCGCTTACGCCCGATAAGGCGGGCAGAGCCTAGCAGGTTCTGACAAATCGGTCAGGGTCAAATGTCAAAAACTGCGGCCGAAGTTAGGGACTTTGGTCACGTTTTTGTCAGACAGACATCTAGCCTACCATCGGTTGCCAATATTATGTAAAGTTTTGCAGTGAGCAGAATTTACAATTTTTGTTTGTCAACATCTTTTATTTTGATAAAAGGGGGGTGAAGATGGCGGGACGCCTTGGATGGCTGGCTTGGGTTCACTATCTTTCGGCAGGAGGAGAGGGTTAAAAGTGGTTAAAGCAGGTAGGGGATGGGTCCCTGATTAAAGTGTTTTACTCTTATTACAAGATATTGCATAATTTTCGAGAAAATTACAAAAAATGTTTCCAACCTCAATCAGATAAACAGTGAAAACGAACGTCAAAATAGGCGATTGACATCTAAAACAGTACCCGTATAGGTATTGTCTGAGACGCAATATTTCGTGCAAGATTGTTGAAAAATGATGTAAAAAAAAAAACTGGCATTACAGTCGCGTGAATGTGCTTTTTGTGTTTCTTGGTGTTTTTGTGGTTTTCTTCGACGACTTTGAATTCAGATTTATAACAACCTAGAAAGCCTGCTCATAAAGTAAATAAGTGTACCCCCAGTTCACAGTTAAAATAGTTCGAATCTGTTCCTAAACCGAACCAGGGCAACCCGACTTCACGTAGTCTTTTCGCTGCTATCCCTTGAGTGTTTATAAAAACCGGAGGCGCGAAGGAAGAGCAACCGCCGCCCGCTGTAATAAAGCATAGGCATCCGTGCGAGCCGTAGCCGGTGAGGCTGGTCGCCGACCAGAGACCTTAGTGAGAGTTTTTACTCACGCTCAATCGCGTTAACGTAAACATCGTTTTGTATTGAAACTGGATAAGCGCCGTCTGGAGACGGTAAGGAGAAACCTCTTTTTTTGTATACATTTTGACATAAGAGATCGTTTACGTTTCACGAGTGAGCGTGAGTAAAAACTCGCACTAAGGTCTCAGTAAGCCGAAGCTGCGGAGGTGAGCATGGGCGCCTATCCTTTGTGACGTAAGGGCGAAGGGGTTGCACTTCCCGCAGCGCCGGCGACGATGCAGAAGAAACTTTAAAGTGTTTTGAGGTTATGTTACAATAATGTGTTTTTCATAGGAACGGTGCTTTATCTTGTAATGGGAGTGGTGCCAGGTAGGAGGGGTAACCCCCCTCCCCCTCCTGCCAAACTATACCGATTTTTTACCACCTTTTCGACGTAGGGGTCAAACAATTGCAATTTTTATGAAAAAAAAACAAACAAAATATAACAAGGTAAAAAAGAGCGCGGACCACACAATGTCTGCGGTAGAATATCAAAAAAAAAATCAGGGTAATAAAAAAAAACCGGCCAAGTGCGAGTCGAACTCGCGCACGAAGGGTTCCGTATCAATATCGCAAAAATCCGCAAAAAAAAAAAACTTGTTTGTTGTGTCGGAGCCCCACTTAAATATTTATTTTATTCTGTTTTTAGTATTTGTTGTTATGGCGGCAACAGAAATACATCATCTGAGCAAATTTCAACTGTGTAGCTATCATGGTTAATGAGATACAGCCTGGTGACAAACAGCCAGACAGAGTCTCGTTTTACCTTTTGGGTACAGAACTAACAATGAGGATGGTCCCCTTGCTCTTGAAATCAGATTTTTAGACTTATATTGAGTTTTCTTTGAGATTCTCGGGACCCTAGGGTCCGGCCCCTGGCACACCTTTCAAAGGTCGGGGACCCTAGATTGCTGAGATAGTTAAACACATAATGTGTTTCATTCCTCCTCATCACATACCAGGATTATTAAACAAATATAAAATAATAATTTTGTCATAGTAATAATAATTTGTGTTTACTAAACTCTTCAACATTCTCTAATTTGTTTACCAATATTATAAATGTTTGTTTTATTTTATATTCAGGTTGGTAACCTCGTAACTGAGATTACTGTCTGACTTGACCAAGTGACTTGCTACGTTTTTGTTCAGCTACGTCAAGCACAAAAATATAGCCAATAGCACGATGATATCAGTAAGAACATGCAAGCAAAACTGACCAGAAATAATGCATTAGATCTGCTTGTATATATGTACTTGTATGAGTATAGCCTATGTATATGTTGCATGCCAAGATGACCTAAGCGAGGCCAAAAATATGAGCCTTTTCATAGGTATTTTATATTGTTGGTTTCAATAACTTTTATTTTTGTTGTTGTGATTCACACATAAATATTTTATTTTTATAAATAACTAAATTAAAACATTAGTGAACAATGTGGTGTGTGGTGTGGCATTATGAGAATTATCACAGAAAAAATTTATACACATAGGTATTCTTTTTTCAGTGAAAGGTCTTTTGTTATTGTTGGAATAATCTTTAAATAACAATAAACACCATTCTAAATGCAGGAGACATTTAAAATCACAAATAAATAATTATTTATCAAGCCAATTTCTGTACCATTTTATTAATAAACTGCACTTAAATAAAATTATTGATTTCATTTTACTTGGCAATGGCAAAGTAAACTCAAAAAAGAAGTCAGCCTTGCTACACTTACAGCAGATGTAAATTTTCTTTATTTACTCGAGACAGCAAATGCCGCAGTAAATAAAAATTTCAAAAGTTAATACAAGACAGGTTGTTTTGTAATATGTAAGGTCACAAAACAAATATGATAAGTTTCTATTATCATCACTTATTTTCAGATTTGTTTTCAACCATGTTTTACCATTATGTAAATACTTTGAAGCGAATAGTTTCTGTTCATCAAGGTTTTAATGGAGACATTTTTAATTTGAATACTTATGGTTTTATCTGCAATGCAATGCAGTAGTAAAAGGCAATGTTACTGCATGCATAACAACTTTCTTTTCTTATTCAATTTTTTATTTTGCTTGTGTGGTAACATTTTATCCTACAGTGCAGTTGGGACATTCTAAACCAGTTGCTTTCCAATTGGAACCTGATTGGAAAAATACTGGTACTCAAGTTCAGGGAAGATCATTGGTGTTTATCAATTTCGTGACGGATTCCTATTAGAAATTACAAAACAAAATACCAGTTCCACTAATTGTATGCGGCCAGTGTCATTCATACACGTGACTCCCTTGACCTTGCTTCCACATTCGCCTTGATAGGCCCTGCTTACTGCTATGGAAGGAAACAGCTCCACGACGAATTAATTATGACGAGTATGTCCAGCCGACCAACACGCGCCATCACGCGTGTATCGAACGGACACTACACCACGCAAGATAAGCAACATCAAACATCACGTTTTGTTATCAAACACCTAATCGCGAACGCATTCGAACACAAAGAACATCGCTAGATACTGCGACACGAGCCTGGATCAACGCCAACCAGCACAAAACAACATTGTATGAAGAAATTATATGCACTCACCTGATATTTGTGAATTTCTTCGCACTGCTATCCTTCCCACGGATACGAAACTCAATCTAACACTACTCATTATATAAACTTCGACAACGATTCAGTAATAACATCAGCCCTTAACCGAACGACAGAAACGTTATACGAGCCAAATAGAAATTACAATAAGTTGCCGTAATAGCGAGTCGCAATTTTTATTGTATTTGTTTGTCAGTGAGAGGTCTCTGTCATGACGCAACACTTTTAGTCAACATCAACACTTTTCGCAAATGTACAATTAGACGGTGTAAGTACGAAAACTGCACTTTACTATTTTTTTGTATGATTTTACAAAAACAATTTTATTTTTTAGATAATGGAGCGGCCATACTGATGTTCACAGCTGATTTTGATGTGAAAGAAAATGAAATTTTTGTACCACGTTGTTTCGATGGCATCGCTCTCTAGCGAATAAATAAATAAACTCTGATACTGTTTTATCGTATGAGCGGCAAGTTGTTTTATGCGTGACACTAGATGGCGGAGATAGCTGCAATAAAACTGAAACACAGGACATTAAAAAAGAAAAATAACTGCAAAATATGATTTGTTTCGTAAACAGCCGATTTCAGAATTTATGGAATTGATTGAAAATAGCTTTGAAAAATGTATTGAATTTTTTTGAATCTCACATCGGTCTATCGAGAATACCAATTAGTTTTTTTTTTTTTTGTATTCAATCTAGAATCTGGTCACCCCACACGTAAACGTCAAATTCTTATTTATCTTCTGTGATGAAAATTGTTCAAAATGGCTGAGACAGAAACCGATAATAACAGTATTATCAGAACCGAAAGAAATAATAAGAGTACAGGGCCTGCCAATGGGCCCCGTCGCGTTACTATCTATAAAACTGAGACCGGATTTGGTTTCAACGTGCGTGGTCAAGTGTCTGAAGGTGGGCAGTTGAGATCGATTAACGGTGAACTATATGCTCCTCTGCAGCATGTCAGCGCTGTCCTGGAAAACGGGGCGGCGGAGCAGGCCGGAATCAGGAAGGGGGACCGGATACTCGAAGTGTAAGTACTTAGTATAACATGTTTTTCACTGGTCAACATTTGGTTGAACAATCTTGGTTCCCATTGAATTTTCCCATAATTGTTTGTGTTACTTAACATAGCAACGCATTTCCCGCCGGCGCTTTGTGTTTGAATACTTCTTGGAATGTTATTCCTCACGAGAAGGAGCCAAAACTTTACATGATATTGTCGTATATAGTCATTTACATAATGTTTGACGTGATTCATTCAAAACTTGTTTGATTTTGTTAACGAAACTCACTCGAGTTTGAAATTGATTGTATCTGCGTACGACATCAGTAATTTAGCTATTATTATTGTAATTTGGGTTGAAATATGTACATATTTCAGTACATAATAATATTTCATTTGGAACAGCCGTTCAGCAACTTGAGTAGTACACACCTACATCTGGTTGCTGTGTGACTGATCTCTACAGGGTCAATGGTTTGAATGACACATACCACTATTAATAATACTAACTTGGCATAATAATTGTCATTATGTCTGGCTCTGTTGAAAGACAGGTAAAAAAAAAGATAAGTTTTAAAATACCTACCTGTTTTTTTTTCTGTAAAACAACTCATGTTGCATAATTTTTACCTCTTTAATTATACAAGGACATTTTTTAAATTATGAAACTGGATATGTTTTATTCATAACTCATCATTTACAACACTTGACAAAGTTTTATTGTAATTTTAATAAATTAATTGCAAACTAACAAATTGATTTGAGAATATGTAATATTCTCAAAGCTCTGCAGCATGTTTGTATGCATTATTACTAAGTAACATGTCAGCATGTTCCTAAACTGCTGATCCATACCAACTGTACTTAATGTAAAATAAAAGCTTTCACAACTTCATAATACAGACAATTAATTAAAATAATTGTCTTCAATACACTATGTATTTTATACTGAGAAAAACACTAGTTATTTTTAACTAGCTTCTGTCAGAGGCTTCGCCGCATGAAAACTGTTTTATCATCCCAAAGGGACATTTGCAGACTGTAATCTATCTCTGTGCCATTTTATCTAAATCCGTGCATCCTTTCTGGTGTAATTGAGTAACAAACATACATCCACACACACATCCATCTAAACTTTCACATTTATAATATTTGCAAGATTAAATTAATAGCATGGAAAAATCCAAGATAAAGTACTTAATCAACCTAAAAACTTTTTGCCATGGTCAAGAACAGGTCACCTTATCTAAGGCCTACTCAAATACTCGTTGTTATAGCTCAAATCATATAAAAACAGACTATGCCCACATTATGTTAGCAATCAGTATGTTATCTCTACATAAAAAAAAAAAATAGGTACTTTTGAACTTTGAACATTTAATGTTTGTGATTTCAAGATCAATCTTGTAATGTCAATAATTTAAAAGCCAGATCACTGTTTTGGTTTCAATTTCCTTGAGAATTATAAGCTTTTAAAAATTTTTGGTACTTGCAGTAAAAATAAAATTATTGGGTAATTCACTGTTAGTCTAAACTTCCTACTACTATTATAAACGTGAAAGTTTATGACGATTGATGGATGGATGCTTGTTACTCTTTCTGCCAAAACTGCTGAACAGATTTTGAAGAAACTTTACAGAAATACCTATAACATAAACATGTGAATAACATAAAGGTCATAATTTATAAAAATATTGGGCGAAGTACTTATACCACACGGGCGGCAGCTAGTCTATACTAATAATATAAAGAGGTAAAGTTTTTGAGGTTGCTTGTTGTTTGAACCGATTTTGATGAAATTTGGCATGGAGCTATAGATAGATAGATAAAACATTTATTTAGTGCACACAAAAAACCCTGGGAAGGGCATAGGATAGTTTGTATTCCTTTGGGATGATAAAACACTTTTTACGCGGGTGAAGCCGCGGGCAGAAGCTAGTGTAGGTATTATAAAAAAGTTAAAATATCAATTTGAAGAAAATAATCTCGGGTAGTACTGATCTGATTTTAAATAAAGTTAAACTAGGTATTGCTGACCACCACAGCCTTTTTTTCCCCAGAAACACCCAGAAACATATATGGTTCCCATAGCTAATGCCGCTGGAAATAAAGCTAGTGAAACAAAAAAAAAACAATCTAAAAAAGTTATGGCTCTTCAATTTAGATAAGCTATCTATGCTGCCTTTGACACCTGTATTTTATTGAATAATCTTCATCTCTTATTTGATTGGTCACCAGTGTGCGTGTATGACTAAATAATGAGTATACTCTGTCCAAAACGAAGATACAATGTTTACTAACAAAGCACGACAGCTCAATCAGTTGACAATAGGGACACAGATAATATAATACTCGCATACAGATGCTTCATGCCATACAAAGAAACCGTGCCGACGAAGTAGCGTTTTTCGTCTGGTTAAGATGATTAGGATAGGATAGATGGACCCCTTTTCCGCACTTCAAGACTCGGATTTGGTCCATTGTGCGTGCAGGCCTCCTCTCTGTGAGAGAGAAAGGCCCGTAATACACCACGCGGGCCCAGTGCATATTGGTGGATGTCACATATCTTCGAATTTTTGGTTATAAGACATGCCGGTTTCCTCACGATGTTTTCCTTCACCGTTTTGAGACCAGTGGTGATGAAATAATTTACACAAAGTTTTTTTTTTTTTTTTTGTTACCTCTGGGCCACCACACCACTGCTCTCTGTACTTCGATCGCGTTCGGTTCCGTTTCACGGCTATAGATGGCGTCAGCAGCGAGTTGCAAGTAAAAGGGTTTTCTCGGTTCGTGACTATTTATCTTTAAATACAGTGGCGGTTTGTTATAGAGTATTATTTGCATGTTTTTACAGTTTCATTGTACCAAAATGTGTTACAAAACAAATTTAAAAAATCGAGTGGCATACCTCAGAAATTTAAAACCACGCCATCTATTGGAATTAATTTTAAATGATCAAATTAGAATTTTGTGCTTAGGAGAGTTGATTTAGGAACATACAATTTTTATGATCAATTCTAGAAAATTTTATTTTTACCCCATTGTAGGGGTGAAAATTATAGATTCGCTCTAATCTAATTTTCTAATCCTATTTTATGTTCTCAAAACTATCTTTCATCTGTACTAGCTCAGGTAAATCGATGTACAACAGATACGATACAACATTCTACATCGAATTCGTTTTATTTTTGTTGTTGAGCAGAGGGTAGCACTAAAAAAATGCTGTTTTACTTTGTTAGTAAACATTGTTTCTTTAAAATGGCTGGGGTATAAATGTATGAACATAAATGAGCAAAAGGATCATGCAAAGATTGTAGCAGGTGGCATTCTGTAGTTTTTGCCTACCCCCTTGGAAAAAGGCGTAAGTTTATGTATGTAAGTGTTTGTTTGATAAAGATGAGCTCCTTAAGACGACGACTAACGCCAACGACCTTGAGGGAACAAAACGCGCCCTCGTTTCTCACCCGCGCGACCCGAAAGGGCAATGCCCATTTTTGGCCACGAAACGCCCAACAATGTGTTTTAGTTAAAAAAAAACGATTTTGTTTTATATTTATTAATCGCGGTATTCATTTAACGAAACAAGATTGCAACATTTTTGCAAAAAATAAAAGTACCGAAAAAATTAAATGAAATTATGTACATCCGGAATTCATTCGTTTGTGGATAAAATAAAAAGTGTTGCCAATTATTAATTTCATTCAAAATATAATGGATTATCTTTTATTCAATAGATTTTTATGGTGTAATTATTATAATGCCAATATTATTAGTTTTTTTTTATTATTATTATTACGATGTTATGATAATTAAACAAGCGAATTGCTAGTTAATATACCATAAATTCTTTAGATCATAACAAAAACGCTACTGCACAATTTAACTGTCATTCTTTTATTTTTTCAAAATACATTAATATTAGAATTATAAAAAAAATAAACATAATAATAATCTTAAGGGCGCTTTCATTACTTCGTTCGTTGATTAATTCGTGTATTACAAAAAATCGATATCGATTCATGGATTTTTATGTCTGTTAAGTGGCAACATCGAATCTGACATTATGACAGCACGGTTATCTGTCATATGTGTAAATCAGTAAATAACTAAATAATCACAACCCGTTTGCATTTGTATTATTTTGTTTGTTGCTGGTAGAAGTGCAATTAAAAAGTATTGCTGCAATTGTATTCTCGGCCGTCGAACGGTAGGATGCGGTGCCCATATTATGACAGTAATATGGTATTTGGGTTGGGCACGGCATCAGGCTGATATTTTCCCTCCTGCTCAATTTCTGGATGATGTACTAATTGTTTATGATGCAAATGATGTATAAGATCATTAAATACATAATAGATCTAAAAAAACTGGATAATATATGTATGTATTATAGAAAAATGATTGTTAAAAACTGTATTTGTGAAATAAAAGACCATTTAATATCCTTACAATCCGGACTTTTTTCTAAACCAATTCCTATACCATTTAATTCTTTAAATAGCATATTATCATTTACATATGCTTTTATATGTGGGCACCCAGGGCCAAAGTGTCTATGGACTGTGGGCATTCCCCTTTAGTAGATTTTTGTACTTTTCTTATTATTCTATGACTTTAAAAAAAAAGCTTCAGATCAAAATGTAGATAATTAAATTGTCTTTGATATGGTGTCGATTTCATTAAAATACGCCCAGCGGTTTTTTTGTGATTTTCGTGTTTTTGTCCGTTTTAGACATAACTTTACAAATTAATTACACTATGTTATACGAATAAAACTCAAAATTTGCTCAGATGAAATTATTAAGAAAATGGTCTAATATAACATATATTTTTTCCAATAAATTACGACTAGCCGCAAGGGAATCGGCGCCTTAAGTTCTAAGTTAAGCTGCACGGTTATTGACTAATTCGTGCACTGACTGGACAGGTCCACCCAATCTGGCTGGTTCTTTCCTCAAAAGACCATTTCAGACACCAATCTACATGGTCTTCACATGATCTAACCAAGATTTTGTCTGGACTTTAAAAGAGACTGTGACCTCTGAGTTTGTTTCGGCCTTTCTTCTCAGAGTAGTCAGATCAGATAGGAAACGCCGAACTCATCTAGTTTAAAAAAATATGATCGACATGTTAAAGTGTTTGTACAAACCAACTTACAGAAATAAAATCATTTATCATCATTACAATTTCTTAAGTCTACTTTACACTTAATATCTACCAGAAACAGGATCAACATTGCATTGCCGTACGGAAATAATATTAAAAGTCTTTAATATTTATTCCAAATTAACATATCTACCTGCTCTGAAGTAAAACCTGTTTCTTATTGTGTATTATAAATAGAATCCTGATCTAAACTAAGAGATAAGAAACTTTGATTTTGAATTGCAATAAAAAGAAACTTGTACCTTCTATCTTGCTTCTAGCCTCAACGTCATATTGTAAAAACTATGATATGATTACTAAAAACACTAGTTGTAAGGATCTGGTTTTATTTATAAATTAGCATTCCGTCATGGATTTGCCCGGCATATAAATAGATCGTATGTCCATCTGAAATAATGTACATACCTTAAAATAGGATACATGAACCCCCTTTTGCCGCACTTAGACGCCCATTTAGTCCGTTTTTAGTGCAGTGCAGACCTCTCTGAGCGAGAATGGGCCATAATCCACAACGCCGTCCCAGTGCGGGTTGCTGAATGTCACATTACTTAGAATTTTTGGTTCTAAGACATGCCGGTTCCCTCACAATGGTTTCCTTCACCATGCCGGCCACGACCTACAGCTTGTAAGTTGCGGCCGTTACCACTGGGCTACCACTGCTCTCTAAATACCTTTTAAATAGTGAAAAAAATATACAAATGGTCCTAGAGATTACTCTCCAGTACCTACAAACCTATATACAGAAAAATCGCTCTCTGTAATAGGGGTAACTATAGATAGCTTCTTTGCTTAAGCTGGTCTAATCAATCAATTCAGCCTGTTGCAGTTCACTGCTGGTCTGCTGGACATAGAATTCTCCAAGCTGTTCGAAGTCGCTTCAAAGTTCGTGTACGAATTAGCACTTTTGCAAGTTTGTAGCGAAATGGATGATGATTTAGGACGAAAACGAGCGCGCGATTTTTTATAAACAGACCTTTGGGAGTCTAGATATCGTGAAAAAACTACTAAATACATATATATTTTCAAAATAAAATTATTTGTATTGTTGCATTACTAATCTATCCGTGTATGGAGGCCGTTTTGCAATTTTCCTTCTTCTTATGGTATTTATTTCCGCCCAAAGATGCGTTAAAATTAGTGTTGAAATATGGAACTTTCGACGCTCATAACTTTCAAATATATTATTTTTTTACATTTTTGTTTCCATACAGGACTAGATTATGATGAGACAAATTGATATCATTTTTTTATTTTGAACGTACATCGTAAAACAGTGGAGTAATCTCTAGACTACGTTTGTATGGAAGAATTTTCGACTAGTGTAACCTTAAGGGACACGATCTCGCGTTCAATCACATTATACTTCGGTAGCCCGCACGGGCAGGCTCTTTTTATGCTCTTCCTACTGTTCTGTCTTCTGTGGCCAAAATATGCATCCAAAGTTACCTACGTGCTGCCATGAAAGATACGGAAGTGGCAATGGCAAACTTTTGGGGGGTAAAAATCTATTTGTCATGCCATTGACACAAAGAAGAAAAATGTAATACAAATTCCATGCAATCTGGATGTAGGTGGAAACGTTCTAAGCTCGATTATAATTAAACTAACACGAATTATTTACTCGAAACCTTGATCATTTTTGAGGCCCATCTTTTGTAACCATGACATTCAAAGTGCACATTACATAGGCCATTTGAATAATTGACTATTAATGTTGTTATTGACAGCACGTAATATAAAATTACATCGTAATGCCTGTTTTCGTCGAAGGTTTAGGCAGAAGTGTACCTAATAGGTAAATAACTGTAGAAAGGTAGGAGGCTGGTGTAATTAGCCTTTAGGTACAGGTACTCATGTAATACAACACACACACACACACACACACACACAGTGCCGTACGGTGACGGACGTAAAGAATTTCACCATCCCATATCTTCCCGTGGGTGTCGTAAGAGGCGACTAAGGGAAAAACCAGAGAATGGGCAGCGTTCTCTGTGCACTTTAAGAACAAACTGCGATCGCCAACCCGCCTACCAAGCGTGGCGATTACGGCAAACCCCCCCCCAAACCATGAATAGCACAGTTAAAAAACGGCCCCGAGTGCCCGGCAGCCCGTCTACCCTCAACTACGGTAGCGGTCGAGGTGATGGCGTGGCAAGGGGTGCAAAGAATCTCCGGAGTGGACCCGGCTACCCCAATAAACACCGACGACTGGACCTGGCAACGGACAATACGCGAACACTCCGGACCGGCGAGAAGATAGCCGAACTCGAGGCAGAATTGAGACGGTTACGATGGAGTATTATAGGGTTATCTGAAGTCCGAAGAGAGGGGGAGAACACGATAATCCTCAAATCTGGTAACCAGCTCTATTTCCGAGAGGGTGACCGGCAGTCCCAGGGTGGTGTCGGGTTTATCGTCCACAGGTCCCTTGTGAACAACGTGGTGAAGATCGAGAGTGTGTCGACCAGGGTGGCGTACCTTATACTCAGAATATCCTCAAGATATTCGCTGAAGGTCATACAGGCTTACGCCCCAACCTCGGCACACCCCGACGACGAGGTGGAGACCATGTATGAGGATATCTCTAAAGCCATGCATGGTTTCAAAACTCACTTCACCGTTGTCATGGGGGACTTCAAAGCAAAACTGGGCAAATAAGACGAGGATGAGCTGCAAGTGGGGCAATTTGGAGTTGGACGTCGGAACCACCGGGTTCACCTACCGGCCAGTTTTATGCAGAAAGAAGGCCTCTATATGATGAACTCCTTCTTCAGAAAGCGTGAGCACAGGAAGAGGACATGGCAAAGCCCCGATGGTGGAACTAAAAACGAGATCGACTTCATCATGTCAACCAAGAAGCAAATGTTCAATGATGTCTCTGTGATCAATTCGGTGAAAACCGGGAGCTATCACCGTATGGTAAGAGGCACATTGAATACTCATATCAAGCTTAAAAGGTCTCGACTGATGAAGTCCACGCCGTCTGATGAAGTCCGTCCAGCACAGATCCAGATCCAAAACCCCGAAACCTTTCAGCTCGAACTCCAGAGTCGTTTCGAGTGCCTAGGGAGCTCCAAAGTCAAAGTCAAATGTGTTTATTTCAAGTAGGCCATTATGCGGCACTTTTGAACGTTAAAATTTACATTTAATAAAAATTGATTCTACCGTGCATTCGGAAATGTAGCTTGTTATGGAGAAGAACGCACAAGAAACTCCATACTTACTCTTTTAAACCTCCGTGGACGAATACAGCGATGGGTTCGTGGAAGCTGTCCATACGGTCGGATCTAAGTTTTTCAAGACCCGCCGTACAGATAGAAATAAAAAGCTCTCTGATCCTACTCTCAAGCTAATGAAGTAGAGGCGTGAGATGATCCTGCAGTCTTCAGACGATGCGGTGAAATACCGGCAGCTAAATAGACGGATCTCAAAGTCCTTGAAAACCGACCTCCGCCGCTTTAATACCGAAAGCATTAAAGATGCTATCGAGCGGAATAAGGGCTCCAAGGTCTTTGCAAGAGATCTGTCTATTGGGCAGAGTCAGCTCACAAAACTGAAGACCGATGATGGCAGGATTGTATCCGCCAAACCGGAGCTTCTGAGGGAGATCGAGAGTTTCTATGGGCAGTTGTACACGTCAAACAGTAAACCCGTTGCGAATCTAGCAAACGACCCAAGAGCTAGATTGACCCGACACTATACCGAAGATGTCCCGGACGACAGCCTGTACGAGATTAGGATGGCTCTGAAACAGCTTAAAAACAACAAGGCGCCGGGTGACGACGGAATCACGGCTGAACTCCTGAAGGCGGGTGGAAAACCGGTCCTTAAGGCCTTCAGAAGCTGTTTTGATTCCGTCATACTCGAGGGCAAAACGCCACAGGCATGGTGCAGGGGTGTGGTGGTCCTTTTCTTCAAAAAGGGTGACAATGCCCGGCTGAAGAACTATAGGCCCATATCACTTATTAGCCATGTCTACAAGTTGTTTTCAAGAGTCATCACGAATCGTCTCGCGCGCAGGTTTGACGATGTCCAGCCTCCGAACAAGTAGACCACATACATACGCTGCGGCAGGTTATACAGAAGACCGAAGAGTATAACCTGCCTCTCTGCTTAGCGTTTGTGGACTACGAGAAAGCCCTCGATTCGATCGAGACTTGGGCTGTACTGCAGTCTCTCCAACGGTGCCAGATCGACTACCGGTACATTGAGTGTTGAAGTGTTTGTACAGAAACGCCACCATGTCAGAACGTCTTCAGGATCAGACCTCGAAACCAATATTTCTCCAGCATGGCGTGAGACAGGGAGATGTCATTTCTCCGAAACTGTTCACTGCTGCGCTGGAGGATGTATTCAAGGTTCTGGACTGGAGGGGCCTAGGCATCAATGTTAATGGCGAGTACATGACTCACCTTCGGTTTGCCGACGACATAGTGGTCATGGCTGAGACCATGGAGAGCCTCAATACAATGCTCGATGACCTCAGTAGAGCTTCCGAAAGAGTGGGTCTGAAAATGAACATGGAAAAAAACCAAGGTGATGTTGAATGCCCATGTTACACCCACTCCTATCAAGGTTGGAGACTCTACACTCGAAGTTGTGGACGACTATGTCTACCTGGGACAAACGATCCAGTTGGGTAGGGCCAACTTCGAGAGAGAGATCAACCGTCGAATCCGACTCGGCTGGGCAGCGGTCGGGAAGTTGCGCGGTGTCTTCTCGTCCAACTTACCACAGTGTCTCAAGACAAAAGTCTATGACCAGTGTGTGTTGCCCAGTGATGACATATGGCTCTGAGACGTGGTCGCTTACAATGGGCCTCATCAGAAAGCTTACAGTCACTCAAAGGGCAATGGAGAGGGCTATGCTCGGCATTTCCTTGCGTGATCGAATCAGAAATGTAGAGATCCGTAAGAGAACCAATGTTACCGACATAGCTCGAAGAATTGCCAAACTTAAGTGGCAGTGGGCAGGGCACATTGCTCGCAGAACGGATGGCCGATGGGGCAGAAAGGTTCTGGAGTGGCGACCGCGAACCGGAAGACGTTGCGTTGGAAGGCCTCCCACCAGGTGGACCGATGACCTCGTGAAGGTTGCGGGGATCCGCTGGTTGCGAGACGCACGGGACCGGTCAATGTGGCGACGCTTGGGGGAGGCCTATGTCCAGCAGTGGCCGTCTTTCGGCTGACATGATGATGATGATGATGACACACACATCAAATAAAATTAGTTATCTCCTTTACACCCAACGATACATCGGCGCGCAAATTGTTTTGCTAGCTTTACCCAGGCCTAAATTACTATAAGTCACCGCCAGATAACAAAAAAATAAAAGTCGTTTACACCTGTCTACCAAAGTATTCCAATATTTCAAAACGATACGGAAAAAATGTAAAAGCAGTATCGCTAACACAACAAAACGAACGTATCGCGGTAAGGGGCGTCCTTGACTCTTTCACTTGGCATTCAGTAATGAGTTATATCTCATAAATGACCCTAGATGATTTAAACGGATAAATTGGTTCTACGCCTATGTTTCATTTGAGACCAAAATTATATATATATATAAAACCGGCCAAGTGCGAGTCGGACTCGCGCACCGAGGGTTCTGTACAAACCTCAGCTTAAAGGTATTATAGACCTGAGTATTTGATATGAATTTTAATTTAATACCTCTACGCGTTCATGAGGAAAGGGGTAGTAAGTTTAAAATTATTAAAAATATTTTTAATATAATATTATTTCTCGGCGACTTTACAGTCTAATTTTCTTCTGTTCATTCATCCCACCCGATGTCTACGGCATAAAAGCGCTTGAGCTTTTATGCCGTAGACATCGGGTGGGCGTTTCATCCGTCCCTGTTACTACGTACCCACACTACCCACAAAATCGCCCATGCCTCAAAGAGCTCCGGTGGGCGTACCATCTCGGTCCCGGTTGCTATACAAACGGTATTAGAAGCCAGTGTTCCGTAATGCGATTTTCGATTGCGTTGATCAAAGGCAGATGGTTCCATCTAGTCGGATGTATGTTTGTATTGGTTATTCGGGAATATATCAATGGTTATGCAAAGGATAAGGTCTAGGGTCAGGATACGATATACATTTATTATCATCTATTTTTAACCCCCGCCGGAAAAAGAGGGGTGTTATAAGTTTCACGTGTGTTGCTGTGTATCTGTATGTCTGTCTGTGGCATCATAGCGCCTAAACGGATGAACCGATTTTGATTTAGTTTTTTTTGTTTGAAAGGTAATTTTGTCGAGAGTGTTCTTAGCTATGTTTGAATAAAATCGGTTCAGCCGTTCAAAAGTTATGGGCGTTTAACTGTTTGACACGGGGAGTTTTCCCAAGATAAATGGTCGGGGTTTTTTTTAAATTTTGAAATTTTACTTGTATTTTATCCTGTACCATACCTGCACCTAGTGCAATTTATTAGTTTAAGGTTGAACTAGTCGACGGCACGAACTATTTTGTGCGCGGGGCTAAAATGCATGCTATCTTATCCGACAACACGTGCGAAAGAAATAGATGCTGTGATGAGCAGGAGTAATCTCAAGACTACGTTTGTAAGGAAGAATTTTCGACTAGTGTTACCTTAAGGACCCAATCGCACCATAAATAACTAAATGCATAAAGCACAAAAATATTTTAAATAATAGCTCGTTCTGCCAATCTTATAAAGATGTCTGAGATAGATAGATTTTTGACTGATATTTCCACAGACCTAAATTTAACTAGATGACGCAAATGTATGCAATTCGCGTGCCAAAAAAGGGAGTAAAAATGAGCGTAATACTCTTACCTAGAGCTGTTTCCTTTAGCGTTATCGCCACCGGACATCAACCAAAATCTAGAAAAAATGCCTATGCCGTATTGAGCTATAAAACCTCTACAAAAAATGTTGCCCGAAACAATAGAAACATTTTCTTTGATCGGTAAGAATCATCAATGAAAGAAAGAGTGAAAGTCGAAAATTATCCCGAGGGAACTTATTCCCGGAATAAAAAGTCCCTATGTGCTATTCCTGTCTATAATTTATCTCTGTGCCAAATTTCATCTAGATCCGTCCAGTCGTTTGAGCGTGAACAATTAACAAACATACAAACACATTCACATACTTTTGTCTTTAATATAAGTGAGATAGGCTCGCGTTTGTCCACTATCTGACCTGATGGTAAGCGATGATGTAGTCGACGGTGAAACACGCTTGCCTAGAAGAAACGTATTCACTCTTGATTTAAACCTAGATTGTAGCTATCGGGAAACACAGACTCCGGCAGGGAATACCAGGATCTTTCAGTCGCTAAACCAATTGGTATCCAAATTAAATACCCTGTATCTTATCTTATCTTGTGGAGGGGCCGAGAAATTACTCGGACACTTCGACCCTTTGGGATCTATTGTGTTCCCCTAGATAACTTACTCCTCTCCAATCGCGTCGAAAACTCTTTTCATGAGTTTTACAACGAGACTAGGAGATATGAGCCTATAGTTTTCTGGTTTTTGATATCCAACCCCTTTTTTTTTTTGTTTTTTTGTGTGGGTAATCATCCAATGACTTCTCCCGCTCTGGGTGAAGCGGGAGGGCGTGTCAGACTTTTACTGGCTAAAACCCACCCGTGTTCCTTCAGTTGCTTGCGCCAGGGCCGCGGTAACTCTTTTCCAAATTTATCCGCGACCCAGACAGGCATCGGTCCTATCAGGCCCCGTCACTTTTGCTGACATCTCTTTGAGGCGCGCGTGGAACACTACGCGCCGTAAACTCGGGCTTGGTCCTTATCGGACGGTAAGCTACCCATATTTTGCCGTCCGCAAGCCCGTGCCTATGGTGGCCGGGAATCGGCTTGCGACTCCCGACGCCCGGGGCGTCTCCTGCGGTGGCTAGGGGCGTGAGGGCGTCTCCTTTGCGGTCTCCCTCACGCGTTCCGCCTCCTCCTTTGTGAGCATTACTGCTTCGCAGAAGGAGGAGACAGCTTCGCATGCCCACTCGCTCCGTACCATGGCCTGGACCAGGGCCGGACGCGAGAGGTCGCCACCGCCAATCGCCTCCACGAGGACACGGCGATGCTCCGCCCAAGCGGGGCAGATCTCCACCGTGTCCTCTGGGCGGTCCACACAATGGTGACACCCGGGCGTTTCCTCCCGCCTAATCCTGAACAGGAACCTCCCAAAACAGCCGTGTCCGGTGAGGACCTGCGTCAGGCGGAAAGTGAGGACGCCGTGACGCCTCTCTAGCCACTCCTCAAAGAGGGGCCTTACCGCCGCAATTGTGGCGTGCCCAGATATCCAACCCCTAGGAGACTCATTCGCTTACCAGCCAGAGCATCGCATGTGCACAGAAGGTGCTCCGTGCGTTCCGTATGTTCCCCACACAACATGCACATGGGTGTCGCGGTTAGACCCTTCTTCAATACCCTGTAAGTAGATACCAACTAAGTTACACGAGCTAAGATGTTACATAATACATTCAACAGTTGTTTACCGATACTAATTTGTAACAGTTAACAAGGTACGAGCAAATAGTAAGTAGTTCAGACATTCGTAAGGTTTCTCTCGATAAACCTTGACTCAGTTATCAGCATATCTACAACAGTACTTACAAACAGACTTGTAGTAATTTCTTGTTTGTGTAGATTAGATAAATCGGTCAAGTCCGAGCTGATACCCGGCGTTTTGTTATTGAAACCGAAAGTTTGATTAATTTTAACAGATTAGTAAGCACTGTTACCATCTTCAGGTACCTATTTAAATTTATTAAATTAAGGTTTGCCAAGCCATCCAGCCACCACTGGCCCTGAAGCCAGTTGTAGACCAAGAACTAAACTAAGTTAGTTTATCCTTCGCTCGCATAGCTGAGGTAGTTTCGCATACTAGTGTGCATACCGCAAACTATGTACTCATCATCAATATACATATAATAAATTTGAAGAAAAGTCGTTTTTTAGGGTTCCGTAGCCAAATGGCAAAAAACGGAACCCTTATAGATTCGTCATGTCTGTCTGTCTGTCTCTCTGTCCGTCCGTATGTCACAGCCACTTTTTTTCCGAAACTATAAGAACTAGGCTGTTGAAACTTGGTACGTAGATGTATTCTGTGAACCGCATTAAGATTTTCACACAAAAATAGAAAAAAGGGACTAAATTTTGGGGGTTCTCATACTTAAAACTGAAACTAAATTTTTTTTTTCGTCAGACCCATACCTGTGGGGTATCTGTGGATAGGTCTTCAAAAATGATATTGAGGTTTCTAATATCATTTTTTTCTAAACTGAATAGTTGGCGCGAGAGATACTTCCAAAGTGGTAAAATGTGTCCCCCCTGTAACTTCTAAAATAAGAGAATGATAAAACTAAAAAAATATATGATGCACCTACATTACCATGTAAACTTCCACCGAAAAATTGGTTTGAACGAGATCTAGTAAGTAGTTTTTTTTAATACGTCATAAATTGTAAACCGCAATTTACCAAGTACGGAACCCTTCGTGTGAGAGTCCGACTCGCACTTGGCCGGTTTTTGTACATCGAATTGACGGGTTCGAAGCCGCGGGCACAGCTAGAACTGTAATAAGAATGTATAAATATCTCAGTTATGCCAAGCCAACTAAGTTATTCGAACCTATTGTAACCAATATAGATCCAACGTTAACCCTAGTTAGTTGCAGACAGAGTCCTAAACTGTTAGATTATCTTAGTTCTTGTTCTTAGGGCATGAATATCGGAATCTCGTAATATCGGCATCTCGGAAAGAAATTTCCGATATATCAATTCCGATACTGAGTGATCCAATATCCAATATCGGAATCTCGGAATTAGAAAAAAAACATTGTTTTAGCTCCTTGTGAAGCGTCGAGTGAGAAAGCGCGGTTACGCTCTTTGACTACTGTGATTAGCAGTAGTCGGATAATCTGTTTACTAATCGGGCGCTTAATTACTGAGACTTCACTTTATTAAGAAATAATATGTGCCTTGATAAATTCTGGATTTGCAATCCCGAGATTGTTAAAAATGCGGAGTACAAGTAAATACACAGATTCATAGAACCCGTTGTAACAATGATATTTTCATTGATTAATGCTAAGGTCACGGGTATCCATAGAATTTGAGACGCATGGGATCGGCAAACGTGACGACATTTGGAGGAGGCTTATGATCAGCAGTGGACACCTTTCGGCTGAAATGACGATGATGATGATGATTCTAGGATAGCTTTTCATAATTTTGAGAGGGCTGTTTCGGAACGAGTACCTATCCTTGTCAAACTTTATTTCAAATTTATAATATGTTGCTTTCCTGGAAACATTAATAAATTAAAGCTTAAATATTTTTCTGCGTTTTGCTTGTATTGATTAAAACAAATTAGTCTATCCGATTACTAATCTGTTGGATAAATCAACTTCCACTACTTGACTCCATTGTCTCTCATCATAGTCATCATTTCAGCCAAAAGACGTCCACTGCCACATTGACCGATACTTATACTGGATTTATAAATAATTATTACTCACTACACTTATCAGGACTACTTTCAGATAGATCGATAAACATTTTCTGGATTTTTTTGCACTATCCTTTTCAGAGAGACATGACTTACCTATGTCTTTCTTGGGAACAAGTGTTCAGTTTTGGTAAATAAGCGACCGATTACACAGTCACTGGTGATAAGATAGACACAATAGGAAAGCCTATTATGTCGCGGTATAAACGTGTTTTTTTATTAGGGTGCCGTGGCCAAATGGCAAAAAACGGAACCCTTATAGATTCGTCATGTCTGTCTGTCTGTCTGTCTGCCCGTCCGTATGTCACAGCGAAACTATAAGAACTACGCTGTTGAAACTTGGTAAGTAGATGTATTCTGTAAACCGCATTAACCCCTTCGGACCTGAATTAAAATAAAGAATCAAAAAAAATATTTTTTTGGTTTTTCTGTGTTAGAGGTACAGATATGGGATTTTTGTAAAAATAAATGATTTTTCATTTTTAGATTTTTGGAAATTTTGATTTCCACTTGAATGGACATCGGGTCTATAGTGTAGTAATCACTATGCCTGCTACGAATACTTGGATGTGATATGTGAAATCAAACTCATACTGGTCATTTAGGTTTATAATCTGAGAAAACTGTTAACAAAGGTATACATTTTTAAAGAGATGTCTATGACTTTGAGCACTATATTTTAACCAAGCGTCTCAGGCGACGACCATCGACCGAATGTGTGCGCTTACCGCTAGAAACATTCGACAAGCTCCCGAGTGTTTACCATAAAAAATATCGCCTCCATGGCAGCCCTTTGGAATTATTAAGACATATAGGTATTTATATAAAACAAAAACCATAACAAATAACCAAACTGTAACAATAAGATCATTTGTTTTTATTTAAAACAAGCCATTATAAGTTAAAAAGAATCAAAACCTAACAATCGTCCGTCCTGACATCGTGTGGGTCCCTGCCATGCACACGACTCCAGGTGGAAACCTAACAATCGGGTTCCTGGCTACTCGTTCAACCTTATTGATTAATTAAATACTTTAATAATTTTTACAAACAAATATCATACTAACAGAGTAGTGTCAAAGTCTTAGTCAAATCATTTATCTTTTAAATTTCAATAAATTTAAATTTAAAGTTAAAAAAAATATGATACCTATTGATTCTACTGTCCATTCGGAAATGTAGATTGTAATGGAGAAGAACGGACAAGAAACTCCATACGTACTCTTTTAAAAAAGTTTTACAATATTTTGAGGATAATGCACCTCGAGCTTATTACAATATCATTTATTTATGATTCGTTTATACTCGCAATGGAACGCCGTGGGGCTATGACACCAATGGAGAACAAACTTTTCATTATTATTTATACAAACCAACAAAATAGCTTTATTGAACTTTTAACAATTATACAATTGTAGAAATTATCAATTTCTTAATTAATATCCAACTTCAAAGAGAAAGATCACGACCGATCATTTGTCATGAACGAACACCATCCCTAGAAAATCAGTAAATCAGGGCCCTAACATCCTGAACGATCAGTAAATCAGGACGCCTAGCGACACCAACACGAGCCGATCAGTTAAATCTCATGTTGATAGCCGAAAGGACTTTTCTCTTAACCGGGCAGCAGGCGTCCCTCGCGACATCAGTTCGGAGGTCCCTGACATTCACCAATTATCATCCCTCGCGCCATCAGTTCGGAGGTCCTTGACATTCACTCATTATCATCCCTCGCGCCATCAGTTCGATGGACCTTGACATTCATCCATTATCATCCCTCGCGACACCAGCAAGAGCCCTCGATTTACGCTCAAGCCGATAGCCGAAAGGACTCTCTTAGCCAGGATGCCTCGCGTCCTGACCTGTAATTACAACCAAAAATATTCTGTACATAACAGTTTCTTAAATTCGGTATAATTAGTATAAGAAAGGCTTCATACAGCCATTAATTTCCCAGGATGTAGAAACACAGCCAATCACATCATCCTCTATAAGTTAAACTGTCAAGTTGGCATTCTGTACCCATACCAACAGTATTTACTTTAAATCTTCGACAAAGAGGTTCTACCTGAAAGAATAATATTTAAGACAAATATTTGTTTTAAATCTTACTTTTTGACTTTGAGTTCTAGTACATTACTCAATGCTTTTTGTCAGTTATTTCTAGCAACTTTTAGGATATAATAAACTGGCATTATCACGACTTCATGCAAAAATCTCTAGCTACGGTGGTAAATGGTACAATCGGACCACTGGTTACATTAATCACAATTTCATACGCTCCACAAGTACTGTTGTTTTGCGTCTGCTTTCGGTATTGATTGGTGCGGTATCATTGTTAAAACATACCAATCCATGACTAAAACTTTGATAACATGGTGTGGTTATCCATCACTATACCCGTACTTTATTTGCCCGTTTGTTTTAGGTCGAGCTACCTCGTTTATCACGTTTTTCATACTATTCTTAAATTGTATGCGTGCAAAGATAGGTACCAACATTGTTTAGCAATAAGTCTATGTTTTTCGTATCATTCGTATAGAACCTCAAACGATGGTTGTTATACCAAACATATTGATACTAGTTTGTGAAAGCCTCAACAAGATGTCAATATTAACACAAGTTCAGAACAAAGCAACTCCTTCCCAATATTAATTGTTATAGAGTTCTTATCATCCTTCTCATTTTTCTTCTAGGAAGAGCAAATAAAAAATTGCCTTCGTTGTCTTTAAAAGTCTCAGAACTGCTCCGTGAATGAATATTAATACAACTTCCTCATATTCATCTTTTATAGATCTTAAATCCAACTCAATAGTGCGACTATGAACCATTAATAATGTTATAAAAATGTATCAAAACGAAACCACTGTTGGTTCGAATAATTCCTGGTCCTCAGCGTATTTTACTGCTGACATTCTAATATAATAACTAATAACCTTGCTTAAAGGTGATATTTCCTTAGTCAACAAACTTGGTATCAATTGAGTAAGATGGTGGCGATTAGTGCACCCATCTTGCTTTACTAAAAGACTCGACACTAGGATAACATCTACTAGACGTTTCATCATTTGACTATAAATAGTTCTTATAACTTTTGTAATAAAATATGTTTCTGTATTCTTTCTATAACAACAATTGTGTAAAAACATAATGTCTGCTTTATCGCGTTATCTATTTTTTTATTCTCTTTATGATCTAATACAATGAACACTATGGTCAAAATTACAATACCATAGGTATTGACAGTTTAACATAAGTTGTACATTAAGAGAACTTCTATATTTTAAGTTTGTTATGCATAAATTAGGTTGACTGTACCCTTTAAACTATCTTAATCTAATATTTAAATGGCATTACTTAATTAGCCGTGGCGGCTCAGTAGTTAAGACATCGTCTCTCGAGCTGGAAGGTCGTGAGTTCAAATCCGGAAAAGTGCCGATGTTACTTCAGTCAGTCAGTTCCTAATACTTTCTAATTTTATCTTGGACATCGCTGGCATCGGTGTAAAAGTCTGGACTTACAGATAATTTAAATTGTAAAACGCCAAACCGCCTCAAGCAGGAGTGGTATCAATATTCGTGCTGTCTCTGTATGAGAAGAGGCCTTTATCCTGCAGTGAGACAGTAACGGGCTGGTATTTATTTTTATATTAGTTACATTCAACCAAACACTAATAACTCATCACATTTAACGATTTGGAATCCTCTCTCTGTAGAACATTAGATTATAGGTATACAACAACTTAAAACTCAAATTGCATTTTACTGTAAACATAGGGAAGAGAATGGTTAGTCACATGACCTACCACTAAATTGACATTAACAGTCTTTACATTGACAACCATGTCGCGCTATTCCAGATCCCTTCATTTCATATTTGTGGGCACATTATCGTGAGATTAGTACAAAACAACTTACACTATTGTTTTATTTGTAGGTAATAATTATTATCCATATACCGATTAGAAACAGACTCTATTACTCATTATCAACAGTCTTTGTTGTTTAATCGTTTAAAATAAGTTGTCATAGCTTGTGTGCCGCATCACTACTGTTTTTTATTTCTATCTTCTATTTTACTGTAGAACTTTTCTTTTGCACAACCAATCTTATTACAACGTGTGCACTTCACAGTGGCTTAGTGCTGTGTGAAAAATGAGGCGCCTACTACTATCTTGTATTTCGCTTTGATAAATAAGACGATATTTTACATAATAAAACACCTCGTTACGCTTGCTCTCTGCTAATCATATTTTTAAAGTTCTAGGCGTAGTTTAGTTCGCACGGAAACGCGTTCAATAATTTATCTTGCCATTCTTGCCCAATAAATAGAATAGCACCTACTTAAACTATTGTGCGTGGACAACCCTTGTTATTTTTAGTTACATTTACACCGTTAATGGTGATACTTTCATCCCAACTGTATACCGAACCGCACGCATTCAACTTACGCACGAAAATATGTAACCAAACGTCTATTCGATGGTTTTTGGACGAAAAATCAAATTTGATCATGTTTCTGTAGTGATTTTGCTGCGCTTTGGATCACGGGTGGCAAAGCTAGACCGTTCCTAAAGTTCTTAATGCTATGAAATAAAAAGAAGGACTACGTGACCTGTCAATCCATGTTTCGCGGTCGCGATGCCGCTGTCCGCGCCTCGCACTTTCCTTTTCACGTGGCTCGTTGTCTCGTCTTCACACGGAGACGCTGCGATGGCGGCTGACCACTCGTGGCTTGTTGCCACGACGCGACGCTTCCGCAGGTCTTCGGCGGCGCCAGCACAGTCGTCTCGGTGACGCGCTGACGTTGAGCTGCTGCATCAACGCCTGGCCGTCCGTAGCTCGTTGCCAAGACGCGACGCTTCCGCAGGTCTTCGGCGGCGCCAGCACAGTCGTCTCGGCGACGCGCTGACGTTCAGGCTCTCGCCGTACTTCCTACTTCAGCATCTTAAGCTGCGCACGGCCCGTCTCGATGTCTGCTTCTGGGCTTCATCGCCGCAGCTGAGTTCCGCGCCGCTTGGCAGAGTGGGCCGTAGCCCGGAGATTTCGGCATAGTCTGAAATCTCGTAACCAAAAAGAACTTTAGAGCCGTAGATTAATGCATTTTAAGCCTATTGGGAAGTGGTTGTAAGAAGACAATAAATTTGCATCTGTCTAACCCTTTTTCAAGTCACTCATTACTCAAAAGGTAAAAACAATTAATTATATGTACCGTAATTGTCTAGACATTACGTTCAACATATTATCACCAGTTAGGCATGATTATCATTTTCTTTGTTATAGTTAATTCACGCGGCTCAGCATGTTATGTAATACAAACAAGCTTTGACACTTAACTTGTCCTGTTCTAAAAATAAACAAAGGGACCTTTGTTATAAGTGTAAACACTTGAGTCCCATGCGAAGAATGCGGTATCAAGTGTTTCGCTTGGGGTACCGGGTGACGCCCCGCTTGATAAGCGCCGTCAAAACGCAATATGACTAAATTCTGGGATATCTATATATACCAAATACGACACAATTTTCTTTGTTGATTGTTATTAAATAACCTTATAACTTCTCTGGCTCTCTCATCTTATTGATAAGATGCTAAGTGATGACTAGGATTCGAACCCAAGACACATAAATCGACAATTGTTTAAGGTGTGAACAGATTTAGATTTAAAAGTGCTCACGCTGTAAAAACTCTTGAAAAAACTCACAAAACTAATCAGTAATATAAAATGTGATAGACAAGCCAAACAAGATTTCAAAATTTTAACGTTCAGCATGATGATACATGATGCTGGCAAAATGAAAAACAAGAAAGTAATGGTACTTAATTGTTTAAGTCAATGTATCATCTTAAGAAGACTGGTCTCACGGGTCTCGTTATATTGTAAAGATCCGTGACTGACCAACATCAATAACTATGATCACATCAATCAAATTATAATTACAATTTGGGCGTGTACTTACGTTTTGGTTGTTCTTGTCACTTCTGAAATGTAGTAATCACTATGCCTGCTACGAATACTTGGATGTGATATGTGAAATCAAACTCATACTGGTCATTTAGGTTTATAATCTGAGAAAACTGTTAACAAAGGTATACATTTTTAAAGAGATGTCTATGACTTTGAGCACTATATTTTAACCAAGCGTCTAAGGCGACGACCATCGACCGAATGTGTGCGCTTACCGCTAGAAACACTCGACAAGCTCCCGAGTGTTTCCCATAAAAAATATCGCCTCCATGGCAGCCCTTTGAAATTATTAAGACATATAGGTATTTATATAAAACAAAAACCATAACAAATAACCAAACTGTAAAAATAAGATCATTTGTTTTTATTTAAAACAAGCCATTATAAGTTAAAAAGAATCAAAACCTAACAATAGTGTTGTATAAATGCGTATGTAATTATTTCATGATACTAGTACAAATTTTCTATTTTTAAGTAAAACTAGATAATATTATTATAATGGTTTATTTGTTTTTCAATATTATGTATACATAATATAGACTTTAGAATTATATTTTATTTTGATGCAATATTCGAAAGCAATTTCGAATATTTCATCCCTAGGAAAACATAGATGTAGTTCACATATTAGACAGTAAACATCTTCATGCATCTTCTCTTTGTTTTCTGTTTTTTTACATCTTGTTGCTTCTTTCTTTTTATCATATTCTGGCAGATGGTCGACAGTGTCATACTGGATTTCACTCGCTGGTCTTTTTTCATTTCTGAAACAGTGTTGTTTTGATGTAATAGGTATATTTACTGGGCAGCTACCACTGCTGCACCAGATGCAGGCCGTCCTCTTTTTCTGCTAGGAATTGGCCGCTCCATTTTTATTAGAGCCTCTGCTGCAGATCTAAAACGTATTTACTTGGTATATTACATGTCTTGCAATCTTCTTAGTATTCTAGCCAGCTATTGGTTAGTGCTAGGTCAATGGCGTGAAATATCATAATGGCGTGATTTATATACCTATGTCCGTTTTCTGATCTAATGAAGATACGGTAAAATCTCATCAAATGCTCATTTTTATTTACAGAACCCATACCATTGTCATATAATCGCACTAGTTCAGGACGCGATATAGTTATGTAATTTTTGGACACTTTATTCCATCGTCACACTTCGTCTTAGTTTCCAATTCCAGCAAAATGTGTTAGTCACAGAGACTTAATTTCTTAGAGCATACAAATTTGTATTGAAATTAAAGTCTTCAATTAGAGAGTCAGTTATATATTTTGAAAATAATCGATGGGAGTGAGAAGTGAATCTATTACAGAAGGCGGTGGTGCTGACAAAATGAATTGTGGTGATTGAAGCTGTGAATGTTTTCTCCAAATTGTGTCTGGCTTACTACTTGATCCAGCTCTTGGTTCTTCCTCCTCTGCTATATCTTCCTCTTCTTCAGAGTGATCAGCTATTACTGTTATGTTTGAATGTGTTAGTATCACTCAAACAATTTTTCTGCCCAATTTTATCAACTTTTTTATCATCACTTTCTTCGTCAATATCCGATATTGTTCCAATTTCTAATCAAATGAGTAAACTATTTACATATTGTCCTTTGGAAACATCAAAACCTAAAAATAAATAAAAATAACATGCATAATTCAGTACGAAATATTTGTAAATACGAACATTCGACAACTATTGTGACCCTATGTCCACTGAAATGGACATAACTTCAACTGCGATATTTTATTGCAAAAACCAAATAATTTGTATTTTTATTTATAAAGATGTCTCAGCAAACTCGTTTACTACACAAAATAAAAATAACATAAAATCGATCACGTTTTTATAGAGTAAATAATATAAAACTAAAGACTTACTTGCTTTGTGTATACCCATGGCGAACGTCAACATTTGGCTAATTATTTCGTCCTACCCATAACAAATCCGATTGTGTTTTGTTTATTATAACGTTTCTAGGTAAGTCACCGGTATATTTAAATATTTACACTAGCATTTCTATCACAGTGTTTCATATTATACGCAATAATGTATCGTGTCCATTGAGATGGACGCCGGGTCCGAAGGGGTTAAGATTTTAACACAAAAATAGAAAAAAAAACAATAAATTAATCTGAAACTAAACTTATTATTTTTTCGTCAAACCGATACGTGTGGGGTATCTATGGATAGGTCTTCAAAAATGATATTGTGGTTTCTAATATAATTTTTTAGGGTTCCGTACCCAAAGGGTAAAAACGGGACCCTATTACTGAGACTCCGCAGTCCGTCTGTCTGTCTGGCAGTCTGTCACCAGGCTGTATCTAATGAACCGTGATAGCTAGACAGTTGAAATTTTCACAGATGATGTATTTTTGTTGCCGCTATATCAACAAATACTAAAACAGAATAAAATACATATTTAAGTGGGGTTCCCATACAGCAAACATGATTTTCTTTACCGTTTTTGCGTTAATGGTACGGAACCCTTCGTGCGCGAGTGCGACTCGCACTTGGCCTGTTTTTTTTCTAAACTGAATAGTTTGCGCGAGAGACATTTCTAAAGTGGTAAAATGTCCCCCCCCCCCCTGTAACTTCTAAAATAAGAGAATGATAAAACTTATAAGAACATATGATGTACATTACCATGTAAACTGCCAACGAAAATTGGTTTGAACGAAATCTAGTAAGTAGTTTTTTTTAATTCGTCATAAATCGTAAATTGCTATTTACCAAGTACGGAAACCTTCGTGCGCGAGTCCGACTCGCACTTGGCCGGTTTTTTTATTATACTCAATCCAGCTTTATACCGATATTGGGCAATTAACAAAAAAAAAATGCGATATTTAACAAGAGCCCAATTCCGATATTAATATCGGAAATCAATATCGGAATTGAAAATCTTCCGATATTACATGCCCTATATGGTCTGCAACCAGGGTTAACGGATTCGAATATTGTATCAAACGCACTTTCGGCGATCCTCACATCATTAGGCAACAAACATTTGCATTCGAGGCGTAGTTCAAGGGCTAGCTAGGAGGCCTGTGATACTATCATGATGAAATACCTTATTAATTTTCATTTAAATTATTTTATAGTAAACATAGATTGCATCAACTTTTCAATTCATCCAATAAATATTATTGGCTTTTGCTGATAAAGATTTTACCGCTTTTTCCGTAGTAATCAATATTTTGTGCGTATGACCGCAGAATACGCTCAGTGGTTACAATTTCACAAACTTGTACGTAGGTATATTAGTTCTGTTATTGATATAGCTAGCTAATAGCGACCCACCCCGGTTTCGCACACTTAACAAAATTATTGGGACTTGCGAACTTTGTTTTACTAGCAACAAAACAGAATTTTGCTATTTGTTAATTATATTTTTTTTAAATTTTATTTATAACTAAATTTTGTTTTAAAGTTACTTACAAAATATTCGGTTTATACCTTTTTAAGCGTAGCGACTCGCCCCGGCTTCGGCTTTCGGTTATGTCTTAGAGAAGAGAATAGTATAGTATTATCCGAAACTTTTAACAGTGTTTTTTTTTAACGCCCAACGAAAAAAGAGGGGCGTTAAAAGTTTGACATGTGTACCTGTTTGTTTGTGTATCTGTCTGTGGAATCATAGCTCCTAAACGGATGAACCGATTTTGATTGCGTTTTTTTTTTTGTTAAATGTTGTCTTTACCGAGTGTAGGTACTTAGCTGTTTGATAAAAATCGACTTAGCCGTTCAAAAGTTATGAGGACTGTTTGAATCGGGGGTATTCGCAAGATATCGTGTCATAATTACGTGTTTAATATATTGTCGATCGAAGCGTGTCTACTACTAGATAAATTGTGTGGCACAAAATGAAAATTTCGTTTTTTTTTTTAATTTTCGTTGGTGTTCTCTTTACGGTCCCAAGTACGGGCTGATTGAAGACAGAATAGATGGACACAAATGTTCTTACTTTGTAATTGTAATAGGCAGGCGACCAATCGCTTTATATTGATTGTAATTGTCCATTACTACAATGAATCCAACAAATTGATTCGTGACCAATGTACCTACCGACTTTTCCTTATCGTCCGAGTCTAAAAATAGAAGTGGGAAGTTAGAAACTAGGAATAAAATGTTAGATTTGATTGTTTCCTGTCTCAATTATTAATTATCACAGTTTATTTTGTGTAATCTAGTAGGAAAATGATTCTCACAAATCGCAGACAAAATATACGGGATTACAGGGTCGTCTACGGTAAATATTTGTTTTGTAGAGGATTTCATGCCGCGAATATACAAACAAGGGGATGTTTCGTAATGGTTTGTTTATTTATCACTAGCTTCCGCTAGCGGCTTCGTCCGCGTGAAAAGTGTTTTCTTTTCCCTAGGGAACATTATACCGGGATGAAAAGAGGACTATTATCTATCTCTGTGCCAAATTTCATCCAGTTCCGTTCAGCCGTTTTAGCGTGAAAGAGTAACAAACATACATCCACACATCTATCCAAACTTTCACATTTATAATATTAGTAAGATAAGATTAATTCCATCTATCATTTTTAGCTCTTATGCGGTTTTTCTAATAACTTGACGAACATGAAAGCTAAAGTAACGAGACAATCGGCTCAGACATCCATATGTGTCCATACTAATATTATAAATGCGAATAAAACTGTCAGTGTGTATCTTTTCACCTTTTTAGATGAATCTTAGCTCACGGGAAGATCATGCCCTGGATTAGGGCGGATACTTTCTGCCAGGTATAATGTTCAATTGAGAAAAAAAAACATTTTTCACGCGGGTGATTCCGCGGGCAGAACCTAGTAAATTATACGCAAACGAGCAAAGATAGTAATACAAAACAAACCAAATCCAATATCAAAGATCCCAACTATCTTGGGAATCAGAGACAACAAAGCATCAGTATTGTACACGGATATCCATTATCCACATTGATGTGTCAAGTAGCTGCAATTGCAATGATATACAATATACAACGGACGGACATTTTCGCAATAAACGGTATGAATCAATACAACTATTGCTGCACAGCACTTGTTAACTGGAGCATGTGTGTTCATCACGTCGGCTTTGAGGGATGCCAGTTTTAAGTAGGATTTAAAGGACTATACTGTTTGTACGTATTTTGGTTTAGTCCCATCTCAGGACTCTGTCACAAAATAGAAACGCAATATCATTACCGTGACAGTATGTAAGTGAGTAATCAATTTTGATTGTTTACGTGTCGTTCGCATACTATGTGTGCGTAAGCTATTGTTTTTCTATTGTGTCTGTAATTAGACGCTCAATGGGTTTAGGTGGTACCCCGAGCAAAACGCCGCGCAAGCCGTTTTTCGTGCTGTTTTTAGGAGCTATCTACTCGTTATTTAAAAAGAAATATCAATTAATAAAAATACATTAAAATTCTACATAATATTGATTCTAAAATGGTAGATTTCGTTTTTTTTTAATGTTATATATATTTCAATAATCTCCTTCCAAAGAAAACATAAAAATGAGAAATAATTATTGATAACATGCATCTCCTCGTAAAGTGTTCATTAATTATTTTTTGTACTAACACTAATGGATAGACAATTCAATAACGAACATTTTTGTAGTTTTTTTTTTTCAAAAGACCACAATTCGATTTTATAAAGATTTTATTCTAAAATCTGGGCGTATTCACTACTGTAATTCATGCGCCACCAGTGCCGCTAGACCAATAGGAATACTCATATCTCATGCCGATTTTTTGGTCAGGGTACCGTCTTAAATAAGTAAACAAGTTGAAGTAAGACTAGTTTGGCCACGCCCGATGAGCTGTGCGGGAAAATAACCACTAAATGGAGCTCTGATATAGCCAGAAGATGTCGTGGCCTACCCCATAGAAGATGGCTGGGTGAACTAGAATGAACAACCGAAACTTTATCCATATTTCGCCCTAGACTGAAACAGATGGAAGTCATTGAAGGCCTTTGCCCTCAAGTAGAATGTTGCAGTCTATTAGTAACTTACTACTTCAGTAGCGTCTCGCGTTTATTTAGGAAACCTTTCGAAGCTGTACCACGTGGTTAACGAATTTTCGACGCTCAAACAGACTGCCTATACACACGGCAGCAAAGCAAAAACTTACCTTCCGGGTCACCTGCCTTCATACTTGTACGGCTCAAACAAATAAACCCACTTAGCTCCGTCCGTTCTAGTTAGCAAGCGCTCCAGTAACTTTGGATAGTTTTCGGGAGTTCAGGCTTTTATGTGGATCGATTTTGGTCTAATTTCATCTTCACTAAACTGGTAGACTAACCCTCTTACTAATAAACGCGGAATAAAGTTATACCAGGTATAACTAAGGTATACCCATACATTTTCATAGGTTTATACCTGGCATAACTTTATTCTGCGTTTATTTGTAAGAGGGTAAGAGTCTTATTACAGTTTAGGATGGGCATCAAATGTACTACCTACTTACGGCGAGTCTTTCGGTTGACAAGTTTTTGGCCTTGTACGTGTACCCTTAGCAATCAGGTTCAGTGCGTACCCAAGTTTGTAGCTTTACCTAGACACACACAGCTCAGGTTGTTACCTAGACCAGTAATTGTCATCACGATCAAGATCACGATTTTTGAATCATAAAAAAATGTTTTGTAAGTTTATGAATCATATTTTCAGAGTTCAACAAAGTTCAAGCAAATAAAAGGCTGTGCATGATGAGTATATCCAAATGGAATCCAGGACACAGACACAGTCTAAGAAGCCGTACGATAAAGAAATGCTAGCGCCATTCTTTCGCTTGCACAATTGCCAATGCAGCAGCATAGTTACACAATCGGCCATTATGTTTTATTGCATTATCAGTGACGGTCTGGATTCAGCAATTCTCACTTGCATGAGAATAACCTAGAATGTCTAGATTACTGTGTAAGTAAAATCAGCATCAAAACTTCAAAAGTAGCTAATCGATTCAGGTGACCATATTCGAAGCAACCGTGACCATCTATGGAACAATAAATTTCATATTGACAAATATTTCGTATAAAACTGAAAGATAGTATTTATAAAACACTGACAACGGTTGTTTTATTATTTCGAAATATTTGATAAAAGTGTTCAAATGATATTGATGCATAAAATTTTAACACTTGCTGTACATTGATTTTCTTAGGACTGAAGAATTATATGAATTCATGCCGTGCTACTATAAATCTGATGTAGACGTTACATTTCATATTTTTATATCGAACACAGCACAATGGCACATAGCGTTACGCTTCTTGATCCCTAATACGCTGTAAAACACTTACCAGGCCCCTCAGAAAGTATTGCGAAAAAAAGTTTTTATATATGGGAGACTGGCCAGTTATAATGTTTTTCGAAAATATGATTATTTATAAGTAAAAATAAGTAAGTTCCAATTTCAAAATTTCCCTCCACATTTTTTGCGAGTTAATTCAAAGTATTGTGTCTCACTGAAATATGGATCTGCGCCGGGAACATTTTAGAGCTATGATTTTATACGATTTCAAGTGTCGCCTGAAACGGGATGAATCGTGCGATAGACTTCAAATGGCATTCATGGATGAAGGCCCTTCCAAGGCAACCGTGTATCGTTGGTATAACGAATTCAAGCGCGGTCGACCAACTTTGGGGGATGACGAAAGAAGCGGTCGCCCTTTGACGGCTGTTACCGAAGAAAACGTGCTAGCAGTGAAAAATTTAATCCAAGACAATAGGCGAATTACATATCAGGAGATTCAACACATATTGAAGATTGGATCGGGAAGCGTTCACGAGATTCTACACAGCCATCTTCGCGTGAGGAGGATAGTATCACGCTGGGTGCCGCACAACCTCACCGATGCTCAGAAGCAGGCCCGGGTGGAATGGTGCCGTGATATGCTTAACAAATTTGAAGCAGGCTCGTCTCGGCGTGTTTACGACATCGTTACAGGTGATGAGTCCTGGATTTATCAATACGACCCAGAAACCAAGCGCCAGTCGACTGTTTGGGTGTTTCAAAATGAGCCAACGCCTACCAAAGTGAAGCGATCTAGAAGCGGGGGTAAGATTTTGATCGCTAGCTTTTTTAATTTGACTGGCCACTTGGTATCAATTCCCTTACGGGATCAAAGAAGCATTAATGCCGAATGGTATACTACCAAATGTTTGCCAGAAGTTTTCTCTGTTATAAGCAACAAGCGACCAAACACAGGGCTCCGCGGGCTACTGCTCCACCACGACAATGCACCTGCGCACACCGCACTCAAAACGAGGGACTTCCTGGACAGCACGACAGTCAAACTCCTGGGTCACCCTCCTTACAGCCCTGATCTAGCACCGTGTGACTTCTTTTTATTCCCAAAAATAAAAAATCAGCTCAAAGGGATACAATTTTCGTCGCCGGAAGATGCGCTGGCTGCGTTCGAGCAGGCTGTAAACGAGGTGTCTGCGGCGGACTGGAAAAAGTGTTTTGAAAACTGGTTTAGGCGCATGAATCTTTGTATAGAGGCTGGTGGAAAGTACTTTGAAAAGATTTAATAAAAATATATGTACGTATAGAACAATTTTTTTTAGTTTCGCAAAACTTTCTGAGTGTCCCACGTATAGTGTCAATCATTCCAACAATTTAGCTGTTCATAGCTCCCATAATGTTGCAAGCGCATTGGTCCGTTTTGTGAACAAGGGTGTTAAAATTGCCATCATCATCAACAGCATTCATTATGTTTTCTCTTAGTTCAGGGATGCGTTAAAGCCAAAGAAATCTTGTCAGCATTGACAATGACACTGGATTCTTATCAACGTCTTTATTTTTCAAAATTACTAATGATCTCGCTCTTAATCTCGATCTCGCCTGATGAATGAGGTCTGCGATGAATATGCCTGTTCCCTTTCCTGTGAAGTATAATGGGTCATACGGAATACATATGCTGGTGGAGAGTTCCACACTTTAGCTATAAATATGCCAGCAACAGTCTCCAGAACTTTGCATAGCGAAATTGTTTTGTTTACCAGATGGCATTACATAAGCGATTCCATCAGTGTTTTGATTCGCCAATATTATCGTGAAACAATAAAACAAGCTATCTATAACACGGACCATTTCCGCAAGATGACATTCCATTGATTACTCACATAGCTACTCTTAACAACAATTACGTTTTATGGAACGACAGTATAACTCCTTAATAAAATGTTATTACGAGAGAAAGACATTAAAAGAGAAGGGTCGTAAAATTGTGACGTCTTTGTAAGAAAGAGTGGGTGTCCAATCCCTTTCTATAGCCTAAAAGACAATTTTGTAATGTAAAAACTGACATTGATGGCCGTAAAACTAAAATCACTTTTTATTCGACTGAAGAAACTTATTGATGAAACTGGAATGGCGATTGCAGTTCAGCTCCTGTCTTCTTGGCAGATTCTCAAAAACAGAACTTTACGTGTACGAGGGTATTTAAAACCTAGTTATTTTATTACTTCTCATCCCACATCAGATATAATACTACAAATTTACATACTATCAACGGTCGTAGGAGGCACATTCAAGGGCGTGAGGATCCTATATTTAAACCCAAACCTGATAACAAACACGACGCCTGTATTGTTAAACCATAAAACATTCCACATCTGTCCGTCTACACGCCCGTAACTCCTGAACTGTTGGGCAGATTTTAATGTTGTTTATTCTAACGTCGGAAAGATTGATTGAGGATCCCTTTTTAAAATTTGCTATAAATAAGACCTGTACACATGTAAAGGTCATACGCACGTTTTATAGGACCGTTTCAGTTTCATCTCAGGTATATATTTATGGAACAGGCGATAAATGTAGGTCGTCCAGCAATATGTTTGCTTGGTGATAAAGCTGATGACATTTTATGCCTGCGTTAATAACTGCTGGATCGGTTGTTCAAACTACTTTAGTAATAGACCATCTTGATGGCGCGATAGACGATTAACGATTACGATCTCTAAGACAATTTCAAGAGCAATTCAGTCGTATTGCTTCGCATTGGCTTCATGTGAACGTACTTGGAATTTCGCTTAGTAAAACTCTCTTATCAGTGTCGCATAAATCGAAACGAATCGAGCCATCACGAAGGTCAGATGACTTACCAACTAAACTATCTAAATACGACCATATGTTGACACTTGGCACCTTGCCTCCCATGCCTTCCACTCATCTTCCTGTCATCCCTGTACAGACTTTTCTGTGATCAATTCTTCTAATACGTGTCTATCATCCTGCAATCATTTTCATACCCTACCGTAACGTCTTTTATCATTTTTGAGCTCTCCTCATGAATGCTTTTGGCTTATGCTCATTGGACAAGCTGCAGACGTGACCAGTTCTATTTTGAAATAAATATTCAATCAATATAATATTAATATTCAATTATTTGAATGTATTATATATACAGCTGTGAGATACTTATGGGCTTAGGGAATAATATTCAATTAGTACTTCATAAAACCCTACAACAATAAACAAAGCACGTGCTTTTGATTGGTGCCAAGCCAATGCACTATTGGCAATGTTACAAATGTTAGAAATGGAATTCAAAATTCCACACTGCTGTAGTGGTTGCGGGGGTCATGGTCGATATTCTTTTTTTCGAGTGCTGCAAAACCCAACTGATTATATAGGCAGATATGAATACTCTGTTTAGTACCTTGTACTTAAATATTTTCCGATATTATGTAGCGTTTTTTCGCGTGACTATATTTGAAAGGAAAGAATGGCCAAAATGTTTGCGTCAGCTTATTTCAGTGACGGAGGAAAGAATAACGTGTCAAGCCAAAACTGAAATAAAGTTTTAGTTAATAGCTATTTGCTAATTATTTTGTGTTGCTAATTTGTTTTAATGATTATAACTAAATTTGAATAAATTTAAATTTACTTATAGATCTTTTCGGTTATCGTTTTTCTATGTAGTAGGATACAACTTTAGATTGACGGATCTTTTAGGATCATTGAATTCTTGGCTACGGGTCGAATGTTCTAATTGCCTGTCTATCGAAGGCTATTTCTACTAGAGCTTTTATTGTCAACAGCTGCTCTTTATGTTTTAAAGTGGAAACCTTATCATCCACTTGACACACATAATCCTTTATACTAAAGTAAATACTAGCAGAAATAACACAATTTTGTGCAAATATATCTATTAGCAGCAACAATAGCCATTGATAATGTTGCATAGTGCTTTCCTATCAGTGGTCGCCAATGGACACATTCTCTGTTTAACTGTATAATAATTTGTTGTGATAGTATTAACATTTACAAATTGACAATTATTTTGGTTTATTTGCGTTTTCGTATTGGTTCATTGTGAGTATTTTCATTAATCTTAGTGTTCTTTGGCTTGTTGCTATCATTGTCTACGAACGACCCAAATTGTTTGCACATTTGCACGTTTTGGTCCTTTGCCCTTTTAAGTGCATACTTCTTTGACAAGCTAACCTGGGTATCTGAATTTGTCCTTTGGTTGTTGAATAGGAATTTTGTGTTTTCTCAAATGGGCGTAGGAATGTTAACTGCAAATCAATCTACTGATCCAATTACTTAGAAAGCCAAATCTCGTTTTACGGCTCCCATCTGAATGGGTGGGATCGCCGTATCCTTTACAACGTGTGCCACATTATCCTTTACATTAGGAACAGTCAGTAGATAACTGTCTTCATAAAACAACATTGCCTAGGTACATCAATTGAGATAGGATAGTATTGGAACCAGTACTTAATTGAATGATAACACAAGAATGAAACCCTGTCATATATTGCATGGTACTTCATCACGTGTGTCTATCTGTTTAGAATAGTGACCAGCTAATTAATTATCATTGAGAGCTATTTTATTGATTTCCCTATTTACTGTCACGCCGCTTTTACTACATATTGTGGAGTTCAAAGGTGCATTGCAGATCTTTGACATAGGGCTATTTAAAGTCTTTGTTATATCTTTTGCTAGAATTGCATCTACAAAATCTTCGTCATTGCCGTTGATAGAAGAGGAAGCATCTTCTTTTGTATTCTCAGTAAGTTTCTCGAGGATAAGGTTAAAATAAATTTATTCAAAAGTTTTGTACCTCAAACTTATATTTCTAAACAAACTCTTCATAAAGTTACTTATCTCCGCTACACCGTCCTTTACAAAATGTAAACCATTGTGATCCAATTATTTCAACAATGCTTCAATGAATAAGAAACGTAAGAGTCCTTATAGTCAAGTAGTTCGCGCCTTCGTGGTTTTTGTCGACCAATGTAGAATTTTCCAGTACTTGCCTAACCTACTATAGTTACTCTACTGGACGATGACCTGTTTTAAAAGATATATCGTGTAAAGAAAGCTACAATCCTTCAAACATTTAGACAACTTACGCCTTGGTGTTTTATAATTTTCTTTCTGACTGGATGAGTTTGACTGATCATTTGATCAGTAACAAGATTGCCAATGTTCGCATATTTGTGCTGATCTTCCAAGCCCACCCTTTTGCAGTCGATCGCTTATTCTTCTTCGCAACTGCTGTCAGTATCATTATTGTTGTGAAATATTGACAATGATAGGTCTTAAATACAGTTTGGTCTTCGGATCGCATTCAGTTTCATTGGCGAAATTCGCCCTTAGTAAGTATACCCATCTAAAATACAGTAATCTATTAATGAAGCTGTCCTTACATCCGATCGTATTGGGAACTCATACTAACACTGACAACTCTTGAACAAAGCTTACATCTTCTGATCGCATTCAGTTTTACTGTTGCAGTTCGCTCTTAGTAAATACCCCTATAAAAGAGAGTAGTCTATTAATGAAACTGTCCCTAAATCCGATAGTATTGGAAACTCATACACTGACAACTCTTGAACAAAGTTTCGCATTCAGTTTCATCGGTGAATTTCGACCTTAGTAACTACGTATCGAAAAGGGAGTAATCAATTAATTGAGCCGTCCTTAGATCTGATATTATTGTGTCAAACCTTGAGTCTTTGAAGGTTGTTTTCGATACCGAATATTATACTCGTTGCTACGTTTACACAAACGTTAATATTAGATCAGAAAGTTATTGATTGAGGCTTTTGCCGATGTATTACCGAACAAGCTTCAAGTTTAATTACTGGTAAATCAAACTGAACGAAGATAGTTCATTGCTTACATAATTTGTAGTCGACATGACTTGCTGAATAATTTGTTACTACTTTCTCCGGCGTTCCAATATCATTACGATCTGAATCTATTCAAACAGATCGTACGGTTTTAAACTGTGAAAGAAACCTTCTGCATTTTCAGGATAGATTTGAATGTAAGTAAATTAACGAGATTGCTCGTTCCATCGTCACCTCATCCATCGCTTTTCATCTGACAAGATCGTAGCCTTGAACAAGGTTTCAGCAGCGTACTGAAAGTTGACTCCCCAAAACGTAGAGAGAAGTCAAAAAGATAATAGTAAGCTTCTACTGATAAGTGTGAAAACGGTAAATGCTATAATCACCACCGATCAGTCTGCTAAGCTTGTGCATAAACAATGGACGTTCCATAGTATGTAAAAACTCATTAAGCTACCATTTACAGTCTTTTGTTTCTCATTTCACAACGACATAGTACGAAAACGCAAAACAACAATATAATTTGTCGTCTGAGAAAGCGGTTCACGTGAGAAAGTGGTTCTGTATCTCACGGTCCTTAAAACGGAGTATATTTGTGTTTTATTATGTGATCCTCCCACGGTGTGAGTCAGAATTTCATAAGGACTTTCATTATGGAGTAAAACGTCTGGTGACAATGAATTTGGATACTATGTTTGTTATTTAGTAACTTATATTTAGAATTGCCTTATTTCATTGAGCGTTCCATCTATGCATTTGGTGTCCTACTCATTGCGTATGATATATCCTTCTTCAATCGGTTCCTCATTACTGAGGATCATGGTCATTGAACCCTCTGGCCGGATAATCTGCCTTCATCGACTGCAGTCCAAAGTTGCCATGATATATCCAATTGCAGTATTTTTCTTTGAGACAGTTCTTGGTCGTATCCTAAAGAGCAACTTTGTTCAAGGGATATCATATGACATAATTTTGGTACTTCGGTCCAAAGTTGACCTTTCGAGGATCCTTTAATATTAAAACACTACCTACACATTTATATCTATCGTAATTTAAACCCACTATTGGTTTCTGAGAAAAACCCAATTTATTACTCTTTTTTTGCCCGTCATGAGCATGACCTTTGCTACTCCTAAGCCAACGAGATGTCGCAAAAAATAACTTCAACACCCACACGACTAACTTTCTTTTTTTATTTTATAATACGCGTATGACGTGATAATCAAGTTACATAACTTTATTTTGTCCAAGTTTCAATAATGTGGACGCAGTATTAAAGTTGCTTTGACACCGGAACAAGACGATCGATTCACGAACTTGCTTAAATTTAACCAATCTCCGCGTTCTGTGATTCCAATCCTGATTAAATTATCCCAATCGGAAGAGTCCTGTGTTCCTATCTGACCAATCGCAGTCCAGTGCTGTTCTCTTTCGCGTAACGGGGTAATGCTGGTCGTCAAAAAAGATTGTGATACAAAATGTTTAACAATATGCAATGCTTGTACGAGCCGAAGTTTCGACAGAATGGTGTTGAGAAAGGAGGATACACTCTGCTGGATTCTAGGTATGTGTTTCAAATATGTACATCTTTTATGACTCTTCATGATAAAGTGAATTTCATCAATGCACTATATTTCTAACTACAAGGAAACCTGTTAAGTCACCAAAAATTGTGTGTGATGAGACCATAAATTCATCTTCGTTGCAGAATAAGGGCTGTTGTTTTTACATCATTTTAAACCACTGCGACTGTACCTAATCTATAATCTTAAGCACCGGAGGAACGATTCATCTGTCTTAAATTGAATCCCGCAACGAAATTATTTAGAAAAGAGCATGAGAAGGAATATGTGCATACCAATGAACGATCAGAATAAAATTAGGCAGAAGAATTGTTGTTACTAGCTAAACAAATTTGATAAAACAGTAGACAATTAGAAACGATGATAAATCTATTGAGTGTACAAAGTGAAAAAGTAGGTCTTCTAATGAATAAAGAAAAAACAAAACTTATGACAAACAGCTTCCCCCACACAATAAAACTTGAAGGAGAGACACTTGAATACGTGAATAAATACATTTATTTAGGAAAACAGTTATCATTTGAAGATAGAAACGAGGAAGATGAGGTAGAGCGCCGAATAAATATGAGCTGGAAAAAATACTGGTCGCTTAGAGAGATTATGAAAGGTGACTATCCGCTCCACCTAAAGAAAAAAGTGATGGATACGTGCATTCTACCGACTCTCACGTATAGTTGCCAGACGAGAACTTACACCACTAAAATAAAAACAAAACTTGTCAGATGCCAGAAAGCGATGGAAAGAAGCCTACTAAAAATAAGAAGAATACACAAAGTAAGAAGTGAATTAATAAGAAAGAAGACAAAACTGATTGACGTCCTACACTACAGTCTAAGGTTAGAATGGCGATGGGCTGGCCATGTAGCACGAAACAGTGACAAGCGATGGACGGTAGAAGCGACGAGATGGAAGGGACCTAGCGGAAAACGACGAAAAGGCCGACCTATGAAACGATGGCTGGATGACATCATAGCTACAGCAGGAAAAGAGTGGATGAAACATGCTCAATATAGAGAAAACTGGAACAAACGGTTCCTATCCTAGAAAATAATTAGGTATACCAAGAAAATAACGACTATAAAGAAACACATTCGGCTTAAATATAAAATGTTAAAGAAACTAACAATACTAACAATTAGTAAATAAGTAAGCCAAATACTAACAAATACCTACTAACAACTTTTGAAATGTAACAATAAGGATATGGAAATAAAAAGGTTTTATTATTATTATTTATTATTATTAAACAAATTTGATGTCCATCTTCCTTATCTACTTTAACGAAACCCAGTTCCAAACTGAGATGAAACATTGCAGTTTTGTGAAGCCTTTGCAAGTCTGGAATGCATTCGCGCGCTCAAGTCGCGCTAGGGTTGCAGTTAATCTACCCACTAACCACGCTTATCTGCCACGATCAATTAGAAAGTATTCACGATGCCAACGTACCGGCAAGTAGCACTAAATCTTTAGTCTGATCATTAGGTAACTGCGAATCCAACGCAGACATACATCTAACTAAATGACGCGAATGTATGTATTTGCGAGTCAAAAAAGGGAATAAAAGTAAGATCAATGCTCTTAATAGCTGTTTTATTCAACGTTATAGGTACCGGACATCAACCGGAGTCTAGAAAAATGTCTAATTATGCCGTAATTGCTGTTTTGAGCCGTAAAAACTCTGCAAAAAATTCGGCTAAGTGCGTGTCGGACTTCGCACATTTAGAACTCCGTACAAAAACGTAAAATTAAGTAGGTTGTAATACGAAAAATGATGAAATTTCTTGAAAAAAAAAAGATTGTTTTATCAATATATTGGTATTTGTTAATTAAAAAATATACGTAATAATAAACATTATCACCAAAGGAGATTGCCCATACACAGGCCCCTTATGAAGTATCGTGTCTGCGATTTCAATATTATACAAAAATAGGATTTATATTTTGTGTTATTTTCCATCTGTGTCCTTTACTTTACAGTACAGACAACAACAGTTCAGGTTTCTTCACTTGGAAATTTGTATGCACCTTATTGCATTGTAGTAAGGGTTCATTTCAAGAACAGAAACATCGTTATATCTCGTGAAGCCCACAAAATAAATAAAAAATGTTTTCCAATTACGAATATGACGTGTTTTCCTTACAATATACAACCAAATTCATCAAGATACAACCATTTTTTCAAAGGGGCCCAAGTTCTCTTACAAAATGGGCATTCTCCTTTTAAGTTCATAGGGCAATGTGAAGTCAAAAAAATCATCGGAACAAAATTTTGCTGACTTTGGTGGCTTCTCATTCCTTTGTTTTATTTTTTTTTTATTAAACAATAAATACAGTATTTATCTACTCAACGAGCTCTAAACAACGAACCCTGAATATATGAAAGCCTCCCTTAAAACATTCAAAATGTTCTTTGTTAATGTTTATGGCTTTGGGTCAACAAGTGGCTTATACTGTGAAAACAGAAGACTGCACAATCGTTTGGCTGTAAAGCGCGTATACAGACGACGGACAGACAGACGGACACGTGACTGACAGCAATAGGGTTCCGTTTGGACCCTTTGGGTACAGAACCCTAAAAACGTGGCCGAAACAATGGGAACATTTTATTTCATCTTTTTACCCACGACGGAACGGAGACGGTATTCATATTTATGTCTCTGGAATCTGACATTCCTAATATGCGTAAGATTTCATTTACCACTCACATTTTGAATATCCATCTAAACACAGAATTCCCCAGATTCATTTCAAATATTATGATCCCTAGATTTGGAAGTTGTTCAGGCACGAGCGTGACCTCTTTCGGATTAGTCTCCTTGACCTTGTTTCTATAAACCTAATGAAATCTGGGATTAGGATCTGCTGTTGATTAATTTTTGATCAATCTATCACAGCTTCTGGTAAAAAGGGATTTGGGAACAGAGGCTTATTAAGGGCTGGTTTGTGAATTGAGTACAGTTCAGGCTAAAGAAGAGGACTAAAACTCAACGTAAAATTCTTAATTCATAAATCGGGTGTGAGTATACAAAAGTGATTGGTGAAACGACAATTTTTCTTCGAAGAAAGCGTAGGAAGGAAGTGTTTTAAATCCTCAGATAATTACTGCCTAAAGCTAACATTTAGATGATGAATTGACAAACGTTTAAAACAAAAAAAAACACGCAAGTGAAGAGAAACGCTAATAAAACATTAGGTTTTGAATAACAATAAATAGCGGTTGATACGTAGGTATCTATAATCGCAGTAAACCGCAAAATTTATTATTTATAACTTGCTAAGCACGGATATAGCCGTGATTATAAACATAACTATAGTTTTTATCAATAATAATTTCCTCGTTACTTTGTAACAATGTTGTTTTGCCAATTCTCTATGTAATAATGTTAATGGCGGGTTCATGTTACGCATGCTTTACGCGTGTTTGTCCGTATAAGTTGTTTGATAGGAGCATTTACTTGTTATTACTATATTAACATCAGCCTGTACCTACTGTTCCACTACTGGGCATGTCTTGCTGCTTTCTTGCCACTTCTGACGGCTATTTGCTGTTGTTATCCAAATCTTCTTGAAGTTGTCTAATTAGTCATCTTCACCTTGGTCTTCCAAGTTCTTAGAAAACCATAAGATGTGTATTTTTTTATTATTGATAGGCTCGCACTCGCGCACTATCTCATCTGATGGTAAGCGATGATGTAGCGTGCTTGCCTAGAAGTAACCTAATCACTCTTATCTTGTCTTATGGAGGGGCCGAGAAGCAGCTCGGACACTTCGACCCATTGGGATCTATTGTGGTCAACCTAATCACTCTTGACTTAAAGGCTACCAGGTTGTAGCTATCAGGAAATACAGTCTCCGGCAGGGATTTCCACTCCTTAGCTGTACGCAAAATAAAAGTGTTCCCAAAACGTTTGGTGCGTTTGGGTGAGATGTCCACCATGTATCGATGACCGTCGCCGTCGCCGTACGTCTTGTCGTCCGATGATGGAACGGGCTAGGAGGAATTTTAGTTCATGCAATTCCATCGCACACTCTCCTAAATTCAACCGATAAAAAACTGATAAGCTGGCAACGCGGCGATGATGTTCATGGCTCTGGAGCCTAGACTCGACCAGTATCTCATTGCTGTTTTTCGATCGACTCAAGTGCATCCAGCTGGTACTTGGCAGATCCGTCCTAGAGATGAGTACAGTAATCCATGCATGACCGAACTTACGCTTGATACAAGTTAAGCAACTGTTCTGGCCTGAAGTACCGTCTCACCTTTGCTAGGATCCACAATTTGTAAAAATTTTGGCAACCAGTTGAGCTTTTGGCTCTATGAATGGACCAAAATTGAGGGTCGATGTCGATGTTAACTTATTACTAGCTGTTTTATTGTTATCTGCTACTGAAGTAAAGCTTTTTCATTAATTTCAAAGCTTCTCTATAATCATCAAAAGCTGGAAATAGGGTTAGGCAATCCTACGAGCCCACAATATAAGTTGCTTCAAATACAGTTTCAAGACAATAAGGTGTTTGCTCCTTGCCCCATCTTTGCCGGCAATGCGCACATGACCATATTGCACAATGACATGCAAACCTTATTGGTACTATTGTGCATGCTACCAACTGGCATGTATCTTCCAATCTTTTTTACCGACTTCAAAAATAAAACCGGGAGAGACATAGACGGGCAGACAGACACGTAAGTGTCAGCAATAGGGCTCCGTTTGGACACTTCGGGTACGGAACCTTAAAGGGGAGGTAATCAATTCGAAACGTATGTCTATGAATGTAGTTGGAATTGCACAGTATTTATAGTGTAGTGTGTTTGTTTGTATGTACGCAGTTCTAAAAAAAAAGTTTTTATTTCAAATAATGTTCAGGACTTTCATTACCAACATTTGCTTAGCTTTTACACCTTTGTTGTGGTCGGCTTATTACATAATCAGATGCAGTGGCGTGTCTGTCAGACTTTTCTTTCATTTCCTTACACATTTAGGTTTTACAATAATCACCTAATCTTTATCCAACTGCGCTGTACCCGACATCCAGTCTAACTACATGCAGCTCAATACCAGATTTTTCGAAAGCCACTGTAACTTACCCTAACCCCCGCATACCCAGTACTCGTGTACGCACAATCTAAAGTTCACGGCGGCCGCAAGTTATAACCGGTTGTCTAATAAAATAGCTCATGACTGCATTTGTATTCTAATAACCTATTTTACCCGTTATCTGGCGGACAAGAAATTTAACACTCCCGCTAATGATAGTGTGTTTGACTCTGTTAAGTTGTACCAGAATTTATCTGTCATTGTTTCGTTTAAATTTTGTTAGGGAAGTATATTCCTATTTTATTTATATAACTAGCCATCCATGCACCACCTCCTTCCTATGCTCTGGGCTCAATGCAACCAAAATTTATTTACCTATTCGTACGCACCATTGAACATGGAGCAAACGCCCAACTTGTAAGGATAGATAAGGTCAATGTTAGGTTTCAAGGGTCAGAGGTCAAATGACAAAGGTCAAAATAATGGTGACACGCAAGTCAAGTACGAAACTTTATACAGGGTTATTGGTAAAACACTAACAACCTTGCAGAGCTGTATTACTAACGTCATAAAAAAGAACTACAAAATTCAAAAATTAAAAAAAAAAGTCATTGTGTGTGTGTTTTACCAATAACGATGTATAGAGAAAAATTCGTCCATCAAGTGTGTGGAAAATAGACTACGTATGTATGTATAGTCATGAATCACCTCGTCGATAGAAAAGGAAAATTCAATTAATTCTATGGAAATATCCTGAATGCAAAGAGACAACTGAATGTCAATCGTAACATAGATCAAACTTGACACGGGACCATTCTCTAAAGGTGATTATAGACTAGAGCATTTACTTGTAACATAACATCGAGCATTAGCCGTTTTTTTTATTTTATTCGAACATGACGCTCGTTGTTATGTTACAACCTAATTTTAAAAACCAACGAGCGTTTTGGTGTAACATTTTATCGAGCAAAGGAACAAGCGCGGGTGACATGGAGTGAGGTCAATAATTAACGCAAGGTTTGAAGAAATGTTACAGGTAAATGCTCACTCGCAGTGGGCATTACGTCGAACATTCGCAAGAACGTTACATTACATGGAAATGCTTTACTGCCGTGGTATAACTAAATGCCGTTATCTGACATCTGGTTGATTTTTTACTTTTAATGCTATATTATTGAGAGAATAATATCTATCGTTCTGTTTGCGAATTTCAATAACTTGAACAAAACTATTCAACGCATTGAAAATTCGCAAACACAGATCGATAGATATTTTTTAACTCATTAATAGCATCAAAACCAGATGTTGGATAACGGCATTTTAGTTATACAACGGGAGTTTAGGAAACTGATCATTTGTCTGTATTGTACCGTTACATCACATTGTAATGCTCTAGTGTATACTCACCTTTAGGTTACATCGGACCCCTTTGCCTCTGATGAAACGCACAAGAAAATTGCGTATTCAATTAATGATATCCGATTCGACCATTAAATAGCTACCTTCTAACCTATTTATGTGTTAGAGGTCAGAACTGCATCTAATCAACTGTCATCAACGGACATGACCCATATAATTCAACGACGCAATTCAAATATCAATGTTTATTGTTAAAATAAATCTAATTAATGATCATTATTAGTTTGTTAGTGTTTCTGTCCGCATGTGTTAGATGGACACTTACTATAATAATACGTATATTAAATATTATACCTCCATTTTAATTAAAATCAAAGATTTAGGGCCGTTAACGTAACAACAGTTCAGGAACAAGTGTTTGTGTTAACCTATTAATTATATGAAAATTACAAAGCATTTCAGATGTTTCTTCTGAACCTTCTGAAACCTACACGTGATATTTCTATTTGAACTTTATCGGAATTCCAGAAAAAACTTAAATATCTTTTCGTAATTCAAAAAGTTTTTAAATAAACTTTTGTTTTTTTTTGTTGTGAGTGTGTCAATGTGCCAGTGTGTTTTACGATGTCGGTCCAAAGAGGCGGTGTGGGGAACTTTCGGTACTGCTTCTACTACTGTGCTAATACAGACTTCGAGATATATGACCTGGAAACTGAGGACTCCACAAAGAATGCTAGGTGAATATGTTTTTGCGTTGGTCTTGTGATCCGCTAAGGGAGCCCAAAATTATGGTATATTGGGCTCTTAATTCATATTTTAAAGATTATTTGAACGGATAATTTAAAATTGATTCCAATAGATGGCGCGGTTTTAAATTTCTGAGGCATGCCACTCGATTTTTTTAATTTGTATTGTAACACAATTTGGGTCTATGAAACTGTTTAAAAGTAGGTACAAAAAATAATATCATACAAATCGTCACAGTATTTAAGAAAAAAAATGTCACAAGCCGAGTAAACCCTTTTACTTGCAAGTCGCTGCTAACACCATCTATAGCCGTGGAACAGAACCGAACGTGATCGATGTACTATTAGTAAATTGTCCGTATAGTTCGTCAAAAAACGCTAGTTACGTCTGAACGGTTTCTTCGTATGAGATGAGGCATCTGTTTGCTAGTATTATATTATCTGTGCCGTATAGGCACATTTATTACTCATTATTCATTTTTATCGTTCTCTATGACCTTTGACAAGGATTCAATTGAAAATACGTTCACAATCACTAGACTTATAAGGCGGCTTTTACCCGCTTTGTTACACGTTCAGATTTCTAACCGTTTTCGATGCATCTGCTCGCAGCTTCACGCTGGACCAACGTGATAGTTTGTTAGTTGTAGAGAATAGATAGTAGTTGTGTATGAGTAATGATTTCCGTCAGAGGTTTACCCGCAAACACTATTTACGTAATGCTTATCGTTTTGGGCTGAACGGATATTAAAATGGTCTAATATTATATCATATTCATAACATTTTTTAGGCCTTGACCTACGTTACAGCTGATTAAAATTAATTTATTTGCGTAAAACTGCACTGGATGTTGTTTCGCATGTAAATAGAACTTTTGTTATTTCATTCGTTCTCAATTCTAATATCGTCTACAATCAATATCAAAAATGTACGTAAATTTGATTGGTCTATCATTTTGAATATTCTATGTTTAATTTGAGTCCAGTTCTATATTACTGGACTTACATCCAATATAAGAAGCGTAATAGTTAGGTGGATGATGGTGAACAAAGATAAAAATAACCGGCCATATGCGAGTCTGACTCGCGCACAGAGGGTTCCGTATAAACAGCTACATTCACCAAAACAAATAGGTAACATTGCTAACGTTCATATACAATGAAAGCACCGAGCATTGCTCTAACGATATGACAAAATGAAATTTTCCGTTCGAAAACTGTTGTCGAATATACATTTTTTTTACTTTTCGAAGTACATTTTATAAGATGGTCGACTATTACTCGTAAAGCCTACTTGGTTGTGATAGTTTTCCTTTTAATTTCGTTATATATACTACTGTCGTGAATTTTTTCACATATCCAAAAGCAACCATTTAACTGGCAGGGGGCGACTTGCCTCTAGAAAAAAGTTGCCATGTAAGGCTTAAAATTAAGCTAACGGAGCACTGAATCGAAAAATGCCTGTCACAGACCCGTAATATTTTTGAATGGCCTATCCAACGATACCCCACACCACGGGATAGACGAAGAAAAAAACAATGCCCACTTTACGTGTACAGGGAGGTATCTTATTTTTTTTGGTTAATATGTATATCCATACCAAATAATAGTTTTCTAGTACTAAGAGTCTCTGAGCTAAGCTGCGGACGGACGGATAGACGGATGTGGCGAAACTATAAGGGTTGACTCCCCAAAAACTGTCTGAAACGACATTGGACAGAGAAATACTTAATCAATACTTAATTCAGTAATCTCATCGTAGATGGCGCTGCCATGACGTATACATTAGCTCCGTGTTTGAATATTTTTTAAAAATATAACGAGGACTTTATTTAACTAGTGAGTTGTAATAATCTAATCTGTTTGGGACAATAGACGAGTGATAGTGTTATAAGGAGAGAAATCTAGAAGATAACATAATTCTAAACATTTGTTCATGTGTTACGGAAAAGTGCTGAATTTAACATTAATAACTATAAATCCAAGTGTAAACATAGTGGACAGTGCATTTCTCAGACTATATAAGATATCTAACTGTAAGACTTATTTAGAAAAACAAGTTTTAACTGAAGAAAACTAGAAACGATATGTCAAAATTCCGTTTTTTATTCAAATATTACTCAGCTACAATGTTGTGACAACTAACGCCATCTAATTTTACCAATAACAATTAAAGAGTCGGTCAAACAGTTACTGCTAAATAAGGAACCTAATATTCACACTGATACTTAATTGTCAAGTTGGCGTGGTAAAATAACGGCCTACATTGGTGGCGTTCAGTCGACGTCGTGAGTTCGAGACCGGGTAAAGGAAATACTTTTTGAATGTTTATAAAAACTGTTTCTGATATATCAACATATCATTAAAGTATGGATGACATGCAATATGTTAACACGCAGAGTAGATATCGTCGGCGAAGTTTGGATTTGCATAATAGTGAGTATGAAATAGACATTTCTCATCAAAGTTTGCCAAACAACATTAATAATAATCGGGAAGAAGTGACAGCAGAATTCAAAGATAAACTCGAAAAATTAAATTTAGAACTACAAATCGCAAACACTGAGATAGAAACTTTAAATATTGAGAATAGCGCCTTGAAAAATGAGTTGTCAGTAGCACAACATAAAATTGATATGTTCAAATCGGTAGGCGCGTCAGAACTAATTATGAAAAATAAAAGTCTGGCTTCGCCACTTAAGTTTTATTCTCCACAGTACCGAAAACGATATAGGTCGTATGGCTTAATTAAAGGCTTAACTAGAACATCCTCTAAAGAAATAGATTTGGACGCTGTGGGTCAAAAACGTAATAATAGCAACAATTTAAGCTACTTTTTTGAGCAACCCCTAACACCAGAACGTGTTTTACAAAACACTGTAATAAACCACGAGCCATCATATCGGCATATAGTAGAGAGGATTAACATTGAAATGGGGACAATCGTCGACACAGAAACAGTTGGAACTCTGTCTATAAATATATCGGAACATATGAGGAAACCGTCATATTCATACGATAATATAAAAATCAATACAGGAAAAAGTAAATCAACGGTAAGAAAACATCAGGTGAAAATTTTTGCGGACCAATCAGGACTTAACTTGCGGAGTATGCTACAGGAGCTTCTAGGAAATTCTTTTCAAGTTACATCCATAGTGAAACCAGGAGCCCCCATGGCTGAAGTAATAAGTTCTTGTGTGGAATCATGTAGGGATTTCACCTGCTCAGACTTTATATTAATTTTAGGGGGATCTAATGATTCAAATCCTTTGTGTTTTCAGTCTATCTTGTATTACACTTTGGACCTAGTGAAAAATACGAACATCTTAGTGGGTAAATTGTATAACAATAAATATCTGAATGTCAACATGTTAAATAATACACTGAAATTGATATGTAATAATTTAAATAATGTAACATTTTTACCCCTTGATTGCAATCACACAGATACTAAACTGACTTCAAAATATGCTTATAAAATACAAGCAAGTAGACTTATTCATAGGGAAATACTTCATTTAAAGTACAAGATTGACTATTCAAATTATATTAGAGTTAAATCTTTTGAACAAAAGTCTTTTAAAAACGCATATTCGCAGACACAGAATGAGACTCCATCAGAGCATTTCAAACCAGTTACAGTTAGCATTGGAACACAGACAAATAGTGATGATGAAAAAAACATGCTTTTTCGTTCCTAATTCATCAAATTCGTGTGACCCGACGGATGTACCTGATCATGGTGAATGTGTCTCTCTTTATATTTATCAGCAAAACTTGTGTGGTGTGATGAATAAGAGAAATGAACTAGAAGTTTACGTGGAAGATAAAAATCTAGACTACATTTGTATAACTGAGCATTTTTTGAATGAAAGTTCTGCTAAAGTATTTAGTCTAAATGGCTATAAACTTGTGTCTTACAATACTAGACAGAAGAAATTAAGAGGTGGAAGTTTAATTTTAGGACATGTAGATAGACAGATGGAAATTTGTGAGCCTGTAAATAAATTGTATAAAATGGAATGTTTTGAAATATGTGGTGCTAAAGATATAAATACTGGTCTATATATATGTTGTTGCTATCGAAATCCTGTTGATAAGAATTTTGAACAGTTCCTGGAAAGATTGGAAAAATTGTTGGATTACTTATTCAATAGGAAATGCATAATTTGCGGTGATTTTAATATTAATCTGCTTGTTGACAGTAAACAACAAAGGGAATTTCTTAGTTTGCTAAAGTGTTACAATTTCAGGCATCTAATCTCTTCCGCTACTTTCATCCGTAATAATAGTAAGTCTTGTATCGACAATATCTTAACTAATCTGCCTGATTCATATGTTGTAGGATGTGAGATAGATCATAATGGTTTGGCGGACGGGCATGCTGGTATTTTTGCTGACCTTCTGTTAAAAAGTCGAGTCACCTCAAATAATAATCCCTTTATTGTCATAAATAGAAGAGTTTTTAACAGCAAAAATGCCCAAACATTCGCTCAGGGTATTTCAAATGAAGCTTGGACTAGTATGGGAATAAATTCTTTTCTCAAAAATATCAATAAAGTGTTTCGTAATAGCTATAAGAAGAGAGAGTGCAAAATTAATATAACAAATAAATCCCAATTAAAGTGGATCACTAAAGGAATACGTACATCTAGCAAAATGAAACGTTTTTTATGTGCACGTAATGGTAATGACCTTGAGCCCAGTGTTCTAAAATATAAAAAGATGTATATAAGGCTATACAGAAAAATTGTTTCCAAAGCTAAAAAGCAAGCTATAATGACACAAATAAATGGTTCTAAAAACATAAGTAAGGAAATTTGGAAAGTGGTGAATAAATGCACTAATAGGGACAAAATCTTTCAACCGGAACTAAAACTCAAAGTCAATGAAAGAATTATAGTGGATCCCGAGGAGATATGTGACATATTAGTTCAACAATTTGATCATAAAAGTATTTCTACGGTTAAGGATGGAGACCTTGCTGTGGGTTTTCTTAACCAGTATACTGAAGAGGTAAGTAGTACAATGTGCATTTCTCCTACCACTCCAAATGAGGTATTTAATCTTGTTAAGAGCATGGAAAGCAAACAGTCTTGTGGAAATGACGAAATTCCTATTTGTCTGATCAAGGACCATATTTCAATACTGGCTGAACCGCTATCCGATTTCTTTAATAAATGTATAGACGAAGCTATTTTCCCGGAACAATTAAAAATTGCAAAAGTAATACCAATCTATAAGAAGGGCAGTAGGATCGATCCTAAAAATTATAGACCTATCTCTCTATTACCAGTGCTGTCTAAAATATTTGAAAATATCCTTAAAAAACGACTCCTAGTTCACTTGCGAATAAATAATGTATTAAATAAGAGACAGTTTGGGTATCAAAAGGGTGTTGGCACTTCTGACGCCATATATACTTTACTGGATGACGTAATAACTAAGATTAACAAAAAAATGAGAGTTGCAGGGATTTTCCTAGACTTGAGCTCAGCTTTTGACACCATTGACCATGAGTTACTTCTTACTAAAATGAGTCATTACGGAGTAAGAGGTAAAAGTCTCCAGCTTTTTTCGTCATATTTAAAAAACAGGAAGATGTTTGTTGAGATGGGCAAGACACAGAAAACTTACAAAAAAATCTTTAAATCTAAAATTGTTAGCATATCTACGGGCGTTCCACAGGGATCTATTTTGGGACCTATTTTATTTTTATTATTCATTAATGACTTAATCAATTATTTAAATTTTATTTTACCGGACATTGGAATTGTAATTTTCGCGGATGACACTAATGCTATAGTAGCTGCTAATGACATGGTTGAATTAACTAAAATAGTAAATGCTGCATTACAAGCTTTTCATACGTGGTTCACAGCAAATAAATTATTAATAAATAGTAAAAAAACTCAAGTAATGCTATTTAGAACAACATCACGGAACAATGATGTTTTGAATGTATGCTTGAATGAAGACAAAATTGAAGTCGCTAGCGAGGTTAAATTTTTAGGTATTCTTATAGACCAACTCTTAATTTGGAAACCAGAGCTAAAGGCAATTGATGCATCGATATCTTCTGCGTGTTACGCCCTGAGAGCGCTGAGGAATGAAATTAGTTTAGAACAGCTGAAAATGGTATATTTTGCATTAGTGGAGTCCAGAATTAGATATAGCATACTTCTTTGGGGTAACAGCTACGATTATAATTGCAAAAGGGCTTTCATACTACAAAAACGCGCAATTCGTACTATGATCCGCATTTCTCAAAGAGAAAGTTGCCGTCCACATTTTGTAAACTTGGGCATACTTACAGTACCAGGTATATATGTTCATGTACTTCTAAGTAATATGGCCAAAAACATGCATGAATATGAAACAGGGGAGGAGCGGTTGATAAGGGAAGCCACCCGTAGACTGGATTTAAAAAATAACATGACCAATCATAACCTCAGAATTGTGAAGCATAGTCCACGTTACCAATCTGTAAAATTATTCAACAAGTTGCCTTTAGACATAAAAAGTTTAGTTTATAATAGCTCTTTTAAAATAAAATTAAAGAATTTCCTATTGAGTAAGTGTCTATATGCTGTAGAAGAATTATAATATTGACATGTCTTATTATTTGTCTAAATGTATTTTTGTTTTAGATGTATTGTATTGTTTCTTATTTTTATTTATTTTTTTGACATGCTAATTCTATTTAATTGTAATTGTAAATTTTGTTTATTGGGTTTAAAGACATTTTGTTTACTATTTAAAATTGGATTATTATTATTATTTTTTATTTTTTTATTCGATGACATGTAATTTTTTATATTTTTATTAAGTAATTTTTTATTTCTTGACATCTTAAATGTAATTTTATTTATTGAAATTTGTGTTTGTTTTTAAATATGTTTTGTTGTTTTTGTTTTTAAGATATTTTCAGTCTCAGTTTTCTGAATGATTGAATCATTTATTTATCTCGTTTAACGTTTTCTTTTTTTTGTGTTCTATATTTTTTATTATTAATATTATTTTGAAATGTGTAAATTCAGATACAAATGATTGTTCATGAATAAATGACTATGACTATGACTATGACTATGACTAATCAAACCCATTGCTGCCGTCAAGGAGCGGTTCAAATGGAGCTGAAAAATTTGAGAGATATAAAATATTCTAGACCAGAGCTTCTCCATAGATCGAGTAATGCAATGACATTCCACATGGCGATGTAGTCGACCAGTTTGCCGCCTGATAAGCTTGCACAAACGTAAAATTTAATTTCTCTTATCAGGTTGCCCAGATAATTGCCGAGAAACAATACGAAGCCAACATATATCTACAGATACTGGTTAATACCAACATTGTTTGGTATACATTTCGCGTTTACTCTGGCCGGTCGCAGCGCTATCTGTAAACATAACTTCGGTGTATGATGTAATGTGTTGACTGAGAATGCTGTTACTACGACTTTGTGCTGAAATGTGTTATTTTCTAGCTGTTTTCTCTTGGCCTTTGTCCTTAGCGTTGATTCTGTAGTGTTTTGATGGTTGCGGAAAGGAGATCAAATAGTGCGAAGCAAAATATTTCATTAATCCATGCAGTGTTTGTTTCTCAATGTCAATCGGTACAACATCATAATGTATGATTTGCCTTTCTACCATCATCCACAGTCCGATTTTGCCCACTGCTTTGCATATACGTCTCTTTCCATGTGTCAATTCCCTCGCTTCTGTGCAACCTCAAACAGGTTCTTCTCGCGATGGAAACAATGTAGTATTTAGGTACCTACCCATCTTGCCGACGGACGACCAATATTTCTTCTTCCAATACTTGGACGTCATCACCGCGCCAGGCCAAGAGTTCTTCGTAGTTTAGGTTTATTGAAATTATTTCACAGTGACCTTAAACAACACCTGCACTCTGAAAGATCTTTGTGTGGCAAATGAAAGTGGTGTCGACGTGTCTGAATTCTGGTCAAAACGTATATCATTTTGGAATCATTGATATGATGAAGAAGAAGTGACCTTGGAGGTAACTCATCAATCAATCTGCCTGCCTTTGCCCAACTATGTTGGCGTGGGCTTCCAGTTAAACCGGATTTAGCTGAGTACCAGTGTTTTACATGGAGCGACTGCCAATCGGACCTCCACAACCCAGTAACTGGGTAATACGATACCCCTTGGCTAGACTAGTGCCAGATCTCAGGCTTCTGACTACCCGTACCGAATGTCAGATCATCAAATGACGGCCGGGACCAACGGCTTAACGCGCTTGCCGAGGCACTGAAGAAACCTTAGATATATTTTAATATCTTTCTTCTACAACTACACATCTGTTCGATATGCTATCGATAAAGAGTTGTTAAATAATGATTAATTAGCGAGTTCATAATAAAGTAATAAACGGCTGCTCTTTGTTGGTTCGAGTAATTTTAACATCGTTACTATTAATATTGCTTTATCATGCTGCATTCTTTAATGCACCTGCTTATTGTTGTTCATCGACTAACTTTCAGTATGTTCGGAAAACAATATGCCTACAATATAAGTAATTCTGCCAGCGAAAGTGTTTTCTCATCACAAGGGTACATTACACCGAGATGAAAAGTAACTTATGCGCCTACCAGACTATAATCTAGCTCTGTGCCAAAGGGGAATGCCCATTTTGTAAGGGAACTTGGGCCCCTTTGAAAAAATGGATGTATCTTGATGAATTTGGTTGTATATTGTAGAAAATATACGTTATATTCATAATTAGAAAAGATGTTTTATTTATTTTGCGAGGTTCTCGAGATGTAGCGATGTTTCTGTTCTTGAAATGTACCCTTATGACAAAGCAATAAGGTGCATACAAATGTCCAAGTGAAGGCACCTGACCTTTTGTTGTCTGTACATATAAAGTAAAGCACACGGATGAAAAAATATACAAAATATCAAAATCCGATTTTTGAATATTATTGAAATCGCAGACACGATACCTTATAAGGGGCCTGCGTATGGTTAATCTCCTTTCATCCAGATCCGTTTAGCCGTCCTGGCGTGATTGAGTAACAAACATACTTCCACACACACATCTATCCAAACAACAATATAACCATTATCCATTTATAATATTAGTAAGAAGTAAGATGTGTGAGAGGAACTCGTAGCTAAATAATAAAAGCCGGTAAATCTTCACGGTGAAACAACGCTTGCAGAGGTCGGCCCGTGGTGACCATCTTTACATAGCGAGTTTCCTCCTTGCCTCGGAAAGCACGTTAAGCCGTTGGTCCCGGCTGTCATTTAAAGATCTTCGGACCGGGTAGTCAGAAGCCTGAGATCTGACACCAGTCTTGCCAAGGGCTATCGTGTTACCCAGTTACTGGGTTGTGGAGATCAGATAGGCAGCAGCTACATTTAAAACACTGGTACTCAGCTGAATCCGGTTAGACTGGAAGCCGACCCCAACATAGTTGGGAAAATTGAATTGTTTGAATATGAGTAATGTGATTTGCACCTGATTGCAGGCGATTTATTATTATTTAAATCTATCTATTGAGTGTTGACTCATGGGAGACAGTCACCATCTGAAGTGGCTTTTCACATGAATTAGAAAACTTATACGTAACAGAACATTTGAGCCAGTTCATCCATAGAATCACCGCCAAGTAGGGAAATCCCGGCAACCGGAGTGTGCGAAGACTCTAATCTCAAGTACGATTGGTGGTTCTTGGATCCTGGCCTTCATGTATGAGGATTTAGATTCCGATTTCCGAATACTTCATGAATCTGGAAACGGGTCTGTAATAGTACATATGACTCTAAAATAATTATTAACGTCGTCGTCTGCATATTATCTACTAATTGCTGCCCTTTTCACTTCGTCTTCTGCATTCTGTATTGCTTTTAATAGTTGATTAACATGTTCTTTTATTTGTTACAGTAATGGCGTGAACGTCGAGGGCTCCACCCATAGGCAGGTGGTAGACCTCATCAAATCTGGAGGCGACTGTCTCACTCTCACTGTCATCTCTGTCACACAAAGAGTAAGTTCCTTCATCTTCTTGAAAGAAAGAAAACACATTTATTTGTCACAAGCCACTAGAGCACACAACAATAAAAAAGAAAAAAAAAACAATATAAACATAACATTGTGTGTCCCACGGCTGCGCCAAATAGAATAGGACCAGATCAGCAAAATGTCGGGCAACTAGTGCCCGATGCTGCTGGTTGGTTGGTTGGTCTTTATTGCAATTGCACTTCACTTTAAGCCCGCATCTACTACTAAACGTGATTGACACTAGTCCCCTATGCAATTTCTGATCGTAAGTTAATATTGCTGGGAAGACGGAACTGATACTTAGAAACTCTTGGATTTGTAATCGCCATTATGTTTTGAGCACGGGGATTGCTGTTTGTTTTTAACCGACTTTCCAAAAAAGAGGAGGTTATCAATTCGACTGTTTTTTTTTTATGTTTGTTACCTCAGAACTTTTTACTGGGTGGACGGATTTCGATGATTCTTTTTTTATTTGAAAGCTGGTGCTTGTCATGTGGTCCCATTTATTTCATCAAGATCTGATGAAGAACTTTGGAGATATACATCAGAACTCTTCAATAAATGACTGCAAATCACGTCGGGATAGCTGCAATCGCATGTCTGTTTATTGTTTTTACCATTACATAACATAACATCACACTAGTACGCTCTAAAGAGGGTACGCAAGTGTGAACAGTTAACCCTGGTATACTCTCATTCCACCGGTTTTGTTTAAGTTTCATGTTATTGGGATAATCAATTCTGGCTTCACTTTTGACATTATAGGTACCTAACCTATAGAACTGGTCCATTATGTACCACAACTAAAAAGTGAAAAACTAAAAAAACTTTTTACAAAAAATACAACCGACTTCCAAATAAAAATACTACAAAGTGAAAAATAAATTCAATTTCGGAAGTTAAAAAAACGAAGAAACGAAAACAGGAACACCGATTTCCGAAATTGAATTTATTTTTCACTAGTTTTTTTTTTTTATAAGAACGTTGCAAAAACAAGGAAATATTTTCAACAAATTGATATAAGGAACGTATACGATAACGCGATCGAGTGTATAAAAACTCACACTAAACCCTCAGAAACCACACCGTCAATTGATTAGTCGTTAATATATCAATTATTATATAAAATAAAGTTATGGATACTGAGCGTAGGTTTAAAAGTGATAAATATTCGACTGTCCTTGCATCATCAACAAAAGAGCAATTTAATCAAACTACCAAACAACTAAAAGTTTTATCGTGGGATGGCACTTTTCCAATGATTCACTCCTACCATTTCAATTATCTAATTGCCATGTACGGCTTTTCCAAGGCGAAAACCAATTTGATTCTCATTGTGCAATCATATGTGTTCTAAGTGGAAGTAGCTGTTTACTTGAAGAATAGCAAAATTTAATTAATGTTATTTCTCTGTATACGCTCTCAGTTTCTTGTTATTCGTGCCCTACCGAACGCAATCGTGTGCCAGTTTTTTTTTGCTATAGTGTTCGTAACTAGTGAGATTTAGGAAGTCCAGTGGGCTTAGTGCGAGTTTTTACTCGTGCTCCATCGCGTTGATGTAAACATCAATTTGTATTAAATTTGGATAAGCGCTGTCTGGTGACACTAACTGGACACCGCTTTTTTATACAAATTGACATAAGAGAACGTTTACATTAACTCAATCGACTACGTTAATAAACTCGGAATAAGGCCTCTGAGTTCCCAAATCTCACTAGTTTACTTAGGCATCGTTTCCACCTGCAACAAGGTTGTATCGCTGGCCCAGCAAATTGCATTACATTACGGGCTACCGAGGTATAATGTGATCACTGGTTCGATCTTGTCCCATAATTTAGATAAGAGCATCAAAGTTGCGTACAGGTGAAAACGAGGCCATATAGCTGACGGTCAAATAAAATATTGTGACTAATTTGTGTAAAACAATAATGTTCATATTTAATTTTATTACATCCACTTTCATCTCTTGTAGGAAGCAGAACGACTAGAGCCATGCGACGACGGCTCAGCACCGGTTGGAGTCATAGGCGGAGCCGCCAACTCCCGCGCGACCGTCTACCAACGATACGATTACACAGACAAACGTTCCCTCCCCGTGTCCATACCGGATTACCGGATCGTCATGGAGAGGAACACTGGAAGGTCTTATGTGGCTTTCAACGTACACATGGCTGGAAGACACCTTTGTAGTAGGAGATATCGAGAGTTTGCTGCTCTTCATCATACGCTTAGGAAGGAGTTTTTAGGTGAGTAATGTAGCGATAAGGTGTTACGAAAAGAGTGGGACCATGAATTACACCTTGCGGTACTCCAATTATGAGTGATGAGAGAAACTATCACTTATGTGATGTAATGCCATTAACAAAGGGTCTTTATAAAATCTAATTTAGAAAATATATAACCGAAAGAACTTAGCCTATAAATCCGTAAGGATTAACTTAACGGGTAGATTTATAACAGCCAACGCAATCAAAAGCCTTGCCGAGACAGAAAATGTTCTTTAGATTATTCGAAATAATCTTTCATTAATCTAAATACGCTCTTATTGTTGCATATTTCAGGCTTTAACTTCCCTAAACTACCCGGCAAGTGGCCGTTCACATTGAGCGAACAGCAGTTGGATGCCAGAAGGAGAGGGCTTGAACAGTATTTAGAAAAGGTAAGTCACAATGTCAGTAATGGCCCTTAGCTGATGTGTTTAACATGGGTTTCTAAATAAATCGGTTTACTGAGAGACATTGAATGTGTGACACTCAGTTGGTTCTCGTTAGCGTTTAGGTGCATTCTGCCTAAAAAGATTTGCGATTGACGTAGATAACTGCATAGGTCAGTTGAGAATATTCACATTACACATAGTGATAGTGGTTCATAGTGCACATAGCCACATAGACTTCATCTAACCTTGCTCCATATTATTCCACCCCAGGTTTGCGCAGTCAGAGTAATAGCAGAATCAGATGCAGTCCAAGAGTTCCTTACCGATTCCGACGACTCTTCAAACCCCACTCCAGTAGACCTGAAGGTCCTCCTCCCCGACAAAGAAGTCGTCACCGTCAGCGTGTTGAAGTCGACCAACGCTGATGATGTTTATAGAGCCGTGTGCGAGAAGATCGGGCTTTCGAAGTCGGTGCAAAAGTATTTCTATTTGTTCGAGATTGTGGAGTACAATTTTGGTGAGTGATTTTCAATTGTCTAATCTGTTAAGATAAAGTTAGTCATTATGTGTTACAAAAATGTCGGTAGTAAGAATGACTTTCCAATTAATTTGATCGTAATGTAATGCACGTCTGTCTTACGTCGATATCACCTGTTTGCGACAAAAACTTAAAATTTTATGTTTTACGATATTTTTGAAAGTTTATCAAAAGAAAAATGGTGCGTAAATGATGTGTAAGTATTAATAACAGCGATAAAAAATACGCTGCTGTTATTGTCGATGAAAAAGACGATTATTTTAAAACTTAACCGGTACATGTGTGGCATGCACATGCTGAGTTCTTTCGGTATGGGCACGCCCTGCGCAATTGTTTAACTTTGATTGTACTTTTTAGGGTTCCGTACCCAAGGGGTATAAACGGGAACCTATTACTAAGACTCCACGGTCCGTCCGTCTGTCTGTCTGTCACCAGGCTGTAACTCATGAACCGTGATAGCTAGACAGTTGAAATTTTCACAGATGATGTATTTCTGTTGCCGACTTGCCGCTATAACAACAAATACTAAAAACAGAATAAATTAAATATTTAAGTGGGGCTCCCATACAACAAACGTGATTTTTTTGCCGTTTTTTGCGATAATGGTATGGAACCCTTCTTGCGCGAGTCCGACTCGCACTTGGCCGGTTTTTTTTACTATTCTTTTCTGTTACTTTGTGATGGTTGCTATGGTGTTGTCTGACATTTGTTAAATTGACATCAACATTGCATACCCGAGTAGTACTGTACACTTGGCCCCATCTTCCGCCGGCCTGTGCGGCGCCCCGCGTTCACTTCGTGCGCCAATAACGAGTGTCGAACGTCAGAGTGATTTGACAGCGCCAATTACACAGTTAATTTGACCGAGTCATACTATAGTTAACTACTGTCGAGAATTCTCCCGAAAACCGTCATGAAAATGTAATTTCTTTAATTTTTTTTCCCAGAACGCAAGCTCCAACCCAACGAGTGCCCCCACTCCCTCTACATACAGAACTACTCTACAGCATCCAGCAGTTGTTTGTCGATACGCAAGTGGCTGTTCAATCCTCGCACAGAGATCTCTGTTATTGCGGAGGATACTACCGCCGCTGCATTTATATTCTGGCAGGTAAGCTAAAATAGCCAACAACAATTCGCTTATTTATGCCATCATCACTTTTTTTTTTGTTTTTGATACAGCAGGGCGTTGCATGGTATGTTTACTTTCTAGCTAAATTAAATATTTAAAGAGTTTTAACTATCGACACGAAAAAAAAGAGCTAAATAATTTTTCATACAATCTATCTATCTTTTTTTTGGTTTGCATACTCAAAATTGCAACTTAAATGCGGATAGTTGAAGTCGACCATTTAGTATTGATCGCTTCAACATGTCAAATGCTTTGAAGCTGGAAAAGTGATAGGATCCGGTCCGTAATATGTAAGGACTGGATTATATGCAATATAAAATGCTTGAAATATGCATGAAAAAATGCGTAAAATATGGATGAAAATTTATAAAATGTGCAACATTAAAGTTATAGAAAACGAAAAAAAAAAGTGGTAGGTTTTAATTATTCCCGAAATTTTGGTTAAAGTAGTATTTAATTATTATATATAAAATTTGTGAAATATATTGGATCATCACTAGATATAATATGCAATTGCCGCTGAGAATTGGGGTAAATATGCAATTTTTTATGCAAGTATGCAAATGCATATAATTTGGTATCTAGAGATATGTCATTGACTGCCCGAATTCAATTAGAAAAACCCACTTCATTTTATAATCCTATTTGGAACAGAAAAAAATATTGTAGGGAATGGAAACTATTTTCTTAATACTTGTCCAATTTTAGCACAATTACCTTCTTTCACAGGCAGTAGAAGACGTGAACCGCGGCGTGTGCGTAGCGGCCGCGCGCCTGTACCAGCTCAAGGCGCTGCAGGACGTGCGGCGCGCCGCCGACTACCTGGCGCTGGCCCGCACGCTGCCCGGCTACGGACACGTGGCCTTCCCGCCGGCCAGGACCGACTGCCGGGCCACTCCAGCCCTGGCTATCACTATCGGTGAGTGGGACAACATAACATCATAACTTAATACACGAAACGGTTTTAAAGATAAACATAAAATTTAAAAATTACAGTTTTTTTTTGTATTCCTTTTAGTAAACGCTATAATGTGTCAAAAAAAAAATGGTCTGCTATATTAGATGTAGAAAGAAGTCATTTAGCTTCTAATACTTACAACGGATCTTTTTGTCTCAAAATTTGTTGCAAGACCCTGCACAATAGGTAATTTTGTGTCAATGTTAAAGGTGAATATAGCATTGTATAATTGTCTCTTTCACTCGCTTACGTTTGTCGCATCGTCCGTCCTATCTCGGTTTCTCTATGCAGTATACTCGATGACAAACTGTTTCTTGCGCAATGGTTGGCAGACTCAACTTCAGAGACACAAAGTTCCACTGTGACTACCATCCAACTCGAAAACCGTATTATCTACAAATTGTTTAACACATTTTTGTGACGACATCAAAGTACCTGTTCATACGTCATGTCATCAAGTCACCAGTTTGCCTTCCACCGTTCTCACTCGTACCTTTCCCTTGTCCCAGGCTGGTCCGGCCTCAAGCTGTCCAGCTGGTGCGAGGGCGAGGCGCGCGGCGCCAGCGCCGACGTGAGCTGGCGCGCCGTGCGCGAGTGGCGAGCTGATGATGACGCGGCCGCCAGCAGGCTCACGTACCTCCGACATGATAACCAGACGCGCACTGTTGCGCTGTTCACGCCATATGTGAGTATACACAATCAAATAGTACAAATACTTGGTAATCCCTCTCCTACGAGAAGATTCTCAAACAGCTTGTTTAGTTCCTTTCAGTAAATAGTCCATTTGCACAAAAACTTTGTTTGCATATGCAATGTTTTTTTTTTATATTTGGCAGCAAATATATCGAGTCGGTCTTATAGCCGTATAGAGATATCATTACTAAAATAACACTCTCAGCGTTCCACTCAGACAAAAAACTACACCAAATTTACATCACAATGTTCACTAAGAATCAATTTGCGAATAATTTAAACAACCACTAAACTCTACTCCACAAAATCCCGCCAAAACTTATACAACAGCTTTGTTATGCATTAGAATTACTCATACTAGAATCCTCCCCTCCTCACGTCATGTTATTACTAGGGGGCGTAATAAGTGTCGTCGTGGAAACAACTTGTCCTACACAAATTTGTGAAATCTATGCCTATCTTTTTCGTCGTGGAAAGCATATACTCAAACTAAAATAAATAATTTTTAATAATTTGAGACAATAACTTCAATTGCTTAGCTCGCACCTTAAGCAGTAAGCCCCACAGAGAAAACAGATTTGACTAGCTAGATCACCTAAGCATTAAATTTTGTATCAATTGTGAGAAAAACTGCAGCAAAGTAATAGTTGTTAGACGACAAAATGGGGTGCTCTTAACTGTATTATAAAAGAAGTCAAAGTATGAAAAAGAAAATTATTTTTAACTTTACACAATATGAATGTTTTCTGGGTAGAAAAATGATAACCTATTTAATCCGTTAGTGAGATTATAAAATAATATTGGACCCGTATTTTTGTATAAAATAAATAATATTGACAAAGATAAAGCTCATCAAAGTTCAGGAGTTCCCACTCCTGAACAGCCAGTGCCTTTAAATATCGTGTGACGTCACTTTGTCAGTATAATGTGTAACACACGTGACGTCACACGATATTTAAAGGCACTGTATCGTCGCAATTTTTTGTTTACGTGGCAAAAGAAAAAATACGTGTCCAATAGTTTTAGTTTATGTAACTGACGGAGCAAATTTTTATTTTTTTTGTCAATTACCCCGTTGTCAGTGTGGTATTCTAACCCCCATTACAGCTTACCATTTACTGATTTATACCTTTTGTTTCCAGTACCAGTTCCTATGCAACTGCATGGACAGAATAGCCGAAGAGGCGAACTGGGTGGACACCGGCGAATAAAAACGTCACAACCTTTACAAACACATTAGGAAGTAAGCACGGAAACGGTATTATGCCACCTCAGCACCTCACTATTTGGTAGAAAATATATTGTAACACTGGCAACATTATCTCAAGTGTTGCCAATAATAAATTATTTCTACCAAAATAGCGGCGCGGGAGTATTAGTTCGTTATTCTTATTCTAATATACAATTAAATATTAATTAATTATTTATCGTAAATCTTTTCAATACCTACCTTCTAGTGATAATTATCATTATTCGATCACGGTTTTTAGACAAAATGTCACTGTAAAGGGATTTTAGCCGGAACCGGTTATAGAAAACCTTTGAGCAATAACTATGTTGTCAATGCTCGTTTTTGGTTGGCTGATAGAGCAATAAGCAATCAAATACCATAATTGACAAGATTTTCCAGCAAATAAATTGAATATGGTTTCAGTAACTAGTTTTAAATCATCCATTAACCAGAACCAAAAATTCGAAGACATCCGTGAGGTGGCCATTTCCTTTCACAGAGAGCAGGCTGTATCCCATCAGTGGGAACGGTAAAACGCTGATTATATTATACTAACTAGGCTGCAGTGACGTAAAAGCTATATTTCCCTACTTTAAAGTGACATTTTGTTCAAAAACTTCATCATTACTGGTTATTAGGTAAAGGTAGAATCATCTTCCGGAATTGGACGCAATATCGAACGTAAACTGTAGGTTAATATTATACTAGTAACTTTTAAGCTATGCTTATCAAGGTTTATTTGTAGTGTAATAATAATTAAATAGATTCCAATTTCGTAGGGTCTTGGGAGATAAGATGAATGTGCGGATGGTCTAAGCATTTTTTTTTATTATACTTCTTTGTCATTTTAACTTTTGTCCTATTATGTTCCGATCCCAAGTTGTAACTATGAGGTATTTTCTGAGAAAATCTAAATACAGCTTGCCTTAAATTTGAGATCACTACATCACTGCCGATAGTTTTCTGCTAAACAAAATGGCCTTTTATTCCAATTCCAACCTTATGCTACTCATATTTCAGTCGGAATTAGAGAGACAAAATGTTTAAATTCGGCTTTTGATCGATAGACGCGAATAATCACCATTAACTACTAGCCAATTAAGTTTTCCCCAATTATGTAAGGGTCGGTTTTCACTCCAATGGCATGCAGCTGAATACCAGTATCTTACAAGGAGAGACTGCCTGTCTGATCTCCACAACCTATAGCTCATTCGCGTTAAGAAAATAGTGAGTCATCGTTGTCCGCGCGCCCCTCGACCAATCGGGCCGCAAGCTTTCTAATTTTCAACATCTCAAAGACAACTTAACTATCTACATTTTGATCTAAAACTTTAAGTCATAGAATAATAAGGCAAGTACGAAAATGTACTGAATTTTAGGTCGCGCAGGTGTGAAATGAGTGCGGGTTTTGTTCCATCAAGGTCGTTGGCGAAAGTGCGAATACCGGATTATTAGTTTACAGTTAATCATAACAAAATGCCAGTTTTCCTCGAAGGGTTTGGGCAGGGGTGCATATATAGGACAACCAAATTTCGACAGTTATATTTAAGTTCCATGTCACTGTTCATCATATCTCCCAGAATCCTTTATTATCGACTGTCCCTAAACTCAAGGTCTCTCTCTGCCTAAGTTAGGTTTTATGTACTTACAATATTATGATACGTTTTTATTTAGATCTGCTACATTTAATTTGCTCTACGCAAACTATTTCGTTATTTATCGAAAATATAAGTAGTAAAACTTAATAATAATTGATATATTAGTCGAAATTTTTTATTAACAAATCCATTAATCGAATAAATTTGTAATCGATTTTTCGAAAATAGTTTGTAATATCTAGAAATTCTTTTTTATTTTCAACTAATATACGCATCATAATAGCAGCTTAAAGCTATTTTTTTATTATTAGACGTTTTTATTTAGTTTATATTTTTTATTTTACTATTAATATAATTCGTGTAGTGATCGTAGTACTGTGAATCATTAACGCATTTACCGTGATAATGTAAAATATATTACAAATTAACTTTAAAATAATATTCATCGTGTAGTTAATGGTGTTTGTGAAAAATATTTAATTTATTAAATCAAGTAACAGTTTTAAAACCCAGATAACCGCTAGGTGGCGCTTTTACCATTTGTCAAAAAATCCTAAAGCGCAGCCCGCTCGAGGCGACGCTAAGTTCGTTTAGCTTCGCTCATGTTGTCGAATAATGAACTTATCAGTAAAAATAAAACCCAGCGAAGCTACGCGAGTTAAACTAAGTAGTACCACATCGGAAACTTATATCAAACGAGAAGATTTAGGGCTGATTTCACCAAAAAACTAATCGCGATTAGTTCGACTAAACTCAGTGTATGCAAATACAGCGTACTGATTGGTTGAGGTCACTGAGAAACAAATTTAGAACGTTATATTTGCATTAACCGAGTTTAGTTGAACTAATGGCTATAAGTTTAATTGGTGAAATCGGCCTTTAGTGAAATAGTCATGCGCGAGGGCTTCCTTTCAAACCCGCGCGAGATCGTCGCTTCGCTGAGACTCAGATTATCCAGCTCTTAAGTTCTCGTCACTGACCCGAAGGATCAATAGACGCGGTAGCTACATGGATCGGACATAACCGAAATTTGGTTCGTTCCCAATGTGGACTGCGCTTGATTCGTGAAAAATCGTCAAATCATTTTCCTCGCTATTATAAAATGGTAATGCTGCCAGTATTCTGGACACTGGGCATGATCCAGAGGAATACTTCCACGCCTAAATGTCCTGGGTTTATATTTAATATTCTTCTTTTTATGTTTTGGTAAGGAATACTTGCGTTAAAAAAATAACTCAGAGTTAGTTGCTAGCGCGGCGTTAACTACTAACCCAGGGTGGCGCAAGCCGGTCTCAAATAATAAATATATATTTTTCACAAAACACTACCTAATAAAAATATCATGAATACGATATAAGCAAATCAATTATATACTTAGTTCGTGAGGTGTACGTGTTAGGTATTCAAATAACCGCCTTTATACTATTATCATTTTAAAGTTTATTTGTGGCTGTATAAGTGATATGTTTAAAAGTAATTTTAACTACATTTAATATCCTCCAATGGCCTCTAAATAATATAACAAAGTCTTCAAACATGAAAGCTTGTTTCTAGATGATAAAATTGCAGTCAATAACTCCTAAAAGCTTGTACTACACAGAGAGATACGTTATAACGAGATTTCATAGCTGCAATTTCTGTCTCGATCCTATTGAAGAAAAAGCTTTCAAAAAGTTGGTTTCAATCAGCAAAACTGTTAATGTTTATTGCTGTTAAAAAGCTAATTTTAATAGTTTAAGCCTTTATTACATATCTATTATTATTATACCTTTATCTTACATTATATTAATAGATTTTATATGATCGTGTTTTTATACAATTATTGATTGATGGCAGCGAAATGTTTCATGAAGGTTTAGTACAAATGAGTGGAGAAAAATAGACCGAATTTTTTATCATGCTATTAAAACATTAAAACAGAGATGTCTTTTGTATGTGTTTCTTTTATGTATCGATTTTTATCGCCCGTGTATAGCTTCGCATTCGCATAGCTATGTGATCGGGCTTTATATGCTATAATTGTTTGTTAGAAGTGCAGTTCAGTATTATTTGTATGGAATAACTGTTGGTGCCATAAAATTTTAAATAGTTTCGCTAGTGTTGTTAATTATTCTATCAAAACCTTAGAAAAATATTCTAAGAGTAATCAAACATCAAAGGGATATAAGTTTCGATATAATAGCAGAAATAAAGTGGTACGATAATATTTATAAATTAATTAAAATATCGACAGCATCTATCCCCCACTTAAAGTTTCGATAAAATAACAACACTAGCTGACAGAGATAATACACATTTGGTTACATATCGATGTAAAGCAATATGGAATCGGAAACCCTGATTACTGCCGTAAAAGAATCCTGTGCTGTCATTGGACAAAAGAGATATCACGTCATACGGCTTGTTTTCTATTGGTCGATGTATGTCCACTATACAATGCTTGTGCAGATATACGGTAGGAGTCACAACACCAATGTTATGCTCGTTTTCACTTAATTAGGCGACTCTTAAATTAATGCCTAAATATTATTACACTATAAAAAAACTCGAAAGATCGATTGTTTGATTTTCAACTAAAGTTCAGTTAGGTGTGCAATAATATTTGTGAAAACGTGCATCAAAACTTTGTTGTAAAACAAAATTTAAAATTATCTCTGGGAAAGTTAATGCACGCTAAAATTGTTGAACGCATGTAATCGTCTAAATGTTGCTATGATATTGTGATTGTAATCTTATGTTGTTCAAGCACTGTTTTGAATGTAAAGTCAAATTATGATGATAGGGAAATTTTATTATGTTACACTGGCGTGCGAAATGTTGGTCACACCGGGATTAAAAACTAGACAATTTTTATGTGTCACATTTTTTTTCCTTTATAAATTTACTTATACCAGAAATAATATTGCCCTACAAAAAACAAGCTAGGGAACACTTTTTTTGGAAACGATTTGTTGATCTAATCTGAAATATGGAAATACATACTAGCTTTTGCCCGCGTGAAAAGAGTTTTATTATCCCAAAGAACCATTTTACGGGGAGTTTAGAGTTGAAGTATCCTATGTATTAATCCAAGTTTTAAACTATCTGTGTGCAAAATTTCATCAATATTGAACGATTTTTGCGTCATTGAATCACGTTCATACAAACTTTCACATTTAGTATATTTACTGTAGAATTATACTAGAAATAAATATTGCCCTACAAAAAATAAGCTACGGAACTCTTTTCTGGCATATGAAAATGTTTGTCTGCGTTTAGGGAGTAGATAATTTTGCACGTCAGTGTAATAATCTCAGTAGTGTTATTAGATATTTAGCTTCCCATGACAAGTTGGTAGGTAACTAGTGACAAGTACTTATGTATCTCTTGTGTCGGGTTTGTGTGGGTTCAACTTCACTGTTGGGTAAATGGCCATAGGATAGAAGTTACATCTCAAGGAAAAACTCTTAGTATAATAAGGCCCTCATGCACGAAAAACTTAACTCAGAGTTACTTGCGAACTCTAGGTTATATTGACAATATGACTGCCGTACATAATAGGTCCGGACTAGCTGCTAACTCAGAGTTAGTTAAATAATCCAGGGCGCAAGCGGGCCTTAGTGTTGAGGTAAAACTCGAAGAAGGGTTTCAATTCGATCAGTTCCTAAAATGTAACTTCTATCTTGTTTCTACGGAACTATAATGCAAGAAGTTTTTTTTTTTAAATTACGTTGGGCCCTGAAAGTAGATGTTGAAAATTGATTTTATAAGTGTTAGAAAAATGAAATAATGTATATTTCGTTAAAAAGCATCGTTGTTGGCTTGAAAAGGTGCCATTGCACGAAGGACTGAGAAAGAGGTTATATAGTCTGTGGTATTTGTTTAAAAATATAAGTTGCTTTATGGCGAGGCTCTATAGTTTTTGCTGTTTGCATATTTTAATAAAAAAGTAATGTAACATATTAAATATGCTATCTCGCACGCATGTTTCTGTTGACGTGTCTGTCTAAAAATTAATAGAATATTATGCATATTAAATATAATTTTATTTTTAGTATTTTAATTATTTAGAATACATTTTTTTTATTATATTGGTCTGATGTGTAATTTTAAATGTCAAAGTTAAAATGAATTTTTTGTTGTTTTTGTGACTAATACAATTTTTAACCAATTAGAGGTCATGAATTATCGAAAAATAAAATTAACTAAATCTTTTTTATTGCACTCCAGTGTACTATGGATAGTGGTATTATAGTGTAAGATTAAAATCTCATTTCTTTAATGTAACTACTTCTTGCGGCATTTACAAACATAAGTTGGGTATTATGGCCAATAATGGCAATATTTGATTGCCAACACCGTCAAAAATTTAAAGGCATGTTGGGCGTAAAAGTTGGCTTTTGCAACCAGTGTTTGTAGATGTGGTTCACTGTATAATACATTCCAATCATAGCATAGATTCACTTCACATCGCTGTGTCCGATACTTAGTGATTGTTGGGCAACTTTTTAGTAACTTATGTGTTGCATACGATTGTCTTTAAAAAGAGATACTTGATGATGAAAAAGAAGTGATTATTTACTGCAAAAAAGTTGAAAGAATACAAGAATATATCAGATTCTGCTTTTGAATGGACATTAATTTTGTAGGAACTTAGTTGTTATAGTTTTTGCATTTCAACCATTGTTTATTTATTTTAGCAACTGATAAGCAGATTCTTTATTCAAATTCTCTATAGAAAATTTGAATAAACAATGTGCTAAGCAATCGGTAAACAGTGTCGATATTTTTATTAATAACTGGTGTTTAAATTTAGCAACTATAACCATGGAAGAAGTAAGCTGTAGAACTGGATCATTATCTGGCAATGCCGTGTCAAACGAAAATTAACTCAATTCTAAAAGCCGTAAGAATTACTCATAGTTAAAAGAAAACCGTGCTGAAAAAGACTCATTAGAGCGGTGTGTGTCCCGTTTACATTATTTAAATGTGATTTGTTATTCGTTGGTTTGGTTAGGCTGACTGTCACTCGAAACGACATTCAACCAATCAACTATTATTAGAAAGGGTCGCGTGCAGTTTTAGAGCCTCTCTTTCGGCTCACGTTTTGGTAACAGTGAACCTTCCAGTTTTACAGCTTACTTCCACGAATATAACAAAAGTGTCGTCCAACTGTCGGGCAACAGTTGAAAAAAGTTTTGTTTCGGTCAACTTTTAGTTTCCCGTTGTATCATGGAATGACAAGGCATAGAACTCTGTCTTCCAACCCCTTCCCTTCGCGCTGGCTATTATGACACATGTCTAAAAAGTCGTCCAACTTCAATTTAACTATATGCAATTAATGTATGTTGTTCACAGTGTTTGTGTGATAAAATCAGTATGTATAGATTTCGCTTAAATAAATAAAATTGTATTCAAAATTTGTGTTATTTGCCGCCCGATTTCCAACAAAATATTTGGAAACCGTATCATATTTTTATTTACAAAGGAAAAGGGAGCCAGCGAGAGCGTGACGGTGGAAAGGACGGTACGGAAGAAGAAAACGTGTTGCGCCGACCACGAGTAAATTGAGACAAGGGTAGGAAGATGATGATGATTCTTATTTTCAAACGTTTAATTCCATCAAGGAACAATGCCACACTAGGAATTTCTGCCTGCATCGTGGATGCGTTTACAAACATATAAACTGACATACACAACACACAGAGCCGGAACAACTATCTGTAGGTCATACAAATATTTGTTCCTTGTGGGAATCGAACCTGCGACACGCAGCGCAGCAGTCAATTGCTTAAACACTGCGCCAAGTTGCATTTTTATTACTTCTGCTTTTGGCATAAACTGTATTTGCAAAGACAATTGTTTTGTTAATTTAAGACTTCGCTAATTTCCCTATTCTACAACACTATTCTTTTCCGAGTCGATAGTTCTTGCTGTATAGTGAAAACCGCCTTCGTTCGTATGGGCACGACATTAAGGCGCCGATTCCCTTGAGTAGCTGATTTTAAAATGAGAATCACGTCTAAACGGCTAGTCGTAATGTTTTGGAAAAAATATATGTTATATTAGACCATTTTCTTGACAATTTCATCCAAGCAGAATTTGAGTTTTATTCGTAGTTATAAAATATTGTAATTAATATTATATTATATTGTATAAATAATTTGTAAAGTTATGACTAAAACGGACAAAAACACGACAATCGCACCAAAACCGCTGGGCGTATTTTAATGAAATCGACACCATCTAAAAGACAATTTAATTATCTACATTTTGATCTGAAGCTTTTTTTTTAATGTCATAGATTATTAAGGAAAGTACAAAAAACTACAAAATTTTGGGTCGCGCGGGTGTGAAACGAGTGCGCGTTTTGTTCCTTCAAGGTCGTTGGCGTTAGTCGTCGTCTTAAGATACATAGTGAGGACTATGTATGTGGTACAAATTGACCAAATGCCTAATTGCGTTAGTGATTTTGGCAAAGAACACGTATAGGCAAGGGAAGGGGACCACCATTAGGCCGGGACTCCACCAAAGCGGAGATGTGCGGAGATGTCCAAAACGGAGACGAAACCAACCAATAGAATTTCGTTATTCACACATCTCGTCTCCGCTCAGCTGGACTTTCCGCACATCTCCGCTTTGGTGGAGTCCCGGCCTTAGGCCCGGTATTCACCAAAGCGGAGAGGAGATGTGCTGCGAAGCTGGCAGGTTATTTGCACTAAAGCGGAGAGAAGTGTAGCGGAAAGGAGATGTGAGCTTTGCGTAGGCTAGCAGAGATGTGAGCTTTGATAGATCGAAACCAGCCAAGGCGCGAGGAGAAGGCAGCGGGGTGCGGGGAGCGCGTGCGCCGCCCGGACTAGACACTCCTTCGCTCTGCCGCGCCGTTTGCTCGCTCGCCGCACACAATTTTAAAGAAAAATGAGAAATCGCTTCTCTCCGCTTGATCCATTTCTACCAAAGCTAAGCTGAGAAGAGATGTGGAAATAACCGAATGGATCACCGCGTGCTTCTTCAGAAGTTATCATCTGCAGGAATACACGGTGATCTATTTCGATGGTTTAAGTCATATATAGATAATCGAGCGCAGGCTGTGGTCTTACGTGGATACACGTCCGGATGGAAAACTGTCCCATCAGGAGTGCCCCAAGGCTCGATCTTGGGACCGTTATTGTTCACTATATTTATCTCGGACATAAAATACTGCTTTTTAAATTCACATATTTTGCTATACGCAGATGACATGAAAGTCCTTAAATCTGTACGTACAGTATCTGATACTGAGTTACTTCAGTTGGACCTTGACAGATTCGTGTCATACTGCAAAACCAATAAATTACAGCTAAACGTATCCAAATGTTTTCATGTAGTATTTACTCGTCTTAAAACTAACATTGGTTCGGGTTATACACTAGACGGTACGTACATAAGTAAGACAAGTAACATCAGAGATCTCGGTGTAATTAATCCACGACGGCAAATTACTTTTTGATGATCACATAGAAACCATTGTCAAGAAAGCCCTCAAAGCTCTGGGTTTTATTATTAGAGCTTGTTCAAGCTTTCGGTCTCTAAAACCAGTAAAAGTCCTCTACTGTTCCCTCGTGCGCAGCCACCTCGAGTACGTTTCTCAAGTTTGGAGCCCTCAATACGAGATCTACAAATCTCGTATCGAAGCTGTTCAGAGAAAATTCTTGAGATACTTGGACTTTAGGGCAAAGCAATTCTCAGTCGACTACGAACACCGTTGTAAGCGATACCATTTTTTACCGTTGCACGTAAGACGTAACATCAACGACATAGTTTTTTGGCAAACATAGCAAATGGCTCGGTGGATTGTCCCGAGCTACTCAGCAAAATACTTCTTCGCACTAACCAAGGCAGCCTACGAACACGGCCTCTGCTGCAGGCACCGTGCGCATTGACAAACTACAGGCGTAACGCCTTCTGTATACGTAGCGTTGTAGCTTTCAACAAGTTGCCAACACACTTGGAAATCGATCTCTTCTGCACCGGCGCACACAAAATTAGAAAAATCCTTGGCAAAGAATATTTTAGCGGCAGTCGGGAGTGAGTGCAAAATAGTTTTTGTTAATTTAGTGTAATGTCATATTTGTATTAGGTATTTAAATGTAGTACGAATCCATTTACTTCAACCTTTCTTTTTTAATCACTGTCTACCCATTGTTATTATTTTATTCTGTGTATCGCTATTATTGTAACGCGATGTATACATGTGGAAGCTTGTAATTAGCCATTTTCCTTACCTACGATTTATTTTATGTTGTTATTAGTCTGTAAGCTTCTTTAAAAATAAATAAATAACGAAATTGGATTGGTTTATTCTAACACATCTCCTCTCCTCTCCGCTTTGGTGGATACCGGGCCTTAAAATAACGACTTTGACGTATATGGATATGTGAATTCAACTCATAGGGTGGAGGACGTTCCCTTTCTAAATTATTTACGCAATACCGAAAACATTTAAAGAAAAAGAGTCGTACTCTTTCATGGAGTTGTGCACTTTGTTCTGTAAGTGAGTTCTCACTTACGCAATAAGCTGCTGGTGGTCTAATATAGAAAGCAACCTCAAGTAAGCCCAATGGCCCGAACAGACAACCCAAGGCAGAAAAACCTGGCGCAGAGATCCGAACCCAAATAATTGGACCAGGGAAGGTAGAAGAGAAGAGAGTTCTTGATTTATAGATAAGTTGGACCCAGTAAGTAGCCACGTTAATAGGCATCAAGACTAAATAAATTGGGCTTCTACATTACTCTATCAACAGGATCAATCATAAAATTGCCTACCCTGAAAAGGTGATTAAGGCCAAACGGCAGCCCGATAAGAATCGAACCTGCAACCATAAGCATCAGTACTCATTTCCACTCGGTGCACTATTTAGGTCAATACCGTACCATGACTTCTCAAATATCTTTTTAATGCAGACTTCCTTCCTAGCCTGAATTGAAACGCAAGACAAACCCATTTGCTTGAAGTGCTTCAACCGTTTGTGAATTGGTAAATTACATAAATACACGTGTGAACTGTGAAAACCCGAGGAGAAATCTTGCAAGAATCATCATCATATTTTTTTGGAGCCGAAAGACGTCCACTGCTGACCTTTTCGGCCCCATCGACCATCTGTTGCAAAATACCAGGAGTTAGTCTTTGGGAATAGAAGATATAGGTAGGTAGGTAGGTACCTTATTCTATATATATGCTAGTATTATATTATCTGTGCTATAGACCATTACTGATGGACTTTGGTCGGTACAGGCCTCGTATACTCGGCCTTAGAAACGAAGACCAAAAAAGAGAAAGATTGTGTTGTGGAGAACATGTTATTGTGTGAGGAGTGATATGAAAGAAAAGGGAGTCGGTGACAGTGTGGCGGGGGACAGGACGGTATGGAAGAAGGAAACGTGTTGCGTCGACCCCAAGTAACATGGGATAAGGACAGGTAGATGATGATGATTATTGTTAGGCTCGCGCTAAAGCACTATCTCTCCTTATAGTATGCGATGATGTGGTTGACGGTGTATGGAGTAACCTGTTCACTCTTGACTTAAAGACCCCGAGGTTGTAGTTATCGGGAAACACAGACTCCGGCAGGAAATTGCACTCCTTAGCTGTAGGTACGCATAATGAAAGTATTTCAAAAACGTTAAGTGCGTATGGTTGGGCTATCCACCGTGTAGGTACCGATGACGCATCGCCGTACGGCTGGTAGTCCGATGATGGAAATGGCAGAATTAGATCACGCAATTCCATCGCAAACCCCCCGAAATGCAACCGTTATAAGTAGTAGTGCATCAAGCTGGTATTTGGCAGATCCGTCTCAAAGATGATAAAAAGGTGTTAAAGGCTTGTTACATAAAGCTAATACCCAGCCATACAAAAGTTGATTGTTTACCTCGGGAGCAAACAACAATTTTAAAGGCGAGAGTGTTTTTTTGAATCCAGAGCGGAGCGAAGGATTCTAGAAAAGAATCCCGAGCGTAGCGAGGGGTTCTAAAGTAGAATCCTGAGTGCAGCGAGGGATTCAAAGAACGTCACTCGAGCGGGAGCGAAGCCTTGGGAGTCAGCTATATTTACATAAAATTAAGAACCATAAGACATAAAACAAAATAATTAGAGGCTAATGTTTATATTTTGAAAAATTATGGAAGTGCATCGTAACAATTTTAATAATACCATCCATTACAGTTGTAGATTTATTTACAGCTTGGGCATTAGATATAGTCTCAGAAAACGATGTCTCAGGATGTAGTTTTTGAGAAACTTGATTATAATACTTTTACTTGAGGAAGACGAACTCATTTTTTATAATTTTAAAATCTGAATTTGAAACAACTACGAAAGAAGGCAGAATACATTAAATTTCGCGCGTAGTTAATTTTTTCAACTTTTATTTTATTTGGCGCTCTCGCAGTTTTTCAGCCAGTCGCTTATTCAATACATTGCTCAAGCATTGAAATAAATAAATAAATGTATTTATTTATTTATTATTATTTATTGATTGTGATTCATCTCTTTGCTGATTGGAAAATTTACTAACAATATCCACATTCCAAATTCTAATCAATTTTGATCCCTTAGGGATTAAAGAGCTATTATGGTCCCTGTTTACGAGGAATAAACTAGCTCTTATCGAATGTATGTGATAAAAATAAATATATTTCCTATCTTTCCATTTAAGATTCTGTTAGCAAACAAATTGTAGGCACTAAAGACCTACTACTTAAAGTTAAACTTATAGGTAAATGACTGGAACTCCAACTTTCTTAATGCCACTAAGTATCTACCTAGGGATGATGATTTAATCACACTAATATCCTACTTCCTACTAATAGAAATTATAAAGGCGAAAGTTTGTGAGGTTGTCTGTTTATATGTTTATTACTTTATCACGCAAAAACTACTGATCGGATCTGGATGAAACTTGGCACAGAGATAGATTATGGTCTGGAATATAGCACATATAATACTTTAATCCCGGGATTATGTTCCCTTGGGATAATTTTCGACATTCACGCGGGTGAAGCTGCTGGCAGAAGCTAGTCTATACCAATATTATAAAGAAGAAAAATGTTTTTGTTTGTATGTTTGTTTGTTTGCACCGAATAGGTTCTAAAACTACTGGACCAATTTAAAAAATTCTTTCACCTATGGAAAGCTACATTATTCCCGAGTAACATAGGCTATCATTTTGAAGGGCGAAGCGAAGCCGCAGGGTTCAGCTAGTTCAATTTAAAAATCGTAAATGCTCTTTGAACCAATAGCTACATGGTCTGGAACCAACCTATTACATAACTCACACCATTCTCTTACCAAAAACTGCTAACAAACTTAGATAATTTCAGTAAAATATTAGCAGTTTGCAACATAATGATATCGCTAAACTAGCTCACGTGAGCTGTAGTGCTAAGTAGTCAATCACGAACCGGACTGCTAATTCTCGATCATAATTTATGATGACGGATTCTTTGCATAGGCATTCCATGACTTCGACTTAGATACCTATCTAAACATACATAAACTCACGCCTTTTTCCAATGGGGCAGGCAGAACTACCGAACTCTACCTGCTACGATCTTTACATACCCTACCCTCCCTATCACCACCCTCCCTACCTCCTTACCTAATCAACGAATTTCTAAATTCTTAGGAAATTTATTAGAAACTTTAAATGATCACCAATCACCATCATAATTTTTGTAGGCAGCTGCTTTATGCTATTGATGGAGAACTTCTAGTTGCTGTAAAGGAAGTTATGCACGAAGGCGCATCGAGCCTAGAAAGAGATTTCTACCGCCAGCAAGAAGACGACAAGGGAACGAATCTAGCGTGGCCAAAATCACACCAACATCACCTTTATGGTACCGAGACAAATTGGCTTGGATTTTCACGAATTCACAATGCAATCTCCAGTAGCCGAAATAAAGGATATTGCCATTTACAGCTAAAGGCCAAAATAACAATTCCACATTCTGTATAAATCAAGCACCTGCCGTACCAACCTACTATCTGTATATAGTAGCCACTTATATAATTCCTTGTTGCATCACGGGCCGGCCAGTTAGCGCGGCGCCGGATCTTATTGCGGCGTTAATGTTTCCTTCCAGACTTGGAGACGACCCACTACGTACGTGGAATTAAGGATGGGAATATAGGACAAAAGTGTTTTTGGAGGGACTACCGAAGAGTAGGTATCACTGTCATCCGCCCGGCCCTTCCCATGATCACCGAGGTGATTTTAGTGAGAAAAAATATCAAACTCCCTGGTATTCTTTTATCTCCAATTTAGGCGCCTTTTGAAGGTCACCCCCGACAACAAAAAATAAAGGTGTCACTCATTGATGTATTAAAAAGTGTCACTACTATGGTTGCTGGGAGTGGGGGTGCAAGGTGCTGCATTTGCAACCCTATAATTTAAAAAAAAGTTTAAAAAATGCTTTAATTTTCGAGTTCGCTTCGCTCGCTCTTCAATTCCAAAATTTTTCCTTTTTTATTTCTCAAACTTCTTTGTATAAGTCGATAAAGTTAGTTCTACTTCTGTACAAATAGGACAAAGAAATCCCATCCCATCCAATTATAGGTGGGGTGCTGAATATGCATGCACCCCACTGAAAATAGTCCTGCCGCCCCTATGGTCACTACCGTCGATCATAAGCGTTTTTTTGGACGCGTTGCCCTAATAATTTAATTCAAGTCCTTAGCTCAAATCAACAGTGGCGACCACCAGGTAGAGCATCGAGATAACGAAATTAATCAGAAAAGAACAGCGGAGGAGTAAGAAAAATCGTCGGTGTATCCATTTTAAATAATCGGACCCGATATCAAAATCAGCAGAGCTGGTTACTTAATAATTGTAAAATCAGTCGCTGAGTCAACTTATCTAATGGCCGGTACACACGACAACGATTTATCCGCACAAACAGACTGCACAGTCTGCGCAGTTTTCAGCTATAATTAAGTCGCCAAATATCTCAAAATTTTCCAAGGCATATTAAAGTGTAATAAAAGGTAAATTTATAAAATCAAGTTTAGTGTTTATTATTAATTATTATAATGTTCCATAATTGGTAATTGAAAAAAAAAAACATCGTTTATAACATCATCTTATTCACATTCCAAAGGAATAGAGGTAGAAGTGGATGGTCGTTCCTTAGGTTTTTACAGTCGAACTATGATAGTTTTGACACGTCAGGGCAGGAGCGGATGATGCATTTGCAGTAGTTGTTGTGATGTCTGTCAGTACGAGATCTGGCAAAATGAAGCTGTAGCAATTTTGTTTTGTTGTTTGTAGACGTAGTTACGTTACGAATGTTACGATATTTCATACAAGTTACCAAATATCAACGAATACTGACAAAGTCACTAGATTCTAGATCTTCTAGATTTTGTTTGACGCTAAATCGTAAAAAATGTCGCTAAAGACGACCAATTTCCAAGACATTTTAACTATTTGACTGCGCAGTCCGTTTGTTCAGTTTTATCGAGGGTGTGTACGAAATGTCGCGCAGATTTTTTGGTTGGTGCAAGAGATCGGAGGCAGTTCCAACATCTACTAGATTAATCATCGTCGATCGCGTTTAATTCGGAGCAAAGTATTACTTTTTAACCGACTTACCAAAAAGAAGGAAGTTCTGTGTTCGACTTTATGTTTTTTTTTTTTTTTTTGTATTTTCACCGATATCTCCCTCAATTGTGGACCGATTTTAAAAATTATTTTTTTGTTTGAAAGAGTATGTTTCGAAATTGGTCCCATTTTAATTTGGTGAAGGTCTGATGAAGAACTTCGGAGATATACAACAGAACCCTTCAATAAATGACGGCAAAACTCTCGGGATTGCTGCAAATGCTGCTATCGCATGTCTGTTTATTGTTTATACCATTTCATAACATAACATCACGCCAGTACGCTCTCAAGGGGTACGCAGATCTCTCATTTCACCGGTTATGTTTAAGTTTCATCTTATTCGGGTAATCTATTGTGGCGTTATACGGACCTTACTAAACAACTTGCCTATTATGTAGGTAAAACTAAAAAGGGAAAAATAAAAAAAACTTTTTTGCAAAAAAATACTACCGACATCAAATGGTACCTACGAAAGACACCGACTTAAAAAAATAAGTTATTTTTCACTTTGTAGTTTTTCATTTGGAAGTCGGTAGTATTTTTTTGCAAAATAGTTTTTTTGTTTTCAGCTATAATTAAGTCGCCAAATATCTCAAAATTTTCCAAGGCATATTAAAGTGTAATAAAAGGTAAATTTATAAAATCAAGTTTAGTGTTTATTATTAATTATTATAATGTTCCATAATTGGTAATTGAAAAAAAAAAACATCGTTTATAACATCATCTTATTCACATTCCAAAGGAATAGAGGTAGAAGTGGATGGTCGTTCCTTAGGTTTTTACAGTCGAACTATGATAGTTTTGACACGTCAGGGCAGGAGCGGATGATGCATTTGCAGTAGTTGTTGTGATGTCTGTCAGTACGAGATCTGGCAAAATGAAGCTGTAGCAATTTTGTTTTGTTGTTTGTAGACGTAGTTACGTTACGAATGTTACGATATTTCATACAAGTTACCAAATATCAACGAATACTGACAAAGTCACTAGATTCTAGATCTTCTAGATTTTGTTTGACGCTAAATCGTAAAAAATATCGCTAAAGACGACCAATTTCCAAGACATTTTAACGATTTGACTGCGCAGTCCGTTTGTTCAGTTTTATCGAGGGTGTGTACGAAATGTCGCGCAGATTTTTTGGTTGGTGCAAGAGATCGGAGGCAGTTCCAACATCTACTAGATTAATCATCGTCGATCGCGTTTAATTCGGAGCAAAGTATTACTTTTTAACCGACTTACCAAAAAGAAGGAAGTTCTGTGTTCGACTTTATGTTTTTTTTTTTTTTTTTGTATTTTCACCGATATCTCCCTCAATTGTGGACCGATTTTAAAAATTATTTTTTTGTTTGAAAGAGTATGTTTCGAAATTGGTCCCATTTTAATTTGGTGAAGGTCTGATGAAGAACTTCGGAGATATACAACAGAACCCTTCAATAAATGACGGCAAAACTCTCGGGATTGCTGCAAATGCTGCTATCGCATGTCTGTTTATTGTTTATACCATTTCATAACATAACATCACGCCAGTACGCTCTCAAGGGGTACGCAGATCTCTCATTTCACCGGTTATGTTTAAGTTTCATCTTATTCGGGTAATCTATTGTGGCGTTATACGGACCTTACTAAACAACTTGCCTATTATGTAGGTAAAACTAAAAAGGGAAAAATAAAAAAAACTTTTTTGCAAAAAAATACTACCGACATCAAATGGTACCTACGAAAGACACCGACTTAAAAAAATAAGTTATTTTTCACTTTGTAGTTTTTCATTTGGAAGTCGGTAGTATTTTTTTGCAAAATAGTTTTTTTGTTTTCAGCTATAATTAAGTCGCCAAATATCTCAAAATTTTCCAAGGCATATTAAAGTGTAATAAAAGGTAAATTTATAAAATCAAGTTTAGTGTTTATTATTAATTATTATAATGTTCCATAATTGGTAATTGAAAAAAAAAAACATCGTTTATAACATCATCTTATTCACATTCCAAAGGAATAGAGGTAGAAGTGGATGGTCGTTCCTTAGGTTTTTACAGTCGAACTATGATAGTTTTGACACGTCAGGGCAGGAGCGGATGATGCATTTGCAGTAGTTGTTGTGATGTCTGTCAGTACGAGATCTGGCAAAATGAAGCTGTAGCAATTTTGTTTTGTTGTTTGTAGACGTAGTTACGTTACGAATGTTACGATATTTCATACAAGTTACCAAATATCAACGAATACTGACAAAGTCACTAGATTCTAGATCTTCTAGATTTTGTTTGACGCTAAATCGTAAAAAATGTCGCTAAAGACGACCAATTTCCAAGACATTTTAACGATTTGACTGCGCAGTCCGTTTGTTCAGTTTTATCGAGGGTGTGTACGAAATGTCGCGCAGATTTTTTGGTTGGTGCAAGAGATCGGAGGCAGTTCCAACATCTACTAGATTAATCATCGTCGATCGCGTTTAATTCGGAGCAAAGTATTACTTTTTAACCGACTTACCAAAAAGAAGGAAGTTCTGTGTTCGACTTTATGTTTTTTTTTTTTTTTTTGTATTTTCACCGATATCTCCCTCAATTGTGGACCGATTTTAAAAATTATTTTTTTGTTTGAAAGAGTATGTTTCGAAATTGGTCCCATTTTAATTTGGTGAAGGTCTGATGAAGAACTTCGGAGATATACAACAGAACCCTTCAATAAATGACGGCAAAACTCTCGGGATTGCTGCAAATGCTGCTATCGCATGTCTGTTTATTGTTTATACCATTTCATAACATAACATCACGCCAGTACGCTCTCAAGGGGTACGCAGATCTCTCATTTCACCGGTTATGTTTAAGTTTCATCTATTCGGGTAATCTATTGTGGCGTTATACGGACCTTACTAAACAACTTGCCTATTATGTAGGTAAAACTAAAAAGGGAAAAATAAAAAAAACTTTTTTGCAAAAAAATACTACCGACATCAAATGGTACCTACGAAAGACACCGACTTAAAAAAATAAGTTATTTTTCACTTTGTAGTTTTTCATTTGGAAGTCGGTAGTATTTTTTTGCAAAATAGTTTTTTTATTGTATTAGCGGCGTGACTAAAGTCAGGAGGTGTAATTAAGTTTCTTCATTCATCTTTAAATAGTTATGCTATTCATTCTTTCTGGATTTTCCCAGAGAAGACTTTTATTATTGTGTGAGGGATGTAATGTGTATAATTTTATCAGATTTTATATCTGTTACAGAAATACCGTAAGCAATAGACTTTATATTGAAATCTGCTCATCATACGTTTAGGAGCAATAACGCTACATACAGAATATAGTATCAATGTACTGTCATAGCATAAAGTAACTCCATCAAGTAATCCTGCACACGCTTAAATTACCTGCGTGGGCGCAGCGTCTAATGCTAAACGATACGTTATAAATATAACTACACACCTAATTAAGCACTGCTACATCTGCCTACCCACTTGGGAGCAAGTCGTGAGGAATTCCTCACTCACGTGTGTGTGTCGTCACACATTTTGTCGGCAATCGGGTAAACGCAGATAATGGACAGTGTACTTCGCGCCCCCGAACGACTCCCGCGCAACGCGAAGACGCGTGTGATTGGTCGCCGATGAAGTGAAGTGGGCTTTGATTTTTTTGAATGTAGAATTCTTTTGGTGGCTGTGATTTTTTTGGGTTTTAGTGTTATTGTAAGTATGGATTATTTATTAATTTTTTATCATAAAAATACCTTTGCCTCTAATAATTACTTAGGTAGGTACACGATGAAAATAAAATAATAAGATTTTCATTGATTCTTTTGTATTGAAAATGTAAGGAAGAATGTAAAAGCAAAGATTAGTATTTTTGATTATAAATATATTGACGTTTACAATAGCATTTAATTGAGGGTAGAATGGAATTTTTACTTATTAAAACAGTTTGTTGTGGGTAAGTTTAAATCAATTTATAAATATGAACGTAACATCGATCACAGTTAGATATTATTACATCAATTATAACACGGCTAATAAGATTTACGGCCGATTTCTGATTTGAGTATTCGACGTAAAGTATTTGACCTACTAAAATTAAATTACAATGAATAATTACAGAAGGATAAGTACTACTTAAGTATTTAAATTAATGAGCTATATGTGATCTGCGAATTGCAAAGTGAATAGATAGTGTGATTTTTTAAATTTTTACCACATAATATTATGACCGGTTTGTACCTAGGCAGGTATTTATTTATATGCAGTTTATCAATTTGAGAAATCAGAGGAGTTCGTTATTAACTGGTTGTGTTATTATTATTATTAATTACCGAAACAATTAAAAAGTAATTTAACAATTTTTAAATTGTATATTAACATTAGTATTGTATATTGTCATTTTACCTATATTGACATAGTATTATTATTTATTTCAGTTTGTTCCTTGACATGTACTGTATTGAAATTTTGTTTTTATTGACGTAATTTCTATTGTTATATATTATTAATTAATTTGTATTAAGCAATTCTCTATAATTGTTTTTTTATGGTCCAGGCTAATTTTATTTAATTATTGGGACTAGGCTGGCTTGTTTTTTTTTAAATTTCATACAAACATGTGTATGCCCTTTGGCATAACATAGCACACTGTTTATTACTTTGATTTACCATTATTATTGTACCTACGTTAAACAAATGAATAAATGACTTATGAGTATCGCTTGGATCCACGTTTTAGGCACTCCAAGGGTTAATATTTACATCCAAGTACCTACCATCTAAGTACATATTGTACAAAGACCCATCCGCAGATCTTACTAACAATAATATATGTACTTAAGTATCTAATCATAATAAAAGGCACATTACAACTAACGTTGTTCAGCACACGTAATTTTCATTGGGAAGGAAAATCGTTGCTCCACCATCTGTTTTATGTGGTCGTAAACCATGAATGAATAAGTTTTCATGTTTGCCGTAGATAAAGCAAAGGCTATAATCCCAATAAAACTTTAGACAGTGGTTTTAGTCTTTGCTTAACTTTCTTCGATACCAGTGTCTGTTGCGCAACCTCAGTATCATGCACTATACAGAATGGCTAAAAATCGTGGATCAAACGCAACTAGGGGTTTGATGGGGTCATCAGCTGCAAAAAAAGTTATTACGGGAGGTCCTTAAGGTCAACCCCTGCAGAGTTATAATTAATCTGCCAAGTTTATTTTTAAATAGGCCTAACCAAGTTTTATGGTTGGGTTAACTTTGTCCTTGCTACGAATGATCGTCCTCGAAAGATATCAAAGCCACGCAAACCCCTATTAAATGCGGGTTTTTAAATTTAATACAGGGTCACTTTTCGGCAGAGTGTTTTTTTTTCACAGCGGGGTCTGAAGTAAATAAAAAGTTATGCCTTGAGAAAAGAAAAATCGTAAAACTTAATATTATCTTCAACACACCCAATAAACAACCATAAATATCATGTCTAACGGAAGGACTCGTCAGTACCAATCTAGTGAAAATTATAAAAAATATACAGGATGTAGATTTTTTCGAATTTTAATAAGAATAAGTAAAAAAAGACAATTTTCTCATAAAAACAAAATAAATTATAACTCTGCAGGGGTTGATCTTAAAGACCTCCCGTAGATTTTTTTTTTTGTAGCTGATGGCCCCATCTAACCAATAGTTGCGTTTGATTCACGACTTTTTGGCCACCCTGTATAGGCAGTCTGTCTGTCTACCCTTCTGAAAAACTTCTTCTTCTTTGGATAGTGTCGCCTGTATTCTGCGAAGGTTAGGAATAGAATATCTAAATCCTCAACTTTGCCCTTATCTCACGAGCCACGCGTATTATAAGCGTTATTATAGTGACGGAAGACATATTTGGGAAAAACCTGCTGCGATTTCTCCAAAGGGTACAAATAATTATTGAAAGAGGCCTGGAGATAGACTTTTGGCATGGTTAATTTAATTTATTGATGTATCTATTACTACTTGTTATTGTTTTATTATGTGCAAATTTACTGCTAGGTATATGTATGTATGTAAAAACATACATACATAAACCCACGCCTTTTCCCCTTGGGGGTAGGCAGAAACTACAGAACGCCACCTGCTACGATCCTTACATACCTACTTCTTTTGCTTCACACACATTCATACATCTAGTCATACAACACGCCGGTTACGGGTACTGCGCACTTGGCCTTTCTGAAGAATATCACCATCATCAAGGTTATTTTAGTTTTATGTAATTTTGTGTGCTTGTTGCGACTGCAACAAGTCACAGTTGCAGTTGTAGCAGCATATTGAATCAATCTGTAAAGATATTATAATTGGTGACTATACAAAAAAAAAAAAAAATCGACATAGACACAACAATAATCACAAAGTAACAGAGAAGAATAGTAAAAAAATTATAAAAGTTAAAGTTATTCTGTCACATTACAGTCAACTATCTAGCTATCACGGTTCATGAGATACAGGTTGGTGACAGACAGACGGACAGTGAAGTCTTAGTAATAGGGTCTCGTTTTTACCCTTTGGGTACGGAACCCTCTTAAGAAGCAAATCCCAACATAGTTGGAAAAGGCTAGGCAGAATTAACAATCGGCCCATATTACTGTCTGATTAGGTTCATGATCCATATTATTATTGGGTACGGAACCCTAAAAAAAGTACAAACAAGGTTAAAGAATTAGGAAAAGTTATTGCTATAATGTTACATCCAATTTTCCGAAGTTCCAGAGCAAAAATCTAGACTCAAGTCTGGTACTGAGCAATTTAAAATGGAACACCTGATATTTTACTCAACCCTGTAATCGTTCCCAGGACATCAGGCACGGTAGGTATTAGCGCCTTATTTTGTTCTTCACCCAATTATTTGCGTTTATTAGCTACTTTTCCCAATGGGTGGTAAAGGAACCCTCCGCTGGTTTCTATCTGACTGTCTGTCAATCTGCCTCTTGTGTAGGAGACCAAAACGTTAAATTTCCGTGTCGATATAAAAACAACTCTCAGCCGAAACGTAATCTATTTATGATTGCACCTCTATAATTACGAAAATCTGTGCAATTTTTGAATTACGTCGTAATGTCGGCCTTCATACGAAATGAGTAAATTATTGTTATTTCAGTAATCGACAGTAGTTTGAAACAATTTGTATTTATTATTGTCATTATCATCTTATTTATTAAATTGTCACGAACTCGCATTACCATCATCATCTGCCGTCACTGTTAGACATAGGCCTCTCCAATTGCACGCCATTTGTCTCGATTTTCGGCAGTTTTCATCCAGCTGCTACCAGCCACGATGCGAAGATTGTCGCTCCACCTATCCTGAGGGCGTCCCAACCTACGTTTATCCATTCGTGGTCTCAACTCGAGACCGCATCTACCCCAACGGTCATCGCTTCTACGGCTAATATGGCCGGCCTATTGCCACTTCAGCTTGCTTATTCTCCAAGCTATGTCGACAACTTTGGTTCTCTGCTAGATCACCTCGTTCCGGCTTCGATCCCTCAGAGAAACGCCAATCATAGCCCTTTTCTTGCATACCCATGAGAAAACTGGTGCTACAATCAATTTGTCCAGCTATATTGGGGTGAATACCTGTATTTTACGTGGAGCGATTACCTATCTGACCCGTTACAGGGTAAAAGATAACCCTGGTGCTACGAATCCTTCTGAAATCACGCCTCCTAAATTCTTTACTGCTTCTAGTGAGGCACTTTGTTGGCTATGTACGGGTAGGAATACAAACGGCCCAATAAATATGCCAATAACAATTAGGCAGGTCAACAGTTGGAGAATGTGTAATAGTACATCGTAAAAATGGTTTGGTAGTACAAAGACAACCACACTATTTTCACAATCTACCTTTTCACATTCTCCAACTGTTGATTTTATTGTCAAAATAACTTCAAACGATTTTTGTTTAGGATTTTTGTCTATCTTGTGCTTATCATTAAGGTCACGTCTTGTTTGATTAGGTATGTACGAACTTATGTAGTGCATGGATCAACACCTTATACACTTGCATTCTCTGGTTGAGGAGTTCTCTTCAACCAGAGAATGCAAGTGCAAGGCATCTTCTCAAACAGCCCATTCCCTTCAGAGGGACTGTGCCTAACAGGCTAGTACTTCATCCTTTCAGCCGAAAGACGTTCACTGCTGGACATAGCTCGGTAGCCTCTTTTAATACTCTCCAAACACAATTAGTTGTTTCAAAGCCTCCTTTCCTCGTCAAAACATCAACAATTCCTCGAATCACTTAACCTGAATCATCGTAAAATTTCAAGTGTTCTATGTTTACTTAAACTCTCAATGTGTGTGAGTATTTTACCTATTTCATTGAGATAGTGGCTCATTGGTCTGATTGCGATAACCTTTCATTCGAATGTGATAATGATACAAGTGTCTTCGCGATTCTCATCTAACAATAGAATAAACAATAACTTTGTTCTTGTGACGGACATAAATATTTAAATGTTTTTACGTCGATAGACCACTTCTTCTTCTTCGTCGTATCGATGATTCCTCAATTATATATGTTTTGACCAGAATTCAGCCACGGCAATAGCGTTTTCATTTGCCTCATAAAGGTCTTTCATGGTGCAGGTGTTGTTGCACAGATTGCACGATAGGAGGTGAGGCATAGCTCCATGTTTGGGGCATAGCTCCGCAATCGCACTGCGGGTCATTGGAGTACCCCCATCGATAGACCACTGATATCGTACCTATAAAAAGTCAAGTAAATTATTTAAATAGGTATTTGCATTATATATCATCCTCAAACACATGCGCTTTGAAGGACTTGATGAACGCTACTGATGCCGCTATAAACGTGGCCAAGTACAAGGCCCAAAATACCTAATGGTTAAATGAAACACCATCAACTCAAAAAGAACAGGAAGAAGAAACGTTGCATTATGAATCAACATAATATTGATAATGTTGGTTAAAACCTAGCTTCACAAGTTAAAAAGTCGACTTTGGGAACCCGTCATCATCCACAGCTTGACTTCGCCCATTGCTGCAAGCATCTCTCTTTTTAACCGACTTCAAAAAGGAGGAGGTTCTCAATTCGACTGTATTTTTATATAAGTGTGTTCCCTCAGAACTTTTCACTAAGTGAACCGATTTTGATATTGTCAAAAAACAAAAGTACTCGCTACCGGACCACCAACATTCCATCTACCAGTTCTAGGACGCCTCTCTCTCAGTGCAGTAATTCACTGTCCTCAACGCGCCTTGCCATGTGTCCGTTACATAAATTCCCATATTTTTTTAGGTTCCTCAGCAGTTTTGTAGAAAATAAATATGTAAACAATAATTCTGTGATGTGCTGTTCACTATTTATCCAATCATTGAATTGTATCAAAAATATTTTTGACTTAAGTAGGTCAGTGATGAATCCCAGTTTTACAAATTATTGATACGTTAATCAATCTTATCAACACAATCTATAGATCGGTAGCCGATTGATCTCTCTGATAGTTGCTGAAATGCCGACATAAAGCTTTCTAGATAAAAATGCATGTTTTTATTATACTACTGTAATCTGACAGGAGGATTAGCTTTGATATCCCCGCCTGCTTGTAGGTCAAAACGTTGAAGTTTTGTTTTGCTGAACATGGCAGTCACAAATACCTAGTTGAATATTTCTCATAGGAGTCTCTCCATGTTTCTCAGTGAAAACACATAACGCTGAACACATTCACCGAAGGGATCGGCATATAGAATAGAATATATTTTATTAGACAGCAAAAAAGTTACACATCTCTTTACAATATAAAAAAGGTTAATTTAAAATATGAAAAAATAACCGGCCAAGTGCGAGTCGGAATCGCGCACCAAGGGTTCCGTACCATTATCGCAAAAAAACGGCAAGAAAATCACGTTTCTTGTTTGGGAGGCCCAATTATATACAAAATTTATTTTATTCTGTTTATCATGTTCACTTTTTTTGACCCCCGACGGAAAAAGAGCGTTGTTATAAGTTTGACGTGTGTTGCTGTGTATCTGTGTGTCTGTCTGTGGCATCATAGCTCCTAAACGGATGAACCGGTTTTGATTTCGTTTTGTTTGTTTGAAAGGTGATTTTGTCGAGAGTGTTCTTAGCTATGTTTGAATAAAATCGGTTCTACGGTTCAAAAGTTATTGGCGTTTTACTGTTTGAATCGGGATGTTTTCGCAAAATATCGTGTCATAATTACGTGTTCAATAGATTGCCGATCGATGCGTATCTACTATGTACTAGATAAATTATGTAGCATGAAATAAAAATGTGTAGAGGGATTTCTAAATTTTGAAATATTACCTGTAATTTCTATCTTTTTAGTAAGGTAGGTATCATTTTATTTTGGGGTAAAAAACTACATGCATACATGAGCGTAGGTATACCTACGCTCATGTACGTCTGGAGTGTAGTGGTTAAATTTCGTCAGCCCTATGTAATCCCCTATACGCGGATAATATTCAGACTCCGGGCTGCTACATGGACAAAACCTTAGTGGCATTTCACAACAAAATTTTTTTGACTGAGAGGGGGCTTGTGTCCCAGCAATGGAAACATTAAAAGGCTGATGATGAAGATTTTTTTGACGCTGGCATCGTACCTGCAGCCGTATTGCGTAAGTGAATACGGCAACGCCAAGAGTTTGACCGCTATCCAATCGACCAATCACATGTGAGATGAATGACGCGATGTGGATTTCCGTCTGTGTGATTGGTCGATTTGGTCGATTGGATAGCGGTCAAACTCATTGCGTTGCCGTATTAAATTACGCAATACGGCTGCTGGGATCCCAAGCCCTATAAATTCGTAATTGAGTTTCGTTCAACCGCTAATCATTGAATATCCTTTACAATTTTATTACAGCACAAACGCACCAACATACAACGTAATATGTAAAGTACATGCACTAATGAATAGGGCCCATTGTTAGCACAAGGCCTAATTAGCATGTTCATTTAAGATCATCCGTGATACAGATCTAATGCACGTGGAAACAGGGTTACCGGCTGTTGAGTGAAGTTCTTAGTGTGCCGTGACGTCATAGGCATGTACTTATTTATATATTATGATTTAGTAGAGGATATATGTGCATTCATTTTGCACTGATTGTTGAATGGTTACTGAAGACAATCAATGAAGTGACTTTGAATGGATAGTGCGACAAGGCGGTCGCTGGTTGTAGTTTGTATATAGGTAATACTGAAATCAATTAGGTATGAATTTCATACAAAGAATCAAATCATTTTTAGGGTTCCGTGCCCAAAGGGTAAAAATGGGACCCTATTACTAAGTCTCCGTGGTCCGTCTATCACCAAGATCACCAGACTGTATCTCATGAACCGTGATAGCTAGACAGTTAAAATTTTGATGTATTTCTGTTGCCGCTATAACAACAAGTACTAAAAACACAATAAAATAAATATTTAAGTGGGGCTGCCATACAACAAACGTGTTTTTATTTAGTTTTTTGCGATGCGCACTTGGCCAGTTTTTCAATTATTCGTTTTTTCTCGTACTGGAACGCCTTGCATGCAGCTCACCAATGGTGCACAAACTTATAATAAGCTAACTTTAAGTCCAGGTTTCCTCATGATGTTTTCCTTCACCGTTGCCAGCGATGTCCAAGATAAACTTAAAATATATGAAATCACACTTGTAGGTAGGCAGAAGTTTGGGTAATAGGAAATCGTCGGTGCTCCGTAGACCAATTGAAATTTGACCAATTGGTCTATGGGGAAAATTACATGTTTCCATCGTCCAATTACCAACTGGGCTATGGAGAACACTTAACGTAAAATCCACATTTTCCCAGTTGAGTAAGTTTTGTATTGAAATTTTCAATCTCGTAAAATTATTGGATCGACAAATCAATCACTAAAGCAAAAGAATTCGATAATGATAAAGCATCAGATTTGTAAGTTATTTTTACATTAGAGGATTTTTTAAAATAAAGTCAGATTTTTTTAACTGAAGAATAAATAAAGCCGTTGAACATAATTATTATCTTTACAGTAACATGTCAAACCGCCATATTTATTCTTCAAATAAAAGTTAACTGACTATTAAAAATTCAGCCCTCAGAAACCATCCAAAAGAGCAAAAAAAAATACGAAGGTACTGTCAGGTGTGGGGTTCGAACCCACGCTCCCTCTCGGGAACCAGAGCTTAAATCTGGCGCCTTAGACCACTCGGCCAACCTGACATATTTTGTAAATCGCAAATTGCGGAGCTCTCTCAGGTAGTCTCAGTTTCATGGAGTTACTTTTTATTTTACTTCAGATAGTACTCGTATCGTATTGTATCATGTAAGAGCTTTAGTGCAGATTTTAAACACTTGGATGACTTTTATCCGAGATATAAAAACGGCGGACTGACAAATTTTGTTCTTAAAATGTATGTGACTATTGAAACATGTCTTAATGGTATGTTTCTAATTTATTGTGGCACATTTGCAATTTATTTTTTTGTTTATTCGTGTGTTGAAAAACGTCGTTTCATAAACGGAACCAACTGTCGCAACACCTGAATCAGGTGTTTTCTATTGATTCGCTAATTATGACAGATGAGGCGACTGATAAGCAAATGTTATTATTTTTTAAATATATTTACCAGATTTAATTCTGAATTTACTAATCAGTTGATATGCAGCTCAGAGATTTTGTAAATAAGAACCAAAGTGTATCGCTGATATTGTTAAAGAGTATGTTATCTATTTAATTCTGCCCACGTTTCTGAACTTGTTTTATAATTATCTTTCTGAATCATTTGAACATACATAGGTTCCTCCTACAAAGAAGAACCGATTGTCTTCGCACTTCAGAACATGAAAACGTGTCATCTTATTGATATTATACTCAAGGGCCGACCTTTTCCATCAACTGACTGATCATTTATGCAAACATTGTAGCCGCAAATCCATTTAAAGATTGATTAGGTACTGATATAGGTACTTACCTGGAGGGCCTACTGATAAGATCGCTGCTTTGTTAGGAAACTAAGTGGCGTATAACTTAGGTATCTCCCTGTTCTGCTTCTTTGTTTTGCAAGTGGAAATTCTCATGGGTGTCTTCCACCCTGGAGCGGGTGGCGGTCTGTGAGACTAAAACTACTCGGTGTTTTGAAGCAAAATTCAGGATCCTAGTTGAGAAATTAAATGATGAAGAACTTAACAGTTGTGCATTATCACTCGGGCCAAAGCGCTGATGTGCTTGCACAACTCTTCACTTTATATCCGTCCGTATACCGTTACTCATACATCCTCCGGCAAGAGTAATGAAGTTTAGTATAATTTCTTTATCATTTCTGTTCGGAACGAAAACGTTTCGTTCCTTATTTTGTAATTTTGTTGCAACATCAAAGACCTTATACGTAGTAAGAAGTATAAGGTCTTTGTGCAACATTGAGTCAACTCGCTGTCATCGATATTGACAGTTGTTGGTTGAGTTGACAGTTGACACTGGACTCGCAAAAATGGATTTGCCGGCGCGAGACGTGACATTTTGGTCTTGATCTGGTTTTTTGTGAAAATTTAATTTTATCCAGCCAATCTGTGTTCGAAATAACGTTCGCCATGCGCGGGTGGTATGGTGCTTCGCCCATGCAGTTGTATTTGTGTATATTTCGCGCGCAGCGAGTAATTCGTGTCGGGAACGTGCCTAGTAGTGTGGCGGGAATATCACCAGAACACGTCTGTTGTCCCATCCACCTTTATTGTATATATTTTACCCTATAACCCTCGACTTGACACGGGATTGAACGAAAACCAGGGGGCCACCATGAGGACAAGCGTAAGTGCATAGTTATACCACCGTACCATTTTCCACCTGTCAGACAGGAAGCAGTATCTCAAAGAACAGACCCATAGCTACCGCTTCTGTGTATCACAGTTTCGCGGGTATAGACCTGGTGGGATCCAAGAGTAGCAGCCCTGCTCATGGGTCCCAGAGTTGCCTCTTGGCTGTGATCCGCAGGCCTGTATTCAATCATTTCATTGCCGACCTACGTTCCTAAGCACTTAGCCTAGGATAGGCACAACGTGATAAATATAAAATTGTCTGTCCGTTCCACGATTATTTTTACTAATCCACTTGAAGAATCTCTGCTGAGATAACATAGAGACACCATACTCGTAATTATTCACTCTTAGCCACTTACATACCTTGTTCTACTGCCTGTCATTAAAAATAAAATTATTTTACCTCTCGTACCTACATATTCATATTTAGATCTTTATCTAAATAACCGCAAACGATCACAGTAAAACACGCTTAACTACGTACTTAAGAAACTGTCATGAAATAAAGAGGGGCAGAAACTCCACTATTTGACCAATATTTGGCAAAGCCATAAACCTATTATCTGGAGGTCAGATAGACAGTCACTGCATGTAAAAAAACGGTCAAATTCGAGCCGGAGTCACGCACCAAGGGTTCCGTATAAACAGCTGCATTCAACAAAATAATTTAGTAGTATTACTGACGTTTATAAACTATAAAAACAACGAACATTGCTCTAACGAAGGGACAAAATTAGTTTTGCCGTTGGAAAACTGTGATGTTGTCCTTATACATCGTTAAAGGTCGCGGCTTGTTTACTAAATGTAAATAAGTTACTAATCCTTCTTTTTTTATTGTAGCTACAAATTTTCTTTACATGTCTTAGAAGACATTGCTTCTTGTCAAATTTCTTGATTCTAGGTCAATGGGAAGCACCCTTTATTTATTTATTTATTTACACTTTATTGTACACCAAGAGAAAAAAATATTCAAAAAGACATCTTATATCTAAAACCAACATACAACAGGCGGCCTTATCGCGATTCGCGATCTCTTCCAGGCAACCAAGAATGGAAAGTGACAGCCTGGACACAATATGGGGTTGCACTTGGTGCAAAATTAAAAATTAAAATAAAAAGATATTAAGAAAGTAGGTAATAAATACAAAAAAAATAAATAATAATAATAGATACACAAATACATACATACAACTAATATACAGACAAGAAAACAATTCAGCTTATATAAGATTATGATCACAGTAACATGTAGTGCTCCTTCACAAGTCGCATAAAAACAGGCAGTGATTGCGCGAGCCTTATAATAACAGGCAATGCATTCCATAGACGAGTGGCCTGGACAGTAAAAGATTTGTCTAGGAAGATAGTGGAGTGCATTGGCATTTTCAGTTTCATATAGGTTTTCCTTTAGGTTTTGATTCCCATGCGATTCTTAAAACATGCGTCAAAAAGGATTTAGAAGTTTGATTTTTTCACTGTTCTAAGAGAATGCAGTAACCTAAGTATATTGTATTAACTTCAAACACACACACACTCACACGGGTCACACGGGACAGAGAGACAGACAACGAAGCGATCCTATAGGGGTTCCTTTTTTCCTTTTGAGGAACGGAACCCTAAAAATACTCATGCTTTATTCGGTAAGATTGGAAGCCGACCACAATATTGAAGGGTAAAAGTAAGCAGATTGATTGGGAAACCTTAAATGGAACAACTGTGCAGTACTTCCCCCCTGACGAAGCTTTATAGTTATGCCAAGTGATTTCTGTTTACTTTTTTAGAAAAAGCAGCTCAGTAGCGCGCAGACATCAAACACTGCCACTTTTCTCTTGTCTCAACGAAGGTTACCACTGTACCCTTTGCTAGGTTATTGGAAGGTTTATATGCAGTAGTCCACAAATAACATAACGAGACTTCTGAACCATACCACATCATATTAACTATGTACAATACTTATTCTGAAACAGTTTAGCATAAATGCTCGACCTATTGTTTTCGCCGTCGTTACCACAACCGCTGTCTCTAGGACAGCGTAATGGTCTGCAATCATCTTGATGACTTGCCTCCACTCTTATTGTGAACGATTTGTTTTATCGTTTTTTGGCATTGTGCATAGCTTAAGCGTAGTTAAGTGACCACATACGTGGCCATTGTTTTGATGATGTGTGGCCTCCAATTGTCCAAGCTGTTGGCAGGCACTTTTGGACCCTCAAGACAAGTGACGTCCACCAAAACCAGCTTAGTGCGAGCCGGACTTCGCAAATTTAGGGTTCCGTACTAAACCGCCAAATCAAGTTGATATTAAAAAGTAAAAGAGGGTATTTCAAAGAAAACATCTGATTTATCAATATATTGGTATTTGTTAGTAATATACGTATATATGTGATTTTAAATAAAAAAATTCAAGTTAGTTCAATCAGAAGTAAAAAAAATAAGGGCCGACTTTGGTGCCCTCTCATTCCTTTGTTTTTTAATATATTTAAAACAAATAACAGTATCTATCTACTCAACGAGTTCTAAACAATGATACCCCACTCGATAGGGTAGTACATTTTTTTTTCGCATAATCTCTATGGGAGCCCACCTTAAATATATTTTTCAACTATGCGTTTTGGGCCAACAAGATGCATATTCTGAGAAAATTTGAAGACCAACAACCGTTTAGCTGTAAAACCTGTGTGACAGACGACGGACAGACAGACACGTGAGTGACAGCAATAGGGCTCCGTTTGGACCCTTCAGGTACGGAACCCTAAAAGTCATCACGTGACATTTTGGCATTTTGACCATTGCCATCGCTGATAGAATAACACTTTGTCTTGAGCCTATGGAGCTTCTACGACTGTGTTGAAGGCGCATGGCACAGCTGTATCAATAAGATAATATTGTATTAATGTGAAAATGTTTTTCTCCTTTTTTTAGAAAAAAAGGGGCCGCGCAAAACTGATTGTATATCTAAAACATTAGAAATTATTTTAATTCAAACTTTTCTTCCGTGCGCGTTGCAACAACGTTTGAAAGCTATATTTATGGACCTTAGTCAACGTTCCATGTTTAAACTGACGTTATTTAGGTCATCCTCATTTTATCCGTTACTCTTATTAAATTATATTTTAGCAAACTAAATGATACTTAATTATTTAGTTTGCCAAAATATAATTTAATAATCGGATTTTCCTTTATTAGGTTTTCCTACATGACCTATCTTCACGCATATTCCCTTTAGGATTGGGCAGACGTGTATAGCACAACTATATTTCATCAGCGAGCCAGCCAGCCATACCATCAACCTGACACGAATCTGCTTCATAAAGCTTCATTGCTTCAGCGCTTTCCTGGTGGTCGCAACTGTTGATTTTAGCTTTCAGGAGTTGCAGTGTTCAGGAATAGTGTGGCTGCCAGTGTGTGTGAACCAGGGAATTGAACGCTGGATCCTACACTCACTAGCCGCAGTATCACGCAAGCCCTCATATCAGTTATAACATAATTATTATTACTGGTCATATTTCCGTATGTAATGCCCATATATTCCACTTCCTGGATGCTAAGAGGCAAATTTTGAGCCTGTACTCAAACCAACGTATAGTAATTAACATTATTAACTCAGTGTTTATCGGATTACGCCGTCATTTAGCGCCATTCGGCCGTGTCTCGCTGGCAACCAAACTTAGAGTAAGAAAACTACTCAGCCAAGTCACGCGGTGATCGTTAACCATAATAACAACTTTTAAAAATAAGTTCTAATTACATTTACAAGTGTTTCAAATAGAAGTTGGTTTGCTCATTAGTTCGGTGTTAATTCACCATCATTGATTCTGCATACCTCCAGTGATTGTTCGTTTTATGAAAGTGATAATTATTAGGAAAAAAAATCGTAGTGATACGTTGAATTAAAAAAAAGTTTTGGCGTTCGATTGGCTGTCGTAATAAAAACAATTGACAGGCGAATTTTATTGTGGCACAGAAGAAGAAAACAAAAACTTTTGAATTAAGAACACTTAAATTTAAAACAATTTTCTAGTGTCACTATACAAAGAAAATGACTAGCCAGTGTGGAGGCCATATGAAAGCGTTCTTGGAATGGTGTTTAGAAAACCTGGATTATCTTCTCTATGGGACGTTTGTTCTAATACTGCTGATACTATTTCTTTACTTTATGATTGCGTAGCTGGCCTGTTTGTTAAAGGTAAATATTCTTTAAACACAGACTTATCTGAAATCAAATAGCCTATTAATTCTGCTGTACATTTAAGTATACTTGCTCGCTGTAAATTCGGTTTTCCGCATAAAGTTTTAGGTATTAACGGTAGAGGTTGGCAAGGTCAAGTGCATGCGTCGTTACTAAGTTTGATGAATTTAATTAACAATGAAGTTTCAGCAGATTCTGAAAATAATTACAACATGATTAGGTTTTTACGTCTCCCTATTCTAAAACGTCCCTCACAGATTTTCCGTTATCTTCGTCTTTGTAAAGCGGATCCTCTTCGAGAGTTGATGCCTATCTGCCTAGGTTTGTCTTGTACAAAGCAGTCTTCTTATTTACGTGTTGATTCGACTCTTAATGTGGCAACCTAGATAGCTCTATCGTTGGCCTCGTTCAAGTCGTGGAAGGTGCAGGTGGCTTATCGTGTGAAGTGGTTCTACAGTGGTACCGTGTTTGGGAGGGGTGACGGATACCCCATTTCAGCAGGATATTTCTGCAGCGACCAACTTGGGCCCACAATCGGTTCAGAGATTTTCAGGTTGGCTACAGTTCGTGTCCAGGTGGCAGATCTGCCCGAGTGTGAAGTAGTAGGATGTATCTCTTGTCTGACGCGCTGTTCTCAGAAAAGTTTGTACAAAAGGTAGCCGTGCAAAGCATAAAAAGCAATGAAATAGTAAATATTATACAATGTGTCCGGACTTGTAGTAAAAACTTTAAGGCCGCTATATACACTTAATTTTATCGATAAAAATACCCCACATAAGGGGATCGAGACGTTTTTATTGCATATCTTAAAATTCTGCAAAAAAAATATGGCAAAAATGCGCAGGGATCATTTTGGATCAATAATAAAATAAAAAATGGTTTAGAGCTGTGTGCTCAAAGACTAACAAAAAACACCATAAAAGATATGATAAAACATATTTGTTAGTCTTTTCTAAAAATTTTGCAGAATTTTAGGAAATGGAATAAAACTTGTAAAATTTCTTTTAAAATTGGCTTTGTGGCTAAATACAAACATATCTTAAATTTTGTGTGTTACTTGTTTTTTTTTTTAGATTCTCTATTGTATAGAGAATCTATACTATGGCTTTACAAATAACATTAAATGTACGCTAATAATATGAGACTTAGGTCGAAATTAAGTTATGGGTGTAACTATGTTGATATAATAATAAGTAAGTCAGGTACTAAAATTGCTCTATCTTTGAGGATGTGATGATTACACGCTTATGTAGGATATTTTATCGATAAAATTAGGTGTATTTTACGGCCTTAAAGTTTTGTTGAAGACCCTTTGTACGTATTGGCCTTGTTTGTTCTGTCTCCTGCTTGATAAGGAGGGAAGTGGAAATTATGTTTTTCGTCCTACTCCTCCGTTATTCTTTTCTGATTAATTTCGTTGCGGGATCCAAGACAGTTAAATTCATTCTCCGCGACTTCTCTTTCTTCTAGCTTCATTGCCTCGGTGCTTTTCTGGTGGTCGCCACTGTTGATTCTGGCTTTCAAGAGTTCTAATGCTTTGGGAATAGTGCGGTGGAGCCTTAAAGTTTTATAACTACAAGACCGGACAGATTGTACAAACGATATCTTAGTTTTCCAGCTCTGTTGCTTTATGCACATGTTAGGTATGTTAACGTACTATCCTCCAAAACCCTCAGTAGTCCACAACAGGCTACCAGTGCTGTCATTGGCTTTAATATCTTTCTTTTTCATAAAGGCTGCATATTCGTCAAGTAAGCGATAGCTAACTATGCAGTTCGTCAAAACATACCAAGATCTTCTTCTTTTTCGAATAAGGATGTGGCCACCTCTGGTGTCAGAGTTAATAACCCACAGGTCTCTGATTTGGCTATTTCAGACTTACATTAACTAGTCCTGGTTTCTTCACGATGTTTTCCTTCACTGTTGCCTGTGATGTCCAAGATAAGAGTGTTCTACTAAATAGAGATTACCGATTGCCAGCTACAACATGACTTTACCTATCAGTCTCAAATCACCGAATAATAAACGGTTTCTTATACAATGTCAATGCCAAGCGATTTTATTGGTATTTTTAATTACTATGTTTCAAACAGCCGTAGCGAATCGTCGCCGTTGGTCGTAAGTAAGGGTTCAATCTGATTTTTCCTTAGCAAGGCAGATAAGGATAGAGGCAATGAGGATTTCGATGCAGCCTAACCAGATGGTCTCCAGAATCATTTTGACGGAAAGGCTTTTGTTTTGGGTTAGTGCCAAAGAAATCTAATCTTCCCTTAACGAAGTGGTAAAGTTTTGAACTTGCTTTGGTCGTTCTTGCATCCTGCATAAAAGTGCATAAACTGACACAGTACTTCTATTTACCCGACTGCATGACGCAAAGGACGGTAATATGTATGTACCTTTGAATGTATGTAAGTATGTATGTTTGTTTCTATGTGGTGTTCTAGAGACCAAACGCGTTGGCCGATTTTGAATCATCAAAATCGGCCAACGCGAAAGAATCACTTATGTCAATCGATTTGTCTTAACCTTGCGAGTGTCACTGACTACATTATAATTTAAAAATAATAAAAATGGAGGATTTTGGGTGTCATATTGTAGGGAGCCTAATTTACTTAAAATCACCACTTAAAATCTTTTATTTTGATACTTCAAAAAAAGGGTTAAAGAGGTCAGAAGTCAAAAATGTTCAACACTAATATGTTTAAAAGTAATCAAAAGAAAAAACTATAACCAAAAAGTTAAAAAAAATATCATTATCTTCCTGCCCTTGTCCTACGTTACTTGGGGTCAGCGTAACACGTCACGCCATCACTGACTCCCTTTTCTTCCATATCACTCCTCACACATTCCTTAAGGTTACACTAGTCCATCATTCTTCCATACAAGCGTAGTCTGGCGATTACTCCACTGCTTGACAATATACGTTCAAAATAAAAAATTATATCAATTTGTCTCATCATTATCTAGCCCTGTATGGAAACAAAATAGTAAAAAAATACAATATTTAAAAGTTATGAGCGTCTACAGTTCCATATTTCAAAACAAATTTGAACGCATCTTTGGGCGGAAATAAATACCATAAGAAGAAGGAAAATTGCAAAATGGCCTCCTTAAAGGGATAGATTAATAATTCAAACATGCAAATAATATTATTTTGAAAATATAAATTTAGTAGATTTTTCATGATAAAGATGAAAAAAGGTCTGTTTATAAAATTTCGCGCGCTCGTTTTCGTCATAAATCATCATCAATTTCGATTTGCAAAAGTGCTAATTCGTACACGAACTAGCTTCTTACTGCTCATCACAGCATCTATCTCTTTCACACGTGTTGTCGGATGAGATAGCATGCATTTTAACCTGGCGCACAAAATAATTCGTGCCGTCGACTAGGTTCCCCTAGGCACGAACTATTTTGTAACCTTAACGAAGCGAACTAAAAAAACGTAAACAATAAGAAAATCATGCTGTGCAGTGGAAGGATACATCTGGTTTTGGTCAGCCAGCTCGTGAATAATTATGTATCCTCCGACTGCAAAGCATAATTTTCTTCTTGTTTACCTCTTTTTAGTTCGCTTCTTAAGCAGACTGCAAAAAGAGGTACAGAATGTAAAGGTAAAAAAATGTTAATTCAAAAAATAAAAAAAACTCGACTGGGTTTTTTATTAATATTTTTCTGTACGGTTTGCAAAGAAAAGCCATTCAAGACGAAATGCTATTATATTCAAGCTTACTTCGTTTGCTCTCTATTATAATTACTTTTCTCTTGTGACAGCACAAACAAAATACCTCCTTACACGAGTAATTCCCACTCAGCATGGTAGGAAAATAGGTACCATCAGCATCAAATATTACTCGAATCCGCGATATTTGAATTTGTAAATATCTTCGAAGATGAGAATACATTGAAATCTGACGATTCCTTATCTTCTAAATCTTTAAGAGTAACCTCAACCGTAACTCTTGAGACTTCACCCGATAAACCATAGATAAACCTTGATAATAAAAGATACAAAATCAAAATCTTAATCAATTTTCAGAACCTACCTGTAGTTTCAGTCCTAAGTTACTATCAGTCTTTGCGCATACGCATCTGAAAATTAGTGAAACCATTTTTTTAATAATCAAAGCAACAAAAAAGTAATTATGAAAGAATAATAAGGCACTGGCAGCCCACGTTTCTGACAAAAAAGTTTTTAATCATTAACCAAAATATATATTTTTTCGAACATGTGATGGTGGTGATCGGGTTTTGACGTCATATTAGGCATACAAAAAAGTTAGCAGTGCTAATCACACGATAATCTCATAGTAAACATGGTCGTGTGAGTAACCTTGTGCCAGTGTGTGCCGAGCCTTACTGTGCGCAGGAGTGGATCCTCGTGCGGTCAGAAGATTGATAAGTGTAAATATTTTTAGTATTAAAAGTGGTTTAGTGATTTTTAGTTTGATCAGTTTTAGTGTGTGGTGATTAATTAATTCTTTATTGGTTGGTAATTGGTAATATTTTTATTTTGTTTTATTGGCATATTTTTTTTTGTGAAAATTCAGTGGTTCTATTTGATTTTGCTCAGTTTATAAATTAAAACTGAATATTAAAATATCTGTATTTATTCATTCATGATGTTGCCGAAAAATCGTCATTGTTAGTATATTACTTAATACGTTTTACATAGTATTTGAATGTATTTTTTGTTTTTCACTGTATGTCAATGTACAGAATTAATCAATCATTAACTTGCTTAGTTTCAAAAACTAAAATGACTGATAAAATCATGCACTTTAATTTATGAAAAAAAAAATATGGCGTAATCACAATCAGCTTGCTTTCGTATTAAACTTAGTAGTAAATAATATAAAAGCAATATTAAAAAAACAATAACTGCAAAATATCAGTTCATCCAGGATCGCCAAATCATTCATAATTAAATTGATCGGTAAAATAATCTCAAATCCAGGTTTACGACAGCACCTTTTACTTCCAACGTGTTACAATATTAAATTAAACAACATTCTTCTCACAAACGAATAATAAATCAACTTTGTTTGACACCGGCTCTAGACGTACAAGGGAGGCTCTAATCACTTTGCGTCACCAGCTTGTCAAATGTCTACATTAGACACCAAGTCACATAGTCTGCTTACACTACCAAGAAATCATATACGTCATAGTTAAACAATTTAAAATTCACTCTGTTTTGTCTGTGTGTAATTTTCATATTCTCGGGATGATAACAACTCTTTCTTTTTAACCGACTTTCTAAAAAAGAGGAGGTTATCAATTCGACTGTATATTTTTTTTTTTATGTTTGTTACCTCAGAACTTTTTACTGGGTGACCCGATTTCGATGATTCTTTTTTTATTTCAAAGCTGGTGCTTGTCATGTGGTCCCATTTTATTTTTAACAAGATATGATGAAGAACTTTGGAGATATACAACAGAACTCTTCAATAAAAAATGACGGCATATAACTCGGGATAGCTGCAATCGCATGTCTGTTTATTGTTTTTACCATTACATAACATAACATCACACAAGTACGCTCTAAAGCAGTACGCAGGTGTGAACAGTTAACCCTGGTATACTCCCATTCCACCGGTTTTGTTTAAGATTCATGTTATTGGGATAATCAATTCTGGCTTCACTTTGGGCATTATTGGGTACCTAACCTATAGAACTGGTCCATTATGTAACACAACTAAAAAGTGAAAAATAAAAATAACTTTTTACAAAAAATACAACCGACTTCAAAATAAAAACACTACAAAGTAAAAAATAAATTCAATTTCGGAAGTCGGTGTCAAAAAACGAAGAAACGAAAACAGGAACACCGACTTCCGAAATTGAATTTATTTTTTACTTTGTAGTGTTTTTATTTTGAAGTCGGTTGTATTTTTTGTAAAAAGTTATTTTTATTAATCGATCGGCTCGTTTGACCCACTATCTCACATGATGGTAAGCGATGATGTGATAATCGTTGAAGCAAGCTTGCCTAGAAGTAACTTATTAAATCTAGACTTGAAGACCCCAGGTAATAACTATCAGGAAATACAGACTGGCAGGGAATTCCATTCTTTGGCCTTATACCCAATTAATTTATCTACCTACTAAGTCTGCATCAACAGTCTCAGTCTCACTCCTTGCTCTTATCCCAATGTTTTGGTGTCAGTTGTCCAAATTTAATTGAGATTAAAGCCAGTGGCGTCCGATATATTGGACGGCGGACTGTTTCAAAATTTGTTGGGGGCTCTTTTTACCGCAATGCAGAAAAGATAAAAAACGGTACTGTTTCTTACAAAATAAATATAATAGGAGACTGAATTCTTTACTTGAATAAGAGGATGAAGCACGAGTGTAACGAGCTTAAAATTGGAAAAATACTGACTGGGATCGGCGAAGTTTCCGTAATTAAGTTTACTAAATTTACTCAATTGGAGCAAAAGGATGCTATGAAGACATAGGATAGAATTGAAGATTATGCTGTCGTTATAAAAAATGAAAATTACTTAATAAAAAAAATCTTATAAAAATTCATGACTGTGGATAACATTTGCCGAACTTTTCTGTAGCTCGGGGGCCCCGTATTATTGAGACGGCTGACACAGCGGTATGCAGTAGGTTCTACGCCTTCTTCTTTCATATCTTAGACATCTCTAACAGTCGGCCTCTCAAAGTTAACCTCTTTCCTACTTCTAGCCTCATCATCATCATCATCGTTCAAACGTCCATTTTCTTTTCTTTCCTCTGCCTCTTTTACTATCACATTTACAAGAACGTGTGCCATAAATCCTCTAAAATCTAAATCCGTTTGGTTTTTTATCCATGAAATGCAGTAAATAGTCCATTTAGCATAGTTGTGTCACATACATTGAATTCAGTCCTTGTCGTGTTGATAAATCAATAACTTTAAAAAATATTTTAGGTACGATATATTTGTTTGTATTGAGCACTAGCAGAAGGCAAGTAAACTGGACATTATAAACTTTTGTGTTGACTATAGTCTATCTATTAATTTAATCATGACTCAGATATGTTTTCTTTCTCGGGTTGTTACATCTCTTCATCATTCATCTTTGCACCCTTCTTGAGGTCATCAATCTCAGGTAGATTGATGACCTCAAGAAGGCCCATCCTGTAGCAAAGTAATGGTCATGTCATGGACCAAGTGAATAATCATGGCACTATATATAATGCCCGGGCATTATGAATCTAGTCAAGTCAAATCGGCCAATGTAATGAATACAGATTTAAACTGCTATATTTATCACATTGTCTGGTCATTATGAATATTGCTACGTAACGGTTGGGTAATTCGATCATTTTAGTCCAAGAACGAGCGAAGCGAGCTCGGGAGTTTCGGTACCCCAACGAGGCTATTTTAGACTCTGTAGACAGAAATAGGAGCCCCGCGCACGTGGACTTTGCTCCTTAAATAGTAATCGTACTTACCTATTCTACATTAAAACCAATGTCAACATTAAAATATTAAAAAAAAAACATGTCTTTTTAAAACTTAACATCGTCAGGAAATCGGCGTGTACTAGAACCAAAAATTCGAAGACATGTGACATACACCAACCCGAATTAAGCCGGCGTGGTGGATTAAGGCCCATTAACTCTCTCACAGAGAGGATGCCTGTGTCCCAGCATTGGGAAGATTATAAGGCTGATGATGGTGATATTTTTTATTACCCGATCCAATAAGCGATAGGCATTATTCAGAAAACCTTGTCAATTGACTTTTTTTCAATTGTTTTTATCATATTGCCTACTCATATTGGGCATTCTTAATTGCCTTTTTCTAATTGCCCGGGCATTATGAATAATGCCGTATTAATCTTGGTCCATAACAGTCACATTTATGAGAAATAATTATGAGGCAAAGAAAACACCAAATATATACCTACCTATTACGTACTATGACATAACAAAATGGTTAATGAACCCTTTTTTACGAACGAGTATTTTTTAATTATAATGTAACAAGTATTTTTGCGGTTGTTACAAAAAACTTTAGAAGATTGTATCTTTTTCTTACCTGATATGTAATAAAAAACAAACTCAAGACACTTGAACAATTTAAAGATGACTTGATAATACAAGCAAATGATTTCATCCTGTCTCATAAAAAAATGTAGCATTTACTCATTCTATGATTCAACATTCTGTGCATTTTCTGTTTACAGATCTCTACTATGAAATAGAATAATGGAAAAGGATCAAATCTCAAAAGACATAGAAAAAGGGCTCAATTCCCCTGAACTGAAAAGAAACGAAGACATTCCATATGTAGATGATTTCATCGAACTGAATCTAGTCAAACCCGACGAACCTATACGTCCTAAGCGAGCAAAAGATGAAAAGGAAGATGGAGAACCACCTGTGGCAGAAACTGATAGAAAACTGCATGCCTCGGACTTGGGAGAGGTCCATTCTTCGCCAAATAATGATACGATAATAGTTAACACTCCAGAAGGGACTCTATATATAACTTTAGAGCCTGATTCTGGGAAATCTTCGAAACCTACTAGTCCTATCACAGAGTCTACATACTTGGAAGTTACTCCAAGTACCTCGAAGAGTTTTGGAGCTGCGGAGTCTGATGAACTGATAAGGAAGGAGAGAGAGGCCATGGAGCAGAGGAGAATGAGCTTAAGGAGGAACTCGATATCGATGCCGACGCTGCAGAACTTGGAATTGGAAGTGCTGAAGCAACAGTATTTGAATAACCCAGACGGCGAGGTGAGTTTCATTATTATTTAAACAAACAATATTTTGCCGAGGCATCTAGAAGAAGGTAGTTAGCTTAACTACTGCAAACTTATGCATACGACATACGTAGGTAAGGCCTTGTTGTTGAAATATTCACGAGTTGCAAACACGCAAGTTATGTTTAACAAAAGCGCCTGATTTATTTTATTGATTTTCGTTTCACAATCCCTCGACTAAATCTTTCGGTAGTTTTATCAGTTAAGGCAGTCGGTAGCATATTTTAGCTGCAGTTTTAATCATACAGCCGAAAAATAGTTAGTTTCTGCCAAGTAGCATAAACTTCCTAAGTTGGCACGTTTTAAGTAATATAATTTTATATTCGCATGCTATATATACCTTAATATAACTTCTGTTTATTCTCAGTCGCTGCTTCTCAAAAGAAGGTCGTAATAAAACAACCTAGTTCGATTGTATTATCGGAACAAATAATAAAGGAGGCTTATGTCGCACTTAATCTACACGATGATCCCAATTGTTTGAACATCGGCAACCTTGCTCTGGTTAAAGAATAACCACGTTAATCTCTGGTCATATTTGTGTATCTTTATCGGCAACAGAACGGGTTTTCTGGTTTTACCTGAATCTACATATTTCTATATGGTTTATACCAATATTTGACAGCACCCATAATTATGTAAATCATCTTGTTTATAGCAGTCTCTATTTATTGGCTTTTGTTACGATCTATGCCGATCATGAGTTTTAGCGAAAGCATTAGCCTTGGGGTCCTAGATATTAGTCTAATGGTTGGTTCTTTTATGTCTGAGGTGCTATATTTTTTTACTACTAGCTGGTCTCCGCGGCTTCATTCCTGTGGCACACCCCACGACCCGTTTTCGGGATATTTAAATAGCCTATGTCACTCACTCATAATAATGTAGTTTTCCATAAGAGAAATATTATTTTTAAATCGGTTCTGTAGTTTTTGAGCTTATCCATTACAAACAATCAACTCTTTCACATTCAAATTCATTTATTTATTGATTGTCACAGGTAAAAACTTGAAAACACAGTTCTTACAATCAGCATTTTTGTATCACTGAAACATACCCATGGGGTGTACAATATTTATATGTATGTCGATATTATTGGCTATGTTAAAAATATATTTTAGTAATACAATTACACTCCTAAATTGCTGGTGGTTGTTATCCATTGCATTGATTGTTTAGTCAACCTCATCTTACATTCATTAATATATATAATTGATACGGTCATGCAATTTACGTTAAATAATTCAAAAAAATAAAATACGTTTAACATGTCAAGTTTTAGTAAACCTCATACTACATTCATTATTAGTTTCAAATAAAACCTTCAAGATAAACCCATAGCATCACCGATAATCTAATATTAATCGGCAATAAAGGACAATAACAGTCCAAACCTTATTAATATTCTACGAGCAATACCAAAGCGACATTTCGAAGAGGAAACACCCATAACGAATATTTAAATAATTTTATAAATAAAATACATAACAACTAAGGACTTATGTAAGCAAAAAATTAAATATTTTAAGCTGATTCGAAACTTTTCGATAATGTTGGTATGTTTATATACCTGATTTTAGGAGAAAACATCGGTTTGGTAAAACCCTGCATAATATTTTTATAGTAGGAGCTGATATTAGCCTTGGATTGTGGTAAAATTAAGGCAGTAAGTGCAAAGACACCAAAGATGCGATATTGACAAATCTACACATCTTAAATAATAAGGGAATGATGTGAATAGAAGAGGAATTGATGAAAAGGGATTTAAAAATGCAAATGTTCTATGGCCATCATCATCATTCATAAATGAAAGGGAATGTTGAAAAAGGAAGAGATGAAAAGGCTTTAAAAATGAAAAGGTTACGTGGTCAACTACTGGAAAAGGATACAAACAGGAGACAATGTTGCAATTCACCAATATTCTGATCGTAGAGTGAAAAGTTATGTTTATCGGTAAAATACACGCAATGGAAAATTAGTAATTGATGTCTGATCAACAGATTTATCCAGATCATCTGATTTCCGTCTAACCCGGTAATGATAGCAGTCAAAACATGCGATAACTAATCCGATCATATGACAAAAAAATAACAATCCATTATTACGTGTTATTTATCTAAGTTGCTACCATTGGTGCAAATTTGATAAAACAAAGCAAAGAAAAATTCTTAGATAACATTACCGAAAATTATCTTATTATACTGTTTTCCGTACAAGTCATAGTGAAAAACGAGGTTATAAGACATTTAAATTAAGATATAAAACAGGTTCCACAAGTGATAAATTAGGTAATAGATGAGTGTCTAAAATTAAACAATCTTGAGTCATGTGTTTATGTTACAAATATTAGGAAAATTTCGTCGCCCTTGAATTAAAAATCTTATCAGTGAGTGAATGAACAAAGTGACAAAATGAGGGTAAGGAAGAAGCCAGATCTTCGCCTCGATATACCATCATATCCACATGACTATGTGGAAATGCCTCCTGAAACCAGGAAGAAAATAGAAGAAGTCATACGAAACAGTGTCAGTCCAAGCATTGCAGATTCAAATACTCCTTCTACCAGCAATATTGGTGGTCCTGATGATATTAGAGAAGGAACTAGGACTCCTGAAGTAAGGTTTGTTGGTCCTGAAGACGTGAAAGACGAGAAAGTTGAGGAAAAGAAAGAGGAGTCAAAAGGGGAAACTCCTTCAGCTGAAAGTCCTGTAGTTTACAGGAATGCAAATAGAGCAGAAGTTACAAAAGATGCAAAAGATGTCGATGAGGCTGAAAAAGGAACAAAGAAAGATGTTTTAAATGTGAGTTATTCTGATATAGACAATACTTTTGCAAAAATACATCTGTGGCTCTACTATGACGGTTTAGTGCCATCATGATTCCGTTGTAAAAGGGGCCACTGCTGTTCGTCTTATGGGCATAGGCATATAGCTTTGTCTCTTTCTCAACTGGACTGGAACACTGATGGTTTCAATCTTTACAATGAATAAATTATGAAAAATTATTAATTAATTAATAACAATAAGTAATTACGAATTTACGCCATCGTATCATAGGACCCCTGGCTAGTAGAGCCGATAAATTGTTTTCCTAGTATTGTGAAATGAAACTAGAGTGTAGGTACTTTGATCATCCCACGCAAATTAATATTTCAAGTACCGGCAATCGGATTATTATAGTTGATGTGTTCGAGAAACTGCCATGTAAGGTAATATTTACGAGTTTCTTTACATTCACTATTTATCTCAAAATCCTACATAATTATTTCAGTAACGGCCATCCAGTGTTTTTAAAATGAAGTCAAAGTATGTTATATCCTAGTCACCCCCGACTAACGAGTCGTAGGTCGTGGTTTCGCATTTAGATAGGTGCATAACTTTGTATAATTCATCACCACTGCTCTCAAAACGGTGAAGAAAAACATCGTGAGGAAACTGGCATAGAATTATGACCATTTTCTTCTCACAGAGACAAGGCCTGCGTCCCAAGAGTTGGAACAGTATAGGCTTTTTATGATATATCTTCAGTGAAATGACTGGCCGTCACTTAGATTTACTGTACCATTTGCCAGAGATAACAAAGATTGATACACCATCAGTACCTATTCTATGTCACCTTTCGTCTTTCCCACAATTTCTTCTCTCATCACACCTCACTCTAGGGGGGCTGAGGACCCAGACTCAGGACGATTACCATCATTTGATACGGACAATCTACTGTGACACTGAAAGCCAAGAAGCGGCTAATAAACTGCCACGTCCTGTCGGGACGATCAATTTAAACCCACAGTTAGTGTTGGTATCAGTTTACTTTCGTAGGATTTTTTTTAAGGGATTTTGTTCGAGGACTATGTGTTAAATTGTAAATTATATTTATTACTGTAAATCAGCTGCACTATTACAAACCTTATAACTAATGAAGTCGGTGTTTATTATCCGTCTACTCTGAGAAGAAACACTGAATATTTTAAAGTCCAGACGTTTTGTTGCTAAATTTGTGAAAAAAAGGTTTAGGTTCAGTTAAAAATAAACCCGAACACAGAAGAAAAATATCTGCACATCCAACCTCAGTGGAGGTTTACGTTTATGTAAGAGGTTGTCTATTTTTTTTAATTCTCTATAGGCTTGCGATTGATCACTATCTCACCTGATGGTAAGGGATGATGTGGTCGACTCTTGACTTAAAGAACCTAGATTGTAGCTATCGGGAAACCCAGACTCCGGCAGGGAATTCCACTCCTTAGCTGTACGCAATACGCAAAATGAAGCGTCCCCAAAACGTTTTGTGCGTATGCGTCTTTTGTAACTTTTGAACTTCAAAAAGTCTGAGTAGCCTGTGTGAGTAGTAACTGCTTCTCAGTCTTGTTGTAAATTGAACACTTAAATGATTGTTAATCCTTATTTTTTTATGAAGTGTCCATAAATTCATTGTCTTGCAGAGTGTGTAATGATGAGTCATACAGATAAAAACTTATCGGCCAGCTAGGATAATTTTAAGAAGGCAAGGTTTTAAAAACTCTTGGTGTTATCCAAACCTATATACCAATGATGTGACGTCACTGAATCACGTGGTAACTCAGCTAACAAACTTTGTGTGAATTAATGTTATCTAAGATTACCGGCCTTAGATAATTTTGTGGATTCGCGATAAAACTGAAGATAATCTACATGATAGTTAAACTTGTTTTATGGTTGTTTAACAGCATGGGAATTGTTCAAATTGTAGAGACAAAAATGATAAAAAATGCGTTGGTTTTTCTTGGGTTATTTTAGGGTATCGTATAGAGCTTGCCCGAAATATCACTTCCTTGAAAAAAAATGCATACTGGCTTCTGTCTGCGCCTTTGCCCGCGTTAAAATATTTTATTATCCCATGGAAGCATTGCACCGGAAACTATCCTGTGTATCCTGTGGCCTAATCTTGGTTCTGGTATATCTAGTTTGTCAAGGCGTGAAAGCGTAACAAACCAACTCACATTCGCTTTTATAAATAGGTACCTCATAAGTTAGGATAACCACCTCACATCATCATCATCACATCATCAGCCTATTAATGTTCCCACTGCTGGGACACAGGCCTCCTCTCTATGAGAGGGAATGGGCCGTATCCACCACGCGGGCCCAGTGCGGGTTGGTGGATGTCACATTTCTTCGATTTTTTGGTTCTAGGAGATGCCGGTTTCCTCACGATGTTTTTCTTCACCGTTTTGAGAGCAGTGGTCAAGAAATAATTTACACAAAGTAAAGCGCCTGCCTGGGCTCGAACCCACGGCCTGCAACTTGTAAGTTGCGGCCGATACCACTGGGCCACCACTGCTCTACCCATCATCCATATGGATAACCACCTCAAGCTAGACAATTAAAAAAAAGTTTGTGATAAAATTCTGCTAAATCTCGTTTGGAATAAATATAATATAAGCGTAAACAATGATCCCATAAGATTAATTGAGCTGATCCAAATTTAACTTTCTGAATCTACAGAAAAAATGTGGTGAAAAACTCTCTATCAAATTTTCGCCAATATTATTTCACGAAAAAACTGGCGTCTCAACATGAACGTCCCGCGGCCTATTTGCCTACATTCAAATCGTCAGGATTTGTCCGTGATCTTAGACACAGATTCGTCTCATACCCCCACCTATACAGACCATATTGCATCACAACATTAGTTTAAAAACAAAACTTGTAAAAACCATTATTTCCTTGTTTATTTCTGATAAAGTGCCTTCGTAATTATTTTTGTGATCCATCAATACGCTTTGTGTAACAGTGTAACTATTTTCCATTCAATATATTCATTTATATGTAAAACAATTAACGTAGTGTTATTTTGAAACTCTGTAATCTCTCAGTGAAAATTGCTTTTCTAAAACTACATTTATCTTATGACCATAACTAGTGTCTTTTTCAAGATTGGTTAGCAACAGTGTTAAAAATATAATCCAAGTCTTGTTAATGGTCAAGTTTTTAAAAACTCACAAGTCTACCTTGTTACCTGTCAGTTTTTCGAACTAAGTTAAATCCATATCATCACTATACCACTCAAATCATCACATAACTCCAAAAATGAACAACGAATCGAAGTTCAGTGCTTTCGCGCACAAGTTCAAATACCGATCACCGTTGTGGATCGAGTCGGACTCTGACGTCAGCAAATCCAGTGATTCCCGTGACTCTCGTGATGATCATCACAACCGCGGCTTGTGTAACAGTGATGAGTGTGATGATAGCATCGAATGTCAGAGCAGTGATAGTTCCGGGAGTATCAACAACTTTCTGGATTCTAAGGTTAGGTTTTGTGATATGATAAACCCCTTATTTATGTCGTTTTTCATCATCAGCATCAATTTCATGCACAGTGGATACGATTGGAGAAATTTACATTATTATCATATTTGCTAGATGCTGTAGGACATCGACGCTTATTGTTGTGTCTACTGTCCAGCTAGTAATAGTATAAAAAACTTCTTAACAAAAAAAATAAACCGACTTCCAAAACAAAACACTACAAAGCAAAAAAATAACTTACTTTTCGGAAGTCGGTGTCTTTGGAGCCTTTTTTTTTCGTTATTGACACCGTCTTCCGAGAAGAAAATTATTTTTCGTAGTGTTTTGTTTTGGAAGTCGGTTTTTTTTTATAAAATTTTGAATTTTTCTGTTTTTTGTTTTGGTAGGTACATACTTTATATACCTAGAGGGCTTCTCATAACAATTCCTAACGAAGCCTTAACACGACTGGAATACATTGTTTTATTACGGAGTTCCAGTGCCTACCTTCCGGCTTCATCATCAGATTAGTTCGATGGTACCATTTTCATAAAAACCGTTTAATTAAATTTGCGTCATCACTGTCATTTAAATATTCGTTATATCTTATACCCAAAACATACTTATCATTGAGAAGTTCCAGAGATGGGCACATCTGTGATCTTCTTCCAGTTCCATTTCACCAAATTATAATTTCTGAATGTAAATGCTTACCATGTTAATGGGAACACCAAAATCGCTAAATACCGCGTATAACCTTTCAAACAAAAAATGAATTTTCGAAACTGGTTTATAATTGACGGAGTACCTAATCGGTGAACATACACATTAAAAAATATAACCTCATAGAAGCTCCTCCTTTTTGGTTAAAAACGGGACCAGACTGCCTCCTCTCTCTTCGTCTGTTAGAACTAGGGAACCAGGAACCAACTGAGATATCTGATCCTTGTGCTCCCATTTTCTTACGCCTTTAACAATTCACTGTACAAAGGTTCAAAGGCCCTTTGATTTCATTTTCATCAGTTTTTCTCTAATTCGAGTTCATCAGCTATTTACTCTCAAGCGTACGACAGCGATTTTCTGCATATTTCTGCAAGATAGTACTTCAACCTAATTAGAAAATGTTAATTACGGCTGTTGCTACTGAGAACCATACAAATGAATGTTATAATTAGTTCCTCACGTCTTTTCAGCACGATTCATTAGTGTCTATTAAAACAACAGAGAAAAGTTGTGTAAATCAGTTGTTTTCCCGTAAATGTTAAGCTGCACCTATGTTTAACGGTGTCATCGAAATGGTTTATTTATAATATTTAAATAAATTACTGCAGTTACGGCGGCGTATTCACAAAACACTGATTTAAACATTATTTTGCGTAGTGCCATCTTGTAGGAGTAGTTTACACTAATAGTTTGCTGTAGTTCTAACAAGTTCTCCTAGATGGCGCTGTGTTCAACGTGAATAGGAATTGTACTGAGTATGGTAACTAGATGTCGCTAGTAGCATATCTTAAGATGTTTTTTTCATTATTACCTCAATGGTTTTTATACCTTTTATTTATTTGCGATTGAATTTCTCTGTCTAGAAATTACTTCGTGTAATTATTTTGATGTAAAAATATGTATGATAAAGACTAAGGTAATAAGGCATCTACTCAACTACTATTACCAACCCATCTAAAATAACGCACCTAAATCTATTAATACCTGTGTCATAATTTTAGATATCAGTCTACTACCTACTGAAAGACATAGGGCTGCTGCTAAAAAGCTAATTTTATTATCAATATCCAATCATATGTTTTTGTCAATAGGTAGGTACGACTGCCGTGTATGAGGTGATGGGTTCGATTCCCAGTTCAGTTCAAATGTTATTTGGTTTTCTACAGTTTTTAGAAATAAAGCTGACGATTGTAGTTAGAATAGAATAGAATATTATTTATTTGCTCAGAATGTAGGTATTTACAATAAGGACCAAGATCCCAGAAGCCCCAGACATTACTCATAACTTTCTACACAATAACTGTGGGATTTAGTAGGTAGTGTTAATATGTACTTTGAACGTACGCAAACTTGCAAGATTGGGCCGACGGCCAATTTTCAGTTATCAGGTGCTGAAGGTACGTAAAAACCGTACTCACTTTTATTGAAGTATCCGAGCTGATTTTAAAGGTTCCGTAGCCAAATGGCAAAAAACGGAACCCTTACAGATTCGTCATGTCTGTCTATCTGTCTGTCCGTCCGTATGCCACAGCCACTTTTTTCCGAAACTATAAGAACTATGCTGTTGAAACTTGGTAAGTAGATGTATTCTGTGAACCGCATTAAGATTTTCATACACAAATAGAAAAAAAACAAGAAATTTTGGGAGTCATACTAATTAAACTGAAACTAAAAATATTTTTTGTCAGCAAACCCATACGTGTGGGGTATCTATGCATAGGTCTTCAAAAACGATATTGAGGTTTCTAATATTTTTTTTTCTAAACTGAATAGTTTGCGCGAGAGACACTTCCAAAGTGGTAAAATGTGTGTCCCCCCCCCTGTAACTTCTAAAATAAGAGAATGATAAAACTAAAAAAAAATGATGTACATTACCATGTAAACTTCCACCAAAAATTGGTTTGAACGAGATCTAGTAACTAGTTTTTTTTTAATACGTAATAAATCGTTCACCGCAATTTACCAAGTACGAAACCCTTCGTGCGCGAGTCCGACTCGCACTTGGCCGGTTTTTTATGGATGCTGTACAGAATAACTTTAGATATCAATACTGCCAGACATTTTTTTTTCCTATAGACTCGCGCTTGACCACTATTTCACCTGAAGTTAAGCGATGATGTGTTCGACGGTGAAACACGGCATTTTCCATTGGCGATTATTTCTACCAGACACATCAAAAGTTGTACCTGATAGCTGAAAATTGCCCTTCAGCCCAATGTAGCAAGTATTTGTTCGCTCAAAGTTTGTATAACTCTACTTATTCCCACAGTTTTTGTTTAGAAAGTTATGAGTCATGCCTGGGGCGTCTGGGATCTCCATCTAATAGGAAAAGGACATCATCGTCACTCATATCCTTGGTCTACCCAATTGGAGAAAATACATGGGTAGAGGCAATAACATCATTCTTAATAAATATGTATTTTATGAAGAGCTTTACTTGTAGTTTAATATTGAAGAAATGTGGCTGTTTGCCTTATGAAGAACCAAGGACAATAGAGCTCTCGGTATTTTGTCATAGAACAGAGAATATACTTTATTGTACACCTAAAAAAGAAATTTCGTCGTCGTTTTTTTATTATGTATGGTTGTGTCATGTGTCTACTTTGATATTGTTTTCAACTTCTAAGCGGTATCCCTAAATCAGACACGTCTCAGACACCTCTCTGGTGATTAATGTGGGTAAATTAATTACAATTGAACTAACTAATGGATGCCTGGCCACCATGCACATGCAGTTGTGCAGGATAAGTGATCATGCGAGGACCCAGGCGGAAGGTCGAGTTCGACTGCATTCCTCTTACTCAGGTTTGACCAATTTAACTTAGGGAATTGCCGAATAGATATATTTTTCGCGGGGGTAAATCCGTGGTGTTACTTAACTTCATCTTTTCACTGATGAATGAACTTACACGAGTTTTTCTTCTTCAATCTGATAGTTAAATTGTAGACTGATTCAGCTAAAATTGCCATTGATATAGGTCTACCAGAATCTCATGGAATTTTTTATTTTTTTTAATTGCGATTTTCATATGGCAATGTCAATTATCACCTGTCAAATCAAAGTACTTGATGTGTCAAACGCTGCTGAATTTTTTTGATATTATCTTGAAAATTTGTTATTTTTGTGAAAATGTCGAAAAACCCACTTCGATCTCAAGCGAGACATATTGTTTTCAATGTGTATCATAAAATAAGGGAAGAAGAAGGCGTAAATCAAACTCAATCTTTGATTTTAAAGTGCGTCGTAGAGTGGACCGGTAAGTTGGACTGACTTGTTTTGATACTTTTAGTTTATTTTATATTTTTCTTACTTAATTTTTATTTCTTTTCATTACTATTATATGGTAAATCGTAGGTCAGGGCACATCGAATGATGGCCGGAAGGAAATGGCAACAGTAATGTAACTTTTACTAATTCTTCGACAAGATATTGATTTTAACGGAGATTGAGAATCTTTGACGTAAGAAAAATATTAAGTAATAATCTGCGCCCTGCAGTGGGACGTGTATATAGACGGGAGTTTTTGGCGGGATTTTGTCGAGTGAAGTTCAGTGGCTGTTAATATTATTTGCAAATTGATTCCTAGTGGATATTGTGATATATTATTGGTGTAGTTTTGTGTCTCAACTGTCTACGCAACTGGACAATTTGTAAAATCATTGACAGAAGCGATCTCGGGATAGTGGAGCGGAGTATTTTATTGTAGTATTGACTGCCTCTGCAAAGCTTACTGGAAAGACTGACTCGATACAATTTGCTGCCAAATACTCCAAAAAAAATTAGAATCTATTACATCCGCATTCTAATGCATACTATAGAATAAATATAAGATCCAAAACTCTTTCCAAAGACGTGGCTAACAACCAGCCTAGGTCCTAGCAACCAGGCCATCAAACTTACCAAAAAAGTATATATAGACTGATGATGATGAATGACTATAAGTAACATGATACATTTTATTATTTTTTACAGACTTTATACATAAAGAGATTGGTTTTGAATATGTTAAATGCCAATGAAAAAGAACCATTTTGATGGAGAGAGATGACATAAAACTACAAAGATACAAGTTTTTGAAATGCCAGTGGAGTTCATGGAATCGTATTCTAGTTTTCTAGTTCTGAATGAGGTTTTAAGTTATTAGTATGATTTAAATGATATATAATAAATTAGTACATAAATTAATATTCAATTGATTTATTTTTCCTATGTTAAGAACCCGACGTATAACAACATTATTCATACACATATCTATAATACTCACAGTGGATCTTTGTGTCTCTGAATTGGTTGCAAGACCCCGCGCAGTAGCTATTTTTGTGTCAATGTTGAAGGTGAAGATAGCATTGTATAACTGTCTCTTTCACTCGCTTATGTATGTCACATAGTCCTATCTCACTTACTCTATGCAGTATACTCGATGACAAACTGTTTCTTACGCAATGGTTGGCAGGACCAAGTTCAAAGATACAAAGATTAGCTGTGACTACTATAATATAGGTACCTCATGTTCATTAATACTAAAGACATAAATAAAAATTAAACAGTATCAAGATCGTTTAATCCAATTTCCCCAGTATTGCACACAACAAATTTTTATTTCCACATTTGCCATGAGATTCTGGTAGACCTATAGTAACAGTGGGGGTTTACCCAAAATAGAAAAAGCTTCAAAGAGTTTAAGTGGTAAAAAAGTCTGCCTCTGAGGCCATAGACAAGTAACATTCTATTAACGGAAGCATCGCGATAACGATGGGAAAAATATATTAACATGTGACGTGTTTAATCCAAAAATTTTGGCATTTCGTCCATTGCTAATGGAATAACACTTTGCCTTGTCTAGAGCCTCTTGTCTTGATTGTCAAGCTAGAGCATCCAGTGGCGGCTTTAGGGGGTGGCGAGCAGGGCTATCGCCCAGGGCCTCGCTGTTGCCGGGTCCTCGCGCGACAACCAGAAAACTTACAATCGAAACTTTTTATTTTATCGTTACCAAGCAGTTTTTCGTAATCGTAACAACAATATAAAGTTGGTTAAGTATTTCGTAGAAGAAACTAATAATAATAAGTTCCAAGATTTGCATTTCTCGTCTATCATCACTTCATCACATACACTGCAAAAAGGATAAGGCCTGTGAAAATATAAGGCACCCACCCGGAGCCTCGCAGCGGTTAAGGCCGCCCCTGAGAGTATTTACTGTTTTTACCTATTCGTTAAAATGTTATTTTGACGAGTAATAGGATAGAACGAGCAGTGCAGATCAGGAGTAGTGGTGGCCCAGTAGTAACGGCCCCGACTTATGTGTCGGGTCGTGGGTTCAAACCCAGGCAGGTGCTTTATTTTGTGTAAATTATTTCATCACCACTGCTCTAAAAACGGTGAAGGAAAACATTGTGACAAAACCGGCATGTCCTAGAACCGAAAATTCGAAGACATATGACATCCACCAACCCGCACTTGGCCCGCGTGGGAATGGTCTGGTCTGGGCCTGTGTCCCACCAGTGGGAAAATTAAAAGGCTGATGGTGATGATAGAACGGTTGAAAGTGCTCGTCTGGTTTAAGCGGAAACAATGTGCAATTAACGTGTTGCCAACAGCGTCTGCTTTGATTGAGCGATTGAGTGGAGAGGTCCCACGTTATGGAGAGATGTCCTGTTACTTGTTAGTCATTAGGTAATAGGTTACTGACTGGCTGCTGGTCTGGCAAAGTTCAATATTCTCTGTTGAATTCCGTCGTTTTTACTCGCTGTTAGAAGAGGATATATTGGCTATAATAAGTATGACTAACTGGCCTTTCCCCGCGGTTTCGGTACCGTGGTGTAAACCACCGGAAATGTGTTTTTTCCGCGATCAAAAGCAGTATTTATGTTACTCAGTGATAGGGTTGTTTTTTATCAGTAAAAAAATCGTTGGCGTAGGTAGTTCCAGAGAACCCTACCTACATCTAAAATTAGAAACTTATTCATTTTAAATAAATTAAGCAGAAGAAAATATAAAAAAATAACTTTTTAGCAACGCGTGTTTTTCTCTCTAGCAAACTTTTAGCATATTGTGTATGTCCTCTCAGAAATAAGTGTTCTACTGATAGTACAGATAATATATGACTGATAGTAAGAAGTTCTTATCCTTTTTAGTTAATGAATAGGCTTATAAGAATCCTCTTAAGTTAATGTTTAATCAATGCTTCTTCTCGATATTTCTATTCATTACGTCTGTTGTGTTGACTTCCAGATTCCGGAGCATCACCAGAGCTCGGCGTCAGGGTTTAGCGATGGAGACAATACGGCGGATGATCACACCGAAGTGCTGTCAGATGATGACAGAGTCAAGTAAGTTGATACTTTTTACTATTTGGACTTCAAGCACAAAGGTACAAAGGCGGACTTTATGCCTAAGGCATTCTCTACCACTCACCAACCAAATGCGTTTGACAGATCTTCAGAATGTTTTAATCAGGAGGTTCTTTTTAATTCTGAAGATAGAATAATTTCAACCATATAGGCTTTACGCTGTTACCATAAATATTTAGAGCTATTACTATTTATTCAGAGCTGCCCAACATAAAGGTCGGACTAAAACTGAATAGTTTAGACAATTTTTAAATAAATCAAGACAAAAAAGAAATTAATTATATTCGGATTCCAATAAATACTTCGAAAGTGTTACTCTACAAACTACAACTTAATAATAACCTTCCGGACCGTAATTTTGAATTTGCAAAATGTTGAATTCCCATAATATTGAATTCTCAAAATATTAGATCCCAAATTGTTGAATTTGGAAAATGTTGAACTGTTAATCCCAAAATGGTGAATTTGCAAAATGTTGAGTTTGTATAATGTTGAATTCCAGAAATGAGTTGTTAGTTATGTCATCCTACTTACCTACATATCTGTATGGGTTTTCATTTTGACATGCCCGGAAATTATAGGTTTGACTGAAACTATTTTGTATTTAAGCCAAAATACTCGCAAACACCAGTCACTTACACGCCAACAGATTGCACAAATCTCCTCAAGAACATATTTCCCAAGTCCAATACCACCGTATCCTTCCTCCAAATGAGTCCACTTGAAATCTAGGTCCTCTTAGTGCGAGGGTTGCATCAAATCAGGAGTTAATAAGGAAGTGCGGACAATGACCGATGCATTGCGAAATGTCGGCGTTCGCGTTGTCGCCGTGCGTGTCGTCTTATTGTGTGCGCTGCAATGAGGGCAGAAGATATATGGGCAGGGAATAGGAGGAGAATTTTTTAAGGATTCTTTGTGTGTGGTCGATTTTTGTCGTTAAATATTACGTAAGTAACTTCTTTTATTTCGCCTGGCTATTCCAATTACCAACTTATTTAGGACCTTTCTAGTAATTCTACACCACATCGTACGGTTGTGGGTTATCTCTTCTGTTGTGTTTAGCGCAATAGGGATGTTTCTTGGGGGGAAAAATGGTAATTCTATTGAGTTCATCAGTGATATTATCAAATAATATTGGACACGTATTTTTGCTTTATCATATATATCAAAATTGATAAAGATAAAGCGCATCGAAGTTCAGGATTGGCGGCTTGTGACGTCACTGGTCAGTATAAAATGTAGCTTAGTAGTGTAACATCACACGATATTTCAAAGCACTGTATCGTCGTCATTTTTTGTTTACGTGGCACAAGAAAAATACGTTTTCAATAGTTTTAGGTAATCTAACTGACGTTATTATTCATGTCTTTCTCTGCCTTAATAATTGGGTTGTTGAATTTAAAAAAAAATACGATTTTTTTAATTTATTTCGAAACTTTACATAACTTAAATTATATTGTCGTTTCAAAAAACTTTTAAATATTTTTTTTCAATTTATTATAAGCAATTGAAAATCGATAAAATTTTGAATAGAACCACGTGACTACAAACGGGCCACAATTGGTCGCCATGTTGGTGACGTCATAACGTTCAAGGAAATCATGATACTATAGTGTGAACTACACGTAGATTGACTAAAAATATCCGAAAATTAGTGCAAAAATATTAATAAACAACAAATTTTATTTAGTCATGTGTGATAAAGGATTTATAAAGGCTAATGACGATAATATACCCACCTGATGGACGAATTGGAAGTTTTGAGCTTAAATAAAGTAGTCGTAATAAATAATACATGAGAGTGGACCGGTGTTAGATAATGTAGTTTACCAGGTACATTAGGAAACATAATTGTCATAATGTAATCGTTTTTACATATAGGTAGGTGATATCGGTGTAAAATAAAAAGTAAACAAACACGATTGGCGCGAAACTTTGACTTTGGTTAACAAAAAACTTCATTAGATACCACTAAATATGATACACATACACATAAAATTTTTGTTATTTCCCATTATTTACATATCCCTTAAGGCGGTACCCTGAGCAAAACGCTGCGCAAGCCGTTTTTTGTGCTGTTTTTAGGAGCTATCTACTCGTTATTTAAAAAGAAATATCAATTAATAAAAATACATTAAATTTTTACATAATATTGATTCTAAAATGGTAGATTTAGTTTTTTTTTAAATGTTGTATATATTTCACTAATCTACTTCCAAAAAAACATAAAAATGAGAAATAATTATTGATTTTATGCATCTCCTCGTAAAGTGTTTATTGATTATTTTTTGTACTAACACTAATGGATAGACAATTTAATAACGAACAGTTTTGTAGAATTATTTTTTTCATAAGACCAAAATTCGATTTTATAAAGATTTTATTCTAAAATCTGGGCGTATTCACTACTCTAATTCATGCGCCACCAGTGCCGCTAGACCAATAGGAACGCTCATATCTCATGCCGATTTTTTGGTCAGGGTACCGTCTTAATAGAGGAGCTCGTGGCTAAATAATAACAGCCGCACTGTTCGATCATCAAGGTTAAGCAACGCTTGACGAGGTCGGTCCGTGGATGGGTGACCATTTCAACATACCGTGTTTCCTCCGTGCCTTGGAAAGCACATTAAGCCGTTGATCCCGGCTGTCATTTGAAGATCTTTGACAGTCGTTACGGGTAGACAGAAACTTGAGATCTGACACCAGTCTTGCCAAGGGGTACCGTGTTACCCAGTTACTGGGTTAAAGGCTAGGCAGATTGACAATATCCCTTAATAATATTGAACACTAATGTCTTTATTATTTATTTACAAACACTAAAAAGTTTGTAGAACAGAAACATAAAAATATTAACTTGGTACTTAGATTTTCGTTACACTAATTCTTCAGTAAATATCTCTTAAATACGTGGGACACTCAGAAAGTTTTGCGAAACTAAAAAAAATTGTTCTATACGTACATATATTTTTATTAAATCTTTTCAAAGTACTTTCCACCAGCCTCTATACAAAGATTCATGCGCCTAAACCAGTTTTCAAAACACTTTTTCCAGTCCGCCGCAGACACCTCGTTTACAGCCTGCTCGAACGCAGCCAGCGCATCTTCCGGCGACGAAAATTGTATCCCTTTGAGCTGATTTTTTATTTTTGGGAATAAAAAGAAGTCACACGGTGCTAGATCAGGGCTGTAAGGAGGGTGACCCAGGATTTTGACTGGCGTGCTGTCCAGGAAGTCCCTCGTTTTGAGTGCGGTGTGCGCAGGTGCATTGTCGTGGTGGAGCAGTAGACCGCGGAGCCCTGTGTTTGGTCGCTTGTTGCTTATAACAGAGAAAACTTCTGGCAAACATTTGGTAGTATACCATTCGGCATTAATGCTTCTTTGATCCCGTAAGGGAATTGATACCAAGTGGCCAGTCAAATTAAAAAAGCTAGCGATCAAAATCTTACCCCCGCTTCTAGATCGCTTCACTTTGGTAGGCGTTGGCTCATTTTGAAACACCCAAACAGTCGACTGGCGCTTGGTTTCTGGGTCGTATTGATAAATCCAGGACTCATCACCTGTAACGATGTCGTAAACACGCCGAGACGAGCCTGCTTCAAATTTGTTAAGCATATCACGGCACCATTCCACCCGGGCCTGCTTCTGAGCATCGGTGAGGTTGTGCGGCACCCAGCGTGATACTATCCTCCTCACGCGAAGATGGCTGTGTAGAATCTCGTGAACGCTTCCCGATCCAATCTTCAATATGTGTTGAATCTCCTGATATGTAATTCGCCTATTGTCTTGGATTAAATTTTTCACTGCTAGCACGTTTTCTTCGGTAACAGCCGTCAAAGGGCGACCGCTTCTTTCGTCATCCCCCAAAGTTGGTCGACCGCGCTTGAATTCGTTATACCAACGATACACGGTTGCCTTGGAAGGGCCTTCATCCATGAATGCCATTTGAAGTCTATCGTACGATTCATCCGGTTTCAGGCGACACTTGAAATCGTATAAAATCATAGCTCTAAAATGTTCCCGGCGCAGATCCATATTTCAGTGAGACACAATACTTTGAATTAACTCGCAAAAAATGTGGAGGGAAATTTTGAAATTGGAACTTACTTATTTTTACTTATAAATAATCATATTTTCGAAAAACATTATAACTGGCCAGTCTCCCATATATAAAAACTTTTTTTCGCAATACTTTCTGAGGGGCCTGGTACGTCGATCGATTCTCACAATTCAAACAGAAATGTTAGTTTTACGCCTATATCTGTCATTTAAGTATAAAATAATGAATATATCACCATAAACAAAAAAGCATATTTTCAAGTTACGTAATTATACAACAATGTCAACTTTGCTCGAAAGTTCCCTTAAGGCGGTACCCCGAGCAAAACGCCGCGCAAGCCATTTTTTGTGCTGTTTTTAGGAGCTATCTACTCGTTATTTAAAAAGAAATATCAATTAGTAAAAATACATTAAATTTCTACATAATATTGATTCTAAAATGGTAGATTTAGTTTTTTTAAAATGTTGTATATATTTCACTAATCTACTTCCAAAAAAACATAAAAATGAGAAATAATTATTGATATTATGCATCTCCTCGTAAAGTGTTCATTGATTATTTTTTGTACTAACACTAATGGATAGACAATTTAATAACGAACATTTTTGTAGAATTATTTTTTTCAAAAGACCAAAATTCGATTTTATAAAGATTTTATTCTAAAATCTGGGCGTATTCACTACTCTAATTCATGCGCCACCAGTGCCGCTAGACCAATAGGAACGCTCATATCTCATGCCGATTTTTTGGTCAGGGTACCGTCAAAGAGTAAAGAGTAAAATTTACTATTAACAGTCTTTAATGATCAAAGTAAGAATTTAATACGAATCTAATACTAAATTAGAACAAGATAACAACAGAGTTAACACATTATAATTGGAATCTAGTTAGACATAGAACATTGCTTAAATTTAGTAGATTGCTAGGTACTAGGCTATTGCGCGAAACACATATAATTGGGATCTTTTTGTAGTATTCGTACATAATGGTACGAAGCAAGCACGATAACTTTTAAGGTTCGATATTTATGATCAATATATTCGATATTCATCAATATATTGACGATAATAACAAGATTGAATCGGTTAAAAGTCAAAACAATGTATCAGCTATGTGCTACAATGAGTAGAAATGAACGTTGTGACGTCACACGGGCTCGGATTTGTTCGGCAAACTATCGGGGTGTTTTCGGTACTGGATTCAAAAATATATTTTCAATTGGATTTTACTTTGTAATTACAGTGAAAAAAAAAAAACTAAAAATAGTTTTGTACGGAAACTTATATATTTTCATTTTTTACAAAAAAAAAATTGGTTCAACAAACCAATTATATACTTGTAAAGCACGATACTAAGGTATTTAAAGAGTCTACTCTTGTGTACCTTTAAATAGTTTAGTATTGTGCGTTGCAACAAGGGCAGAAGATGGATAAGAAAGGAATAGGCGGAGACTTTGTTGAAGGATTTTGGTGTGTGGTCGATTTGTTGAGGTTAAGTACTGCAACGATTGAGTTTACTTTGGGTCCAAACTCTTATGTTTGTACTGCCAGGGAATGCTTTTGGTTTTAAAAGTTTAATCATATTTAGAATAGCATTACAGTTCGCTAATAAGTTTTGCTTAGTATTTTCTCGCCAGTTATAGTCTTAAAAGCAACTGCTAGCTGAATATACCTAAGTAATATTGGTCTGTGTTACCTCTTTAATTTAATTAAATTATTCTCACTGAGTATCCCCTTGTAGCTTAGGACTTAGGGATATGTACTAAAGTGTTTAAAGCATCTATTCTCTTATAACTTTATTGAGCATTGCGGTTAGGGAATATGAGGATTCGTAACTTTATCTCGATCTCATGAAATCAGGATATAGAGTTGTATAACAATTTTGGTGTACAATTTATTCATTGTTGTAGAAATGTTTCAACAATTTGCTCAGTAGTCGTATTTAGTTTCTACACCTGCTGCTTCATTTTTAATCCCCGACGGAAAAAGAGGGGTGTTATATGTTTGACGTGTGTTGCTGTGCATCTGTGTGTCTGTCCGTGGCATCATAGATCCTAAACGGGTGAACCGATTTTGACATTTTTTTTTATAGATAGTGTTCTTAGCTATGTTTGATTACAATCGGTTCAGCCGATCAAAAGTTATGGGCGTTTTACTGTTTGAGTCGGGTTGTTTTCGTAAGATATCGTGTCATAATTACGTGTTCAATAGATTGCCGATCGAAGCGTATCTACTATGTACTAGATACATTATTTGGCATGAAATAAAAATGAGTCGGGGGTTTTTAAAATTTTAATATTTTACTTGTTATGGGTTATGCTGTATCGGCTTTGTAAAACCCACTTGCACAGCTTGGTAGTCTGCTTTTAGATTGTAGATCAACGACAAATTGAGGAAAAGTACCTGCTACATACAATGGCACTTGGTACAAATATGTTTGGAAGTGGTAGTTCCCCTACGAAACCCATTTCAAAGAGCCCTACCCTATTTAGTTGAAATTCTGCTCTTCTTATATACCTACTAGGTTACTAAATAATCGCAAATTAAAACGCACTTTGCAAGGTTAGGTGATTATGCATATTGCAAGGGATATTCATGCCAAAGCCTTTTCTAGAACTGGTTCGTTTTTAGCATAATCAGTTTGGTTTGAAAACATGGTTTTCCTCAATTCACTTACGCCTACGTTGTCTTGTAGTAGAGTGAATGACGTCAGGATCAGGCAGCCATTTCATGCTGGTATTGGGTTTTCACACACCATGTCACATGTTTTGCATTGTTGCTGACAAAAGGAAATAACTGCTGCCTGCCCCAGTTTTCTCTGGGTCCATAAAATTTATAAGCACCTGGAAAAATGTACCTTTCAAATGGTGAAAGTTTTTTTTTAAATAGGTGTAGAGGTTCAAGGTTCAGCTTGGAAAAGCTGATGGTAGTTGGTCAGGACGACGGAAAAAGACCGCGTGGTCGCTCACCTACCCGTTGGTCTGACCTAATCAAGACGCTCACTGGCCTGCCAATACCTAAAGCTATTAAGACCGCCGAGGACAGAAACGCCTGAAAGGACATAGTGCACCAAGTGATCAACAGTCCAATTTAGACACGACCTTCATCCCCTGGTCTGTCCACCCGACCGAATTGGAAAAAAGCATCCTGTGCGTTATCTGTCCACCCGACCGAATCGGAAAAATACCTGTCAGTACAAGTTTTGACCGAAATACGTCACGGGAAAGGATATTCTCAAAGGATCAGGGTTTAAATCGGTACTTTAATAGACGATAGTATAATATAATATATATAATATATCAAATATATTACAAGGTAAAACTGGGTAAATCCCTATGAAATCAGATAGCTTATTTTATCACAATTCTAACAACATAACATTTATACATGGTCCCCATACAAAAGTACCGAGAAATCGGCGTTTTACTGAGACCGGGCGATCGCAAAAAATGGCCCCCGGGAACGTCATCCGACAGCGCCCCGGCGGCCGGCCAACCTGGACAGTTGACCGTGTAATAAAGAAGACGACTAAGAGGAAGAAGAGGTTCAAGAGGTTACCCTTGTGTCTGATAAAACTCACAAAACTAGGGCTTTCTAAGTCCATAACTTTTGAGATTAACGCGGTACTGAGCCGTGCGCCCGCTCAGAGCCAGAACATCAATATCGGACCCCGTTTTAGACAGTTTTGTTTGCAAAAAAATCTTTTGAGAAGAAATTCTAACCATACATTTTTCTGTGTAATATATTTTTAAACATTCAAGTCGTTTTGGAGGCCTAGAAGTAGCGATAAAGAAGCATACTAAGGAGTATGCTTTGAAAGTAACCGTTTTACGGCCCTAAAGCGGAGTACGGGCCTTAACCGCGAGAAATTTCAGTCGCGCACATTTTTAACTTTTTTGACAATCGGTAACTCTGAAAGAATATGGCTTTATCGTGACTCTAGAGCTCATTGTTTTCCAGACAAAACTTTACTAGTCTCTGAGTTCTGCTTTGGACTTGATAACTTGAATAAAACAAGAAAATAAGAAACAAAGTCTATCTCAATGGATTAGGTAACCCATCTCTCGGCTTGACTTATGATGGCTCATTTACGGCGAAATCGATTAATATTTGACCTATGTTATCTAGTAGTACGTCGCAGATAAATATCAGTAGAGTTTTTACCGCTGGTCCATGCAGTAATACAGTGTTCCTATTCCTAAAGTTTGATGATATTATTAATTTAAATAATATAAAGTTGAACCAGTGACAATTGTTAAGATGACTTTACTTTTAATGTATGTATTTTGAATAATTAGCTAGGTTTATTATTTACTTTTGCATAGATTTAAACAGTATTTCTGTTTAAAGATATTATAAAAAAAAGTTGAATTAAATGAAGGTTAAATATTCTAAAAACTATGTTCAGCAGTGGACGTGACAGAAGACACGCGTCTTCAGATGAAATGATAATGATGATAATTCTAAATACAGTTTTGATTGGGCAGATATTTCTTTAAAAATTTAGTCAAAGTGATACCAGATAGGCAGCCGCTCTCCACATAAAATATTCGTATTCAACTGCTTCTGATTGACTGGCAGAGTGAGGCAGCTGACCCCAATATAATTATGTTGTTGGTAAAAGTTTAGACCGAAGGAACCTACTAGCCTGAATTGTCCCAAATCCGGACAAAGGCCTCCCGCCATTCCTTCCATTTCATAATCATAATCATCATTTATTGCATTCATGTAGTTTACAAAGTTATTATAAGTATATAGGTTAGTGTCACAATAATAAACAAACCCCTGTGCTTAAACAAACACAAATTTTAACATGTTTATCAAGTGTCAAATTCAAATTCATATTCAAATATATTTATTGCTCAACACAGTACATATTCAAATATTTCCAGATGTCAAGTGAATGCGCAGTCCACTGTGTTGCACCAATTAAGGCATGCAAAATTATCATTAAAATTACTCATGCTCATAAATTCAAATGAATACCTTACAAAATCCCATAAATTAATACCCCATATAATGTCATAAATTCAAATTAATACTTTAAACAATGTCATAATGTCAAAATAAAATCCTATTAAATGTCATAAATTTAAGTTAATACGTTATACAATGTCATAAATTCAAAACTTTTAAGTTATACAATATCATAAATTCTAAACTAATAAGTTATAAAATATCATAAATTTAAAACTAAAAAGTTATAAACAATGTCATAAATTTAAAACTAATAAGTTATACAATGTCATAAATTCAAATTCATAAGTGTCCAACGTTTTTTACTTAAATAAGTAACTGTCATGTTAAAATATAGGATAGGGTGAGAACAATTTGGTCATTATTTCCATTCAAAACATAAATTAAGATAAATAATTAAATTAAAACAAATACCGATAACAATAATAATCATAAAATAACATAGGTAGGTCGTAAGTCAAAATTGTAAGTGCTGTGTGTATTGTGTACAGGTATGTATTTCAATGTCAAAATTTACTTATCGTCGAAGAATTCGAGATTTAGTGTAATACGATTTTAAAATAATGTACTTTTGTTGTTATTAAATTTATGTTCGTATTCTATGTCCTTAATTGAATTTGGCAGCTTATTATATATTTTATTTCTTTCGGCGTTGTGCTTCATATCGCCAATTCTCGAGGAAGTCATCCGAGGCGTCCCGCAGGGTCGTCTCCTCGGTCTGCCACGAAAGCAAAGTTATTCTAATAAATTATTGGAATAATGAAGTGATTATTTTAATAATGCACTAATGAGACTTGAGAACGTATAACCTCAGTCCATATCAGTGTCCATTACTGTCACAACATGTTGTTGTTAAACGTGAAAAACATTGCATTGACCGAGTCGTTATCATATAGTCAAGTTTCATGTTCCTCGCTTAGTGTTTACATTTCACAACTGTTCACAAAGACAGTGGGAAATTATTTTGTTGCCGTTTTGTTTTGGTTTTTATGGAATTTTCAATGTAAATTTTTTAATGTTATCTTGGATATCATTTATTTCTATATAAACTCCACTCGAATCAGTTGAAAAATTGCCACTGTATAAACAAGATATAACTGGCGAGACGTAGAGTTGAGTGGAGAGTATTGTTTTCTCAACTTCTTATATCACAAGGTACCTACTAAACCTTCAACTTTCCATTTCCAGACACAATAGAAATTACCATTGTTCTAATCCGATTCGGTCTGGTGGACAGATGACCGGCTACCAATTTCTTAATTCATTTAGTGTGCCACTAATTTCTAGTTGGCAATTTAGATTTCTGCAATTCGATCATTATCTTGACAGTCTGGAGGCTACCTATATATGTACTTCTTTTCCTTTAATTTTATCATACTGAGATAGGAGCCTTTTTGGTGCTGCACTAGGTTTTATTTTTATTTATTCTTTGTGCTTTTTTCTCGTGTCTCCTGTGCGGGTCTTTCGATAATGTTATATGGGCAAACAAGGCAACTAGCAATTAAAACAAAACCGGCCAAGTGCGAGTCGGACTCACGCACGAAGGGTTCCGTACCATTATCGCAAAAAATGGCAAAAAAAAACACGTTTGTTGTATGAGAGCCCCCCTTAAATATTAATTTTATTCTGTTTTTAGTATTTGTTGTTATAGCGGCAACAGAAATACATCATCTGTGAAAATTTCAACTGTCTAGCTATCACGGTTCATGAGATACAGCCTGGTGACAGACAGACAGACAGACAGACAGACAGACCGCGGAGTCTTAGTAATAGGATCCCGTTTTTACCCTTTGGGTACGGAACCCTAAAACTAGCTTCTGTCAGCGGCTTTGCCCGCGTGAAAAGTGTTTTATCATCCCACGGGAACATTACGCCGGGAAAAAATATTCCAAACTATAATCTATATAATAATATGTGCTAAATTTCAACCATATCCGTTCAGCCGTTCTGGCGTGATTCAGTAACAAACATACATCCATCCATCCAAACGTTCGCATTGATAATATTAGTAAGATAAAACAACGTATTTTTAAAATACTTTTTTTTAAATTATAAATTTTATCAGTGTTTCCTTTAGGTACGTACCTAACTAGAATTTTAATGACCTACATTCAACTATAATAATGAATATTTATGGTTATCGCGAATAGTTGCATTAACTTCGATCGATGAAATAGTAAAACCCATTCGCTAAATGTACTTACTCATATTTGCGATTGTCTGTTTAATATTTGCCACGACTGAAACTGAATTTCTTGTAATTATTCTTACGTTCATCTCGTTTTTGTTTACTGTGCATGTTTCATGAGAGGTGGCAAAATATATTTTACAATGCATGTCCTCGAAAAGAGCGGTTTTCCAAGCAGCCAAACTGTGCGGAAAGTGTCACTTTTTTTCACTAGTGCTTTTTACTTTCCTGTACTTTTTTAATTTTTAACTCCAACGTCAGCCCGACGCATAGAGTTTTTATTATTTGAGAAAAGTTGTAAAAATTAGTTATGTACAGATTATCATTCATATAAAAGGTAAAATAAAACTAATACTTTATTTTAGGCGTTTTTAATTACTCTAGATTTAGATTTTGATCAATAAATTAATTTTAAATATTCATTAAATATGTTTGGCAGAACGTATATTTTGCTCGTGCCTTATTGCGTTACGATGTGACAGCTATTCGCACATGCGCAGTAGATATGCCCGAGGAACTATTAGTTAATCTGTGGATATGTTGAACGCGCTTGAATAAGCCCGCCATTTTATTAATTTCATTTTATTAATTTTGTTTATTTCCTCACACAATGCATAGTAAAATATTGTATGATACACGTACGTAAGATGATTTCCGACTTGTGTCGATTTATCCACTCACTCGCTTCGCTCGCTCGTGAATAAAAATGCCACTCATCGGAAATCACCTACCTTCCGCACTTGTAGCATAAATAACTATTACAATGCATGTCCTCGAAAAGAGCGGTTTTCCAAGCAGCCAAACTGTGCGGAAAGTGTCACTTTTTTTCACTAGTGCTTTTAACTTTCCTGTATTTTTTTAATTTTTAACTCCAACGTCAGCCCTACGCATAGAGTTTTTATTATTTGAGAAAAGTTTGAAAAATTTGTTATGTACAGATTATCATTCATATAAAAGATAAAATAGAACTAATACTTTATTTTATGCGTTTCCAATTACTCTGGATTTAGATTTTGATCAATAAATTAATTATAAGTATTCATTAAATATGTTTGGCAGAACGTATAATTTGCTCGTGCCTTATTGCGTTACGATGTGACAGCTATTCGCACATGCGCAGTAGATATGCCCGAAGAACTATTAGCTAATCTGCGCTTGAATAAGCCCGCCATTTTATTTATTTATTTATTTGCTCGCACAATGCATAGTAAAATGTTGTATGATACACGTACGTAAGATGATTTCCGACTTGTGTCGATTTATCCACTCACTCGCTTCGCTCGCTCGTGAATAAAAATGCCACTCATCGGAAATCACCTACCTTCCGCACTTGTAGCATAAATAACTATTTAAATCGACTTAAAAAAGGAGGAGGTTCTCAATTCGACTGTATTTTTTTGTATGTTTGTTACGCGATTAATCAGCCAATTATGAACCGATTTTTATTATTAATTTTTCTCTTTTTATTTGATAGCTGTGGTTCTTATATATTATAATCTCATTTAAATTTGATCAAGATCTGACGAGTAGTTTTTAAGTTATACATGGTACCAAAACTAAAACTTCACTTTTAAGTACAAGAAAATCAAACCGACTTCCAAACAAAACACTATAAAACGAAACATAACTTACTTTTTGAATAACCAAAAAAAATACAGGTAGGTACCAAAGACACTAACAACAAAAGAAAAAAGAAAGTTATTGTTCGCTTTGTAGTGTTTTGTTTTGGATGTCGGTTTATATTTTTTGTTATTAAAAAGTTTTTTATTTCATTCATAAAACAAATAAATTATATTTTTGTGTAAAAGACGAAACTTCAAAAAAACCGTCTACGGTCTGCGTGAATACACGACAGTCACTGGAAATATATCCAAATTACAGCCATTTAATTAAAATAAATATATGATTATTTAAGTAACTTTAGCGATCTAATCCTGAGAATTTAGGAAAATCACAGGAACTTACCACCAGGATAAAACCATCCTGTCTTAATCTAACGTAGGCCATAGTCTCCATGTGCTAAACATCCACATCTTTTTGCAATGAAACTTATCACTGATAAACAGACTTTCACGTTAATAAAATTAGTAGTATAGTAAGATGAACAAGCAAAGAAAAACCTGATCCAGACTGCACCGTACGAGAAATAAGAATTCCTTGCAAATGCATCTAGCGCAGGTGGCCATTTAACTAGCATCTGTATCTCATACAAGCATTTCAACACTGCATAAAATTAACCGGTACCGGTTTCCTTCCCATTGCCTTTTCCAAGCGAGATATGAATTTGCTAGTAAATTGATGTCAATCATAATTTCCTGTTCTATATTAATTTTGATCAGTTACTTTTGACTTTCTGCCTTTTAGAATTTGCAACTAAGTTAATTTGAATTCTTGTTTCCTGTTATACATTCATCAGTTACTGAGATTTACTGCAACTCCACCCACAATTATATCTACAGGCAAAGAGTTTATAGAAAGTTCAATTGCTTTTGTAAGAGGAAAAGTGTTCCTTTATATTTATTTAATAATCCGCTGGACCAGCCAATGTTGTGACACTTTGGGGAGGTCTTTTTCCAGCAGTGGAGGTCTTTCGCTGGAAATAATAATGTTGAATATCGGGGATTTTAACAGGTATGCACGTGCACCATAATAATGATAGCACCAACTTATTCAGTTATTAATGCGTAATTCTTGCGTGCATATATTACTTGTTTTATTCAATTTCAAATAGGAAACACTTTAAGGCTTGTAGAGCACTCTACTTGAAGCTGATGATAAATGTGAGTTTACTAATAACTTGATTACAAATTCTAGTATTCATAGGCTACATAATTACTATCTCTTTTTTGATCTAACTGATTCAGCGGTATCGATGATAAGTTATGATAAATATTTTTCATGTTGTAATTAAATCTGCAAAAAAAGTAAAACCAAAATCGAGACATTATTGATAAAACTCATCTTTTGAGATCACAATAATGACAGGATATAATTTTTTAGTATGTTGAAAAACATCGTTTGATATACGCGGGCATTTTTACATTGCAGCCTCTTGTCTCGTAAAATGACTAAAACTATTATCTTTTCATCATCCTCAGCCCAAAACTCAGATTTACTCGTTCAAAAGCACGCACTCTAGTTTGTCGTACGGTTTCATTGCGCGCGCATGTGTAACTCACCGGTCAGTATAACTCACACGCGCTTCCAAGAGACTCCTGCGCAACCGAGCCAAGATCTATAGATCTTTAGCTAATTTGAGAGCTGGTCTGTGACAGTGTTGTGAATATTGTGTCGTGAAAAATTTGGAGGACTTTTGAAAAGCGCAAAAATCTGAAGGTATTTTTTGTGTTGTTTTTTTTATTTCTTTTTAATGAGAGTTCTAGTTAGTTGTCAGTAATTGAGAACTTTCTGTGTAACGATTTGTATTGATTGATATTTTTCAATTGACTTTTTTGTTGATATATTAAAATGTATTTACCACAGCTTCACTCAAATAAATAAGGTACAATTGTGTTATTAAATTCCTCGTTTTGCTAAGAGTAGGTAACTAGTACTTGGCTAAGTAGTTAGTACTTTAGTCTAGTTTATAGGACATTCAACTCCACCTGACCTAACAGACTAGATACTAGCTAACTTTTGAGTTAATGAATTTGAGGATTATTGGAGTCTTGCCTTAGCCTAGATTCTTTTAATTCCCCTGTATAGTTACACCCTGTCCAAGTCCAATCTGCCTAGGGTTATCTTCCTGTCTAACCGGATGCAGCTCTACAACCCTGTAACTGGGTAATAAGAGTACACCCAGTATTCCTACCTAATTAAGAGAGACTAAAAACAGTATACAATAATACACCCGCAAAACTCATTATCTATATCATTATTTATTTTATTTCCATCCTTCGCTTCTTTTTTTATGATATTATTATTTATTAAGTCGAATTACTTAACACGCCGAAAGTTCAAAGTCCTTATTTACCATTCATCAAAACTCGTTTACGGTCAAAACAAGTTTTAGATATACAAAATATTGCAATTAATTCGACACTCAAGTTCCTTATTTTGCTTTAAACAAGTGCGCGTTTTTGTTTATGGCCAGGTGATCGTTTTGATTTAGTTTGTGAACAGTGTGAACTACGCAAAAACTATATCTAAATTTAAATGTAGAAACTGGTATGCAGTTCCAATGCGCCACATTAGTTTTGGGGGTATTCCTCGAAGCGCACCTAAAGCATTTCTCAAAGCGCACCCACGACGAAACATAGAGAAGACCATGAAGGATTCGTTATAAATGATATCGATAGACGATTCAAAATTCAACTGTCTTAATTGGTTATTTATTAAAACTACCAGGAGAGCAGAAATGTACTAGAACTAGGTGTGGCGAATAGTGCGCCCTAAGGGTATCAACATAGTTTCTGCCGGTATTTGTGTTCCCTATAACCAATAGGGGGGTGTCAAACTGCTGTCAGAAGTACTTAGCGCTCTCAAAATATTCCGTATTTAATTATAAAAACCGCGAAGTTTGTGCACAAAAATACTATATATCTGTGGATAAAGTGTTCGAGCAAGTGTTCTATTGTTATCTAGTGATAAAATTGCTAAAAACCATCCTAAAAAAGCAATCAGAACTTTCAACGCATCACATTGAAAAAACTTCTACCCTCAAATATTTTGATAAAGTCAACTTCAAAATATCTGTTCCTGTCACAGACATTGTTGAAATAATTAAAAGTAACACTTGGAACAACAATTGTCACAAACAACAAAGGAGTAAATCGTGGACTTTGTCAACATTATTGATAATACCCAACAAAGAGATGATGGACGACAACAACAATTAAGGTCAGAAACTCAAAACATTAACCTGTCACCCCACTCAATTTACTGACATCTCGATAAACGTCAAACAGACATTAGCTTAGCTGTTAGCCTCTAAGGTTGGCATTATCTCTAGTGTGGCCAGCTCAAGATTTTGTTTTTACTTCTATTATACGTTCCGTTTTCACAATTCAAACCGATAACATGGAAGGCCAGTTTCAAATATTATTTGATAAAATGAAGATAGAAATGCAAAAACAGTCAAGTGTATTAACGGAATCTATCACAAATATTATAATGGAACGGATGAATGAAAAACTAACGCCGATTATTAAAGAAAACGAAGAACTAAAACAAAAAATTTGGAATCTAGAGAAAGAGATTGAATATTTAAAGAAAGAAAAAAAAAGTAATAACATAATTATTTTTGGATTGGAGGAGAGTGAAAAGTCCACATCGGAGCTATTTGAGAGCGTAAGGGAGAACTTTGAAGGCGATTTAAATATGACTATAGAAGAAAAAGAAGTGAACAAATTATACCGCTTAGGGCAAAACAAGGTCGCGAATAAACCGAGACCTGTGTTATGTTCTTTTGTCAACGGATGGAAAAAGAACGAAATAATGAAGAATAGAAAGAGTTTTAAGAAAATCCACGTATCGGAAGACTACTCGAAGGAAGTTTTAGAGAAAAGGAAAGCTTTGCAACCACAACTACTAGAAGAGAGGCAAAAGGGGAACATAGCCTTTCTGAAACACGATAAACTAATAGTCAAAGAACCCAACTCTGATAAAAGAAAAAGGGAACTGTCTACTTCACCACAGTCGGGTTCAATAATTCAACCCAAAAAACAGCAAACACTAAGCTCTATCAAAGCTAGGCCAAACGCCTTCGATGTAATGAGATCCCGATCAAAACCTTCAACAACAAACCCTAAATACAAAAAACAATAGCAATTAACAACCAACCAACGGACAACCTGCACCCCAAGCCGGCCGGTCACCGTGGGGGAAGACGACCGCTACCCTCCAAATGTATCACTTAAACATCGAGCATCTGCATACCCTAAAAAACCTTATCAAAAGGACGAAATATTACACATTGCTACATACAATACGCTCTCCCTAAGAACTAACGAAAGCCTGACCGAACTGTTATTAGCACTAGAAAACATTAAATGGTCGGTGATCGGATTGAGCGAAGTTCGACGCCTAGGAGAGAGCATAGAAGATCATGGAAATTTTATTTTCTACTTTAAGGGCGATACACCTGGCCAATATGGCATTGGATTTTTGATAAATAAAGAACTAAGACAATATATCGAAGAGTTCATAGGCGTATCCGAACGCATCGCAATTCTCAACTTAAAATTACCGCCCAACAACAAAATGTGGTCAATTGTGCAAGTTTACTCACCAACCGAACAGTCTAGCAACACAGAAATCGACGGCTTCTACTCAATGTTAACAAACGAAATAAAAGATCATGCACATAATAACTTAATAGTGATGGGAGATTTCAATGCCAGAACAGGATCCAGAAGCGAAGGAGAGGAGACAATACTGGGTCCGTACTGCTCAGGTAAGAGGACAAGAAATGGTGGAAAACTTGTACAAATGGCATATGAGAACAACCTGAAAATACTAAATAGTCTATACAAAAGTCGCGACAGCAACAGATGTACATGGATATCGCCAGACGGTCGTTACAAAAACGAGATAGACTATATTCTCACTAATAAAAGTATTGAATTTCAAGACTGTAGAGTTATAAACAACCTCAATTTTAACAGCAATCACCGAGTGGTTAGAGCTAAACTACAATTCAACGCTTTTAAGAAAACCAGACCGTTTAGAGTTAAGCAGACCAATACTATAACACTGCAGATTACTGAGAAACTGAAAGAGAAGCTAAATCTTTTTACAAGGGACACAATAGATCTAAAAACACAAACCAAGTATAACTACTTTGAAGAGCTTATGACCACGAACGAAAACAGCAAACCAAGGAGTAGAATGAATAACACGATGTGGCTATCAAATGCAACCAAAGAACTACTTAAAGATAGAGCTGAGCTCATATCAAGGTCAGAAAAGACAAAAAGTATGAGAAAGGAAATAGCTGAGAAAAATATTAAAATCAAAGCCTACATGAGAAAAGACCGCCAAAGATACAGGCTAGGTTTACTTGAAACATGCATTCAAAAAACCGGAGGTATCAAAAGAGTAGCTAAAGAATTAATAGGAAAAATTGATTGGATACCGAACATTACAGACAGAAACAGCAAAAGAGAGAATAGACGACCAGGAATCCTTTCAATAGCTACTAACTTTTTCCGAGACTTATATACAAAGAAGCAGATCAGTCAAGCTACAGACCTGCCAGCTGGAGACGAAGTCCTAGATATACTACCGGAAGAGGTACATAAAGCCGTTAAAACCCTAAAGAAAGATAAAGCTCCCGGTCCAGACGGCATCAACAACGAATTCCTCATTGAAAACAGAGATTACCTGGTTCCAGTTCTTACACACCTATTCAATGAAATTTTGCTGAACGAGACAATACCTCACCAATGGACAACGTCGACTATAATACTGCTACACAAAAAAGGGGACAAGAGCAACATAAATAACTACAGACCTATAAGTTTAATGTCCAATGTATACAAGGTGTTCGCTAAGGTCATCCTCAATCGATTAACCAAGACGCTTGATGAAAATCAACCAAGAGAGCAAGCAGGATTCAGGAGTGGATTCTCAACTATAGACCATATACACGTTGTAAAACAACTGTTCGAGAAAAGCAAAGAATTTAATATAACATTTTACTGCTGCTTCGTAGATTATAGTAAGGCCTTTGATTCGCTGGAACATGAGGAGATATGGCAAGCGCTTAAAAATCAAAGCGTCGAAAGCAAATACATCAGAATCCTGAAAAACATCTACGAAAACAGCAAAGCCAAGATACAATTAGAGACAGAAGGTCAGGCGATAAAAATAGAAAGAGGTGTCCGCCAAGGCGATCCTGTATCGCCTATTCTATTTACAGCGGTCCTGGAAGAGATATTTCGCCGACTGGATTGGGAGAAGTGTGGATTGATCGTCAACGGAGAGAATTTGTCGCACCTGCGATTCGCGGACGACTTGATAATCCTTTCGCCATCCAAAGATGGACTGCAGGTAATGCTAAATGAGCTAGATAGAGAAAGCCGCAAAGTTGGTCTAGTCATGAACACCCAAAAAACCAAAGCTATGACAAATGGGAAGCAAGAGCCTATCTGCGTCAATAACAACACCATTGACTATGTCAATGAATATGTCTATTTAGGCCAAATCATCTCACCAATAGACCTCACCTCAAAGGAAATAGATCGACGTATAGGAAACGCATGGAAACAATACTGGAGCCTTAAAGAGATAATGAAAAATAGAGAAATGAACATGACCATTAAAAGGAAATTATTTGATACTTGTATTCTACCAGTACTCACTTACGGATGTCAAACCTGGGCAATGACTAAAGCCCATTACAGAAAACTAGAAACGTGCCAAAATGCAATGGAAAGGAGTATGTTGGGGAAGAGACTATCCGATAAAATAAGAACCGCAGATATAAAGAAACACACAAGAACAAAGGATGTTACTGTAACAATAAGAAAGCTCAAATGGAAATGGACAGGACATACAATCAGAGGAAAAGAAAAATGGTCAAAAACAATTATGTACTGGTTTACAAGTCACAAGAAACGAAAACGTGGTAGGCCATTCAGAAGATGGGCAGATGAGATAAAGACGGTAGCAGGCGCTACATGGACAAGAGTCGCTAGGGATAGGGAGAAATGGAAGCATTTGGAGGAGGCCTTTGTCAAAGGAGGGCACACAGACGGAAATGTTGAAGAAATTAGAAAACTTAAATTATAAACTAACATATTCTAAACTAAATTGTATACAAAATAACCAACCAATGTACTTATTTATACCTGTCTGAATAAAAGGCTTATATTATATATTATATTATAACCAATAAAACCTATATTCTGACACCTTTCAAAGCAAGAGTGTACAGGCATCTTCTAGACACGCTCGTTTCAAAATGTAGTTCACTTTCCGCCAAGCGTGATCGGGATCAAGACTTGGCCCATGACGATATACATAAAGTTTCTTCTTATATCCAGAACTCCAGTTCAATCACACAGACATAATGGCAACAATTCGTTCTTGTTTATAATTAAATATACGTTGACCTGGTGTTATCTCGTGTAGCACACTGATTCCAATTGTTTTGTCTGACACTATCAGATGTAATTTGTTTAGGGAAACATTCGTGGACTCAATAATAGCCAAATACAGTTTCTAATTAGATTTGAACAAAGTTCGCGCTCTTTATCTAAGTAGGCTGATTTTGATGGTTCTTATGTCAATCGATTCGTTTTAACCCTGCGAGTGTCACTGACTAGATTAAACATGGAAAAAAGAACGGGATTTTGGGCGCCATATTGTGGGGGCCCAAATTTTCTTTTTCTTCCAAACCTATCGCGTAGGGTATCAAAATAAAGGGCTTTAAGGTGATTGCATAAATATATAACACTTACATGTTTAAATGTACCTAATCCGAAAAACAAAAAAGTTATAAATAAAACAAGTTAAATCAATAAATTAAAAAACCCGACTGTTTAAAAAGCGAACTAAATAGACGTAAACAAGAAGAAATATATGCTTTGCAGGCGGAGGATACACCAGATTTTGGGCAGCCAGCCCGCGAATATGTATCCTCCGACTGCACAGCATGATTTTCTTCTTGTTTACGTCTTTTTGTTCACTTTTTTTCTGTTGTGTAATTAGTCTCTGTGATTTATATATGTTTAGATGTCTGGGTCACATTCTTTCCCCTATGTTCTCTAATATATATCGTTATAAGACGGGATTTCAAAAATAACGTCGTCATGATCATTTCAGCCTTTCTGGTTCCTTGCGTCCGTCATCCAGGTGATTTATATGAATTTGACGATATCATTGACCCAACCGTGCTTTTGAATGACGCTGGTCTTTTTGGGTTCGACCTAATGGTACCCAAAAAAACCAGAATCAAAGGCACAGATAAAGAAGCTTTTCTACATCGGTAAACTCAACGTCCAGCCAAATGTCTTGTTGAACTCTACAAAGGCAATAGGATTTTTTGAAAGCACATAAGGCAGAAAATGTTATCCAGAGAGAAAAAGTCTATTGCTATGTTTGCTTTTCCTATTCAAAAAACGGCAGGAACATCAATATTGGTTAGCTTTGATGCATGTAATTTTTTTGACATTAGTCATTACTATCCTTTACAAGGTCAAGGAGAGGTTTTTGATATCACTTAAGTACTTAGCAATTTTTATTGTTGTGAATTTGTGATGTTATATGGTAGTTTTTTTGTTTTGTGTTTCTTCATTATTTTGTGATTTTTTTCTCTCTTTATTTTCCCTTTACACTGCTTATAACTGTAGACACATTCTGATAAAATAAAAGAGTTATTTATGCTAAACCCTGAGGTTACAGATACAGTTGTGTGTGTCGAGATTAGTTTTACAGCTTAAACGCGGATTGTGAGTGATATCTACTGACATTAATTACTGTTTGTGTAGCCATTAACACTAATGAGTGGATTAAAAATGACGTTTATTGCCTTTCTCTTGGACGTATTTGTTTGTTTTCTTAGTGGTATTAACTGATACTTAAGTTCAGTTGTACCAATATTTGGCGATAAATATGTCTTTAAGAATTTTATTTAATGATTAAAGCAACGTCGTATTACCGATTTAGTTTCGTTTTTTTTTAACATTTTTCTATAATTTGTTTACGATTTGACAATCTTTCAGATTGTATATACTTAATATCTACTCTATTTGTACTAAGCGTAAAAATAGAAAATCTAAAAGAAAAGTCCGCTGGCAGTTACATCGTCACCATGACCTAGTTTTTAGATTAAACTGTGAAATTGGACGCGTCGTAAAACTGAGATAAAAGAAATCAAATGAAACGAATAGCAATTAACATTCTATACTAGGTGTATTTTTTTATATCCGTAACTCTGGGGAATAAAATGAGATCATATCAAAGAATCAACTGACATATATTAATTACTAGCTGACCCGGCAAACCTTGTTTTGCCATAAAAACACCAAACATTCATCTACCCTACCCTACCTACCTACCTACCCTACCCTACCCTACCTACCCTACCCTACCTACCTACCTAGCTACCTACCCTACCCTACCCTACCCTACCTACCTACCTACCTACCTACCTACCTGCCCTACCTACCTACCCTACCTACGTACCTACCCTACCCTACCTACCTTCCCTACCCTACCTACCCTACCTTACCTACCCTACTATCCTATGTCCGTCTCCTGGTTCTAAGCTACCTCCCCACCAATTTTCAGCCAAATCGATTCAGCCGTTCTTGAGTTATAAATAGTGTAACTAACACGACTTTCTTTTATATATATAGATATTTAATGATCATTTCTTTTTTTTAATTTTATACATAATGTTGGGCATAATCACGGCATCCTAAAGTAATCAATCAATTTTTGAAATAAATTAAGTTTGATTTGTGATGTCTTTGAAACTACGCATTTTTGTACAACATATTCCAGGACTTTTTTTTATTTATTTTTTTATAGAATATAACCCTAGATTTATGAGATATCAAAAAAAAATACATTGTAAAACCCTTCAATAACAATTTATCTACAAAAATTGCATAATTTACAATTTCAGAGAGAGAAAGAGCATGAATAAAATATGTTGGGGTAAAGCTATTGGAAGTAGAACGGCGCAAAATTGCTCCATAATTAACAAAATACTGAATTTGACACGTGTACAATATAGCAACCCATGAGACGCTTATTTATTTCCTTTTGTAGACAGCAATAAGCTAAAGTCATCATCTCCCTGCTCTTGTTACTGATATTGGGCGCAATGCCTGTTCTTCTTCCATTGAACTAGTTCTAGTTCCTAGTTTAGCTATTATCTTTAATAATTGTATCGACTGTGGGGAGTTTCCTGACCTAATGAAAAATAGTAAAATAATACCTTTGTTTAAATCAGGTAGTACATCAGACCCTACAAATTATAGACCTATTTCAGTACTACCTACTTTTAGTAAAATATTTGAGAAATTAATTTTAGAGCAATTGCAAAGATTTTTTAATAAACATAAATTATTACATAGCAAACAGTTCGGTTTTACAAGGGGTCGTTCAACTACTGATGCCGGTGTTGAGCTTTTGGGACATATTTATAATGCATGGGAGGATAAGTGCGATGCCTTGGGCATCTTTTGTGATTTGTCCAAGGCATTTGATTGTGTTCTTCATGAAACCCTAATCAGGAAACTCCGCCACTACGGGATCCGGAACAGCGCTCTGGATCTTCTTACTTCATACTTGAGTAATAGGATTCAGAGCGTTGACGTTAATGGAAAAAGATCTCCTGGATCTATAGTAGCAATGGGAGTCCCGCAGGGCTCGATTCTTGGTTCTTATTTATATTAATGATTTGCCTTACCTCATAAAGGATAACCATAATATAGTGTTGTTTGCGGATGATACTTCACTTTTGTTTAAACTTAAACGTCAGCAGCTGGTTACTGACGATGTAAATAGCGCGATCTCAAAAGTAGTTCACTGGTTCGCTGTTAACAATTTACTTCTTAATGAAAAAAAAACGAAATGCATTAAGTTTACCCTACCTCACGTTAGGCAGGTGAAAACTGACGTGCTGATAAAGGGCGAAGAATTGAATCCTGAAAATAGCACAGTATTCTTAGGTTTAACTTTGGATGCAAAGCTTCAGTGGGGCCCACATATAGATAAATTGTCAAAGAAGCTAAGCTCCGCAGCATATGCTGTTAGAAAAAATCGCAATTTAACGGACATAGAGACAGCCCGTTTAGTATACTTTAGCTATTTCATAGTGTAATGTCGTACGGTATTCTGTTGTGGGGAAATGCCGCTGACATCCAGACTATCTCTGTTTTGCAGAAAAGAGCTGTTCGATCAATTTAAAAATTAAGCCCGAGACACTCTCTCAGAGAGAAATTTAAGGAGATTAATGTAATGACTGTGCCTTCTCAGTATATTTATGAAAATCTTTTATATGCCCATAAAAATATAAAATTGTTTAAAAAATACAGTGATATCCATAATATAAATACTAGGAACAAACACAAATTTGTAATACCTACAACAAGGCTCAAGAAAATAGGTGGCTCGTTTAGATGTCAATGTGTGCGCTTTTATAATATGCTTCCAAGCCACGTACAAAATCTAAGTCTTAATAAATTTAAATCATTCATTAAACGTAAGTTGTGCCAAAAAGCGTTTTATAGCATTAAAGATTACGTTGAGGATAAAACGGCTTGGGAGTGAGCTGCTCCAATTAAATTAATTTAGTTTTGCACCATGAATTTTGTTATTTTAAAAAAAAAAAATTTTTTTTTAATTTTTTTATTATTTGTTTTCTTGCAATGACAAGAATATTTACTTTTTAAAGTATTATATTATTTTATTTTAATTATTGTGAATGTGAAGACTATGTGGATCATTATTTTGTTTTTTAATTTATCTTAGTTTTTAATCATGGTCTGGCAGTTTGAGTAGTTTATGCGGCCTACCCGAATGTCCTTTCTTTGGTATTGTTCGTCGAATCGTTGAGCTCCTTAAATTCTGAGTTGAGCTGCTCGGTTATTGACAAATGCGTGCACTGACTGGACAGGTCCACTCAATCTGGCTGGTTCTTTCCTCAAAAGACCATTTCAGACATCAGTCTACATGGTCTTCACATGATCGAACCAAGATTTTGTCAGGACTTTAAAAGAGACTGTGACCTCTGAGTTTGTTTCGGCCTTTCTTCTCAGAGTAGTCAGATAGGAAACGCCGACCTCATCTAGTTTTAAAAAAAATATGTTAGACATGTAAAAGCGTTTGTACAAACCAACTTACAGAAATAAAATCATTTATCATTTATTGTCTGCTGTTAACCGCCACGTTATCACGGACTGCCTTCCTATTTCATATCACACCTCCTATCCACATTTTCTTTGAACTCCCTCTTGAATTGTAGATGGATGAAGAAGGCTACATCCATCTACAATTATATTATTCATGACTCTTTTATTGACATGCATTTCATCCCTCCTCATCACAAGCCCATGCCAAGACAAACGATTCCCTTTCAACTTTTCGGTCACTGGCGCCACTTTCATACTTATTTAACTAGGAAAACACTGAAATGAGAAATAAAAGATAATGTTAATTTTGAAATAGGCCGGCAAGAAACTGTTTTCCTTCCTCCGATATTTACATTCTTAGTGCACTTTTAGTGTTTCATCAAGGATTAAACTAGAGATCACCTTGGCCATAAAGACTACTTAAGCTTCTTGGCAGACTTATAATCCGGCTAGATTTTATCTGCCATTTATACGTGGGACACTCAGAAAGTTTTGCGAAACTAAAAAAAATTGTTCTATACGTACATATATTTTTATTAAATCTTTTCAAAGTACTTTCCACCAGCCTCTATACAAAGATTCATGCGCCTAAACCAGTTTTCAAAACACTTTTTCCAGTCCGCCGCAGACACCTCGTTTACAGCCTGCTCGAACGCAGCCAGCGCATCTTCCGGCGACGAAAATTGTATCCCTTTGAGCTGATTTTTTATTTTTGGGAATAAAAAGAAGTCACACGGTGCTAGATCAGGGCTGTAAGGAGGGTGACCCAGGAGTTTGACTGGCGTGCTGTCCAGGAAGTCCCTCGTTTTGAGTGCGGTGTGCGCAGGTGCATTGTCGTGGTGGAGCAGTAGCCCGCGGAGCCCTGTGTTTGGTCGCTTGTTGCTTATAACAGAGAAAACTTCTGGCAAACATTTGGTAGTATACCATTCGGCATTAATGCTTCTTTGATCCCGTAAGGGAATTGATACCAAGTGGCCAGTCAAATTAAAAAAGCTAGCGATCAAAATCTTACCCCCGCTTCTAGATCGCTTCACTTTGGTAGGCGTTGGCTCATTTTGAAACACCCAAACAGTCGACTGGCGCTTGGTTTCTGGGTCGTATTGATAAATCCAGGACTCATCACCTGTAACGATGTCGTAAACACGCCGAGACGAGCCTGCTTCAAATTTGTTAAGCATATCACGGCACCATTCCACCCGGGCCTGCTTCTGAGCATCGGTGAGGTTGTGCGGCACCCAGCGTGATACTATCCTCCTCACGCGAAGATGGCTGTGTAGAATCTCGTGAACGCTTCCCGATCCAATCTTCAATATGTGTTGAATCTCCTGATATGTAATTCGCCTATTGTCTTGGATTAAATTTTTCACTGCTAGCACGTTTTCTTCGGTAACAGCCGTCAAAGGGCGACCGCTTCTTTCGTCATCCCCCAAAGTTGGTCGACCGCGCTTGAATTCGTTATACCAACGATACACGGTTGCCTTGGAAGGGCCTTCATCCATGAATGCCATTTGAAGTCTATCGTACGATTCATCCGGTTTCAGGCGACACTTGAAATCGTATAAAATCATAGCTCTAAAATGTTCCCGGCGCAGATCCATATTTCAGTGAGACACAATACTTTGAATTAACTCGCAAAAAATGTGGAGGGAAATTTTGAAATTGGAACTTACTTATTTTTACTTATAAATAATCATAATTATTTTCGAAAAACATTATAACTGGCCAGTCTCCCATATATAAAAACTTTTTTTCGCAATACTTTCTGAGGGGCCTGGTACCTACTTTAGTCTCAACGAATCAAGTGTTAGATAAGTAGTTGAGTAGGCTGGTGGCTGTCTGCATAACGATGCAGTGGAATTGAAAATTAGAGTACCCATTATCATCATCATTTTAGCCAGTATCCGTCTACAGATGACAATTTAGGATGCTCTAATAACTGAAAATGGGATTAGTAAAATTGAAAAAGTATTCTAGAGTCATGAAAATCTGTTCTTCAGCTTCGGACACTGCGAGATTAGATCACAAAATTGTCCGTTTCCATTTTTGACGCTTCTATTTAATATTTACCATCTATCTTTATATTTACCTTTTTGTCGTTATGTCATCATCATCACCATTTTAAGTGAAAGACTCTCTGAAGGACATAGGCCTCCTCCAACCTTCCCCACATCGACTGGTCCTGTCAATCTATCAATAATGAACTATTTGCAACTCGTTATACCACTAACTTCTGAATAAGTGCTACTGGTTATGAGTGAGTTTTACTTTTTGTATTTATTATGAGTATTGTTTACCATACACTTCACACCTAATCCTACAAATTCTTGACCTCCCAACACTTAGCAACCAAGTGTCCATTGTGATAACTTCAAGTGGTTGTCGGTGTCAACGGAATCACCTACGTAAATGAGTTTCCTCATTACCACGGCATGCGACAGTTTCTTCACACTTCTCAGTTTTGTCAGTTCATCCGTTATCTTGCTTTGTTACGTCATGTTCAGGTATTTTGTCACTTTTATTTGTATTAAAATTTGTTTGTCTTGGAAATGTGTGGGAAGGACAGATTCTTTTGATACTACAGTTTTTGTGGTTTGAATAATATTTACGATGTCTTGTGTTTTTGTGTTTGCCTCGTCTTATGAACATACTAAGATATTTTGTTCTTAATAACAAGATAGGTAGGCTAGGTACATTACGTTTATTATAGACTTGAATGGCATCAACATTCTTGTCTGAGGCAAAGTTCACTGTTCGCTTTATGGAGAGTTCTAGGTAGTGCGCGTTAAACAAACGCAGCCTGCGTTTGTTTTTCCTCTTTACTACGTTTCATGTGTGTGTGTATTTGTTGTGTGTTATTTTTAAATGTGTCATCAGTTATCTTACTCTTATCCCAATTTATTTGAGACTAGCTTATTTCTTGCGACTTCGTTTCCGTGGCCCCACTGTGCATAAATTCTTTCAAATGTCCAGATGTCCGGTAACCAGCTCTACAGATCGCATTTCTCAACCGATTCTCGAAAAAATTTGTGAGCAGGTTCGATAATTATATCGCACACCTAGATGAAGGGTAGCACAACTCAAAATAATCCAAAATTGAGTTATTGCAATTATCGGAATCAGCGCCGAAAAAGAAGGAAAGAGAAAGAAAAAAAGAAAAAAAAAAGGTATTTTGAGTTGTGCTACTCTTTATCTAGGTGTGCGATATGTATTTTTTTGTCGATGCAATTTTCTGAACTGTTTAATTTCAAAATATGAATCGACAAAAACTGACAGCTCCAGTAATAATATTAGTTTAGATCGGAGCAACAAGTTATTTACAAAATTCTCCATTGTTTCATCCATAGAAATATAAAATACAGGAGAAGTGGCAAGGGGGCGTGTCGGTGTCCGCGCGACGTGCACAACGTGAGCATGTCACAGGCAAATGGCCGTCGCCACGAAACATTGCGCTTTCGACCGTCATCGTGATAAGTTACAAGAATACCGTGTTGTTCAGTGGTTTCTTGTAAAAACCGAAGACTAAACCAAAACTTTGTAAATCATGGCATCACTTACCATATGTAATTACAAGTATTTAACTATATTTGTCTTTAAAATCATGAAAAATAACAAATCGTAAAATATTTCTTGCTTCTACTATGTTATTTTTTTTTTCAAAGTGCACAGCGACTGTACTATTTTTGCATGTAATACATTGCTTCTTTACCACTAACTAAGTTTTTCGCTGAGTGACTGAACAAGCAATGTAAAAATTGCAAAACGATACTTTATTAAGCGGATGCATCGCGTAGTACGGCCGCTGCTTCTTGCGACGAGTTAGTGGTGTGCTTGTGCAGATCCACTAACGTAGGCTATCGACAGCAACGTCGATTGTTGAATAAAATATTGCTTTTATACTTTATTTTTCAATTTGTCGACAGTTTTAACCCGGTTGGAAGGTCGATGTGAAATAATGTTTATTACTTATTTTGATAACTTTACAGCGTAGTAGGGAAATGCGTAACCAAAATTTTGACAAAAAATGCCCAGTAATACCAAAGTGTCAAGTGCTGCACAAATACCTCCACTTTACAGGTCATTGAGTAAACACCATAGCAGGGTTCAACAATATCTCCTGTTTCAATACGCTATGACAGCCTAAACCAACGTACCTAACCGGATTTTTGATTTTTTTAAATTTTTAATTTACTTAATAAATATATATGTTTATGAACATATTGTTTATTTTTATTATTATATTTTCTGGACATGCTGTTTTTTATGGATTTTATTTTCAGGTCCTCAAAAAAATTTTATACTATAATAAATGGGAGACTCGATAATTTTCCGATTTTGTCAATCACTAGCGTATATGTAAAATAAATTGCTTTTGCACAGCACAACGATAACAACCGATGTTTTAATGTGGGTAAATTGTACGGTGCATGGTAAATACACGCTGTGTTTGATGAGATAAGGTTTATAATTGATTGTGTAGTACGTTCTGATTTAAGAAATGCGAGTGTTTGCGCGACTGCGTATCTATTGCCTTTACTGAACTGCATATGTAGTAGTTGCCGTGTGGTAGGGGCAAACTGGAGACACAGGTTTCCGATATATTTTCGTGTACCGGGCATATCTCCTTGTTTATTATATCTATGGTTTCATCTCAATGAGTTACCGGCAGACATTCTTATTCTTATAAAATATTCTCCTCTTAATTCAAGGACTCCCCTCCGGTCCCCGCGCCGCAAATCAACGGCTCCCCGCAGGTTCGGGCGGTCGGAGTTCAGCATGGACGACGATGACTACTCGCCCAGCAACTCCGTCACCTCTGTCAACTCCCTCGCCAGTCTACTCAGGGAGAAACTACAGGTATAGTACTGCTTCTACAATATACACGCTAGGATTATTATTTTATGCTGTGATTCATGCACACAGCACAATTGTGTACAACGTGAGTACAAAAGCAGAACTTATTTTTTATTTATAAAAAATATATTTATATCAGTATCAACTCTAGAACTAAAGGTGCCAACTAATCGAGCGATCGTTAATTGTTGACATCGATCGATCAACGTCGGTGTGGTAGCGCTTGGCTTTGATTTAATGAAGTAGGCTCTTGATCGACATCAACTGGTCCATTTTACCATCTGGTCTCAATAGATTGGTGTGCTATCCCCATTAGTTCTATAGTTGACACCCTAACAGACATCACGTTCTCACACATGTGTGATACTAATATGAAACACCAATATTGTACTGAGGGCTTCCACTGATGGTGCGACGTGATTCGATGTCACACCGATAAGCAATTTTTATTAGGCCAAATTGCTAGGATGTTCACATGGACGCAATGCGATGCAAATCGACAGATAACCGCTTGAAATTTTCATAGAAAATATGTGAGCGGTATATCGCCTATCGACGTAATTTAAATTGCGTCGCTCCATCAGTTAAGGGCCTGAAATTAAACCCAAGTTCATGCTAATTATAAACACATGGACTTTTTTGTTCTTGAGTTTAATTATGAATTGTTATTATAGGTGAAGAAAATACAAAATAATTTGTTTTTACTTCCAGAGCATACCTCAAAAAATCCGCAAGAAACCCACAGACTACAAGCTCCGTGCATTCGTGGGCCTCATGTTCCTCGCCATCGTCTTCTTCGTGGGGTTCGCCTACGTTCTGTACCACCAGCAGGCTCAGACCAAGGCTTACTTCGACAACGTGCAATTCAACGAGCCCAAGAGACTCATCAGGATCTATAGCAAGGATGATGTTGAGATTCTGAGGGCTAGTTTAGGTGAGTGAGAGGTTTTAAATTGGATTATATTAAGATGGACCTTCAAATGTTAATGAGCCATATTTATAAAAATCTCTACGCTCGCAGCAGATACTTGATTCGAATTTTCTATATCTAATTTGAATTTAGACTTTACATCCTAATCAATTGCTAAACAGTGCAGTGTCGAGATTTTAATAAATAAAGGATGAGCACTATTATCGACACAAGCAAATTGTAATTACCTACTATCGTAAATATTAAAGTTTCCACTGTCGAATAACTTATATATACTTACATTACTTACTTTACTTGTATTTTGACAAATTAGAGACATTAATTGATTTAATTTGAGATGAGAGTGAAAGCACTAGAACAGATTTATTATAGGAATTTCACGTGCACCTAGGCACTTAAATGATAAATGATTTTATTTCTGTAAGTTGGTTTGTACAAACGCTTTTACATGTCTAACATATTTTTTTTTTAAACTAGATGAGGTCGGCGTTTCCTATCTGACTACTCTGAGAAGAAAGGCCGAAACAAACTCAGAGGTCACAGTCTCTTTTAAAGTCTTGACAAAATCTTGGTTCGATCATGTACACCACTTGGCCCGGTACCTACATGTAAAAGTCTTTTGATACAGAGACTTTAGAGAGTGAGAGTATAATTTTTATTAAAACAGTTTTCTTTACCGACACTAAACCCATTTGTTAAGAATTGCGTGACTCCATTCAATCCAAATTAAGAGAATTTCCTTTCTTGTATCTTTCAACGCACCTTCATCTAATGCCGTGTTCCTCAATGCATAATATATATACTCTTTTCAGCTGTCAACATCCAGGGTAAAGTGAATGCCTACCCATGTCTGCCTGAACATCGTCGTAAAGATGGCTCGGAGTGCTTAGAGTGGCTTCACACCCTCCGCTTCTATCTCAAGTCCATCCCGCATGACCCTGGCGCTGATAACACCACCTGCTACCACGTGCACTGGAAGGCGTTGAGATCTGGTAAGTCTATAAAACTGTTTATCCTTACTTCCTTACTAATATTATAATTGCGAAAGTAATTTTGTGTGTGTTTGTTACGTACTTATTCCTAATCACTGACCGAATTTTGATGGATTTTGGTAGCCCTATCATTGGAGAAGGACAAGGGATACATTTTATTACCCGACTGCCGAAGGAGGGTAATGTGTTTATCAGTCTATGTATGTATGTATGTATGTATGTAAGTATGTGTGTATGTTTGTTCCTATATGGCATTCCAGAGACCAAACGCGTTGGCCGATTTTGATGATTCATACGTCAATCGATGCGTCTTAACCCTGCGAGTGTCATAGGCTGCATTAAAATTGGACAATAGAAAAATGGCGGATTTTGGGGTGCCATATTGTGGGGGCCCAAATTTCTTTTTTCTTCCGAACCCATCGTGTGGGGTATCAAAATAAAGGGTTTTAAAAGGTGATTTTAAAAATATAAAACACTTATATGTTTAAATGTATCTAATTCGAAAAAAAACTAACTAAAAAGTTATAAATAAAAAAACTTAATTCATAAAATCAAAAAACCCGACTGCTTCGAAAGCGAACTAAAAAGTCGTAAACAAGGAAAAAACATGCTGTGCAGGCGGCATCGCGTTTGAAGCAGTCGGGTTTTTTGATTTTTTGAATTAAGTTTTTTTCATCATAAATGGTCCCAGACTCCTTTTGTTACGGGAGTATGTAAACACAATTTCGACATTCACGTGGACCAAGTTGCCGGAAGAAGCTAAAATACAATAAAGTTTCTTTATCGGTTTAAAAAAACGCACGTAATTTGGGAAGCCGCCAAATATTTACGTCAACAAAGTCTTTGTTTAATTGTTTTATGTTATCTTTGGCAGTGTATATATAAACAAATGAAAACAGATTATACTAATATTTAAAATCCGTTTCTAATTAACTTTTATCTTTGCAGATGTCTATCCAAATGACTGCTTCGACTGGGGTGCTACTAAAGTCCACTGGTATGGAGGAGGTCAGTCTTCCAATCTTACCTGGCCTTTAGATAGTGGGTTCCTAGACTACACTCCTTTCATCACCGGAGATATGCAGAAGTCGCAGTGGGGCAACGTCCTCACACGGTACTTCATCAACTCTAAGGGAGCTGCCATCATTATTAATGATGAGACACCTCTTCATGTCTCAGTCAATAAAGGAGGCAAGCAAATCTGTATAAAGGCTATGTACCATGAGTTTGCATATCCCAACAAGCTAACAGAATTCCCTGAAATGAAGTATAATATTTGTACATCAGAGGACATGGCATCGTTGCACTCTTCAATTCACAGTCACAGAAGAGCACCTTTATGGGATGGCTTGAAACCCGCGGACATGCAAACATTGGAATCTCTAATATCAGAACCAGTATGGCAAATAGCACCAAGATTTAAACAGGAACTGCAAGCAGAAACCATCTCGAAATACACGGAGGATGTGATCAATCTAGGATTCTTGAAACAAGGACATGTCTTGATCAATGAGCATTGGCAGAATGAAATAGGTGATCTATCAGTCGACACGACTCGATTTGAAACGCTGAATACAACAGTAGATAAACTGCACAGAAGAGGTTTTAAAGTAGCGTTTACGATACAACCGTTTATCAGTACTGAGAGTAAAAACTTTGCAGAATGTGTTCAAAGAAGATTGCTGATTAGTGAAAGGAACAGTGATAGAAGAATACCAGCTTTGACTCGATTCAAATCATTGGCAAGCGCTGGAGTGTTGGACATAACGAATAACAGATCAGTACCCTGGTTCTTAGATAAACTGCAAGCAGTCATCGATGAGTACCACATCGACTCCTTTTATTTGGACTTGGGAACAGCTTACGATATGCCTCATTACTTCCGTTGCGAAAATCTTCTCACTAACCCTGACCAGTACAAGAAAATCTTTACTAAGACTTTCGAGAAGTTGATGAGTATTATTGGAGTATCTTCAGCAGTGTCGTTGCCTCGTCCTCCTATCTTTGTGTCCCTACCGCCTTTTGAATCAACATGGGAAGCTTTAAGACTTGTTATACCAACAATGCTGACTTATGGAGTGAATGGTTTCCCTTTTATAATGCCGGGAGCAGTTGGTGGCGACATCTACTGGCCAGGAAGCGAACAGTTCTTACCTTCCTCTAAGGGTTTGGTGGAAACCACGAATGCAACTCAGGAGAATGGTATAGAGTTACCGGAGAGGGAGTTGTACATGAGATGGCTGCAAATGGCGACGTTCTTGCCTGTGATGAAGTTCACTCACTTGCCGAGTAAATATAATGATGAACGAGTTTTGGAGATGGCGAAGAATTTGACTTCGTTGAGACAGAGAATGGTGAGTAACAATTTATTTATCAGAATGCCTATAAAGATAATACATAAGAAATTGAATAGTTGTCGAAAGGCTAAAATGTTTGGGTTATTATATACATTTAAGAATTTTAGCAACTTGTGCTGATAAATTGGCACTTTTTTGCAATCCGTGGTCAACAGATACCGTAGACTGGACTAGCAGTAGTAATTATCTTGATTAACCTAAGAGTTTACCATAATCGTTTAAAAACTAAACATGACTATAACATGGACCTTTATATTTATTTAATCATTTGTGTAAAAAAAAAGTCCAAAAAAATAACCAAAAATCTAAATATATTTTCATACTGTTCCAGGTAACCCCACTCCTCCTGAAGTACAAACGCGAGGCCCTCGAGGAAGGCTTGCCCCTGATCCGGCCGCTGTGGCTGCTGAGCGGCAGTGACACCGCGCCGATGCCCGCACAAGACGAGTTCGCTATCGGCGGAGAGATCGTCGTCGCGCCCGTCTTGGAACGCGGACAGACTACTAGAGATGGTACGTGTGACTTTCGTTTGTTTGCTTATAGGGGTGTAAAGCCGGCTTCAAACGGTGTACATAAAATGCTAGGGGCATATCGTTGTGGCCCAGAAGCTAAGACCTCGCCTCATGTGCTTGAGGTCAAATCCAGGGATGTACCAAAGTTATATTTTTAAATGCATATCGAGGGTTCACGGGCTACTTGTATAAAGCGACAATTTTGGAACTTTACAGAAGAGAATTTCTAAGTTTCATTTTTAGGGAAAAAAACAAAAAAAAAGTTTTAACATTTTTAAGAAATGGTGGTCTATGTTGTTTTCCTTTACAAAAACCGCACTTTTTAGGCTAGTTGTAATTTTTTTAAAGCTGTTATTACCAGAATTAAATGTCGCTTGATACAAAAATTACCTCAAATCAAATTTATTTAGAAACAGGCAAAACGATTCAAACGGCCTATGTTACGAAATTTATGTCAGGACAAACAGCTCAAGTCAAAATCACAGAATATTATGTGTATATGAAGTCTTTTGTAAAATTGTACAATATGTGTGACGCATCAATCAAATTAGATTCAAGCTAGACCTAATCTACGCCATGAATGCCATGATTCAAACAAACAAATCTGGCGACTTTGAATATTTATATAACTCAATATCGACCAGGATGTCGCTTAATACAAATAGCCCGTGAACCCGTGAACTCTCGATATGTACTTGTGAGGAAACCTGGGGCTGTACTACAAAGTGCCAATGCCATTATGATTCCGCTATGGAAAAGAGCTAGTACTATTCGCCTTGTATAGCTTCATCTATCTCCCAGACCGGAATCACGAAGATTTTAAGACGTCATTGTGGGGTAACTTATTTGTAACTTATTTTAACTAAAATCAGGGTCATTTTAGTTAAAATAAGTTTGAAATCGCCAACCCACCTTGCATAATGCTCGTGCCTTATCTGTATGTGATGAAGCCTTTGCTCTGTAGTGTGACTATAGCAGACTGGTATTATAGTGGAATACCATAACTTGAAGCAACAAAAACAGTTTAAACGCTTCTAAGGGTCAGCGCAGACAGAGAGGAATAATCCCCGAGCGGTGTCGGGTATTTTCTTTACGGATCATAAGTCATAATTCATTTATTTCGAAACAATATACATTGTGTAGAAATTTTGTAAAATAAACAAGTAGGTACCATTTAAACATTCCGATCGATAAAGATAGTAAAAAAAAAGGAAAAAAACTGTTATAAAATGTAACAGATTCAAATTAATAATCAAGTACATTCCGTTTACAATAATCAATAATAAAAATAAAAATAGATCTAAAATAAAAAAATAAAAACTAATTGTGATAAAATGATCAATGATACAATATTTCATTTAAAGTTTGAATAATCGCGTATGCTCGAGCTTTTTCCCGCGTAACTTCGAGGATGCGCGAGTATTTTTGTCAGGTTCAAGCATTTATGCACTTTATTGTAATAATTTTAAAGTTGATTTTCAAGTGCGTTAATAAAATCCTCTCCGCTGCGCTCCGTTCTGTCTGCGCTGAGCCTAAGACGTCAAGCCAGCGTTTCCTCGAATTCTGGGTGGGCTTGGATGATTATACCTAAAGTCACCGCCAGATAAAAAAAAAATGTTACTCCTGTCTACCAATGTATTCCTATATTTCAAAAAATGTAAAGGCAGTGTCGCTAACACGATCAAAACAAACGTATCGCGGTAAGGGGCGTCCGTAACCCTTTCACTTAGTATTCAGTAATGAGTTAATATCTCATACACGCGTAGGACGATTTACATGATTCAAACGGATAAAATGGTTCTACGCCTATAACTTTCATTTGAGACCAAAACTATCAAAATATCTCCATAAACAAAAAAAAACCGGTTTTCAAGTTACGTCATTATACTTTTTGGTACAAGTCGAAACTTTTGTTTTTTGTAATCTGACGGAGACTTTAACTTATATTTTATTTTGTTCTTTCAGTATACCTCCCAACTGGCCTTTGGCAAGACGGCATCGATGGGTCACTGCGAAAAGGCAACCGCTGGATGCACGAGTACAAAGTTCCCATCGACAAAGTGGCCTACTTTGTCAGAAAGCCAGATGACATGAGATTCAAATAACATGGAGTTTCTTCTGAACAAATTATGAAATATATGGAATATTTCTTCGTAATGTAGGACTTCGTTGAAAGTCTTTGTCCGGTATCAAAGTCCCTCCAAACACAGGTTATCGAAAAATATTTGATTATTTAGGAGACAAAAGTATGGTTATACAATGCTAGGAAATTAAATAATTTTTTGAAACACAAACGTGTGTGATAAAAATTCTTATAATTTATGTTTTCGTGTTCAAATTGAACATTGGTGTGTATTTTTGCTTTATGTTTTGTTATTTTAGTGTATTTTTATTTTATTTAAGGTAGCAGTTGGCTAAAATTATTTTGTAGACATAATTTTTTTTCAATTGTTATTTGAAATGTCTTTTTTTCATCTTATCAATTCTAGTCTGTGTAAAACGAAAAATGCAATATTTATCTAGTACACAATTTCAGAAAGAGCTTAGAAAGTAAAGTTAATAGAAATTACAACAAGAATAATTGCATATCCTTATATTATTGTAATAAGATCGCTATTTCCTAAGTTAATTATCACAAAAAAGTGTTAGATGAACATTGCCTCGAAATAGTTTATTTAGAAGTAAGGCCAGTGTTTTAAATATACAATTGAACTACGTCTACAGTAGTGTGGTTATTTTAATCATTATATTCTGGCGAGTTTTGATCTCGGTGATTTATGCAGTAATATGGAATCACGGGCATTTTCTGCCAAATGTATTAATAATAACATAAATCAGCTCGGTAATTCAGAAAGAAAACTGTGTACATACAAGAGCAACCAATATTTAAAAATTTTAAAACCCGCGACACGATAACTTGCGCAAATACCGCGATTCAGACAGTAAAACACCCATATCTTTTGAATGGCTGAACCGATTTTCATCAAACATAGCTAAGAAACCTTCCGATATTGTCAACTTTCGATCAAAAAATAATCAAAATCCGTTCATCCGTTTAGGTGATGTCAAAGACAGATACACAAAAAAACCAAACAGATACACGTCATACTTATAACACCCCTCTATTTCTGTCGGGGGTTAAAAAATGCCGAATGCATAAATTCCACTACTTTTTACGTAGATAGTTTTTACTTACTCGTATGTCAGTTAGTTTTACTTTTTATGAAAAAAAAATAACTGCACACGATATTCGCACCTGTTTTATTATGTCTGGATGTTGTCTGAGTCAAACATCTTGTGGTTAATGAAATTTGTCAAGATATTGATATTTTCAAGGATCCCTGTCAATTTGGTGACTTCTACACCATTCCAACTATCAAAATCAATTCCTGCCTTTAGTTTGTGTCTTAGAAAAGATTAATATTATTTACCGTGTCCGTTTTTAGATAGTAAGTGCTCATAAGCTAATGTAGATACGTAATTATGTACGTAATTAATAAACGAACATAATTTGTGATTACTAAAACATTCCAAAGTTTAGTAGCTTTTTAGGAAACTGTAGTTCTAATGAGAAGGATGTATTTTATTTATATTATGATGCTTGAAGATTTTTGAATTGTGAAACCAATACTTTATAAATGATAATATTATTTAAATTTTATCATTCCATTAATGTAGGTATATGTTTATATACTTTATTAATCATTTTTGTAATAAATTAATATGTCACATAATATTTAGTTTTAATAAAACATTAATAAATTAAATACTTTTGAAATAATATATTTCTGCCCAATGAATTAGTCTTTGTAACAACTTTTAGGCTGTGTATCAACAATAAAATAGTACTTTTTAGCATTATAGGTTATACAAAAGCCATTCCAGATTAAATAAATAGGTTTTAAATAAGCATAGATACATACATACCTACTATGAGTACATTTATTATAGAATATTGCTATACCTACTGGAACATTTTTATCATCATCAATGGATGATATCGAAAAACTAAACATCAGACGTAAAAGTTTGGCGAGTTTATAATTAAGTAACACCTCTGTATTAAAATATCATTAAACAAAAAAATATCTAGCAAAAAATAAAAAAATAATCTGATAAAAAATCTCTGACAATAATGATTAAATTATTATCCTAGTATACAAGTGTGTCAGATGTTGCCTCTATTAAGTGGGTTCGTGGCTATGCCTCATACTAGTATAAGTGCATGAAATCATCAAACACCAAAAAACGCTATAATTTGAAATTAATCGTTTCAAATCTTTTATATTTTACATAATCAAGTGAATGCCATTTTGAGATTGTTTTATTATTGTTAATAGTTAATATTTTTTTATATTATTTAACTTAAATTAACCGATATTTTTATAGAATTCTGTATATTTATAAAACTTTGCCTTCTTTGTAGTGTTTACTGATGAGTAAGTAACCAAAAAGTATTGTATACGACTGTTTATTGTAAAATGCATTTAAAATGTGAAAAATGTGCTGTTATTAAATGTTTTGAAATTGTCTTCGTTTTTTTCATTGTTGCCTTTATATCCCTTGGTATATGTAATAAACCTTTTACACGGGTGCAGTCGCGGGCAGAAGCTAATATGAGTAGAGCAGCCAGATTTGCCCACGAATTTTGCCTTCATCGATGTCAGCGGTATCCTATTAGCTCAGTGCCGTTGACCCTTTAGCTAAGATTTCGCCTCTTGTTTGAGGACGTGGGTTCAAAATCTGGTAAGTACCAATGTGAGTTTTTGAATTCATTGGAACATAATATGAATTGAAAAAATCAAATTGGTACTCGACTATATAATCCATACTAATATTATGAGCACCCTTTGTTACCGAATGCCTAAGAAATTAAGTCTGTGGCGGGTTTGTGGTGAGTGCTAACGCGTGCCGCTGTACCTGCCAGAAGCGGCTCGGAAGGACTAGTGTTGCCTAAATATCGATAGTTGACCTCTAAAAATAGTCACAATATCGATAGCCTTAGAAATTTCTATACTTTATAGGGAGATGCCCTTTAAAGTATTATTATATTATTGGTTAACTTCACTTTTTCTGCATAAGTCGCTAATAAAGGTTTGAATTTAACACGATACTATTGGTAAAATATAGATAGTTTCGACAGTGATTGCAGTAAAACACTATAATAGTGATAGTATCGTTACTATCAATACCCAATAGTATCGATACTTTCGATATTTTTGTACTTTATCAATAGTATTGCTCAATTTCTTGGATAGATACTATCGATAGTATTGTAATTTTTGTATTTGATTTCAATACTATCGATAGGGCTATCGATATTGTGACTATTTTTCGAGGTCACGATAGTATCGATAAGCAATCGATAGTAAGGCAACACTAGGAGGACGAGGACACCCTGGATTTTTAGGGTGCGTCGGAGTCCCTCATAGTCCCCCTTTGTACCTTTTGTGCATGAAGTCTTACCAATCGTGTGCGCCTGTCTGACGTTTATTAGTCCGTGGACTTATTAAGCCCGATTTTTACGAAACAATACATTATTATATTAAACATATAATATTAATAATATAATATTAACTTTTATATTATAATATTAATTATGCCTAATGCTTATCAACCTGTCGTTACTGTCGTCAATACTACGTTCATAAACAGAGTCTTTATTGCATTTAATTAGTATTATCATCAGAAATTCGAATTTAATTGAAAACAAAAACATGCTATCCACATTGAGCTTATTAACATCACGGGTAGTCAAGGGATTTTGACAGTTGTTCGACTAACATGGATAAGACTTTTGTGAATTTCAATGTTTATATTTTTAAGTGACTTGTTTTTTTTTGTAGATCATTGTTTCTTTATTTCTTACTCCTTTTTTTGATTGCATCTTGCATTTGCATTTTTTGTCATGGTTAAAAATTTAAGTTTAGATGTTACAATATTGAGCCGTATTCCATACTATGTTAGCGTGTTTTTTGTCGAGAATTTTTTAGAAAGCTAGTGGTATGAAAAAGTTAATGACAAGGTGTGTTTTTTTATTTGATTATATATTGCTCACCAATAGGCTATATAATAAACTTTTAAAAATAATGGTTATTTTTTTATTTCTATCTACTTTTGTACAAGAATCTGGCAAAATTTCGCTAACGATGATTTCAAACTAGAATTAAAAATAATATTACAAGGCATACTGGTCTTATTCATCAATCAAATCTGATAGCTTATTTCATAATGATTCCAACAAAATAAGTTTTTTTTCGATTCCAACAACACACTTTAGAGATATCAGCGTTTTATTCACACGCGGCGTTATCGCCCGAAATCACCCTGATCACCCGGGACGTTTGAGCGACGCGCAAAAATGTCCAGGCAGCTGACTGGCTAAATAAATAAAGTAATTTAAGGGCTGAACGGATTTGGATTAAACTTGGCACACGGGTAGATCAAAGTCTTAGATTAAATCATAGGATACTTCTCATTATAATTCCCTTCCCTTCTCGTATTATTATTTTAAGTCCCTTGGGATAGTAAAAGACTTTTCACGTTGGGGAGACCGCGGAAAGCTGCTAGTAAATAATAAAACAACAACATTTTCAAACGTTTTTATTACTCATAATGATTCATACATAACCACCAAACACGCTGAATGGGTTATAGCGACGTGACTGATACAATGACAATTAATAATGAGTACTTTATATTACATACAATCATAAAAATGCACCTATTGCCCTTAAGGGCTTGACATTATTTAAATTATTAAACATCATTTTTTTTATGTAACAGGTTAGTTAATAAAGCAACCTAAGCAAGCAATGTTAAAGATAGTTTAGGAACATACGACGGGATCTTCAAGATGCCATTTAATGGCAGAAGATGGATGACATCGATCCTTCAGGTGATAAAGGTTCAAAGTCACCATTTTATCGGCGATAGCAATTGTCGAGAAGGCAACAATGTATGGGATTGACATGCGCTACCCAAATGCCACGAGGTCAATCCCAAAGAATTTAGCATTTCGACAATGTCGATAGGATATCACTTTGTCTAAACCCCCAGATCGATGTATCGTGGTGTAGGGTAGCCCGATTATATTCAAAGATCGACTATCGATTTTTATTTTGAACCAATCAACCGACCGCTATCAAGCAAGCATTAAGCTGGTAATACTTTCCCTTATTAATTATCATTTTATGATAATTAAGAATGTCGTATGTGCTTAAACATCTTTATTCTAATACAACATTCTCGTAACAAATTCTTTAATAATAATTAAACATTTAGGCGTATACAGCGTTTACCTTGAAGCCTTGACTTTAGCTGTTAAACAAAACTGTTCAGTCTTACTTACCACTAAGCGTGTTACATGCGCCTCAAATAAACGATGACAGTGGAACTTTCCATGTGAAAAATACGACTCAAAATGTATGCACGCACTTAATAAAGTTTAAGCTCAAAGGAGACAAACCGAGATCACCGCATGATAGAGAAAGGGACAGGGTAGCCAAACACTCGGAGCGTAGCTCAATATGCAGTCACTTAAATGAATTACCGCTCAATTTTTGCAAAGGATCGTATTCATTCTTCACTTAAGTGTAACCTAATTTCGGTGACTCATTTTAGACAAGGTTAATTACGCCGCCTTGTCCTTGATCAAACATTAGTTTTACTCGGACCTTATTAACCTTAAACTATGTTTGTATCAATTTCGTGTTATATTGACTGCTTTTATTACCATTTCCACCCTCATCATTTACAGGACGCAAACTTTCAATACTAATATTGTAACGCATCGGCTTCTAGCACCACTTAAGCATTCAACCTTGTTTACTAAAATAGAGCGTGCTAAAAGTTTTAGATTTTCGCATTACTGAACAATAGGTTCGTTTTCTTCCAATAGATGTGTGTGTGCATTTGTCGGTGTATGTGTGTTCAAAATGCCTTAAAATATACAGATCATGTAAATGTTCAGTAAGATAGATCTGTTGTTCCATAAATGCACTTAAAGTCAGAAATAAATAAGTGCGAAAAGTGCCTGATAATATAATATAGAAATGGTATTGTTCTAATTAACACGCTCTATCTTAAAACTACTATCCCATATTGATACCTACCTACGAATCCATACTGCTCATATATTTTACTTCTTAAATCGATGTATTTTCTTGAGAGTTTTATTTAATACCATCTCAAGCCGAACTTTTCGAACAATCCAATTCCTTCTCAATATTATTGTATGAAGTAATGAGTGATGACAAACAGTCATACGGTGTACCTGATCTTTGATTGAGTGTTAATGCTCTATGTCATCGTCAAATTGATTTTCTTAATATATATATTAATCCTAGGCATCTATAGATGGCGTTGAGGTAAAGCAGGTTCTAAGTTGGCAAAATTATCAGTTTTATTTGATGTCCATTTGAGGTAATATTGACAAGCTTACTCAGGTAAGCCGCATGGTTGTCTGCCAACCTTTGACAGTCAAGATTATAATTTAAAGAAGACAGTAAATATTTTAATAACTACACTTAAACATGTTAAAGTAATCCACAGTTGGAAGAATACAACATTTAATAATTTCAATAATGGTTTATTTCTCAGAGCTATTGATGTTCACTAAGCTGATACAATTCTTAATTTTAATAACATTTTTAATATTCCTAATAATATGCATTAATTAGAATTCTAGCTATAAAATACAATAGTAAACTTTAGGGTCAGGCTTTATAGCCAGCTAGACAGTGGTGGCTGGCTGAACAGAACAAAGCCTATTTAAATAAAAAATACTCAAAATCTTTTATGTTCGAAGCATTTATAGTCGTCATCACCGATGCACTCGTAATGATTGATTAATCGTAAATTTTAGCGAAATTCTGTTGTTATTTTGAGGTTCCTTTGCTTTTACAACGATCCAAAATTCTTCACTACAATTTGAGCAATTCAACCTCAAAATATTTCAGATTTCTTAGCAACGTAGTAGTAGATGTAAAAGCGCTGCTTATTACTAAAATTGACTGGAGAAGCCAATGGTGGTCACAGGCGCAGCATCGGTTCAGACCTTATCCCACAAGGTATTCCTCTCATCCCTGTTTAGTCCCACCCAAACTACCTAAAGCATAAACCACATAATGAAACAATATTGTGCTCACATCAATCCACACACAGTAACACATACTATATTAATTATGTATTTTAAACTATAAAATAAAAACTCATTCGTTTACATACATAAAAAATAAAATAAAAAAAGTATTCTTTATGTATTCGTTTACAATTTTTAAAAGATTTTTTATATGTTAATACATTGTGCTGGTGCGTTCAGAATACGAATTGTTCTCGCTATATTTTTTTTCTATATTAAGAAATGTTGGCGAAGTAAGCGATTGTTGTGTGACATTAATCCACTTATAACTATGGATGACTTAAAATTAATTGACTCAAACATTTTTATTGGATATTTGGCAAATAAGGACAACGTAACAGTGGAAAGACGAGCAGGTGAGCGTTAACTAGTAGATGTTACATTATATATATGTCAAGAGGCTGGACATGCTCGCTTCTGCCGGTGTACCGGAGGAAAGCCTTGAAGACTGCTTACACACTATATGCTGAATCATTTATGGATCATTATCACATTCGCTCACATCCAAACATAACACTTTGAAACAAATCGGTAATCTAATGGAGTAGGTATCTTTATCTATAATTACATGAGGATTTTATCTTCGACAAAACAAATATTACAAAAACGCTTAAAAAACAATTCATCGGATTAGGAACGAATTTTTAAAGACTATAACGATTTTATAAGTATTTGGGTCGCCTCGACTAGAAATTTCAATCAAAAATACAACAGACCGAAAATATATATAGATGCCAACGTAATATAATAGAGATTCAATAATCTCGTTTCATCATATAATAATTATCTTTTGGAAATGAGTAAATTTTATATAACACGTAATTATAACTATGTTATATTACTATACCTCGACGCAACAAGCAAGTATCAACTTAAACAGAGGTAAATATAATGAATTCTTTAATAATAGTTTTCTACTAAAACATTTATTATTTATAATGGTTAAGCTCTCTATCGTTTTAGGCTCACTGTTGGTCTAGAATAACACAGATGTCTTCAGTTTCATAGTTCGATCGATCGCAGCATTATCATACTTTAATTAAATATAAGTGCATTGGACACACATTCAATTAATATTAGAGTTGCAGGATTTTTTAATTATAATTGACTCTGTGTCTAATTTCTTATATTTTTGTATTAAAGTCGTCTAGAAATAGCGTTACGAATATAGATCAATGTTGCGTTAGCTTGTGATAGTATGCGCAACTTATTTCAAAATAGCCGAGAAGATAAATTTCGTTAGCGTGATGTAGAACCTGATCTCATAACAGCGCCATATCTTGGAGATAGAAAAAAGTTTAGTGCAATGCTACAATCGATCGCTACCATTCGTCTATTTGTAATCGCAGGGAAATAAGCTCGAGTTGAAAACAAATGTGGGAAAAGTCACTCCTTACATCTAACAGAATTACTTACGAGGTACAGGCTGACACGAGAAGTCATCTTTGTCGTTCTAGAGTCGTAATATTAAGTCTCATCTAACACATATTAGTACAAACCAGCGCACGCAGCGCCGGTCCGACGAGTGACTTTACATTTAAGAACGTCTTTTAAAGACAATATTATGTTTATAAGTATATTTTTATTTAAACCTTTAAAAAAGTACCATCAGGTTTTATTAACGTCAGTTGTCATGACATTCAAGTGTTAATCACGTCCTTTTAAAGCGACTACGCTAAACAAAAGAATTGCCGCTAAGACATTTTGTACAATTTGTAAATCACAAATGACGATAGCAAAATAATTTATATTTTTCATTCCCCAAAAATTTTGATCGCAAAGCGGTGTTTTGGCTAAACAAAATGGACTGGTTACGCTAAATATCATGTATAAAAGCACTACAGTTTTGTATAAGACCAAATGTTTAAACATCATCAGAAATATATTTTAAATGGCAAGCTACTAGAAAACAGTTGTTTTTAGAAAAAAATGGACGTCTCTGTTCTTAGGTCGAGAATTGGTTATTGACTTTACAATTGGATGTGGTTAGGACACTGTCAGTTTGGGAGTTACGAATCGGCCGTGGTTTGCACAACACATTTTGACACCAGCACTTTCGTTTTCATTTTCATTATCGTTACTTTCATTATTAACTAAGATTTTATCAAACTCTTTAGCAGTCTGTTAATTGCATTCATATATCACAAAAACTCAGTATCTATTTGCGAACACTCTCATACGGAGGAGTGGCCCCAAGAGTCAATGCTTACGAGCGTTTCTTCTTTATCACAGCCTTTTTTTTCTACAACAACAATTACACTTTTCTTTGGTTCATTCGGTTCGTAAGCGCCGACTCCGTGGAAGGGGCTCACTTCTTCGATGAGAAGGCTACAAATAGACCCGAAACCTAGAACTCGAGTCTATAGGCCGCACACGATGTCTCGTGGTCTTGGAGGTTGATGGTGCACCGCGAGGCGGACGGCGAGAGGTCAATCTTGTACTTCTCGAGGGCTTCCTCGTTCTCAGTCACCCAGTAGCCAAGCACGTCGGTGTCGTACGTCGGAATTATGGTGACTTCTGCCAGGGCCAGAGAAAGAGTGTGTTATGAAAAGATTTTTTCTGAGCAATACATTTTTGTTATAACACTTAATCAACATTTTTAAAGTATTTTTCACTTTGAAAGGGATAAAATATATAATAACTTAATAATAATAATATATAATAGTTGTTAATATATTATAACTTACCTAAATCTTTATCTTCCCATGTCTTCTTGGCATCGAGCAGGGCGTTGTAGATCTCCTTCGATGGCTCAGTGCCGGAGAACACGTAGTAGCGCGCGCGGACTCGCTTGAAGAATTCAATGGCGGAGTAGTACGAGTTGCCATGGTGTGGCACGTAAGTGAGCTCCATGTAAACTGGTGCAGGCGCCTTTTTCTTGCTAGGAGACTCTGAGGCGCGACTCTTTGCTTCCTTGCTCTTCTCCTGGTTGATCTTATTCTTGTTTAACACGGTTGAACTCGATTGCTTCTTTGGAGTACTCTTGCCATCTGCCTGAGTTGGCGCCCCAATCGGACTTGGCAGGCCAAGTGGCTTTCCCCAAGACTCGATAGGATCTTTCGATGGTTTATGAGTTTCACTAGTTTTTTCTGATTTTTCGTACTTGGTTTCTTGTTTGCTTGATGAACTGCTTTCGGTCACTTTCTTTGATTCTGTTTTGATGTCTTTTAATGTAATCGTGCTTTCTGCCTTCGAAGAATGGCTTGAACTTGAATGTAATTTAGAGTCAAGTTCGTATTTAGCTGTTATGTTTGAAATAACTTGAGATCCGCTCACCTTCTTGTGTTCTTCAATTGCTTTCTCAAAATGCTCGTCGGCTTCTTTCAAGAAAGTAGCGTCGCTATGTTTTAAAGGTTCAAATCTTTCTTTAGCTAAGAAGGCTTTTGTTGTGGATCCAGTGAGTACTTCAGTCGTCGTTACTTCGGAATGCGATGATGATTTGTATGAGTCATCTTCAGTGAGTTGTCCGTAAACGGAGGTTGTCATGATATCTTTGTCGAAGTCATGTTGTGACTTCGCGGTGTCTAATTCAAAGCTGAGATTGGATCTCGGCGAGTGCGCGACTTGTGATTTGGTACTGCTGGGGCTGCCCTGACCGTCCTCGTCACTATAATACATTCCGCTGCCGCTTTCTGTGCCCCAAACATGAGTCGCAGCCCTAGAATCTCTTGAGCTGATATCTGATGGTGGAGTAGAGATGCCAGGGTGATCTAGATCATCACTAGCTGCTGATGAGCTTCGCATATCACCAGTTTTCGAAGAGAGCTTGGAGAACGACTTTTCACTTTCGCCGGTGTCAACGGTTTCTTCAAATTCCTCTCTGAATTCTGATATAGTAGTTTTGGTGGATTTAGTAGTCTTAGTGATACCATCACTGCCTTTGCTAACTGTAGTAGTTTCAACAGTAATCTTGATCTTTTCTGGGCTTATTACCTCCTTGGTTGTTACCACGGTGATGGTTTGTGTGATTTCATTGTCACCTTCTTTGATAACTTTCGTGTAACTGTCCGTTTCCGTAGTTATTTCTCCTACTGGCGAGCGTTGTTTCTTTGGCTTTTGTTCGGATTTCTCCTTTGGTTCAAGTGGTAGTTGACTAACTGAGAGTTTATCATCTAGTATTTGTCTTTCTTCTTGTGCGACTGGTTGTTTTTCTATTTCTTCTAGTTCTTCTGGAGACCAATCATCTAGACCAGTTCCAGGAGGCAAATACGTGATTTGTGTGCGGACATCTTTTGTTGTTTCAACTGTGCCATCATCTTTCGCGTTTTCAGTGACAGTTTCTGTTACTGTTTTAACCGCGACGTCATTTGTTTTGCTACTGCTAAGTTCTTCTTTCGTCACGTTAGTCGTAATTGTCTGAGTTATTTTTTCACCATGATCTGACTTAATAATGTTGGTTTTCTTATCAACGGATGTCTTGATTTTTCCTGTGGGGACTAATCCCTGTAGCGCAGCTTGTAGGTCACTGTCCGAAGTCTTTTGGAATTCGGAAACAGTTATTTTTACATCTTTAGTTGTTTCTGTTGCTCCGTCAGGGAACTCATCTACAGTAGTCGTTTCAACCGTGGTTCGTACGCGTTTAATATTGACATCATTGCTCGCCAAAAATTCACGTTTTGTTGCAATTGTGATTTTGCGTTTTATGGTAATAGAACCTCGCCGTATTACTTCGTTTTTAACATCTAGATCCTCAGTCAGACTTTCTACAATTTCAGAGTCGCCTATGTGTAAATCTTCAGGACGTTCAGGAACATCTTTCATTGATCTTGACGGGTAACCCGCTAAGTCAGTGATTGTGACTGTTTCTTTCTTCTTGGTTATCACAGTTCCATCAGGGAATTCATCTTCAGTCTCACGTCTGATTACAGTTTTTACTTTCCTAGAACGTGTAACGGTATTTTCGAATTCCTGTTTAATCGTTACTACTGTTGTTTTCCTATTAATTTTGATGCCATTTTCGATAACCAAATCTTCTTCAGTTTGCACTGATTCTTTTGGTTTGTCGATTTCGGTGTACCCTGTAAGATTTTCATAGAATGTTTCTGATTTATATTCATCTAGTGTTACTTTTTTATCTCTTGTGATTTCTGTATTGCCGTCGGGTAGTGCAATCTGACTCTCAGTTTCTATAGTTGTCCTAACCTTCTTCTTTCCATCTTCTTGTTGTGACTCCAGAACCTCTTTTGTTGTTTTAATTGTAATCATTTGTTCAAGCTCTTTGCCATCTCTAGATATCACATTACTCTTGGTTTCTACATTAATTTGCACATCTCCGATTTGCTCATAGCCTAAAACTTGTGGGCTTGGGATATCCCGCTGTTCTTCTTTTATGTCACATACAGATGTGCTGGTGTCTACAGTCGTTCTTGCAGCACCGTCAGGATATTCATCTGTTGTTGTAACCGTTTTAACTGTCTTTAGTTTTCTTAACACGTACTGACTATCAGCGTATTTAGTTTTGACTACCTTGGTATTGATCATTCTTCTGATGTGAATATCATTTTCTTTGATTTCTTTTATGTTTGTGTCCTCACTTACTTCAGGTTCTCCTGAAGGTGATAAGTCTTTGAGTGCAGCTTCCAATTTTCGTATTTCAGCTTGTTCTTCTGCAGTTGGCTCGGTTGTCTTAAGACCCTCGTCTACTAAAGAGATCTTTTCACTAGCTCTTGTTACAACCGACCCATCGGGGTATTCATCTGCCAATACTGTCCTGACAGTAGTTTTAGTTCTCTTTATATTTTGTTCAGTGTTGGCATATTCTTGTACAGTAGTCGTAATGGTGATTTTTCTTTTGATGACAATACCACCTTCAGTGATAGTTTTTGTTTCAGTGGTCGTGTCCTCAATTGGTTCACCAATAGCATCAAATCCTTCTTCGACTGCGTCGGTTGTTTCAATTTCTACGTCGGTTACTGATGTACTACTTTCTACAATGGTTCGCGCTGAGCCATCTGGGTAATAGTCGGTGGTAGTGAGAGTGGTAACAGTCTTCAGTTTTTTGAGATTGGCTTGTTTGTCGCAATATTTTGTCTTGACAATTTTAGTAACAATAGTCCTCTTTATAGTAATACCTTTCTCCTGTATCTCTACAGTTTCACTAGATTCACTAATTTCGGGCTCTCCGACTGGAGTGAACTCTTTGAGAGCTGCATATACTTTACTACTGTCCACGGAGCTTTCATCAGTTGGTCCATCATCCACAGGAATTTTATCAAATGATGTGTCCTCTAGTGGCTTTTCTTTCTTGGGATATTCTTGAACTCCATTGACAACTGGTAATGACACTTTTGCTTTTGGTTCTGACTTAGAAGTTTCTGTTTTTACTTGCTTCTTTGTTTGAACTTCTTCTATACTCATATCAGTTATGGAAGTGTTTGTATCAACAGAAATTTTCGTAGTACCATCAGGATATTTATCACTTATAGTTACCGTCGTTACCGTTTTAAGTTTTTGTAATAATCCTCGGCTGTCAGAGTATTTAGTCCTCACGATTTTAGTAACAACGGTTCTAAAGATTGTTATTTTATTTTGTTTAATTTCTTCAGTTTCTACGTTTTCACTGACTTCTGGCTCGGAAGAAACAAGACCCTTTAAAATAGCTTCTATTTTTTCTTTTTCAGAATCGACTTCTTCGTCTTCCATTTCTATGAGGTTTTCATCTAAGAGTGATATTTTTTCACTTGTTTTTTTAATCACAGAGCCATCCGGGTGTTCATCTTCGACTATTGTTTTGATAGTCGTTTTAATTCGCTTTATGCTCTTGGTAGTGTTAGTGTATTCTTGTATAGTTGTAGTTACTGTTGTTGTTCTCTTAATAGTTGCACCGTCTTCTATAACAGTTTCGGTTTGTGTAGTTGTATCTTCCTTGGGTTTGCCAATTAATTCAAAGCCTTCGAGACTTTCATCTATAGCATCTATCCCAATGTCTGAAACAGACACTCTGACATCTTTGGTGACTTCTGTCGTTCCATCGGGAAGCATGGACTCTGTGACAGTTTCTACAGTAGTTTTTACTTTTCTTTTACTCCTATCGATTGAACTTAAGGTTTCCTTCGTTGTTGTTGTAGTTACAATTTGCAGAGCACTTTTTCCATTAATAAGGACAGTTTTCTCGTGTTTATCCGTTTCAACTGCCTTATCTTCTACTACTGTTAAATCTTGAAGATCAGGGCTTTCCACAGATTCTACTTCAATATCCGTCAGAGATGTACTACTATCAACTTTGGTGCGAGAAGAACCGTCGGGGTAATCATCAGTTGTAGTAATAGTTGTGTCAGTCTTGAGTTTTTTGGGTACGCCTTGTTTATCAGCATATTTCGTTTTTATTACTCTTGTAACGACAGTTCGCCTAATAGTAAAGGTCTCTTGTTTGATTTCCTCTGTTGTAGAAGAGACACTTTCTTCAGGTTCACCACAAACTGTAAAGTCACCGAGTATACTGTCTAAATTACTGCTAGACTCTAATATAATTTCTTCAGTCTTAACTTCAACGTTCTTTTGTACATCTCTGGCACCATCGGGGTGTTCTTTAGTGACATTTGTTTCAACTGTAGTACGAATTATTTTTTTAAGGTCACTGATTTTAATGGTTTCCTTTTTAGTTGTTGTTGTTATAGTTTCTACAATGTCTTTGTTATTTTCTTTGATTATTCGTTTACTAACATCTGTGTCTATGATCGTATCTTCAATGTTATCATCTAATTCGTCGGTCTCACTTAAAAAAGATTTGAGCGACTCCACATCTTTAGGTACGGAAGACTCGCGTTTGTCAGTCAAGTCTCTAATTTCAAAGTTTTCTTCGCTTTCTAAATATTCCTTATCTGTTCTTTCTTTGGCGTACAAATCCATGGATGAGGTAGATCTAAGGCTAGAAGAACATTCTGAGAGTAATGTTTGTGTGTCTTTTATTGTAGTAGTGGAACCATCAGATCCTTTGCTAAGTGTAGTTGTTTCTATCGTTGTCTTAATGTTTTGTGGTGTGCCATCTTCTCTTGAAATTACTTCTTTAGTAGTAACAGTAGTAATAGTCTGTGTGACGACATTCTCGCCTTCTTTAATGATCTTTGTTACGGTATCGGTTTCTGTTTTAATCTTTCCTACATTTTGCATTAAACATAGAAGATCCGATTCGTCGTCTACAAGCGCAGTTGTCTTTTTGGGTACTTTCTCAGTTGATGTCGAAATTCTCTGAGTAAGGACATCGTCTCCAACGTGAACAACTTTAGTGATTGTTTCTTCGCTCCCGTCAGATTTATCGTAGGTAACTTCACTTTGAACTCCATCACTTATCTTCACATCTTGGAAGCTACTAGGAGTTTTTGGAAGTGGACTGACTGGAACTGTTGGGGGAGTAGATACTCTGACCAAAGATTCTACACTTTCAGTCTTAATACCTTGCTGTACAGTATCTTCTCCAAATGCTTTATGTATTGACTCCATAAGATGTACAGCACTATCTTTTATTACTTGTGATACACTTTTGTCGTCAGTTGTTCGTAAATCAATAGGTATACTGTGTACTCCCGAGTCGGATGCTTCAGAAAGAGGCATTTCCTCTTTAGGTGATACCAGTTCTTGTATTTTATCTTCATGAACCTTTGTCAAATCAGTTTCTTTTAACGTATATGTAATGGAATCGTCAATAGTGAGTGATTCTTCTTTATGACTATAGGTTTCATCAGAATACAGCTTTTCTTTCTTTTCCGATTTTTCAGTACCTTCAAAGCTATATTTTTCTTCAAGACTGGTTTCTTTGGACACATCTTCGGAACTACTACCATGGGGTATGGGAGTGAGGCCATCAGCTACGCTTTCAAGAGAACCATGAGTAGATTTATCGTCTGGAATAGATCTCTTCTTAATAGCATGTGGTTTGCTAACAGTTTCCTTAAGACTAGGTTCTAACTTGGAAACAAATAGTCTTTCTTGTTTTAGCATTTCTTCAGTTTGACTTGATAAAGATTGCAATTTAGTAGCTGTAACCTGTAAATGTGAGTCTTTTTTGACATCGACTCTTTCCATTACTTGACTGTCTTCACTAATTGATTCTCCATCTTCGTAAATATCTTTTTCATCAATGTCTACGTCTTCTAGTTCGATTTTCTCTTCTGCAGGTTTTTGAAGATCTTCATCTGCAACCGGACTCATTGATTTGTCGACAATTTTACGTTCACCGATTTGTTCTTGTTTATTGTCTTTATGTATAGGTAGATCTTTTTCAGGCATTGCCTTTTCACTTGTAACAGTTGTAAATTCATCATCAAAAGATTCTTTTTCATCAATGTCCTTTTCGTCATCTTTTGATTTTGTTTCAATTTCTTTCTTTGTTACTTCAGACTTTTCTAAACTAGTAATTTTTTCACTAGGCTTTTCTAGTGACAGTTCAGATTTCGGCATTTTTTCACAAAGTTTGAAGTCAGGCTTTTCTGGGCTAGCTGTCTTTTCATCGGGCTTGATTAGGCTAACTGCCTTTTTCTCGGGGCTAGCGGCCTTATCATCGGGCTTGATTGGGCTGGCAGCCTTCTCACCACGCTCGATTGTGCTAGCAGCTTTCTCATCAGGTTTTTCTGGGCTAGCAATCTTCTCATCGGGCTTTTCTGGGCTGGCAGGCTTCTCATCAGGCTTAATTGGGCTGGTAGTCTTCTCATCGGGCTGTGGTATAAGTGCTTCTCCATCAGGCTTGATTGGGCTTGTAGGCATCTCATCAGGATTGATTGGGCTAGCAGCCTTCTCGTCTGGCTTTTCTAGGATAGGTGCCTTCTCATCAGGCTTGATTGGGCTAGCAGCCTTTTCGTCAGGCTTTTCTGGGATAGGAGCCTTCTCATCAGGCTTGATTGGGCTAGTTTCTTTCTTATCGGGCTTGGTTGGGTCAGCTGCCTTTTTCTCAGAGTCAGTGGCCTTCTCATCCTTGACGAAGTCTGGTTCTTTTTCATCTGTTTTGTCCGGGCTACCTGCTTTCTCATCGGACTTGATTGGGCTAGAAACCTCATCAGATTTTATTGGCCTAGTTTCCTTCTCATCGGACGTGATTGGGCTGGTTGCCTTTTCCTCGGGGCTATGAGCCTTCTCATCATGCTTTTCTGGGAGTGGTGATTTCTCATCGTGCTTAATTAGGCTAGCAGCCTTATCATCGGGTTTGATTGAGCTAGGTGCTATCTCATCATACTTGATAGGGCTAGTAACCTTCTGGATGGGCTTGTCTAACGTTTCTTGAACATGTTTCTCTAGACTACATACTTTTTCATCTAGTTTGGCAAAAGCTGAAGTAACGACAAGTTCTTTTGTTTTAGTTTCTTCTTTTTCAATAATGGGTTTTTGCTGTTTCTCACTTGGCGCTTTTACGTTACAAAGCTGCATAAGTTGTTCTAAGGTTGGTTTGGAATCACTGAGTGATGTTTTCGTGTACGTCCTGCTGACTTTTGTACCATCGGGAAGCTCATCTTCTTCGATTGTTTTGATCACTATCTTATACATTACTGTTGTTCGCGTAATGCTATAGTATTTCTGAACAATCGTAGTGATAATAAATGTTCGCAATATAACGACCCCTTTTTCGGTTATAGTAAGATATTGAGTTATAGTTTTTTCTTCCGAGTCTCCCATTGGTTTGAAACCCTTCAGTCTTTCTTCAATTTCTAGGTCATCGAAGAATGAGAAAGATTTACCTTGTGTTGGACTACTTGGACTGAGCTGTCCATTGTCGAGCTTCTCTGGAATTACTGTTTTATCTTCAGATTTTATTGAGACTGCTACTTTCTCCGCAATATTGACTGGGCTAGTTGCTTTCTCATCCAGCTTTACGACACTTTGCAGATGGTCATCATCTTTAGTAAGTACAGAAACCAAATCCAGTTGTAACGGCTTTATAATTTTTTCTCCAAAAACAGTATCAACTGTTTTGTCATCAGACTTAACAGGGCTTGTTATCTTTTCTTCAAGTTCCATGAGGCTGGACTTCTTGCCGTAAAGCTTTACAGGGCTAGGCATTTTTTCATCCTGCTTGGCTGGAATTGGTTCTTCCTCGTAAGGTTTGACTGTGCTTGGCGTCTTCTCCTCAGGTTTGACTGGGCTTAGTGTCTTCTCATCAGGCTTAACTGGGCTTGATGATATCTCGCCAGGCTTAACTGGGCTTGATGCTTTCTCATCAGGCTTGGCTGAAAGAAGTTCATCCTTCTCTGATGGTACTGGTTTAGGTAACTTCTCTACAGGCTTGACCGGGCTTGGTGTCTTCTCATCATGCTTAACTGGGCTTGATGCTATCTCGCCAGGCTTGGCTGGGCTTGGTGTTTTCTCATCAGGCTTGGCTGCAAGAAGTTCATCTTTCTCAGATGGTACTGGGCTAGGTAACTTCTCTACAAAATTTACTGGGCTTGGAGTTTTCTCATCAGGCTTGGCTGGTAGAAGTTCATCCTTCTCATCAGGCTTGGCTGGTAGAAGTTCATCCTTCTCATCAGGCTTGACTGGGCTAGGTACCTCGTCATCAACCTCAGCCAGTATAAGTTCATCCTTCTTAGATAGCGCTGGGCTTCGTGCCTTCTCATCAGGCTTGGGCGAAATAAGTTTATCCTTCTCGGATGGTACCGGGCTCATTGCCTTCTCATCAAGCTCTACATAGCTGGGTGTCTTCTCATCAGTTTTAGCTAGAAGAAGTTGATCCTTCTCATCAAGCTTGGCTGGAATAAGTTCATCTTTCTCAGGTTCATCTTTCTTAGATGGTACCGGGCTTACTGCCTTCCCATCGGGCTTTACTGGGCTAGGTGTCTTCTCATCAGGCTTGACCGGGCTAGTTGACTTCTCAACAGGCTTGGCTGGAAGAAGTTCATCCTTCTCAGATAGTACCGGGGTTAGTGTCTTCTCATCAGGCTTGACTGGGCTAGGTACCTTCTCATCAAGCTCAGCCAGTATAAGTTCATCCTTCTTAGATAGCGCTGGGCTTCGTGCCTTCTCATCAGGCTTGGGCGAAATAAGTTTATCCTTCTCGGATGGTACCGGGCTTAGTGCCTTCTCATCAGGCTTGGCAGGAAGAAGTTCATCCTTCTCAGATGCTACTGGGCTTGGTAACTTCTCTGCGGGCTGGACTGGGCTTGGTACCTTCACATCAAGCTTAGCCAAAATAAGTTCATCCTTCTCAGAAAGTACTGGGCTTTGTGCCTTCTCATCAGGTGTTGCTGAAATAAGTTCATCCTTCTCAGATGGTAATGGGCTAGGTAACTTCTCCTCAGGCTTGACTGGGCTCGGTCCTTTCTCATCAGGCTTGATTTGGCCTAGTGCCTTCTCGTCAGGCTTGGCTGGAAGAGGTTCATCCTTCTCAGATGGTACTGGCCTTCGTGCCATTTCTTCAGGCTTGACAGAGCTAGGCGTCTTCTCATCAAGCTTGGCCAAAATAAGTTCACCCGTCTCAAATAGCATTGGTCTTGGTGCCTTCTCATCAGGCTTAGCTGGGCTAGGTGCCTTCTCATCAGACTTGGCTGGAAGAATTTCATCCTCTTCAAATGGTACTAGGCTTGGTGCTTTTTCATCAGGCTTGGCCGAAATAAGTTCATCTTTATCAGATGATACTGGGCTAGTTGCCTTCTGATCAGGCTTGGCTTGAAGAAGTTCATCCTTCTCAGATGCTACTTTGCTTGGTACCTTCTCATCAAGCTTAGTCAAAATAAGTTCATCCTTCTCAGATAGCACTGGGCTTCGTGCCTTCTCATCAGGCTTGGCTGAAATAAGTTCATCCTTCTCAGATGGTAATGGGCTGGGTAACATCTCTTTAGGCTTTACTGGACTCGGTGCTTTCTCGTCAGACTTGATCAGGCTAGGTGCCTTCTCATCAGGCTTGACCGGGCCTGGTACCTTCTTATCAGACTTGGCTAAAAGAAGTTCATCCTTCTGAGATGGTACTGGGCTTGGTGCCTCCTTTTCAGGCTTTATAGGAAGAAGTTCGTCCTTCTCAGATGGTACTGGGCTTGGTGCCTTCTCTTCAGGCGTGACCAGGCTCGATGCCTTCTCGTCAGGCTTGGCTAGAAGAAGTTCATCCTTCTCAGATGCTACTGGGCTTGGAAACTTCTCTTCGGGCTGGACTGGGCTTGGTATCTTCTCATCAAGCTTAGCCAAAATAAGTTCATCCTTCTCAGATAGCACTGGGCTTTGTGCCTTCTCATCAGGCTTGGCTGAAATTAGTTCATCCTTCTCAGATGGTAATGGGCTAGGTATTTTCTCTTCAGGCTTGACTGGGCTTGGTATCTTCTCATCAAGCTTAGCCAAAATAAGTTCATCCTTCTCAGATAGCACTGGGCTTCGTGCCTTCTCATCAGGCTGGGCTGAAATAAGTTCATCCTTCTCAGATGGCAATAGGCTAGGTAACTTATCTTCAGGCTTGACCGGGCTCGATGCTTTCTCGTCAGGCTTGGCTGGAAGAAGTTCATCCTTTTCAGATGGTACCGGGCTTGGTGCTCTCTTATCAGGCTTGACTGAGATAGGTGCCTTCTCATCAGGCTTGGCTGGAAGAAGTTCATCCTTCTCAGATGCTACTGGGCTTGGTAACTTCTCTTCGGGCTGGACTGGGCTTGGTTGGTCAAGCTTAGCCAAAATAAGTTCATCCTTCTCAGATAGCACTGGGCTTTGTGCCTTCTCATCAGGCTTGTCTGAAATTTGTTCATCCTTCTCAGATGGTAATGGGCTGGGTAACTTATCTTCAGGCTTGACCGGGCTCGATGCTTTCTCGTCAGGCTTGGCTGGAAGAAGTTCATCCTTTTCAGATGGTACCGGGCTTGGTGCTCTCTTATCAGGCTTGACTGAGATAGGTGCCTTCTCATCAGGCTTGGCTGGAAGAAGTTCATCCTTCTCAGATGCTACTGGGCTTGGTAACTTCTCTTCGGGCTGGACTGGGCTTGGTTGGTCAAGCTTAGCCAAAATAAGTTCATCCTTCTCAGATAGCACTGGGCTTTGTGCCTTCTCATCAGGCTTGTCTGAAAATTGTTCATCCTTCTCAGATGGTAATGGGCTGGGTAACATCTCTTTAGGCTTTACTGGACTCGGTGCTTTCTCGTCAGACTTGATCAGGCTAGGTGCCTTCTCATCAGGCTTGACCGGGCCTGGTACCTTCTCATCAGACTTGGCTAAAAGAAGTTCATCCTTCTGAGATGGTACTGGGCTTGGTGCCTCCTTTTCAGGCTTTATAGGAAGAAGTTCGTCCTTCTCAGATGGTACTGGGCTTGGTGCCTTCTCTTCAGGCGTGACCAGGCTCGATGCCTTCTCGTCAGGCTTGGCTAGAAGAAGTTCATCCTTCTCAGATGCTACTGGGCTTGGTAACTTCTCTTCGGGCTGGACTGGGCTTGGTATCTTCTCATCAAGCTTAGCCAAAATAAGTTCATCCTTCTCAGATAGCACTGGGCTTTGTGCCTTCTCATCAGGCTTGGCTGAAATTAGTTCATCCTTCTCAGATGGTAATGGGCTAGGTATTTTCTCTTCAGGCTTGACTGGGCTTGGTATCTTCTCATCAAGCTTAGCCAAAATAAGTTCATCCTTCTCAGACAGCACTGGGCTTCGTGCCTTCTCATCAGGCTGGGCTGAAATAAGTTCATCCTTCTCAGATGGCAATAGGCTAGGTAACTTATCTTCAGGCTTGACCGGGCTCGATGCTTTCTCGTCAGGCTTGGCTGGAAGAAGTTCATCCTTTTCAGATGGTACCGGGCTTGGTGCTCTCTTATCAGGCTTGACTGAGATAGGTGCCTTCTCATCAGGCTTGGCTGGAAGAAGTTCATCCTTCTCAGATGCTACTGGGCTTGGTAACTTCTCTTCGGGCTGGACTGGGCTTGGTTGGTCAAGCTTAGCCAAAATAAGTTCATCCTTCTCAGATAGCACTGGGCTTTGTGCCTTCTCATCAGGCTTGTCTGAAATTTGTTCATCCTTCTCAGATGGTAATGGGCTAGGTATTTTCTCTTCAGGCTTGACTGGGCTTGGTATCTTCTCATCAAGCTTAGCCAAAATAAGTTCATCTTTCTCAGATAACACTGGGCTTCGTGCCTTCTCATCAGGCTGGGCTGACATAAGTTCATCCTTCTCAGATGGCAATAGGCTAGGTAACTTATCTTCAGGCTTGACCGGGCTCGATGCTTTCTCGTCAGGCTTGGCTGGAAGAAGTTCATCCTTTTCAGATGGTACCGGGCTTGGTGCTCTCTTATCAGGCTTGACTGAGATAGGTGCCTTCTCATCAGGCTTGGCTGGAAGAAGTTCATCCTTCTCAGATGCTGTCGGGCTTGGTAACTTCTCTTCGGGCTGGACTGGGCTTGGTATCTTCTCATCAAGCTTAGCCAAAATAAGTTCATCCTTCTCAGATAGCACTAGGCTTTGTGCCTTCTCATGAGGCTTGGCTGAAATTAGTTCATCCTTCTCAGATGGTAATGGGCTAGGTAACTTCTCTTCAGGCTTGACTGGGCTTGGTATCTTCTCATCAAGCTTAGCCAAAATAAGTTCATCCTTCTCAGATAGCACTGGGCTTCGTGCCTTCTCATCAGGCTGGGCTGAAATAAGTTCATCCTTCTCAGATGGCAATAGGCTAGGTAACTTATCTTCAGGCTTGACCGGGCTCGATGCTTTCTCGTCAGGCTTGGCTGGAAGAAGTTCATCCTTTTCAGATGGTTCCGGGCTTGGTGCCTTCTCATCAGGCTTGGTTGGAAGAATTTCATCCTCTTGAACTGGTACTGGGCTTGTTGCTTTCTCATCAGGCTTGACAGGACTAGGTGCTTTCTCATCAGGCTTGGTCGAAATAAGTTCATCCTTCTCAGATGATACTGGGCTAGGTGCCTTCTCATCAGGCTTGACTAGGCTCGGTACCTTCTCCTCAGGCAACACCGGGCTAGGTACCTTTTCATCAGGCTTGGCTGAAATTAGTTCATCCTTCTCAGATGATACTGGGCTTGGTAACTTCTCTTCGGGCTGGACTGGGCTTGGTATCTTCTCATCAAGCTTAGCCAAAATAAGTTCATCCTTCTCAGATATCACTGGGCTTTGTGCCTTCTCATCAGGCTTGCCTGAAATTAGTTCATCCTTCTCAGATGGTAATGGGCTAGGTAACTTCTCTTCAGGCTTGACTGGGCTCGGTGCTTTCTCATCAGACTTGATCGGACCTGTTGCCTTCTCGTCAGGCTTGGCAGAGCTTAGCATCTTCTCATCAAGCTTGGCCGGGCTAAGTGTTTTCTCATCAAGCTTAGCCAAAACAAATTCTTTCGTCTCAGATAGCACTAGGCTTCGTTCCTTCTCATCAGGCTTGGCTGGAAGAAGTTCATCCTCCTCAAATGGCACTGGGCTTGGTGCCTTCTCATCAGGCTTGGTTGGAAGAATTTCATCCTCTTGAACTGGTACTGGGCTTGTTGCTTTCTCATCAGGCTTGACAGGACTAGGTGCTTTCTCATCAGGCTTGGTCGAAATAAGTTCATCCTTCTCAGATGATACTGGGCTAGGTGCCTTCTCATCAGGCTTGACTAGGCTCGGTACCTTCTCCTCAGGCAACACCGGGCTAGGTACCTTTTCATCAGGCTTGGCTGAAAGAGGTGCATCCTTCTCTAACAATATTGGGCTGGGTACCTCATAACCAAGCTTAGCTGAAAGAAGTTTATCTGTCTCAGATGGTACTGGGCTAGCTATCTTCTTTTCAGACTTGACTGGGCTCTGTACCTTCTCATTAGGCTTGGCTGAACGAGGTTCACCTTTCTCAGATAGTGCCGGGCTCACTGCCTTTTCATCAGGCTTGGCCGGGCTAGGTGCCTTCTCATCACGCTTGGCTGGAATAAATTCATCCTTCTCAGGTACATCTTTCTCAGATGGTACCGGGCTTTCTGCCTTTTCATCATGCTTGACCGGGCTGAGTGTCTTCTCATCAGGCTTGGCCAAAATAAGTTCTGTAATAAGTCCATCCTTCTCAGATGGTACTGGGCTAGGCAACTTTTCATCAGGCTTGGCTGAGCTTGGTGCTTTTTTGTCAGGCTTGATTAAGCTTGGTGCCTTCTCATGAGGCTTAGCTGGAATAACATCGTCTTTGAATGATGGCACTGGGCTTGGAGCCCCCTCATCAAGCTTGACTAGGCTTGGTGTCTGCGTATCTAGCTTGACCGGGCTAGATGTCTGCTCGTCAGGCTTGATTGGGCTAGATACCGTCTTGTGAGACTCGACGGGGCTAGATTCTTTCTTTTCATCCGTTGTATCTGGCCGAGCTTTGACTAACGGTAACACAAGACCAGTTGTAATGTCCTCATCCGTAACAGGAGTGGGTTCCTTAACTTCAATTTTTACTGTGCTCTTTTTTGGCCTATTATCAGCTACTGACACTTCTTTGAAGGTCCTAGTGGATTTTGTTCCATCTGGATGTTCGTCTGCTTCCATAGAAATAACCGTGATTTTATATTTAGTTACAGTTCTACTTATGTTAGAGTATTCTTGAATTATTGTAATTATTATTGTTTTCCTCTTGATAATTATACCTTTTTCAGTAACAGTTACTATCTGAGTCGTTGTGTCTTCTTCTGTTTCGCCTATTGCTTCAAATCCTACTAAGTGCTTTTCGATTTCTAATTCCTCCTCAGTTGGACTTGGTGTTTTCGCGCCTAAAACTGATACAGTCTTCTCATTAGGTTCAGTAGGACTTAGAGGTATAGTTGACTTTTCATCGATGTCTTCTGATTTGGGTTCCTTTTCTTGAAGCTTAATAGTGCCAAGTGCTATAAAAGCAGGCTTGTCTGGACTGTCAATTTTTTCATCAGCCTTTACTAAGGGCAGTGTTTTCATATCAGTGAGCTCAGTATCATCCATTAAGGCTGGACTGAGTACTTCTTCGTCAGATTCTACAGGACTTGGTGACTTAAAACTTGAAACTAAATCAAGTGTTATTGGTTTTAGCACTTTTTCGTCGACAATTACAGCTACCTTGTCAGGGATTACTGCGTCCGTCTTAATTGAACTATATTCTTCCTTTACAGATGATACTGGGCTAGGTGCCTTCTCGTCAGGCATGATTGGGCTAGGTATTTTTTCATCAGGCTTAACTGGGCTAGGCGCCTTCTCCTCAGGCTTGACTGGAATCATTTGATTCTCAGATGGCACCAGGCTAGGCACCTCCTCGTCGGGTTTGATGGGGCTAGGTGTCTTATCATCAGGCTTAACTAGAATAGGTGCCTTGTCGTCGGGCTTGGCTGGAAGATGTTGATCCTTCTCAGATGGAACCGGACTAGGCACTTTGTCGTCAGGCTTGATGGAGCTTGGTGTCTTCTCATCGGGCTTGATGGGGCTTGGGGCTTTTTCATCGGGCTTGACTGGGCTAGGAATTTTCTCATCAGGTTTGACTAGGTTAGGTGCCTTTTCATCAGCCTTGATTGGAGTAAGATCATCTTTCTCAGATGGCACTGGGCTAGGTGCCTTGCCATCAGGCTTGGTTGCTACAATTTCATCCATCTCAGGTGGTACTGGGCTAGATGCCTTATCGTCAGGCTTCACTGGGCTAGGCAACTCATCAGGCTTGACGGGGCTAGGTATCTCCTCGTCAGTCTTGATTACGACAAGTGCCTTTTCGTCAGGCTTCAATTGAGTAAGCTCATCTTTCGCAGATGGTACAGGGCTAAGCGCTTTCTCATCAGGCTTGGCTGGAATGAGTTCATCTTTTTCAGATGACATCGGGCTAGACATTATCTCATCGAGTTTGATCGGGATAGGCACCTTCTCGTCAGGATAGACTGGGCTAGGCACCTTCTCAACAGGCTTTACTTGGATAGGTGCTTTGTCATCAGGCTTGGCTGGAATAATTTCATCCTTCTCAGATGTTACTGGGCTAAGTGTCTTCTCATCAGGCTGTACTGTGCCAGGCACCTCATCAGGCTTGACGGGGCTAGGTATCTTCTCATCAAGTTTGATAAGAATAGGTGCCTTTTCGTCAGGTTTCGTTGGAGTAAGCTCATCATTCTCAGATGGTACGGGGCTAGGCGCCTTTTCATCTGGCTTGGCTGGAATGAATTCAACCTTCTCAGATGGCAGCGGGCTTGGCACCTTCACATCGGGCTTGATGGGGCTAAGCGCCTTCTCGTCAAGCAGTACTGGGCTAGGCACATTCTCATCAGGCTTGATGAGGCTTGGTATATTCTCATCAGGCTTGTCTGGAATAAGTTCATCCTTCTCAAGTGTTACTGGGAAAGGTGCTTTCTCATCAGGCTTGACTGGGCTAGGCGCCTTATCATCAGGCTTGGTGAGGCTTGGTTCCTTCGCGACAGGCATGGCTGGAATGAGTTTATCCTTCCCAGATTGTACCAAGCTAATTACCTTTTCAACAGGTTTGGCTGGTATGATTTCAACCTTCTCAGATGGTACTGGGCTAGGCGCCTCCTCGTCAGACAGGACTGGGCTAGGCGCTTTCTCGTCAGGCTTTGTGAGGCTTAGTTTCTTCTCATCAGGCTTGATGAGGATTGGTTCCTTCTCATCAGGCTTGGCTGGAATAAGTTCATCATTCTCTGATGACACCGGGCTAGGCACTTTCATATCGGGCTTGATGGGGCTAGCCACCTTCTCATCAGGCGGAACTGGGCTAGGCGCCTTCTCATCAGGCTTGATGGGGCTTGGTTCCTTCTCGTCAGGCTTGACTGGAACGAGTTCATCCTTGTCAGATGGTTCCACGCTAGGTGCCTTTTCATCGGGCTTGGCTGATATAATTTTATCCGTAGCAGATGGTACTGGGCAAGACGCCTTCTCATCAGGCTTGGATGGAATGAGTTTATCCTTCTCAGATGGTACTGGACTAGGTGCCTGCTCGTCAAGCTTGACTGGACTAGGCTCCTTCGTATCGGGCTTGATGGGGCTTGGTTCCTTCTCATCAGGCTTGGCTGGTATAATTTCATCCTTGTCTGAAGGTACTGGGCTACGCGCCTCCTCATCAGGCCTAGTTGGAATGAGTTCATCCTTCTCTGATGGTACCGGGCTAGGCACCTTCTCATCTGGCGTCATGAGGCTTGGTTCCTTCTCATCAGGCCTGGTTGGAAAGAGTTCATCCTTCTCTGATGGTTCGTGGCTAGGTGCCTTCTCGTCAGGTTTAACTGGGCTAGGCACCTTCTTATCCGGCTTGATAGGGCTTGGTTCCTTCTCATCAGGCTTCGCTGGAATGTGTTCATCCTTCTCAGATGGTATTTGGCTAGGTGCCTTCTCATCAGGCTTAGCTAGAATGATTTTATCCTTCTCAGATGGTACTGGACTAGGTGCCTTCTCGTCAGGCGTGACTGGGCTAGGCGACTTCTCATCGTTTTTGATGAGGCTTGGTTCCTTCTCGTCAGGCTTGACTGGAATGAGTTCATCCTTCTCAGATGGTTCCGCGCTAAGTCCCTTTTCATCGGGCTTGGCTGGTATAATTTTATCCGTAGCAGATGGTACTGGGCAAGACGCCTTCTCATCAGATTTGGCTGGAATGAGTTTATCCTTCTCAGATGGTACTGGACTAGGTGCCTTCTCGTCAGGCTTGACTGGACTAGGCTCCTTTGTATCGGGCTTGATCGGGCTTGGTTCCTTCTCATCAAACTTGGCTGGTATAATTTCATCCTTGTCTGTTGGTACTGGGCTACGCGCCTTCTCTTCAGGCCTGGTTGGAATGAGTTCATCCTTCTCTGATGGCACCGGGCTAGGCGTCTTCTCATCGGGCGTCATGAGGCTTGGTTCCTTCTCAACAGGCCTGGTTGGAATGAGTTCATCTGTCTCTGATGGCACCGGGCTAGAAACCTTCTCATCGGGCGTCATGAAGCTTGATTCCTTCTCATCAGGCTTGGCGGGAATAAGCTCATCCTTCTCAAATGGTTTGCGGCTAGGTGCCTTCTCGTCAGGTTTATCTGGGCTAGGCGTTTTCTCATACGGCTTGATATGGCTTGGTTCCTTCTCATCAGGCTTCGCTGGAATGTGTTCATCCTTCTCATCAGGCTTGGCTAGAATGATTTTATCCTTCTCAGATGGTACTGGACTAGGTGCCTTCTCGTCAGGTGTGACTGGGCTAGGCGACTTTTCATCGTGCTTGATGGGGCTTGGTTCCTTCCCATCAGGCTTGATGAGGCTTGGTTCCTTCTCATCAGGCTTGGCTGGAATAAGTTCATCCTTCTCAGATGGTACTGGACTAGGTGCCTTCTCGTCAGGCTTGACTGGGCTTGGCGCCTTCTCATTATGCTTGACGGGGCTTGATTCCTTCTCATCATGCTTGGCTGGAATGATTTCATCCACTTCAGATGGCACCGGGCTAGGCACCTTCTCATCGGGCTTGATGGGGCTTTGTGCCATTTCATCGGATTTGATTGGGATAGTTGCCTTTTCGTCAGGCTTGGTTGGAGTAAGCTCATCTTTCTCAGAAGGTTCGGGGCTAGGTGCCTTTTCATCAGGTTTAACTAGGTTGGGCGTCTTCTCATCAGTCTTGATGGGGCTAGTTGTCCCTGTTGGTACTAGACTAGGAGCCTTCTCGTCTGCTTTGCCTATGCTGGGGGACTTTTCATTTGGCTTGATGGGACTAGATGCCTTCTCGTCAGGTTTGACTGGGCTGGGTGTCTTCTCATCAGGCTTGATTGGAATAATTGAATCCTTCTCGGATGGTACTGGGCTAGGAGCCTTTTCGTCATGCTTGACTGGGCTAGGCGCCCTCTCATCAGATTTGACTGGGCTAGGTATCTTCTCATCAGGCTTAACTAGGATAGGCACCTTGTCGACAGGCTTGGTTGGAGTAAACTCATCCTTCTCAAATGGTACTGGGCTAGGTGCCTTTTCATGAGACTTGGCTAGAATGAGTTCATCCTTTTCAGATGGTACTGAGCAAGGCGTCTTTTCATCAGGCTTAACGGGACCTGGTGTCTTCTCGTCAGGCTTGATGGAACTTAGTGCCTTCTCTTCGAACTTAACTGGAATAGGTTCATCCTTCTTTGATGGCACAGGGCTCGGAACATTCACTTCAGGCTTAACTGGGCTTGGAGCTTTCTCATCAGGTTTTGCTAGGCTTATTTCCTCTGGCTTGAATGGGCTAGCTGTCTTCTCATCAGGCTTAACTGGACTAGGTTCATCCTTCTCAGCCAATACCAGGCTTGATTTTATCTCACCAAGCTTGATCGAGGATGGTTCCTTTACATCAGGCAATTCAGGACTGAGTTCTTCCGTTTTTTCATGTTTAAGTAATTTGTCACTTAAAAATTCCTTCGTCTTGTCAATCGTTTCTTCAAATTGGCTAAGTAGAGTTTTTGCAATAGACACTGTTTGATCGTCTAATTCTTCAGATTTACTTAATAAATCTTCACCATCGATTTCCTTTTTAGTTTGTTTGATGTCATGAATATCTTTTTCTTGACCAACTTGCTTGTCATCAAGTTTGTCAGAAATGATGTCTTTTTTTATGATTGCATCAAGTTGTTCTTTTGGTTTTAAATCTTGTTTTGTGTCAATGGAATCATCAGATTCGATTGAGGGTAGTTTGGCAATATCCTTGACTTCAGCATCAAGTGATTCCAATTCATCAATCGTTTTTTCAACGATTTCTTTTTCGGTTATCTTTTCATCTTCTTCTTTTTCGGAAATAAGTTTTTTCATGTCTTCTTTTGCTGATAATGCACTGGGAAATCGTCGCATATCCGTGTCTTCCAAGACACTTTCAGTCATGGCGTCAAGAATTTCCTTTTCAATGCTCAAGTCACGTTCTGTAGTGACATCTTTTGTTTCCTTAGTGACTTTAGAAAGAGTCAGTTTTCTTTCTGTGTCTTTCAGTACGTCTAGCACAAGTTCAGGGCTAGGTATTTCATCTTCTGATTGATCTTGTGTGTCGGTGAAAACAGTGAGTTCTTTTGTTATTTTTTCATGTGTAAGGTCATCTTTGATTTTTATACCTTGATCCACTTCTTCCCATATCTGAGCCTCTTTCTCTGGACTAGGTTCTTTTACAGGAACTTTGCTGAGAACGGCATCAGACCTTTTAAGGACCTGTGGTTTCTCATCGATGGTGATTTCTTGTTTGTTTAGTTTATCTGCCTCAAGAATATGTGACTGTTTTTGTTCTTCCACTGGGCTGACTTTTGTTTGGCTTTCTTTATCTTCTACAGACAAAGCTTTATGTTCTTCGTCAGCTTCATCAAGAACATCTTTGTCAACGACAACAAAGCCATCTTCATCCAAGTGCTCTTTCATTTTATATTTGCCATGAATTTCTATCGGCGTGTTTTCCATTTGGCTAATCATGTCATGTGGTTTACTTGGACTTGGTGTCTTGGAAAAACCTAGCTTGTGTGTAATCATTGAGCTAGGTTCCTTTTCATCAGATGTTACCGCGCTAGGTTTATCATTTGCGAGTGTAACTAATCTAATAGTTCGTGTCTTTATAGTGCCATCAGGGAGTTCATCTTCCTCAGTAGTTAAAACTATCGTTTTGTACCATATAATTGTTTTTGTTATATTACTATATTCCTGAGTGATAGTTATTATAATTATTTTTCGTTTTATAACTATGCCATTTTCGGTTAAGGTTACGAACTGTATGCTGGTGTCTTCTTCTGGTTTTCCTACCGATTCGAAATCTTTTAGTCTTTCGTCAATTTCAATTTCTTGTTCTTTATCATAGATTAGGCTAGGTAACTTATCTTGAGAAGTAGCTGGCTCATCTAAACTTGATATTTTTTCAGATGGCTTAATAAGTGGCACTATATCAAGATCAGTTGGCTTTGCCACCGTATCATGAAGTTCGCCATGAATTATTGCCGAGGTCTGACTGGGTGCCATTTTGTCTGATTTAATTGGGCTAGATGCCTTCTCATCGGACTTGACTGAGCTTGGAGCTTTCGCATCAAGTCGGGTGGGGCTTGTCACAAAACCGTCAAGTTTTGCAGGACTTGATACTAACTCGTTTGCTTTGCTGGTAATCAAACTTAGATCAACTGGTTTAGTCACTTTTCCTAGAGATGTTATACTCGAAACATCTTCATCAGTTTCTGAAAGACTTAATTCCCTCTCGTCAGGCTTGATTGGGCTAGGAACCTTCTCTTCTGGCTTGACTAAACTGGGCGCCTTTTCATCTGTCTTGTCTGGGCTAAGTTTTTTCTCATCTGACTTGACTGGGCTAGGCTCCTTCTCATCTGCAATTAATGGGCTTGGCTCTTTCTTGTCTGGTTTGCTGGCAATCAAACTTTGATCAAGAGGTTTTGTCCCTTTGTCTACAGATTTTATACTTGAGATATCATCATCTGTTTCTGAAAGACTTAAATCCTTTTCATCAGGCTTTATTAAATCCTGTGTCTTCTCCTCAGGCGTAACCAGGCTTGGCTTTCGTTCATCAGGCTTAACTAGGCTTGAGGCCACCTCATCAGGTTTAATTGGGCTTGTCTTTTTTTCAGGTTTGACTGAAGTTGGCTCTTTCTCGTCAGCTTTCACTAGGCTTGGTATCTTCTGGTCGGGTTTGACGGTGTCTAATACTTCCTCGTCGAGATGTACTGGGCTTGGTGCCTTCTCCCCAGATCGGGTGGGGCTTTGTTCTTTCTCGTCAAGATGTTCTGGGCTAGGTGCCTTCTCTTCCGGTGTGATTAGGCTTGGCTTCCGTTCATCAGGTTTGTCGGGGCTTGGTCCTTTTTTATCAGTCTGGACTGGGCTTGGCTCTTTCTCATCAAGATGTACTGGACTACCTGGTGCCCTCTCTTCTGGAGTGACTGGGCTTGGCTCTTTCTCTTCAAGATGTACTGGGCTAGGTGCTTTCTCTTCTGGAGTGATAAGGCTTGGCTTTCGTTCATCAGTTTTGACGAGGCTTGGTTCTTTCTCTTCAAGCTGTACCGGGCTTGGTACTTTCTCTTCAGGTTTGACGGGGCTAGGTACCTGTTCCTTTGCTGTGATTAGACTAGGCTTCCTCTCCTCAGGCTGGATGGGGCTTTGTTCTTTCTCGTCAAGATGTTCTGGGCTAAGTGCCTTCTCTTCCGGTGTGATTAAGCTTGGCTTCCGTTCATCAGATTTGACCGTGCTTGGTTCTTTTTTATCAGTCTTGACTGGGCTTGGCTCTTTCTCATCAAGATGTACTGGACTAGGTGGCTTCTCTTCTGGAGTGACTAGGCTTGGCTGTTTCTCGCCAAGATATACTGGGCTAGGTGCTTTCTCTTCTGGTGTGATAAGGCTTGGCTTTCGTTCATCAGTTTTGACGAGGCTTGGTTCTTTCTCTTCAAGCCGTACCGGGCTTGGTACTTTCTCTTCAGGTTTGACGGGGCTAGGTACCTGTTCCTTTGCTGTGATTAGAATAGGCTTCCTCTCCTCAGGCTGGATGGAGCTTTGTTCTTTCTCGTCAAGATGTTCTGGGCTAGGTGCCTTCTCTTCCAGTGTGGTTAGGCTTGGTTTCCGTTCATCAGGATTGACGGGGCTTGGTTCTTTTTCATCAGTCTTGACCGGGCTTGGTGGCATCTCATCAGTTTTGACGAGGCTTGGTTCTTTCTCGTCAAGATGAACCGGGCTTGCTGCCTTCTCATCATGTTTGACTGGGCTTGGCTCTTTCTCCTCAAGATGCACTGGCCTAGGTGCCTTCTCTTCTAGAGTGATAAGGCTTCGCTTTCTTTCATCAGGCTTGACTGGGCTTGGTTTTTTCTCGTCAGGATGTACTGGGCTTGGTGGCAACTCATCAGTTTTGACTGGGCTTGGCTCTTTCTCTTCAAGATGTACTGGGCTAGGTGCCTTCTCTTCTGGAGTGATAAGGCTTGGCTTTCGTTCATCAGTTTTGACAAGGCTAGGTTCTTTCTCTTCAAGGTGTACTGGGATCGGTACTTTCTCTTCTGGTTTGACGGGGCTAGGTTCCTTTTCATCCGCTGTGATTAGACTAGGCTTCCTCTCCTCAGGCTGGATCGAGCTTTGCTCTTTATCGTCAAAATGTTTTGGGCTAGGTGTCTTCTCTTCCGGTGTGACTAGGCTTGGCTTACGTTCATCAGGCTTGACTAGGCTTGGTGGCATCTCATCAAGTTTGACTAGGCTTGGCTCTTTCTCGTCAAGATTTACTGGGCTAGCTGCCTTATCTTCTGGAGTGATAAGACTTAGCTTTTGTTCATCAGTTTTGACAAGGCTTGGTTCTTTCTCTTCAAGGTGTAATGGGCTTAGTACTTTCTCTTCAGTTTTGACGGGGCTTGGTACCTTTTCCTCCGCTGTGATTAGACTAAGCTTCCGCACCACAGGCTTGATTGGGCTTGGTTTTTTCTCGTCAAGATGTACTAGGCTTGGTGGCAACTCATCGGGTTCGACTGGGCTTGGCTCTTTCTCGTCAAGATGTACCGGGCTTGCTGCCTTCTCATCATGTTTGACTGGACTTGGCTCTTTCTCGTCAAGATGTACCGGGCTTGCTGCCTTCTCATCATGTTTGACTGGGCTTGGCTCTTTCTCGTCAAGATGCACTGGCCTAGGTGCCTTCTCTTCCGGAGTGATAAGGCTTGGCTTTCGTTCCTCAGTTTTGACGAGGCTTGGTTCAGGTACCTTTTCCTCCGCTGTGATAAGACTCGGCGTCCCCTCCTCAGGCTTGACGGGGATTTGTTCTTTCTGATCATGATGTACTGGGCTAGGTGCCTTCTCTTCTGGAGTGATTAGGCTTGGCTTACGTTCATCAGTCTTGACTGGGCTTGGTGGCATCTCATCAGGTTTGACTAGCCTTGGCTCTTTCTCGTCAAGATGTAGTGGGCTAGGTGCCTTCTCTTCTGGAGTGAAAAGGCTTGGCTTTTGTTCATCAGTTTTGACAAGGGTTGGTAATTTTTCTTCAGTTTTGACGGGGCTTGGTACCTTTTCCTCCGCTGTGATTAGACTAAGCTTCCGCTCCACAGGCTTGACTGAGCTTGGTTCTTTCTCGTCAAGATGTACTGGGCTAGCTGCCTTCTCTTCTGGAGTGATAAGACTTGACTTTTGTGCATCAGTTTTGACAAGGCTTGGTTCTTTCTCTTCAAGGTGTACTGGGCTTGGTAATTTTTCTTCAGTTTTGATGGGGCTTGGTACCTTTTCCTCCGCTGTGATAAGACTCGGCTTCCTCTCCTCAGGATTGATGGGGCTTTGTTCTTTCTCATCAAGATGTACTGGACTAGGTGCCTTCTCTTCTGGAGTGATAAGGCTTGGCTTTTGTTCATCAGTTTTGACAAGGCTTGGTTCTTTCTCTTCACGGTGTACTGGGCTTGGTACTTTCTCTTCAGTTATGACGGGGCTTGGTACCTTTTCCTCCGCTGTGATTAGACTAGGCGTCCGCTCCACAGGCTTGACTGGGCTTGGTTCTTTCTCGTCAAGATGTACTGGGCTTGGTGGCAACTCATCAGGTTTGACTGAACTTGGCTTTTTCTCGTCAAGATTTACTGGGCTAGGTGCCTTCTCTTCTGGAGTAGTAAGACTTGGCTTTCGTTCATTAGTTTTGACGAGGCTTTGTTCTTTCTCTTCAAGGTGTATTTGGCTCGGTTCTTTCTCTTCTGGTTTGACGGGGCTAGGTTCCTTTTCCTCCGTTGTGATTAGACTAGGCTTCCTCTCCTCAGGCTGGATGGAGCTTTGCTCTTTCTCGTCAAGATGTTTTGGGCTAGGTGCCTTCTCTTCCGGTGTGATTAGGCTTGGCTTACGTTCATCAGGCTTGACTGGACTTGGTGGCACCTCATGAGGTTTGACTAGGCTTGGTGGCATCCCATCAATTTTGACTGCACTTGGCTCTTTCTCGTCAAGATGTACTGGGCTAGGTGCCTTCTCTTCTGGAGTGATAAGGCTTGGCTTTTGTACATCAGTTTTGACATGGCTAGGTTCTTTCTCTTCAAGGTGTAATGGGCTTTGTACTTTCTCTTCAGTTTTGACGGGGCTTAATACTTTTTCCTCCGCTGGACTAGACTTCCGCTCCACAAGCTTGACTGGGCTTGGCTCTTTATCGTCAAGATGTTCTGGACTAGATGCCTTCTCTTCCATTGCGATTGGGCTTGGCCTTCGTTCATCAGTTTTGACAAGGCTAGGTTCTTTCTCTTCAAGGTGTACTGGGCTTTGTACTTTCTCTTCAGTTTTGACGGGGCTAGGTATCTTTTCTTCCGCTGTGATTAGACTAGGCTTCCGCTCCACAGGCTTGACTGGGCTTGGTTCTTTCTCATCAAGATGTACTGGGCTAGGTGCCTTCTCTTCTGGAGTGATAAGACTTGGTTTTCGTTCCTCAGTTTTGACGAGGCTTGGTTCTTTCTCTTCAAGGTGTACTTGCTCTTCTGGTTTGACGGGACTAGGTACCTTTTCCTCCGTTGTCATAAGTTTAGGCTTCCTCTCCTCAGGCTTGACGGGGCTTTGTTCTTTCTCATCAAGATGTTCTGGGCTAGATGCCTTCTGTTCCAGTGTGATTGGGCTTGGCTTCCGTTCATCAAGTTTGACTGGGCTTGGTTCTTTTTCATCAGTCTTGACTGAGCTAGTTGTCATCTCATCAGGTTTTACTGGGCTTGGTGGCATCTCATCAGGTTTGACTGGGCTTGGTTCTTTCTCGTCAAGATGTATTGAACTTGGTGCCTTCTCTTCTGGAGTGATAAGGCTTGGCTTTTGTACATCAGTTTTGACATGGCTAGGTTCTTTCTCTTCAAGGTGTAATGGGCTATGTACTTTCTCTTCAGTTTTGACGGGGCTAGGTATCTTTTCCTCCGCTGTGATTAGACTAGGCTTCCGCTCCACAGGCTTGACTGGGCTTGGTTCTTTCTCATCAAGATGTACTGGGCTAGGTGCCTTCTCTTCTGGAGTGATAAGACTTGGTTTTCGTTCCTCAGTTTTGACGAGGCTTGGTTCTTTCTCTTCAAGGTGTATTTGCTCTTCTGGTTTGACGGGACTAGGTACCTTTTCCTCCGTTGTGATAAGTTTAGGCTTCCTCTCCTCAGGCTTGACGGGGCTTTGTTCTTTTTCATCAAGATTTTCTGGGCTAGATGCCTTCTGTTCCGGTGTGATTGGGCTTGGCTTCCGTTCATCAAGTTTGACTGGGCTTGGTTCTTTTTCATCAGTCTTGACTGAGCTAGTTGTCGTCTCATCAGGTTTTACTGGGCTTGGTGGTATCATATCAGGTTTGACTGGGCTTGGTTCTTTCTCGTCAAGATGTATTGAACTTGGTGCCTTCTCTTCTGGAGTGATAAGGCTTGGCTTTTGTTCATCAGGCTTGACTGGGCTTGGTGGCATCTCATCAAGTCTGATTGGACTTGGTAGCATCCCATCAATTTTGACTGCACTTGGCTCTTTCTCGTCAAGATGTACTGGGCTAGGTGCCTTCTCTTCTGGAGTGATAAGGCTTGGCTTTTGTACATCAGTTTTGACATTGGTAGGTTCTTTCTCTTCAAGGTGTAAAGGGCTATGTACTTTCTCTTCAGTTTTGATGGGGCTAGGTATCTTTTCCTCCGCTGTGATTAGACCAGGCTTCCGCTCCACAGGCTTGACTGGGCTTGGTTCTTTCTCGTCAAGATGTACTGGGCTAGGAGCCTTCTCTTCTGGTGTGATTGGGCTTGGCTTCCGTTCATCAAGTTTGACGGGGGTTGGTTCTTTTTCATCAGTCTTGACTGTGCTAGGTGTCATCTCATCAGGTTTTACTGGGCTTGGTGGCATCTCATCAGGTTTGACTGGGCTTGGTTCTTTCTCGTCAAGATGTATTGAACTTGGTGCCTTCTCTTCTGGAGTGATAAGGCGTGGCTTTTGTTCATCAGGCTTGACTGGGCTTGGTTCTTTCTCGTCAAGATGTATTGAACTTGGTGCCTTCTCTTCTGGAGTGATGAGGCGTGGCATTTGTTCATCAGGCTTGACTGAGCTTGGTGGCATCTCATCAGGTTTGACTGGGCTTGGTGGCATCTCATCAAATTTGACTGGACTTGGTGGCATCTCATCAATTTTGACTGGACTTGGCTCTTTCTCGTCAAGATGTACTGGGCTAGGTGCCTTCTCTTCCAGAGTGATAAGGCTTGGCTTTCGTTTATCAGTTTTGTCAAGGGTAGGTTCTTTCTCTTCAAGGTGTACTGGGCTTGGTACTTTCTCTTCAGTTTTGACGGGGCTTAATACTTTTTCCTCCGCTGGACTAGACTTCCGCTCCACAGGCTTGACTGGGCTTGGTTCTTTATCGTCAAGATGTACTTGGCTTGGTGGCATTGGGCTTGGCTTCCGTTCATCAAGTTTGACTGGGCTTGGTTCTTTTTCATCAGTCTTGACTGTGCTAGGTGTCATCTCATCAGGTTTTACTGGGCTTGGTGGCATCTCATCAGGTTTGACTGGGCTTGGTTCTTTCTCGTCAAGATGTATTGAACTTGGTGCCTTCTCTTCTGGAGTGATAAGGCGTGGCTTTTGTTCATCAGGCTTGACTGGGCTTGGTTCTTTCTCGTCAAGATGTATTGAACTTGGTGCCTTCTCTTCTGGAGTGATGAGGCGTGGCATTTGTTCATCAGGCTTGACTGAGCTTGGTGGCATCTCATCAGGTTTGACTGGGCTTGGTGGCATCTCATCAAATTTGACTGGACTTGGTGGCATCTCATCAATTTTGACTGGACTTGGCTCTTTCTCGTCAAGATGTACTGGGCTAGGTGCCTTCTCTTCCAGAGTGATAAGGCTTGGCTTTCGTTTATCAGTTTTGTCAAGGGTAGGTTCTTTCTCTTCAAGGTGTACTGGGCTTGGTACTTTCTCTTCAGTTTTGACGGGGCTTAATACTTTTTCCTCCGCTGGACTAGACTTCCGCTCCACAGGCTTGACTGGGCTTGGTTCTTTATCGTCAAGATGTACTTGGCTTGGTGGCAACTCATCAGGTTTGACTTGGCTTGGCTTTTTCTCGTCAAGAGGTACTGGGCTAGGTGCCTTCTCTTCTGGAGTGAAAAGACTTGGCTTTCGTTCCTCAGTTTTGACGAGGCTTGGTTCTTTTTCTTCAAGGAGTACTTGCTCTTCTGGTTTGACGGGACTAGGTACCTTTTCTTTCGTCGTGATAAGACTAGGCTTCCTCTCCTCAGGCTTGACGGGGGTTTGTTCTTTCTCATCAAGATATTCTGGGCTAGATGCCTTCTCTTCCGGTGTGATTGGGCTTGGCTTCCGTTCATCAAGTTTGACGGGGCTTGGTTCTTTTTCATCAGTCTTGACTGAGCTTGGTGTCATCTCATCAGGTTTTACTGGGCTTGGTACTTTCTCTTCAGTTTTGACGGCGCTTGATACCTTTTCCTCCGCTGTGACTAGACTAAGTTTCCGCTCCACAGGCTTGACTGGGCTTGGTTCTTTTTCGTCAAGATGTACTTGGCTTGGTGGCATTGCATCAGGTTTGACTGGGCTTGTCTTTTTCTCGTCAAGAAGTACTGGGCTAGGTGCCTTCTCTTCTGGAGTGAAAAGACTTGGCTTTCGTTCCTCAGTTTTAACGAGGCTTGGTTCTGTCTCGTCAAGGTGTACTTTCTCTTCAGGTTTGATGGCGATAGGTACCTTTTCCTCCGCTGTGATTAGACTAGCCTTCCACTCCTCAGGCTGGACGGGAATTTGTCCTTTCTCTTCAAGATGTTCTGGGCTAGGTGCCTTCTCTTCCGGTGTGATTAGGCTTGGCTTCCGTTCATCAGGTTTGACGGGGCTTAGTTCTTTTTCGTCAGTCTTGACTGCGCTTGGCTCTTTCTCGTCAAGATGTACTGGGCTAGGTGCCTTCTCTTCTGAAGTGACTAGGCTTGGCTCCTTCTCGTCAAGATGCACTGGGCTAGGTTCCTTCTCTTCCGGAGTGATAAGGCTCGGCTTTCGTTCATCAGTTTTGACGAGGCTTGGTTCTTTTTCTTCAAGGTGTACCGGGCTTGGTACTTTCTCTTCAGGTTTGACGGGGCTAGGTACCTGTTCCTTTGCTGTGATAAGACTAGGCTTCCTCTCCTCAGCCTGGATGGGGCTTTGTTCTTTCTCGTCAAGATGTTCTGGGCTAGGTGCCTTCTCTTCCAGTGTGGTTAGGCTTGGCTTCCGTTCATCAGGTTTGACGGGGACTGGTTCTTTTTCATCAGTCTTGACGGGGCTTGGTGGCATCTCATCAGGTTTGACTGGGCTTGGTTCTTTCTCGTCAAGATGTATTGAGCTTGGTGTCTTCTCTACTGGAGTGATTAGGCTTGGCTTACGTTCATCAGGCTTGACTGGGCTTGGTGGCATCTCATCAAGTTTGACTGGACTGGGTGGTATCTCATCAGGTTTGACTGAGCTTGGCTCAATCGTGTCAAGATGTACTGGGCTAGGTGCCTTCTCTTCTGGAGTGATAAGGCTTGGCTTTCGTTCATCAGTTTTGACGAGGCTTGGTTCTTTCTTTTCAATATGTACTTTCTCTTCTGGTTTGACGGGGCTAGTAACCTTTTCCTCGACTGTGATAAGACTAGGCTTCCTCTCCTCAGGCTTGACGGGGCTTTGTTCTTTCTCGTCTAGATGTACTGGGCTATGTGTCTTCTCTTCTGGAGTGACTGGGCTTGGCTCCTTCTCATCAAGATGTACTGGGCTAGGTGCCTTCTCTTCCGGTGTGATAAGGCTTGGCTTTCGTTCATCAGTTTTGACGAGGCTTGGTTCTTCCTCATCAATGTGTACTGGGCTTGGAGTGATTAGGCTTGGCTTACGTCCATCAGGCTTGACTGGGCTTGCTTCATTCTTGTCAAGGTGTACTGGGCTAGGTGCCTTCCCTACTGGAGTCATTAGGCTTAACATTTTTTCATCAGTTTTGGCGAGGCTTGGTTCTTTTTCGTCAAGATGTACTGGGCTTGGTACTTTCTCGTCAGGTTTAACGGGAGTTGGTTTTTTCTCGTCAAAATGAATAGGGCTAGGTGCCTTGTCTTCTGGAGTTATTAAGCTTGGCTTTCTATCCTCAGGTTTATCTGGACTTGGTTCTACCTCGTCAAGGTGTACTGGGCTAGGTACCTTGTCTTCTGTCGTGATAAGACTTGGCTTTCGTTCATCAGGCTTTAATGGGCTTGGTGCTTTCTCATCAGGCATGACTGGTCTTGCTTCTTTCTCTTCAAGGTGTACTGGGCTAGGAGCCTTCTCTGCTGGAGTAATTAGGCTTGGCTTACTTTCATCAGGCTTGACTGGAATTGGCTCTTCCTTGTCAAGGTGTACTGTGCTAGGTGCCTTCTCTTCTGGAGTGATAAGGCTTGATTTTTGTTCATCACTGCTGACGAGGCTTGTTTCTTTCTCGTCAAGATGAATAGAGCTAGGCGCCTTATTTTCTGAAGTGATTAAGCTTGGCTTTCTATCCTCAGGTTTGACTGGACTTGATGTTTCCTCGTCAAGATGTACTGTTATTGGTGCCTTTTCGTCTGGTTTGATTGAGCTTATTTCTTTCTCATCTAGAAGTACTGGGCTAGGTGCCTTCTCTTCTGTCGTGATAAGACTTGGCTTTCGTTGATCAGACTTTAATGGGCTTTGATCTTTTTCGTCTTCATGTACTTGGCTTGGTGGCATCTCATCAGGTTTGACTGAGCTTGGTTCTTTCTCGTCAAGATATACCGGGCTAGGTGACTTCTCTTCTGGAGTGGTAAGGCTTGGCTTTCGTTCAACAGTTTTGAAAAGGCATGGTTCTTTCTCGTCAAGATATACTGGGGTTGCTGCCTTCTCGTCAGGTTTAACGGGGCTTGGTTTTTCCTTGTCAAGGAGAATAGGACTAATTGCCTTCTCATCAGATTTGTCGGAGATGGGTTCTTTCTCATCAATATGAATTGAGCTAGGCGCCTTGTCTTCTGGAGTGATTAAGCTTGACTTTTTCCCCAGGGGTTTGATCGGAATTGGTTCTTCCTTGTCAAAATGTACTGAGCTTGGTGTCATATTGTCAGGTTTCGCTGGGCTTGGTTCTTTCTCGTCTAGATCAACAGAGCTTGGTGTCTTGTCTTCTAGAGTGATTAAGCTCGGCTTTCGTTCATCAGGCTGGACTGGGCTTGGTGCCTTCTCGTAAGGTTTTCCGATGCTAGGCACTTGTTCTTCTGATGTAATCAAACTTGTCTTCCTCTCATCAGCCTTCTCAGGTGTCTTTAGTGTATCTATATCTGATACCTCTTTTCGTAGGCTTATCTTAGAAACGGGCGATTTAACATCAAGCACTTTTAATTTGTCTTCAAATTCAAATGGAATGGGGTCTGGCTTTTTATCATACAATTTCATTTGTCTTATAACTCGAGTGTATTTGGAACCATCAGGATGTTCATCCGCTTCAATAGTCATAATGCAAATCTTGTATTTCACAACTTTCGTAGCATCATGGTAAAATTCCTGAATAACCGTCGTTATAAGAGACTTTCTTCTTATAACAATGCCTTTTTCCGTAATAGTTTCAACTTTGCCAGTAGTATGCTCTTCTGCTTTGCCTGAATACTGAAATTCTTTTAAAATTTCATTTATCTCTGATTCTTGCACTTTGTCATAGAAAAGAGTGGGCACCTCACCATCAGGCTTTTCTGGAGAAGATGTTTTGTCAAGAGGGCTAGTAGTTTTATCTTCCTTTGGCATAGTAGCAGTAGATTTATCTTCCTTTTCGGGACTCGGGGGTTTTATATCCATATTATTTCTTTCCAGTTCCTTTGCTAATCTGAAAAACTCTTCATCAGTCATATATGAAGAAGGGAGGCTTCTTATGTGCGAAGAAACAAACTGTGGTTTTTCATACGCGAGCGAAACTTTTCTAATGGTACGACTTACTTTAGCACCATCTGGCAATTCATCTTCTTCAATAGTAAAAACAGTAGTTTTATATCTGAATGATGTTTTAGTTACATTGGTATATTCCTGGATGATTGTTGTTTCAGTCATTACTCTGCGTATCATGATACCTTTTTCAAAAACTCTCATGGCTATTATTTCAGTGTGATCTATAGGCTTGTCTGATGGTTCAAAATTCATCAATCTTTCTTCAATTTCTAATTCTTCATCTTCATCGTAAATTAAAGGCTCGTTTTCTGTAGTTTGACTTACAGGCTTTAATACAGTTGGAGTAGGTGTTGTTTGTTCCAAATCCATTAAAATTGACACTTTTTCATCAGATGTGACTGGAGAAGTAGGCTTCTCAACAATTGTTTCTCCTTTTTCTTCAGGTCTTATTGCTTTCTCATCTGGTTTGACTGGGCTGAGTTTTGGTCGTTCATAAGAAAGAGATACTTTTCTGTAAGTTCTACTAGTTTTTGTGCCATCAGGAAGTTCGTCATCTTCAATTGTCAAAACAGTAGTTTTGTATCTAACTATTGTCCTTGTAATATTACTATATTCCTGTAAGATAGTCGTAACTGTAGATTTCCTTGTTACGACAATACCTTTTTCGGAAATTGTCAAAAATTGTGTGATAGATGTTTCCTCCGGTTTTCCAGTTGGTTCGAATCCAATCAATCTTTCTTCAATGTCTAGCTCATGATCTTCGTCATAAATTAAGCTAGGAATCTTCTCTTCTGTTGTGTCTTCTTGAACTTCAACAGTCTTCTCTTCAGGCTTGGGAAAACTTGATGCTCTATTACTGAGAACGTCTTTTACAGAAATAATGTCTCTCTTAGGACTTGTTTGTTTTGCAATTTGATCCTTCATTTCGTCAAATATTGATACTTCTGGTTTTTCCTCAAGCTGTACATCAGCAGAAGCCTTTTCTGATGGTGATTCATTGAGTTGACTATGTGTTTTTAGAACTACCTTTTCTTTGTCTGCCTTTTCAGGAATAATATCTTTTTCTTTTAATTCCTTTTCAGGACTTCCTACTTTCTTACTTTCAGTTGGCGTTGTTTCGGTTGGCTTGATTTCAATTTCCTTAGTCTTTTCTGAAATTTCTTTCTCTGGGCTTGATTCTTTCTTCTCAGTTTTTTTACCAAAGAATCCAAATACTTCATCTTTGAAAGCGGACACCTTTTCAGCTACTTTTTCTACTCTCGTTTCCGCTTTTTGTAATAATGTTTTCTTCGGAAGTTCCTTTTCAGGACTTAAGGGTTTTTCCTCAACGAGTGTTTTGTCTTTGATAAGTTTTTCAGATTGTTCAGGTTTTGCTAAAATTATTTCCTTTTCCGGTTCAACAGGCGCTTCATCTAAGCTGGTTCGCTTTTCAGAAATATCTAGTGCGGGGCCTGCAATAGTTTTAAGTTCACTCAATTCAGACGGTTTTGTTTCAATTATTTCTTGTTGAATTTTCACTTCTTTTCTCTTTAAATCAGCAATCTTTTCTTCAAGTTTTTCTAATGTCTTAGCTGATTCCAGTGTGGTGCTGACTCTTCTCTCAGACTGTACTTCTTCGACAACTACCATGGCATGGTCGGTTATATCTGTACAGATTATTTGGGTTTCCGCAAGGTCATTTTTCTGTTTTTCTTCCGAAATCTCTTTAATGTCGTCTACTTTTTCTTTGAGCTTTTCGTCCATAAGTTCTCGTTTAACTCGCTTACCTTCACTTAGTACAGTTTTGTCCGAAATCTCACTGACATCTTCTGATGTGACAGATCTCACTGGTGAAACTTCTTTCTTTATTGTCTCGGCGATTTCATGAGTGGGCTTTGCATCAAGGGTTTTAATTTCTTTAACATCTTTATCCACATCATGTTTGATTTCTTGTTCGCTTGACAGAAGCATCTTTGTTGCTTCAACAACACTAACAGTTTTGTCTTCACTTGGGAAGGCTTCAGGTGATTTACTTAATAAAGGTGACTTCTCAGCCATGATTTCTTCTAAGCTCTTTTCTGATTTTAATACTTCGGCGACGTCAGCCACAATTTTTTCGACTTCTTTAGGACTTAAGGGAGGTTTATCAGCCATTTCTAATTTACGAGCCTCCTCAATTTCTTTTTCAACGTCTTCAGGTATAGATGGGATTTTTTCGGGCATACATGGGATTTCTTCGATTACAATAATATCATCTTTAATTGGTGAATCAAGAGTCGTAATGTGAGTTTCTCTTAGTTTCTCAGTATACTGACCGTAGTCATACTCAGCATCAACATATTCTTTTACTGGTTTTAAGTCTTTGTCAGGCACTGCTGAAATTTTCATTTGGTCGTTGTACATTGGGGACTCTGGTGCTGAACCAGGCGTTACAGTAACGAGTTCAGGATGCGATGCCCGTTGCACAGTTTTAACTACCACATCATCTTGTACTGCTTTCATTCCTTTGTAAGAAATAGCGAGTTCCTGGTCTAGAAGAGGTAGGTCTTTAGGAACTTTAATTTCGTCCAGTTTTCGTTTACTGAATTCTTCTTCTGGTGTTTTCTTTTCCACATAGGTTCTATAGTCTACTTCCTCGTGTAAAGGTAGGTCGGCAACTTCATCAGGTGTCTTAACAATTTCTCTTATAGGCACTGGTATGGAATCAAGTTTAGGACTCTTTTCAAGTGATAACAGTTTCGTATCGACTAAGCTTTGAGGTGGCATTATTTCCTTCGTTTCCTCTTGAATGTGTTTTTCTTCAACTTGTTGATCTTCTTTGATTTCATCAAGAGTTATTCGTTCATCTTCAGGTAGAGTAGGCGCAGTTGTGGCTCCAGATTCGATAGTAGTAGAGATTTTCTCATCCGGTTGAGACTCTTGAACCTGCATTTCAAGAGAATCTTTGGGTTTGGGAATACTCTTACTATCGGAAGTCTTCTTTTCACTGCTAATGTCTTGTTTTTCTTCGACACTCACTGAGTGTTCTTTGGACTCAATTTGTTTTGCTTCTGATTCAATAATAGCTTCAGTCTTTATTTGTGTTTCTTCAGGTTTTTTCTGTTCTAGTACTGTAATATCTTTCTTTTTCTCAGATTCTTCTTTGTCTTTAGCGTGTTTTTGTAATTCTTCTTCATGATCATGGCTATCTTCTCGATCCAAGACAGAGTCCTCCGTATATTGTTCAACTTCTTCTTTTTCAATAATCAGATATTCGTCTTCAAATTCACCGTCGGCAGTCGTTTCAGTCTTGGTATCGTCTATTAAGCAAGTAATTTTTTCGATGTCCGATCGTCCTACGAACTCAATTTTCTCCTCCGCTTCGCTATCTCTGTTAAATACTGCTTCTATTTCTCTAACAATTTCTTGTTCTTCTCTCTCATCTAACTCTTGTTGTTTTATATCATCGAGAGACTTTGACGTGTCTTCATCAGATTTCTTTGCATCTTTAAGAATGTCTTCGTAGTTAACTCTTTGTAACCCCTTTAACTTCGAAGAATCAGCTTTAACTGACTTCACTGATTTAGTTGGACTTTTCATAGCTTTTAATCCTTTCACTGGAGATGATAGTGGCCTAGGTCGGCGCGAGATGGGTTCCCGTTTAGCTTTAATTTCCTTTTTCTCAGCTGCTTTTGCTGTAATGTCGCGTTTGGGTGAAGTTTGTTTATATTTTGATTCCACAACCATGCGATTTTTTGCTTCTTTGGTGCTTTTCGCTTGTGTGCTACCGGGGCTCAGTCTTCTGGTTTTGGCTTTGATTTTATCTTTAACCGCTGGTACAGATGGTGTAGGTTTGGCGTCGACAATCTTTTTGGGTGTAGTCGGAGGCGATTTCTTGTCTTCAGTCACTGCTTTTTTATCAGCACTCACCGTTGTTTTCTTTTCTGAAACGGCGCGTGTTGCACGATGACTGATTTTACTCCTTGTCATTGATGACGTCATTTCAGATTTGCGTGTGTCTACCCGTGTTTTCTTTTCTACTTTAGCTTTCGGTTCAGCGTCAACTTTTTTAGCATCAACCTTAACTACAGAGTCTTTAACTTCATCAGTCTTATCTACGCGTTTCGTTTTCTTTTCCACAGCCTTCTTTTTGACCTCCTTCTTTTTAGGTAGACCGTCTATCACAGTGCTCTCGTATTGAGCAATCTTATCATCTAGTTTAGTTTCTATTCTTGCATTGATAGCATCATGTAAAACGGAGTCCATTTTATCTTCTCCGTCTACGAGTTCACTAAGCAGTTTATTGTCTATAATATTTTTGGTTTCTCCTTCTTTAAGATCTTTTGGTGGAGGTTCTGGTTCAACATTTTTTTCTTCTTTCGCCTTTTCAGTAAGTATACTTCTTTCTTTGCTAGATTTAGTAGTAGCTTTAACACCTGTTTTAGTAGTGACTGTAGTGGTTGTTGTGGTGGCGGGTGGCGTCGCGGGCGCCATCTGCCTGCCCGTGCACGTGGGGTGTTGTAGAAATTCTAAATGTTTGAGCTTTTCTAAGCCTTCGAATATTTTGTGTTGCGGAGTCGATCCTGGGAACATTATCCTGGTAATCGTATCGTCAGGGTTGGCTGGGCGCCATACTAGTAACGCGCATATCGATACTAAGTTTGGTATCGGGAAATTGAACTGTCCGGATACACTGGCACCCTCGAATAGCTTTTGTTCACTGTTGTGCCAACGTTTTAGGAATTCACGAACGTATTTAGAGTCCTTGGACGGATTCAGTACGTACATGTCTAGGGTTCCTGAAATTAAAAAGAGACAAAGAGGGATTAGAATTATAATCTCAGTACTCATTTTATTATCTAGGTGTAAATTTTATTTAGAAAGCTTTCAAAAATATGTCATACTGATATGGCTGCTAAGTTTGATTAGATTCGTTCGTCGGTAAGATTTTGTTACATGATGCCCATGCAGTTTAGGGAGTCTAATGTGATTCATCTTTAGTACATTGATTACCCACTCAACCAGATTAAGGGTAGTGTAGTGTGTGGATAGAACCATAATAAAACTGTAACTAACTCACTGTCAGTGTGAATCACTAGGTTTGAACACTGGTATCAGTTTAATAATAGATCCTAGGGTGCCCTAGACCTGTCATTAATCCATACAAACGCAGTATGGCGATTACTTCACTGTTAGACAATGTACGTTCAAAATAAAAATATATTTATATCAATTTGTCTCATCATTATCTAGCCTTGTATGAAAAAAAAAAGTTATGAGCGTCGTAAGTTTCATATTTGAAACTAATTTTAACGTATCCTTTAGAGGAAATAAATACCATAAGAAGAAGGAAAATTGCAAAACAGTCACTATAATTAAAGAGACAGATTAGTAGTTCAAACATTCAGTTTATTCATGATATCCATATTCCCAAATATCTGTTTATAAAATTACGCACTCTTCCCTTTAACTTATTCAACCCTTTCGCACGTGTTGTCGCCGACTGGGGCACTCTTAAAAGTTAGCATTAGTAGTCAAACAAACCATGTCCAACTTTGTGGTAGAGGTTGATGGGTTCGGGGTTCCTGTAGCAGTGCTGTGGCTTGAGGTTGATGTGGCGCAGGTCAGCCATCATATCGGAGCCCTCCTGCAGCAGCGACACCAACAGGGGATCCAAGTCCTTGTCTCCGTCGGGGCTCGCGAGAGCGCGGCGTTCCTGAAAACACAGGCAAATAGGATTGTAAAACTCACTGGATTTAATCATTAACATCATCATTTCAGCCTTAAGACGTCAACTGCTGAACATAGGCCCAACCGGCGCTACATTAACCACGATCCCGTGGGTCTAGCATCCAGCGGATAGATTCACAAGCTTTTATTAAACTTGTCTTGTTAGTTAGTTAAGGTAAGTATAAGTTACTAAGCCAGAGCCTGTTTTGTCAAGGCATTGGATTTGCCGATTTTCCTCTATGGAGTTAAGACGTGGACAATCCGAGCAAGTGAAAGACAGAGGATAGACGCATTCGAGATGTGGTGATGGTGGTGGCGGATGCTCAGAATACCGAGGGCAACGTAAGTATCTCTCGAATGTATCGAAATTCGACTATGGCTCTTTTTTAGGGTTTCGTACCCAAATGGTAAAAACGGGACCCTATTACTAAGACTCCGCGGTCCGTCTGTCTCTCTGTCTGTCACCAGGCTGTATCTAAAGTTAAATAGGTATTTTGGTCCACGGCAGAGCCATTATTGTACCTACCTATCATAGTAGCAGCAATATCGTAAAAGAGTTGTGTTACAATTTTATTTTGGTATAAAATGATATATTTTCTATAGAAAATGCTAATTTTATCCAGTTTTAACAGATCAATACATGAGAAAGAAGTATATAATTGGCCCTTGAGATAATGAGCCCTATTTGAATGGCATTTATGTGTATTATCTATATTTGTACGTACCCCGACACATCACATATTACCACTTATTTTAGAACACATAAAAACACAAAATATCAATTAAAAGTCCTTTTTTTTAGGTTCCCTGAGGTACTACGACACTGCCGTACGTGGTACACGATCGCGAGAAACTGATTGGAAGGTGATACCTTACTATATGCTTCACTGATTACCGTAGATGATAGCATATTGTGTTAAGACTGTAGTAGTTATATTAATTGACACAATGATCCTTTTCTTTCGATATTTTGAACAGTAATAAACATACCGAAAGGGATACTTATGATTTGGGAAACTTTGCATAGCCGCGCCACCTATCTCCTGAATGACCAATACTTTTTCAACGGTATTTGTTATTCTAATAAAGATTGTGCCGACACGAGGGCATAAGAATTAAGTTTATTTTTTATATTAGCTATGATGATTTACTATGAATCTTAACGAATACTTTAAAGAGTTGAAAATATTTAATTAATTAATTATGAATTACTACTAACAAACACACTACACCCGCAAACGTTCGCCTTTATAATATTATTGTGATTGGCGAAAAAGATAAAAATATATTTCTGGTTAATGTAGGATTTGCACTAACTATGAAGTTTCCTTGCAGCAAAATCCATATGCATAGCTTGTACTGGAGTATCTTAACGAAATCAGTTCTAATAGATTCCAAAGGGCACGGAACCAGTAAGCAGTGTGCTCAATGAAGTGTGTCGCAGTGTCATGTGTCGACCTTGTAAGGGCGTCTGGTAGGCGCCTATACTCTGCTCCTATTGTTAAAATACCTAATTGAGAATGTGGGACATAGTGGCAGAAGGCGAGTGTTTGTTTCATTCATTCTCGTTTGTAATGATTAAAAAGTAATATATTTGGAGATTTAAGAAGTCAGTCAGGGACTTTCTTAACGGCGGGACTCAATTTAAATTGTGATATCATGCAAGTATTTTCTAAGAAAAATCCATCGCATTGCGTCCATCTGAACGAACTTGCAATTTTCGATATAACTCGAATTGCATCGAGCTATTAGAAAGGTCGTTCACAATGTTGTATTTACTAATTAGACAATTGATTCGAAGAATTTGTTAGGTATGAGAATCAATTTCTTTAATATTTTTCTAGTAGGAAGTCACTAGGTAATTAATTTGCTAGTTAGTACAACATCTACGATGAAAGAAAGAAGAAAAAAAAGTATTTAATTGTCACAATATGACCTACACACATTATATTCCAAGAACAAGAACAGGTAAACCCTTTCCGATAGTGTTAGTGATGGATGCGAGATGCACAAGACCAATCAGTGTGGCGCCGCCTATGTCCAGCAGTAGACGTTTTCGGTTGAAACGATGACAATATCTGTCAAGCGCCATATTTATACTGATGAGAAACAATTTGTTGCCTATTTGGTTAACCTTTGCTTGCCTTTTGTTTGCCAAGTTCAATCGGTTTTTGATACCTTATCTAAAATTAAGGCACCCACTGAGTTGACTTCTAATAATGATTTAAGTATGTAAAAGAAAAAAGAAGAAAGAAAGAAGAAAAGTAGCCCGACCACAAATTTTGACATTCATCCTTATGCCGTTAGGATGAAAATTATTCACATTGTCCCTGAATCTATCAACCAACATCTCTACTCACCTCTAAATTACAGAAGAAATGTCCAATCTGAGGGTACACGGTGGCTCCAGCCTTCCTGCGGAGCACGGAAGCCATGCCTGACATGGAGCAGTTGTTGATCCTGGTGAACAGCACGGCGTCCAGCCGGTCCAGGTGGCGGGCGAAGTCCCACCAGCACGACTTGCGAGAGAAGCCTCCGTCAACTGGAATGTGAGCCAGGTAAATATAAGTATTTGTTAAGGTGTGTTTTGGTGAAGTATTAAATGTTTTATGGATTTTTATTTAATAGTCCATTGCTGAATCAGAACGTTCCAGTCTCAATAAAATAAGAACTTTTATTACAAGTTAAGATGCGCTTCATATTTATTTCGGCGCACAGTTGGCGCAGTGTCTGAGTGATTGACTGCGTGTCGCAGGTTCGATTCCCGCACGAAAAAAATATTTGTATGACCTACATATAGTTGTTCCGGCTCTGGGTCTTTGTCTATGTGAGTTTACATATTTGTAAATACACCCACGATACAGGCGAAATTACTAGTGTGGAGCAACGTTGTTATTACAAAAAAAAGTCAAGAACGAAGATTATTGCATCATGGAGGTTTGGTCGATCTTTTCTGGCCAATCTACTTAGTCAAGTCTTAAACATTAAGCAGTCTCCACTTTACAATTATTATTCAAAATCAAGGGTCTGTTAATATAATGAAGTAGGTGCTAAGTTTCGTGACTATGTTATACCGCCCTAAGTATAAAAAAACATTTATTAATTTTTTGCTTGGTTATAAGCTTACATGCGATTGTAATGACCGTTAACTGGCGAAATCATATTAGTTGTATAGTATTTATTACTAAAACCCCATCTATTTTACGAGAGACTAATCCGCAATAGCTAAACGAGTTTGAATTAGACCCTGTGACCTTTAGATCGTCAGTCAGTGTAACAGTCGTCGCGCCATTGTCTGCTAATATCTCAACGGCACGGAGATAGCGTGACTCTAGACCATTCTAGCATGGTTATGTTGGTAGCAGTGGAGCTAAGTTCAACTGCACGGAGACTAAAGCTAGGGATTTGTTGTTAGAGATAGCGAGGAATTATTTGATGTTTACCTGGATGCACTAAATTGGAATTTGTATAAACTGTACGGAGACTAAAACTAGGGATATGTTGTTAGAGATAATCTGTATAATCATAGATAAGATGGTATTTTACTTGAGAGGCCATTTGCAAGTATTGAAAAACAATTGCTTTACCAAAGAAGAACAATATTGTAACCCACCATATATCTACTAATAAATATGACAGTTGTTTCATCAAATAAATGACTTGACGGAAAGCACATTAAATACGTTACCATTTCATTTAAAAAAAAACGGACACACAGGGACAGGTTTGTGTTCAGTGCGAAAACAGTTTTCTTTTAGTGCGAGTTCTATAGTTACTCTTACACAAACTGTTATGAATATTGTAGGAATTGCACAACCAAAAGAGCAGAACAGCATTCGACTTAACATTATGAGTTAATTAACCTCTAACAACCATGTACGTGATTGCCGCACCGCAGTTCGCATAAATTCAAAACCATATTCAAGTATTCACACCAAACAACCACCCCATTTAAATCTAATCACATGAATACAGTTCAGCCCCTTTCATTGCGAAATCAGCATACAAATTACACAGAGTTTGCCGGCAGGCATACATTGCCGCCTTACCATTCAAAAGCTTTCGCAAACACGTTTCAAATACACAATACGATTCTAACATTCCCGAATACTCACTGACGCGAGACTCAAATTGCAAATGATGTTTCCGGTAAACAATAATCAGGCTTGCATTGTTTCATATTGCTTTTAATTTATTTCTATAGGCACTGAACCAATGAGTTCTGCCAATGAACAGAAATGTGTCCGAATGAGGTCGGATGCTGATTTAAATAAAGAACGAAATGTTAAGTTTTTAATTGGTTGTCAGTGTGAAGTGTGCTTGGCACTTGATGGACTTTATTGGACATTGGGTACTGGCCATTTTATACTTTTTAATTGCCGTTGTGGTGGCTACCCTTTTTGGATATTTTTGCTAGAATAAAAGTAATTTATTTATTTTGCTGTCAGTTTAAAGGCAGTGCCATGTTTACACATGCTTGCAAAGTGTGTTGTGATATTTTTTCATTATTGTTGTTAGACTCGTGTTTGACCACAGTCGCACATGATGGTAAGCGATGATGTGGTTCACGGTGAAGCATGCTTGCATAGATTCTTGCTTGCTTGCTTGATTTTATTTAATCCTGTCTTTCTTAACACCAAATAACGCGATGTATGTGCCAAACATCTATAATTCAGCCTTATATTGCTGCCAACCTTATGTGATATCTATAAGGCACTTCAGCTAACAAAATATTGACCCAAGGCAACTCAAACAAGATAAAATCGTCCGATGGACTCGTGATTGAAAAATAAATTGGAGAGGGAATGGGCGTTATATGCATTTTGTTTGAATAGAGAACGACGTTCCACGCGCCATTTTGTTTGCAGATGGCGGGAAAAAACGTAGACTGGCAGGTGTTTGTGGAATAAAATACAAATTGATAGGCGTTGGTAAAAATAGGGATTACGTAACAAAAAGTGTAAGAATTTTTTAAACGCTTATAAATACTGTTACAATAAAGTTTAAAAGAAGATTGCCTCGTTGGTTCAGTAATCGCAAGCGTTACTGCTAAACATGAGATCTTGCATTTGATTCTCGGGCGGGCAAGATTTTCCAACTGAAATTTGATCTATGCCCGGTTGATAGCAATAAACTCGCCCCAAATTACATGATCATGGTCAAACTCGCCCCAAATAACATGGTCATGGTCAAACATCCTTTGCCTCCAAAGAGCTCAATACAACATCGTAACGACTATAAGTGGTGCAGCCTGGTTCACCCGTAACTCAGAGATTCATGAATACCTCAACATGAAGACTGTTATGGAAGAATCCAAACAGTACAAAGACAAATATACAGATCGACTGAAACATCACCCTAACCCATAGACAAGTACGCTTCTAATGTGTCATCCAATTAACCGCCTGAAAAGAGCAAATGTGCTATTCTAATAAGGAGGGTTAGGGCGATGGCGCTATCTCACTGAAAAACCTCTACGTATATACTTCAACCCATCTAATTATAGTCGACGGACTGATCGCAGAATGCAAATTAATTAAAAAAAAATACGTGGGAGTTATACGTAACTGGCAAATGATGAAGTTGTAGATTAAACTTGGCCTAGCCTTTTGAAGAAAACAATGGTGATGTTATGATGGTATGTTACAAAAATAAAAATTAATTTCCATTACTTAGTTTTGACCTTGATTGCCTTCCAATATTTAATTCCCAAAGCGGGCAGATTATTAATGTTAATATTCCATTGCTATCAAAATATTCCGCAAACAACATAATGGGCTCACTACGTGACTACATTAATATTCTCGGGCTGTTTCAACAAAGCTTATGCCAATGGGCATTAATTTCCAATTTCAAATAAAATAACTAATCAAAAATAGAACAAATGTTCCATTTCGTTCGCCATTGACATTTATTTCCAGTTTTATATCTTCTAACAAGAGGACCTAATTAATATAACTGAGAGCGAATTTGACAATCCAAAAATGTTTAAATTTTCATTCATGTATTTACTGTTTTATTAAACAACTCCTGCCACGATGCGATGATGAACATTTACATACATACATTAATTCATATACGTGAGGACGATACACCCAAACTAATACTACTATACTTCGTATAGATATAAAGTATTACAAGCACTAACAGGTAAATTCATCCATTTGATAAATAGGAACATGGTTCTCACATACTTACAAATATTGCAAACTTAGGTAAGTTACCTGATTCAACAACTACGGAACAGTGTGCGAGTCAATTTATTTAACAAAAAAGAGACGAGAGAGCTTTGTCAGTTATATAAAATAATAGGGCCTTGTTATCATGTTACCCAGTTACCCAGTTACCGGGGTATGGAATTGTGGAGATCAGATAGGTAGTCGTTCTATGTAAAATACTGGTGTTCAGCTGCGTTAAGACGGTACCCTGACCAAAAAATCGGCATGCGATATGAGCATTCCTATTGGTCTAGCGGCACTGGTGGCGCATGAATTACAGTAGTGAATACGCCCAGATTTTAGAATTAAATCTTTATAAAATCGAATTTTGGTCTTTTAAAAAAAAAAAAACACTACAAAAATGTTCGTTATTAAATTGTCTATCCATTAGTGTTAGTACAAAAAATAATTAATGAACACTTTACGAGGAGATGCATGCTATCAATAATTATTTCTCGTTTTATGTTTTTTTTGGAAGGTGATTAGTGAAATTTAAACAACATAAAAAAAAAAAAACTAAATCTACCATTTTAGAATCAATGTTATGAAGAAATTTAATGTATTTTTATTAATTGATATTTATTTTTAACTAACGAGTAGATAGCTCCTAAAAACAGCACGAAAAACGGCTTGCGCGGCGTTTTGCTCGGGGTACCGCCTTAAGTTAGACTGGATGCCAATCCAAACATAATTGAGAAAAAGCTAGGCAGATTAGTTTGTCTCAATCATAAAAAAAACTCATAATAAAGCTTCATGCCCGTATTCCCCCAAGGGTTTATTATCGGAATTGCATGATTTAATTCCGCCTAGACCGTTTCATCATCGGACTACAAGACGTACGGCGATGCGCCATCGATATAGTCCTAGCCAAACTTCTTAGCCGCCCTGAAGTTCGCTACAATGGCTGCGCAGTAGTAAATCTCATACAAAACAGCACCGTTTCGTGCCTTGCGCATCGGAAAGGCAAATTCAGGGCGGCCCAGAAGTTTGGCGTGGACATCCCACAGCACTAAATGTTTTGATAATACTTTCAATATGCGTACAGCTAAGGAGTTGAACTCCCTGCCAGAATCTGTTTTTCCCGATAGCTACAAACGCAGGGTCTTTAAGTCAAGTGTGAATAGATTACTTCTAGGCAAGCGTGCTACACCGTCGACCTTCGACCATCGCTTTCCATCGGCTGAGATAGTGGTCAAGCGCGAGCCTATCTATATTAAAAAAAAAAAAAAGGTTTAGGCACAATGTACCTATAATACATCCACGTTTGGATGTGTTAAGTCCCATTTAATAGGAGGTCAACCTATTGCCATTAACCGCACAATTTCAGACTCTGCGACTGCTACTGACAAATTCCAGAAAAAGTGTTGGTCTAATAACCTACTACACTACATAAAAAATGCAAACCCAACTAATAACACTCCAGTATTATTATATTACACGGAGGCTTAAGGCCAACGACGTGACATTTCCAGTAGCAGCGTGACAGTGTTTCTATGTGTGTGTTTACTTAGTAACTCAACCCTGCACGCTCTCGGCCGTGACGTGACACAAAGAGCTTAATGGAAAATGCTGTTCGTGGAGTATTTCTGTGTTTTTTCCGGAAAACGATGCATGACATTATTCGGTTTCAGAAAAGTGTGGGCTTAATACACTTGTAGAAGTTGATTATTTTGTTTCTAATTGGTAGTAATAATCGAATAGAAGATTATATCCCAAAAAAGCAAGCTGAAGTGGCAAAAGGCCGGCAATATTAGCCGTAGAACCGATGCCAGTTGGGGTAGACGTGTTCTTAAGTGGAGAGCGCGAAATGATAAATCTAGGGTGGAGTAACGATCATCACAGTAGGCGCTGGATGAGAGTTGCCGAAAATCGAAGAGGGCCTAAATCCAGCAGTGGACTGCTGTAGTCTGATGATGATGATTCAGATATGATATCTAGAGTTTTGCTTACTTTTGTCAATAAGTAAAACATCACAGATACTCTCTACGTATCCCTCTAAGAACAAGATAACACGACGCAACTCGAAACTTATTTTATACCTAAAGACAAAACTTCAATATTTCTATGTAAACCATCTCGGTAGTGTGACAGTCACGTCCTGCGGGTGTTTGTTCAACACGGCGCTGTCCCGGTGTTGGCTACACGTGACATTGTAGGCAGAGGGTTTAATGGAAAATATTGTTTGATAAACCTGTGTTTTAGTAGCACCTAGCCTGCGAGTTTCGTCAGAGCTTAGCTAAAATAAAGGGTTGTTTGGTTTTACTAGATTGGGTTTTGATCTCAATAATACTTCAGCAGAAATGTCGTGAAATTATTACTATATTCTAGCAAAAAATATGTATTGAGCAGATTTCTTTATTTATAGTTGAATGTCGAAAGTTCCAAAAATTTTATAAAAATACAATCTATGTGCCTAACAGTATTTAAAATAAATTAGCACTTAGACCCTTTAGATTTTCAATCCTTCAGTTATAAAACGAAAGAAACTAATCCATCAGCATAATGCTTTTCCCTTTTAATAAAATAAACTGCATTCCACACCACCTCTTTCAATAAACCTCCACCACAATTACTTTTAAGAGCTTCTTTCCGCCTGACGTGGAAACAGTGACGTCATGCAGATAAGCCAACAGCGTGACACTAACGTGTCCCGGTGAGTTTACTTAGTAACACGATAGCACGCTCTTGGCTTGACGTGTGCGGTGGCTTAATGGAACCCGTTGTTTGTGGACCAGACTTATTTACCTTCACCTAGCAGCTAGTGTCAGCTGTTCAATCTAGGTTCGCTATATTTTATACTAAGTGTACAAAGAACACTTTGTTATAATACATGAAAAAAGGTATCTGTTTCTAAGTTGACCGTCTGATGAAACTCAGAGTAATTTTTAGTGTGGAATGGGTGTTGACCGCCCTTATTGCACAAATTCCCAAAAAGAAGAAGTGGTTTTGTCCATAATGTCAAGAAAAAGGCCCGGGACGTGACGATCCCTACTTATGATGTTAGGATGATAAAACACTATCATGCTGTCGAGTTGACATGTCACGCGGTTGTTTTGCGCAAATTGTAGACTGTGGGACGTACCATGATGCTTCCTCAGTGCTCAATATAACTGCCATAAACTCACAAAGCCCATTGTAGAATAGTGGAGACTAAAAGTAATGATACTCAACTGTATCATTCCGAATGAAAACGCAAAAGGACGACAGAATCCAATTCAATGAATCAGTAATCTATTCCAAATCCAATACTGTACGTTCAAGTAGCAGAAATATGTTTTCAAACTCAATATCTGATGTAGGAAATCACAGAAATGGATCGGGTGAATCAGAAAATATTCGTTCAATGCAAAGTGGATAGGTCAACTCAAGAATACTAGATTATGCAACTGTGTTTGAATTGCATAACTAGTTCTAAAAATGAATATCCTAAAATGACAAAAGTTAAAAAATGAGAAGCTAAAAAAACATTAGCACTTCTGTTGAACTGAAGGTACTACTCCTTGTAATATTTGCTTAAAATTTACAGCGTCCATGAGATAAGTTACAAACTTATCAGAGGATCCTTACCAAATAAACATTTAATTGATTTGATTTACGCAGACACAAGCAATTCGACCTCAATCCATCCTTAATTTCACGAAAACTTCAAACAAACACTCATAGAAGTCAACAACAGTGATAAACAATTATCTAAATACTCGAGACGAGACATTTCAATACGAAACTCTGCAAACAATATAACATTGTGAATTTGACAGGCCATCAGCCAACGCTCGAAGCCTCTTTGTACCGGAGACAGCCAATATTTCTTTGGCACAGTACCAACTTCTAAGTGGCTGTACTACAGCCTTTCAGATTGTGTCAAGGTTCGACTTTTATAAGTCAATTGGTTGTGGAATTCTCTTGTGAATTGGAGCATTTTGTGAAAAATTATGTACAGAATCTGATGGTGAATTTGAAAGACATTCCAAGAAGAGTTTGTTTATTTGGTTGGAAAGGGGGTGAATACTGAGATGAAGACTAATAAAGTTGAAGTGTATGTTGCGGCAACCTCAAATAATTATGAAAATGGTCAGAGAATGATGATGATTACAATCTTGAAGGCTGTGCAAACTTAATGAAGTCGTAAACTATTCAAAAGTAATAAACATACTGATGCCAAGTGCTAGAATAATTCAAGCTACAAAGCATTAAAACTCCACCCGTGCCTTCACAATAACAACACAAATACGAGTAAAGCCATAAGAAGTGAAAACAACAAAAGACTCGTGAAACTAAATTGTAAAATGTTCAACATTGAACGAAGTACACAGAGTAATCTTGCCAATGTAACCAAGAGATGAGTTCTGGCAATGTGCCAATGAAAAGCGAACAGCCGAAAAAATCCGCATCGAGAGCCTCACCCGTGTCGGCCTTATGTGGTGAACGAGGGCACTGTATCTACAGAACCTTAGCTAGGTTATGTAAGTCTTTGGGGAGCACAGCTAGGTTATTTTTATTTTTAACTCGATTTTTCTCTAGCAAAGGTGGAGTCCCCGAGGCAACATTAGCGTCTTGCTGCTCGCAATAGAATTTATCAATTAGATTAACGAGCTTAGAGCTTGGGAGCTGGAAGTTTTCTCTTACTTTGTGTTATTTGTAAAGTAAGGTTACATGGTAACAGCATTAAGACAAAGTTACCTACTTTGTTACTATTGAATTAAACTTAACTGGAGTTTATTCTTTGAGAGCAAATTATCTACTGTCAGAAAAATTTGGGCATTTTCAATTTACTATACTTCGAAGTATTTAAAGTATTAATAATCAAAAGCTGGATTGGGTTAACTTGGAAATATGCAATAACTAAAAACCCCAAGGTAAGAGCTTACTTGCTTCTTGCCGTTTTGTTTAACAACCATGTCTATGTTTCCACAAACGATCATCCTATCTTTGACTGATTTAATGTTCAATCATCAGTAACCAACAAATCCGGAGTCCGAAAAGGTCCTATCCTCAGCCCTCTCTTAATCGACTTACCTAGCATATTGAATCCGTTGATGCCAAAGAGTGCAGCATCGCCTTGTCCTCCCGGGAACACGTAGAGCGTCGGGTGGGTGAACCTGATGTTACCCACCACGTCGCTCGACACCAGGAGCTGGTCCAGGCTTGCTGGCACTACGTAGGGGTCCAGGTATGCTGTGGAAGAAGAATCAGGTTATATTGGATCTAGGCAACTGTAAGATGTTCAAGAACGATGCTGGTGATTCAAAGTTTTGTGTGTAACACCAGTATTACAGGAAAAAAAACTGTTAAAAAAAAAAAAAAAAAAACATACTATTTATTTCCACAAGAATACATAAAAAAAAATACATTTAAAATAACGCTCAATCTTTTTGAGTTAAGATTATGTGCGCTATCGATTCAGGTTTAGTTACTCGCTCACAGTTTATCTGGTAGTGGACCCACACGTAGGCCCCTCTCCCATTCTAAACTTTTCAGCGGTAAAGTAGATTTTTAATATTCTTTTTATTTGTCGAGGTTTTTGTTTGTTTGGCTATCTGATTGGTGAGAACTTGTTGGAAGTAATACTTGAGTCTTGAGTAATGTAAATTGTTAGTTTTACGTCAGTGTCCTAAATTGTTTTATTTTAAAGGCATAATTTAAAACAAGAGAACAAATGTGCGTAAAGGACTTGTTTATAAATAACTGTCATTGTTCTTTATTATGTCTTGTGTGGTTTCCAGTAAAGCCTTGCTGTGTCTGGCAAGGATGTTATTGTAAGAATGGGGAGTACGCTATTCTGGTATTCAATTGGCATAACTATCTTTTTAATATACCAACAGATAGTTGTTCCGTTCGGGCAATGTATTATTTAAAAAAATGTTTTAATATCAGTTGGCCCAAGTCTTTCACAAAATGACTTAGTTCCACTTAAACTACCTTATTAATTATCTTCGTATAAAAACGAAGGCGTTTACTTTACAAAAGAATTCAAACTTCTCTCACAACATTTTAATTTTCGGCGCAGCCATTAAAAAACTAACTTGCTCTCATATTAAAATACCTGCAAAAGAACGGTCAGTAATTAAACCTATAAGCTATGAAACTTAATTAAATGACCACTTCATGTTAAAACTTCTGACAAATGGTTCAAAGTTCTAATAAGATTTTTATCAGTAATTAACAGAGGATTAGTGAGGCAAATGTTTTGGGAGTTTAAGAAGATTTTAATTAGTAAGGATTATGAAACTGGCTGATAAACTTTGTTTTTAAACTAAAATTAATATGTTTTAAATCATAATTTAAGTTAACAAAAAAAAGATGTTTGTATTATTTAATTTAAAATATAAAAATGAAAAAGGCGTCGACATTCTTCTCCAAAGTAACGTCAGCGAAGAATCTTGTTAAATAATAAGCTAATTAAGCACTAGAGTGGAAATCATACAAAAAAATATATACCCTTTCGAAAAAAAATGTGTCTTTTCCAACTCTCTTGTCGCAGGTCTGCTGTAAGGTATTTCTTATGAAATTAGCAGCATCTTTGTGCTCTTCTATCTGTATATTATGATCTTTGTTTTTTTTGTGTACATAATTAAATAACATAACTGGTGAAATGAGGGTGTACTATGAGGTGCAACTCTGCCTAACCTTTCGACGAATACAGGGCTGGTGTTATTTTGTGTTAAATCAATACATATAATAAATATGTAGATAATCGCTTTTGTACATCGAAAATATTTCCAAAAAATAGCCAGGATGTTAAAGGATAACCAGCAGAACCCATTTCCAGCATTTTTTTTATTTTTTGTCTGTTTGTGCGTTAATCTGTTTGTCTGTTTAGTTGTGCACGCATCACAAAAAAGGTACTCAACCAATTTAGATAACTTGTATACATAAAATTGAGCATAACTTGGAGTATTACTTAGTTTTTGTTTCAACGCAATCGGTTCACTCTAACAAAAATTAGATGAATTTAAAGTGTTCAAAAAGTTAATTACCACAAGACACGCAATTTAGATACTCGGACAGTTGAACTCCATATTCGATAGATGGCGTTGGGCAATTGATGTAATTTTCTGAATGGTGGTTTTAAGATAATCTGCGATAGAATGAATCCAGAAAACAAATTTGGTAAGTAGGTAGGGTAGATAGCAAAGTAGGGTAAGTAGGGTAGGCAATTGAAGGGAGCAAAGCCGCGGGAACAGCTAGTAAATAAATAAATCTGTGTAAGAGGAAAGTAATGTTTTCATACTAAAATAATAATATTATTATAGGATCATACTATTAAATAAAACACCCGCAGCGTGCGACATTAAAACCCCCACAAACTACAATTTTCACCAAAAATATTTTAAAATTAACAGAAATAATGGGTCATTTATCACTGTGAACAAAGACTTTTAACCCGTTGAACGCGGTGGGGTTATATAATACCCTTAACATTTATGCGCGCAGAGATTTGAGCTAAATCCTAGTATTCACAGGGTTTAAATAGCACAATACAGCAGTGCTCTGAATAGGCTGCTTTAGTATGAATGCTCTTTACAGCTATAGAAATAGAGAAGGATATAATGCAGGGTTGCGCGTTGCAGAATTGACAATGGATCTTTGTGCTGTTTGTATGGAGTGGATTAAGTTGCTGCAGGTGGTTCTGATAAGGCGCGGAGTGGCAGCGGCTTTCAGAAGATCCAAGAGGTTTGTGAATTATTTTTCATTTGGAAGAAAATATCCCTCGTCTTGTCCCCAAAGATCCAGGCGCTTTTTGAAGATTTCCTCCTAATAAAAAAAGCATTTGATAAAATATGGCATGAGTTTTTTCTCCTGCTAACAGCATTACTTACATTCAATTTCATCGTGTTACTTTCCACCTTACATCAACGTAACCTACATTTTATACAACCTTAGCAAACCCAAGGAGAACTAACAAGGTGACCTAGATCCTAGCCTAACTGCCTGTATCCGCAACTACGAACTAATCAATGACCTGGGATGCCCTAATAACTTCCACACCTGAGCTGCTATCAACGCATTTAGAACTTTAAATCATCTGATGTAAACTTTAAAGTTGAATAACATGGGTCGTTTTGATACCACGGGCCACGCTTGAGTGGGCACAGGTGATTTCAAGGATGTTGCTTATTATTTTCCGTGTAGTTGATGCTGTTGTAATTAATGTCTATCTAAGGTAAAAAGGGTAGTAGGTTATCCTATAGAAACGGACTTTCTGCTATTAGGAATACTCCATTACTTCCAATAAACACTGAGCCTGCCAAGGGAATTAGGCCCGAAATTGCGTTTCGCATTTGCAAAATTGAATCAATTTTCTTAAACCTTGTCGTAATGAATTTCAATTTTCTAGGGGTACATGTGTTTACTCGGAGGCCCATGTCCAAACAGCTTGTTTCAAAATATACCCAAATATCTTAACAAAGACGTGTCACGTCCATCAAAGTTTTCAATAGGTTTACAAATGCCCAATTTCAATTTTCATCACATATTGTCCCGAAATAATAAAAAGCAGGCTTTAGTTTCGGGTCTACATTGTCTAAAGGCCTCCAGTGTCCAATGGCCTCCAGTGTCAATATACGGGCGAACATTGTCTAGAGGCCTCCAGAGTCAATACAGGGCGATTTTAATTTCGCTGGATCAAAGGTTAGGGCTAGAGCCGACTATGAGCGTAAACAATAAAACGACGGCTATTGTAAGGCCGGCACGGTATGCTCTTATTGAAAATGCCTGGGATGTGCCAATACTACACACTAATAATAATATTATATATTATCAATATTGGGGCTGATATGGTAGGAGTTTTGGGTCTAGGGAAATTTTTGTGTCTGATGGTAGTTTATAGTTTTAGATAGTTATATTTTCCACGGCACTAAAATGTAGTTTCTGGTAAAGCTTTTCACGTCGTAGAAAATTATATAACACCAGCTATTGCCCGCGACTTCATCTGCGCAGCATTAGTACATTGTGTGGGGCGCATTACTTGAGAAATTATTCGTTCACCATACAAACTGCCACCCCCCTTTCCACCCTCTTAAGGATGATTTCCAGTTTAAAAACTATGTTATGTTCTTTCCAGGGTCTCAATCTATCTTCATACCAAATTTTATCTAAATCGGTTCAGTAGTTTACGCGTGAAAAGGTAACAGACGGACAGAGTTACTTTCGCATATACCAGGCCCCTCAGAAAGTATTGCGAAAAAAAGTTTTTATTATATGGGAGACTGGCCAGTTATAATGTTTTTCGAAAATATGATTATTTATAAGTAAAAATAAGTAAGTTCCAATTTCAAAATTTCCCTCCACATTTTTTGCGAGTTAATTCAAAGTATTGTGTCTCACTGAAATATGGATCTGCGCCGGGAACATTTTAGAGCTATGATTTTATACGATTTCAAGTGTCGCCTGAAACCGGATGAATCGTACGATAGACTTCAAATGGCATTCATGGATGAAGGCCCTTCCAAGGCAACCGTGTATCGTTGGTATAACGAATTCAAGCGCGGTCGACCAACTTTGGGGGATGACGAAAGAAGCGGTCGCCCTTTGACGGCTGTTACCGAAGAAAACGTGCTAGCAGTGAAAAATTTAATCCAAGACAATAGGCGAATTACATATCAGGAGATTCAACACATATTGAAGATTGGATCGGGAAGCGTTCACGAGATTCTACACAGCCATCTTCGCGTGAGGAGGATAGTATCACGCTGGGTGCCGCACAACCTCACCGATGCTCAGAAGCAGGCCCGGGTGGAATGGTGCCGTGATATGCTTAACAAATTTGAAGCAGGCTCGTCTCGGCGTGTTTACGACATCGTTACAGGTGATGAGTCCTGGATTTATCAATACGACCCAGAAACCAAGCGCCAGTCGACTGTTTGGGTGTTTCAAAATGAGCCAACGCCTACCAAAGTGAAGCGATCTAGAAGCGGGGGTAAGATTTTGATCGCTAGCTTTTTTAATTTGACTGGCCACTTGGTATCAATTCCCTTACGGGATCAAAGAAGCATTAATGGCGAATGGTATACTACCAAATGTTTGCCAGAAGTTTTCTCTGTTATAAGCAACAAGCGACCAAACACAGGGCTCCGCGGGCTACTGCTCCACCACGACAATGCACCTGCGCACACCGCACTCAAAACGAGGGACTTCCTGGACAGCACGCCAGTCAAACTCCTGGGTCACCCTCCTTACAGCCCTGATCTAGCACCGTGTGACTTCTTTTTATTCCCAAAAATAAAAAATCAGCTCAAAAGGATACAATTTTCGTCGCCGGAAGATGCGCTGGCTGCGTTCGAGCAGGCTGTAAACGAGGTGTCTGCGGCGGACTGGAAAAAGTGTTTTGAAAACTGGTTTAGGCGCATGAATCTTTGTATAGAGGCTGGTGGAAAGTACTTTGAAAAGATTTAATAAAAATATATGTACGTATAGAACAATTTTTTTTAGTTTCGCAAAACTTTCTGAGTGTCCCACGTATGAGTATGGATTCGACTTTTACCGACGGTATGATTGTTTTTCGCACTTCATGAAGCATTTACTCATATAAGTTTATGGTCCTTTGTCCAGCATATAAGATATATATTTATAATATTTTGCAATGTCATATTCCATCGCTTAAGATGCACAAAACTTTAGATTTTTTATCAATTTGAATTTCACCACCAAGACAGAAATATCTTGTCCATATTTCCTACTCTTCCTTACAACCAAGAACCTTACTTTGCCCTCTTCAACACACTTACGGGCTTCAACACACTTACGGGCTAGAGTACTAATGATCAAGAATTAGGTTCTTGAACATTAGTACTCTAACTAGACAAAACTTAGACCATCGTCTTACAATATACGAACCCACTTGAAGACCTTACCATGTCGCCGGCAGCATTAATGTATCTTACGTAATTTATTTGATGACGGATTAAAATGGCTGAGTTGAGTGTCGTAGTTGAGTGCTTGGTTTTATTGCTCGTAAGTTTTCTTTGTTAATTACTAGTTTGTGATGGAGCAGAATTTAGAAGGAATGTGACCTTAAACTTTACGTTTTGTAATTGGACTTTTACAAGGTTTGAATTCTATTGTAGCGCTATAATTCTGGGCAGATAAAATACTACTTAAAACACGGGGTCTAGAAGCATGAAATAACAATTGCACAAGAATACCTTATACAACAAAGGTGAGCACAACGGAAGGATTTTGTAAAAAATAACTTATTGAATGTTTGTGCAAACTTTATAAATTTTGTGACGGGATAAAGCATCAGGCTTCTAGAATATATAAACTTCGAAGCTCTCGTTGGGTCTAGGATTAATCCATTCAACACGATGTAGCAGAAACTATAGAAAATCTGTCGGTGCCTTGTCTACCGTTATTGCATAACTTGCTTGACGGCTTCGAATTTTGCCGCACAGCAGACACAATAGCTCGCTACGATCGGCAAGCGTTGGACAATATTTCCTGGAAAACCTTGATTGGAAAACTGATTGGTTTTCGAAGAAAGTTCTAATAAAGCACATAGAAGGAATATATTTATATTCTTGTGTAAATTGTTACTATGTTAAACTGAATGTGAAAATAAAAATTATGTTGTAAAACTTATTTAAACTGGAGGTCGTAAACTCTCTTTTGTACTTATAGTTTAAAATTTAAAATACAATGTTACAATCGGACAGTTTATGTACAAAGGCTAGCTTAGCAAAATTTAGAGACCAATTTATTCTCTAACAGCAAACCTCAGTGAGACAGAGAGATTTGCAAAAGGACGACAAATAAAAAAATGCCTAAGGAAAGTATTCTTTGATCATCATCTCTATTTTTAAACTCCAGGGCTTGTTAAAGACTCCCGATTAAATAGGCCCTCTAAAACGTCGCTCTTAACGTATGCTAAAAATAAACTCCATAATGCTTAATGTTGAGCGTTTCGATAAAACTTTAAACGACTAACCGATAGGTGTAAGTTTTGAAAGCAATTTAAAGTTGTAACAAGTTGCGGATACAGCCGACACACGACTAAATATGTATAAGTTGGGAGTATGAAGTTTGTGGCTGTTCAATGTTCGACATTATTGGTTTTATGTATGTAATTATTTACTTATTGGAGTTCGCGTGTTGAATTTAATGTGGTAAGCATTGAAATTGTTGTAAGAGCTACTGCTTAACAATGTATTATGATAAAGAGTTCGAGGAAATTAGGTGAGGGAGGGGAGATAACTGTATGCACTTCAAGAAATATACAGGGTTTGATGTGGAATGTTTTGAGTATTTATGAAGATGTAGGAGGGAGGGAGGTTGGACGGAAATAGAGGATTAGAAAATTATCGAAGAAGAAGACATATTGCGTCGACCATAGTAATTTATAATAAGAACAAGAGAATTACATAATAAGTAATATACCTAATAATAAAGAGCATTTATAGATTCCTTATAAATTAAACATTTGTACATCCCTACATAGTATAAAACAAAGTCGGTTCCCGCTGTCTGTCTGTCCCTATGTATGCTTAGATCTTTAAAACGGATTTCGATGCGTTTTTTAATAAAGAGTGATTCAAGAGCAAGGTTTATATGTATAATACACACGGGCGAAGCCGCTGGTAGAAGCTAGTCATTCATAAAATCATTCCAATTACATAATAATAAAAAATAGTTACACATTTTTTAATTATCACTTGATTAAAAGAAAAAGTATAACAAAATTAAGGAAAACTGAGTCCATTAAAATACACAATTACAATTAAATTTGTTGGTTTTTATTGTAGATACTTAATTGTGATTTTAATTGAATGTTATTTTTGAAAAGAAAATGATGCTGGTTATTTAAATATGTGCAATATTGATAAATCAAGATTTATAACTAAAATAACGTCACAGTCATATAAGAATTTGTTACTAACTATAAAGGTCCAGTTATTAAAGAAGATATCACATTTTATTAATTTCTACTGCATCACCCCGAAAACAAAATCTCAAATGGGGATCGTGTTTTCGATAAAAACGATATTGCAGAAAATATTTCTTGGAAATCTATTCTTGTGAAGGTAACGTCAACAGAGTCGTTTTATATTTTATTATATTTAACTCGAAGGGTTCAGATGTTGTGAAATAAAAGAAAAAGTGGTTGGGGATGAGATATTCTTGTTAAATCTGATTTCTTTGAAGTAAATCTGATTTTTAAATATAGATACGGGATATTTTATTGCGATTTAAAGATGAAGGAAAAAGTATTGAGTGTTCATCGTTTCTTAAGGTTCCGTAGTTAACAAGGAACCCTTATAGTTATGCCATGTTCGTCTGTCCGTTTGTCCATCCACAGCTTAGCTTTTAGCAGAGACTTTTAGTACAAGAAAGCTATAAATTGGCATGGTTATACATATTAATCACGCCGACAAAGTGGTAAAATAATTCCTGTACACGTTAAGTGAGAATGTCTTTTTTCTCGTCTATCCCATAGTGTAGGATATCGTTGGATAACCCATTCAAAAATATTACGGATCTGTAAAAATCATTTTTCGAATAAGGGATCCGTTTGCGTAAAATTATGCTTTAAATTGCTAATTTTTGATGAGTCAAGTCCCCCCCCCCCCTCCTGCCAGCTAAATTGGTGCTTTTGGATATATTAAAAAAATCACGGCAGTAGTATATATAACGAAATTAAGTAGGATTTACAAGTTTACGAGTAATAGTCGACCAACTTATAAAATGTACTTGGCAAAATAATAAAAATGTATATTGATGTATGGGGAACAGTTTTCGAAATGCAAAGTTAATTTTGTCCCTTCGTTAGAGCGGTTCGGTGCTTTCATTGTTTATGAACGTTAGTAATGTTACCTATTTATTTTGGTGAATGTACCTAGCTGTTTATACGGAACCCTCTGGTCTGGAGTTAGACTCGCACTTAGGCGAATTTTTATTTGTTACCGTGCAATTTGCTATTTGTTGACAACTGGTACATTATTGTTTAGTTGTAGTAGGGTTAGCAATTAGCATACTACTAAATAAACACACATTTTTCAATGAACAACTACACATCGGTATTTTGTCTTGTAAATTTTGACATACACGAGTGCTTTTTAATGGTCAAATTGAAATAAATGATTATACTTTGATACTACATGCTGTAATCCCTGCTACCACTTATCTGACTGGCTAATATTTTTACCATAGTGTATTAACTATTGGAGAAGAAATAATATGCTTTTGACTGGCGGTTAGTTGCGTTTGACCACTATCTCACCTGGTGGTAAGCAACGATGGGAACGATGGGGTGGTCAATGATAAAGCACGCTTGCCTAAAGTAAGCTCTTGTCTTAAAGACCGGTTGTAGCTATCGGGCATTTACATAGTACACCCGTTCGTCACTAATTCCACTCCTTAGCTGTACGCACAATGAAAGCCAAAACCGCTCCCAAACCGTTTAGTGTAGAGTGGGATGTCCATCATATATATTTTTTAATAAATAAATAAATTTATTTTAATCAACTTTACAAACTTCTACAATATATATTTTAATCTTACAAGACCTCCTTTTAAGTATAATAATAATACCTGTGCTATGAGACTCCGCTCTTCTAAAACTAGAAACAAGAATAATGTTGTAGTGTACTATAGGGAACGTAGCCAGCCGTTAATCATTAAAAGGCAGAAATCACTTTTATCTTTGATATATTTGTATTAATTCTACAATATGCCTGCCATTAGGCGGCTTCTATCTAATTCTCTGACATTCAAGCTTAACAAAAAAACGTCTTCACTTATTTTCTGTTCTAATTTCATCTACCTTTCAAGTCATTACTTCTTGCCAGTGTCTTAATAGTCCTCACAGTACTTACAAAAGAAATTTGAATTTGAATAACCATTTGCATAGTACACTGCAACTGCAGTCCAATTTTTACTTTCTATTACAAACGCCGCTCTCGCTCCCACTTGTTTCTCACCCCACATAAACCCACGAACAAACTTCAGTGTTACGAACAATTTGCAACTCGTGAGCGTCAAATTAACTCCGTTCAGTATTTGTACAGCTTCCTACCGTGCCGACTGTACCTCACTTGGCATATGACAGTCGACCTCACTGTAGCGTCAACAAAAGAGTTTTTATTCCTACTTTTTGCAGTTAAATGTGTGTAAAAATGAGCGTTTGTAGCTTTATAAGGTAAATCGTGTGAGTCACTGTGGAAGTTTGGACGTAATTTTAATGTTGATGAAAAGATTTTTTTGTGGGCTGTTTGATGGAGAATTAGGAAATGTTTAGTATCTTGAATAAAATGTAAGTTAGTGTCAGAAATATAAGGAAGGATTTGATAAAAGAGAAATAAACACATACCTCTAAACGATGCTATCAAAGCTATTTATTTATTATTTATTTATTTATTAAGGTATTATTTAGAGGTGAAATCGTTCTTTAGTAAACATAATAACATATCTGGAAGTAGAAAGCCGGTTACAAAGAAATTACAATGATAGAAAACTAAACTGTTGCTGATAATTTTATTTATTTTACAAGGTTTTATTTAACTTGCAATTATGAATGCCAGTGTGTTCGGGTAAAATCTTACAACTGAATTTTAAAGCAGTTATCCTCCACCGATTAAGATGAAATTTTGCATACACGTTTAGTTTGGATGACAATGCATGGTTAGTTAAGTGACGTCATCTAAATCCAATATGGCGGACGGCCCAAGATGTCGGGCTAGTTATTTTTTGTGCACTGCCATGATATGGGTATCAGATGAAAGGGTTTGCTAAGAAGAATACGAAAAAAGCTTGTTTAAAAAAAAAAAAATAATGAATAAATTATTGTGATAACAAAAGCTGTCCAAACACATGGACATAAGGTAGTGCTGAATTATTTCTGATGACTTCATAATTTCCTACGTCTAAAAAGATTATTTGGTAAATACAACGACCGTTTACAATACATCGTTAGGCTTAATTTTTTTTTCAAGTTCCGTTATAAAAGAGCCATAAAATCTAACAAATAGTTTGACGCATAATTATCTAGAACTAGAACGAGACCTACAATTTGGACCTCAAACTACCTTTATTTAGGTTATAATACTACAGTCGCAATAGTTTGGAACACGCAGCTTACTTTTATAGTTAAGGGGCAATAAACTAATGGAAGGAGTGTACTAAAATTTTAACGATATTACTAAAATCTAGGAGCTGTAAAGTTTAATAATTTTAGTGCCGGTTTTGTACTATGTCATTTTGATTGTATTTTGAAAAGGGTTTTAAGTTTAACTTTGCAATCTAAAACGTTTATAGTAAAAACCTATAAGGCATGAATGGAATATACAATTATTGAAGATTTTAATAGTTCTTGATTTTAGTTTCTCTGAACTAATATTTTAGAGAGGTAAAATTGTGCGTTGGTTGACAGTAATCTATGGAAGCACTAATCTTATTACACCGATTCATTTACTGAAGAAAAGTATACTATCTTTGAGTTCTATAGGCTATCTTTAACCTAGGGAAAATGCACGATGAATGTAATGAAAACATTGAAAGCTAGTCATTTATGAATATTCGCCTTCACTTTAACTCTAAAAGTTCAAAAAATTATGTTGTCATTAACATTAACATATTCAATGAATGTACCAATTACTATTAATGAATATCTAATACATAAACAACCAACAAACATCCGATAACTGAAATGGCAACAAAATTATATCAAAGGACGATAGAAGCTACGTCGTAGCAACTTCGTAGCAGGCGCGTAGCAAATTCGTAGCAAGCTCGTAGCTCTTGTCTATGGCGCTACGCTGATTTGCTTGCCGTTTACAAACGCTTGTCATTGCCAGCATTGTGACTGTTGTAGTAGGGCACCAACGTTGTAGGAAAATTAGCGGGACAGCCCTGAATATTATAGATAGTTTCTTTATGAAGCTTTGTATTTGCACTTTATGCTTTAAATTTAAGTAAATAATGTAGATTTTGTTCTACGTGGAAAATTAAATGACATTTAGCATTTGGTTATCTTGGTTTTAAAAGAAAGTAACTAGGGCATAATATTTGTTCCACGCGGAAAGTATTGTTTATTTTATATTAGCTTAGAAGTTTTTTAACATAATAAATTAAAGTAAAGTGGAAGGAGTGGAGGAAGGCCTTTCCTCAGGAGTGAGACAGAACAGGCGAGCACAAAAAAAAACAAATAGAAAATACATGCACACATCTCAAAATAAATAATCCACCCTTTTTCAAACAAACGACCTTTCCAAAGCATAAAATAATTAAGTAAAATCCAAAACAAAATCAATCTGTTCGCAACAAGATCCCTCAAAGTTGAGTAAGGGAATCCTTCGTTAAATATTTACAAAGATTCACCGCCCATTTCAAAGCGGTGCCGACAGTGTTAACTCTCAGACACCTACCGTTAACACTTCAAACCTGCTTACTAAATTTAATTTACTGTAAGAGGTAATTGAGTTAATATTAAAGGTGTTAGAGCGAAAATGCGCTTTGTTTTCAGACTCGGTGTTGAGGTTTAGTGAACTTATAAGCTTATTTTACGGTGCTAAGGTTTTTCGCTGTAAGCCAGTCAGACGGGTCGTACAATAAAAGTAATAATGATAAAGTGTTTTTTTTTTTTATCAATGACCGTGTACCGTAATTACCGAAAACAATAGAAACGCCATTGCGTCTCGTGTGGTACTTGTAACTTGTTTGATAGAATTGCTGGTTGTAAAAATTATTTTAAAGATTAGAAAAAGAAATGAAAATATAATTACATTGAAATATAATAAAATTGTTAAACCCAAAAACATATTTGAATAGCACTGTAGCAGTTTTTGTTATATATGCTGTTATATTTTTTGGCAACAATCTACACCACACAACTTTTCGTTACCTATTTCTTTTATATTTCTCAGCAAATATCATCCAAACAACTGTAGGTATTCTTCTCTTCTTCTCAGCTAAGATATATTCTGCTTGACTTTATGTACTCGTATATCACTCCTACCAGTCAACATAAAATATTCCAGGACTGTCCTGCCTATAAAGCAGGTGACCCTACAACATGCACGTGCCGGTTACCCAGCCCCGAGCACAAACGGGATCGTTAGTGCTTGTGAATGGCACAAACTGAAACACAAACTGTGCAAGTTGTTGCACAACTCTGTGCTGAAGCCAAATATCCGTAGTTTTACTTGTAAAGTTTCAATGTTACTAATTAACGGATTATTAATTGCAGTTTGTATGAAAAGGGAGGGCATTTCTACTTTTAGAGGTTAAATCGTAATTAAATCTGGAATAATACTTAATGTATGATTGTTGAGCTGAGTGGTGCCGATCCATGCGTCATGTTCGTGAACGGGCGTCATCAGTTGGGATTGGTCATAACTTTGCTGCCTCGGTCTGTCATTGTATTTTTTTTTAAATTGTTTGTTATTCTTGAAGCTTTTACGTGCACGTCTTTTTACATTGTTTTCACATTTAAGTATTTTGTCAGCAAGAATGATGTAACCAAAAAATTGTAATTAAAACTGACGGAAAAGAGTGTCCGTGGAGTTTCATGCAAATTCTTCTCCATTGAGACCTACTGACGCTTGCAAATTTGCAACTAGAGTCATCTTTTTTTATGTTTGACAATTCAAAAGTACCTCTTAGGTTTATTTGATTTTGTTTTTTTTGATTTCATAAGATTGAAATTGCCAACCCGCCTTGAACATGTGGTGATTAATATTCGTATCTTGTCTATGCAAGAAGAAGCTTTTGCCCTACAGTGAAACAGTAACAGACTGGTATTATTTTAGAGGTAATAAATTGTATCCGGATAAAAAGTGGGTTTAATATTGAATGTTAAATGTTGATGATCATAAAATTTTAAATAGGACTTTAAACTTTATTTTCAATAAGAATTACCCTAATCTTTTTAAATAAAAGTTGGGTTGCTTTTGCAAATCCCTGCCTTTTCTAATATGATTATAACTGATGGAATAGATTATAAAATTTTAACTGAAGGCAATTTAGGCTTTACGTTCATTAAACCTTCAGGAGTTTTAATACGGTCGGTTTGATAAGAAAGGTTACTAATTAAAGCAATGGACCGTACCTTCTTCTCTTTAATAACATCCGCAAGGACCAGCTATTTAGCAAACAATATATAGCGACGCCTAAGATACACTGAGTACACATGTAGTTAATGTATACAGGTCTATCAAGTAAATAATTCTAAATTGATAGCACTAGAACCATAGAGCTAGGAAACCCTTAGGCAGCCTCTACTAGAAACGGCATTGTCATAACTGCTACAAACCAAGCGCGTCAGTGAGTGTCATCGTTAGAAATTGATGGCCCGTGACAATATTGACTATGGTTCATCATCATCATAATCATATCAGCCGAAAGACGTCCACTGCTGGACATAGGCCTCCCCTAAGCGAAGCCAGATTGACCGGTCTCGCATCCCGCATCCAGCGAATCTCCGCAAACTTCACCAGGTCATCGATCCACCTAGTGGGAGGCCTTGCAATGCAACGTCTTCCAGTTCACGGTCCCTATTCCAGAACTTTTCTGCCCCATCGGTCATCGGTTCTGCAAGCAATGTGTGCCCACTGCCACTTAAGTTTGGCAATTCTTCGGGCTATGTATAACCCTGGTTCTGTTGTGGATCTCTACATTTCTGATTCGATCACGCAAGGATACTCCGAGCATAGCCCTCTCCATTGCCCTTTGGGTGACTTTATTTTTTCTAATGAGGCCCATTGTGAGCGACCACGTCTCAGAGCCGTAGATCATAATTGGCAAGATACATTGGTGATAGACATTCGTATGGACTATGGTTATGACAGCTGGAACTTATGTTCAGCCCAAAGACGGTTTTCGGTAAAGTTAACACCACCAGTTAAGAACAGTTTGGTAAGAGGTCCCTTCATTTTAAAAAATAACTTTTGTCGTGAACGTGACGTTGATTTCAATTTAACACATGTCGAAAAACATGTGCAACAGTGATATGGCAGGTGCCAGGGGCGTTAGACAAATGGTGATGTGGATGGTCGAAATGCAAAAATATAAGGTATTGATCACGGATCATTTTTTTACTTTTTACAATTGCTATGGCGACACTTTCGTTTATAGTGTGTCTAGAGCCACTTGTCAGACCTAACGTCTCAGTGGTGCTACCTACCGTATATAATTTCAAAATACTTTCTTTGAGTGGCCATTATTACAAATGGCGTCTGTATTCGCTGCCAGTGCGAGTTTCCTAGCTCTGTGGCTTAACCTAACATAGTTGCAAACACTATTACGACGACTGACGAGACTGGATTAGTTGTAATCCAGGCGTATTGATTTAATAATTTTACTTAATTATTTCAATTAAGGATAGACGGTGAATGGTGGATTGAGGTATTGGCTTCTGTTGTACGGATTGATTTTGAATTGGGGACAGAAACATCACACTAATATTATAAAGGCGAAAGTTTGTCTGTGTGTTTGTTAATTCTTCACGCCAGAACGTGTGAACGGAGGTGGATGAAATTTGGCGCGGAGATAAATTATAGTCAGGACCTAGACCTAGATGGCAGTAGCTAGTAATTTTTTCATTTCTTTTTAAAGTTAAGTCAGTGCAGACAAATGGTGAAATAAAAATTTAATATTGCCAAAATTATTAAATTTTTCGTTAAATAAATTGCAGAATTTATATTATAAATATTCGATTAAAATTAAAGTTTATTTCAGCATGGTTAATTTTTAGCCACTCCTTCTCTCTAAGAGGTACACAGACCTCTAAGCAGTGTAAAACATTTTAAGCTGATTATGTATGTGTTCAACTTTAAGCAAAATGTATTTATTAGTAACTATAATAGTCTTTTTTACAATATTTATAAAGGCAAAAGACTAACGTAGCAATCCCATTTCAAAATACTGTTTTCATTATTGTGTTCTATCGATATTTTCTCGTTCAAGCTAACCTTATAATGCCAAGGAGGCGGTAATCTCACTAGAGCCAGTCTAGTACCAGATTAAACCATAAATTCAATTTGATTCCGCCTATTCCATCCATCTTTGCATTGAGGTAGGTTTCCGACTGACCTAGTCCCATAATTGGACGGTTTCTATCCAAGTATTTGATCTGTAACTCAAGGAAATTGGACTTCTTGGATTTTGCGCAGCATTTTATGCAGATGGAATATCATGACAAGAAATCAAGATACGAATAAAAAATGCAATACTGTTCGTGGATAAGCGTAACGTCACCTGAGAACGATTGACTGGATTTAGTATTTTTTGTACAAATTTAAAAAAAATGCCTGGAAAAAGGACAACGTGATTATGTTGGGTTCAAAAGTTAAAAATAATTATTGATACTGAAATGACAGTTAATAGACGAGGAAGATACCTATGCTGTGCCGGCCCTGACATTATAATATGTATATCCTTTGTTGAAGATCCGAAATGAATACATAAATACGGTCATGAGAATAATGATGTTGTTGTAAAAGACTTACCAATAAAATCCTTGATGGCTTGAGAGCCAGAGTCAAGTATATCAGTAGGGTTGACCCTAATCTTGCAGTATTTGACGAAGGGCATCTCAGGGAGCTTGGCCCATTCTCCACCGCCACTCGTGGAGCAGTGAACATCAATGGAGATCGAGTTCTCATAAGCGCGAATCACGCGCTGAACTTCGTTCTCTTGGTAAGCATCAGTGAAGTCAGCTAGAGAAAAGGTCCCGTCCTGAAACAAGGGAAGAGAGGTCAGCAAGTGAAATTGATTAAGAAAAACGTTCACAAAACAAAGCGTGAAATACATACGTTTTAAATAAAAGTACTGTTAGATTAATCTTAAAAAACAGCGCATACTAACAATGGGTTCGTAACGTCTTATGTTACTATAAACGAAGAGTATGCTGTACAAGATACAGATAATCGCAATCCATGGAAAAATATATCATGTGTAATTTTAAATGGTTTTAAAATATTGCAAATACATAGCAATGCAGCAGTGATGGCAATTCGATTGACAATGTGACAGTCTTGTAGATATCGCTTGGTAATCCCATGCATTTTTGAAATTTTACTAATCACTGTCGCAACGCGTTGATGGAATGTCCCTTTTGAAGAGCCTCAGATGTTATTAACAAACATTTCGTTATACAAATAACTAGATTACATTGACATAAACTCTCCAACTCAGTGACGATAGGTTACTACACTAACTTCAACATATAAGCAGCACTAGCCGTAACTATTGCTCCATTAGTATCCAGAGATCAGTTGAAGTAGTTAGCGATCCATCCATCAAGTGTGACATGTGTCTAACACGGGTCATTAGTATCGATAACTCTTGCTACAAGCATCTCATACCTACGTATTTGGGAGAAGAAAAAAATTGGCACTGTAATATTGTATGTATTTTTTGTGAGTTCGTTGCCGTCGTTTGTAAATTCACCATCATCAAGATGTGTATTTTGCTGTATAACCGCAACTTTAGCATTTTTGTGTAAGGTATCTTTGTCATTTGTCTGTTATATTATAATTATGTTACGTCACTACTATTACCTATACAAAGCTCTCTTTAAACTTTTCTTCCTCTTTTTCTAATTTGTTGTGTGCTTTTTATGTTTTCCGTAACGTAGGTGTATGGTATCCATTTATCTATCGTTAGATACTATATGAGTATTTTCTGTGTTCAGTCTATGTTTATTTGATTCAACAATTATTTCCATCGCTTCTTTTATTACCATTTCTGTTTCATTACGATCTAAATATCCTTCTGTATTCCTACAATATCCTCGAACATTAACTGCGTCCTCATAACTCTCAGTATTCCTATTCCCGAGTCTTCATAATCCATTCTTTCAACAAAGGGATTACACTTTTTCGCGTCCATTCAATGGCAATTGTTTTAAAGCCAACATTTTACGGTCCACGCTTATTTAATTACCGTGCAGCCGTTAGTTTCACTTTTTAAGCTTCATTAACAGGGCTTAATTAAAAATATTTGAGCGCATTCTCGATATATTACGAATGAATAAATTTTCAACGAGTACCGTTTTCAATATTATGTTTGATTTAAGTTTTATTAATTGAATTGTTCTTTCAAAATTCATTTAAAATTTGTTTAGTCTACATAACGTTTAAGATAACATTTTAATTTTTTATTCGTTTTTTTTAAATCTTGTTGAGTGCCTAAGTTAACAGATTGGTGGTTTTTCTTTAATCACCAATTCTATCGAACAGATTTATACTTTCGTTTTTATCTAAAACAAAAATTGATTTACTATCCAGCGTCACGTTTTATCCGTACCTTCCATTACCAAGCCATCCTATAAATTGTAGCTATGAAATCCTGTTCACCGTTTGCCTGTAGTTTTAATTTCCGTCGACTCCCGTGAGGAAATGTCACTCAATGCACGTCCATTCGTAACAGCTTTTCGAAAGAACCAGCTTACGGGTTCCAAATCCATTTCAAAGTTCGTTATTTGAATTGATATATCTAATGAAAAAGCTGTCCGAATGAAAAAGCTGTCCGAATGAAATTGAAATCCGATTCAGTTTCGATTTTCGTTCTAAACCAAATGAAGTGCTGGACCTAGGTAATGGTAATGGAATGTAGCTTAAATCCAGGATAGTGTGATAGAAGATTAATCAAAAAAACACGTCGATGCAGCTGAAGTACACTTCGTAATAAACGAAAATGTCCTTTTTGTTTTGGACACTGTTTTCCTGCAAATACATATACTACCCCTGATGTGTATTAGTGAGTTTACTGACTGAAATCATTCATGTGACTTTTTACACTCCTCCACACCACTCCACTCTTTTTAACTTCTTTTGATTTGAGGTAAAGAATCGTGAAATGCTCAAAAAGTTTTTATTATTTCAAACATTATTGGCATTTTTTTCACACCCTCTCTCGAACAAACAACAACACAGGTCATATTTTTAATCTCGATTTCTAAGAATTTTGTTTTTCATCTGTTACATTTCGTACCGCGAAAAATAAATAAAAAACTTTATCCAATTAAGAAACTTGAGAGTTCAAATAACAGCGATATTAAATTTCTTTGGGGGTGAAGAATTTTAGGTTGCCTTAGTTATACGGTCTTACGTAAGTCTAACTTTATCTAAATTGTTTAAAGATAGGCGTTATTAGTGCGTGATCAATTTAAACTTTAAATACATACATAGACTCACACCATTGTCCCATGGGGCTAGGCAGAAAATATAGAACGCAACCTCCTACGATGCTTAGATACTCCTTCCCTTCTATTCATATATGCGCGCTGGTTATGAGTACTACTCACCTGGCCTGAACATCACCAATAAGATCCATGTATGTCCATCTAGCGCGTTCTCAGTAATCTATACTAATATTATAAAGCTGAAAAGTTTGTTTGTTTGAACGCGCTAATTTCAGGAACTACTGGTTGGAATTGAAAAATTATTTTTGAGTTAGATAGTCCATTTATCGAGAAAGGTTGTTGACTTTATAACATCACGCTACGACCAATAGGAGCGGAGCATAAATGAAAAATGTTGAAAAAGCGGGTAATTTTTTTCCTGGTATCAAAACCTTCCGTTGCGTGCGCTGCTTAAACGGTTTAGGTTACGCAACAATCATGTATGTAGGGTAGATGGGTAGGTGGATGCTTTTTCGGCCAGTTGATGGGAGGAAAGCCGAGCGGAACAGCTAGTTAAATAATGTTACTAAATTATCTATCAATATTGGTATTACAATAGTGAATGGAACAGCTGTTGTCCCTTATATCGTGTTTTCCAATAAAGACGAAACCTCCATGAATAAATAAATGTTTGTAAGCTAATAATACACCTCGTTCGAATTTAACCAAACCTACGAATTATCTTCAGTACATTTTCAATTCCAATTTAGCCAAACGTAATCGGAACAGCGTATTCTATTACATTATAGCCGTTCCCTTGATAATGTACCTTAATTTGTCGCAAAATGGCGTCGTATTTTGATTCGGCGTCGCTGATTGGTGGTGACATAAATACGTTAATTTCTCTTAGCTGAGTTCAGCTTGTGGTTGGGAGGCTTTTAGCATTCATAAATGTTGATTTAGTTTGGTCTTTGCTTTATTTGTTTTAAGTGCTGTTGGCTTTTTGTGGGTCTGTGTTGAAGTGGTAACTACTAGGTAGGCCTTTTCCTCTATTTAATTATATAGTAGTATATTATAAATATATATTATATTCGAAACTTTAAATGTAATTTTATCGTTGATAATATCAATTTTAACGTTGGATATAATATTAATTCTATCTAGATTTACTTTTATCTATGATTTTGTTTTAGCCGTTTACTCTATAACAAGCTTTTGATATTTTTTCTTGATACATTTTCATTTACTGAATTGTGCTTTAATCCATATAAGAGAGGTATATTTCGTACTATCATGGTACAAGTACATCTTTATTTCTTTCATTTCCACAAGATGGACTGATGACCTTGTAAAGTTCGCGGGAATTCGCTGGAAACGTAAATCATAGGACTTCTTTTTGTATCGGTGCAAGAGGCCTCTTGCCCGCAGTGGACGTCTATCGGCTCAATGATAATAGATTTAATCCTTGACTTTATAAAGTCAAGGATTAAATCTATTACACTTATGTACACTCTTATTGAGGATTTAATCTATTCTATAGAATAGATTAAATCCTCAATAAGAGTGTACATGGAGTTTTTTGCACGTTCTGCTCCACAGAGATCTACAATTTCGATCGTGCAATTAGTTTCATCTTTCTTACTGGCCGACTCATTAACAATTCAAAAACGCCTATAAATAGCTTAATTGAAACAAATGCTAGATACAAGACCAGCCACTGTAGTGATGCTTGAATAATGCCTATATCCAGCAGTGGCCGTTTTTCTGCTAAGCGATACAGGAACTTACCTGCATGATCCAGGAGCCGTTCCCAGCGAATGTATATCCGGCGTGCACAAGGTGCCTATGTCGAGTAAAGGAGCTGAGCAAGTTGCGCATGCACTGCATCAGCGTGTTCATCTGAGGGTGGATCAGGATCTCCGTCACCAGGTTTTCTGACGCGAACTGGATGAGACGTTCGCCTGGAAATAAAGAGTTTTGTTTAATATATAAAGTCAAAGTCAAAGTCAAAGTCAAATATATTTATTCAATTAGGCCAATAAACGGCACTTTTGAACGTCACATAAATTAAAATTAAAAATTAAAAGTAATAAAAAATAAATTTAAAAGTAATAAAAAAAAAAAAAATATAGATAAAAAAAAAAAAAAAAAAAAAAAAAATGATTCTACCGTGCATTCGGAAAGTAGATTGATATGGAGAAGAACGCACAAGAAACTCCATACTTACTCTTTTAAAAAAAAAAAATTGGTGTTTTACAATATTAACATACGTACATACATTAATATATGTGAGGACGATGCACCCAGAATAGCTCTACACGCAGGTATAAAGTATTAAAAAGCAATAACAGGAAAATTAATTAATTTGATAAGTAGGAACATGGTTCTCACATACTTACAAATATTACAAACATAGGTAAAATACCTAATTCAACAACAACGGAACAGTGTGTGAGTCAATTTACTAAAAAAAAAAAAAAAAAAAAAATACAATGAATACAATAACTATGAATGGGAATATAAATTAACAAATTTGATTTTGTCTACACCAAAGATTGCCCTATGGAGCAGGACCAGCATGTTTCCAAGCATTCTTATCTTGAATATAATCATCTAATTTGTAATATGCTTGTTTACAAAGGGTGCTTTTAACTAAAGTTTTAAATTTACTTTCATTTAGTTTTAATATATCACAAGGTATTTTGTTATAGAATTTAACACAGTACCCCATGAAAGATGATTGTACTTTAGCTAGTCTGTAAGAAGGCTGATCTAACTTATCTTTATTTCTGGTATTACAATTGTGTCTATCACTGACTTTACTAAAGAGATGTATATTTTTCCTTACATACATAATATTTTCATAAATAAATTGGCAAGAAACTGTCATAATATTAATATTTTTAAACAGTTCCCTAAGAGATTCACGGTGACTTAACTTATATATGGCTCTGACAGCTCTCTTTTGCAATATAAATATGGATTCAATGTCAGCCGCTCGACCCCACAGTAAAATACCGTATGACATTATGCTGTGAAAGTAACTAAAATAGACCAAACGCGCGGTTTCTACATCCGTTAACTGTCTTATCTTTCTAACAGCATAAGCGGCTGAGCTTAGCCGACCCGCAAGAGATGTTATATGAGGACCCCATTGCAATTTGTCGTCTAGAGTGATTCCCAGGAAAACTGTTTGATTTACAAAGTCCAGCTTTTCGCCATTCAATATGATATCGCATTCGGTACTTCTAACATTCGGCAATGTGAATCTAATACATTTGGTTTTTTTTTCATTTAGTACTAAATTGTTTGCCGTGAACCAATTTTGGACCTGATAAATGGAGTTATTCACGTCATCAAGATTTCGTGACCGCCGATCTATTTTAAATATCAAAGATGTGTCATCAGCAAACAACACCATCTTCGGTTGATTTTGTAGTAATTGGGGTAAATCGTTAATATAAACTAAAAAGAGGAAAGGACCCAATATCGAGCCTTGAGGCACACCCATTGTCATTTCAGACCCTAGTGAGTTTACGCCGTTTACCTGAACTTTAACTTGTTTGGCTTTTAAATATGATCTAAGTAACTCAAGGGCTGTGTGTCTAATTCCATAGTGCTCGAGCTTCAACAATAGAGTCTCATGGTTAACGCAATCGAACGCCTTCGAGAGGTCGCAAAAGATTCCAATGGCGTCCTGTGCTTCCTCCCAGGCCTTAAATATGTTCTTTATTAGGGTGACACCCGCGTCAGTTGTGCAACGCCCTTTGGTAAAACCGTATTGTTGATCATAAAAGATGGAATGTTTGTTAAAATGACGCAACAATTGGTTGAGCATTAACTTTTCGAAGACCTTACTGAGAACCGGCAGAATTGACACTGGCCTATAATTATTGGCTTCTTTGCTATCCCCAGATTTAAACAATGGAACTACCTTACTGTGTTTCATGAGGTCCGGAAAAACTCCTTGCTCGACACTAGTGTTAAATATGAAAGCCAAATAGGGTGCAACAGTTTCAATGATTGGTTTACACACTTTTACAGATAGTCCCCAAAGATCTTCTGTTGATTTAATTTTAAGATCTTTAAAAGCTTTTAAAATAGCCTGGGGGTTTGTATGTTGAAACTTGAACTCCGAAGGGCACGCATTTACGTTCTTTCTAAGTAAGGCAGCAGACAATGCAGGTGAGGAGTTTAAGGCTGCTGTAGTTTTAAGTGGAATATTAACAAAAAAGTTTTCAAATTCCTGAGCTACCTCTATATCTGAGTGTGTGGGGCCATGTGCAGTCGCTAAATTAAATTCTGTGTTACGGTGTTTTTTCCTACCTGTTTCATTATTTATTATTTTCCAGGTAGTTTTTATTTTATCATCTGCTGATTTTATTTTATTGCTAATATACAGCGCTTTAGCTATTTTGCATGCAATCTTAAAGGTTTTTGAATATTTTGAAACATATTTATCAAAACTTGTACTATTCATATGTTGCTTTAGGCCATAGAGTTCATAAAGTTTTTCCCTGCTTTTACGAATGCCTGGAGTCGCCCAATCGCTAAATATGAACTTGGTGTAAATACTTTTTGCTTTCAGTGGAAAAGTGTCATTGAATTGCGTGTTGAGTACTTTAAAAAACTCGGCATAGAACTCATTTGGGTCATCTATATTCATAAAGTTTTGAACACATAATTTACTAGTCAAGGTTTTATTAAATTTTTCTAAATTTTTACATGTAATTGGTCTAAATTTTATTTGCATTTTTTGCAAAGGTATGTAGGTGCTAAACGTTATTGTTTGTCCACTGTGATCAGATGTTAATTTATTTATAATTTCTTTATTTAGGTAATCACAATTACAAAAAAAGTTATCTATGCAAGTCGCAGAAGAAGCTGTCATTCTAGTTGGCTCCATAAAAACATTTGCTAGATTAAATGATTTAAAAAGACCCAATAACCTGATAGTGTTAGAGTTATTTTCTAATATGTTAATGTTAAAATCGCCGCATATGACAATTGATTTACTACTAGTACAAACTTTTTTTAACACATCTTCCATTATAGAGTCAAACACAGATAGATTCTGGTAACTTGGAGGTCTGTAGACACAAACTACAATATGCTTATCAAGCTCAACACAGGACAATTCAATGGTGTGTTCAACCGACAGTCTAACAATGTCTTTTCTTTCTTTAGATTTAATAGAATTTTTAATTAGTATTAATGATCCGCCATGTATCATACGTTTTCTGCTGTAATGGCTAACTACACGATAATTTTCATAATAAATGGACGTTACTTGGTGATCTTTTAACCAATGTTCTGTTAGACAAATAATATCAAATTTGGTTTTTTCTAGAAATAGTTCAATTTCTAATAATTTGGAAGAGCAACCTTGAATGTTCTGATTTAATAATTTTAAAGAGTATTGCTCTCCCCTCAGCTTAGTACCATTAAATGGATTGCCAGAAGATACCTTCATACTATTTACTAATAATATCTGATTATTTCCAGGGGTAACTTCTATTGTCTTATGGACTAGTTTAAAATTATGTTGCTAGTTGAACTAGGCAACACAGGGTCGTCGCTTAATATACATTTTGATAGATTTGCTATCAATTGATTAATAGAATATGCTATCAACATAGCAAGATATAGTTTAGTTTATATATATTTGATGTTTTAGAATTATCATCATCTTTTTCATCTTCCAACTTTCGTTCCAAATAATTTGGGATCCTTCCTTGCCGTTATTTGAATAGTCTTTTCAATAAATTACTTTATAGCTATATAATTTTCCAAACAACCCTTTTAATTTTTTTAGATTTATAGTTTAAGCAAGAATTGACAGAATGTGTCGCTATTCAAGTCAAGGTCTAAGTGAATTTAGTTTCTGTAATCCTTGCAGTTATTCGAACTTATATGTGAGCTAACAGTTTTGAATATCTATAGAAATACTATCCCTATGGCGACTGGTTGTTTGTAAGACATGTTCTTCATCTTCAGAAGATAACTGTTGACGAAATCATATACCTCAGTACAGTTTGCTAAGCTATATAGGTACATGTAATGAAGTTTACACCTCATATATCTTTCTTTCCTTTCGTCCCGAGTGACGGCAGTATATTTATATTGTGCCTGACCTACAAGCTTCTTTATTTTCGTGTTTACTTATATTAGAAGTTAGGTAAAGAACTTCTCCTTATTCTTAATATTCGTGATGCGTGGCTAAGTTAAATATGGCGTGTTGTGAGCACATAAATTACGCTGGGACAATTCTTTGCTTCTGGGCCCATTTTATGTTGGTTCAACAAATAGCTGAGCTTTCAAAGTAATACACTTCAGCGATAACATTTTTGTTTTGATTAAGATAAAAAACAATAGGCGTTTTAGGTGCGAAGTTTTGATTTTACCTGCTCAATAATTTTAGGTATACACGGTGTACAAATCTAGAGGTTATGGCTTGCTCAGAAATATTTATCATAGATTTGCCCTTGCTCCCCTGACCCACGAGAATAACATAGCTTTCTACTGGTGAAAGAATTTTCAAAATCGGTTAAGTAGTTTTTGAGTTTATCCATTACAAACAAACAATCAAACCTTTGCCCTTTACAATATTATTATTAGTGTAGACTAGCTGCCGCCCGTGGCTCCGCATATATGTAATAAGGACTTCCAGCAATAACTTTATAAATTATAGCCTACTTGTTTTTCTGGTGTTTCTACTATATTACTTGCATATTACTTGCATTGCTATTGCTTGCATTGTATTTGCTATATTACTTGCATTTGTCGTTACAGGTAATCAGAAGCCTGAGATCTGACACCAATCTTGCCAAGGGGTATGGTGTTACCCAATTACTGGGTTATGGAGGTCAGATAGGCAGTCGCTCCATGTGAAACACTGGTACTTAGCTGAATCCGGTGAGACTGGAAGCCGACCCCAATGTAGTTGGGAAAAGGTTAGGCAAATTTGATACTATATTACTTTCAAGTTTCATTAAACGCCGTACAGTAGTTTTTGCGTACTTACTTTAACCTCACACACTTTTACATTTATAATATAAAGTTCGATTAAATTACCACAATTACAAGACATGTCACCTAAATCCCTCGCCCATCGCCGCTTCACAGTCACGTCTCATCCTAACATAATTTTCGAACCCCAACCCCTATTAACTTCCAGCTGACACATACGTTCAACCTTGAACAACCCACAAAGCGTTCAAGAAAAAAATTAAATCCATGGCGACAAAAACGTGCCGCATTGCGCCATTTCATCAGCTCAGTTATTCGCTATCGACGTCTCCATTCACCCCCATTCAGGCCTTATTCACCCCCATTCTTCGCTGTTCAACCCCATTCATCGCTATTCACCCCATTCACCTCGCCGCGTTACGTACCAATTCTGCGTCGTTTATTTGATTACCGTCTTAATATAATTCGTGTTTGGCCTTATCTGCGCCGTTCTAGTCGTGTGGGGGAATTAAGTGAGCAATTGACAGGGTGATAAAGTCTGGACTGTTAAGCGTTACGCTGTTAATAGCTGAACAAGGAATTAATTCTATCTGTTTGTCACCCCTAGTAACAATTAGATGTGCATCTGATAGGATCTGAGGTGCTATGTTGTTTCGTTACTTTGTCGAATATGCAAAGGTAGTTCATAGTTGTGGTTGCATCACTTACAAGATTAATTTTGATATTAGAATTTTCGGACAGGACCGAACAGTGTGGCAAAGCTTGAGAGAGGCCCTTGTCCAGCAGTGAACGTCTTTCAGCTGAGATGAGAATGACCATGATCAAGATGACAATGGAGAACTTCGGGATGGGTTATTAATAATACTGGAGTAATGTGGCGATTCATGCTACCAAGATTCTGAATTCTCAATATATAAAAGAGATGAAAATACGATCACGGTGTATTTGAACTAGTAGGCAATGCCGGGATTGTAAAGAAGAGAGTTGATCTTTTGTTAATCAAAGCGTATAAGAGGGCATCACTGTTTGAGTATATACCAGATAGCTCAAAGCATTACAAAATACTAACAAAAGACTACTGTCAAAGAGACATAAAACATGCCTCTGGTTATCAGTTTCAATTAGAGCCCAATTTGTATGCGATCGATATCGAATTAATAACATCGGCGATCGGCCATTGTTGCCTGAATGACAAATGCCATCGAATTTTTCGGCCGCACTAATTGATGTTTCCTAACAAAAAGTCGGATTTTAAATTAATAGCTTTTAGAGTAAGTCCTTTATTTAAACGATGGGTAGATTTTAGAAAGGTAAAGCTTAGCTCATGGAAACAAATCAAAGATTAAAAGAGTATAGGCTTAAAAGATGTAAATATTATTATAAAACGCTATTTATTTAGGAGAGCAGTTCGTGGGCAAATAATAACAGCCACAAGATTGGTCTTCAAGGTTAAGCAAGGCTCGCCAACTGCCGAGGTCGGTCTGTGGATGGGTCTGTGGTGTGTCATCGGTACATCTTTAGATTGCAAACCAGCCCCAATATAGTTGGAGAAAGGCTGTGCAGATCTATTATCAGTAATAGGTATTGAAATTAAATTTCAATATTTAAAAAATCCCCGACACATTTTTATTTCATGCTACATAATTTATCTAGTACATAGTAGATACGCTTCGATCGGCAAACTATTGAACACGTAATTATGACACGATATCTTGCGAAAACACCCCGATTCAAACAGTAAAACGCCCATAACTTTTGAACGGCTGAACCGATTTTGTTCAAACATAGCACAACTAAATCAAAATTGGTTCACCCGTTTGGACGCTCCTCCCCTCTTTTTCCGACGGGAGTTAAAAACGATGAAGGATAACATCGAGGAAACCGGCATGTCCTAGAACCAAACATTCAAAGACATGTGACATCCACCAACGAGCAATGGGCCTGCGTGGTGGATTAAGGCCCATCCCCTGTCTCACAGAGAGGAGCCGTGCGTCCCAGCAGTAGGAACATTAATAGGCTGATGATGATGATGATACGACTAGTATAAGGATCTGAATATAAGCCAAAACAAAGTCAAGTCTACATAGACGATGCATTTTCAGATAGCCTTGAAGATTCAACCAAGAAAATACGACTTCCTCACAATAAATAACGAAACGAACAATATAGTTACAAGTAATAAATACAAGACAGAGTAAGAAAAAAGCAAAGGAAGGCGAGATACTAAAAAGAACATTGTTACAACAAAAGGCGGTGAAGTGAACAAAGTTCTCTGTATAGATGTAAGACTTGTAAGTGTTTTTAATTAAGGATAGTTCTAAGTAACTGAGGAAGCTTCGAACAATAAGGAGGTTTTTAGAAAGTGTTAGGACGTTTGTTCAAGAGGCACCGCATGACACGATTTGCGGTCACGAATTTTAACACATGAACACACTGCATACGGTCTGTCGTACGTTCGTTTGTTCACTAGACACGTTTCTGCAACGACACTGTAGTGCACTTGTATTGTTTTATAAGCGCGTGAGTGACGAACCACGCGTGAACCGTGCGGTGCAGTGTGTCGTGTCGTCAACAAGCGCATACCGGTTTTGTTCGGCCGCTAAATCGCCACCGCAAAAAAAACCGTGACGACATAGCGGCATCGATGAAAATCGTGTCGCGTGTGTTGCGGTGTCGTGCAATGAACAAACGGTCCATACAAATATATGGAGCACACAATCGTGACCACATTTTGCGGTGTCGTGTGTCGCGTCGTGAACAAACGGCCTTAGGTTCATCAAAATTCAATTTTTTTTTTTTAAATTTATCATAACATAAATATTTATTTATCTTCCACAAATTTGATTGGCTTTGAAGGCATGCGTAACCTTCACATGATCTTAAGATTTTTATAAAGTTCCGACTTTAAAAGAAAAAAATGGAAATTGTATGGCATCACTTTTTGTTCTTCTACCACAGAGGTTTTCTATATTTCCTTCTAATAAATTTACAAGATAGTGGGTATATTTATTTTTTTGCATGTTAGCTTCGATAATTATTTATTATCTACATTTTAATAGATCTACAAATCCAAAGCAAGTTTCATAATTTTTCCTAAGAAACCTTTTCCAAAAACATATTTCTAATACCGAATAAAATCCCCAGAAGCCTTTTATGTACCCATTATCTTAAACAGAAACATAATTAAGCTCATCATTACTTCGTTGAAACAATTTTAAAACACCTAGGGCAGTCTCGAATTTTCGCTCTACAAAATGAAAGCAGAATTTCAATCAACCCCAATTGTTATAAAGTTGGAAATAAAGGTCCGAAATTTGTTAAAACAATCCGAACGGAAAATGCCCAAAAATAATTTATTAGATTCGGAATTATTTTAGAAATGGCATTGAAATAAATCAGTTGGTTGTTTAACTTCCATTATCGGATTTTAATTAACTGTTACTGATGCATAAATAAGTTTGCAATCTGTAACTTTTATTTGTTCATTGATATTCTTGGCAACTTGAATAAATTTCATACTGCTGAAAATTTAATAATATTCTGTGATCACGGATTCGATTTCTGGGTCGGCCAAAGGTATGATATTATGAATTTTAGTTTGGAAATGTGTTTACCGTGATTTTAAAATACCTCTAACTTGAGATATAATAATTATTATGCAACTGTTGTATAATAAGGGATATTAAAACACGAATATGGGTTTGTCATACGAGGCGAAGCTGAGTGTTTTAATACCTAAGTATGTACAGTTACTTAAAAGACTTTATCTACTATATGAATCCTCTATAAAAGGTTCTGAAACCATACGGTGTTGTACATTGTTGTAAGAAATCTTTTTTTTTAATTACAGCGCTGTGTTATTGAAACGCGCATGCATGACAATGTTCTTGTTTTGAAATTCATAAAGATACCACGAAGTGAGTGGTGAGAATGTGGCTGTTTGAAGAGTAAGAAAGGGATCGAAAAAACAAAACAGTTGCCTATTGAAATTAAGTACAACATTATAACACTCGTTTAGATGATTTATGGTTACTAATAGTTACTATATGACACTGCTTGTTTAGATGTTGTCAATAAGCTAACCGTTTCAAATACTTTTATAGAGGATTTATAGCATGGGGGTAGATAAAGTCTAATAAATTATCATTTTTCGTGACAAAAACCTAAACATCCACGAAAAATACAAAAACCCGAGTAAAAGCTTCATATCGCCAAAAAATCCTTTAGTGAAAAATATTCGTCGTCAAATTACGCCTAAATGTTGTCATGTCAGAGGTGAAAGAGTGAAAAATAATGATATCAGCGAACAAAGCGTTTTGTTCACATAAACACAAAGCGGAGAGGACTTGTGACAATGCCGCGTTGGCTTTGACGCCACACACAAGAGATCCGACCTTCGGAATGTAGTTCATAGTGTTGGGGGAACTACTGAGTAGGTAGGTGTTGAGGCTTTATGAAACTGGTGTTACTAAGTAGCTGCAAATGTGGCTAGAAAAGAGTTGAATTTTCACATGACGACTGACATAATTTACGTGCAGAAATATTATGCTACCCTAGCCAAATAGACAACTATTTGGATAGAGGCAGAACTATAGTGATATTTTATTAAGTTTTTCATAATATACCTACGTAAACTCAGGTTTTTTTCCGATGCGTATAGGTAGAAAATGACCTACGGGAAATAATGCGTTTGAAATACCTGTTATGACCTACGGAGCCGCGACGTGACACTCACAATACGGCTGGTGCATCAATTTAAAATCACTCAGCGAGCTATGGAAAGGGCTACAATCGGAGTCTCTCTAAGAGATCGAATCCGAAATGAGGTGAACCGGCAGAGCACCAAAGTTGTCGACATAGCTCACAAAATAAGCAAGCTGTAGTGGCAATAGGCCGCCATATTAGCCGTAGATCCGATGACCGTTGGGGTAAACGTGTTCTTGAGTGGAGACCGCGAACTGGTAAACGTAAGATAGGACGCCCTCAGGCTAGTTGACGATCTTCGCAGGGTGGCTAAGAGTTGCTGAAAATCGAAGCAAATGGAGAGGCCTGGAGGCTGATGATTATGATAGGTAGAAAATACAGTACACCACCTGCTACGACCCCTTCATACTCCTATTGCTTCATTAACGTTCTTACATCAAGACAATATAATGTTTATGAGTATTGCGCTGCGCTATTTTTCTTGATTGTTTACTGTGAATTGATAAAATCTGTTGTAGAACGGATTTTTTGTCGCTGATAATGGAAAGTTAATAATGGAAAACTCTGTTGACGCTGAAGTAATAGATTATTGGGACAGAGGAAACTCACTTGGTAACAGAAGAAAACTTTATAAACCAAATAAATAAGTTCATGACAACAGCTGTTAGTAATCAATAACAGGAACATTCGATTATATTCCAACCCGTGATCTTCTTCAATTGCAAAAAAAGATCCGACTAGCAGTCTTCAACCACCCAATAAATAAATAAATCTCCAGCCAGATAAAAAATACAAAAAAAAAGGAAGTAAACACTTAATAAGGCTTTCGCATCTCGGTTCTATTTTCAAAAGCTCCGTTGAAACTGCTCGAGGGTTCATGAAGGCGCTGAGCAAATCCTCGCTCACTTGCAGCTCAGATAAACATCGAAGTATTGACTGGGTCCACAATGTCTTCCGAGATAATTGGAGTTCGGTTTCAGTTGGTGAGTTCGTCTTGTTTATTTTTCGAACGGGATGTTTGTGTGCAGGAGATTTAAGTTGGAAATGGTGTAACGTTGAGAGGGGTAAGAGTATCAATTTTCTTATCCATTGTTTGTAAAGCTGTGATTTGATATCAATAACTGCTTTCTAACTTTAACTATAAGGCGTTATTAATCTAGCATGTATTAGTGTTAATGACTAGCTGACTCCCGCGGCTACGCTCCCGTCAACTGGCTATCTACCTACCTACCATCGACCTATCTACCCTACCTACCTACCAACCTACACAACTGCCCTATCGATCAACCTAACTACCCTACCCTACCTACCCACCCACCTACCCTACCTACCTACCTACCTAACCTACCAACAAATTTGTTAAACCAGTTAAATTTGTTAAACCAGTTAAATTTGTTAAACCAGTTAAATTTGTTAAACCAGTTAAATTTGTTAAACAAGTTAAATTTGTTAAACCAGTTAAATTTGTTAAACCAGTTAAATTTGTTAAACCAGTTAAATTTGTTAAACCAGTTAAATTTGTTAAACCAGTTAAATTTATTAATTAATATTACAATACGAATGTAACCAACTTTTGTTTCTACCAGCGATCTAATTAAATTTTAGAACACAAATGCTGCTATTGTGACTTAACTATGATATCGAGATATATTCTCTTGCTATTCTATACAGATTTTTTTGTAGGTAATAATAAGTACTTTAATCATGTAGTACATTTTTTTTATGAATTATCAATAGTTTTCTCAGGGCACGCCAAATAATGAATTTTATAGGCAATATTTTGCTACTTCGGGTTACATTATTGCAATTTTCATAAGGATCTCAATATTTTTCTAAAATAATTTATAGCCTATGTTACTTGAGAATAATGTACCTTTCCATAGGTTAGTGAATTTTTAAAATCAGTCCAGTAGTTTCGGAGCCTATTCGGTACAAACAAACACACAAACATACAAAAAAATCTTTCATCTTTATAATATTTATTGATGATGATATAGAAAGACGACTAACAAAAGTTATTTACAAGGTAGACGTGAGTGGAAACGCTGGGAGGGAACGCCCTAGAAGGACACAAATGGATCTTATTGGTGATGTTCTTCAAAAGGCCAGGTGCGCAGTACTTCTAACCGCGGCGTGCATGTATGTCTAGATGAATGAAAGTAAATGAAGCAAAAGGTTTTTTAAGGATCGTAGTAGCAAGTGCTTTGCAGTTTTCCCCTACACCCATGAGAAAATGACGTAAGTTTATGTATGTATGGTGTATGTGTACATAAACCATCCTCTGTTTTTTGGCTAACTGTTAGGCATTTGTAAACGCAACCCATAATGTTAGTAGTTTTTTATAATTCTGTATACTTTAAATTTAGTAACTGGCTGTATCACCTCACTCTATGGTTGACAACAAAATTGCGCACTGTACTTGTTTTGTTCCTTCCTTAAGATATTATAATAAATAATATTTACGTGGCACAATCTCTGCCTTTAATTTCTTCAGGTCATGGGCCCGCCTCCGGGTCTGCCGGAGACACTGATTACATAAACAGTCAAACTAAGCAAGGATACCATAATACCTACAAAGCTAGGTATACTACGTCCTTACATAACATGACCTTTAGATGTTAGAACAATAATAAACTTAGCAGCGCAGATTCTCTATATTTCTAAGCAAAATCCAATTAAGTTATATAATACTAGAACTTTCCTCCGGCCTCGCTTCTGTTGCCTATTCCACAAGAACATTGTCTGGGATAGATGTAGCCTTTAACACTTAACGATAGTATAGCTTTCAATCGTGTAATTTAATTCGTAATCGGATCAATAAAGATTACCTTTTACATCATCATCATATAAGCCGATAGACGTCCACTGCTGGACATAGGCCTCCCACCAAACGTCGCCACATTGACCGGTCCCGTGCATCTCGCAACTAACGGACTCCTGCCACCCTCACCAGGTCATCTGCATTATTTTTTTACATGTACAAAACTTGGAAACCACCAACATTGCCAACACTTTTCCTCTTTATAATAATACTTAAAATAACAATGAGTTGTACGGATTATTTTTGTATCAAATGGCTTAAAAAAGATTTCCTTTTCACCGAATTATTCGAGGCAACATACGCGTCCGTTTTGAAATATGTTTCAATTTAATCGGATTAAGCGAACCTTTGCTTTCACATTCCAATGGTCATACCAATTAGAAATTGATATGAAACCAGCTGGGATTACAGGATCATTATACAAATTAGAATTAATTGGATTGGTACAGGTAAAACAGATTATTATAAGTAATTAGGATAAATTAAATGTGGTTTTTCTTAATCCCAAAAAGGGTAAATTAAAACAACATAGCTAAAAGTAGGCACGGGAAAACACAGACAGCCTTTTGTATGGAGGCTTAGGGTTTTACCAACATTATTGTACATTCTGCACATTGTGATTCTGAACTCATATTATGAAATAGTAAAGTTATTTGTAAAATATAACCATCGCTGAATACCATCCATAGACTACATTTTACCCTGCCTATATGCACAATTCGTTTGAGCTCGAAACGAAACTACGGGTAAAAACTAGATTTACATTAAATTAAGAATTTAGCCTCCTTATTCGTAATTAGGTACTCATAGTTAATTTATCACTAAAATAGACTAAGCTATTCCTATTCATCCTATTATAATAATATAAATACTCCATCAGCAAAAGAAAAGATCCATTAGAGTGGTTAAGAAAGCCTTGAAAATATGCCAACGTAGCCTATTGTAAGGAAAAGCTTTTAAATCCATTACGTACACTTCCCAGTCACTTGAGACTTTCAATACTTCCACTTTTACTTTTTTTTCTAGTATTTAATCAGCCAGTTCCATCTAAAGACCATTTTTGAAAGAAAATTATACTGAATAAGGCCCAGTTTTTTGATACGTAGTTAACTCAACCAATGGTTAAATTTGCTAATCAATTATTTCAAATTTCGGTACAGAGCGTTTATTCCTCAATTGTTTGTCTTACAAATGGTCAAATAAATAACTATTAAACTTATTTGACCAATTGGGCCTAAGATCTAAATTCTAAGTTCTTCTGTAGGAATCTCCAATACAATGAACTGAGTCACCATGCAAATGGCATACTAGATTAATATCAATAAATCATCATCATCATCACATCAGCCGAAAGACGTACACTGCTGGACATAGGCCTCCCCCAAGCGTCGCCACATTGACCGGTCTCGTGCGTCTCGCAACCAGCGGATCCCCGCAACTTCCACCAAATCATCGGTCCACCTGGTGGGAGACCTTCCAACGAAACGTCTTCCGGTTCGCGGTCATTATTCCAGAACTATTCGGAACCATCGGGCAATGTGTCCTGCCCACTGGCACTTAATTTTGGCAATTCTTCGGGCTATGTCGGTAACCCTGGTTCTCTTGCGGATCTATACAAATCTGATTCGATCACGCAAGGAAACTCCGAGCATAGCCCTCTCCGTTACCCTTTTAGTGACTGTAATCTTTCTGATTAGGCCCATCAATCTGTATGCTTTATCAATAAATAGCAAGTTATGAGTCGAGATTACAAAATTATTTAGAACTAGCTCCTGCCAGTGGCTTCGCCCGCGTTAATGTAGAAAATTATCCCAAGGGAGCATATTCCTGGGCTAAAAGTATCATATGTGCTATTCCAGACTATAATCTATATTTGTGCCAAATTTCATCCAGATCCGTTCAGTAGTTTATGGGTGAAAGAGTAACAAACATACAAACACACTTAGTGTGATAGTATCCTCATAATTTAAGCCGAAAAACATCCACTTTGAACGGCCCTGTGCATGTGACATACCGTTATCATACAGTTTCCAGTCAAATGAAGATTACACAAATCAAAAAGTTTAAGCCTTCTTTGGTAATCAAAGAAGGTATAGAATTATGTTCATCATTCATTTGCTTCATGAAGTTTTGTGAACCTTATTGGCCAATACATAAAATTTGTTGGCAACTCCTAATTGCACGCATCATTGAGAAAAGGGCCCGTCATAAACTAAACTACAGCTATTTTCACTCTCTAATAATTCACACCATATAACCCGAAGTTTCTCATCGAAATATTTCGGGCCACAAAAAATAAATACATAAATCTGCTAGCATTTGGGCCGCTCTTTCAATCGTGCATCGAGTCAGTGAGCCAGAAACCCCGATAAACCGTCAACGCTTAAACTTTCGCTCATTTCGTGGCCTACATTTGGTTAATAAAGCGAGCTAACTTATTATTTACGTCTCAATGGGCGATAGAATAAAAGGCTGAATATTTTTAAGGTTTTGGAGCTCGGCTAAGTAATCACGTAAGTAATCATTATTTTCAAGGGAAAGCAATGGTTACCAAGGTCGGTCCATAGATAACCGGGAAGCACGTTAAGGTGAGTATATAGACTAGGCAGCGGTTCTCAAAGTGTGCTCCGCGGAACCCTAGGGCTCCGTGGAGTCTCTGCAGGGGCTCCACGAAAATACTGGTCATATTAAAAAATATATCATATATGAAAAGGTTGCAGAGAAAATTTTCTTACTATACGATATACACTAAAATTATACTATGTTTTACAATTTACAACGTATAGGATGCCAAACCTAGATCGATATGAGACTTCAACTCTCTTGTATCAAGCCTGATGTAAAACAATGTATGAAAAATAAAAAACAGTTTCATACCTCTCATTAGCTTAGGTAGATAAAAGTAATGAATAAGACATGATTATTTGATTACTAATAAAGAATAAGTACACATAAGCTTATTTTTATTATTTTAAGCAACAAACGTATTTTAGGGCTCCGCCAAATATTTAGGTTTCCAAAAGGGTTCAGTTGCTAAGAAAAGTTTGAGAGCCGCTGGACTAGAGCATTTACTTGTAACAGAACATCGAGCATTCGCTGTATTTAAATTTACTTGAACCACATTTCGAACATGACGCTCGATGTTTTGTTACGACCTGATTTAAAAACCAACGAGCGTTTTGGTGTAACTTTTTATCGAGCAAAGGCAAGAGCGCAAATAACGTGAAGTGAGGTCAATAATGAACGCAACGCGCAAATAAATGTTACAGGTAAATGTTGTCTGTATTGTACCATACGTAAGAACGTTACATTACATAGTAATGCTCGCGTCAATGCTCTAGTGCTGTTATTTGTATCACAACAGACAGTGATGTTATTCTGACAATTCAATGCTCTGCAATTTAGACATTTAAACTTTTAAGAAATTAACTTGAAGTCAGTATGTTACTATCAATTTCTATATTAGTATAATTCAGTGTTCTTACTAAATAATTCGCGTTATTTGTTACTTTTAACAGTACCCTAGTGTGGTATATTAGTTTGGTATTTTTGGTAGTAGAATTTCTCTCTCGGATCTTACGTTATATTGAACTAGCTGTTACCCGCGGCTTCGCTCCCGTTGACCACCCCACAGGACCCGTTTTCGGGTTGAAAATTTGCCTTTGTCACTCAGGAATAATGTAGCTTTCTATTGGTGAAAGATTTTTTTTAAATCGGTCCAGTAGTTTCGGAGCCTATTCGGTACAAACAAAAATATATTTCCTCTTTATAATATTGGTATAGATAACATACTATCAAAAGAATCATCCGACAAGTAAAATTTCAAAATTTAAAAAACCCCCGACACATTTATCTTGCGAAAACACCCCGATTCAAACAGTAAAATCCCCATAACTTTTAAACAGCTGAACCGATTTTATTCAAACATAGCTAAGAACACTCTCGACAAAATTGCTTTTCAAATAAAAAAATAAAAACTTTAAGCCTTTTAAACTGAATCGAAATCGGTTCATCCGTTTAGGCGCTATGATGCCACAGACAGACACACAGTTACACAGATACACAGCAACACACGTGAAACTTATAACACCCCTCTTTTTCCGGCGGGGGTTAAAAATAGAATCGACCATATATTACTACGATTATTAAGTGCCTAACTTTTAATACGATAGAGTAACTGTCTATCAGCAATTAATATTTGTGATCAAGTCATCAAATAAACAAGAAAAATTCAAACATGATTACACATTTTCCTTCAAGCTTTTCCATGTAAGAGAATTTTTCTTGGCACGAACTAGCGCATAATAAGAATATCACAGAATATTATATTCGTTCGTTATCTAATGCTTGTGCCTGGCTCATAAAAGTCAACTAATGGAAATATGTTCATACGCGATTGGACAAGAAGCTAGAGCAAAGAAAATATCTAACATTTTTCTTTTCTAGTACGCTACGTTATAATATCATGGGTGAAATTGTTTTTTTTTTCGGAAGCCTGTTTTTGCTTGATTTGTCGTGAGGGAACGGAGAGGATTTTTATATACACCGTGAAGTTTGAGTGATGATCAGTAAGACTGGCGATTTCCATATCTTTTCTTTCACAACTAAAAGGTACTACTTAGCTCATTTTTACTCTTAGTCCTTGTATCGATTTATTTTAAAAATAATGTCTTCGAAAACTTTTGTTCCTAACCAACTTACAAATATACAAAATACTTTCGGTCTTCGAAGTAATCGAAGTATTGGACTCTATTCCATCATCATACTCTTGCCCTTCTCCCAATGAAGGCTATCGCGTTTGAATTTGCCGCTAGGGGCGCTGGTGTAGAGTGAGGTCTTTAAAATGTCAAATTTCATAGATTTTTGGCTTTTAGCGCGAGTTTCGTTACTACTTTTTTATTTTCCAAATATGGCAGAGTATGATAGATATACGATTTACCAACCACTGCTTTAATAGAGTTTTATGATTCGAAAAATGTTATCTTCCTTTTTTTCGAATAAGGCAGATACAATGAGCGCTGCGGCTGCGCAAAACTGCAGCATACATTTCTGCCGCACTTCTCCAATATACGTCATCTTAGTCGTCTGGTCGTTTCTATTTCTGTCCATACAAACAAATCAGGATTAAGTACTGCGTAGTTTAGCTATATGCCCTAAACCCAAAGTAATTTTATTTCGAAAGCTTGTAATTGAACGTAATAAATTAATTTCCAGCGGTCACGTACGTCGCATGTTGTGTAAGATTAGCAACGCAGCTAGAATAATTAATTTCAGGTCTAGCTGTGATATAGGTCATAATTCTGATATTAGATTTTAGTATGCCTGACCTGTTTTGAAATGTGATGGTACTATTAGATTGTGGATAAGTGTGAAATTAGGCTCTGAAATAAAATTAAATGCTGATCTCACTGAAACAACTTGCGAAACACGGATAACCCTCAAGTTAAAGGGGAAAATCTACAAGTAGGTGATTACAACTGTCGTCCTGTATGGATCAGAATGTTGGGCTGAGAAAAAGAAAGAGATTGCATCTAGCAGAGAAGAGAATGTTCAGAGGGATATGCGGAGTGACGAGGATGGATAAAGTGAGAAATGATTATATTAGAGGAAGTTTGAAAATGGCGCACGTTACAGAAAAGTTGAAAGGAAACCGTTTGTCTTGGTATGGCCATGAGATGAGAAGGGACGAAAGGTATATTACTAAAAGAGTTACGGGCATAATTGTGGATGGATGGAGAGGGAGGGAATGCCCAAAAAATAGATGACCGATGGACTGTGTGGAGTGATATGGAAGAAAATGGAGTCAGAGATAGCGTGGCGGGGAACAGGACGGTATGGCAGATGAAAACGTGTTGCGCCGACCCCAAGTAACATAGGGAAAGGGCAGTGAGATGATGACAAGCTGCTCGTAATTATCTTAAAAAATACTCTGCTTACTGAACTATCTAATCTAAACACATAAAAGTCAAGAAATCATCATCATCATCATCATATCAGCCGAAAGACGTCCACTGCTGGACATAGGCCTCCCCCAGGCGTCGCCACATTGACCGATCCCGTGCGTCTCGCATCCAGCGCCTTCCCGCAACCTTAACCAGGTCATCGGTCCACCTAGTGGGAGGCCTTCCAACGTATCGTCTTCCGGTTCGCGGTCGCCATTCCAGAACTTCAAAAAGAGAAGTCAAGGAATGGTAGGTAATATTCCCAAAGGTATATTCATAAGGTTTTAAGTGATATTTTGCGCACGGTTAGGCAGACATATTCCTATAAGTACAAGTACATACATCGTTACACCAGTTATGTTTAAGTTCTATATCTGTAAGAGCGCGCCTATTGTCATTAACAAATTAAATCCGGGCTCCGGGCAGCTACTAAGAAATTCCAGATGGAATAAGTCAATAACACTCAGCTAGTCTATACCATACCAATATTATAAAGAGGAAAGATTTTTTTGTTTGTTTGTTTGTTTGTACCGAATAGGCTCCGAAAATACTGGACCGATTAAAAAAATTCTTTCACCAATAGAAAGCTACATTATTCCTGAGTGACATAGGTTATTTTTTAATCCCGAAAACGGGTCCTGTAGGGTGGTCCACGGGAGCGAAGCCGCGGGGAACACCTAGTTATTAATAAACATCTATTTCGGACCAAATCCATACCTAGTGTAAGTAACAGTTTTCTTAATACCCTAAGGGGTCAGATATTCCCTCCCACACACCGCCTTTAGGTTAAAAATAAATCACCACGTCTTGTAAGAGGGATGAGGTTCACAGTACCCTCATTAGTATAGTAATTTACAAGACTGTCACACTCTCCTTCGTCTTTGACATTATCTTAGTCGCTTTTATAGACACCTCTGAGAAAACAGGAGTGTGACCTTTTATCTATTTATAGTATCAACCTTGATCCTATTATTGGTATATATACGGCTCTAATGTACGGCGGCGATGCCTGGGCGATAAAAAAGATCCACAAACAAAAAAATCACAAGACTGAAATGCGGATGCTGCGATGGGCAGGAGGAGTCACACTCGGAGACAAGGTACACAACGAACATAAAGCGGATAAAGTGAAAGAGACGACACTGAGATGGTACGGTCATGAACTTAGACTAATAGATGACCGTGTCCTGAAAAAGTGCCTTTCCATAGCTACAAAGAAGAGGGGAAGAGAAAGACCTCAAATCACATGGATGACGAAGGTCCAAAAGGACATGAGGGAGATGGGACTTACGGAAGATGACGCACAAGACCCCGCGTAACATGAATAGGCGAGGCGCAAGGAAGAAAGAAGAATATTGATCCTATTATTATTATAAACTAGCTATGCTAGCTACGTCCGCGTCAAACTCAACATATTTTTTTTATTTTTCCCACAGGTACTGTGAATTTTTCCGGGATAAAAGTAGCCATCTACCAGTGGAAGTCCAGTCAAAATCGGAACAAGCAAACAGACAGACAAAATTCAAAAAAATTGCGTATTTGTCATTAGTACCGCATATACTTGCACAGGTATTAATTAAAATGTTGTTATTTTGATATTACACTTCAATTTTATTTATTTGTACAGATGTTTATTAGAAAGTATATGCCTATCTTTAGTTGTACTTCTACGACATTAGAAATTATTTCAACTCAAACTTTGCTTCCGTGCTCGTATAACAGCTATATTTAAGGACCTTACTCGCCAGTGGTGCCAACTGGTGGGTATAAAAACGGTAGCACTCATTCAATTAAACGCTTCGAGTGAAGCCGATAGTAAAAGTTAGTGTCACACAAACCGATTACGCCTATTTTTAGCCTAACAAAGCTGAAATCTAGTATTAAAGTTCCCATTTTCTGTGACAAAAGGAAATGAAAAATCTCTATCATTATCTTGAAACCATACTTCATCTCTCTCCAGCAAATCTAGGCTAACTTCAGTAATATTTCAGCTGTAGTCGCTTATCTGGCGTTTACTTAAAATCTCAACTTTACGAGGTTTTTTACGATCGCTCCTTGAAATTACGATGTAATACAACTAGGCATTTTGTAAGCTACAAAAAATATATCTTGAAAATGTATTGGTAACATTTTTAGGGTGAATTCTTTCTTAAGGTTTTCCTTGTTGTGGCATTGAAAAGGTCGCCAAGGGGTGAATATATTTTATGGGGTCATATGGCATTATTAATATGGACATGGGTGTTAATGGGGCGGTACTTATATCTTGATAGTTATAAAAGGGCTTTCTATGGAAAAGAAGGTGAAATTAGTATTCTGAATTTTTTTTCGGTAGATTATTTACCTGTGCCCAGCAGTGAACGAAGTCAGGCTACGGATGATGATGACTTATATATTATAAGTTTTATTTGAGCTAAAAAAGATCTAAGAAACGACTTTCGTAAAAAATACTCTACAAAAAAATCAAAGTACCTCGTAGTTACTTTTATTTACAGTCTAGGTACCTAAGCCAATATTTATCAACGAGTATTTTCATTTTCTATTTATTACTATAAATTTCAATTTGATAACTGTAACTACCTATGTAGGTTGTAGACTTGTAGCTCGTACCTAAATAAGCAGTTTGTATAGCCTACCTTAATAATAAATAAGCTAGACCAACATTATTTGACTGGTAACCCAATTCCCTCGTTCGATATTTAAAACTAGCGCGGGAACTCGAGCAGCTGTCAAACTATACTTTTTAATTTTCCGAGCACGGAAAAAAAAGTAAATGAAAAAGGCAATCCTCCTTCGTTCGGTCTGTTTGGTTTAGTTAGCAGAATAAACATAAAGGGGTTTTCTCAGAAGAGATTAATTTGATTACGTATCCGAGTTTCCCTAGATATTCGAGTGTATGACGTCTTCTGCTAACCAACTTACATGATTCATAATTAAATTAATCAACTTCTGTAATCGGATTAATCGGGCCTCGTTTTATCCCGGTTTTTGCGGTGTAATCCAATTTTGTGTGTGCTTTGCAAACTGTAGAAGGATTGGGGGATTTATAGATAGACAGATTAAAACTCGAGAGTTCAAGATTCTCAAAATTAGCCCCAATAGGCCAAGACGTATCTTGAGAATTGTCGCCTCTCAAAATACATTTGAGTCCCATTTTGGCATGGTTGTTTTTTTTTGTTTTTTTGAAGAAAGAGGAAAAGGTTGTTTAAAAAAATACTAGATAGTTGTCTATATCTATACTATTATTATAAAGAGGAAAGATTTGTATTTTTGTAAGTAACGAATAAACTTAAAAACTTAAAGACCGATTTTAAAAATTCTTTCACCGTTGGGAAGTTACACTATCCCCGGGTGACATAGACTGCTTTTTATCTCTGTATTCCCACGGGAACGGGAACTACGCGGGTGAAACCGCGAGGCGTCCGCTAGTAAACAATATGTACTGACTATGTGAATCATTTAGCTATCTTACTGTGATACAATATCTAAACTGAGGTTGGTATCAGAATGACTGTATCGCAAATTGACCAAGTCGCTCGTAGTCCAAATCCCTATGGAACTCATGGAATTTTCTTGTTTTTCGTGTCACTAGTACGACAGTAATTTAGATTTTTTCGTATCAAAACTTAACCATTTCCACAGCATCGTATGTAGCAGCGTGGAGGTCACTTTGGCTAAAGTGACAACCAGATAACAAAAAAAAATTATATTGGTAAAAATTTAGAGGAACCAGCTTTACTGTAGTCTCTCCTGTTTCTATATTTAAATTAGGTTATATAAACCCCGCCCCAGCTAGTATTCAGTTACAGGCGTCAGGTGCGTCAATCGCTCACGTCACGCCATCATTTGTTTCGCGTCAAACTGATTGATTGCTTATACTAAGTTTACTGTTACTCACACACCTATGCAATAATTTAGTTGCCAAGTGAGTACGGCTCTAAGGAAGTAAGGAAGGAAAGAATGAAGCCTGGTGTACTCGGATAGAGTTACCGGTATAGTATCACGGTGGAGAACAACTATGCTACTAACTATACCAATGTAGACAGCATTGGGAGAGTAGAGTGTTAAAACTTGAAAGAGTAGAGCGACTAGCCCCGGGAGCAAGCTACTCTACCACTTGCCTTCCTTTACCGTCTACACAAGTTAGTGTACTAATAAATCATAAATGTAGTACAGTTACTCTACTAAAACTGATAGCGTTCTTGGAATTTGTAGAGTATGATGCTAGTTGACTCTACCCGTGTACACCAGGCTTTAAAGTATTTTACTATTATGCCTTATTGCCAGAGACCGCCCAAGACAGAGCGGTATGGAGGGAGAAAAGAGAAGCCTTTGCCAAACATTGGCACACAACGAAGGTCCGAAAAAAAACTCCCACTATAGGACTAAGTTCTCGTTTCATGCAGTGACGGTGATTAACACGATCTAGAAAACCACAATTATTTTTATCTCAATATTGCGACCTAAACGACTGGTAAAGTAAGAGTTGTTTCTAACACTCCCCTCCAAACTATCCTCATTCATTTGTTTATTATGGCCTATTTAGGACCACGCACAATATCATACCTGTTTGTATCATTTTCACATATTTCTCTAAACAAATACGTGAAAAGATATACTGTTCTATTTTATTCTAAAATTATGACATTTTCTGTTGCGATTTATTCTTTAAAGGATGTAAAATGCTGCAGCAATGTAGCATATCCTACAGCTACTGCTTGTCACAGCTAGCTAGTAACAGGTAGGTCCAGCAATCAGTCATGTCAACGCCTCGCCCGGCCGGTCGAACCGAGCAGTGGTCCCGATTGATTGCGCACTAGTCACCGACCCGCCGCTGTGATGAATCGACCACCCATCCTTATTACTGTCGATAACTGCCGGTAACCGGTCACCAGATTGAGGTGGGAATATAAATAGTGTTTCATTTATGGAAAACTAAATTTTTACCCATTTCTTCATTACACACCAGTTGAAAAGGTAGCTAAGGAAGGTATTTAGAAATTGTATCTTTGGAACTATAAGATTACCTTCTACAAACAAACAAATAAAACCTGTTTATGATATTCGTTTTCATAACGTTTTATAGATACTTTATATAGTTATTTTAAGCAACAAATAATCTCAATTTAAACGTGCCAAAGAATGTGATGTTAGCATAAATACGATCATAGAAAGATCAAGAGATCTTAGCACATACTTATTTTTTCAAATTGCGACTGTCAGTAGTTGTGTCATCTAAACATGCCAGCAAATTGTAGAAAAGTGTTTTGTTAAACATTCAGTGTCACACAAAACAAAATAAAAATGTGAATGGAAAATGACGAATAAAATAATTTGAAAACTATTCAGCTTTACAATTCAATCCAAACTTAACCAACTAATACAATAAAATAAAATAAAATGAAAATGTCCTTTATTTCCACTACTTCTAACAAATTTAAACTAACACTTATACAAGTAACTAACCCTCTCACTGTGAGCCTACAATACAAACCACTACAAAGAACAATCAAGGGGTGAGGGTTGAGATGCCACAACGCGTGGCTTGCGGGCCTTTGGTGGTGACCGACTAACAGACCGCATAGGGCTTGGTAATACTGCAATGAAACAGTACCTAACCTTGTGTGATGTGGGTTTGGTGCACCGCAGTATATGTTACAAACATAAGGTAATAATTAATTACTTTACATATTAGGAAGTTTGGGCATTAACTCCTATTATACTGGCCTGTGCCACGCCTAGAGGAGGCCTACGTCCACAAGTGGACGTCTTTCGGCTGAAATTATGATGATGATGATGCTGGACTGGTGATATGAAAGAAAAAGCAGTCCGTGATAGCGTGTCGGTTGAAAGGATGGTATGGAAAAAGTAAATGTGACGCGCCAACCCCAAGTAACATGTGACCAGTATCTATAAATTCTTTACAATGCATGTCCTCGAAAAGAGCGGTTTTCCAAGCAGCCAAACTGTGCGGAAAGTGTCACTTTTTTTCACTAGTGCTTTTTACTTGCCTGTATTTTTATAATTTTAACTCCAACGTCAGCCCGACGCATAAAGTTTTTATTATTTGAGAAAAAAATTAAAAATTATTTATGTACAGATTATCATTCATATAAAAGGTAAAATAAAACTAATACTTTATTTTAGGTGTTTTTAATTACTCTAGATTTAGATTTCGATCAATAAATTAATTTTAAATATTCATTAAATATGTTTGGCAGAACGTATATTTTGCTCGTGCCTTATTGCGTTACGATGTGACAGATATTCGCACATGCGCAGTAGATATGCCCGAGGAACTATTAGTTAATCTGTGGATATGCTGAACGCGCTTGAATAAGCCCGCCATTTTTAACCCCCGCCGGAAAAAGAGGGGTGTTATAAGTTTCACGTGTGTTGCTGTGTATCTGTGTGTCTGTCTGTGGCATCATAGCGCCTAAACGGATGAACCGATTTTGATTTAGTTTTTTTTTGTTTGAAAGGTGAATTTGGCGAGAGTGTTCTTAGCTATGTTTGAATAAAATCGGTGCAGCAGTTCAAAAGTTATGGGCGTTTTATTGTTTGAATCGGGGTATTTTTAATCCCCGCCGGAAAAAGAGGGGTGTTATAAGTTTCACGTGTGTTGCTGTGTATCTGTGTATCTATGTATCTGTGTATCTGTGTGTCTGTCTGTGACATAATAGCGTCCAAACGGGTGAACCGATTTTGATTTAGTTTCTTTTGTTTAAAAGGTGACTTAATCGAAAGTGTTCTTAGCTATGTTTGAATAAAATCGGTTCAGCCGTTCAAAAGTTATGGGCGTTTTACTGTTTGAATCGGGGTGTTTTTGCAAGATATCGTGTCATAATTACGTGTTCAATAGATTGCCGATCGAAGCGTATCTACTATGTACTAGATAAATTATGTTGCACGAAAAAAAAATGTGTCGGGGGTTTTTTAAATTTTGGAATTTTACTTGTCTTATATTAATTTCATTTTTTTAATTTTTTTATTTCTTCGCACAATGCATAGTAAAATGTTGTATGATACACGTACGTAAGATGATTTCCGACTTGTGTCGATTTATCCACTCATTGGAAATCACCTACCTTCCGCACTTGTAGCATAAATAACTATTTCAATTCTGTTATTCTGAGTACAACCTACTTGATGTAATAACATGCTTTGGGATAGCGAAGTGTCCTAACACAGACAATACTTTGCCTTAAAGGATACTTCAAACACTGGATTATGTATTTTTCACTGTTAAAGGAAAATAAATTATTATTATTAAACCATGGCATGAAGATAATGCAGGGCAGTAAAAGGTATTTTAATGTGTAGTTTTTACGCATTGGAAATTCGTTACGAACATTTTATAAACAGATCCTAGTATATCCCTACATATAATCAATAATACGAGTGAGATATATTCCATCAGTAATTATACCATGAGTGTAAATACCCTCAGGGATCCAGCCTACCCTTTTAAGGGAACACAGGCGTTATGTTTTGCTATAAATAAGAAGAAAATGGAGGCCCATGTTAAGCAATCAACGTTTTCATAACCATATACATTAATGCAGATATAAAATCCCCGCGAAAACAATTTCGGTATAACTATTAAATCAATTTGGGGAGAGATACCCACTGCCCTCAAGGACATAAAACTAAAGGATTCCTCTGGACGTAAATAAGTTTGTTACGACAGTTTGGGCTGGAAAAATAAACGCTGTATGGCTTATGTAATCGTGCAGAGAATTACGAATAGGGGATGAAAATATTGCGAAAAACATAAAATATGTGGGGCTAGAATAATAATATAATATATAATTCATTTATTTTCAGACACCTTAGTCTATAATATTACATTCATATGCATTTTATAAAAATGGATCCATTAGAAAATAAAATAAAAATAAAATATCATTCATTAGCATTACACTATAAAAAAAATACTGAAAATAAGCTAACTCGGCTTAAGAATTGTGAATTTCACACACTCCTTTAAGAACAAATTTTGACAGGTTTTGTCAGGGTAATTTAGAGTTTGAAAGAAAAAAGAAAGAAAAAGAAAGAAAAATATTTATTTGTGACCTGCACAGGAGACACAAGAAATAAGCATACAATTAAACAATAATAAAATAAAAACCCCGTGCGAGACCAAAAAGGCTCCTATCTCAGCATGTGCAGCAATATCCAAAAAAGGTAATAACGCTGCGCTGATATTCTGATAGGGCCCACTGTTGATGCCACTGTTGAGTTTGGCAAATACTCAACTTAAAATTCTTAATGCAGTAACTGGAGGTAGGCTTCTTTTTACCCATGTGTTTTAAAGAAAATACGCGCATGTAAAATTGTCTTTTGTCTGGCAAGTAGGTAAGCCACGCTTCCATTTTACTGACCGGTAATTTTTGTAAACACGGTATACAATATTATATGAAGAATGACAATACAAAAGAGGTAGGAGATAAAATCGAGCTTTGGACGTCTAAAGGCACTGGTCCATAATGTAATTTAGAAAGGACTAGACATTCAGAAAATATTTACAAAACGATTCGTTTCCAATGAACGATATTTTCTTCATAGGCACAAAATATTTTATCCAAAATAAGTAGGCATATTAATATCAAAAGGGGATATTTCCTTATAAATTGGAATCCCAACAATACCTGTTTCCAAGTCTAACAAAATAGGCGTGAATTTGTTTTTGATATAACGCTTTGCGGCGTCAAAATACAATAAGCGGTTATTTCCCCCAAGTATTGTTCGTTATCGGTATAGCGAACAATTACTAAAGGAAAACGGTATTTATGTAGGAATATTGTTTTCTTTTTTGATGTTTATTAGATAGGCTATGGAAGGAATTTTTTGTACTTAAGTACCTACATACATTTTCTTGAACGTGAGTTTTTCTCAAATTAGGTTGAGTCTTAGGCAGTTTAAAAGATTCTGTAATAGGAGGGCTTATTTGGAAAAGTACATATTTATCATCCATGTACTTCTTCTTCATTCCCAAGTCTCCTCACTTGCCTGTGCCTGGCCAGGCTGTTCTGTTTTGGGTTGTCTGTTCCGGTAATTGGGCTCTTGCTTGAAGTCTCTTTCTATATTCGACCACCAAGTCAATGGGGGCGGCATACCTTTCTTTTGTTCTGGAAGACGAAGACCAATATATACCAAATGGTACTCACTACGTATTTTGACGTGCCCATACCAACGAAGACGGTTTTAGGCATATTTATCATCTAATTACAGCCAGGCAATCTGACACCAGTTTCCCAAGTGGTATCGTGTTATCCAGATACTCGGTTGTGGAGGTCAGGTAGGTAGCAGCTCTATGTAAAGTGCTGGTACTCAGCTGCATCCAGTTAGACTGGAAGCAATCACCAAGATAGTTGGGAAATTAAGCAGGTTGATATCACCTACTTTTTTTTTGTCTCGAGTCTTGCGCTTGACCGTTATCTCTCACCTGATGGTAAGCGAAGATGTGGTCAACGGTGAAACATGTTTGCCTAAAAATAACCTATTCACTCTTGACTTAAAGACCCCCAGATTGTAGCTATCGGGAAACACAGATTCCGGCAGGAAATTCCACTCCTTAGCTGTACGCATAATAAAAGTTTTCCCAAAATGTTTTGTGCGAATGGGTAGGATGTCCACCATGTACCGCTAGGTGGAATTAGATCATGCAATTCCATCGCACACTCCCAAATATAACCGATAAAAAAACAAAAAAACGTAAATTTCTCATACGTTATACGACCTAGCAGATTTTTTGTGATCGGTTTTGAAGCGATTTCAGGGCACTAAGAGAAGGTACTTTTTTACTTAAATGCTAAGTTGATTAAATCTAGAGTTGTTCTTCTACTTTTTCGTGTGAGGATGTGGCCATCTCTGGTGTCAGAGTTAATTAAACCGCCTTTGGGAACCCCACAGGACTCAGACTTGGCTATTGCAGACTAACATTAACTATATAAGTACAGGTTTCCTCACGATGTTTTCCTTCACCGTTGCGCCTGTTGTGCACGATAAACTTAGAACGTACATATGAATTTGAAAAAGTCACATTGGTACTTTCCCGGCCACCACCACCAGCACCACTGGGCCACCACGACATATAGAGTTGTTGACGTGATTTAACTACTTTCATGAAACATCTCCAGACATAATTTTATGCCTTGATCGACATTTGAAAAACATGCTTAAAAATAATCATAAAACTTTCTGCCGCCCAATTTTAATTTCTTATAATTTAGAAAAGCCTTCAAAATAACGAGAAAATAAGTGTTTGAAACTAAACCCTAACTTTTAATAGTTTGAATGTTACGTTGGAAATTCAATTTTCAAAGTTTTAAGCCCTTTTAGTAACTTGTCTAATATGTGCCTTTACAGTGTCTGCGGGTACAGACTATATAACCACAGGGGTGAGTTATAGAGGTACAAAATACGACATAATAGATAAAACTGAATTTACATAATCGTTAAATAATAACCAAAGTTATGTATGTACGAATTAATGAGTTAACTTGTAATGAAGGAACACTAAAGTTTTTATTCACAAAGGTGCAATTTAAAAATCCCGTTCGATATCACACTAATAATATAGAGAGTTTGTTACTTCTTCATGCAATAGCGGCCGAACGGATCTGGATGAAATTTGGCATAGAGATAGATTATAATCAGGAATAGCAATTTTTATAGGGCATATATTCTCTCGGTATAATAAGGGCAAAACCGCTGGCAGAAGCTAGTAGAAGTAAAAAAAAAGGAACTCGTATCTACTTAGGATCTCATGCCATTTCTATCCATTCGGCTTGCCATTTGGTGAGCCGTTCTTACCCCTACATTCCAAATTATGTCCTACAACTCGACTAAACTTCGAATCATCAAATTGACAATTATAGTTTGCTGTTTGTTGACATTAATCGAAGATTTTCTCCACCGTTATAGTGACGAAGTCGAGTGGAGTTCCTTCAAAGACTATGAATATAGGCCTAAGATCTAGTATTAAGATGTGTTTGATATCAAAAGTGCCTTTAATCAGAACCCTTTTCTCATATTTTCTTTATCATTATACCCTTGTTACTTTCAGGTCTTACCAACGGGTACGGAGAGGGAAAAAGTTGAGACACATGCCATTTAACGAAATGGCGTATGTCTCAACTCTTTATGACATTCAATATAGCTCCCTACCTACTCCTCTGTATGACATAGGTATGTCTTGTCTTGTCACTTACGAGAAAGGTGTATTTTTGGCTACCTATCTAAACCTAACTCAATTATTTTTGCTGTCTGTTTCCCCAAAAAGATAACCTAATAAGAATTTAGTTCTTTAGATATTGTTTCTCTTCTTGCTATAAATATACAGTGCGTTTAATTTATAATGGGATCAGTAAAAGCCTCTCAGTGTTTCATGAATAAATTATGTGTTTTGAAACTCTAAACACGATCGATTGAGTATTGTTAGCAAGCTTTATGAATGTGATCCCAAGAGCATTTCTACTTTAGGGTGTTTAGCCTTTTCTCAATCATTTTTGGATCGGTTTCCAATCTAACCGGAGGGGGCTGCACGTGTTTTATATGGAGCGATTGCTTATCTGATCTCCACAAACCAGTAATTGTGTAATATGATACCCCCTGTATCAGCTTAAGATAACGACAGTCACCAACGACCTTGAGGGAACAAAACGTGCACTCGTTTCACACCCGCGCGACCCAAAATTCAGTAGATTTTTGTACTTTCCTTATTATTATTATTCTATGACTTAAAAACAAAAGTCTTAGATGAAAATGTAGGTAATTAAATGTTCATGGAGATGGTGACAATTTCATTAAAATACGCCCGGAGGTTTTGGTGCGATTGTCGATTTTAGGTACGTGTTAGATATAAATTTACAAATTAATTACAATATGTTATACGAATAAAAATCGACTTTTTCAAATCAAATTATTAAAAAAATGGTCTAATGTAACATATATTTTTCCATAAAATTACGACCAGCCTTTAAGACGGGCTTCTCATTGTAAAATCAGCTACTCAGGAGTATCTGCGCCTTATTGCCGAGGCACGGAAGAATCTCAGATAGTCAACCAACCACAGATCGACCTCGGTAAGATTTGCTTAACATTGAAGATCGACCCATGCAGCTCTTATCATTTAGCCACGAGGTCCTCTATATAGTCAAAGAATATAATAATATCAAGAGTTCATATCAGAGACATGAACAGTCTCCAATAACTACAGAGTTTCAGGCAACTCTTTAAAACTACAAGGATAATTTTACATGACCCAATGTTATGCTGTTAACCCAAAACTCAGTTAATAACATTGCATTTTGGATATCGTTAATGAATATAGTGTCATCGGAAACTATTAATTGATGTATGAATACTCATTGTTAATTAATTTATTTTCAACAGCTGATTACCATAATTTGTATTTGTTTGTGCGATGGATAATTAATTTATTGATTTTTGTTTTCAATTAACTGGACCTTTTAATCAGGATAAAATGCGAGGCAATATTTTTTATAAGAGATCATGGATATTATGACAAATTTTATTATTTGAATGCATTTTAGCGAATGAATACATCGGGTTAGACTGGCAAATAACCTTAGCACAGTTGGGAAAAAGGCTAAGCAATTTGATGGATATGATCATTGTTGCACTCAAGACTTAATAATATCTCCCCGGTCACTGCTACATCCTTACCATTCAATATGGCACATCAATTTATAAGAAAAGTACAGTTTGGTAGCCTCTTTCTGTTACTCGTAGACACTTCTGTGTTAGCCACTTTCTAAAGGTCGATATAGTCTTCAGTTAAGTTGCTGTTAGAGCTGGATTCAAACTAAATGTCGGCTGTGAAGTTCAATACTCACTGCGTAATACCCCACCCTTTATCTCCTCTGTTACATGAAATTGCTATTACGCAGGACTCGGGTAGTGCTCCGAGCGACCTTAAGATTTGAATCGAACTATAAGTTCAGTTAAAAAGACGTCAATCTACCCGATGTCCTTTACCACCGTGATTTATCCTCCAAATGATCGAAGATCCATTTGCTGTAAATTATTCCAAATAAAAAAGAAGGTACGTACCATATCGAGCTTCCTCCCCCTCGGGTGCCTGCGCCGTGAGGGTGGCTAGCTCCTTCTCCAAATCGACCTGGTGTTCCCCAGAGTCCCATGATAGCAGCCCTGGAACAAATAAAATAATGTTTTAGGTTGTGGTTTGTATCACATATAGCTTATGCAGGTAAACAAGACGTCCTTGCAGTAGTTGATTGGTCAAGTAACGAGTGGTGGGAAAGATCAAATAAAAAGGTATCGCGGTGAAAAAAATGTGTTACAGTGCAACCGCAATATACAAAGGCAAACACAAAATAAAAATATTTAACGGTAAAATTATTTTTAAGACAAGTTTTAATGGATTACAAAGTGTGTATGTGATATTATTATTGCTTGTCAGTACATATATGTATATACCCAATAAACCCAAAAACGAGGTTTTTATTTGATCTAAGATTTCGACTGACAAGCTAAGGCGTAGTTTCGTTGTACGTGTGTGCGTGTAATTGTGTATGTATACGGGAAGGCGTAGTTTTAAACGACGTCACCTTGTTATTTGCAATGTTCCATCTTGACTTTTTACTTGATCTGAGGGACTTAAACATAACTGACGAAATGTGTGTGTGCTGTGTAGGTGCACCTCTGCTTATCCATCGATAATAGCAGGCGTGATGTTATGTTATGTCATTAATGACGATCCAAAAAACAAATTAGAAAAAGTAGTGTTAAGGTACAAACAACTTTGATCACATCTCATTAAAAATTCCAGTATAAACTTATTAAATCTTCCCTGGTTAACATCATAATATTCTCCCTTACAGCATTAATATGAAGAGAGCATAAATATGCGAGAATTTAAAATTAAATACACGTGGAAGGCTGCAAAGCCCTAGAGGAAGTAATGGAGGAAATTATGCGCTCCGGTACAAACGTACCTAGCACGTGTACGACGGGATGTAGGTGGGAACATAAATAAGGATGCGTGGTACGATAGTATTTGTTGTGTTGCAGGAACTAATTTTCTACGTAACGTGTTGAAAAGGCTTTTTCTTCTTCCACCTCGCCACTTCCCGTTACTCGGGGCAGATATTTCGGGCCATGAGGCGCCACTTAATCCGCTGATAAGCATCATTAATAGATAGACCGCAATTCTTCATGTCATTCTGGACACTCGTCATCTAAGATGTCAGCGGTCTACCTTACCCTCTCTTTTGTGTCGTCAAATTATCCCCTTGAATGCCTTTTGGGTAGTTTGGTTCCCAAGACAATTGTTTTTTCTGTTGTGACTGCTAATTAGCACTCAAGGGAATATGCACTCCGGTACAAACGTAACTAGCACGTGTACGACGGGATGTAGGGTGGGGAACATATACATAGGGATAACTGTTAGGATCGTATTTGTTGTGCTGCAGGATATAATTTTCTACGTAACGTGATGAAAAGGTGAACATCACTAATTAGTGGATGGTGTCTGCCTATCCCCAGAGAAAGCTCAAATAAGAGATAAGTCTGTGTAAAAAATGATACGCCTTGAAAAGACTGCTGTGATGACGAGACAAGACGAGACGATAGGAAAGTATGAAAGAAGACACGTTGCGTCGACCCCAAATGAATTGGGATAAGTGTTAGACATGATCTATATTTCGTGTAATGGAAAATACCCGCTGGCCACATCTTGATATGGTTTGGCCAGGTCAATGATCATAACTTGTCATCGTATTATCAAAATGCCAAAATATGCATGCGTTTGCATGCATATTTTGGCATTTTGCGTTTGCATGCACTAAAAAGGGACGAAATATGCACGAAATATGCACATCAAAATACTTTTGTCATGAACATTTAAGTTTTATTTTTAATTATCTGTTGTGACAAAATACCATTCAATATTTTTCTAGAGCAAGTTTGTGATATTTTTGTATTTTATATTAGGGTGACGTTATTAGACAGAACTTGAAATTTGGCGTCATTTCTGCAGAAACCTTTTCATGCCAGACCTGGGGTTTTATATAGAACAACATTTATTTAATGATACAACACCGCTAACACATTTAACTACTGTAATAAGCACTATCAATAAAAAATATGCAATAACGTTATAACATTAGGGTTTTATGCATTTGCATATGCAAACATGCATATAATCCGATGTTTACACGATATGGTCAGTTTGTACTGGCCATATCATAAAGTGATCAATTCTAAAATCTGACCACGACATAAATAAATGGATGTCGAGCTCATTATTGTATAGAAAGGCCGTAAAGAATAAATAAAAATAATAAATTGTTTCAGTTTTCAAATAAAATAAAAAAAACTATATCTTATCCAAAAAAATCCAAGTAAACAGATTTAAAAGGATAAACAAATGAGGGATATTAATAAACGGCTCAACAAAATAAAATTCCAAGAGAGATTTTAAAGAAAGTAATCCGTTATTTTTGACGATGGTAACCCTCTTGGATTAGAAGATTTTCAGGTTTGTTTTAAATATTTAATGGATCTCGAACATTTGGATTTAGATTTTTATTACAGTAGATTGAAGATTAAACAGGCTTTTTCTGTTTGTTCTTTATTTCTAAATAATTTTTTTAAAGATAAAACAGTACTGATTTTTTTTGGAGGTTCTCTTTTAAGTGACTTAATGTAATGAGCGTTGCCTTGAATGTAGGTTTTAAACACTGGATATAGGTGCACTACAGAGACATATATAAACTGACATTCTATCCTCTAAAACAGTGATTTTCAGACTGGCGGGCGTACATAAAGGGGGACATGAGTCTAAGGGGCGAGTGGATTGTTGTCCAGGGGGCGAGTATATAGTACTCCGTCGCACACGCAGACCACGCTGCCCGCTTGAGCAAGCGTTAAAATAAAAATAAAAAATGAGTCCGCTTCCAAATTTGATTTTGAAAAAATAGTAATAAATGCCTTTATTTCGTGTAAACTTTTAAAATATATTACACTCTTTTATTTATTTGTGAAAAATATGAATATTCATCAGTAGTAGTTTTCGAAGAACAGGAGCAAAATCGATATTGCTAGTAATTTATTTTTTTTTAATTCGTCATTATTTCAATATCTATATCTATTCATATTTATAAACCATTCCAATCATTTTGTAAGTGGCTATTAGTTACCTAAACAAAAAAGGGGGAGCGTGGAAACGGGCATATCATAGAACTGCATAGAACCCAAGCAAAATGCACGGGATGTCGATGCAGAAAGAAAGATATAATTGAGATTTTAACTAATTAGGTAATAGAAATACTGTTCTTTCATCTAAGTTACCCATAACAAGTTAAGTTCTCTGCCTGATTGCTAAAACTATAACTAATGAATAAACCATAAAAAATCGTCGAAAACATCTAGGCACTTTGAAATTAATATCAGTCCGGAGCACTTTTTCTTTTTTCTGTCCCTTTTCCCTTTAATTATTCAGACAATTGCGCCTTTTCTTCGACGGAGACGTTTTTTTTTTATATTTTATTCATGTGCCTATCTGGGACAAAATTTCTGTCTTTTTGGAGAGTTAATCTTCGTACTTTCTTATTATAGGAAGCTTGAAGTAAAGGACGTGATTTGTTTAAGTAACCTGTCCATTGTCTTTCAATTTAGAAGCTCAAATATTTCTTCAAACTAATTTATTTTTTATTTTTGATAGGCTCGCGATTGCCTACTATATCAACTGATGGTAAGCGATGATGTGGTCGACGGTGAAGCACACTTGCCAAGAAGTAACCTATTCACTCTTGACTTAAAGACCCCTAGATTGTAGCTATCGGTAAACACAGACTCCAGCAGGGAATTCAACTCCTTAGCTATAGACATGATGAAAGTATTTCCAAAACGTTTAGTGCATATGGGTGAGATATAAACAATGTAACGATAGCGCATCGCCGTACATCTTGTATGCGGAATTAGATCATGCAATTCCATATAAAAAGTATAAGGAAGAGGTGTACATAATAGTAGGCACAGTCGTTTTTTGTAAGCTATGTGTATGTCCTTTATGATGGCGAGCCAGTAACCATCAGCCATCATCCCAACTGCTACTAAGAAATTCAAAATTACACTGCCGATCCAATGATAAAATGATCGATAAAATTTGTCTTTGGATGGGAAAACCTTTTCCACATTTCTTTTGTCATATTTTAGAATTATAATGTGGCACCTGTAATAATTGGCATAACAATACTATCTGTGATCCACGCTTTAACAAAAAAAAAAAGTCACATTAATTGACCACAATGTATAATAAAACTAACGTCATCAACAATAACTACAAAATATTAACAGCTCATTTCTATCACAAAACTCACTCTAGGCAACACACATTCGTATCGTATCCCAGCCATATCTCTAGAGGGAACACAGTCATATACACACTTAATATACAAACATTATACACACATATATACAAATTATACACACGTATACGCAAACAGAGCCTGAAATAAAACAATAAACACTTGGCTCTAGGGTCGTACCGCAATACGTTTTAATTAAAGCCTTGTGGATGGATGTATGTCGGATGTCGGGTGTCGGGAGATAGCTCAGTTTGTAGGTGTTAGTTTTGCAATAAAAGTTGGTAGAGTTTTATGTAAACGGTACCTATTTTAGCATCTCGTGATCAAAGTTTTGAGTATATATGTGGATTGTTATAGGGGCAGAATAAGCCCAAAGAAACGGTGGATGGATCGAGTGAACGATAATATGGATTTTTGGTTGCGTGTGCGGCCAAAATGGACGGTGTCCGGCTTGTCCAGTTTTTGTTAGGATTTTTAAATTTAATCATTTTTGGCAATTTTAAAATGTAAACGAGCCTTTAAAGCAGGTGTCTGCCAACCAAAACTATGAATTACTTTATGTTACAATTAATTTAAAGTTTATAAGTGTTTTGTATAATTTAGTCTTCCATAGCAAATTGTAATAGTAGTAGTAAGTAAGTAAGTAATAAATGAAAATTAAAAAGGAAGACTGATTCAATATTTTTTTATTTAATTAAAATTTAAGATTTTGTGGTAAATAAACGTTTTGATTATTTTTTGTTCTATTATAAATTGAAATAGTAGTTACTTGTAACCACTATTGTAATTATTGAAATTAAAATTATAATGAATAATGAAAAGCTACCGGGTAGACCTTTACATTGATGATTATATCTGCAATCTATTTTTCTCTTGTAGTAAGGAAAAAATTTACCGGCATCAAATTCTGATGCCGCCACAGATGAGCGCATTATGTAAGTAAAAATGTTCCTGATATTTGCTGCATTTTCTGCCGAGCTGTAAATAAACCTAACGTCAGTTTAACTATGTTCAGCAGGCTTATTACGTAATAAACAGCAAACAGCAAGCATCACGCGATCAAACGCTTTATGTCATAAAAGTCGGAATTACCTACAGTGTAGGTATGGTAGAGCCCTCACAATCGTTTGCTAATCAATCGCTGTTTGTCAAATGCACTTATTTCTAATAAATCCACCTTATTCTCAAAAACTTTTATATTGATGTATAATTATTGCGCAAAAATCGCCTGCCGGTATAACATAATATATTAACATTATCCAGAGCACTTTCAGTCTCTAAATGCTGAGAGCAATATTCACTCTAACATAATGTACCGTGGGCAATTTTGAGTTCAGACGTCATAAACTTTAAAGTCAATTTCATTTGTATGTCACTTTAGCCTTCCAACACTCCACAAAAGGTGGATAATATAAACGGGGAATAGTAATATAAAAGGTAATATATAAACTAGGAATAGAATATATACAGACACTATAACACTAGGGTCGGGGCTGCAATATATTTTCATTAAAGCTTAGTGAGTGATGGATCTCTCGCCGTTTCTCTCATTCATCATTATACAGTATGATGAATGTTTAGTTTGTTTGTTTATTTATAGTTGTTAGTTGTTGTTCTTTTGTTATGGTAATTTTCTATGTTTTTATGAAGATGTGTACTGCAATAGGTTTTAGCTACTAGAGGGCCAACTTCAAGAAAGAGGTCAACCGTCGAATCCAACACGGCTAGGCAGCGTTCGGGCAGTTGCGCGGTATCTTCTCGTCCAACTTACCACAGTGTCTCAAGACGAAAGTTTATGACTAGTGTGTGTTGCCAGTGATGACTTATGGCTCTGAGACGTGGTCGCTCACAGTGGGCCCCAGCTATGCTTGGAGTATCCTTGCGTGGTCGAATCAGAAATGTAGAGATCCGCAAGAGAACCACGGTTGGGTTCTCACGCTCACGGTGGGCATTGCTCGCAGAACGGATGGCCGATGGGTCAGAAAAGTTCTGGAGTTGCGACCGTGAACCGGAAGACGTTGCGTTGGAAGGTCTCCCACCAGGTGGACCGATGACCTGGTGAAGCTGCGAGGATCCGCTGGATGAGGGACGCACGGGATGCTTGGGGGAGGCCTATGTCCTTTCGGCTGGTATAATGACTAGAGGAAGATGCTGCTTTTACGCATTCCAAGATAATTATTTGCAACCACCGTCAGCGTAAACTGCACTTTCCTGGATTTAAACAAAGGCAATGGTAGATATGGCTACATGGAAATTGGAAATAAGAACAAAATCTACTGACAAAGTTGCCATAGTCTAATAAATTTTATGTCAAAATTACAGAAATATTGCCATAGTTATCAAATATTTATTGTCAGCATTTGATTAAAAAAATAGTTGCTTTAACCAATTCTTTTTATAACCAGGAGACCGTAAAATATTGTCAAACGATTTTACACAAAAAATACCCAAGCAAAGACGAACCAATACCCAAGTTGAAACGATAGGTACAAACCCGAAAGAAAATCTAATACCTTTAAACGAAACATAAAAGGCATAAAAATAAAATTTTCCGAACTAAAATATCGTTGAAAATGACCAAAAAGGTCGCAAATTGAAAGCCTGAGGCTGTTGAAGTAAAAGTTAACGAAATGGAAAACTTTAAAAGGGCATTTTTTGAAGCTGCGGTACTACCTATTATAAAAATTGTATAAGAGTGAAATGGGTATTTTTTTCAACAGTTTTTAGATGTTTTTATTATATTATTAAGCAACATTGGAAAATCATGGGTTCAAACCCAGGCAGGCGCATTAAACTGTGTAAATTATTTCATCACCACTGCTCTAATAACGGTGAAGGAAAACATCGTGAGGAAACCGGCATATCCTAGAACCAAAAATTCGAAGCCATGTGATATCTACCAACCTGCACTGGTCCCGTGTGGTGGATTATGGCCCATTCCCTCTCTCACAGAAAGGAGGTCTGTGTCCCAGTAGTGGGAACGTTGAAAGGTCCATGATAATGATGATTATGATTGGAAACAGATATAGCTGTACATCATTACTTCCGTCTCCCTTTATATTTATGTAGACTTATTTTTTTAGAATATTCAATTGTATATATATTAATAAACTACATCACTACATATTATAAAATAAAGTCCCCCACCGCTTTTGTATGCGATAAAGTCAAAAACTACTGAACGGATTTTCATGCGGTTTTCACCAATAGAACGAGTGATAAACGAGGCAGGCTTTTGTGTATGTTTATCACGGGTGAAGCCGGGGCTGGTCGCTAGTTCTATTTATAACATTTCTTTTAATTTAATAGGTTTAAATCCTACATTTAGAATTCTTAAAGATTTCATTTGAGCCTTCCTAATTAGAGAAATTTCTTTGAAAACGAAATGAATTGGATTCTTAATAAGTTTCGGATACAATTTATATGACTTATAATTATTCAGGACCAGAAAATTCTTTTCATCTTAATAGTACCTACTATAATCTCTGGAAACCCAATTTGCGCTGAAACAGTTTTTTAAATTAGATAAGTCGAAATATTAAGTGAAGGTTTTTGTCTTGAGTATTCATCGTTGCTAAGATCTTAGTAGCTTTTTATGAGGTGGAAAACTACACATACCTAAAACACTCAGAGATTTTTTCACTATTTTTTCAAACAGTGCAGTGTTTGAAAAAAGTCTGAAAAAAATCTCTGTTCTAGTCTGTCTCTGAAGTTCTAAATAATTTGATTGGGTGTAGCAATTTCAGTTAACCACTTACTTAAATTAACCGTAAGTAAGTTTTCCTAAGCCTAAAATAGTACGTCAAACACAACTTACTAATTTTATCCCGGTCGTGCCCTTATCAGTGTTGCTATACTTATGTATTATGCAGAAAGGTCACAAACTTCTGCTGAAGTCGGAAACAAGTCGCTGATTGGAAGTCGCGGAGTGTTGGATTACGTTGTTTGAGAGGTTATTTATACTTCTGTACTGATTTTGTATTCTAGGGAGTAAGTATATTTAGGAATTGATTTCCTTCATTTGAGCGTTTTTTTTTTAAGTTTTCGACTTGTTTGATGAGCTATAAAAAGTGGAAGATATTATTTATTGATTAATTTTTTATGCTTTCAGCAGCCCATAGCTAAAGACTTGGCTTTGGAAAGGTAAATGTGTCATACTGAATGAAAAAGAGGTTGTTGTGACGCAGCTTGGGCAAGGCATACATCCTGCTAGCTTCTGCCAGCGGCTTCGCCCGCGTGAAAAGTGTTTTAGTATCCCAAGGTTACAATATACCGGGATGAAAAGTAGCATATGTGAAATTTCAGACTATATTCTATCTATGTGCCAAATTTCATCCTGATCCGTTCAACCGTTTTAGAGTGATCGCGTACCATTCATACATCCACACATTCAAAATTTCACATTTATAATATTAGTAACATATTAAGATAAGTTCACTACGATAAGCTCACATTAGCAAAGATTTTTCTCACGAGTTTTCTCTTAACAATGTCCGAAACGTAACAAAATGTACCACTAATAACAATTTTGTCCTTGGTTAAAATCGTTCCACTATACATAACATCACATAGATCTGTATTCCCAAAAGGGCAGTAAGTCCACATTTCCATTTTCCCAAGTTCTAGTTTTACCTTACTGGCCAAATAGAATAAAATCAAATCTAAATCAAAATTATAGTAGTTTATGCAATGGTCATATAATAGGGGTTATTAAAACACGAGCGCGGGTTTATCACATGAGGCGAAGCCGAATGTGATAATATTAACGCGCGAGTGTTTTAATACCTAATTATATGCCGTTGCATACACTATTTTATCTTCACTCATACAGATGAAATTAAATAAAAGTGGAAAAGGAAAAAATATGCAGTATGGCGGGCAATTTAGATTCTCATTGCACCGTGACTGTCAATTTCAATGAGCCCAGCGCCAATAAATTAAAAAGTATAAGTGTGCTATAAAAATTAAAAAGTAATTTTATGATGCAGTTATTTGAAAATCGATGATCGATAAAGTACGTTTTTATACACGTACTTTATTTTCGTGGATAGATAAAATATAAAAATAAAAACCATTACAGTGCAACATATTTCTTCGATTTTCAAACAACTGCATCATAATAGTAGATTATTAACCAAGGGGATAAAGCAGTGTCTTCTGTCGCGGGTGATGATTTCAATCGCGAGCGCAACGAAGGACTCGAGGTTTACTCCCGAGCGTAGCGAGGGTGTTAAAAACTTAAATCACGAAGCAGTTTCGACCAAACGACCGTTAAGTTATGACCAATCCCAATTGAAGGCGCCCATTCACGAACATGACCAATGGAACCATGGCAACACACAGCTCAACCATCATAAAGGGAACCGAATGATCCAACACATGTGATGACACACTCTCAACTGCCAGGGCACACACAAGTAAACGAACGACACATAGGTGCAGTAAATGATAGATTTATAAGTGGTACATAGTACTCACACATGTGCTGTGCAGCAATCGCAGCATAATTTCATATTAATTAGAAACACCACAAACTGCCAACCAGTGACAACTATTACCCCACCCCAAACACACATGTATGTGAACCTTCCCCACCCTACCCCACCCAAATGTGAACTAAATGTTGAAGGTGGCCGGAACTGGGTTAACTGTACGCATCGAAGTGAACATGCTGTGAACTTGTTGCATCGATACCGGATGAGAGAGAATTGCTGAGAGTTAGACCAGCCTGTATGTTGAGTGCCTTGTGGTGTGAGGCGATGGGTTGTGATTTTACGGAGTTAGTGAGAATTTCGAAGTAATCGGAGGTTTCTAAGCTCAGTCATTTCCAACAATCGGAATTTTATTTTTAAGCAAAAGCAAGACTTTTCAAAATACAACGAGAACAATCCTATACCTACTCTATTCACTGGAGTAAAAATAGCCACGCAAAATGGTTACTTTTTTAGCACTCTTTCATGTATCATCATAATTATAGTTCCTAACTCTAAGCTTTGGAGATGCTTTTTAATGTCAGCTATTGTTTTTAGTTTTAATCATACCAATGTTTTTGTTTATACATTAAAAATATTGATATTGTTGTAAACTACAGTTAAGAAAATAATGATATAAATGTTTGACATATTTCTGCATGTTTGTATTTGATTGATGTATGAACTAAACATCGCCTCACAATATTTTTTATATAAGATTTTATTGACAGCAAAGAAGACACTGTAAAAAACCTTTTGGTTTGTTTACCTTTTATATTTTACTCCAGCGAATAGAGTATAGTGTTCAAAATTTTAACTTACGTTAGAAAGAAGTAAAATTGTTGGCAAGTATGTTTTTATTTTGGAAATATCTGGATGTATGACAACCAGTATTCTTTCTCTGGTCTTTCTTCTTCTTTTTCGTGTGACGATATGACCACCTCTGGTGTCAGAGTTAATTAAGCCACCTCTGGGAACACCACAGTTTTATATTCTTTAATTAACTATAGAAGTTCAACTTTCCTCACGATGTTTTCTCTGGTCAGATCTACAATATCACAATTTTAAACAGGAAAAATCACGATTCCTGGATAACCCACGGGACCGAACGAATACTAGGGAAAAACCTAGTTACCAATCAAGGACTGATTGGTCCGTAAGTCATTAACTGTGTAAAGAGGCTTTTATAAGCAGATGTTATAAGAAGAGGTTTCATGCATGAAACCTCAAAACGTCAATATACTAAGAATGTCTGCATTTGCATTAGTAACACTCCTTGGAGCTATAATGTATGCAGCACTGAACTTTTGGAATTAAACCTCACATTCCAGATGAAGAACTATTAGCCTAGAATCTTGGCTGGAATAACTAAATAGGAAGGTTCCTGGTGAAGTTTTTATGAGCATTGGAGAATTGCTAGTAGTGGTTTAAATTATTTTTACATCGTTCTCAACTTCTCCCATATATATAATTTTCCAACAAGAATGACATAACCGCAAATACTTGTAATTAAAACATATTGAAGGAAAAGAGTGTCCGTGGAGTTTCTTGCACATTCTTCTCCATATATCTACGCTTGCGAATGTGTAACTAGCTTCACTTTTTGTTTTTTTTTTGCTTGCAATTCAAAAGTACTTACCTAAATGATTTAGTTGAAACTAAATATTTAGAAATTCACTTTTTAGAAGCAACAACTCTTGTACCTTATATCTATAAAAGAGCCCTTAAGTCCCTTTTCACTAAAATAAGGCATCGGCTAAATATTATACGTAAGCAGCAGTTGTATAGCGCAAAAAAACATACGAGTATTACAAACTAAAAGAAAATGACGTAAAAGTACGAAACCGATTTTTCGATGCGTAATTCTTACATAACTCTCATTAGGATTTTAAACAACAAATACACTGAACTAGTCTTAAGAAAACACGAATAAAATGTCAAAAATGTAGATTTAAACATTACGATTTCACTATAAAATGGTTTCAATGTAATTGCTTAGGAAATAGTTTACGTTAGACCATTACTAACTTATACTTATAACTAAAAATCCTATAGTAAAATCTTACACCTTTTTAAAGAATTTCCCAAGAGATAATGACAATTAAATAAAACTATGCAAGTTAAAATATGCAAGCTATCCCTATTAATTTTATAACCCGTTAGCCATTATGACACAACATTTTACAGAATCTGCTGCGTCGCACGGACTTTCATTAAACTGGTTCACATATTAATTTACACGCTAACTAGGCCGCGCAGATAACGCGGATTTAGCTTAACTAAATACCTATGACCTATTGGTTAGGAACAACGCTGACGGTATCATTAATTTTCTATAGAACAGGGATTTTAGAGGAAAATAAATTGCGATGAAATTTATTGACCAATGATATTCATTTTTTTTTTTGTTATGGCATCAACATCATTTCAGCTGAATCGTCCAATGCTGGACTTAGGTGTTGTCCTAATTGGCTAACGATCATACGAGCAAACGATGCGATTTTTTCACGCGTTGAAAATATGTGTCTGTGCTCGCGCAATGACTTGCTAGCTTCAGTTAGGAAACTTTAAAAAAATGTTCATGTTTAATCCCGTCGTGCGACAAAATCGCATAGTTTGCTCGTATGATCGTTAGCCAGTTAGGAGGTCACCTTTGGCATCTCCAAAGCAACGTCACAGCACAGTTTGTGATATGTAATATGTAACATTGACAAAATTAACCCGACAGTGTTAAAAATATCGATGTTCGTGCAACTTAAATATGTTAAGTTCCAATTAAAAAACACATAAAACAAACTTCCTAGTAGAGCACTAACATTTGCATACTTCAACACGAAAACTATTGTCTTCGAACATTTTAATTCAATAGCGGAAGTTCGCGTGACGAGTACTAAGGCAATTAAAAATTTACTAATTAATGAATATCAGCAAGCAATTAACCTGTATCCTGAAAAAGAATAAGTCACCCATGACTGTGTCCGAAAAAGACTTGAAGCAAACTATCCGAAAACAAGCGAAGTAACTTTATCCCGCTTTCAAGAAATTGCGGTTTTATAAGTGAAAGATAAATGTCTAGAATGACTTTCTTACCTACAGAAAAATACGAACAAATTAATAACAATTTCCTTTCAGTGTTTGCTGGTCTTCTTCTTATCGTGTGAGGATGTGGCCACCTCTGGTGTCAGAGTTAATTAAGCTGCCTCTGGCAACCCCACAGGCCTCTGACTTGGCTATTTCAGACTTACATTAACTGTATAAGTCCAGGTTTCCTCACGATGTTTGCCTTCACCGTTGCCTGTGATGTCCAAGATAAACTTAGAAAGTACATATGAATTTCAAAAGGTCACATTGGTACTTGTCTGGATATGAATCCACGACCCCAAGCACGAGAGGCGAGGTCTTAGCCACTGGGAAACCACGATATAATTTGGTGTTTGGTGGTAATACCAAGTGTTGTAATCTAACATTAAGCTGAGCTATTAGTACTATAATTTTAATATTCCTAATTTTGTGAAGTGTTTTTCGTATTTATTAAATGTTGTGCCGATGAACGTAATTTTCTTTCGTGAGTTGAGGAAAAAAACCGGTGAAGTGCAAGTCGAACCCGTGCGCCGAGGGTTCCGTACCTACCCATTATACCGCCATAATAAAATTGGTATAATTTTTATTGGTGACGAAGTTTTAAAGATATGGGCAAATTTAGATTTTCTTGAAAACTTGTAAGTACCGAAATTTACCATAATATTCAACTTTTTTATTTTTTGATTTTTTTCCTTTATTTGTGCTGTAAGACCTTACTTTTTGCCAAATTTCGTGATTCTAGGTTAACGGGCACTACCACATAGGTTTTTAACACCAAACCTATAGGGTACTGCCGGCCTAGGATTGAAAATTTTGGGTAAAAGCAAGGATAATTGGAATTATATTGGCAAAAGAACATTTTCGATTTCAATACGCTTCAAAACAACGTAATGTGCCTTTCAATGTATTTCTCCCACACACAACACACGACCAAAACCAACTTACTTAACCCATTTACCCTAATTATTGCCAGCGAAACCCAACACTGCTAATAAATGGTGTTTCCAAGAATATTCGTTCGTTTTACATAACATAGTTAACTAAACATTAATCATTTCGCGTGTACAAATCTGGTATTCGGATCCAACCGATGATGTATGCACATAGCTATGTAAGTTTTTTATATGCTTTCATCAACTAATTAATGAATATTTAAGGAAACATTCAGCGTTAATAGAGTCGTTCAAAAGTGAATTTGATTTAGTTTAGTATCGACACGCAAAACATGACAGGGTTTCTTAAAAAAATGTGTTGAAAAGTGTATTAAAAACTCATTGAGTGTGACGGGAAAACTGGGAAGCAGAAATTCCCTGTAGTGCAATAAGCTACCGCGAAAAATAGCGATTCCGAATTTTTTCAGGGGTTGTATACGAAATAAATTTTCAAAGAAAAGTAATTTCAAATAAACTTGAAATATCAACGTAGAAAATTCATGGAACTTCATCATGTGCCTCGTTTTCCCAACGGCATTGAATTTTATTCTGACCTTGACCCTCGTGTAAATACTTATGATGTTAAACAAGGGTCTTCCTTCCCCATACGGCAATTTATTGAAATAGCTTCAGAATAATATTGTAGGAACTCGTTTCAACACCCACGAGGGCGTTTGAATCTAGAACACTGAACTAACGTTCGAGTAATTAAATTAACAGCTTTGCTTCCAAATTCAAACCTACCGTTAAGCATAGCCTTAAATTTTCCCACTGCTGGGACCACTGGGGGAATGGGCTGTAATCCACCACGCGGGTTCAAAATGGATTGGTAGATGTCATGTCTTCGAATTTTAATTTCTAGAACATGCCAGTTTTCGTCCGATATTACCCTTCACCGTTCATCTACTAATCCCAGCCCCGAATTCAAAACGACAATTAAATCTAGCGTTCTCATTGGCTAAGTTGCATGACAGTTTGTTCATTAGTGCTTGCTGTCAATAGAACAAAATTGTGGTAGAAAAGAGGTCGCTGGGAGGAGTGAGGGTATAAATAAAGGGAGTCTCGACCCCTGACCGGGTTATCCCTAAACAAAGAGAGGGTCACCGCCCTGAGTGTCGGATCTGGCGTCGTTCTATTTTTCTAGAAACCTCTTGTGTATAAAGTTGTTAAGTCGGTTTGTCCTATTTTGTAAGTGGTTTTTAGAATGTGTGTGAAATTAAAATGTTTGTGTTGTATGTGGAAGGGTAATAGAAAGGTTGCAACTGCTGTCTGTATTAGTACAAGCTCACGAAACACATTAGGAAAATGTAAGACCGACCGACCTTGCTCTGATTATTTCATTTTCCTAAATTGTTTGTTGTCTGTAAGAAACAGAGCAATCTTTCAGGAGGTATACGTAATCTTGTACTGTTGTTTTTTTTGAGATAATTCAATGTACAATAGGATAGGTCGGGAAAGTCTTGGGAAAGTCAAGAGGTTGTCAAAACTATCTCGATGAATTGCTCGGATATTTGATCCGACCACCGTTGGGGGCTTCGGTAAAACCACACAACAAGTAGGTTCATATCGTAGTTCAATCATTGAAACAAATCAAATCCTTATTAAAGCGTGAAAAAACTGCTATACAAGGCAAATCAATAAAAAGAATTCTAGAATCTCCAAAGCCTAAAAATATGCCTGCCCGAATCCTCTCTCTTCACAAATATAATAGCTTCCGAAGACAGCCTCCATTTCCATCTGATTTGAATTCCGAACTTTCTCCCGACCACAATATGGCGCCGGAATAGTTCCGTTGGTTCCGTATAATTAGCTCCTTGGTTCTTGTTTAATGTTTTGTTGATTGAGACAAAAAGGGGCGCTTCCACCAACTATGAGACTGGCATAGTGGTGGAGGCTCCCCCTTTTTGTTTCGATAAGAAATGGGTAATTAATGTATCAAGAGCGGAAGATGGCAGGCTGGTTGAGTTATGTGTTTCTTTGGTGGAATTTATTGTGGTGTTGATGAGATCAATTGATCATTAAAGTCTGTAGAAGCACGTGGTCGATAAGTAGATACAATGAACGAGGTATAAGTCACATTTACTGTCAAAAGTAGCCAATTCAAATAATGGTAGGTAAATGTCATCATGAAGAGTGCAGTGGTGGCCTAGTGGTATCGACCGCACCTTATAAGTTGTAGATCGTGGGTTCAAACACAGGCAGGCTTTTACTTTGTGTAAATTATTTCACAACCACTGCTCTGCACTGCTCTCAAAACAGGTGAAGGAAAACATCGTGAGGAAACCGGCATGTCCTAGAACCAAAAATTTGAATATATGACATCCACCAACCCGCATTGGGCCCGCGTGGTGGATTACGGTACATAAACTCTCACAGAGAGGAGGCCTGTGTCCCAGCAGTCATCATCATCATATCAGCCGAAAGACGTCCACTGCTGGACATAGGCCTCCCCCAAGCGTCGCCACATTGACCGGTCCCGTGCGTCTTGCAACCAGCGGATCCCCGCAACCTTCACCAGGCTAGGTTCTCCTAGTGGGTGGTGGTCCAACGCAACGTCTTCCAGTTCGTGGTCGCCACTCCAGAACCTTTCTGTCCCATCGGCCATCTGTTCTGCGAGCAACGTGCCCTGCCCACTGCCACTTAAGTTTGGCAATTCTTCGGGCTATGTCGGTAACCATGGTTCTCTTGCGGATCTCTACATTTGTGATTAAATCACGCAAGGAAACTCCGAGCATAGCCCTCTCCATTGTCCTTTGAGTGACTGTAAGCTTTCTGATAAGGCCCATTGTAAGCGACGTCTCAGAGCCATATGCAGCAGAAGCAGCAGTGGGAGCAGAGCAATGGGAACATTAAAAAAGCTGATGATACTGATGAAATGTCATGACTATCATCATATTCCTGCCCTTAACCTAATTTAAAGGTACATATTGATGTCATTATATTAACTTATAATCTATACCAATATTATAAAGAGGAAAGATTTTTTTGTTTGTTTGTACCGAATAGGCTCCGAAACTACTGGACCGATTTTCAAAATCCGTTCATCTATGAAAAACTCCATTATTCCCGAGTAACATAGGCTATAATTTTGACGGGAGCGAAGCCGCGGGAGTCAGCAAAGTGAATCAGAATCACATTAAAAAAATATTTAATGTGATTCTGATTCTCATAAAAATATTTTCCGCAAAATCAACTCATGAAATTAGGTAAAATACGATATGATGTAAAATTATCCTATAACCATACAAATTAACTTTATACCAGACATTCAATATTATTCTTAACCCAAGCCTTAAACTCGAACATGACCTTAAAATTCCTATCGATCGTAACAACTTAACACGTTCCTTAATAACAAAGTGCCATTAATTATTCACGTAAGCGCTTTAAAGCGCTTAATGAAAACATTGCTACATCGCTTACAGCGCTGTAAAGGGGAATATTTAAGATGCGCGTGAGTTTATAGGCGCTTAAGTCTTCGTTAAGAGGCCTTACTTGTTGTGTGGAGAAATATTATCAGGCGTGTTAAGTCTTTACTGAAAATTACGTCTTAAGCAGGGATTTCGTGTGCTTATGAGTTTGTTAGGGTATTAAGAGGTTTTTCGACTTTCATGTGAGGATTTAAGTAACCTTTGAGATATAAAGATCGTCAAAATCTAGAGAAAGATAGTGATTGCAATTGTCTTGGACGAATCTACCTCTGTTAGTGATGGATAGATTGATTTAAAGGACATGCTTTATCACACTTCACGTTTGTGTCATCAAGTTTGTGTGTGTGTGTGTGTGTTTATATGTTTGTTACTTCTTCACGCTCAAACAACTGGAAGGATCTAGATGAAATTTGGCACAGAGATAGATTATAGTCTGGAATAGCAAAGTCAAAGTCAAATATATTTATTCAATTAGGCCAATAAACGGCACTTTTGAACGTCACATAAATTAAAATTTACAAGTAATAAAAAAAAAAATGATTCTTCCTTGCATTCGGAAAGTAGATTGTTATGGAGAAGAACGCACAAGAAACTCCATACTTACTCTTTTTTTTTAAAAATAGGTGTTTTACAATATTTACATACGTACATACATTAATATATGAGGATGATGCACCCAGAATAGCTCTACACACTATACTACGTACAGGTATAAAGTATTAAAAAGCATTAATAGGAAAATTAATTAATTTGATAAGTAGGAACATGGTTCTCACATACTTACAAATATTACAAACATAGGTAAAATACCTAATTCAACAACAGCGGAACAGAGTGTGAGTAAATTTCTAAAAAAAAAAAAAACAATGTATACAATAACTATGAATGGGAAATATGAATTAACAAATTTGATTTTGTCTACACCAAATATTGCCCTATGGAGCAGGACCAGCAAATAAGATAATTTTTATCCCGCGAATATGTTACCTTAAGATATTTTTTGATATTCACGCGGGAAAAGACGCTGACAGAAGCTAGTAATACAATAACTCCATGCCATGGTTTCTTTGGGTAGCATGACGATCTTATCGCTAACAGTGATTTCAACCAGACAACCTCTGGATTGTTCCCTTCATTCCATCTATTTGTCCTCACGCAATTATTTTTAGGATAACTTCATTCTTGCATGAAAATACAATTCATACACCAGTTTAAACCGCAGTTAAGCAGTTTCCTATTCTAAACACGTACTTGTGAAATATTTAACGTGTTTTCATAACTACTCGCGTGACTAATTAATTTAGCATCATATTTACGACGAAATTTCACTTGAAAACTGCTACTACATTTTTTACCCACCGTTAAAATTTAATATCGCCACTGGCAACCCAGTCGCGTAATTTACTTTTTTCAAATTAAAACCGTTGAGCGCGACGTTTTGCATAATTCAATGTGGGAGCGAGACGCGTCGTCTCTAATAAAGTGACGTCCTATACAGTGTTACCAGCAATAAATGAAAAAAGTCCCGAGATCTTTTCCCTTTTATGCTTCGCCATTTTTTTATTGCCGAAACTCTGTTAGCGTGTTGGTGTACGTTGAATAATGTATTTAATGGTAGATTGAATATTGGATGTGGTTATGTCGGTAGTGTGGTTGGAAAATGTAACGTAAATCTCTTTTATGGCTTCGCTTATCATCATCATTATTAATTGCTATTGTATATGCTTTTCATTGCGTAAGCTGCTGACTTTTGCATTAAATATGGCTGCCCATAATATAAGTACGTCCCTGCAGAATGTACTAAGTTAATAGCAAATCTCTCTCTATGTTCAACAGTTTATGTAATTCTTGCACTTTCTATTAATTTGAAGAGTTTACCCAGCCAAATATAATTTTCTTCAGTCTTTCTTTTTTGTCAAAAATTTAAGTGCGTACGCCTTAGAACTGTTTCACGCCCACTATTATTTATTCCACACACATAACAAAGATACTGCGGCCCTATTCTTGCGGATCCAGGACACATAGAGTTGGGAAATGTTCCAATAAAGAACTCTTACTTCAAGGCAATGAATAAAAGACGAAGCCGGGGATATTTTATTTAGCCCACCCCTAGCCGTGTAGGGCCATAAGAGCGGCTTTGGAGCGGTTTAAACGAGAATTAGAGGCAATGAGAGGGTTTAAACTAAAGTGTGTTTTATGGCTCAATAAAAATCTTGCTGCAGTTTTAGTTTAATTTTTTTAATTTGGTTTATTATAGTGATAAGAAAAAGTGGAAGGAATTATTTGGTTTACGACTTGAGTGCTGGTATTTTTCAAAGAGTTTTAAATCATTTTTTTGTGCATTTTCATGAAATATACGCTGTTATTAACACCATTTATCAAGAACTTTTGAAGGAAACTTGCACTACTTTACTCGACTCAGTTGTCATGGAAATGGACAAAGTCGAGTCGAGGATATTAATGCCAATAATAACAAGCTATAACAGTCAAGACTGAGTCGTAGTAGAGTCGAGTGGCGGCAATTATCTTATGAATATTATAAATGCATAAGTTAAGATGAATAGATGTATGTTTGATACTCAATCACGCCAGAACGGATGAACAGATCTGGATGAAATTAGGCACTCTAGTAGATTTTAGTCTGGAATAGCACATATGCTACTTTTATGTCGGTATAATGTTCCTTTTCCTATGCAATAATAACGCTTTGGGAATACAACACATTACAAATTAATGCAAAGTGCCTTCCTATAAGTGTTCCTTTGGGGTTTGGACTTCGAAAGGATCGACGAATATTAACGGTTATCCCTTGCCTTACACCCTTTCAACCGCAAGTTATCGATAAGACCAAAAGCAATGTAGACATTAATAAGCTACATTGTACTCTTCATCTTAGAGATTAACCATTTATACTGGGTTGTGGAGTTCATATAGGCAGTTGGTCCATCTATACCAATATTATAAAGAGGAAAGATTTTTTTGTTTGTTTGTATGTTTGTACCGAATAGGCTCCGAAACTACTGGCCCGATTTAAAAATTCTTTCACCTATGGAAAGCTACATTATTCCCGAAGCATATAGGCTATAATTTTGACGGGAGCAAAGCCGCGAGGGTCAGCTAGTTTAAAATAATGGTATTGCATACGGTTAGACAGGAAACCGGCCATAAAAGGCTTTATTTTTTTCACTTGGATAAATGCTTATTCATACTGCACTGCCACGGGAAAATAGTGCAGTTACGTGGGACTCCAACCCACTAAAACACCACGGTGTCCTCCTGTGACGGAATGAGCCATAATCCACCACGCGGGCCAAGTGCGGGTTAGTGAATGTCACATGTCTTCAAATTTTTTTTTCTAGGACATGCCGGTTTCCTCACGATGTTTTCCTTTACCGTTTTTAGACCAGTGGTGATGAAATAATGTACACACATTAACACGCCTGCCTAGACCTAAACCCACGACCTATGACTCATATGTCTGGGTTGATACCAGTGGGCCTTATTTGCTTCAAAGGGATGTATTTCATTAATTTTATTGCTTATCTAACCTTACCTAAAATATCTCAAATTGGCTGAATCCGAAATTACGAAATTATTAACGCCCTATTTAATTTATTAGCACCCTCACTAATCTAGCAATTAAAAGCCGTTAATAAATCTCTCACAATCTGTCAACGGAAGATTAGGAATAATTTATCGTTTTAATCTTTAATAGGTTTACCATAAAACCAATTACTTGAAGCTAAACAAATAAATACCAGGATCACTTATCTCGAAAACACGATCTTATTAAAACCCCGACGGCCTCCAAGACCTTTATTGCAGACAAAAAGAGCAATAAATACATAATTAGTATCGTCGGTCCCAGACACACTAATCCCCCATCAGACCCCCAACTGTGGGGAGAATGGGGGCTTTAATTTCCGTTGCCCGTCGGCGGGGGTATTAGTGGATAGGAAGGTACGCCCATGATACCCCCTCTTATGGAATGTTAGGGTTTTTTAATGAAATGTCGTGGGTGATTTTAGTTATATATCGAAACGGCTTCTGCTGCTAGATTGTTCGTAATTTATGTTGGTTTGAAACTGCATTTATGTTAGATTTTTTATCATTGGTATTAACTTAGAATTTTCCTAATAAAATATTGTATTTTCTGTGCCCTTTTGAAAATATTTTTTTCTGTCAGAAAACTCAGTAAACATGTAACATTATTTAATTAATCTTTCTGTAACATGCTCACTTTTTGCCGCAAAATCGATTCATCTATATCCCAACATACCTCAACATTTCGTCAGCCCAATATTACGCCAAACTTTCTCGTCCTGGGAAACCGAGGCGTTAAAATTTATTTACCTCAAAGGCACACGTATTACCTACTTCTTATGGGGCAATAGTACCTGTACCAGTACTAATGAATCAAAAAGGCTGTTGTTATAACACAGTTGAGATTTCAAGACCTTCTCGAGTCGCTTGTTTGACGATCTTGTGTCTTATTAGGCTGACAAAGGCAAAGGGTTTTACGCTTTCTGCAAAATTTGCTTTTCGGTAAATGTGGATCTGGTTGCTACTATTGTTTAGTATTACTAAAGTATAAAAGTAACCTGAATATCAGTAGGTAGTATAAAATGTTTCAGATGGTCCTTGAAGCCAAGAGTAAATAGGTTACTTCTAGGCAAGCGTACTCCATCGTCGATCACATCATCGCTTACCATCAGGTGAGACACTCGTCAAACGTGAACCTATCATCAACAAAAAAAAAACAAAATCCAGATGCAATAAAAGGCATTCCTTTATCAAAATAGTAACCGTTCATCCATATCATTGGACACAAAATGACGCTCGGCTGAAAATTAATCGTCTGAGAAGTCCACAATACTCGTTTTCTTGATTTAAATCTTATTGTTACGTTTTCTCACCACAAAGCGGCCAAAGGAATAATTTTTTATCGATATTACTCCCTAAAACTGCTTAGACTTGAGCGTCGAAATTCAAACTTGAAAAAGAAAATTCGGCTTCATTTTATTGTTGCCAGTGGCAAAAAGTACTTATCCTTATTTTCTTTTTATCTGTGGTAACACAGACACATGTTATGTAATTGTTATGAAAATGACACCCATCCGGATCTAACAACACACTTGGGGCCTAAAAAATTAAGTTGAATTTTTGGTCTAAATTATTATTACCTTTGCGGGACCGGATGAAAAAACTATTGGTGTTTGCGGTTATTTCTCCGGTTTTATAATAATGTCCGGTTTTATGTCCTCTGGGAGGGCCAGAAGACTGTTATTATGAAGTGTCGTCAGGACTGTTTGTTGAGGGTATTTTAGCCGTTCGCTACCTCGAGGGTAGTTTGCAGTTGTCATTTATTTGATTACTTGTCATAACTGAGTTTTGTTGACGTTTGTGTAGTCTGTATTTTTCCCCTTACAGGGTTTAATGGGTTTTGTGGTGAGGAAGTAAAAAATGGATAGAATATAAATATTCTGGAACATCCACCGTGTGATAAATTAATCTTTAGATCTTCACCGATCTTTCGTGCGATTTTTCGAACTGAGTTAGGAATAGCACAACTTTTTCCAAGTCAGTAAAATGGTCAATGAAAATTATGAAGTTAACTTAACATCAAGTTTATTTTAGTATTCAATACCCACATAATTCTAACAAAACGTCGAAACACTCGGTGTTGAAGCTCATTTTTCTTCCACTCACAAAACGTTTTAAAATGAAGAATTTTCCATAAAACTTTTCCTTTGAACGGCTGAAACACTGCCGAAGGCTACAACTTCCAAGTTAGGTTAAGTTTTAAGCGCCTTTCGCTTGACAGGTTTTATTTGAAGTAAAACCATTTCAAGCTAAGGCGAGGGTTACGGGGAAATTCACTAGTTTCTTAGTTGCAAAGGAGTTTTTTGTTGGAGTTTTGAAAAAGTTCGTGAAAGGATCGAGTGTTGAAAACCCGTCAATAGTGAATAAAGTTAAAGAGCTATTTTTTATGGTCATTCAACTTACCTAGCATTTTCTCTACTGTATTGGGGTCGGAGACTGACCAGCTTCAGATGGATATGTATTTTGCATGGAGCGACTATTTAAATAACCTCTATAACCCAGTAACTATAAAGGTGAACGCGCACCTAGACGCACCGCACTCGCCGCACGCGCCGCAGTCATCGCATTTTATAAATCTTTATATGAAATCGTATGCAGCCTCGCGCACCTATCCGCGCCGCACGAGCCGCATTTCAGCAAAATGCTGTAGGTATACGGATTCCACCAGCGCGTGCGGATGATCCGTATCCGTATGAAAATATAGTTTAAGATGTACAGAAGTGGATACAATGTGTGCGGCGCGTTCGGCGCGGGTAGCGCGGGGCCAAGAGAAAATGCGATGACTGCGGCGCGTGCAGCGAGTGCGGTGCGTCTAGGTGCGCGTTCACCTTAACACGACACCTTTTGGCAAGACTACTGTCTGATTTCAGACTAAAAGCAACTTAGAGTCTCTAATGTCCGCCATGAACGATCCAGTTTAACGTCAAGTTTGCAGCGAGTCTTCCAAGTTATAATCTTATAACTGTGAATTACAAAACAAAACCATAATATGGAATTCACTTATATTAGGGAATTATCTGGCTAGGAGGCGAAATTCATATCCTCTTCTATCGAAGAGCCGACGTTAACACTAAATGTAGGGCATTTCAGGAAAGACCAAAATTTCGTCATCCTAGGGTTATTTAGGAACAGTCAAAGCGGGCATAATTTTCTATATAAAAAGTGGCCTAAGCCGTACACCCACTTTAATAGGCATTATAAGTTATCTTGAATCTTCTTTAGAAAATTATGAAGTTACCCGAAGAAAATAAATAACGTATCATGCATATACCCTTTATATATTGATTACTAAACTACACTACGTCCATGTTTTTTTTAGATGATTCATTGTTTTAATAATATTTAAATTTTATTTTTAATAATAATATTATTTTGAAAATCTCGGGGTCCTGGGGTCCGGGTACTTTGAAAGGCTTGCGAAGGGCTTAAGCCAACTCGTAGAGGCATTGTTAGGCATATATCAGGAATTAATTATATTTTATTTATTTGTTAATTATGTTTTTTTTTAACGGTACTATTTTGTCTCTACAGCTCTAGAAATGGCAAGAAAGAAACACAGTATTGGAACAAAAGTGTTCTTAGTATGCATGCAAGAATACTATATTGTAGAAGCAAAGAAAAACTATATTACCCTTGTCTAGAACAAGACATGTAGCCAAGATGAAATTTGAATTTTAAAAACAAGCGGTAAAATTTGCAACTTGATGCAAATCTCAGTACATAAATATTTTGTAGCGGCATGCGAAGTAGACGTGCAATTTTCTCATAAGAAAATACACTGTGGAAGTATGGGTGAAAAACAAGAATATTGTAAGCTAGTGAAGGCAAAAAAAAAATGTAGTTGGTAGCTAGTATGGAATATATTACGATTAAAATAACCCAGATAAATCTGTTAACACAGGGAAAGCTGAACACACATTTAGAGATAGCAAACCAGGTGGACTTCATATAACAAAAAATAATTTAATAATATATTTGGCAGCCCCCTCAGTTTTCCATTAAGATCGATTCTGAGCAATTTGGACACAACTATACTATCCACAAACTTATTAGGGTCGTTTGGCGCATCTGAATATGGAATATCCATCTCTTCGCTAGCTATTGTAAAGATTATTGTCAAAAATATCCTATTTTTTACCAATACCAACTTTTTAGTCAAATCACATGAATCCCGTACTGACTCACAAACAAGGTACGCAATCAAATTAATACGAGCCAACATCGAAACGACTGTAACGATCTGTGTGCTGTCCTTAATGACTCACTACTACCCGGACCTGTCCGGAATTGCTTCAATGTATTTTAATGGACGCCCGAATTGGGGTTCAACAGAACCATTTAATTTTTTTCCGAGAAAAATTTGCTTGTTGACCTGCCCTATTTGATTTGACTTTAGAGAGGCCCCGCCCTCTGCAGTAACATCATCAAAATACTAGTCATTAAATTTAACAGAAAACAAGGATCAGGATAAGCCTAACATAACGATTAACATTATAACGCAATCAATACCAAATAAGATACTGAAGCTCGAAATAATAATAAATCCTTAAATCACGTCGATTTTCTAGAGAAAGTGATAAGATTGAGTTCGGATTAGACGGCCGTAATCCAAACATAATCCGGATGTGGGAAGAAAAGGGCCGGCTGTTGTGATACAATTTGGAAAAACAGATTATACTGCTAGGTAATTACATACTATAATAGGAATTTCAGATATATAAACCAGTAACGCTTTATAGACTTTTAATAATTATGAAAATAGCCTTCAAAATAGTCAAACAAAAAACAAATTAAACCAGTCGAGTAATAAAGAAGAAAAGATTATTTAAAAAAAATAAAGAATTTGTGAGTATAAAATCGCTAAAAAGCAATTTGAATAATGTTACTGGCTTTTCTATATGAGAAGTGGCCTTTTTGCTACAGTGGGGCAATAATAGGCGTTATAAGTTATCTCAAATATGTTTTAGAAAATTATTTAGTTACCCAAAAAAAAACGAAAGTACAAGTCTTCCCTTGATATATTGATTACTAAACCATTGTGAAGAATTTCTAAGACACGATCATAGAAACTGCCAATAATGTCCCTTGCGTTAACGCAACTCTTAGAAACGAAACACGTAACGAATATATTTATGAGAAAGATCCTAAAGATGGAGATGATCAGAAAGAAACGTGACTCGAAATATATCAAGACAAGGTTTGGGCGACCGTCCTTTGTAACGATGTTAACAATCTGGCGAACTAAGAGGAAAGAGGGTTTGTGAAAGAGGAGAATACTTATAAAGTAGATTCTTCTGTGAGTTAGGCGCATTTCCTGTTAGTTGTTGAATTAATATTCAAAGAACATACAGATAAACCAAATCTAAAAGCTTTCAAACTCAAGGATGTTGTACCTAATTCTCAGCTTATTCAATTTTCTGCTTCAGGCAAAGAATTTATCGAAATTAAAATACACACCCCCGTGAAAGTAATAGCTAAGCAATTACCCAACCACGAAGAGCTATTAGCTTATTCAAAACGCCCTAAAATCACTGAAATAGGAAGTGTAAATTGCACAAAATTACACCTTTGGGTAGAACACCGCGTTTTTCCACGAAAAACGCAAAGGAAGCTTTAAAGTTAATTAAAGGACATTTGTTACGGCTTGCACAGGAAAAGGCGCAGCTATGCCTCACTTTTTAGTACCGTTTGAAACCTCTGTGCCTCTTGGCTCTTGCTTTGGTATTTATTTTGTTGGTGTTTCTTCCTTTGAGTTAATTTCGTGGTTTTAAGCTCAAGTTGCATATTACGTTTCGCCGTTTTAGGTTTAAAACAGTTTACGTTTATCATAGTCTAAGAACTGTGAGTATTGTTAACACTGTATTGTTAACGCACACATTTAGACCAGTATTATAAATTTAGTCAAAAGTATATTAAAAAACCAACGTATAGCTGCGCGGAAATTACTATATTCCGTCCAGAAAAAATGATTATCTTTTTCCATATAATCCGCCTATCGAAATTTGAATTTGCCCAAAAGAAAGCCCCGAGCTAAACTACTTTAGGTCTAAAGAATATTTTTTCTAATGCGGGTCGAATCCGACCCCCAGGCATAAAAACCAGACACTGCGCCATTTATGACCTAAGTCTAGACCTACTATATTAAACGAATAATAAAGACAGAAGTGTTGAAATTTCTTGAATCCCTAACAAGTTACGAATGACGGCATTTCAAAAGTTTTCGGCTGACCCTCAAAATTTATTGGGTTGTATTGAAATTCAAGGAGCTGAATTTCTTGTCTTAATTCAAACTTTGGCTTGGGTTAAATAAATTCAGAGTTTTGGAGCCTCGGAAATAGATTATCTTGGTGCTAATGGAAGAATAGAAAATAATGACTCAAGTATTTCTTGAAAGCCGATAGCTATTGGGGAAACTTTACTATTGAGTTGCCTAATCATAAGAAAACATTAACAAATACTGAGTGATAGCAATCTTCAGCAGATTTTAGGTTGACGTATTCCTGAAAAATTTGAAGAAAGAAAGCAAGAAAAAATTTTAACCAATAAAAATGTACAAAAAACGGTCTGTCCACACAAAAGATTCTTGATGTTGCGACAAACTGGCTTATTACGCATTCAGTCCGTCGCGCCTCGTTTTTACATCGAAAACGTTTTCAAATATCAAATTTGACGTTCGCCAGCGTTTCTGTCATGTCAGATCGTAAAATTGACAACATTTGTATTATTGTTTCTCCTTTTTTGAAGTTTCCGTTATCTAATAATACCAATTTTTATTTCATGCTAAATTGAATATGAAAATTGGAAGCACCGAATCTAATTTCTGATGTCATGTTTACGTTATGTGAGGTATCAGAAGATGATATTGTGTTTTTCCCTTCATCCCACCCGAACCAATATGGGAATTATTTCTTCTACAATATTCAGGACCAATTTGTATCACGAGATATATTTCTTTTCGAAACCTTCTCTATTTTTGTAAGAATTTTCAAAGTTTCATCAGGAGAACAATAAAATTGAGCAGCAATAATATTGCAGAAAAACTAGACTGGTATTAGTAATGCGGACACACTGGCGGCAGTGACGTGGTCGCCGCGTATCGATCGCTCGTCTAGCCGCACCCTTACGCCTGTCTAGAACAATGCCAACTTTCAAATGGTGCTCTTTTATCAGCGACGTAAAAAGGGTTAAGTCTGGCTTATCTGCTTCTGGTATGGCAGTAGTTGGAGGTTTTGTGACAACTTCTACAGATTTGTGTTTTTGTCATGCGATGCCCAAAATGCGGGCCCAATTTTTCTATTTGTTGTTTTACAAGGTAATCCAACTCTAAAAATGTATGCCATTTTCACGTAAACATTACAAATATACGATAACATACACAAAAATTTAAAATATACGATACATATACACAATTATTACGATACAAAAAAGTAATATCTTAGATATTATGTTTGCAATTTTGCGCAGTTCAAAAACAATGCGCATTTATTTGATTTGAATTTTGGTGTCACCTTCTCACAGAGAGCAGGCCTGCGTAGCATTTAGTTTTGGAAATCAAGAAGAATCAAGAAGGTTGGTGTTGAAGAATTGCCAAACTTAAGTGACAGTGGGCAGGCACATTGCTCGCAGAACGGATGGTCGATGGGGCAGAAAGGTTCAGGAGTGGCGACCGCGAACCGGAAGACGTTGCGTTGGAAAGCCTCCCACCAGAGACGCATGGGACCGATCAATGTGGTGACGCGTGGGGGAGGCTTTTGTCCAGCAGTGGATGCCTTTCGGCTGATATCATGATGATGATGTTGGAAATCATACAATGACTTCTCCTGCTCTGGGTGAAGTGAGAGAGCGTGTCAGTCTTTTACTGACTAAAACCCACCTGTGTTCCTTCAGATGCTTGAGACAGGCATCGGCCCTAGCGGACCCCGTCAATTTTGGCTGACATCTATTTGAAGCGCGCGTGGATCGTTCGGAACCGTCGACTCGGGCCTGGTCTTTATCGGACAGTGAGCTAAGGCCTGTGTCCCAGCGGTGGCAAATTGCAACTTTATAAGCTTGTTATGCTAGGTTTTGGCTATAATTAGTAAAGAAGGGCAATAATAACCTTAGCAGATAAGGTGGCAGTCATAGTATGTTGTTAAAAGCCTCAGAAGCCAATAAACCTACTTTAACGCCAGCACAAACCAGAGGTACCTCTTATTTGCAACGAATATTTCCAATAATCTCATCCAACTACTAAAATGATTCATTATCACATGAATAGAGCGATCAACACTAAGTGTGTCCAACATTGGCCATACAAGAGCCATAACACTAAAATTGAATAGAGTTGCAAATGATACAGAGGGGTGTCTTAAGCGATGGTGTTACAACGTCATTATTATTGCAAGACTTATTAAAGCGAATACATGGTTGTTAATGTTAGTGCTACTTAAAGTTTCATGGATTGGTATCCTATGGAACTTGGAATGTGCACGAAACAGACGTTGTTTTACCTAGTAGAGTTTGTCTGAAGATATAACTGAGTTCAAAACTAATTAAAACTGTATCTATCTGAAATACAATGATAAAATTGTTAGTTAGCAAAAATGCGAAATTAAAAACAGATTTTTTGGACAAAACAATGTTCCCAAATACGAAAACAAAAAGCAAACGTCCAACCGCCGAATTCTAACGTCAAAAACAAGTCACGTTCGTAAAAAGTTCGAAATTCAAAAACAAACTTTAACGCCGAATGTCACAGTCAAGTAGGAACGTTACTGTGAAAGTTTTAGGCCAGAATTTCGAGAGCCAAATGCCGAATAGCCTATGTTTGAACAAGTGGCCAGATTGAATGCTTTCCGTCCTAAGCCGGCGAACCGGGAAGCGACGTATAGTTTGACGTTTATCTTCGACGCCATTTGCTATTGGACTCGTGTTGCAAACTAGCACAGTTTGTGTAGGACTTAAAATGATTTGATCTGGCTTTCTGGTATATTTGCCAGAAGCCAGATTGAGGTTAAGGATTGGTTTTGTGTGAAAGTTGTAGTAAGCTTCATAGTTCGTAGTTAGAACTCATATCTTCAGTGGTCAAATACTAAAGCCCAATTTTAAGGAATGGTTCCTTTCAGCAATGCTCGTTTTTAATTGCCAAGTAAACTTTGAATTTACCTAGGAAGCTAATTTTATCTAACAAAAGCTATATTTCAAATGTAAAATTTTGTTATGGTTCTATAACGAGCAATTACCGTTCATTCAACCTTTGCATGCAACTAGAAACAAACGTGCAATATTCTTTAAAAAAAATCATAATTATATATTAGACCATTTTAAACTCAGTAGTGACAACTTCTGGTAGAAGCATTCACCAAAGAGTTCCAATTGGAAATTTTAAAAAGGAATGTAGGCTGAGTTGTTCATAAACGCCAAATTTTGAGACGTCCACGAGATATCACAGCCATTTGCTCTAGGCCACCAAAATTATATAGATTCATTCGTAAGCAGTAATATGGTAGAAGGCACTACCAGAATCTAGATCTGTCGTGGATAATTTTCAGATTAGATTATATCTAGGCATAAGGCGGAGATTACCTAGTTTGGAATACAAGTTACAGACAAGTGTCTTGCATTCTGCAGTCTCTATTGACACCGGGCGGTTAAGTACATGTAAATACGGAATGCAGAACAAAAAACGCCAATCCGTTACTTGATATCAAGGACTTAATATCCTTAAAATTTTGAAAGGATATCAATTTTGATGGCCATAGTCACTGAATACAGTGTAAAATAACTCTTTGTTAATAAAAAATCTTACAAAGGTAATATTCATGCAAATGATTTTTAAGGCTGCTTAAAAAATTAACTGCCTAGTTAGTTAATTATTTGTTCTACATTTCACAAAAATTTGAAACTAATTTAATATAAGTTTATTTATATGTTTCTTAAGAAGAAACTAAGTTGGTTATCTCAATAGGTAAGATTATTATTTTTCAAGCAGACTTCTATAAGCACATCTCGTTTTTATATCAAAGGCAATTTTCCAAGAAAATATGAGAAACCAGACTAAAACAAACCATAATATCTCAAAGATAATCCTAAACGCTTTCTAAGCCACAACTTTAAAAAGTTTAGAAATTTGATATAAATCTGTATAATGCGATATATTTTCCGCAAAATTGGGAACTTTATAATCGCTCAAACATGAGAACAATCTACAAGTTCTTTAAGCGAGTGCTTAAAGAACTTAGTTCTGTTTTGCTGATAAATGTTCTTGGAAAATTGCTTTAGATATTGTTTTGTATTTTGTTAAATAAATTGAAAGCGTACTGCTCACTCCCAATTATATATTAATTGGTAGTACGCCGTACGCCTTGACTTGTAAATAAAAACTAACTGTATAATCATTAACGTTGAACAAGAAGAACGTTGCAGACTAAAATCAACTTAGGTATATAATGTAAAGATAGACGATAGTTGCTCTATATGGAACCAGAAACTATATACCTGCCTAAGAAACGAATTTAAAACTGTCCAATGAATCTCTAACACCAACAGCAAAGATGGCAATGAATAGAATGAATTTATAAATACAAAAGTAAAACATAACAAATGTTTTATCAAATAAGACTTTAAGTTCACACTAACCTTGAAATTTTTTCGCAATCATTAATACGTCCTAACTTGATTCTTATTTACGGACTGCTCACCAAAAAGTTTCGTATCCTAAGATCAGATGAAAGCTCTCTAGAGATTGCTTATGACTTTGGCCCCAATAAAAAATTTGACGACCCCCGGTTTTATTCCACGAAAACGAGAAACAGAGATAATCTTTATGATTGTTGAAGACAATAAATTTGCGTTAAAAGTGAAAGTTTATTTTGTTTTTCGTATAAATTGTGTTCTTGTTCATTATCAGCTTATTTTCCCTGGAGTATATTTTAAGGCGGTTTAATGAAAATTCTTGTAAGGAAGGTAAAAAATACACGACGGTTTGTAATGCTATAATAGGTAATATATTATACTAGCGACGCGCTACAGCTACAAAAACACACAAAAACCTTCCTCGTTTCTCACTCTTTCTATTGGTGAAATGAAAACTGCACGAAAATCCGTTTAGTTAATTTTGAGTTTATCGCATACAGACGCGGCGGTGGACTTTATTTTACAATATGTAGTGATAATCGTAATAGTGAAGGAATTCCACTAAATTATTTGACTTTCTAAGAACCCTTTTCAAAAGGTCCCATGATTGTAAAACGCTGGGGATAGTATGACACAAAAGTTGATGACAGTAATGGTTGAAATTGCGCCAAATTAATATTTAAATGAACAGCCATATAACATGTAAAAGAAAAATATTATCAATTAAACAGCCGCAAGATTGTGACTTGCTTTAAAACCATTATCCAAGAGATAACCTACTAAAGCAGAATTTTCACGAAAATTCGAAATGTCACGGATGTAATTAGACCAAGTAGCGCTTAACACTAGGGTCCCTGACGAAACGTACATTTGCTTATGAAGTGTTCGCGTTTGACACAAGTTGGGAGAAAAAGGCGGTTGGATTAAAAAGATTACAACTTGAATTACAGAAGAAGAATCTTATGAAGATAAAGATATGGTCGATGGTCATGAGTTGACAGCGATGGAGGTGCTGACAAAAAAAAGAATAAGACAATACAGCTTTCGGCGAAGAAAGACAGAAGAGAAGATAAGTAAATAGATTGAAGAAATATAAATAGAACAGTTGAAGAAAATGTCCGACTATTAAAATACAATTTAATGTTTGGATAGCAACTTGTTACTTTATATCCAAGAATTTCAATTATCGTGACACCAATGGTTTCAATAAACTTTTGACTATATTGAGAACACCTGGAAATGCTGCTATAATAAATTTAACAAAATTGATTCTTAGAAAAGTTAATAAAAAAGGCACCACAAGGCTTCTACAAAAGAACGTAGAATATTATATTATAGAATTGTAATTAAGTATTTTGAAAGTAATTAACTTTGCTTATCATTTTGGTAACTTTAACATGAAGTTCTAATAATTTTGGATGATGTTATAGACGTGGCTTCTTTCAAATTTTTTAAAGAAAATAACATGTTTTTACTCAACTGACCATAACTGGAATAAGTTACTTCACGGCAAGCTTCACCGTCTACCACATCATCGCTTAACATCAGGCGTGGCCAAACGCGAGCCTATCCATAAATAAAAATAAACTTCCAGAAGCAAACTACTAATATTGGTTAGGTGATAATAGCCAAACGGCAATCCTAATAAAAATCAACCACGCAAAGAAAACTGACCTTAACCACGTTGTTAATTTTTTCACTTACTCAATACTTTCAGAACACCTATTATTAACTCTGTATCTGTAAATGAAGATGTTCCTAAATTAAAAAATCACGTTCAGATGTCGCTAGTCAAGTTTACAAGTCAAACTTAGACCAAACCTGTCTTTGAACCAAAGTGGAACGTCAGAAGAACCTTCTAGTGTTTACACGACCTGAATACCTAGATCCAGGGCCTAAATGAGGCTTTGAGTGTTCCAGATGAAAGCACCGGGAATTAAGATGGATGAGAACATCTGTCTACACGTAATTGTGGGAAGAAAATTCTCGAGAAACGTAGGCGTATATTTTTGAAAATAATTATTATTTATTACTCTTTGTCGTGTTTGCTTTCAGTGAGGAAATAAGGTTAAGGGCAGGTGGAAGTCTTTTAGGAAGACATAAATTTATCTTGTTTGGAACAGAAAAAATAGAGGTAGTTTTCTCACAAGAAATAAAATTTTGGGCTACTGCAGCGTGTTGCTATGATGGACTGGCTAAAGCAATCCATCACTTTAGACACGGTTTAGACAAATTATATTTTTGGAGTTATTTCTACATTATTGGGCTCCTTTTGGTACCATTTAATAATACAACGCTGTTGATTATGTACCTGAAGTAGGTACCTGGCGAAAATAAAAAATAAATGTATATTGTGTATATTTTTTTGGCAGTAGCCAGGACTGGTTCGAGGGTGGAATGTCTTCCAGGTATTCTTTGCCTAAAAGTGGGGCAATGTAGGCTATTATTAAAAAAACTCACTAGAACGATCCAGATTTTTTTTGCCTAAAAATATATTCCCTATAAACTGTAAAAAAGCCAAGCCAAATCTGCACCGAATATGAGGGTGAATATAAAAATGTTTGCACTTCTCAACATGATGGATGGCGGACGTTATTCTGATGATGAATGGCTTTTATCACGGGAAGGGTCAGCTTCGAAAATATTTGTTAAATCTCATGTAATTAGGGAAAACTGAAATTTATGATTGAATTTTATATGTTTAGGAAGAAAAAAACATATCTGCAGCCATTACGAAGCTGCAAGATGATCTTGATGGTGGTTTAAACATTAAAGCATTCAAACACTTAAATAAGCTTGCAAATATATTCAATTAATGTTGTTGTCAGAAAGTCGGTAGTGAATAGTTAGCGTTTTGGGAGACTATCTTTATGCAGAACTTTGAATAAATACATTTTGATTTAGAAAGCGTTCTAAGAGTGTATTGGCCAGTATTGGGATAACACAATCAATATTCCTATTAAGAAAATCTAACGTCAAAGCAAAGATGCAAAAACAGGATAAGAATAGGGCAAACCAACATCACTCAACCATACATTCACTGATCCTATGGAAGATATGAAAATGAGGTGGCTCAAATATCCTCATAGTCCTGTCCAGCCTATTCAAATAATTTTTGATGGACAGGCCACTTAACCGCAGGAAGAATGGGCAAACATATTCGGTTATGATTTAGATGGTAGAGGATCAAAAAATAATATGTAAGGAGTACTGAATCGTATACAACAACAAAATGATCCATCATTATCGTATATTGGAAATTATGGTAAAATTTTTCATTAGATCGATGAGACCACAAGAAAAGAAAACCTAAAAATAATACATTTTCCAGTCAATAAACCAGTTAACAAAATAATAAAGTGATAAAACACAACGTCGTCTAACGCTTCATCACCGGCTAATTGGCTCCTCGCACAATGTAATTTTAAACCGTTTTATGTAAGTATGCAAATTATAATTTAACTTTAACGTTGCCCAGGGAAAGTTTTGCAATGTGTAGCCATGTATTATATAGCTCGGTGGCGTTGAATTCAAGATGGCCAGGCAGTGGCGTAGCGTGCCTTGGCGGGGCCCCGTATCAAAATTTGTTTGGGGGCCCTTATGAAGGGTAAAGAATTCACACAAAAGAGAAAAAAAAAATTGCATAAAAATAAAAGAAATTTCACTTAACTAAAACTAAAAATCTGTCACTTTTTCCAAAAAAAAATCAAACAAATCAAATTAAATATACTCTCTCCTTGCCATTTTTTCGGCAAACTGATTTATTAAATCATTTATAGCTTTTGGAAGTTTTTATTAATTTTTGCTTACGCACGTCGGGGCCCCCGTGGCCCGGGGGCCCCGTATAATTGATACGGCAGATACGGCGGTAGCTACGCCCCTGTGGCCAGGTAATATTCATATACGGGCTATGAAGCTCTTGTGGATGCCTTATTTGTTAAGTGCTTTGGTATTGTTGTGTGACGTCATTTAGGTCTATCTTCTGGTCTATCTGGTACGAAATAATTCAGGGTAATATTATTTCATAAGACAGAGTCGTAATATTTTGCTGTTTCTGAGTTCTTTTCTTTACGTAGTTCTTTTTTATTTCCTTGAGCTAGATTTAAATCTTTACCAATGAAGAAGAACCGGCTTACTACTTCTTAATATTGATTTTGAAGATGTCTGCTAAAGACGTACGTATAACAAAGAATGGTAGGAATCAATACCGATTATGATTACAAATATGGCTTCAAAGAAGTATCAAGTACCTGCCTTGAGAAATCTCTTGAATCAGCTTATTACCGCAAGAACAACCGCATATACGTGGGACACTCAGAAAGTTTTGCGAAACTAAAAAAAATTGTTCTATACGTACATATATTTTTATTAAATCTTTTCAAAGTACTTTCCACCAGCCTCTATACAAAGATTCATGCGCCTAAACCAGTTTTCAAAACACTTTTTCCAGTCCGCCGCAGACACCTCGTTTACAGCCTGCTCGAACGCAGCCAGCGCATCTTCCGGCGACGAAAATTGTATCCCTTTGAGCTGATTTTTTATTTTTGGGAATAAAAAGAAGTCACACGGTGCTAGATCAGGGCTGTAAGGAGGGTGACCCAGGAGTTTGACTGGCGTGCTGTCCAGGAAGTCCCTCGTTTTGAGTGCGGTGTGCGCAGGTGCATTGTCGTGGTGGAGCAGTAGCCCGCGGAGCCCTGTGTTTGGTCGCTTGTTGCTTATAACAGAGAAAACTTCTGGCAAACATTTGGTAGTATACCATTCGGCATTAATGCTTCTTTGATCCCGTAAGGGAATTGATACCAAGTGGCCAGTCAAATTAAAAAAGCTAGCGATCAAAATCTTACCCCCGCTTCTAGATCGCTTCACTTTGGTAGGCGTTGGCTCATTTTGAAACACCCAAACAGTCGACTGGCGCTTGGTTTCTGGGTCGTATTGATAAATCTAGGACTCATCACCTGTAACGATGTCGTAAACACGCCGAGACGAGCCTGCTTCAAATTTGTTAAGCATATCACGGCACCATTCCACCCGGGCCTGCTTCTGAGCATCGGTGAGGTTGTGCGGCACCCAGCGTGATACTATCCTCCTCACGCGAAGATGGCTGTGTAGAATCTCGTGAACGCTTCCCGATCCAATCTTCAATATGTGTTGAATCTCCTGGTATGTAATTCGCCTATTGTCTTGGATTAAATTTTTCACTGCTAGCACGTTTTCTTCGGTAACAGCCGTCAAAGGGCGACCGCTTCTTTCGTCATCCCCCAAAGTTGGTCGACCGCGCTTGAATTCGTTATACCAACGATACACGGTTGCCTTGGAAGGGCCTTCATCCATGAATGCCATTTGAAGTCTATCGTACGATTAATCCGGTTTCAGGCGACACTTGAAATCGTATAAAATCATAGCTCTAAAATGTTCCCGGCGCAGATCCATATTTCAGTGAGACACAATACTTTGAATTAACTCGCAAAAAATGTGGAGGGAAATTTTGAAATTGGAACTTACTTATTTTTACTTATAAATAATCATATTTTCGAAAAACATTATAACTGGCCAGTCTCCCATATATAAAAACTTTTTTTCGCAATACTTTCTGAGGGGCCTGGTATATGAAACGATCATTCAATGTCTAACAGAGCAAAAGTTTTCTATTTGTATAATAATGTTTTGAGTTTCAATATATACTCCTTCGGGAGACCCTCACTCACTTTCGGATTGAAGAGGCTTAGTTTCTAATCCTATTTGAATAAATACACTTGGTATATTTTGGTAGCTTTCTATATAAAATCTTGCTAGAAAATATCCCGAATTCAGAATTTTTGACTGTATTTGATTAACTTGCTTGGCCTTACCCTTTTTCAATGAAGTTAGCAGAAATGGATCAAAAAAATAAAAGGTTGGGCATGAATAAACATTTGAACATGAAATCTAATAAGCGAAATTAAAAGTCCTTTCAACAAAATTATTCCGAAAACCATAAGTATCTGCTTCTCTGAATTCTTTTCCACAGCTTCTATTATTCAAATAACTCATTCATTCAGTTCTATTCCTCCCTCACTTATGCCATACATTTTTATATAAGCTCCTTCTTCAAGTATGCCCACTTCAATCTTTAACCTATAAATCTTCAAATACAGCACTTCTACAGTCATCTCGAATGTAGTGGCCACCGTCAATTCTCCCAGAACCATTTATCTTTCACTATCATTTGTCTAGTTCTTGACAATCGGATCCAATCGCCCATAATTCACGACCGCACGTCTTGAGAGTGAACTGAGTAATTGAAACCGGAGATTTTATAGATATTGTATAGGAGAACTATTTCTCAGTTGTAGTTCGTTAGCCGATAATAAAGAACTCGAGGTAATGGATTAGGTAGTGTGGAAACATTATAGGATGTATGTGGTAGCGGTAATAAAAGTGTAGTGTGGTTGATAAGTATTAGATAGATGAAGAAGAATGTGTAGCTATATATATAGGAATATGTAATACTAATTTTTGAAGCGATATTCCAAAATAAAGTAGAACACTTAAATAAATTAGAAAGGCCAAAATATTAATAATAATCCGAGCTTAAGCATAATCCCTTTGCGAATTCTAGTCGGGTTAAGTTATAATAATATATTCAGGACAGAGAACACTATCTGTTTCCAACAGCTGCATTCCGAAATCACAACCTCTTCCTAATCCTTTGTGACAGGTGAACCGAGCCCGTTACATAATTCATACAATAACCCAATTCCTTTTATATAATTCTGTTAAATCAATACTCACTAACCTCCTTCAAACAACTTGCTCTATTAGCATCACTGTTACTTAAGACAAAATGTTTACAGGAGGCGAAAATCTGCGATTCAAATGTTGACTTAAGTAGATCCAAAATAATTAATCTCACTAAGCCTTAAGACAAAAGCGCTGAAGACGCTTTGAAAGACGTTTATTCAATTAATGAATATTTATTTGAAGAGATCATTTGTTTCAAGGTTGTTTTTAACAGCAATTTACCACTTGGAGATGAATGGTGAAAAAAAAGGTAATTTTGGTATTTGGTAAAGATAGTTTCGAAGGTGGGAAGATGAAATAAAGACCATAGCAGGGAAAACATGAACTAGGAAAGCGCTACACAGAACAGAGGGGAAAGAAATGGAGGAGAACTCAGCCAAAGTTGGTCAAACAGACCGGGTTGTCGGTGTCACCGACTCACCAGAGTCGATAGGAATGGATTTACATAATGTAAAAATTCTGTGTCTAAATAAAGGCTTATATTATTATTTAAAGAGATCGTTTGCTTCTAGAACGTTTTTAACAGCAATTTAACACTTGGAGATGAAATTATGGAAAGTAGTAAACACAACGACTTGAAAGGCGAAGGAAAAGAACAAGAGAAAATATTTTTTTTGGTTACTGGCTAAGATTAATGCTCAGATGTTTATGAGGGAGGCTCCGTTCTTACGAAATATTGATGCTGGTAATAAAATTAGGAATGATCCTAATATTCCCGTCGACTTTCTTTTTCCTTTGCGAATTAAATAATTTGCCTTCATTGATTATGCTGACATGGAGATTTGTAGCTTTTAAGTTTAGACTTGTTTATTGTGAGCTGTAATTGGGTTCGTAACAGTACTTTCTACTTCTTCGTTGATATCTGTAGGTTAAATTAATTGATTGGAGTGGCGAGATGATTTGAACACGTTCGGCGTACAGCCCAGCGTTGGGACGTAACGGTTGGATAAAAAAAATTGGAGTACAGCACTTACATTTTTCGATGGGCCATTTTTTGTGACAAATAAAGTATTTAGGTTATAAAGTTCTAATGTCTTTCAACAGTCTATGAAAACTTTAACTCGTTTCCTTGCCTTCCAATCGCGTGAGTTGTTGATGGCCGTATCACCCATTCTTTGTATCCGAACATAAAACTAAGTCAATTTCAAAAAGAAAGAAACTAAATCGACGCTGGCCATGACCTTCTTATGTCAGATAACGAACAATGAGGCTCAAACTGTCTAATATCACTTGATTTATGTCTGAAAGGCCTGAACCCTCCACTCTTGTTCGGAAATCAAATGTCGATGCGCGAATTTATAGGATTTACTAACAAAAGGTTCGAATGAATAAATAATGTTAAGGCCGTGGAGCTTAGAATATAAAATAAAACAGGAGACAAAAGTGAACAAAGAACTTTAAAGGTAATATTTTTCAGTCTCTACAATATAACAAAGTTCCATGCATTACCATAATACTATAGAAATACAAGAACTATTAAATAACAAACACAATATGCAATTATGCTTTGTCACTAACCACGATTTAACCGTATCAACTTATTTGTGAATCCTCCTTTTGTATTCCCCGTAGTCAGGTAAAAACTGGCCATGTGCGAGTCGGAGTCGCGAACTGATGGTTCCGTACAAACAGCTACATTCACCAAAATAATTGAATAACATTACTGAAGTTCATAAACTATATGGGCACTGAATATTGCTCTAATAATAAGATAACAGAATTAAGGGGAAAAATTAACTTTGCCGTTGGAAAACTGTAGTCCCAACATCGATATAAGTCGCGGTCACTTTACCAACTGCAAATAAGTTTATAATCTTTTTTTTATATGTAGGTACAAATTTACGGTTTTCGTTTTTTTTTCCTTTACTTGTGCTTTATGACATTGCTTCTTGCCAAATTTAATGATTCTAGGTCAATGGGAAGTCCTCTGTAGATTTTAATTCCCTTGCGATTGTAAAATATACGTCATTAACGGCTGTATCTCTTGATTACGTTGATCTAGAAGTTTGATTTTTTCACAGCTGGAAGGGAATGCATACTTGAGTATAGGATATTAATTTCAACTCGATAATTGCACGCTTCGGTTATATCGTCAGCCGATATAACCGAATTAATAGGAAAGGACTGGCAAACTATCGGCAAGGACAGAGATGAGTGGAAAGGACTGGAGGAGGTCTTCACCCGAGGAGGGGTCCATATCCAATAGCAAAACTAACTCTTACTAACATTTAGAAAATAAGCAAACTAAAAACCTAAACACTAACAAACAAATACCAACATTTGAAATGGAAAATAAGGATAAGGAAATACAGGCTCTTTTTTTATATAATTCCACGCTTACCCGAGAAAAGGAGTCATGACAGACAGGTGAACAGACAGACTGACGGACAACAAAGTAATCCTATAAGGGTTTCGGTTTTTTTCCTTTTAAGGTACGGAACTCTAAAGCCAATACCTATTTAACTTCTCCATTAGCTAATGTTCAATTACTTATTACGCTCCACGTCACAAACTTACAGCTTCGTCAAAACAAAGTAGGTACTAGACTGAGCCCCTAACTACCTCTCCACAGCCTTCACACAGATGCCTATATATCTCACAGACCGTAATAAAGTTATCAAGTTACTCGCGAAGATACTTCCCTCCCCATCTCCACTACTTCGAGTTCCCAGATATCAGAAACTAGATCCACCAAAAGTACTCGACTTGAGTATGTGAGTACATATCAAAGTATATAAGAGAGATGTGGGCGATCACTCAAAGAACTAGTTATTGGTCCAAGTTTGATCTCGTCTGTCTTAACGTAAAAGTTATACTGACAGATCCTATATTGTCGATACCGAAGTCAAGAAGTCGATGGACGACTTAAATAATAAATATACTGTTCAAAGTTCTTCGGACTTACACATCTGATGGACGTTCTTTTAGCTTTTAATATAAAAATAGTTAACTGTTTTTTCTTGTATCGAGAGGCCAACATATATTTGGTATGTTTCTTGTTCCGAAATAAGAAGTTAGTTTTATTGGTAAAGTTTTAAACACGACCTTTCCCCAGTAGTTTGATACGGACTCAAAATAAACATCGATCCTCAAAGTAGAAGAGAAAATAACCATTTCGATTCTGCAAAAAAGGAAATGCGATTGAATAAATCCGCATACAATACAAATAATAAATAAATTGCATTATAACACAACCCACGTCAACGACAAACTGCGATGCAATAACGATATCATCCAAATAAATCAACCGAGACCACAATTACTATCACGAAAATATTTTGTCGCAATAAATATGGCGAGAGCGCTTTTGGTTAGCCAGCTGGGGCATTCTCAGGACCCTAGAATGTTCACGCAATGAAGAAATCGAAGTAAAAAGCATTACATAGGTACTTGATAGTATCCGAAAGACTGCCCCGAGGCCGGACGATGGAATTGCGCGCAATTCCGACAAAATTCGCCCTAAAGATTATTACGGTTTCAATTTGTGTAATGTAATACATTCTTGGGCTCTGACATGATAGATGATTGCGTAAAAGTAACGCATTTTACGTCTAAGTAAGATTTCATGTTGGGATTTTTGGAATTTTTCAGAATAATGTGTCGGTAGGCCGTGTACAATAAATTGACGTGAATATGTTGGCGTAAAAAATTATGGCGTTCAAATTACGCTCTGCGTAACCTTTGTAATATCAATTTTGAGCTTCTTTGTAAGTCTGTGATACTTTTTATCTGACGGATGTGTTATGTTTCGCAATTTTCTTACAGCTTCTTTACATATTCTATGGAGAGTTAACTTTCGCGTGTCTACATTATTTACGAACAAATTATCAAAATTCCTCGGCACATTGAGAACAAACAAAAAAAAAAATATAAACTACTAATTCCTATCAAAGAACTTCCGTGAATTTGAACACAAAACGGTACAACTCTCTGCGATATCGTTAACAACATCAACTTTAACGGTAAACTAGAACCAAACCTTCAACAATACAGGCATTCAATTTTAGCTTGGTTACCTGTTGTAAGTGAAGTTTCCATAGAAAACTATTATTTCAGCTTCAGAATGTAATTTGCTTATGTGGCTACAATGATGAATGATTAATGATTACCTGGCCTCTTGTGTCGCGTAAAAATGTTGTTAAGTTATACGTCTTGGTTCACGGGAATTCAATGGAGCGGCGACAGGTTTGAATATTTCAGATTTATAAAAAAAGGACAGTTTTGGTACATTATTTTTAGATTTTTACGCTCGAGTATGTTTTCTTCCGGTCTGTGGGTCTTACTTTATATCCTTTACTTTTACCTTCAAAATATCTACGCTAGAAAGTCTCAAAAAGTATTTAATCCCAATTCACATTTCACAAATGCCCAGAAATTGTCAAACTCAGTCAAATTCCAATTGAGAACTTCGCATTCAACCAACTACAGAACCAACAATGATAATTCAATACCACGTTAATTAAACCCTTTGACTCCCAAACGATTTCAAATCTATTCAAACCAAACTTCAAATAAACATAGCCAATTATATTTCAAAATTCACTTGAAAGTGCTCTCGTTACTGTGTACCTTCATAAGTTCTTCAAATGTCTCGAAAATCGTACCACCGAGAGTGGGGTCCCCAATTCAGATGAGCTCTACAGGGTCGTAGAGCTCTTCTGAATTATTGCTGGAACTTACCTGAGAGCTGGCGTGACTGCCTCCCATTACGTTAATAACGTTGTTATACCTTCACGAAATTTATGATGGCTAAACCACCTGCGAGTAATTGTGTTGTCGTGGGTAATGGGAAATATATCGCGGAATGGGATGTTTACGGGGTTAGTGGCTATTTGGCAATTGAATATAATATTATGGTAATATTAATAGCTTTATCATTAGCTGTGTCCTCATTTTTTGGAATTGGTTTTAACAAGCAATTTTATGAAAACTATAAGCTATGTATCTGGTTGCACAAGTTCAGGCTCTTGGTCTAGTTGAGAAGGCTGCAATCCGCCATTAAAATTGTCTACTATGTACGACTTATCTAACTGTGTGTTCATGTTGGTTTAAATGTAAAAATAAAGTGTTATTTATTTTATGTTATTTTTACAATATACTGTGAGAAATTTGTTTTTGTTATCTTTTAACCTCAAAAATAGATGCAGAAAGTCAATATTTGTATTTGCATGTTATCAAAACTTTGCATGTACCAGCTGTATGAAAGAATCTACAAGGTATACAATGCTTTTGTTTGCCTGACCTAGTATATTGGAGACACACGCAAATCTTCAAGACACATATACAACCATTATGTATTATTTATTTACTTGTTTACCATTCCTAATGTGTAGAAAAAGCTTACTAACCATTGAACACAGTGTGATTTCTGTTAGGTCGCAATCATTTTCAGGCTAATGACACAGACAATGAACAAAGGTTTGTCTCTATAGAGTCAAGTACGTATTTTCCCATGGCAATCTTGGAAAGCATGAGAAAGGAAAATGGTCCCTTAATGATACACTTATTTTTATCCTGACACCCTTATTTTCGTCCTTCGTTTCCTGTTAAGCGTATAGGCAGAATTTGATTGTCTCCATGGAAATTACAACTACTCATATTCTAAGACATTTAGATGCAAAACTTTGCGTTTACTTTTCAGAGCTTTAAATATGTCTGATCTGACTGAATAAATTATTGACCAAGAACCAAACTAATATCAAGATAAATGAAGTATTAGAGAATAATACGACCCACAAAGAATCCAGTTTTAATACTGCAGTATAAATTTTCAATCGTTACGTAACGTCTTCCAGCATTCCGCCTTCAGCTCGAGGATCCTTGAAAAACAGAGGAGGCACTTACCTCGATATAATGTTGCATCTCATTCATAAGATAACAATAGCAGCGATAAATCACGATGAGTATTACCTGCAACAAAGACCACCATCGTAAATAACATGACATTTAGGGCAAACACAAATAGGTGAGCAGGGGAAAAGGCTGGAGATGCTTATAAATAAATTATTGACGGTGGGGAAACTTTGAATGCTAAGGAAGAGAGGAAAAATATATTTATTGATGTCGGAAAGGAAAACTTGGAGGACGATATAAGTCAAGATAACAATAAATATAACGCGTGTGTTTTCTGAAAGATTAGGTTGAGGTATAATTTAGTTACACCCACATTTTCTCGAGTTATTTTTAAGTGTTAATAAATATGTGGGCGAACCAATTCCCCTCAACCACGAATCCAAATTATAGACTGCTACTGAACATTTCGAGATGGAAAAACCAAATAATATGTTGCCTGGCCAATAATTTCAAAACCAGGACCACAAGTTCAGCAGTAATGCTTGTGAGTACTAAATCACGAGGCTGTCAAGTATAAGTCAAAAGAGACTTCTAAAAGTAATTACAGAGAATAGTCTTCGTATTTCACATGCTAGTTCCGAAGTTAACGTTTGTCGTCTGAGTCTATTTAAATGGCAATTAGAAGCGTTTGCTTTCTCTTTGCTCGAGATATTTGCACCAATGCCTGCTTTGAGACAAATATTTGTTAATTTGTCTCTGGAAGCGGGTGTAAGTGATTCGTTTAGAATAATAAAATTGTAGCTATGATTTCGGCTTTTGTGGATATATAGAATTTTGGATGGATGTTTATTTAAGGATCTGGTAACAAATGCTTTGAATTTTGGGACTTATTTAGTACTTTAAGTTCCTTTTTCAGTCTGTCTTTTTCTCTTTCATTCCGTTTTTGTTGACGGTTGTGTCAAGACATGCAATATTTTCATGTCATTATCATCTTCTGTAATCTCGTGTCCTTATCCTAATTTATTTGTTGTCGGGGTTACATATCTTATTCATCCACATAAACTTCTTTATTAGTCATTATTTCAACAGTCATCCCATTTCTAGTCATTTTTTATGCCTAGAGATTCTTCGCGGTTTGTACCTATTTGTTCTTGATTTGAATGTGTAAAAAACTCACGTATTGAAGACAAAATGATGACGACTCTGACATTTAATGAGGAAGCACTCCACTCGCATTTGTCAACGCTACATATTTGGAACATGACTATGCCTACAATTACTTTATTGCTCCTGTAGTCACCACTCTAACTAATTGGAAGGTGAGATTAATGGTGCTATGACAGTTTGAACCGTAAAAGTTTGTCCCAGGTGGATTATAGTCCCTTCGTAAAATACGTAGATATGTTTATGTGGATGACATACTAATATATTCTTTCAATTTGCATTTCGTACAATATTACTGTAGCTCTAAGATAATTTGGATGCTCACCGGGATTGCTAGTTTGAGGTGACGCAAGAAAAAGAAAATAGGCTATGAAGATATTATAATATGAGTGGCCTTTGCCGCCCAGGGAGCCAATTTAAGTTGTAAAAATGTTGCAATGTCACCCTGTCTTTTAAAAAGTCTTGAGTATTTACTTGAAGAGAGGGTATTAAATAATCAAAAACTGAAAAATAATCATAATCACCGTTATTTTCATAACTTTAGAATAGATTTTTTTGACTTTTTAGACGTACTTCCTTTTTTAAGAAAATAAATACATTTAATTTTTATACTGATTCAGAAATAGTGTAGGGAAAAGAAACACGTTTTATTTTTATACCGACTTTTCCAGAAATTGTACACGACCAAAAAACATGTTTTATTTTTATACCTACTATTCCAGAAATTGTTCTCGAAAATAGACCCATTTTATTTTTATGCTCATACAGTAATTATTTTTGAAGGCCACAATACCCAGTTATTTTAATGCTAACAAGTTACACACACGCTACGTTACAAAATTTTCCATCGCATAATTTTTCATCTCTTAACAAGAGACCTATAACCTTACTAATTAATAAAATAAAACCCAACAAGGCTGAAAAAGGGTCAAAAATTTAAATTTAAAGTTAGAATTTAGGTTATCATCGTTCCGGAGGCTAACGACTAACATAAAGGCTCTGAAAACATGAAGAAAGGCATACATTACACGGTGCGGAGTCTATTTTATGAGAAAATACATAAATACATTTATAATGAATGGTTAAAAACATTAGCGTCTTTTGTACTGTCACGTACGCTGAACTTGGAGGAATAAATTAATGTGCTTATAATAGAAATGGAAATTATTTTCCTTTGTATTTTTGATTTATTTTCTAGACACATGTTTGATGCATTAATGCAACGTAACACAGCACAGCTTTCTAGTTTCAAGGTTGTGTCTCGTTTTTATTGTATCAACTTTCTAATTAATGCGATAAGCATAGGAACAATCAGTGTCGCGACGCTTGGGGCAGGCCTAAGTCCAGCAGTCTTTCGGCTGATATGATGATGATAATGATGAACTTTCTAATTGTAATTTACAACCAATTGTGTAACTAGATATTAACATACATACATAAACTTACGCCTTTTACCCATAGGCAGAAACTACAGAAACTACTAGATATTAACTTCCATTGATATCGGGCTAAGTTGTTTTCATAAAACGTAAAATTTATGACAAATAAATTGGGTAGGTAAATATGTTACCACCCGTCTATCATTCTTATACAAACCCGTCAATAAACTTAATAAAAAAACAATAGCAAATACGAATAATATTGCCCAAATCCAGCAGTCCCTTAATAAAAATAAACGAAAATGTTGTATCCCCAGGGCGAAAGACCAAAGATAATGCTAAAACAGTGGGAATAAAGCCTGATTCCGACTAGATATTTTTTGCTTCGGACGGGGAATAAAAAATGTATAGCTCTACCCTCCGGGGACATCGCGATAAAATGTTACGAAGAGAACTGTGTGGAAAATGGAGCAAGCTGGATCGATGAGGAAGAAAATTAAATAGAACTGGTTATAACTGTGGTGATTGCAGTCGGTAAATGGTTCATTTGTGTGTTTGAAAATATTTTCTATGAGGTAAGCCATGACTAATAGACTAAACAGAAATAAAGATCACTTCGCAACACACGGATCTTATTGATGATGTTCTTTAAAAAGGCCCAGTACGCAGTACTCATAACTGGCGTGCGTATATAACTAGATATCTGAACTTAAATGAAGCAAAAGGATACAAATCTAAGTATCGTGTAAATGTAAGGATCTTAGCAAGTGGCGTTCTGTAGTTTCTGTCCACCCACATTGGAATAAGGCTTTTATGTATGTTGTACTGATGTTTGTTTCTCGTCTTTTCTTTGGGATTTATATGAGTCCAAATTATTCAGAACCTAGACAGTTCCTTTGTTCTCAGGTTCAAACATAACCTTTTTTGTACTTTGATCATAACTCTATCCTTTGTACACAAAAAATTTCTCTACTTAATTGGAAACCCAAGAAGATGGAATAGTTTATATTTTTCTTCCATTCCATTAATAGAACACTTGGAGGAAATATTTCGAAGAAATCTAATATTGTTCAAGAACATGAAACTCGTTTGAAATATAAAATGTTTTCGTAAGGGTAAAATTCATATTTTGAAAAACAAAGAGAAAATGCTCCAGAATAAAAAGAAACGATCCTTATAATATTATCTCGAGCAACTGTGAATGGACCATAATGATCTGCTAAAGAACTTAACTCATCCCATACCAGAAACTTGGGACCAGATACGGCAAACATAAAAAACCCTACACATAACATAGTACCCCATAATATGCCTGAGTATAAATTTAATAACATCCGATCTCCGTGTCTGACGGCACCCGTCTTACTTAACCATGATTAAACGTCAGAACTACGTGGCATAGTGTCACTAAATATCGCTGAGAGTCGTCTGTGAGTGTCGTACACCTTAGAACGACACTTGACACACACTCGTAGAGCAATTTGCGCTTACGACATCAAGGACCGGCGGAATTAGATTCTGAGAAATTGAAATTGTTGCGGAAAATCAGAGAAAATCATTTTCAACCACAAGAATGAGATAATGGGAAACAAAAGCAAGTATTGTCTTGGACGAAAGCTTCTTTAAAAAACTGTGAATATATACGAAAATGTTAGAGATATTTGCAGATTAAGTGAGGAAGAAAATCCATCAGAAACATATATACCGAAATCTATTTCTGAATATCAATTTCATATACACGAATGATGTTGAAAGAATCTCAATATGGTTCATGGTATATAAGATAAATTAGACCGTTTGAGTAAGTTTTAAAAGCAACCGGTTTTTGCAGATTTATCACACAAGTGGATCAAAGAGGACATTTTATCAAAGGATAGACACATATTATAACTCTATATATGTGCAAGTTCAATCTTCAGATACCAAAGGGAATATTTCATGGTAAAGATAAACCTTTGATGTTATTGATATCTTTTACATACGGTATAAAATCAGCAGGAAATGAGAGCTTTGTGGCTATGACAGATTTTGGTATATCCTACCAAAAAGGTCTATCAAATTAGGTCCCGGATATTGAATAGATCTACTATAGAAATCAGGTTATAAGAAACACATATTTCAAAATCAAGTTAATCTGCATTTGTAATTACATGAATCTTCAATCACCATTACAAAATATATATTTAATGTAAGCAAAACATGTATTTGATATAAAATCTCCTGCATATATGAGAATATTATTCCATTTATTACATTCGCAACTTCGTATGCAACATGTTTTGAATTAATACAGTCCCGTTTGTAAATTTTACTGTGATTGGAATTCAGTTTACGTGTATATCACAGCAATAGGTACAGAGGAATAAATACTCGTAACAAAATGATATTGGAATATTTCAAGAATTATTATTGCCAATATTTTCATATTTTCCAGACTGTAAAGCACTCTAAATATGCAGCTTTTACGATGTTATTGGTTCGGTATGAAAACTGTTATAAGAATTCAAAAAGATGTTTTAATCAAACTATGTTAAATAAAACTTGTTATGATATTTGCCAGTGTATCTCAAATATCAAGACGGAATAAACAAGTATCTGTATAAGCGTGCCCATTTACAAAATTCTACACAGTTAGGCACTTCACTTTATATATTTACATAAAGATCTTTGCTAAGCGATGCTCAAAACTCCTCATAATAAACTTCGGTAATAAACTCAGAATCCATCGCAATTTCGTGCAGGATTCCAAAAAAATACTTTCGGTCCATTACGTACCGAGGACCCATTTCTCCTCACAAAGTTATACCAAGTTAAAGAGCTCATTGTACAATCGCAATATGGAGGCTTTTGTGTATCAAAAGCTTTGTCGTTAGAAGGTTGGATCTCAATGGGGAAATTATCGATGGTAATAAGGTCTTAACAGACGAATGTAGCTTCCGGGATACCTTTAGAATTCTGCAGATCATGGAATTATTGATTTTATTTGCTTTGAGTCTGGTTTTGATTTGAAAAGTGAATCTGACAGATTATTGTTTTTTTTTTTATGAAAAATTTAATCAATGTAATGTAGGCATTATATTTATTCAGATTAAATGTACTTTATATTATTACGGATAATTATAAATATGTAACCACAAAGCCCCCCAGTTTATCAATAATTAATTTCGGTGGCAAATTCATTTGCAAAGTTACGAGTGATTCGACGTTCAATTAAGATATGGACCACAGACATGATCATAATTAATGAGTTTCGAAAATGTAAACAGAACGTGTGACGTGTTCGGTGAATTAATAATTTGCAGTGTTCATCTGCGACACACCACCAATCGCCATGAAAAGGCCGACTGTGAAATCAATTTTACTGAAGTCTATTTGCTTTTTTTTAACACTGAAACAGTAATTTATTTATATACTCACAAAAAGAAGAAGAATGAAGAATAAATACAGATAGAAGTTCACTTTTTGCTGCATCATCATCATCTTCGTCTAATCAATTATAACCATGTGTTTGTATCTTTTAAGGTAACTTCTTAGCTAAATCTCATACAGCCAAATTATCAAAAACAATCTAACCCAGAATCTTCAATCTCGTTAACCTTTCCAACACCAAAGGTAGATCTCATCTCAGTAATTACCATTTATCTTATAAATAAACCGGCACCGTATAATTTTTTCGATAGCAATTCCTTTGCGAAAAGTATTAAGGTCAAAGGTCAAAGAACTACAGAGGTAGAATAGATATAGGTTCTTGATTCAAGTGAAAACGAATATTTATTCAATTCAAGTATCATTAGTATCGCTACTCTATTTTACGAGTATTATGTAGTATTAATTCAAGTAGTGTTGGATCATAACAAGTGCTTTTTAATTCTTCCACTGTACAGTGGACACTGTAATAAAGAACGAAGATAATAATACCAAAGAAATTAATAACGACTAATCTAAAAGAGAACTGTATAATGATGATCTAATATTCTTTAAAATAGACAAGTCTTATACATCAGTAAATAGAGATAAATATAAAGAAAATACTAATGACATAGCCATGCAGTGAAAAAATATAGGCTTAATCAAAAGCATATTACATTTGAAAATGGATTCAAAAGAATATTCCATAGAAGCTAAAAGTGTAGCCACCGATAAAAAATGAGAAGCAATAGTAATAAGTCCGATATCGATCGTTCATTTGGATCGAATAAACCCTAGGGACAGATAGCTGTGCCATGTGAAGCAATTCTCGCTCGGAATTGAAACGGTGATTGTATCGATAGGCAATCGCTCCGGGATGATGCTACAAAACGGTACATTGCCACGTTGTTTAGAAGAGAGTAGTGAAATATTAAAGTATGTTGATTGAGTTTGTTAAGAAGCTGTCTTTGGTTGGCTTTTGCAAAATTGATCCCTATTTTAGTTTAAATCTAAGTTTGATAATCTAATGTAATCTAAATGTCAGCAAAAAGGAACTTGTTTGCAGATGTGTACTCAGGTTGTGGATAATAGTAACTCCAACGAAACTGTCATCATTATCATCATCATCAGCAGCCTTTTAATGTTCTCACTGCTGGGACACAGGCGTCCCCTTTGTGAGAGGGAATGGGCTTTAATCCACCACGCGTGCTGGTGGTGGATTAAAGCCCGGATTGGTGGATGTCACATGTCTTCGAATTTTTGGTTCTAGGACATGACGGTTTCCTCACGATGTTTTCCTTCACCGTTTTTAGAGCAGTGGTGATGAAATAATTTACACAAAGTAAAGCGCCTGCCTGGATTCGAACCCTCGACCAACGACACGTAAGTCGGAGTTATTACCAATGGGTCACCACTGCTCAAAAAACAGTGTGTGTGTCTTATCATAACATTTCATGTTATTTCTCTAAATAAGAACACGTAGGCAGCAATAACAAGAAAGCTGATTAGAGCCCCTGATAAACTAGAAATGAGAACCCTTTGAATGAGGACACTTTAAGATAAGCCGACGAAAATTCAGATGATCCTCAAATTGAACAAAGAAGACACATACATTAAAATAATACACGTAAGTCCACACTTAAAATAAAACCTCCCTTTTAGCTTGACTCTTAAATAATAACAAAGTTGCAAAGAGATTTCACTAACATAAAAATGTATGAGCTTATCCTCTTATACAGACTCGAGGCAAAGTTCTCACATTTTTTTTTAAAGGCTTTAAGAATTGCGTGTGTACGTTTCAGAATTCTCATAATTTGTGGGGCAACGTCTGAATAAATCTAAGAGTGGCTGAAAATATTTTTGGAAGGAAAGTAAAAGGAAGGAAAACATTTTTAAGGTTTTGCGACGCTTTCGAAGGAGTATCGACCTTTGTGAAGCGTTTGACACATTTAATCTTGTGAACCTTTTCCTTTATATTTGTTTTCTTTAGGTTTGTTGAGACCGTATTTTTGGTATTTTCTGGATTTTATATTCATAACATGTACACACTGTTTATATTTTGATAACCTTCTATATATATATATACCACAATGTTTTCAGAAAATACTTTTCCATGCTACAATTAATATCATAAAAGCCAGAAAGTTTTTTTTTTTTTTTTTTTTTTGTGGTGTACAATAAAGTATATAATAAATAAATAAATAAATAAAGCAATTCTCTTTCACGGAGGTTGCCCTCAAGTGGAGTTGTCATAATTATACGACAGATGTCGCCTCGTTACTAGAAACCGGGTCACCCGTATGAATGTGCGAGGAAAGCGCATATCGCCCTAGTGTCGACATATCTCTGGTACGCGGATTGATTTAACGACGTTAAAGGCGACAGAGCGTATGTTTTGTGGGGGATCTTCATCGGTTGGTGGTGTTAGAGACGAATTGGAGCAATTTTACCATTTACCGGAGGATCTGAGTCCAGGGTCTAACAAATTGGGGCAGAATCGATGATGCATGGATACTGAAACGACTTTTTGGAATTGACAAGGATGAGTGGATGACCTCACATGATAGATTTGCAAGTTAAATTCTTGTAGAACTCTCTAGTTAAATTCGTTGAATGTTTTCTTGTTATTGACCATTTCTCAGAAGTAAAATTTGCTTTGATAACTTATGATTTTTAGATAAAATAAAAACAGCTAAATATGTATACTAAATGGTGTGTCGACATATCTCTGGTACGCGGATTGATTTAACGACGTTAAAGGCGACAGAGCGTATGTTTTGTGGGGGATCGGCATCGGTTGGTGGTGTTAGAGACGAATTGGAGCAATTTTACCATTTACCGGAGGATCTGAGTCCAGGGTCTAACAAATTGGGGCAGAATCGATGATGCATGGATACTGAAACGACTTTTTGGAATTGACAAGGATGAGTGTATGACCTCACATGATAGATTTGCAAGTTAAATTCTTGAAGAACTCTCTAGTTAAATTCGTTGAATGTTTTCTTGTTATTGACCATTTCTCAGAAGTAAAATTTGCTTTGATAACTTATGATTTTTAGATAAAATAAAAACAGCTAAATATGTATATTAATGATATATATTCTAAATCAAAGAAATGATAGATTATTTTGTGTGTAATTTGTTTAGAAAGAGGGTAACTACTGAGATAATGTCTAGTAGAGAAGTATGGAAGAAGAAGACATGAATTCGACCCTGTATGAATACCTCTCGATGTTCAAACACCTCTCAACAGCATCAAAACAACAAAACGATTAGCCAACCCCTTAAAATTTCTACCAACCGTTGTAATATCGATAACGGTGTCGGATATCATATCCGCGTTGATATCGCCCATAAGAGTATTAAGTATTAACGTCTTTTCAACAGGAGGGGAAGGGGCTTCTGTCCCAGATTTGTTAAATGATTTAAAGTTGAAAACAGCTTGTAAATTGATACGTCTTCATACCACTTTTTTAGGGTTTCTGAAATAAATAAATATTTTTTGGTTGAATTATAAGTAATAATGTCATTATTTTAAAAGGTTAAATACTTTAAATTGAGTTAGTTACGAAACATCTTGTTACATTTTGGAGTATATCAAAATGGTACGAATAATCTACCATTTTGTCTGATCTCTGAAGTTTATAACACTGTTTTTGTTTTGTTTGAGCCTGTAATTTCATTGCCTCTAATAAATTAGATTTAAGAACGTGACTACGTAAATTTTTGTCAAAAAATGTGTTGCGACGACCCTAAGTATCATAAGATAAAGGAAGGAACATGATGATGACTACTTATTTTTTGTTTTATACATTCGCAATTATGTAAATACAGCCTTTACAGCTATTTCGCCAGTAAAATGTTACTACCTCAATGAAATTAGGACTAACAGAAATACAATTTAAAATATCATTAAAATACAATTAAAATGCAACCAAATATTACAATTAAAAAATCAATTAAAATATAATCAACATACAAGTAAACAAAAAAAATTAAAATAAAATTCAAATACAATTCAATACAATTCCAATACAATTCAAATACAATTCAATTAAAAAACAATTAAAATACAATTAAAATACAATTGATAGGCTGGCGTTTAACCAATATCACACCTTACGGTTAGCGATGATGTGGTGGACGATGAAGCACTCTTGCCTAGAAGTAACCTATTCACTCTTGAGTTAAAGACTCAGGGGTTGTTGGACTATCAGGAAATACAGACTCTGGCAGGGAATTCCACTACTTATATTGTTTTTTCTTTTCTTTGGACATGTATATTTATTGAAGACTACGTCGTATAGTCCATCGTATCGGGAACAGTTTCTTATTTCTTGCTAAAATATCGATTTACATATTTTTTTTTGAAAATCAGCGGTGACAAGCGTTGTGGCTATGCTGCACACACCTCTACTATTGCTGATTCCGCTCCTTTTGCCACTCTGTTCTTTTTTGTACTTAGTCATAATCTTAAGGAATCTTTTATTATATTAACATTTTATAGTGTTGGCAATAAATATGACTGTCTTTCTAAACACACAAACACAAACTGTAACTGCATTTCATTTTCAAAATAATACCATAGTCATGCTTAAGAACTCCCTCATGAAACGACCTTACACCCTCAAGGGGCTATACTTATTTCTCATGAACAGTAACTTTTATCTTTTCCCTTTTACAGAAGCACAATTGATCTACTTTATTCTGGGTACTAGTACCCATCAATCAGTAATCCCGTCGAGAATCGTTCTAGTACAGTCACAAGCATGAACATGTTACACTCACACAAGATACAAAAGGACTTTTTTTTATAACACGTTTGAGCAAACAAGTAGTCTTCGTGAAGAAACCTAATTTTATAATAGTATTTATTTATTTAGACTTCATGCACAACATGTGGTCGAGGCGGACTTAATGCCTTTGGCATTCTCTATGTAAAAAGCAAACATGGCAGGTGCATTATTTAGTAATTTAAAAATCTATTACTCCATCTAGTAAAATGTAGTACTAGCAAAATATTCCAGAAATTAAGAATTTGAAGTTTACACTTCAACACACTCGACTTAACATTCGTAATATCGAACAATTTATTACATATATCGCTTTTGATTTTGCATATACTATGTAAGATATTTATCTTCGTGACTGTACTTCCAACCGCAGTTTTTCCGAATGTATAAGGCTGTTACACCGAGATGTCATATATCTTGTAAGATAAAGCATATGAGGGTGGTATATGTCACTGTTACAGATAGCAAATCGTTTTCAACAACGGTTTGGTGAATTTTTGCCTGCACAGCAGAAATGTGTAGACGTCTTTTTATGATACTCCATCTAGAATATCCTATTTATCATAGGCATAAAAATGGCCCGGAATGTATGGCATATTATTTTTATCTTTGAAATATAGTGCGCTGAAATGGCAGTCTCTGCTCTCGTGGAATTATTAACAGTCTTCAAAAAATTATGAGGCTTTCTGTTATAATTTACAATTAATTGTAATTTTCTGTAATAACAATAATTCTTAAGTGATTAATCTTAACTAATGTAATTGTTAGGGTTCCGTACCCAAAGGGTCCAAACGGAGCCCTATTGCTGTCACTCACGGGTCCGTCTGTCCGTCATCTGTCACATAATTAATTAAGTATATGTATGTATTTTTATTTTCTATATTTATTAAGTTAATTTATGTGTGTAGTTTATATGATTAATTAAGTTATTTTTGTCTATTTGAAGTTTCCTTATTCTTTCTACACACTGTGTCTTCGTCTATCATCCATCTTTCCTGTCGCAGGTCTGCTGGAAGAAATTTCTAATGAAATAAGCAGTACCTTTGTGCTCTTCAATCTATATTATTTCTTTTCTAAAGTGTTTTTGTGTACATAAATAAATAAATAACTTTGTACCAAAGAGTTTTTTAATTTCTGTTGACCTATGAACTTGAAATTTGATGATAATGTTTATTATTACATATATTTTACTAACAAATACCAATATATTGATAAAACACCTTAAATGTGCAAAGTCCGACCCGCCACTCGTTATTATATTTTTTTATTATTGCTTTTCTTTACTAACATAGTTTAAGTACCTACTACTACTACTATCGTTAAGGGTTTAATTTAACCAAAATTATTCATTTGTTTACAATGCATGTCCTCGAAAAGAGCGGTTTTCCAAGCAGCCAAACTGTGCGTAAAGTGGCACTTTTTTTCATTAGTGCTTTTTACTTTCCTGTATTTTTTTAATTTTTAACTCCAACGTCAGCCCGACGCATAGAGTTTTTATTATTTGAGAAAAGTTTAAAAAAATAGTTATTTACAGATTATCATACATAAACAAGGTTAAATAAAACTAATACTTTAATTTAGGTGTTTTTTATTACTCTAGATTTAGATTTTGATCAATAAATTAATTTTAAATATTCATTAAATATGTTTGGCAGAACGTATATTTTGCTCGTGCCTTATTGCGTTACGATGTGACAGCTATTCGCACATGCGCAGTAGATATGCCCGTGGAACTATTAGTTAATCTGTGGATATGCTGAACGCGCTTGTTGAATAAGTCCGCCGTTTTATTAATTTCATTTTATTAATTTATTTATTTCCTCGCACAATGCATAGTAAAATGTTGTATGATACACGTACGTAAGATGATTTCCGACTTGTGTCGATTTATCTACTCACTCGCTTCGCTCGCTCGTGAATAAAAATGCCGCTCATCGGAAATCACCTACCTTCCGCACTTGTAGCATAAATAACTATTGTCGTTTTTGTGACAAATAAACAGTTTTTCTTTCTTTCTTTTCTTTCACTTGGCCGGTTTTTTTGGTTTGTTACTGTGTAGGAGATGGTCTCTAAAAGTACTGATTCAATTACGAAAATTCTATCGCTCAAGTAAGCTACACTATCATTTAGTCCTGCTTTTCCATGAAAATACACGGTTGCGGAGTGATATGCCACGTAAAACGACTAGTCCTACTAATATTATTAATGTGAAAGTTTGGAAGGATGTTTATTACGCTAGAACGGCTGCACGGATCTGGATAAAAATTGTTACTGAAATAGCACAAAGGTAATCTTTTTAGCCCGGTATAATGTTCCCTTTGGAAAAATAACGCTTTTTTATAGTTTGCCAATCTTTATGTTATCTACTACCTAATCAATTAACCTTCAACTTCATCAGTGTTAGACCAAGTAATCGAAGTAATAGCCGAGACAATCACCTACATTACATGCCCAATACTGAACAAAATAGGACAAAGACTAAATATAACTATAAGGTAGAGACACGACATTCGATTGATTAGTGCCTACGGACCAACGCCCGAGGTAATTGTTCGCCAGAAGACAATTAATATCAATTTGTTTTGTTCCCTGTTTATTGCGACGCAGAGGAATAGGTTTTTCTTTATTTTCTTGGGTGTATACAGAATACTTGGCAAATCGGTTTCGAATTAAATGTGAATTCTTGCCCATTATGAGAAATTTTTCGTTTACCTTCGTTTACGTTAGTTTAGGCATAAATGAGCAAAATTTTTGTCGCGTATTTGATCCGTTCATCAAAATTCATTGAAGAATATTGTGCTCCTTAAAGGCCATATTCGGATCATATTCCTTAGTTTGAAAATTGGCTCGACTCACAAGTCTATCATTATCATCATCATCATCAGACTTTTAATGTTCCGACTGCTGGGACACAGGCCTCCTCTAAGTGAGAGAGGGAATGGGCCGTAATCCACCACGCGGGCGTGATCCAGAACATCTCTTTAAATTTTTGGTTCTAGGACATGCCGATTTCCTCACGATGTTTTCCTTCACCGTTTTGAGAGTAGTGGTAATGACATTATTTACACAAAGAAAAGTGCCTGCCTGGGTTCCTTCCTTGCCTTACCACTGGGCCACCACTGCTCTCGAGTCACAAGTCTATCAATTTGGTTTTAAAGTGGTCACAATTTGGTCAACAAGGTGCTCTAACACTAACTTTTGACATGATACATGTCATATCTCAATGCTTATATCCACTTGTAGGTAAAAATCACATAGAAGTACATTATAATAATAATAATAATAAAGCTTTATTTAATTCCATGCATAGTACACAGTAAACGATAACAATTGGTAACTTATTAACCTATAAAAATTTAATTACATTTGTTACACTTAATGAATTGTATTATTGTTATACTGTTATACTAATTATAAATTGTATTTTGTAATTACTTAAATTATTATTTGCTCCAATTATGAACTACCTAATTAATTAATGCATGGACCCCGTTCGGGTAAAAGCCTCCCCCAAGGAATGCCATCTTTCTCTGTCATTAGCTCTATCCAGCCAACTTCCACCTGCGCACGCTACAATTTCGTCTGCCCATCTGGCCTTTGGTCGACCTCTTGATCTGGTGCCTTTTGGCCCAGACCACTTTACTGACCGTAAAGTCCATCTATCGTCTCTGTAACGGGCTACGTGACCCGCCCACTTCCACTTAGCCTTCATTGCAAAAGTTAAGGCATCGCATACTTTTGTCTTCTTTCGAATGTCAACGTTCTTTACCTTATCCCTCAATTTTATACCTAGACAACTTCTTTCCATTCTTCTCTGGGTAGTCTGAATTTTGTTCCTGGTTTTGAGATCGAAGGTCCAAGTTTGGCATCCATAGGTGAGGCACGGTAGAAGTCCTGTATCCATGACTATTTTCTTGGTCGGTAGCGTAAGTTGCGATTTTAATATTTCCTTATGGTGCTAGAACTTGTTCCAGGTAATCGCCACTCTTCGGTTAAGTTCTTCAGTGTTTCTTTCCTTACTAAAGGAGATTTGTTTCCCTAAGTATATGTAGTGGTTGACAAACTCGAGAGGTGTGTTATTTGTTAATATGGGCATTGCACTGCGGTTAGACATAATTTTAGTTTTTTCCAGATTCATTTTCAAACCAGTTTTTATACTAGCCTGGTTTAATTCATTTACCATTTTGTTTAATTGGTGAGGGGTTTCCGAAAATAAAATTATGTCATCGGAAAATCATTAAGAAGTACATTAACACCGTGTATTTAATCGTACGATTCAATAAAAAAAGGCTGATACACTATTGATTACTATTTAATTTACAATAATAGTCCTATACTATCATTGTCAATCAAATAGTATTACGATATATTTCAACAATCGATAAGACTCAATGGAGAACATGACCAACTAAAAGAGAAATTCCCAAATAAAAAGATGTTGGGGTTTTCTCGTCGTTCCCGAGTAACCCGGTTGTTATAGAAGTTAGTTTAACACCAAACCACTGTTATGGTCCAAATATTTATTAAAGACACTGTTTTAGATTGTTGCTAGTAACCTGAGCCGCACCTAATGTTGATTGACGTAAACACGCAAATTAGCGAGTGTCGGTGTTTTAGTTACGACTGATTTGCTTAAAAGTGCACTACTTTAATAGGCGTACTTTTGCTGTATGAGCATTATTGGCTCGTACAATCTGTATATATTGTTTCTATGTGGTATACTTCCTATCGTATTACTATTTCTTATTTTTATTGTTTTTTTTTCTAATTGATGTAAGTGTTGTGCACACCTATAAGTGGAAATTTTGCTGTAGTTTCTGAAATTGTGATTATTATTTTTGACATTTTTCTGTGTACAAACCGTTGGAGTGCCATAATAAATAAATAAATTTCTGGTCTTGAAGCATTATACATCTACAAAATTCAATACGAAATAAAAATATATATATCTACCGCTTCCCACATTCCATTGCACGTCTCCAATATCATAAACTTTACGACTATCAGTAGCGAACGTTTTTACTGCTGGCTTCAGTCCACCTGCCACAGTAATACAATCTTTATGTCAACGTGTTACAGCACCATTTCGATTGGTACCGATTTAGTGCTGGAGGTATATCGGAGAGTTCTTACGATTTTATCTGTTTCTATGTAAGTCTTGTATAAGTTCTAAAATACTGAGTTTAGTGCTGTTTTATTGTTTAAATAGGCTTGCGTTGGTATTGTTATTTTAGGACTAAAATATGGTTAAGTATATGATCTAGACTTGAAAGATATTCATCATTTTCAGACTGGTTTATAGGCCTTTCAGTTGTTTTACATAGTAAGCAGGTACTTAAAATATTTTTCAAGTCAACACTGGCTTCTGCACTCGGCTTCGCCCACGTGATAGTCGAAAATTATCCCGAGGGAACATATTCCCGGGATAAAAAGTAGGTATTTTATGTGCTATTCCTGACTTCTATCTCTGTGCCATTTTTTTCCAGATCCGCTTAGCCGTTCTGGCGTGATTGAGTAACAAACATACACACATCCACACTTTCGCATTTATAATATTTGTAAGATTAAAAAAAAAAAAAACAATATTTTTAATTTCACATAGGTCTACATGGGCACTTATAAAACGTCGAGGTTCGGGTTGGTCGATTCCTATGGAGAAGAACCGGCAAGAAACTCCATGGTTACTCTTTTAAAAAAATTGTTGATTAATAAGATAGTCATTTGAAGTTGGAGTAATTTTCAAACTTTACTATAATCTGACAACATTTTGCACTAAGGTAAGGTTTGACACGTTCTAGTCTGTGAAAGATAAAGAAACATATTTTCTATATTGGCATAGCTTCTACTGTGTAAAGCGTTTTATTATCCCAAGGAAACGTTACGAATGATAAGTATCCTTTGTGTTAATCCAGGTTTTAAACTATCTGTTTGCAAAATTCATCCAGATCCGTTCAGCCCTTTTTGCCTGATTGAAACACAAACATTCAAACAATCACATTTTTAATATTAGTAGGAACTTATTTATTTAATACTTCATGCACATAAACGTACTTCTTCATCGTGTCGATGATTCCATTTTTAGTTTTTAATTTAGATGTTGTGCTTCGACCAGAACTCAGCAACGTCGACAGCCCTAGCGCTGGCCTCGCACAGGTCCTTCATGGTGCAGGTGTTTGTTCACAGAGAGCTGAACAACAGATGAGGCATCGTTTGCAGTGTGGTTCCACAGTCGCATTGTGGCTGAATGGAGTACCCCCATCTGACCAGGTTGTACCTACAGCGGCCCACTTGACTTCACAGCCTATTTAGGGCATTCCATGTTGGCCATGGCAGTTTATGCCCAGCTGGGCTGCGCTTTTCTGCAGGATCGATATAGAGGCGGACTTAATGCCTTAATGTCTTGGGTTTGGGGTATCTTAACTTGTTTTTAATTCTCCGTAAATAATACCGAACATATTATTAGAGGACAAAGTGTCAACAGTTTTAATAGACAATACAATTACTATAATAATTTATTGTACAATTGATTAGTAAAGACATGTTATAACATTATTACTTTCCTATTTCCTTACTATTATTGAGGCCATTAAATAATACTATTGCGTGTCAATTGCTAGTCGTTCAACCCTTACAACTTAAGGGGTGTGGAATTATAGGAAAATAATGCGATGGACAGTTTCTAAGTAGATATTATGCTGCGTAGGCTGTAATTTATTTTGTGTTCAGTTGAACTACTTATAATTATTGCATTTTTAATAATACCCGCTTAGATAAAGCTAAAAATAAATAAGATCGATCATGAAAATAATATGCAATCAGGTCATTAGTTCGTTAGTAAATCAATCAATTTATTATTTCAATAAAATTAGATAAGTAGGTAAAACTTCGAATATTATTTTTAAAGAGTTCGTCTATTCTAATTTCAAGAGAAAATAACAAGCAAACGACCGGTTTCTGAATTTTGTAATTTGAATTAAGAACGTGTCAAATTAATGCCAAAGTTTGACAATGAGTTTGATAAATAATGTACTTAAAATTCTTCTTTGAAAAATCGCGGGTATGTAAATAGTAGGAAAACAACATAAAAACCATAAAGTAACACATAGCAAGCTCAATATTTCCATAATCCTAACCCAAGTATAGAAATGGTCCGAAGGATTATATTTGTATAGACTAATAACCCCATCAGACAATAGCGTATAAAAGTTAAGCCCCACATGGACCCCTTTGTCTGCTGATCCACCTATCAATGGCAGGTTGAAAAAAGCCCCGCTGTCATCGTTGAAATTTTAATTGAAAAGAAAACTTTCCCTTTTTGGTTTGCAGAGGATTTGCGCAATTTGCTGTCTATGTTTGTAGAGGTAGACAAATAAAAGTTAACCTCGTGAAAATAGATAGATTATGACAATTGATTTAAAAATTATAATATTTGAATTTTACTGTACTTTCACGGGTTTTGAAATGATAGCCTTCAAAACGCCCGCCAGTCAGAAGATTGTAGGTACCTATCGATTTTCTATTGTTTTTAACTAAAAAAAACCGGTGTAACAAAAAAAATTACCAACTAAATAAATAACGAACTAAAAAGCAAAAATTTAAAAAATCTTTTCTTCTAGCATTTTGAGTTAGCGCCAAATTAACAAACATGACCATTAATTAATTGCCTAAAACGTAGAATGATTATAGCTAGGTTGATCTTCGTTGATAGTTTAACATACAGTAAAACGCCAATAACTTTTGAACGGCTTAACCGATGTTCATCAAACATGAACACTCTCGATAAAGTCAGCTTTCAAACAAAAAACAAAACTAAATCAAAATCGGTTCATTCGTTTAGGAGCTATGATGCCACATAAAGATACACAAATGCACATATACACAAACACACAAGTATTCACGTCAGACTTTTAACACCCCTCTTTTCCCGACGGTTGTTAAAAAGATACGTTATTTTACTCCAGGAAAAACAAGAAAATGAGCATTTTATCGACCTTATATTGTTATGAAGTTTACATAAAATAATATTATCGTTAGGAAGATTATGAAAATGCCGCAAATATTATTACACACTGGAAAACTAAAGCCTAGGCAGTAAGCAAACATTTAAATTTGAACAAACACACCAACCGCTGTATGTCGCAGTTTTAGTTAATTCAAAGTTAGTTTGGAAAGCACTAATAATATTAAACTGTTGTTACCTACTAACATGTATGTTCAATTTGGCTCAGACTACATACAGTTTTATTTGATCATAGATTCTATCCATCTTTCCGTTAGTGATATTGTAACTCAAGAACCTGATGAGAAGAAGAAGATGACGTGTTTGGTTTTTTTTTAAGTTCAAGGATGTGCTCATTGTCTTTGGATAGATCTGCATTTACGTATTGTGAGTTGTGGACTTATGGATGCGAAACGCACAGGACCGATCAGTGTGGTGACGCTTGGGGTATGCCTTGGTCCAGCAGTGGACGTCTTTCAGCTGAAATGATGATGATGATTGTGAGCTGACGGTGGGCTAAATGCCAATATGCTGAGCGTAGACTTTGGCAAAATATTGTTATTTTCTTTTTATATTGATACTAGCTGTCCCACGCGGCTTCGCTCGCGTCAACTAGCTACCTACCTACCCATCTACCCTACCTACCCTAGCCTACCTACCCTACATACATGATGGTCGCGTATCTTAAACCGTTTACGCAGCGCACGCAACGGAAGCCCCCAAAAAGGAATAATTTTGCCCGTTTTTGCAACATTTTTCATTTATGCTCCGCTCCTATTGGTCTCAGTGTGATGTTATATCGACTATATCCTTCCTCGATAAATGGACTATTCAACACAAAAAGATTTTTTTTAATTCCAACCAGTAGTTCTTGAGATTAGCGCGTTCAAACAAACAAACTCTTCAGCTTTATAATATTAGTATAGATTATAATATTAGTATAGATATAATGTGCGAATAAATGTATTTTTTTTCTTTCTTATGTCTATTTTAAGTGGAGTCGTGGGCACAATCAGTAATTAATATACCTACCTACTGCCCTAAGTACAATAAAGTGTATGCCTCTACGGGCGACAATACCTAGACCTGTACAGTCGCTAATGCCATCAGCCCGTGACGTCATAACTATAATGGTGAGACATCGTTTGAGATACTCTATTACAGACAAAAGGGCTTGGGAAGGTTTACTGATGATGTCAGAAGGGATGAACTGTCAGACACAATCTTTCCAAGTAATCCGACGCTCAAAAACCGACCTCTACTTAAAATATCTAAGTCTAAACTAAGATTTTAAGTATTTTTATAGATGTTATATGATATTTAAAGGGTATCCTATAGTATGTTATAAAATAAAGGCGTTTTCTTTAAGGCCGCAAGGTAAATAAAGCGCCTGCAAGATAAAATGGGTCGATAGCGTTCCTGCGTCTCGTTGCTCGAGCAATTTGTCAGGCGCTTGCCAGACTTTCTGTACTTTATACAAACGTGGCTTGAATATCGATTTCAAATTGTTTAGGATAGTAGGTTTCCTAAGATTTAATAGGTAAGATAAATCTTAGCTTACAGAAGCCACAATTCCAGTAGTTAACCAGATAAATTAATTTGTTTTGCGAAGCATCTTGCTAGTATGATGTAATAAAATAAATACAGGTCATTACGCTACCTGATTGCTAAAACATTTTATTAACTAATTTAATATGAAACGGAACGCTAAAGACTTATTGCTAAACCACAATAAATTACCCCTTCTAACCCTTAAAAATGATTCGTAATAAGTGCCTGTAGGATTACATATAGCAAACCTTGTCTTACTTTTGTGGCAGCAAATTGCCAATGAAACACCTAAACAATTTATTGTATTCCAATAATAACCGAAGCCTTTTTTCGCTTATACTATCTATAACTATTTATTTTGTCTAGGTTCTAGGCCGTTTGGAGCTCACATGAGCTCAAAGGCTGCTGTTAGAACAAAAATGTCTCGCCAGTTTTACTGGTTTCTGAACGAATGTTTACAAAGTTTGTATGTTTCTATTTCTAGACGAAACGTTATTGCTGGTGCTGTTTGTGTTGGAAAGCGTGTTGTATCGGTTTTAGAATTTAAAAGGAAAAGCTGTAGTAAACATGTTGTTATCTGTCTCTATATGTATTTATTTCTTTTAAATAAAATTGTGGATGTTGATGCATTTTCAGCATTATTGAAACAGTTTTAGATTCACGCGGACGTATCACTTAGGTGTTTGAAAATATCTAAAGAGTGAACTCTACTAGAAGAATGCAATGGATTCTAAAGGATAACTTTTAATTCATTGACTATATAATTTTAGGTGCTTTTTACCTGACTACGGCGAACCAAAAAGGAAGGGTTATGATTTTAGCAGTCTTTGTATGTATGTATGTATGTATGTTCCGCCGTAGCACCTAAACTATTCATCTGAATTGGATGAATAAAGTGTCAATCGATTCGTCATTATGGCCCGGATAACAAAGGCAAAAGAACTGTAGTCTGGTTACAGTTTTTAAACTTTTTACTTGTTTCATATAACAGAGTTGGTCCCATAGTGACAGTTGATCTTATTTGTGAGTAAGTACCTTCACGGCCTGAAAAATTGGCAATGAACTAAAAGTTACTTACCCTGTTTGTGTAAATGGAATATCACATTTTTAACATCAACCCTTAGATAATAAAATAGAAGAACCCCTTTGTTTTCTAGAGCACTAAAAGCAATATTGTTAAACCCCAAGGTCTAATACTATTCAGGCTTTGCCCTCTACGAACCGAGCCAAACACAAACAGGCTTTTAAAAATAATGTCAAAGTCCAAAAAAAAAACAGAAAATCCTATTTACCTTCTAAACAAAGGCACTTTAACCCTACCATGCCCGATGTAACCCTTTTACAATAAAACCGCTAGCTGTGCCCATTAAAGCCACGGGTTATTTATTGCTCAGTACCAGGTTATTTGTACCGGGACACGTTATTAGATGTACGCTCACTATTAGAAGTAGCAGAGGGTTAGTTAAATATTGCTTGGTGTCTATAAGAATCTCAAACTAAATATCAAGCACAGAAAGTACCTTTACACCTCCTTAGCGGACACAAATCTTTTAATGAATTCGAAATGTCGATAATGTGCGTTAAATTCGACAAATGGCTGAGCTAAAAGACTCTTTTTATCAGACGTTCCATTCTGGTATTTATTATTCAGCTGTATCCAGTTGTACTAGAAGCCGACCCAACATAGATGAGGGCAGATAATATAGTTGATCGAACCGTGGCGAAGCGCAACATAAAGGCAAAGTTAAAACTATAAGGTTCTAGAAATCATTGTGTACTTGTTAACTGGTCCTTGCAAAGGAATCAGAAGCAAAGCTGTCCAAAATTAATCAAGATCAGTGTAAATATTTTCTAAAGCAAAAAAAAAAAAAAAAAAAATAGTAGTAGCTCATTCTAGAAGCTCCAGTCCAACCATGCACAATGCACAGAATATTACTTAGACAAGAAAAGTTTCAGTATAAAACCAGTAATTTCACTGCAATCTTCCATACGACAAGCTACGGTAGGCTTCTACGGCTTTTACGTTCGGTAGGTAAGCGGAAACGCTCGGGCGGCCATTTTACGATCTCCGGAAAACATCCGCCATTTGTGTATTATTTATGTGGAATGCTAAGACTAGGTATTTGTGCTGCTATAGTGAAAGATTTTATGAATAGGTAAAGATAAGAATTAAAAATTTAAAAAATATAAAACATTGTTTGTAAGTATCACATTTCTAGCGTTGTCTAGATTGAAGAAGTGCTCAGTAAATATATAAACACGTCGTCGATCGCAAGAGTCTATGTCATAGTCACTATATTTTTCAGGAAAGACAGAAAGAAAGAAAATATATTTATTTGTGACCCGCACAGAAGACACGAGAGCAAAAAAAGAGTTAAATAATAATATTTAAATAAAAAACCCCGTGCGAGACCAAAAGGCCACAGAAGACACGAGAGCAAAAAAAGAGTTAAATAATAATATTTAAATAAAAAACCCCGTGCGAGACCAAAAGGCTCCTACCTAAGCATGAGCAGTGATATTTAAAAATAATAAATAATGCCGTGCGGTCTGGTAAGGCCCACTGTTGATGCCACGGACACACTTACGGAAACGGATACTAATTAAAAACTAATAAACACAAAACACAATAGAACAGGAGAGATTGGCGATCACCATATTATTTGTTTTTATTTGCAAGGAGAACGTGGTTTTCCATCGTCATCTTCCCATCCACCCAGAGCATGCCTAGTAGACTTCGTTATAAGAGATAAGACTGACATTGCAACCTAAATAATAAAATTTGTTTTGGCAATGCACATATTTTAAATAATGGTTTACAATAGAATATTGTATCTACCATACCGTTAATTGCCTGTATAACAACCACTTTGCTTGTCTACTTAATAAACACACTCCACACAATATTTCTAGCTGCCTAGGCAGCTATTACCTACATCCTGTCAAACTTTACGCCGCCATTTTCCTTCAATAATACAATTAATAATCCCGAAATCGCGTGTCCGTATATCAAATATTGCCGTTCCCATACAATTACATTTTGTCATTTATTGAGTCTTCGTGAATATCAATGAAGTAATCGCGCGGTGTACTCACGGATCGATATGCAAATTATATATATTGAAATCTTAATAATGGGGCCCGAATAAATGTTTGTGCGATGGAAATTCGTGAAGAAAATTATTTAAAAGTTAGGTACGTTTTTCGTGTGCTTTGTTAAGGAAAAAGGCAGGCTAATGTTACATTATTATTATGACACTATATGTTTTCATTTTATATGCCGACCCCAATGTAGTTGGGGTCGGCTATGCAGATTGAACGTCTTCTGCCTGTAATAAAGGCCAAAAACCATTCAAAATATTGTATTTCATATTTCTATGACACTAAGGTGTGCTGATAGGTAACTCAATTATCGGTTAAACCCTTTGTACATAAGCTGTCGTATTGTATTTGAACCCCTGTTTGAATGTGAATATGAACCTACTGGGGATATTTTATATCAGAAGCTAGGTGCGCGATTCTAACTAGTCGTATTCAATGAAGAAAACCGTTAAAATCTACACGGAACTTTCCACAATAACGATAAAATAATCACTAAAAGGTGTACCAACTTCGAAAAATGTAAAACATTGAACACTAAAACATCAAACATGAAAACTTTAACACTTTCCAATACAAGTGTCACTCTGAAGCCCCCATAACATATTGCTCTAAAATCTCCCTTCATACAAAGGTACGAGTACAAGTTCACTCTAGGCCGAAACGTTAGGCCCACCCTACCCCACCCTACTCCACCCAAATTAGGGTGAGATAGAAACCTAGGCAATACCATAGATATAGATAGATTCGTTAACATGAAATACAGTTGAAAATTGAACTTTCGAGCGCTTTCAGGATCCCGCTTGATATTGATGTTTTGACTAAAAGCTTCGTTTCAATGGAAAGTAACTGTGTATGTTTGTATTTTGTTGGTTTGTGTGTATACAGCTGTTGTGGGTTTATTTGAAACTGGGGCGTTATTGCGTTTTATTGATATTATTTTTAGCGTATTGTTTTTTGTGTGCGTGAAATCAATTAGATTTTTCGAGATTAATGATTTGACAAAAGATAAATTTAGAATGGGTGGGCGTTATGTGTGTACTAGCTTCTGCCAGCGGCTCCGACCGCGTGAAAGTCGAAAATTAGCCCGAGGCAACATATTCCCGGGATAAAAAGTATCCTATATGCTATTCCTGACTATAATCTATCTCTGTACCAAATTTCAATCAGATCCGTCCAGTGGTTTGAGCATGAAAAAGTAACAAACATACAAACACACACGCACACATTCACTCACAAACTTTCGCCGTTATAATATTATTAGTGTGACTAAAAAGTAAAAATAAATCGGTTTCAGTACCTACCACACAGATATAATATTTCTATGTCCTACCAAGAGTTTATGTATTTAATTTATTGAGAAATCCATGGAACCATACTACATACATAATAGAATGAAAATGGTTTTAAACATGAAATCACACAATAATAATTATGTAAGTACGAAAATAAAATTGCAAACAAAAAAGACATCGTAGAAATACTAACGCAGGCTGCCAGCCAAACAATGACTCTTAATCGGAAAAACACCTCTCTATACAAGTAATTACTAATTAACGCCACATTAGTGTGCAGACCCCGGCACCTAAACCCCGGACCTCACATCCGGGACCCTCAGTCCACCTAACACGATCAATTAGACCCAAGCCTTTCAAATCTCGACGCTCACTCCAAGTTAATCCAGTAAGGGTTGCAATCAGTTCCCGTTTGCACTTCCTCCCTTCTGCGGTGAAAGTTTTACTATTAAAAAGATTATTTAATACGTTAGGGGTGATGGTATTGGAATGTACTTTGATTGATTCTGATAGATGAGACAGAGGTTAAATGTTATAGGACGGAAAGGTAAATATTTTGCTGTAAACGATTACGAGTAGTGGTGGTCCAGAGGTATCGACCCCGACTTACGGGTTGTTGTGGGTCCGTGTTGTGGGTTCGATCTCAAGCAGGCGCTTAATTTGTGTGAATATTTCATTACCACTGCTCTCAAAACAGTGAAAGAAAACATCGTGAGGGAACTGGCATGTCCTAGAGCCAAAAATTCTAAGACATATGGCATCCACAAACCCGCACTGGGCCCCCGTGGTGGATCACGACCCAATCCTTCAAAAAACCCCCTAATTTAAAAGAAAACCTGATCATGCTGCATTGTAATTTCAAATCAATAAAAGTTATGCTTCGCATATTTATAAAATATACATACAGTCGAACGTAAAGAGTAAGTAATTTGATTTTACACATGTAGAGGCGATAACTACATCTCGCGTTTATTCCGCTACAAAATAAAATAAAGAAGAATTTTCAATAACTGTATGTGAAAGGCAGAACATTTTCATTTCGGTATCGCCTCTCGTTCGCGATGAGTTCGAAATGAAATCTGCATGCGATTTGTATCTATGCAAGTGATAAGCGTAAGCGGGCGACGGAAAAATTAAGAGAGTGAATAAATTTGCTGTGCTTTATCGTAAAGATAACATTCTCATTCTGGATATGGTATCTACCGCTGACCTATAATGAAATAAATTATTCATTAAAAAATCTTTTTTTAAGCAATTTTTTTACGTTTTCTTCTCAGCAAACCCTTGATCATTTATATCATGGCAGTGCACAAAAAATAACTATTCCGCCAACTTGGGCCGTCCGCCATATTGCAATTAGATTGACGTCACTAAGCTAACCATGCATTGTCATCCAAACTAAACGTGTATGCAAAATTCCATCTTAATCGGTGGAGGATAACTGCTATAAAATTCAGTTGCAAGATTTGACCCGTACACTTACATACATAGATTGCAAGTCAAAATAAAAGCTTGTAAAATAGCGTGTTTGGGTCAGATGGGCCAGTATCGCCATACAGTGGGTACCTGAAGACGGCCGTCGTAGCAGGCCTGAACAACGCTGGTGTGACGATCTGAACTCGTTGCTGCCCGATCGGCCAGAGAAGGCTGGAGACAAAGTTTGCTGGCAGAATATGGAGGAGGCCTTTACCCAGCAATGGGACAGAAATAAAGTTAAAATAAAATAAAAAGCCTTTTATATTCTGTATTACAATGTTTCACTAATTCTTATATTAAATTTATAATTTTGAACAGCAAAATTATAAATTTGCCTTTCAGGTGAAGGCCTCTTCCAGAGATTGCAATTGATCTCGGGCTTGAGAAATAGAACACTAGTTTCATCCGCCTATTTTTTTGATATCGTCTTCCCAGCGTGAAAGAGGTCTTCGTTTGTGGCGTTTAGACCGGTTTAGACCGGTTTTTAGACCGTTTTGGTTTATGGCGCGCCACACGACCAGCCCATCTCCATTTTAACTGTACATTAAAACCCAAAAAACATGTTTTGGCTACACTGGTCCCATTGCTGGACAAAGGCCTCCCCCAAATCTTTGCAGGTATTCTTTTCCTGAGCCATCTGGAACCAGCTCTTGCAGTAGGTGTTTAGGTCTTCTCACCAGTTTTTTCGTTGGCTGGCCTCGGTGGCGCCGTCCATCTCTAGTCATAACATAAAGTTGTTTATTATTATCAGATAAAGGAGTTTCTTGATCGTTCGTCTCTATAGAGATCTACACTTTAGGACGTGCCACCAGCTTCATCTTTCTGACTGACCGACTCCTTGACAATTCAAAAGTGCCTGTAATGTACATGGTTAAGAAGATATAAATGCTTTGAGTGGGAGAACGCTGTCTACCCATCCGTTTATCTAAACTTACAAACTTATTCTTCTTGTTTTCATGTCACTTTGAAGCTGCCTCTGAGAACCCCACAAGCCTCTGACTTGGGTAATTCAGACTTATTAGAATTTATACGTTTTTCCAAGCATCTTAGCCACTCCGCCTTTGACTTGCCCCACAAAACATTCTCAATTCACGCGGGCGCATAAATCCGTCTATTCAAAACTATATTGACTGCAAATTCATATGGAAATCATATTTCCTAGAGCCGGGTCAAAGGCTCTTGGAGGCAGAATGCTAGTAGCCTTTCATAAGAGTTTATGGTTGAAAGATATTAAGAAATTCTTCGTCCTTACCGACATACATCTAACTTGATGACGCGAATGTATGTACTTCGCGTATCAAATTTAGCGTTTCCGGCACCGGACATCAATCGCAATCTAGAAAAATGCCTAAGGGCGTATTACACGCGCCGATCACGCACAGCACCCGTGCACGCGTTGTGCCCGCCTTAAACCCGCACACGCGCTGCATTCGCCTCGCACACGCCTCGCGCCCACTTAAACCATTAGTGACTGGACTACTTCGTTCACTAGGTATAGTGGCTTCAAGGCGGCGCAAGGCGTACGCGGGGAGGGTGCAGAGCGCGGGCAGGGCGAGTGCAGGGTTGGCGCGAGGCGGGCGCATGGCGTGCGCGTGTAGACCTCGTTAAATGCAATTTGAGATCTATTGATGCATTATAAGGCTCAAATTCTTATTTAACAAATTTCAATGCGAGTTGGACGCGGGTGGCGTGCGCTGAGCGTGCGCGTGTCGTGTGAACGCGCCCTAATCGGGTTGATGACTAAAATTCTATTTAGTCCGTCAGTTAGATTTCCAAAAAAATATTGGACACGTATTTAACAAATAATGATGACGATATAGTGCATTAAAATTTTGCGTGACATTATGCCTTGGTACACTTTTTACATTCCTAAGTCCGCCTTTATACTTATGCATAAAGTTTTAATAAATAATAAATTGCTTTTTCGCCCGTCATCACCCCTATTATATCAATGCAATGGTAAGTTTTGTTCTTAAATTGTGTGTTAAATAATGGAACGCTTGGTTTTGATACACATGGAGGGAATTGCGTTGTATAGTAAGATTTATGTCTGTGTTCGTTCTTTAACGTTTAAAAGGCCTTTTTTGTTTTAGAAGTCTGTGTGGATATTTTTCTTAGTAATGTTGATGAAGCTGTTTGCAGCTTTTGTTCTTTGTAAACTATTTTAATTAGGTTCATCTGCAATCCGTCGAGAATTTTCTTTGAAGCTAGTGCATTTTATTTAAGACCAGTGTTTTATTATATTTTAAACGAGAAGTACTGGTATTTCAAACTAGCATTATTTATTTAAAACTTCATGCAGAAAGGTACAATGGCTGACCTAAGTATTGCAATTCCCAGAATCTAGTGGCGATGTCCTTGTTTCAGGTCGTTTGTAAGGATGAGCTTCGTTTTGAGTGAAAAACCACAACACTCTAATTGTGTTAGTTCAAAGAGTAGGGTTCGGATTGTTTCGCTTGCATTAATTGCTTCATATTCAAAAATCCTTCTACTCGACGACGACGGCGTAAAACACGCAATGAAAATTGTTGAGACGGAAGAAAAAAATAAAAGAAAGGAGTGTGCTTTCGTGCTGTGATATTTTGAGTTTTTAGGCAAACTTACGTTTTAAGTAATTATTATAGAATTTTATGATTTTTAATTCTATCAAAACAGTGTTTCCATTCCAATTTTACAGTGGCAACCGCAAAACCGGAGTCCGGCTTTGTGCCTGGTTGGTAGCAATTTGAAGACATGTGACATCCACCAACCCGCACTGGGCCCGCGTGGTGGATTACGACCCATCCCTTCTCTCAGAGAAGAGGACAGTGTCCCAGCAAGTGGGAACATCAAAAGGCTGATGATGATGATGGCTGGCAAAAGGCTCGTCCCCAACTTAAAAATTTATGGCGAATTGTGGAAACCAACATCGGGGTATACAGCACCACTCAAATTTTCGGAGAAAACACGAATGTTGTTATGTATGTGTTCAGTGTTTTCAATTAGGGTACCTACATGAAATTGTTTCATCACTCGAAAAATAATAACGTTTCACCTAACATAAATAATCCCTCACTAACAAATATTTGCTGGAAACCAACACAGGAATTAACAGAATTTGCCTCGACGTAACAACAACATACACACTTACCAGCATACATACATATAGCTACAAAGTAGGTCTGTTGCATAGTCTGATGGACCGGCAATTGGATTGCGCGTCGAACGCAGTGAACTACAAATAAAGGGTAATGTTGCCTTTGTTGTAAAACTGGGGACTTTACTGGCACTAGTAAATAAGTTATTTTTTTTTGTATTAAATGTAAAATTTGTTTAGGGTTTTTTTGGCTAAAGTAGAAAAGAGCTTTATCTCTTTTTGCCTAACTTTATCCTATTATTTGCGAATCGGTTGTCCTCATCATTCATTGCTATATGTCTGTGCTGGGTTGGATAAAAAGACATTGGTTTAAGTATAGATATTTATATAAGGCCTCTGTTAAATCCTGAAAGAAATCAGATAACCCGGCAAAACTTCTTAAGAGGAAATGCGGTCGCAGACGTCCGACTGAATATCCTAAGTAAAAAGTCATAATTCTAGGTTTGGCTCTCGCCTATTTCCTTCTACAATATTGGACCAATTTCAAAGATATTCCATAAACTGAAAAAGAAAGATATATACTGTGCCCCTAAGTTTTCTTTTATGAAGATAAATTATCTTTAGAACCCTCCAAAAATGCTCAAAATTGCGCTGCCAACAAAAGCCCAGTGTACAAATTTGACAACTATAAATGGAAAAAGAAAACAAAGAAACACAAAATATATCTTTTTTATTAAATTTATGGCATATCTTTTATATTTGTGCAATACTGAAGGAGGAAATAGATGAGAGTCACTTTTTACTATGGAAATTCAGTCGGAACTCTCTGCCCGCATATCCTCTTAAGTAAAACTGTTGCTTGTGCAATGCGTAACATATTTGAACTCCTATTAAAGAAATCATCTTGAAAATTAACATCATTTTTAATATTAAAATGCGATATCTTATCTGACCTGGCTGTTATTGATGAAAAAGTAAACGCTTGTTATGAGTCAGTTCCGTGCAAATTCTTTTAAGTATTCCTTTCACTCAATCAAATACAAATTGTTATCATTTTACGGTTTTCACAACACGGTCTATGTTACGCCTATTGTCATTGAAAGATACCTTTCACTGTACAGGGAGACTTTTTATTCTTAGGCCATATTTCAGAAGACAATGTTCAGCAGTGGGCATCTATTGGCATACTATAAAATGAAGAATTTGCTCCCGTCAACTGCCTATCCCACTTACCTACACCTACCTACCAATATTTTTTCTAGGGTCATTCTTCCGCGGAGAATGGAAAATGACGTCAAACGCACAACGCCATCTATCGAATAAGGAGTTTAACTTTCCGAGTATCTTGCGTGAATTGCGTGTTTAGATATTTTACTTCTTGAAGACTTGAAAGAGTGAACCGATTGCAATGAAGCAAAAACTAAGTGATACTTCAAGTTATGCACAATTTGTATGTATAAAAGTTATCTACATTAGTTTCGTACATTTTACGTAATTCGTGCACAACTAAACACACCAACAGATAAACATAAAAAAAATCTAAAAATACTGGCAATGGGTTCTGTTGGTTATCCTTTAACAACCTGGCAATTTTTTTCGGAAATATTCTCGATGTAAAAAAACGATTTTTCGACAGATTTCTTATATGTATTAATGATAATGAATGTTAATTGATGATTTTGAAATCCAAAAAGTTTGGCTTTCAGTTTATTTATAGGGCGTAAAAGCACTTATGAAAAAACTTATCAGCTGTTCGCTACTTCTGTGCATAGCTTGTCCAATTACGCAAATGTACTTAGCAGTTGTTTCTTTATTCCTGTTTCAAAACCTCTCATAGTGAAAGTTGTCCATATTAATGACTACTTTCATTTCCTGAAAGATTACCCATAAATTAAAAACCACTCTGTATAAATTGTTGATGATCTTCAGACATTTTTCCTTATTATAACTACATTTCTTGCATGACTAATTAGCTCACTATTCTAAACAAGCCCTACGTGTCCCTTGCAATGTCGTTGACATTGATACTCGGCGCGATCATTGCACTCTGCGCCAAAATTAGCCGCGCCGGCGCACGTTTATAGATCGTCTAGATCCGTACGCGAAACTTAGGTGCTTGCCGTTTCTAATGTTGGTATGAATGTGGCTGTACGTAGGAGTTAGGGTGTGTAGGAGTATTTTTAGAGAACGTCTAATGTTGTGTCTTTTTGTGAAGGGCTTCGGATCTGTAGATTGAACAAATTGAGCTGGTGTTTTAAAGCACTGAAGCTAAGTTCATTTAGACATATTCATGGGTAAAGGCGAGTTTCATATGCTTCTTCTTTGTATCGTTGGCCCGACAGTCATTCAAATTGATTTGGCCCAAAACTTAACCACTACCACGGCGGTGGCAGCGCGTAGTACACTTTGACTGGAAGTTTGGGCACAGATTAGAGAAATTACTACGTAACAGATATTTCACTCTCCGAGATCAAAAGCAATTTTGAGCTCAATATCTGTGACGGTTGGGTTGATCCTTGACGGCCTCTCGCATGCGCCAGCTCGGTGACAACCGACTGATGGAGTGGTGCCGGGACCGCGCGAACGTGTAGGCATTAATCGCTGTGAGTACGGTCGAGTGAAGGAAGCCTGGTTTGGAACACAGAGGGCAGAACAGGAGGTGGAGCATGGTTTGCGCTCCACGTGCATACTCTGCCCTTGTCCACCATTACAAAATTACAGAACAACCCATGCATACACCGTCCCATATAACAAAATTATAAACAAGTTCTGAATATCAGCCCAATTAATTCTATGCATCGCCAAAATATACTGTGGTAGATAAACAAAGCCTATGGCATAAAGTCTGCTTTTATACAATTTAATATTTGTCCAATAAAATACCTTCTTTTATTTTCAAGTACAATAAAAATAACTATAAATCAAAACCTAACCCTAAGAAAAACACCCCTAAAAACCCTGCCTAATCCTAAGAATCAACTAGCAAAACATAGACAGTACACAAACGTCCTCCTATTTATGTCAAACACACTTTACACAAGTAACCTAACTTCGTTAATACAGAATATCGTCTCTAATCAAAGCTGATTGCATCCCCATCGCAATCCCACTGAGATAAACTAGGGTTACTATGAACTACCAACATGTTCTAGATACTAGCTATATGCCAATAAACTAGGGTTGCTACGAAACTTAAGCTCCATCACCGCAAATCATGGCTACGCATTCCACCTCCGCATTTTTTAACGGACATCATGGAATTTGGCTCCAAATAATCAAAAACCTTTTATGTATTCTAACATGTATTAAAAAGTTTAAACTTTTAATCTTATGTAACTGTTGCAAGGTTTAGTACCTTATGAACTACTATTGTTTAGTAGAGGAGCTGATTTATTTCATAAACCATTGAGATATCGCGCCTCGTAGGTGACAAAGCCTCAACACTGCTTTTTTTGTAAAGATAATTTCATCATCATCTTCCTGTTTGTCCCATTCTTCCATTTCATGCTGTTAACTGTCACGCTATCTCTAGCTAAGGGAGCTTCTTTTTCTTATTTCTCCTCGCACTATGCATCTTTTTCTTCACTTTCTCTGTCTATCTATATGCATAGCCCTTTCTAAAATTGTAGCCATGACCATTTTATACTTTAAAAAATGTTAAAAAGGCGAAAAAAAATTTATACATTATTTTTTTTTCGCCTTTGCTTCTGCTGAGACGGCTTTTGTTATCGACTTTGCTCAGTTTTTAGTGATAGGGTACTAGAACTAAAAAGAGAGAAATAAAAAGTCGCTGTTGAAAAACGATAAAAACAAGAGTTACCACAAAGACACCGATTTCCAAAACGAAATTTATTTTTGCACATTTTAGTGTTTTGCTGTAGAAGTCGGTTTATTTTTTGTGGAAAAGTTATTAAGGTATATATCATACTGTCTTTATACTTTTCTAAATACCTAATTTAATAGATACTCTGGCCTAAAATATCTACTCTCGTTTTTCTGAATGAGTTTGTAAAATTTTCACTTAATAAATTGTCTCGATCTCCAAAATAATAATGCTAGCGAAGGGGCCTCTGTCGTAAAATTTTGGAAGTTAGTTAGTCAAATTTTCTATTTTAGAGGCAGAAAACAATGTTACATGTACTTAGGCAAAGCTTTAAACCCGCTCATTTTTGTCTAAGAAATATTTGAAAATTAACTCTAGGCGCTAAGTTTAAATTACTTACTAAGCTTCTTCGTCAACAAATTTGTGTTTGGACACCACAACATTGCTTGCTCTACAACTTGAAACTTATTCATCACGTAATCATTTTAGAGGTTATTCTAAACATGTCTGCGCTTAAGAAGTTTGTTCTACCTAACCGTTCAATACAAAATCACTGAAGTTCATCTTTATCTTTCACGTGCTCATGAAAACCGAAAATTTGGCCTATTATCTCCGGTTTCTGAGAAGAAATTAGCAATGCATCGCAAAATAAACGAAAGTAGAAACACGATGAGATTGGTTATTGAAAAATAATGTAACTGATCATAGACCCTAACCCGCATTTGACAATTTGTCACATTAATCTTGCAGTAATTTATATGCCTGAAACTGCGTCCTAGTTCGTATAACAGACACCTTCAAACAGCGGATGTGATTTGATTGACTATTGTTACTTGAACATGCCAACTACAAGCGCGTCATGAATCTCATGACGAACAGCGGATCATCATTAATCGGTTGTGAACCAAACGTTTTATGTCATAAAAGTCGGAATTACTACATTGTAGATATAGTAGGTCCTACACAATCGTTTGGTAATCGCTCGCTGTTTCTCAACTGTTATTTAAAAAACTCACTAAATACTCTAACACTTCTGTATTGAACAGCGATTATTGCAGAAAAATCGCTATTGCTTTGCTCTTGGAAGATACGTAATAAGCATGCCGATATCTTTCCTGAATAAAGTACCTATAACTACTTTACAAGAGAACCAACGAATTTACCGGTAATCGGTAACTTCTTCGCGTGCTAGAAAATATTTTCACAAAAAGTCCCAAACTTGTTACGAATGTACTTTTACTATGTAACGAAAAACACAGTGGGTCGACTCGATATCGCATGGCCAAAATCTTTTATTAATTTTCTTCATAATACTGTGTCAAAATCGATTTTAAGAAAGGGATTTCTTGAGTAAGTCATTTCTAAAGTAGGTTTTAGAGATAAGAAGAAGATGTGGTCTTTTTCGGATGCTATTTTTATGAATACCTTATATATGCCCTATATTTTTAGCTTTTGTTTTCTTTAAGTATGTTGTGTTGTGACGATTTTAATGTTAGCTGTGGTCCAGGTCTTCAGTATGGTTAATAGTAAACTTTTCTAGGAAGCACAGATAGTCTTGGGCTAATAACATTTGATTAATAACGAACATTTGTAGACCAACACTACCTTCTTTCATTCACGCTGTCGATACAAAAGTTAAGCTACCAATTACACAAAGCAAGCAACCACAGCGCCAATTAAAGAAATCAATCCACACATCAGACAGTAATCAACAATTATTATATTATAAGCCAAGTAAAGGGAAGATTTATGCTCTAACAGTTCTTGATGCTAAACACAATATAAAATATTTACTGCACAGTGTACCGCCTCATCGCTCCGCAAAAACTTAGCGTGTGTGCTCTAATTGGGTTTCAGAAAGCAGCAACTATGCTGGAACGTCATTGTTTTTACAATATTATTACAAAAATTATTTGCAAGCGTTTTATAAACAAACACTGTGCGCTTCATTGTGGTGGGGTGTGGACAAAGTTTTATAAAAACATAAATTACTACTTGATCAAATTGTTTTTCAGCTCAGAGCATATCATATCTTCAAATAGTTACATCAAATTATTTCAGTTACGCAGTGAAATACACATAAAATACATTTACAAAAAAATTTATTAAATACCTATGGCTGGAATTTTCAGGCTAACATTACACTCATACTCCACAAACATAAAGATCATAAACAAAAAACAACAAATTTTGTTAAACATAACAAATTGAATGATAATTTAGAACGATATGTATATCCTGTACAAGAAAACCAATTACAATTTCAGAGACATACAAATTCACAATGCGAAGTAAGCAAGACATGGCAAATGAAACGTATCAAAAGATGGGGAATTGTAATTACATTTGTGTTTCAATTTATATTACCTAAATTCTGGTTTCCTTCTCCGTAATTGTATGTAAGAAATGTTTTATTATTATACAAGTTCTTGAGATTCTAACTACACGTAAGAGTCAGATTTTATCTTAAATTTACTTTTGTTATTATTGTTTAGAGGTGATTGTGTTTTTTGACAGATTTTAATTAATAAAGATTTTATCCTCGATTTCCAAATTTTAAGTTGAATATTTGTTAAACTCTACTTTAGCTTAAAAACCTATCATTTGTTACTCAAATAGGATAGGATAGGTTGTCTGTAAGAGATTGCCTAGTGCGATAAGACCGCCCATTGTACACTTGTTATTGTGAACGTTTGTCCTGTATGTTTTTTGTGGTGTACAATAAAGTATATAATAAATAATAATAAATAAATAAAAAGGATCTACACGGTCTTTACTTCAAATACTCAATCCAGACACCGGGCTTGATTAAGTTGATTGAAGACAATTCTGTCAAAAGCAGACACAAACAATATCTCACAAAGAGTGCCATTTCAAATTCATGTGGACAACGTAATTACCAATTTGTCCATTTTGGAATTGTCATGGTTGCTGATGATAGATCTAAATGTTGACCAAGAGCAGAATCATGAAGTAGATTATGCAGTATGTGAGACTTTACGAGCAATTGTAACTCATCTTATTATTAATTAAAAACACGAGCACAATAAAGAATAGCAAGCACATTCTGGATTGCTTAGCGGAATTATAGCAAGTGGAGTTTAGTCCTCAGTTGAAAAAATCTATTATTTGGCGACAAAAAATACATGAAAAACGTTAGTAAAGAATAGACGTTGCTAATCTAAAAGTTACAGTAGAAATGACTGGATTTGATTGATAAATAGTAATGGCATTATCATGCAGTATGTCTATCGTAGACAAGGGGAAGTCTATTTATTTCTAAAAAAAAAACGCTAACGTCATGGACGAAGTTAGAGACGATACATAACGTATGCACGTATAGCTCACCCACTTTTTGCCGGTTTTCCCGTGTAATATAAGGCGAGGCTATATTTTCATTTGTGGTGAGTTTTAGAAAAAGTTTTTTTCCTGCCAATACAAATCTAACCGCAATAAATATTTCCTTTCCACGTCTAATCTCTCTCCATTTTAGGCCTTAGACCATTTTTTAAAGTTTTAATGTACTTACGTGACCACCAACAAAATCACCTCCACTCCAACTTTCGCCTTTCCCAACAGCTTAGCAATAACAACGTACCTGAAATGAACAAAACACTGTTATTAGATTGATTGATCAAATCAAATCGATAAATAACGCAATGATTATGCACATGAATCGAGATCGAATCGGTGCTTGCATGCGCTGTCAAAATTTTCGTGAGCAAGCGAACTGTGAACAATTGGTAAGCTACAGGTTATGTTGGTAAATATGAAGGTTACGTACGATTTTACGTGTTTGAGACAGTCTCGGATTTGAGTTTTGGATACGAATTGTAATTTTTTTATTGAAAAATACTATCTTAAGTTTTTCGCTTTCAAGAAAGATCCGTGTTTATATAACTCGAGGAAATGTCCTGACCGCTGTTTGTTTCGCGATTTCAGGTGTCCAATGCGAAAAGTTTTCGTTATCCATGAATAATTTCACTTTATTGAAATTATTGAATTAAAAGACATCCTGTAATGAAGGCAATTAAATTGGTCACAACATAACAATCCTATAGTTGAGTTTCAATTTCAACATTGTTTAAAAAAAATATTTTGTTTTGTTCTGCTCATAGCACTAAAAATTGTATGTGGCGTAATAAATAAAAAAAAATTAGCGTTACAAAAAAATTTTTGTAACAAGCTTTGGCTGACAGCCAAAGCTTGTTACAAAAATTTTACCTTCAATATATTCGCCAATACGTGGCTCAATGGAAATGCCGGCCATGCCTGTGTCTATTAATTTATTTTGAAAGCGAAAATTTTTTGGTAAAATTTCAAACATATTTTTCGTTCGAAAAAGTTTGCTATCAATTTTTGTTCATGTTTTCATCCAAGCGTAACACTGTGCATTCTTTAATTATTATTTTTTTCAAACTAGTTTTTTTGTGGATATTTGATGCAACAAAACGGTTTTTCGTTCCAATAGTTTCATGGCGAACTCTAATTAACAAGTAATCAATCAGATAGTATAGCTAATGATGCGTGACAAACAGAAAAATGTCTATTTTACACGATATAATCATTGTAACGTAGCGACTAATTTCTTTTTTAATCCAGTTCTGTGTTGCGTCAATCGATGACGAACTTGAATCACACTAACCCAGTTATATCAATCACCGATCCACTTTTAGAAGACTTTAATTTTTCGCTTTTATTGGACGGAAGAATTTAATAAATGTCGATTTATCTTTTCTACCGGATTATTAGTTTTAGATAAGTTATTAGATTATATATAATAAGTTCAAAAGAATAAAATATTTGAATGAAAATCAGTTATGTTATAGCGTTATAGATTCGGGAACCATATTTTATATCTTTTTTAAATCCGTCAAAGTATGGCGTGTCCGAATCCAATGAGTTTTAATTCAGTTTAACTATTTACAAAACTACGCTTACGTCAAATCTAATTCCAATAACACCACAGATCAAAAGCTCAAGATTCTCTGTCTATAATTTCTCCCAGTAAACCAGTATAGCCAACTGTCCGTCGTGAAACGTGGCGCTTGAAGTAAAACAATCTCAGTACCAACTTCACAGATAGAAGCAACTGGCACAAATCATCTCATTTTATCGCGACGTGATCGGAAACTGTCGGACAACTTCGTGAGAGGGGAATTGATTTTAAATGGCGTTTTGTACTTATGACAGTTTTTAGTTCTAGGTCTTTTTTCTGCGATTGGTAATATGAATAGGGTTTTTGGGTTTTTTATTTCTCGTTTAGTTAATGAATGGAAGAAAGTTATTGTATTGCGGCTCTTTTTGAAAAATGTTGGAACTAAAATGTTGCTCTCAAAAAAAATATGTGTTGACACCTAAGGTTGACACGATGCGATGCGTCACAAAATTTTAACATAAGATTCTTTTTTGTCTAGCTTTTACTGGGCAAAGGCTTCCCCAAGTCCTTTTAGACATTATTTTCATTTTCTCAACCTGTAATAAATAAAAAAATTATCGGTAACTTGGACCCTGTTCCCGATACCGGTGCCTCTATTTTTGTGTATATTTATTAAATTATTTTATAAAAATGTTTTAAATGTAGGTAATAAAAAAAAAATAGAATAATAATTAAAGTATCTTAGTAATAAAAGGTAAAATAAAAAAGGTCAGGCAGTTTTCTGTCAAAATGTAAGTAATAAGAAAATTAATAGAATAATAATTAAAGTATCTTAGTAATCAACGGTAAATTAAACAAGGTCAGGCAGTTTTCTGTCAAAATGTAAGTAATAAGAAAATTAATAGAATAATAATTAAAGTATCTTAGTAATAAACGGTAAAATAAACAAGGTTAGGCAGTTTGCCGTCTGTAGGGATCACAATATTGTCCAACCATTCCCATCACTTAAAACTCAGTGTAGTCGCACCTAATTCTCTGTCCAAAGCATTAATATTCCATACGAGAGTCTGACAAAATTGTAAACACCTGTCAGAACATCAGAACTTTTCATAATTGAATTAAAAGTTACATTTTGTTAGGGATCAGCCCCGAGGATAAATTTCCAACATGATGTTGAAAGCCTGAGATCGCTGAAACTCATTAGGGCGAAAAAGTAACGTATTTTTAAGCTGGTTTTTTTACGGTTTATATTCAACTTTTGCTGGTTTTATACGAGTACGTTTATGCTCAACTTCTGACAGCTACTGTCCGGCTTTGGTCTTGTTTCTGGCAGTTTTATTCTGACCAAATTGATGATGTAGGTTTTTGCTATTTTCGTGTTATTATGCTTCTTTTATTTCTGGTAATGTTTTGGTTTTTTTCCTAGAGTTTTATTTTGTTTGAGCCACAATGCCAATGTAGCAGTCCATTGTGCGTGAGGTGATGCGAGAGGGAATTGGCCGTAACCCACTGCTGTATGTGTGGGTACTTGTGTATTATGTTTTCGTATGCCTACCGTGCACAATAAATAATTAGTCTCAAATTACGTGTGTTTCTATTACCAGTCCTCTGCATCCATAATCCAGTATACACCACCCACCACGCGGGCCCTGTGCGGGGTGGTGGATGTCTCATGTCTTCGAATCTTTGGTTCTTAGACATGCCGGTTTCCTCACGATGTTTTCCTTCACCGTTTTGAGAGCAGTGGTGATGAAGTAATTTACACTAAGTAAAGCGTCTGCCTCCGCGGCCGTTACCACTGGGCTCTCAGTATCACATAGAAAATGTAGCACTGGTCCTATTTTTCTATGTGATACTTATAATATGTACAGCGTCATCGCTATTCTCAACGTTTTGGCAAAAAATACTGAGTTGGAAGAAGATAATATAGCCCCTAGCTATGGGCCAATTTGAAATATTACGTTTGTCTGTCTAACCTTTTCTAAACGTCTTACCAGATGTAGCATAATGCTATAATTTTCAGGAAGCGACTGCCTTACCACTCATCCAAACTGCATTTACTAGGCTACACGATACGCCTTGCCAAGACTATCAATCAGGCTTTTAGGTTTCTATTCTTTAACTAAAGTGATTGTGTTCATTAGAATCCCAGTCCAGAACCCCTTTTCTACAACCCCTTAGCCTTGGCTAGTTTTCCAACAAACCAACCACAATAAACACCGCCGTCCAACAACTGGTCCATTTCACATAGACTACAATAGCGATAAGATCTCGACGTGTGCTTCCGACGAGAAACAACAGCTTTTAGACAATAGTTAGGAAATAGCTACACTGACTCACAGCGTTCGCAATAACAGAGAGACGCTATTTATAAAGTCAACGACGAGTTGTTTTATTGACAGTGGGGAATAGGCCTTAGACGAAGGGTGTATTAAAATTAACAGCCTACGCGAGTGATAATTTACATCAGATGCGCCTTTGGTAATCCGTGAATACTTTTATCTTGAGGAAAACTTCAAAACGTGCCTGGACAATTGAAAAAAAGGACCAGAGAGTGTGGATTTTTTACCTCACTAAAACCACACCGGTGATTACACGTTACATCTTAAAATACCACCCCGGAACTCCCGTGTGCAACGTGTTAAGGAACATCCCTGTGGAGTCCCCCAATACCTTAGCCACTGTTTTTCCTTGAGTAGTTCGTGCTGATATAAAGAAGAGCTCATAGCCTAACAAAGTCGTTGAAAATAATATTATAGCCTTGCGTAGATAATACTTACTCATAGCGCTCGAGTCGCTATTTATATAGACATGCACATTTCGAGATGAGCTTTATAGACAGTGGTACAGTGAGTAATAGGCTTTAGAAGAAGGGTATTAAAGGGGGGTATTAAAATAGAAGCGAGTGACAATTTACGCCCGATGCGCCTTGGGTACTCCGCTAATATCTTTGTTGAGTATTTTGCCACAGCATGGCGTGATCTTTATATTAAACTAGCTGACCCCCGCGGCTTCGCACCCGTCAAAATTATAGCCTATGTTACTCGGGAATAATATACCTTGCCTGAGGTGAAAGATTTTTTTAAATCGGTCCAGTAGTTTCGGAGCCTATTCGGTACAAACAAACAAAAAAATCTTTCCTCTTTATAATATTGGTATAGAAAACAAGTTGAATACGACTTTTCTCTATTATATTTGTCTAGCAAAGGTTAGAGCACTACAAAAGCATTTTATAATAGTTTGAACAATGCATATCATTTAGTCTTCAAATGCCGTTACTAGAGTAGAAAAAAATAATAGTGATGGTTATCTTGTTAAGATTAAAAATAATAGAAGCTTGGCATTAGTGAATGAGTATAAAAGAAGGAGGTAGGTTGTTTAGGATCATGACCCTTTTACCTTGACCAAAAGAAAAGTATATAATATAGAGTCATGCCATACGTATTTTGCCATGATATATTTATTCTTCTAGTTATTTCTTCAAAGCGTATTGCCCATAAATAAGTTGTCAGAAAATAGACTAGTAATAAAGAACCAAGGAACTGAAATCCTAAAATAAAACCTCACACAATTCTATTTACATCTAAAAAGCAAGTATTTTGTAGATGTAAATAGAATTGTGTGAGGTTTACTACTACTGAAAGAAACCTTTAAGCGTACCAACAACGTGTAATATATTTGTGTGCAACGAACACTTTTCAAAGACTACACTTAGTCCGCTTGGATTTACCAGCTCAAAGGCGTTTGGGAGGCGCTGGAAGGAATTGTACGTTCTGTATTCAAGAGAGGAGGATTATTATTACCGAGTAGTATTCTGTTCGTTTGTACTAGTATCTGGCTGGATTTTAGTATCGATTTAAAAAAAAAAAGAAGATTTTTTGCACCAGTTTTTTATTCTTCTTGATGATTTGAGATTTTTTGGGGCTATTAAGATTATTTATTTCTTTAATATGTACTGTTTATTTGAATATGTTACTTTATTATATTCTGTTGTGTGTCGTAATGTTTTATTTCTAAAGACCTCCCGGTTTCCCTCAAATTCTACATTCATCAGTTCACATTCATTCATTATCAGTCTACATTTCTATTAATTTACTTAATTCCACTTGGATAATCTTAAATCAAATAATTGCTCTTTTAAATCCAATGCCTCGTCCTATTTAATCAAAAGAAAGACGCAGAATAACTTTTCCTGTTTTATTTCCAAGCAAATTCGCTACAAAGCGAATTCTCTTTTATCTTCTACTTCATTAACAACAAAAGCATAATTATGAAATAAGTACTTGAAACCGTCTTATCTACAAGGAACATTAGGTAATGCTTGGTAAGGAGTAAAAATAATTCGTAAGACAAATGAAAAGAGATAAGCCATTTCTGATTCAATAATTTTCTCATAATCTGCTGCGGCAGTAATCTGGGATTAATCGTTCACGAATGACTAAATTTTGTAGGAAATTTTTTAACTTTTCAGGAATTAATGACATAACAGAAAATAAAGTTAATGATAAAGATAATACGACTGATGATGAAGAAGTGAATATAAACATTGATGGACAGACTGCAGTCAAACATTAGCAGGAATTAGATTTCACAGAATCGATCGACGCATTAAATGGAGATATGGACCATCATCATTATAGCATCAGACAGTTGATGTCATCTGCTCGTCACAGGGTTCCTAATGGCAGCAATGATAAAAAAGTAGAGGCGGATGACATAACCACACATTTTACCGTTGTCTCAACAGAACTTAGCAAAGATATAGGTACTTGGATAAAGAGCTAAAATAACGATCAAAAATGGACTGAATTGATAGAAGCATTAAATGCAAAGATGAACCATCATCAATATAGCATCAGACAGTTGATGTCATTTTCTGGACATAGGGTTCCTAATGACAGCAATAATAAAAAGGCAGAAGCGGATGACATAAACACACATTTTACAGTTCTCTCAACAGAATTCAACACGGGTATATATTTAGAAAAAGAGCTTAAGTAACAACAATGGAATCTTTTACATTCTCAATAAGGAAATCGCTAGAACTTTTCAAGCAAGAATACACCCAAACAATATCCTAAAGTAAATTCAGGCACTTAAGGCAGTAAGTACCAAATAATTGGAGCATAAAGGCTCGCAGTCGATCCCTTCACGACTGTGTTAGGTAAACGTTAGTACTTGGAATACTCTCGAAGTCTGTTTCAAAGTCAAGTAGTAAAACGTGTTGAAGTGGGGATCCAGATGAAATTGGTTTTGTTTTATATCTACGAGAATCTAGAAGATTGTATGGCTTTAAGAATAATCTTAAGGCCATACAATCTAAATGGGAAAAGTTAAAGAATACATGAATTTAGAATGAGTATAGCAAAAATAATAACATCGATATACCTAGAAATGAGATGCTAATGTTATAAGGATAGAAGAAGACCAAAGAAAGGCTAGATGGATGTGTAAAATATGATCTAGCTGACAAGATGGTTTCTTTTGAGATGATGGAAAATAGATGTGTATGGGTAACAGAAGGATAAAGACCTAGTAATTCAAAAAAATATAAAATAGTAATTCTTTCTTTTGCATGGAATGATGTAACAGATTTAATTAGGCCTGATAAGTTCATAAGCGCCAGCCTAATGAGAGCTCATCTTTCTTAATAACAGGCAATTGAAAGAAATTGGACACTTAATAGCACTTGTCTGAAAGTAATCTCAAGAATGAATACTCAGCGAAATAATTAATAGGTGTACTAGCATTTACCAGCGGAAATCATCATCATCATTTCAGCCGAAAGACGTCCACTGCTGGACATAGGCCTCCCCCAAGTGTCGCTACATTGATCGGTCCTGTGCGTCTCCCAACCAGTGTATCCCCGATAAAAATATGCTATGACCCAATCCAGGTCATGGTCTGTCCGTGTGCCAAGGATCAATCAAATCCGATCGGCCATCGAGGTGTGATTGGTTTTAGCAAACATCTTAATATACCTACAGACCGAGTTGAAAATTCCATAACCAACTTTAGCCCTTACAATATTGGAAGCTACATTATTTTTAAGGATTGTAAGAGCTTATAAGGTTCTGAATACATAACCACAAATCCTGCAATAATTTATAATCCTAAATATCAATCTTCCGTGTCAAGCCTGACATTCCGACATATTGTCCCAAAAATGTACACGAATTGAGCGTACAGTTTGAGTCCGTAATTTGCAAATTGGCTGGTCCACAGTGACCTCGCAATCAGTCTCGAAACACAGCCAAATATGGTCACTTTATGTCAAACAAACACGCCATTTAACGAGTAGTGTGACCACAATTGCGGGCTTGTGCTGGACGCCAGGGATTTTTGTTTTACATGAGTTATGAAGCAGTTTTTTGGTCGTAGGCTAAAATTGTATGAGATATTCCCAATTAAATATAAAGTGGAATATCTCAATCAATGTTTAAGTTTTTTTTTTAACACCATTTCACCAATTCTTTTGAAACAGTTAAGGAAAGCATCGTGATTTTTCATCACCTAACTCGCACTAATCCCGAGCGGTGGATTAAGACCAACTTGCATAGAGGAGGTCTGTGTCCCAGTGCGAACGACATAGGTTGATTATGCTTATGCAATGTTTTATGCTTTCCTGTAGTTTCTACTTACTTCTTATCTTGGGATGTTTTATTATCTTGAAGATACTTATAACGTGATTGATTGTATAATAATAAATAAAGATCTTCAACAAACTTCAAAGAAAAGCTGTATGTTTAACAACATATTCTAAATATCCTGTCATTTTTAACATCTCAGTTTAAAATCTCAAACGCCAAATGTTTTAATTATCGATCAACTTGTAACAATAGTTGAAAAATGAGTCATCTTCAACAATCATTTACTGTTCTTTTTGTGCGTGTTGTGGTAAAAAGGTTAATAGAAGAGTTGTCTCTATAAACAGTGATAATTACTTCATCAGCGGCGACAATGGTGCCATTGTTCGGGTGAAGGAGATCCGGCCGTTTGTAGTGTTTGTTTGTTTATAAAATAAGATTGTTCGGGTTATTATGCAGATTTTAGCTATTTTTGCATAGTGCATTTTGTTTTCGTGCCATTGAAGGTTGGGGATTTTTTTGGAGTGTATTTCGTAATGATGTTATTCAAAAAATCATTACTCACTCGTATTTTAGGAACGAATTTGAGAGCCACAATACATTTTTTTGCGCAATTAAAACAAAAACACTTATGAACCTTAGTTTTCCTATACTTACCTATTACCTTTTGATTAAGCCTGTGAGCTATCACTGGTCTGTGATGTTACTTAAATGTTTTTTTTTACATATACGAGCTCAAAGCATTTATCAAAATTGTCCCAAAAATGTACACGAATTGAGCGTACAGTTTGAGTCCGTAATTTGCAAATTGGCTGGTCCACAGTGACCTCGCAATCAGTCTCGAAACACAGCCAAATATGGTCACTTTATGTCAAACAAACACGCCATTTAACGAGTAGTGTGACCACAATTGCGGGCTTGTGCTGGACGCCAGGGATTTTTGTTTTACATGAGTTATGAAGCAGTTTTTTGGTCGTAGGCTAAAATTGTATGAGATATTCCCAATTAAATATAAAGTGGAATATCTCAATCAATGTTTAAGTTTTTTTTTTAACACCATTTCACCAATTCTTTTGAAACAGTTAAGGAAAGCATCGTGATTTTTCATCACCTAACTCGCACTAATCCCGAGCGGTGGATTAAGACCAACTTGCATAGAGGAGGTCTGTGTCCCAGTGCGAACGACATAGGTTGATTATGCTTATGCAATGTTTTATGCTTTCCTGTAGTTTCTACTTACTTCTTATCTTGGGATGTTTTATTATCTTGAAGATACTTATAACGTGATTGATTGTATAATAATAAATAAAGATCTTCAACAAACTTCAAAGAAAAGCTGTATGTTTAACAACATATTCTAAATATCCTGTCATTTTTAACATCTCAGTTTAAAATCTCAAACGCCAAATGTTTTAATTATCGATCAACTTGTAACAATAGTTGAAAAATGAGTCATCTTCAACAATCATTTACTGTTCTTTTTGTGCGTGTTGTGGTAAAAAGGTTAATAGAAGAGTTGTCTCTATAAACAGTGATAATTACTTCATCAGCGGCGACAATGGTGCCATTGTTCGGGTGAAGGAGATCCGGCCGTTTGTAGTGTTTGTTTGTTTATAAAATAAGATTGTTCGGGTTATTATGCAGATTTTAGCTATTTTTGCATAGTGCATTTTGTTTTCGTGCCATTGAAGGTTGGGGATTTTTTTGGAGTGTATTTCGTAATGATGTTATTCAAAAAATCATTACTCACTCGTATTTTAGGAACGAATTTGAGAGCCACAATACATTTTTTTGCGCAATTAAAACAAAAACACTTATGAACCTTAGTTTTCCTATACTTACCTATTACCTTTTGATCAAGCCTGTGAGCTATCACTGGTCTGTGATGTTACTTAAATGTTTTTTTTTACATATACGAGCTCAAAGCATTTATCAAAATTATAATATACATGCACTTTGGAATTGCGAAGGTAGGTCAGTCAAAAAGAATAAGCTAGTTTTTACTTTCACTACATTCTTTAATTGATTTCTAATACTGAACCTAATTACAACCTTTACTACTTATATGTATTTTCCTTTATTTATTATCGTTTCCACGCTCTATTATCTGATTCATTTTCTCCGTCAAGAATCAATCGTATAAACATCTCTTTCATTCATCCCATCTTTAATCATTCCCTAAAACATAAATACTTCACAAGTCTGTTTATTCTCTCCCGTTCCCGGATCCTACATAAAACTGGTGACTTCACTGTTCACAGAAATGATAACATTACCTTATCTTGTTGAAGGAATTAAGTTTATAACGCCATTTCTACAATTGGAGAATATCTGTGGCAAGACTTTGAATCAGAACAATATTTACCAATAAAGATTCCGAGTACGTACTAATAGATTTTATGTGAGTAAATATTTCGCAGAAGGCCCTAGTCATCAGGAAAACGGATTGAATGGCCAATTTAATTATTCAGTGTTGATTTGCTCCCAAGTAGGTTTATCCAACATAATTCAAAGCACGAACCAAAACAATGAATATTTATGATGTCCTGATTTCGATCCTTGGGAATGGAAAGTGTTATTGTGTTTTTCCATCTGAGATTGATCATTAGCAGGCTAGCACGCACACTACAAAAATGTTGGATTTCTTATTGCCAATAGGGTAGCTCTCTATTGCATGGGAATCAAATATAATATAATATAAATCCTCTGCTTATTTCGGGAAACACAGGTATATCCATGCGAAAATGTTACGATGGAGAGATAAAATAGATAGCCCCATCCTTCAGCCATGGAGTGATTTCATCCTGACACTATTTCTAGCATCAATCCCAACCCATATCTGTTGAATCTCAGCCACATCCCGAATCTGCGTCATCGTGGCGACCCCAACACGTCACAAAATGGCGCAATCTGCGAACTGACAGCTTAAAATTAGATTTGCGACAATTTGACGCCAGCATCACAGATGTACGGCGATTTAAAACTTGTGTGGGTTGTGGGATTGGCTTTGATTATGACATTTGGCTTATATGGATGCTTCCTTGTATGGGGTTAAAGATGCACTTAATATCAGCGATGTGGTAAAATCTATTGGCATTATGCAGGCGTTTTGGGGTTAAAGCAACCCTTGACTTACCTAGACAAGATGCATATCTTGTTTCTAGAAATTACATCACTGTTTTGATAAAAGTTTAGGCAGAGTGCAGAATCTTTTATTACTTAGTCACGACTTATCGTTTTGTGCCAAGGCCTGGTATCTGAATTGAGTATTTGGTACAAGCCAACACTTATTCAATTCAGAAACCGTTCCGAAAACCTCCAAACCCTGCTTTAATTCCAAAGTTTGACAGTTCTACAGCTTAAAGTAAAGTTTGACAAATACTCAACTTCAAATTATTAATTGAGAAATCGGGGTTAAACCCCCATTAAACTTGCTAATATTTAAAGACTTTCTACCATCATGAAAATGATCAAAAAGAGAATGCAACAATATTCCACTCACGGTTCTATAAAAACATAATAAGCATTTTCAGAACCACTCAATATCTGGGCATGACGCTGTTACAATACCACCCTTTTTTGCAATAATACTTTTTATAACTTTTTACAATAATAAGATTGAAAATCCGAAACAGACAACGCCCCTTAATTATCAATGTCAGTAACAGTGTTTCAAATAAGGAAGCTAGACAGCCTGCACCTTTTGTTAGTATTAATAAACTCATAACCCCTTTTAAGTTCAACCTCCCCTCGGGTTTCTGTCCTCACCAATTATGTAAACAAGGCCTGACCAGTCATTAGGGTGTTATAGACTGACCAGCTGGTCGAAACCTCTTGAATTTGCAGCCCCTTGAAAATTGTAACCCTTTATGGGGTGGGTGCATGAGTCATGTTGCAAAAAGAGGGGTGCTTTTAGGGCTGTTATTTGAGTACTATAATTTTAACCCTGTCTGGTTTTTTGCTTTGATGTATTTTTATTTGTCGTTTCGTTTGAACGGGTTTAATTAAACTTTTGATAAAAAGAACGTTGCATTTCGTATATATTGGTATATTGCAATGAAATCCAATATGGAGTATATAGGATTTTAAGTTCCTTGAGCTTAATTTGCTGCCATTTTAATTACGCACAAAGTATTAAAAAGCAACCTGCCTCCACTGTTAAAAAAGACAACATCAAAAGTACTAATTTTATTCAGATTCGTATGCAATTTACTGACCCACAATTTCAATACCAGAAGACATTTCTTATTCACATTTTATTACCTCTACTCTGAAACAAAACTTTTGGCGAAGTAGATACTGATTTTACTAAACTACAAGCAAATCCTCACAAAATAAGCAATACAACGTACAGCTGCAAAAAGAAACGCGCGAATAAACCTGTACAACATTCATAAGACAGTGGTACGAAAATAACTGAGACATGAATTGGCCTTGACCATCTTATGTACCGAGATGACTGTATACTTTAGGCAATAAAGACTAACGAAATCTCGCTTAATTCCGCTTCATTTTGTCCCGGTTTTTCTAAGATTTTAGTCAGCTCATTGCTACTTCCCTTTATGGCTTATTTGTGGACTACGTAAATGGCTTGTTTCCTATAAATTCCACTTGGTTTTGTGTTTGATTTGGGTTAGTACAAAGTATGACACACTGCTATTTTACTTTGTGACCAACTAAGGACTTGTGACTGCTGGAATTTATCTTGGTTTATTCTGAAAGATTTGAGTGTTTTATCTTAGTGAGTGATTTATGTAGTTAAGTCCAATTACTTTAGGCTAAAAACCTGTAAAAATTTGGCAGTAAAGTAGGTTTTGACATTCGTAACTCTTAATTTAGCCGTTAATCTTGTTCATAAGTAGATTTAGACTTGGGCTAGTAAAAAGTATGTCACACTGCTGCATTACTTTGCAACCAGCTAAGGACTTCAGAAACGGTTAATTATGTATTGTTTCCCTTTAAAGAATGAATGATATCATCAACGTCGTGACGTATGGCATCAGATTTAGGCCTAAAGAGTACTTAGGCGTCTCCAAAAGAGTGTGATGAGTAATCGTAACTAAACCCTGACTTCAATATGTAAACACAGTACTTTTAGTAGATTTCTATATGTAAACACAGAACTTTAGAAGTCTTTTGCTCTGACAGAAACCCAAAATCTTTTCCAACCTTCACCTTAACCCATTCAGTGCAATCCTCCTTCCAACTGTAGCACCTATCTACCCCTATCACCCTAGTACCATCCACACGCTGGTACAACTATTTCACCTCATAAGAAGATGCCATGGTGGCACATAATATGCAAGCTAATAGACAGATCGCGTGTGCCGAAACTTCAGACACTACACATCATTCGTTTAGAACACGGTCACCCAATTTGTTAGCAAATCGTTTAATGGATTTATAAGGTCATCATGTCTAGTATACGAAGAAGCTAGACGCGAAAATATAAGCTCACTGCACTAATAATTTGAATAGATAAATCAGATAATTTTAGCTATCTTAGAACAGCCAGAATGCTAAATTAATTATTTAGCATTCTGGCTGTTCTAAAAAAAATATCTTATAAAATTATTTTGTGTATATATTAGTTATATATATTAAAATTATTAAACTTTTTGATTAGAAATCAAGTATACTGTATATATAATTAGTTTTCTAATCAATAAATTGAAATGTGAAGTAATAATCAAACTACATCTCGTCTACCAAGTAACCAAGTTTGTAACAAATCGAATGAAGATTCCACTTGTTTAGATCACTTTTCTTAGGATTATTAGTTAACCAATGCAAACAGGAATCACCTTACTAATATGCATCTCTTAAAAAGTTATTATCTACTAAGGTAGATAATAGAAAATGTGAAAATTCTAAACAAGGAAAGCAAGTGAATCAAAACTTCGAAAACCTAATGCATCGCACGGTGACGAGACGTTTAAGCCAATAGTCAGACACTACTATAGTGTCTAAATAAAGTGGCAATTCTTAAAACATAAATTACAATTAATTCGAAGCCACATTAGAATAGAATAGAAAATAATTCAATAAAACCAAAAGGCGCACGTGGTACGAATAATGATTTTATTGGTCGTAGGCCATAATTGGATGGGTCAATGAGATAATGCACACATAATAAGTTCAGGAGTATAATGTTTACGACTGCGAATTTTATTACGGCAGTTATTTCATCTTTACGAGGTCGTTCCGGATGACGCGGAGAATTTCTTATGGCTCATTCGAAATGGACCACGTTGATATTGAGACTTTAATTGGCGAATCTAGAACCATGAATACATTCCGTAAATACTAGTAGAATAATAGACCAAGATATAATGGTTTAATTGGAACATTTCGCGCTTGATTTACCTACAATAAAGCTAGCCTGGAAATACGACAGGAAATAATTAGAAGCTTGATAAAAAGGTTGACCAAGTTTATAGTTTACTTATTAATAAAATTGCAGTACAAGCACAAATAGCAGGACAACACAAATATAAAATTAAAAAGCTCGTTCAACCAAACTTTATAAATGGAACCGAGGTCGACGGCGCAGTTGCAAAAAGTTACACATGTAGCAACTTAGTTGCGTGCATCCCGGGAACTTGTCCGGGATTCGATATCCCGGTCCCGGACTATGTCGAGCGAATTCCAATTGGAAAAGTTGTGCTTATTGCCTATCCCGGTTCGAGTGGTCATCGGGAACTTGGCATTATACGAGCCTTATATGCGGTATATATACGGCCCGTATATATAACGTCCGTGGTACAGATATTGATGTCCCAAATTAAATTGGAGTATGAGAAATACCTTTGTAAGTTGTAAAGAGACGTATGGCTTATATTGGAATGCTTTCAAAGGAGGATAAGAAAGATTGATTGCTTTCTGATCCAATCGTCGATGGAATATTTTTAATGTGGAACGCAATTACGTTCCTTTCTGCTGTCGATTTTTATACACGCCCAAAAACTGGTGAAATGCGATATTATTCAAAAGAAAAATCAATACTCGTATTAGGTCAAAACAAATCTGTTGAAAATCAAATTTTAGTAATACCATTTCTAAAATATGACCTCATTTTTCAATGTACCACCAAACGCATTACTTTTGCGTATATTGAACCCTGTCTGTTGAACTGAAATATTTCGAATGCCAACCTGAAGTGGAGTAATTGGACATAATTTGTACAAAGGGTCCAGTTTCGGAGTTAGTTAGAACACAGAGACCCAACTAATTGGTGAAATTAGACCACGGTGATAAGCGCGTGTTGAAAAAATGCGTGTATTGAGTTTTTTTGTGGAGGCTGTGAACCGACTATTAATTTTTGTGCTGTTATTATTCGCACAAAAATGAAAACAGCCGATTTTTTTTTTATTTTGTCTTTAATTGAGATGTCCTTTTGAACTTTTGATATCTACATGACTATACAATCAATATTTTTCGACCTGCATTTTCCTTATCCCTTGATATCCTTAAAAAAACGATCACACCAGATATCGTATTAAGAGCAATAAGACGTATGGTTATGGGCAATAAACTAATTATGTCATATTAAGTCTTAACATTGATATTCACGACAGCGCAATAACAGACATGGCGTCCGCCTTTCACCAAATTGCACTCCGAATGTCAAATTTTATCAACGCGAGACATCAAGTATCAAAGACAACAAACATCATTATAGAACGAAGGTCACGGAGCTGAGACGTGCGTGAGACACGACCATTGAAGACAGAGCCCTACGATTCAATCGATCGCCCCCATGTGTATATAGACGATGTTTTGAAACCGGGGGGGAAGGCATGCCTGATCATACTGGTCGTTTTTATGCGAATGACTCAGCGTTGAGTCAGAGCGCCAGTACTCAAGTTTGGGGCATTCCTGTATTGAAATTGGCTGCGATCGATTTTATGAAGTTGTAAGTTTTTCTGATAGTTTTAGTTTGTTTGGGCCACCGTTTGCTGAAGTTTTTATTTATTTGTTGGCTTCTTAGTAGTTCGCTTTTGAATGGAATTAGTTTTCTTTTTATTCTTAAACGTATACTTTCAACTTTAAGTAGATTTGTCAATATTATACTGAAGCTGTGTACACGTAAAACCATTGTACACGTTGCACCATTGCAACGTTGTTGTTTAAATGACCCATAAAAACGAGTTGCAAAAAGTTATGTTAACACACTGTTAAATTTATCACTCTATTAAGAACAGGTGTCACATATCTGTCCTGCCAATGTGCCATAAAAATTCTCTGGTACTACATAAAAGTGTCATGCACCTACAAAGCATAACGGAAAGGTGTGTTCATATTTTAAAAACTGCGTCTGTCCATGTAAGTGAACAACTTTTTACAAGGATATCATTGGCAACGAGCATAGTATCTATGCTCAAGCCACCTTAGTGGGAATTGCCTTATTCTCTAAAACGTCTCAACACGAAGCCAATTACTCTCTTTTACTGTTGATAATGAAGCGTGTCGTCTGCGAGGTGACTAGGTACGCGCTAGAATGTTTATACCAGTATAATTACTGCCAATTAGACGTATATTTACGCCCTAACGATGACATCATTCGCACTGAGGGACTAGCTGGAGGTTATGTTTAAGTTGTTATATTTTGTTTTACATACAAATTACAAACTTACATTTATACTGACGTACATCACGGAAAATACGAGTAGTATGTTTTTTTGCCAGGTTACCTACAAGATTTGGTTTGATAACAAAACTCTTAAATGCAGTCAGTCAAGCCTTTCCACCTTATTACTCATATTGATAACTAAAGATCTCTTGATAGCCCAGTCCCTCTCCATTAGAGGAGGCCTGAATCCCAGCAGAGAGAACATTATACTGCTTATAGGTATACTAAAGCAAGTAATAATTAAATTGGCTTGAACATGTCTGCAAGGTTAATGATCAGCAATCACTTATTTTAGATGTATAGCAGTTTAGGATGGAAAAATTGCAAAATAATTTCCTTTAAAATTTGTAATTATTCCTTTCAATATAAGCAATCTATTTTCACGGTTGATGTCACAAGAAGTGACTAAGGCCCAATTTAATTAGCATAGCCAAGTAATTCTGAACCTAACCCCTTACAAACATGATGCATTGCCACATTAGCAGCCACACCACATAGACCTAACTGCCACTGTTTTACAACCAATCACCGTTGTGAAAGCAACTGCAACGCGTTAGGTAACGGAAAGAAATACATTGAAAACCACAGACATACCTAAATCTAACTAGATGACGCGTATGTATGTACTTCGATTTGGGAATACTTTCATTGTGAGTACAGCTAAGGAGTGGAATTTCCTGCCGGTGTCTGTGTTATCTGATAATTAAAATCTGGTGGTCAAGAGTGAATAGGTTATTTCTAGGCAAGCTTGCTTCACCGTCGACCACATTATTGCTTACCATCAGGTGAGATCGTGATCAAACGGGAGCCTATCAAAAACAAAACAAAAACTTAAAAAAGGGAGTAAAATGAGAGTAAAGCTCTTACTTTGCGCTGTTTCATTTAACGTAATCGGCACTGGACATAAACGAAATCTAGAAAAATGTCTAATTATGCCGTAATGAGATTTAAGAACTCTTCAAAAGAGGTTGGCCAAGACAATGGAGACATTTTCTTTCATCGGTAAGTAAATTTGTTCATAAATTTATTTGGAAAAGTGGCACGCTTGGTTTTCATACAGATGGAGGGACTTGCTAAATCTAGTTAGTTTGATGTCTGTGTTAGAAACACTAGAAAAGGTGAAACAGAGGAAACTAAGGCTAAGTTGTATACTAGTGCTAATTGAGAACAATTGGCCGTTCAGATTTTTGGGAATTTTGAGCAATACTTGAACGTTGAAGTTATTGTGTAAGTTGCAGTATTGTAACACTTGTATGCATATTGACTCGCAGGTGTTGCAATAAAACAAGTGAAGATCAGTCAATGCATAATATTTTTACTTGAAGATTAGCTTCATTAAATAGATTAAATATTGATGAATGTATTATGAATTTATTATCTTTAAATCATTTATTCAATAAAAAGGACATTGTTATTCTACAACACAATGCGTGGAGATGACGTTATTTCATAAACTCACTAAGAAATAACAAAAGTAAAAGTAACCACAATTCTACATTCTTATTTGAAAAAAAAAACAACCCCCATTGAAAATATAATGAGATCATAAAATATTTTCTCATTCATAAAAATACTAGTCAAACACAACTCAACAGTTTTTTGTTCCGATTCGCCAGACGGCGTTTGTTTTAAGACAATGCGCTAGTAAACAAAAGAGTTGTGAATGAATGAACTGAATGATGAGTTCTTGCGCGAAAATGGCTTATCTGATTGTTTTGTAAATCTTGCTATCGATTAAGCTGAAATTTCGCCATTATCGTTATTGAGGTCAATTTAGGGAAAGATCCCCCTAAATTGTACATTACGTAAATCGCCAACCCGCCTTGAGCAAGCGTGGTGAATAATGCTCGTGCCTTCTCTGTGTGAGGAGAGGCTTTTGTCCTTCAGTGGAGGAATACGACAGAACATTATATACCCTAAAGAGAGCAATATCAGGTAAGTATTATTATATTGTATCACTGAATTAGTGACATAAAACTCTCCAATAACAATTATCACTTCAAAATAAATGATTAATAATAAAAGTTGCACAACTCAATTAAAAGCACAGATATTCATAACCTGTTTCATTCCACGCATCACACGTCCAAAAAAGGTAGCGTATTTAAAAATAATAAAAAGGAACAATAACCGAAGACCTTGGCCGAGTGAAACGGAACGCTGATGACAGTTGCGACACTCGACATGACAGGCTGGAACGCTTTCATACGTTTTAAATAAAGAATTGACAAATGTTTATTTTATTTCAATCAATCGTTATTTACCGCCTCATTAGGATTTGAAATGATTATTTTGTTTGCGGTCTTTGGTTTCCGAAAATATTAAATGGCTTTGAGTTTTTCTGCTAGCAATTTGGTTCATCATCGCTAAAATGTATTTTTGTCTAAAACCCAAATTATTATTTTTAGAATATGTCCCTCGTGGGTGAAAGCTAGTTAGTCGATAGGATCTTTAATAATTAATAACAATTTATTTGAAATGTCAATCATCGGCAACAAATACTTTTACTGCTAAACTCGAATCTAATCTCGATAATGAATGCAGTGACATATACAGTTATATTAACTAAAGTACGTAATCACCTACATTTAACTTACCAAGCTATGGTAGTATTAAACATTAATAAACAATAAAAATAAAACTTTCATCTGTCGCCGCGATATAAATGTGAAAGATAATTACTTGTCTTTTATCCATTAAACAAGAAAGTCAATTAGAAAATAAGTTATTTAATTGATAATAACTATCTGGATTAGTTATTTACCACACAATATAACAGGGTACTTATCTATTTCTATTAAGCCACTGAGTCACCTTCTGCTAAGCCTTTGTAGGGCAAAGGCTGTTGGGGCTGTCTTCGAGTTTCACCGGACGCAGCTGACTACCGGTAGTTTACATGGAGCGACTGCCTGTTTGACCACCACAATTCAATCAATCAAAATAGTTTATTTCATATAAACCTTCTAGGTACTTTTGAACGGTCACAAAAAAAGATGAATCTAGTTGCACATTCGAAGGCGTCGGTAGGTCTCTATGGAGAAGAATGTGCAAGAAACTCCACGGACACTCTTTTCCATCAATAAGTTTTAACTACAAGTATTTGGTTACATCATTCTTGTTGGAATATTACATATATGTGAGAACGATGTTAAAAAGTCGTGCACGTTAATAAATAAACAACCGCAAAATACAATAATTAATTAAAAACAGACCGAGGCAACCAAGTTATGATCCATCCGAACTGATGGCGCCCGTTAACGAACATGACGCATGGATTGGCACCACTCAGCTCAACCATCATGAAGGCAATCGAATGATCTAACACATGTGCCACCGTCAGATTTTTTAGATTCTGACTAACTGTAATGACGAAGATGAAAATGAAAATGTCAAAGATCATTTCAAAATGACAGCCGGACTCGAAAGCTTAACTTGGTTTCCAAAACATAGAGGATTCTCAGTTTGTACTAGAAGGGCACCCATCCACGGACGAACCTGTGAAAGCGTTAATTATCCTTGAAGATCGACTCGTGTGGCCATTAAGAACAGTTATTCTCCAACCGCGAGCTCCTGAAAAAACTATCTAAACTAAGTAACTAACTAAGCCACTTGGCTTAGTAAGGCCACAGATAACATAATGGTAGAATGTCAGGCTAAAAATTACACCAGCGACTAAGAGCACGCCTTGTATTTATTTTTCACTCCCCGTGGAAACGAAAATCATGAAATATGAATACATTTTAATAAATCCATTCTTCAGCAGAAAAAGCTCAGATTGTATCAGAAAAAGTTTGATTAGACACCGCGCATAGAATATTAAGTACTTTCAACAGAGTGATCAATATCTCCGAAACACACCTATGTATATAACTTCGTTAGTATACCTTTATTTACTGTCCTAAAGTATTTAGTAATTTATGCCCAAAAATAAAATTGCCTCAATATCCTAGAAAAGGGATCAAACGATCCTATCTCTTTCCCAACCTTTTTATTAGATCACATCTAATAAGAGATTTCTTCCCCTCGGAATCATGACTCACAGTAACTCAGTTCATACATTTCACAAGTTGTTCCAAATACGCACGTCTTCGACCGACATAAAGGCGCCGATCCACAGAAGCCCACTGCTAAGCTACGCACGTATTCTTATTTTAGCATTATAAGGAAATTAACTTATTCCAGCGGCTTCATTACCGTGGCCTGTCTCACAGCAAACGTGTATATTTTACAGGAAAAAAGAAGGCCATGGCACTTAGCGATAGTGTAGTTTTGTAACAGTGATAGAATTTTCGTAATCGTGTCAGTGATTCTAGAGATCTTCTAAAAAACAAATAACGTCTCCTCTTTATAATATTAGGTCTTTACCTATGAAATTGCCGTTTTATGAAACGGGTTACTTTGAGATAACTTCGCCTACACTTAAAATTAGTTATATGATGGGGGAGCCCTTTCCCCAGCAGTGGTAAATATATGACAATAAAAAAAGCATAGTATTCCTTCTTTTTAATTATGTATTTGTTTTGTTTCTTTAGGTTTAATTTTTCTGTAATATACAGAGAAATTAATCTTATCTTAATCAGAAAATTATCTTTTGAGTAATAAAGATTCTTAAAATATACACAGGATATTCCACTGCGACTACAAGCGACGCACGGATGCATAGCTGAAAACAAATGAAACGCATAGCTAATATGGCCAACCTCTCCGTGCATATCCTATGTAGCAGTGGACGACGGGACGGTCATCATAATATAGCGGATAGATGCGTCTGACGGCGATCTCAGACGGCTGGCGACGACGCGATCGATCCGTTGATAGCCTGGCTACAGAATTTGTCTGTCTGTCTGTAATGTTAGTGTAGGTACTGCATAGTTCCAGGTTTGTAGTTTGTGGTATGGGTGGAGATTGTATTGATTTGAGAAAGGGATGTAGAAATTTGAAAATATAGGGGTAGCAAGTTTGTCTGATTTGTGCTTTCTTTCGGGCTTACTGAAGCAGAGTACCTATAATGAAATTGTTGCAAAAAAATATCAAAATATAATACCTCAAATAATACGAATGGATCAAAAAACACCATAAAAGGAAACAATGAAAATGCCTTTAGGCATGCTAAAACAGAAAATAATTTAATATATTTGTAAAGCACTTTAAACATCGTTCCTACAGCAAAAACACGACTCTCAACTTTGCATCGCATACGTCCTAATTGAAACGAAACAACAAAATTAAAATTACAAACACATTCCGCGAGTAATAAACAACGAATTAGGTCAACAGTTCCTTCAAAAATGTACGTAATTATTAGCCAAAGAAAGTTTTTGGGCACGCTACATACCGTACTTCAGATTACGGGCCATAAGTCTGGGAACAACTCATAAACAATCGCAGATGGGCTATTTGGGGCATACCAGTCTGTGAAGTAGTCGTTATATGGCCCATTAGGACTAAGTATATGTTCAGATTTACAGATTACCACAGAACTGTCTGAGGTTTGTCAGGATTTTCGAATGTTCCTGGGTCTGGTTTATAGATAAAGTTCCAAATGAAAGCAATTTTGGCCAATGTTATTGTTGCAATCAAAAAGATAAAGTCCTCGTTGTAACACGCAATTGTAATTTTTGCGGTGTGCAATAAAGAGTTTTTATCTTATCTGAAATTCGTTGAAATAAAAGCTTTTTATCTGAATACCACTTACTAGCCAATATTCAAAGTTAGGAAATTCTAAAATACCTACATTTGGCATACGTTTGTATGTTTTTTGATCAATGACGCCTCAACAGTGGAACAGATTTGGTTGAAACTTAGCACACGGGTAGACCGTGACTAGATCAAAGAAGACATTAGTAGGAATTGACATCCTGAGGCTCTATTCAAGTGACATTCTACTAACGAAAACGATATATGACAGGAATGTATGAGAATGTCAGACGATATCAAAATGTCAATCACACGACCTAGGTGACCATTGAAAACCAGCGCCGTGCTGTGTCCCCCACGGCACAGATTTATGTAATCTGCCTGGCTTCTTTTTCACCCTATTTCTTTTCTATTTTATACAATAGTACGCACTCAATGATATTGTGCGGAGTGCATTGGTATCAGCAGATGTCTCCTGCGTGCTGGAGCCTCCTGATCTGTGTAAGACTGCTGGCAGGAGGCCGGACAGGCTGACCCTGGTGCCTTGGAAGAACGGCAAATGCTTAATATGGGACGCAACTTGCGTCAGCACTGTTGCCGCCAGCCACCTTGGCAGAAGACGCCGCTAAGGGAGAGTGTGAAGTACGCATCGTGGGAAAACCTGTACCATTTTGTGCCCATTGCCGTTGAGACCAAAGGCGTTTGGGGCACTGAGGCCAAGAAGCTCATTAGTGAGATAGGGCACAAGTTCCGTGACAAAACGGGTGACCCCCGCTCCGGCTCGTTCTTGGTGCAAAGGTTAGTCATTGCCATTCAACGCGGCAATGCAGCAAGCGTTATGGGCACTTTTGCTCCGGGAACAGTTAGGGGGCGGGTTATTTGACTAGTGTGTAGGTTAGGACGTGTCGTTATAATTTAAAATTGAATCTCATAGTACATATTATTATTGTTTCTTTACTTACATAATTTAAGTATCTACTACTAATACTATTGTTAAGAATCTAGTATAAGCATGCATAGTTAGTTATGTATAACGTTTTGTGACAATTAAACATTCTTTCTTTCTTTTTTGCATTTTGGCATTTGAAGCATCACTATCGATGATATAATTACACTTTGTCTGGTAGTACGATTCCGTGGTAAAATTTTCGCCGGCAAAACCAAGTCTAATATAAGCCTTATATTTTAGTTTCTAATTATCAATTGTTTCCATTCAAAAATAAGGGGTGTTGCCCATAGCAACTCGAAATAAAACAATTCAACTGGCACTTGGCACGAATAGGCCAAAACCCTAAAGTTTGTAATTCATTACAGGAATTAGCACTACTGTGGTAATTAGGAATATTCTGCGAACTACACAATGTAAGCCAATGGTTATGGGAATTGTCAGTAATTACCAGTAGAACTTCCCGTAATAAACTGGAACCGGACTCGACCCCCTTTAGGTTTGGCCACAATATTAATAAACACCTTAAGTTATTGGCTCATGAAGGAACCTGTTTCTTTCTTCTTCACATAAAATGGGAGGCTTATGAGAAAATAAGTGCGCGATATAATGCAGAATATATAATCCAGATTATTATATTGGTAAGAGGAAACAAATAATTATTAATACTATTTGGTTCGAAGCCTTTACCTGTGCAATATTTGGGTCAAGAAAAACTTTATTCTGATTTAATAAAATCAATTATAATGAAACCTTTTTTAACGTCCGTATTAGAGTAAGTAAAAAAAAGAAGAAGCATACTAAAAACCAGTTTTAGTGGTTATTAGGTACCTAAATATTAATCAATAGTTAGTTTTGACTACGAAAATCACCTAATATATGGGAGTCGTAATTCGATCCCTGCTATGATCTTCAGAATGATGGATAAATTCCACTATATTTTTCAATTAATAAAAAAAACATGACAAACCAAGAAATTACAGTTAACCTCTAAATATCCTTGAATAAGAATTCAACCACAAAAATCTATTTAAAAGACAGCAAAAACGGAACCTGTTTTTATTCTAGACGGAAGAACATAAAACCGTTTTATTGCAGGCAAGTTATCTATGAGACGGACGCCATATGCATCAGAATGCATTAAAATAAAATGTAGAAGTCTGCAGTTGAGACTGACGAATGGTCTGCGCTCGTAAAAATGTGCAAAAATCGACTCTTGCGTCACTTTAACGAGCTGGATAGCTGTTCACTGTGAGACAAGGTATGTACTGATAGCGAGTATGATTAACTTTGAGGGAGCAGTAAGAAAATTATTAGAAAAAAGACAGATTCTGGAGGAAAGATAGTCCTGACAAATGGAGTAACATTAATATTATGTAGCTAAAAACTTTTGTGAAGACATCTTCTCATTAAGCAAATTGCAAGCTACTGATGTATAATGTGATAAATCCCTCGATCGTGCCCTGCAATTTAATTAAACTTACATGCGAGTTGCTTCCAGAACGAAACTCTACCTTAGATCTAATCCTATTAGAATCATAGACTTCGTATTTTTTTAATAACGGAGCTTGAAATTAGGTTAGTTAACATTTTCAAGGATTACTTTAATGTCTTGCCATGATATGCCTGTATTGTCTTTCTTTGAACTACCGATCACGGTTTTAACAGTTCTCCAAGAAAGCAAATAAAAGTTTCTCGTACATAATTTATTGCCAATAAAATCCTCGACCTTGAGAGGATAAAACTAAGTCATAAAATTGAACAAAAACCGCTAATCGCTCGTAAATTCGGCCACAAAACGCACGGAGATATGAATCACGGCGAATTTAAGCACTTAGTCCGTACCAAGGTCGCTCCATAGTTAAATGGTGTTCACAGAATACTATTTTAATACTTAAATGTTTTATAGTGTGTTAGTGTGTGTGTTTTTTAGTGTGTGTATAATGGCACTTTTTTTGGGTACAAAGAGTGTGACTGATCGAATTTTGGATGAATTAGTTGGTAGTGGTTGGTGGTCGGATTATGTCAATCAAAAGCTGTCTTTAAGTAAAGTGTGACAAAGATACTTATTTCTAGGCACTTGTGCATCCCGTCCATCGACCACATCATCGCTTACCATCAGGTGAGATAGTGGTCCAACGCGGACCTGTCATTAATTTAAAAAAAAACAACAACAATATTGTCAAATAGTAAAAGTTTTACGTGATTCATTCCTTAATTTCTTTCCTTTTCTAGATTTCATTAAGAACTTGTGAATTTCTTCAACCTGATATTGTGTCAGTGATGGAGTTTCTGTAAACCATGACATGTAGTTAGGGCAGTTTAGTTACAGTGGTTTGGATTTAAATGAAAATGGCAAATCTATTAGCTATTTTGTTTCTGGATCAACGAACGCAATAGTTTTAATGCCAAATAGAAGTTCAAGGGATGATTCACTTGATGATGGTCACTGAACATATCGTCCTGCGACAGTCGAGAAGTTTCTACTGTCGCGAAAGTACTCCTACCTATTACAAGTCGATAAAGTAGAAATAAATACAAATTTATAGTACGATGCTGGGGTATTTAAGTCAACAGTGAATAGGTTACTCTAAACTAGCATGCTACACCATCGACTACATCATCATCACTATCAGGTGAGAAATATCTGCAATATTAGAATTGGTTGGAGAATAGAAAATTTCAATTAAATTTAGATCTATCTTTTCTTTAATAAAATGATATTTCACAAAAGGATTAGACAGAACTAAGTTTTTACGTTTAAGAAAGCATATTGTGAGTGATCAATGAGTTTGATGTGAACTTTAATGAAGTGAATTTAGTGGAATAATTAGTTAATTATGATAGGTGTTAGATGTTATATCTTGTAGAGATAATGTTTTGGAACTTATTTGAAATTTAGGTATTAGTTATAGTTTTAAGGTTGTTTTGATTGTTAATTTGAAATTTATATTTAAGGGTTATAGTAGTGATGTGCATCATTCATCATCAGGAGCTCGTGGCTAAATAATACCAGCCGCACGGGTCGATTTTTAAGGTTAAGCAACGCTTGACGAGGTCGGTCCGTGGATGGGTGACCATTTCAACATACCGAGTTTCCTCCGTGCCTCGGAAAGCACGTTAAGCCCGTTGGTCCCGGCTATCATTTGAAGATCTTTGACAGTCGTTACGAATAGTCAGACGCTTGAGATCTGACACCAGTCTAGCCAAGAGGTACCGTGTTACCCAGTTACTGGGTTGTGGAGGTCAGATAGGCAGTCGCTCCATGTAAAACACTGGCACTCAGCTAAATCCGGTTAGACTGGAAGCCGACCCCAACATAGTTGGGAAAAGGCTAGGCAGATGATGATGAGTAGTGATGTGCATCGTTATAGGCAGTTGATAGGGTCTTTATTATACTAAGTAAATAAAACTAGACCAGATGCTTCATTTCATGTTGGTTATTGCAGTAGATATCAAGAGTGTCCTAATTTAAATGATTTTGCTAATATTAAAAATCTCTTCAGAAACCTTAAGAGTTCTATATCTTCTGGTATTGAATATTTGCGTAGTAATAGTTTAGTTTTGACAGCGTATTGTGATGCAGACTTTGCTGGTGATCCTGATACTAGGAAAAGTACGACTGGCTTTGTAGTGTTGTACAGTGGTGGTCCCATACATTGGTGCTCGCGTAAACAGTCCGTCACCGCTCTCTCCAGTACGGAAGCAGAGTACATCTCTGCCGCAGAATGTATTAAAGATTTACTTTATGTTCAAAGTCTGATTAAGGAGATTACAGGGCATACACCAAAAACTCAATTATTTGTTGAAAAGTGAGTGGTCAAGTGTGAGCAAAAAAAAGTCTTTGAAAATCGCATAAAAATTAAGGTTATCAACGATGCAGACAGAGCTTGTCTTAATTCCGAAAAACCATAAAACCTAGAACACAAGATAACTCGCGTACAGTTTCCAGTATCTTTCTTCACAACTTTAGTTTTTATCTCCGCGATATTTTCGCATTGTTTTCGTTTCACACGTAACCGGCTGGCCTTGCTGGCTCGTCAGATGTTTGTTCGCGCACAAGAAGGCCACTGCATTAGATGACACCATGTTTGCTAAGTATGCAGTTTCAAGATGCTATTTTTTTAACCTTTTTATTTTGGGTTTATCAGTGTTTATTTGGTAAGAGTTGTTGGTTATTGACATTAAAAGGTCATATACGAAAATTTTTCCGCTGATAGAAAACTAAACTATTTTATATGGGTAGAATACACGAGCACGAGGATCTTTTTTAGGAGGAAGTTTCTTAATTCGACCGTATATATGTTTTTTTATGTGTGTTCGTAGATAACTTCGTCGTTTATGAACCGATTTTGATGTTTTTTTTTTTTGTTGGAAAGGAAATAGCCGAGATTTACTTTGGTTCTAAATTATTTTCATGGTATTCGGAGGTACGGACCAAAACTAATAAGACATAAATATAAAACTGTAAAAAAACAAACCGGCTTCCAAAACAAAACAGTTCAAAGCGAAAAATTACTTTCTTTTCCGAAGTCGGTGTCGAAAAACGGAAAACAATAGGTACCAAAGACACCGACTAACTAAACTAACGATAACAGGCAATTTTTTGTCTCAGTGAAATGAAGGTTTTTTATGGGTAGAATACACGAACACGAGGTTATTTTTTTGTCAATTTCATTTTTTTGTTTTTTTCTCGTGTCTGTATGTCCTGTGCGAATCACAAATAAAATGTTTTCTTTCTGTCTCTACAAGCAATGATGTAATTACTGTATTATACAAATCGTTTTCAAACAAAAAGTACGAAAAATACATAAATAATCCATTCATCGTGCTTACTTACACTTGGTTATCTTTATTTGAAAATCTCGTCTCCAAAGCTTATCACAATACTACTCGTGCAAAAATGTTCACGGAATTACTACGCTTATTGTTTAATTACTAAAGAACAAATGATTTGACTGTACATTTGTTAAAGAGAAATTGAATAACAATGCTTTTATGTAAGTGAAAGTTAAAAGTTGAAGCTTATTGCATCTGTACAGATTTTTTCACAATGGCCGCCAACCTCAGTCAGTCGAAGCATGTTGCAAATTTGAAAAAAGAAATGTAACTTTTTTAATAGGCTATCTGCGTTTGCGTTTGTTTATATTTTTGGTACATATCTATCACATTTTTAGAAGATTGTGCTTTTTTGCAACTGCTTAGCAGATTCTTTATTCAAATTCTATAATAGAAACTTTAAATTTATGTAGAATGTGTTAAGCAAACGGTTAGAAAGCAGTTTAATAGTCAAACAAACAGACAAGCTCAAATCCACCTCAATCGACACACGTTCGATTCGAATGCATCATCAATCGATTCGATTCCCGCTAAATCGATTGAGAATCTATACGTAACTGTTATGTAAACAGCGATGTTAACGTCTTACAGACGGCTTCCATATAATGTATTGTTAAAGATGCTGTTTTATATTTATTTTATTATAGCTACACGTACGATGACCTATCTCAATAGGTAAATATGCGAAATGTTTTGGAAGGAATAGTTTTGAATACTTCAAAGTTGGACTATGGTATCAACTTTCGAACGTTCGAGTAGGTTTAAATGACATCCACCAACCCGCTGCCCTGCCTTGCCAGCCCTGCTGTGGGCCAGCGCCATATATTATAGCCCACTCTCTCTCACAGACTCGACCGTGTTCCAGGAGTGAGAACTTTATAGGCTGATTGCTCTAAATGCTTATTTATTAAAAAAGTTAAATCATGCTATTTTATTTATATCAGTTTAGTGAAGAATGAAAGTGACTCATTGTATTGAATAATTCGCTGCTTAATCTAGCAATTAGCTGTGAGAACTAGGCAATCTTCTCTCACAATAGCAAACGTAACACCTAACTTTATAATTTAACTTCAATTGCTGTGCATATTACATAGATTTCTTGCAGATTTTAAATGTCGTATATTATGCGGTCATAAGTTAGCTGTTTTGATAAAGTCCCCTACTTACAAATAAATTAGAAATTGGTAAAGATTATACTGGCATACGAAAAAAGATAGAAGCTTTTGAAATGTGCTGTTGGCGAAGATTGCTCTACCATGGACCGCCAAGAGAACGAAAAATCTATCCTTGATCAACTAGGCATAAAAGACAGACTTACCACGCTCTGCTACCGAAGGATTCTCAGGTACTTTGGTCACACTGCCCGTCGGGAACCAGACAATCTAGAGAAGTTGGTGGTAATGGGCAAGGTGGATCGGAAAAGACCTCGCGGCCTAACCGCTGGTCAGACCAGGTAACCACCCTCACTGGATTCTCTGTTACAACCACCCTAAGAGAAGCTGAGAACCGAATGAAGTGGAAGAACATCGTGCTTATATCAACGAGGGCCTTTCAGGGACACGACCTTCAGTAATGAAGAACGCGACCAAGAGGCAGAGAAAGAAAATACTTATATATAGTAGCAAGCTAAGTAATAAAAAACTGTCAATTCCTTTAAATAAGAAAATAACAACAATAACTTACGAAACAACAATTTCATAAATAACAACAACCCAATAAAAGAAAACATTTCAAAGAGTTTTTCCCTTTAAGATCAAAACGAGGGCATAGTCAAATTTTCATGATATAGGAAAAGCCTTTGACCACGCTACCTTTTATTTTAAGATGTCAACTAAAAGCACACTAAAAAGATAGGTATCAAACCTCCCACTCGTAAAACAAAATATTTCTGGCGCATCCCACCCGGTTCATTTCGCGTTCAAAACACTAAATCACCACAAGCAATAATGGACGGAAATGATCGAAAACGCGAACAAAGCACCATTTGCCACAGCCGAGAGCTGAACCCGGAACACGCCGGTTGGCACCCCGCCAGCGATAAGCATGCCAGGCTGGGTCGTTACCACTTTTATGAGTTAAGACATAACGCCAGTTAACTGTGCTCATCGGCCTATGAAAAGTTGAACTGATCATCCATTTTTTGTGCTCACTTTTTAAGAGGGTTTTGTTTGTTTTCAAAGGCTATTTAATACCTATATACATCCTGTATTAAAGCCTGCAGATGTGACAGTACTTAAATATAGCATATCTGGGGTGACGTTGTCACAGTCAATCCCGCAGCAAGCTTTGCTTACTTTTACACAGGGAAAAGTTCTACCCTACTAATGGTGGCCTCTGGACAGAAGAAGAACAAGCTCCTTCATTATTTAGCAGCTTCATTATTTCTTCAATTTAGGAATATACTATTTTTTTCTTTTTCTTCTTTCGCCTTCTTGTTAGAATATTATTTTCGATACATTTTGTGGCAGCACGACACTATTAAATACATAATCGACTAAATCATGTCAAAAGTCATATGGAACATAGCATATCATCGCGGGTTATCTACAGGCTCAAATCACCCAGCCTTAACCATTAATTCTGCTTATTTCTGGTAGCCCGTAATCATCTTTCTGCTCTTATTTGTGGTCTTTGCAACACGTTTTCTTCATCCAGTCTCCCCTGTCATCCATAACGCTATCATTAACTCCTTTTTTCATACCATTCCTCACAAAATTCATCCATCTGCTCTTTGCCCAGTAGGTAGCCCGTCTTATCTTTATATTTCTTGATTGCATCACTCACATCCGCATAACCCACAAGTGCTTTATATTTAGCTGGACCACGCAACGTAACAGTTCTGAGCTAAATGGGTTTATAGGCATTGAAACAGGTAATAATTACATCAGAATATTGTTTAGGTGATAGACTGAAATTATCAGCTGCACCTCCGATTTTATAATCCGATAACCTAACACCATTGCTGCAGCAGACATCAATATGGTCACCATATTTAGAAGATCAATATTGGTGACAGCAGAAAGTTGAGTTTACAGTAAGGATACGGTACTGTAATGTTATGCTATTTTGAAAAACCTCAGAGTGAAGTGAACTCGATACCGGCTGTTTTCCGTCTCTTAAAGAAATTTTCCCCGACATTAATATGACTGCATCAACAAAACAAAAAATGGTCGTTTATTTATCTTTTAAGATTGCCTACAGTTAGAAACTGTCGTGGTCATCATCTTCATTAGGCTACCTTTGCAACAGCACAAATTTCAGTCATCTATGCGATCTGTATCTAGAGCACAGACGCAATTTCTCTCCGAGATGTGGCTCCCTAATCTCATAAAACGTCTTGAAAGCAACCACAAGCTTGCTGCAGACTAAATGTGAAACTAATCATTTAAATGGATTGCTGGCTCTGCAGGCCACGTCTTTATGTGTCGAACAGCGTTGCAAAGTCGAGCGCTGAGGAACATCACGCACAAAATCAGAGGTAAGACCTCAAAGTTTGATGTGCAAGTTACTTCTTACTTGGGTTAGGTACTTACAAAATGAATTTCCATTGACGTTTTTGAAGACCTTTTTGTAAAATGAACGGACATTTTTTCAGTGGTGAAAATAGAGAAAACGACATTTTCTTAAAATGAAACCTAGATATATCGATTAATCGCCCCCGAAACCCTGCACTGCATACTAAATTTCATGAACATCGTTGCAAGCACTCAAGAACTCATATTATCAACCCACCATATGCTACTTGGATTCAGGGAACCGCGTGTTCTTGAGAATCACCATCATATGACTAGTCATAAAAATCCCTACCAGTCAAGAACCAATTCAATATCAACCCAATATCTAAACTTGATGCAATTCCAGACAAAGCATCTACCACTTCAGCTTTCCCAGAACAATAGCAGAACCAACACTTGTGACCTCAAATCATTCAGATCTAGGCAAACTTCAGCTTCAACTTCTAACAGTTCAGCTTCAAATGACCGTGTCACTGCGCTACAAGTTGGCCGAAACTAATCATTATTACAATGAGTTCGGCTCTAACTTCGTGAGTTCATTGATCTATAACCTTGTGGTTTTTGCTTGATATATTGAAGAGTGGAACCTTAAAAATAGGTTTGAATCAAATGCGAACTCTGTAAGCAGATTATTCTTAGCATCTAACATTCCAGCGGAGCTTTTCCCGTAGAAAAAGGATAGCAGTGAATATGCTATATGGATAGCAATTTTATCCTGAGACAATACTGATGTTTCTTATGTCCGTTTCATGATCATCATCATCATTTCAGCCAAAGAACGTCCATTGCTGGACATAGACGGTCATCGGTCCACCTAGACCCCTCCCTAAGGCCTCCCGGCCTTCCAACGCAGCGTCCTCCGGTACGCGGTCGCCACTCCAGAAATTTTCGGACCTATCGACCGTCCGTTCTGCGAGCATTGTGCCCTGTCCACTGTCACTTAAATTTAGCAATCGTTCGGGCTACCTCGGTAATCCTGGTTCTCTTGCGGATGTCTTCATTTCTGATTCGATCTATGTCCGTTTAGCTACAGATAAAATTTAAATTCTGATCGACAGTGTAAGCTTTTACAGATAATGATATTGCTCAAAATAATTACATTGCGTTATCTAATACATACGGTTATTCTGTTACCTTTTTCTTTCTAACGCGGCCCAAATAACATAAAAAGCACCAACTTATCTGTTCTACGGTGAAATTAATCTTTATAAAAAGGCGTTGCTTTTAAATTTCTTTTCACATCTTTTTTTCTTTATTCCAGATACAACAATAACCACACATTAATCCTTTCATTTGTTTCAGGAACAATACAAAACATTACAGTATCCATATTAGGACGAACACAAGAACCAGCAAGTCATCGAGGGATGAAATACTCTTACGTGGGAAGTAACGTTTGCTCTCCATTTGTCTTTCAGAAGCATGAAAGTAAACCCGTCATTTTATATAATGTAAAATAAGGCCACTTTCGACATTATGCCCATAATAATAAGACCGTTTTTGACATATATAATAATAAGGGTAAACGCTGTTTAATGCCTTATGAATTATTAGGCGTTTGTCTAGAATTAATCCCTGTTTGTTGTGTTCGATATAATGCCTTTGAGTCTTTTAAATATTAAGTTGAAAAGTTTCCACGTGCCTGAAAATAGGTAGATAGAAAATACTTTATTGTTAGTACAACAAAATAATTACACAAATATAAAAAAGTATTATTTTATATGGATACAATGTCAGTCTTATCACTGATAGCTATTAGCGATATCTACCAGACCACCTTCGGATGGACTGAAAGAACTAAAATAAAAGGGTGGTAATCTAGGGGGCGGTAGGGGGTAGTAAGATGGATGCCGCTACCCAGGCCGGCCTAGGAAAAAAGGCGTGGCAAGACGACCTCGATGAGTATCGCAAAGGCTGGCTCGAAATAGCACAGGAGAAAAATTGCTGGCAGAAATCTGGGCAGACCTTTGGCAAAAAAGGAAAAAAACACTAAACTCAGTCTTTGTTTATTTCTAAAAGAAAGCTTAGATGGTGTTATACTTAACCTCAATGCAATATTATTTAAAACCTTACAGCTTTAAACATCTAACAAACTCTAAAAATAACAACGTAATAAATATAAAACAACTTGTTTGCGGTTCAGACTAGCATTAGTAATCGCAGTGCAGACAGGTATCGTCAACCGCAAGTCCCCTTTACTCGTAAATTATTCAAAATGTTTTAACCGGAGGGTAAGCTGAGATACTGCCTTCTGACGTCATTCAACCCTTTCTGAGTTTAAGGTAGCAAATTGAGAATTTGTCTGGATTTTGTCGTTTTATTATCAACTGTGTTCCCTTCCTCCTTAAAGCCGTCTATCTTCAACGTAAGGGTAAAAAGCATCTTCTGGATCGTTTTAGGCGAGATTGAGGTCAATAATGGCCTTATCAGGAATAAAACTATCTTGATGATAATGTCTTTTGATGATGTTTCAAATTGCAGCTCTACAGCTGCCTAGCCTTTTCCCACCTGTGTTGGCTTCTAGTTTAACTGGACGTAGCTGAATAACGGTGTTTAAGCTGGAGCGATTGCCTATCAGCCCACCACTATTCAGAGTACCCAGGTCCTCTACCTCTACTGTACGTCTTTAGCCAATGCACACCTGTGTACATTTTTTGATGTGGCCGAACATGTCTGTACAATGTGCACCAAGCTATCAAGAATTGATACATAACACCACAAGTCACAACAAGCCAATAAACATCAAGCGAGTGATTTCATGGTCAATCTGTTCGATGCGCGAAATTGTAGCCGCGGTGTGATCGGGCCGCGCATCGTCGACTCGCAGTGTGAGCGTGCGCAGAATTTGTAATAATAAAGTTCCGTTTTGATATTAAAATTGAAAGTATTATAACGGTGCTTGATTATGATTTAGGAGTAATGTGAATTGATTGGGTATACCTTCTATTTTATGGAAGAATACTTGCTTATAATACATGAGGCTCGCTTTTGTACAAGTACTTTAGTATCACACTGTATTCAATGTTGTTTTGCTGTACAATAAAGAATTTAGAATTGAGAAAGCAAGCCTATTTGGTACACTTTTACAGTTAAATACCTAACTACCAAAACGATTTTGTAACGCGTAAGAACTTAGAGAAGAATTGAGAATGGTTTTCTGAAACGTATGTTAAAAGTATTTTTGCTTAAAAGGTAATTAACGTACTGAAGTTAGCAGCAATAGCTTTTAACAAGAGGTTGGTATTTAATCATAATAGCATGCGTTTTGACTTGGTGCATTCCAGATGCACTATCTTTACGGGAAGCCAACTAATCCTAGAATAAATAAAATGATTCATTAATTATTTTATTTTAAACTGCCTTTTTTCTTATTCTTCTCAGCAAATCCTTTCAATTGATACCCATATCATGGCAGTGCACAAAAAATAACTAGTCCGCCATCTTAGATTTAGAATGACGTCACTTATTCAACCATGCATTGTCATCCAAACTAAACGTGTATATACTTGTATCTATGTAAATAAATCCTCCATTCGTTGCATTCATTAAAAAAAAGAAAAAACTGAACGTGTATGAATAATTTCATCTTAATCGGTGGAAGATAACTGCTTTAAAATTCAGTTGCAAGATTTGACCCGAACACACTTACGTACATACATTGCAAGTTAAATAAAAGCTTGAAAAATATATTTCTACAGAAACCGTTCAATAAATTCCGTAAGCATATTTTATTTGTCTTTCAAACATACATAAGCTCATAAATTATTCATTTTTGCATTGTACTTCCCAATCATATCATCATGCACTCACAAAACAAAAGAGCTTTATAAAGTTCGACCCTAAGGTCGACTGCACACGACTACAGTGCTCTGTCGTCAATCACTTCACATATAGGCCAGCCAGATAAGACCAGTGCTAGCCTTGACTTGAGTGAGTAAAAGTGCCTGTGCTGGTTTCGTGTGTAGCTTTAAGATTTATGGTAAATATACTGAGAAGGTGCATATACGTAAGACTATTCGAGAATTAAACCATATGTGTACCTACAAAGTTAAACGTTTAAACAAACTATTCTATGACAAGGATAAAATGTATTATTATCCTTGATAAAGTATCTAAGATGTCTAAAATGAAAAATAAGTTACTCATTAAGAAAACTGTTTTTTTTAAACAAGCTTTTATCGTATTCTTCTTAGCAAATCCTTTCATTTGATACCCAAAAAATTACTAGTCCGCCATTTTGGGCCATTCGACATATTGGATTTAAAATGACGTCACATATCTCACCATGCATTGTCATCCAAACTAAACCTGTATGCAAAATTTCACCTTAATCAGTGGAGGACAACTGCTTTAAAATCAGTTGCAAGATTTGACCCGAACACACTTACATACATACATACATTGCAAGTTAAATAAAAGATTGTAAAAAAACAGTTGCTCTAGACAAGCGACATTTTTTATCAACGAAAGCGTTGTGATAGCAATTGGAAACACGCAGGGCCAGACTTAGCTATGCGGGAGCCCCTCGGTACACCACGATCAGGGAAAAGGGGTCCGGAAAGATGAACAGCAACCACAGGTAGTAGGGCTCCGTAGTCAAATTATTATGCTTCGGAATTTCAGCATATACCGTTAATTATCCTGTCTACTTGCTTATTCTATGGAAAACTATTTCGCGCGAGACATTTAGTAATTGAAGTGCATGTTGTCAAGATAATCCTATCAAACAAGATGTCACTAAATATGAAATGCATAAAATACTCGCCTATCTACGTAAATAATGCGGACTATTTTCCACATCCATTACAGCTTATTACCTTTTTTATTTTGTTCTCTTTTTACTGTTTTTATTAATCTCTTGGAATTTGGGGTCCCCTAGTGAATCCGGGCCGTGGACCCGTGCCCCTTGTGGCCCTATGGTAAAGATGGAACTGGTACACCTCGAATGTATACAAATGCCAAGTGCTATTGATATGTCATCAATCCCTTACTGATTCCTGATCTTATACCTCATTCTCCGAGACTTCGTCGAGCTTCATTGCTTCGGCGCTTTTCTGGTGGTCGCCACTGTTGATTCTGGCTTTCAGGTGTTGCAGTGGTTTGGGAATAGCGCGGTGGTGAAAGTCAAAAACAAAAACCCCTTACTTTTTGGTATTTCTAGCATCGTCATCGCTTATAAAATGTCACTTTATATAGAGGATAAGATGTATCCTTACATTTAATGGTGAATAGTTAGTCAGTTTTTTCGATAACAAATTGCTTTTATTTTCAGAATCTGCAATCTTCACATTCAAAGAAAAACTCATAAAACAACTTAAGAAAATGTACCGATTAACAAGAATACATCACAGTTATTCACTCTTTTATATTCCAAAGAAAGCTAAATACTAACATAACACCACTTAAGCATCTTGACAAAAATATTTTCAAAAGAAACATCAAAATGCCGGGATTATCACCAATTTAGTACTATGGCGTCACTAGCCAGTATCCTCGAAGGATTTCTTTGGAGAAGTGCCAATGTTCTCAGACATTCAAAGAATCAAGATTGAATCACCAACGCTATTTTTGAACTTTTCGCCGAAACAAGATGCATTGCGCGAGAGTAACAAAAAATGTTGTTGATTTGTTGCTATGGTGACGGGTCTTGCAGAAAAGGATAGTCATTTGTTTTTGATTGGTTTTTGTTTCAGTATAGAATAGAATGGAAATGATTGAAGTTATGTTCTATAACTCTAGACGTAATGAAATTCTTCAAAGTGAAATATCATGAGGTCAATCCTGAACTTGCTTTTGAGAGTCCTTGCTGACAGAACTTTTTTACAGCATCCATGCCTGCGAGAAGCCCTGTTGTTTATAAGCATGAACCTGGATGGCAAATCATAATTTATTTTCAATTGGAGTTTAATTTCTACTTGTATATTATTATTATAACATTGTAAAATTATACGGTAAGACTCTGCAAATATCCGCCTGCTTCAATATCATTTCACTTCCAGAAACTCTCAATCAACAGCATATTGCACCAAAGAAACCAATTTTAAGAATTTAAAATACAATCCGACCTAAAAATAAAAGAATTAATCAAAATCGGTTCATAATTGGCGGCGTTATCGCGTAACAAACATACAAAAACATAAAGCCGAATTAAGAACCTCCTCCTTTTTGAAGTCGGTTGATAATGTAACAACTGAAAACTGCAATGAACATTTGAATATTTTCATCAAAATTCAAATAACCCCCGTCGATCCACGACATGCAAAACAAAACATCAATAATAAAATTCTGCTTCATTCAAACCACCGCAATGCAGGTGGATCTAATCTAGATTTTTAACTTATATAAAACAAACACGGTACTAACATAAACTGTTCACTTTATTTAGTACATAATAATCTAGTTAAAGGAAGGCATCATTTCAAGAATTCAGTGTTATTGTAGCCGGAGGAATCGCGCAGCGGGTTTTGGCCGATTCCTGTATTAAGTTACGACGAAAATTAAAAAGTCTTTGAAGCGTCTAGATTCTAGATAACATATAACCGAAGAAAAGTAGTATTTTACAGGAATCTTAAAACAACATTATTTAAAATCCCTTATATTAGATTTGAAATAGCCAGCCTAGCCCGCGATAGGTGATTCCTGAACGAAACATAAATTATTGTAATTTTCTTAGTCTGGGTGCTATTGCATTTGAAATCAATGAAGATTATCCTGGTTTTTGAAAAAAAAATCTCAAAAAAAATTAAGTTAAGAAAGTTGTTAAACTGACTTCCTACTTTAATGCAAAATTTTACAAGTTTTCGTGGTAAAGTAGCGTTTCACAACTTCAAATTCTCAAATTTGGATGTACCTGCTCAAGTACCGAAGCTTCTTTAAATTTATGCGCCATAAAACAAAAGAAGTCTTATTTCGTGACAAAGTTTTAAATAAAGAAGCACTTAACCTGACTATGAAACTCAAGTTTGACAGGCTTCATTGAACGGAATAATCCTGTATAATTGACGAATATCCACGAATTTGTCCGAAGCCACACGACCGGCCTAATTGGCTTGTGGCTTTACGATTTAATCAATGTTGTAACACTAAGCAGATCTAAACATTGAAGAATAGTAGGTCTAGAGGTCAATTTATACGTCTTTCGTCACCATGTGAGACTGTGCCTAAATGCTGACTGTGCTACAAAATGAACGACCTAAAAGTTTGCTTTACTTTGCTTGCCAGACAGACTTTTTGGTTTCAGTGGGTAGCATAGTTGTAATTAAAATTGCCCCTTAGGTATGCCAGCTAGCTGAGAAATGCTAAAAGGGGAGAAGGAGAAGTGTGTAATTTTTTTAAGATTGGGTGATAATGATATTATAATTGGGCAGTACAAAATAAAGAAAAGCAGGCAATAAATATAATTATTGAAGTTTATAATCATGGTAATTAAATTAAATAATAGTATGATAATAATTAAGATGAATAATTGTAAAAAATGATAATTGCATTGAATAATTATATAATAATAATATTTGAATTTAATAATTGTATTATAACAGTAATTGAATTGAATAATTATATAACAGTAGTAGTTAAATCGATTTTTTGTTTGTTTAATAATACATAAATTGCATGCTCTTTAATCGTAATTTCACTGAAAATTGAATTTTTATTAAGGAAATAAAAAGGCTTTTTGTTATTATATTTATTTATTTATTTACATTTGCATAGAAAAGAGAAGGTTTCTTGAGATCTTTGTAAAGACCCTCTTCATAAAGATCGGATCAAAGGCGTGTTGCCTGGGACCATAGGAGTCAAGAATACTGTCAACATTATATTTCTGAAGAAATGGATCCAGAAGAAGAAAATGTTTGGTGCGAATTTCATTGCATACATAGTGTGAATCGGTATGTTGTTTACTAAAGACTAGCCAAATTCACTTTCTACAATCAATAGCGCTGTGAACGAATCGACAACGTATCTAATGTATGTCTTTTGACATTTAACCAAAAGGTTATTCTTTGGTAGGCAAATGTCAATACTGTACATTTTTGTTTGGCAAGTTCATCGGCGTTGCGAATTTGTTGAAAGTGTCTTTGTCTGTCTGTGACATTTTATAAAAGAAAGGGACTTGGACTCCTTGTTAAAAAGTTCATTATAATATGGAAAGTATTGTCACGGTTCATAATATCTATAGCTAAACAGTAATAGTTATTTTTACGGGTTTGAAAGGAATTTATTTACGGGCTTTTTTTAACGATTGGTAATCTCGCATTTGACCACTATCTCACCTGATGGTAAGCGATGATGTGGTCGACGTCTTGACTTAAAGACCGCAGGTCATAGTCACAGCAAATTTCAGGCATATGTGACAATGTTTCTTTAAAAAAAACGTTACCCCACACTAGGAATTTCTCCTGTATCGTGGGTACGTTCACTATGGTATTTACAACCAACTTCACAAAGGAGGTGGTTCTCAATTCGACTGTATGTTTGTTGCGATTACGCCGCCAATTAAGAACCGATTTTAATGATAATTTTTTATTTGAAATCGAAAATGTTGCTTCTCATGTGGTTCCATTTAAATTTGGTCAAGATCTGTCAAGTAGTTTTTAAGTTATCTTTTATAGTGCGTATTTTCGTGGTGATTTAAGGAACGGAAACTAAAAAGAGAAAAGAAAACATTTTAACACAAATAGTTAAACCGACTTCCAAAACAAAACACTACAAAGCGAAAAAATAACTTTCTTTTCGAAAGTCAATGACAAAAACGAAAAAAAATAGGTACCAAAGACACCGATTTCTGAAAAGAAAGTTAGTATTCCCTTTGTAGTGTTTTGTAAGTCGGTTTTTGGGTGTCAGATCAGGTCCAATAGCATAGGAGCCCGTTATACTATCGTGCATCAATACCGAAGTTACTTCATGAGGAACAACATTTTGCAACATTGTTATGACAACTTATTTTCTTGCCCCTCTCACAGAGAGGCATGTGAAATTTTGCAGGCCGACTATGCTTGTGTTTATGATTTTTATGTAGCAAAATAATACTCCACAAAAAGTAACTTCGGTGCAGATGTACTTACTATTAGTTTCATTTCGTGGACTATCTAATTATTCTTCCACTTACCAATCTAGAAAAAAAACTAATAAATCTCATGAAAAATTCGCTTTCTTTGAACGAGAGTGGTGCGTCGGAATCGGCGTCGGTTTGATCAAAGTTATTATCTAGGTATCTAGGTGGCTCGTTAATTCCTGAAGACTTATTCGTTCAGCAATGTGGCCAGAAGCGCTTATTTATAGATTTAATAAAAATGATAGTAGTTTCTCAGATTTGAGATTGTGATTTATAATTTTTGTGAGAGATATTTGCGGTGATGTCACGAGGCTTTTAATATCTAGTTTGTTGTTGTTTTGATTACACCCATTTAATTTAAACAAATCTTTCAACTGCCATGAAGCTTTGTAGACAATGTGACATTGTATCAGCTTTAATCATTGTCAAAAGGGCTAAATGTTGGGATTGACTACCGAAATGTCACAAATGCCATCCCTTACAAATCTTTTTCAAGAGCCTATAGCAAGACAAGTCACTTAAATGTTTCGCTTAACACAAGGTTTAACCGAGCAGTAATTAAAATCAAAATTTTAATACCGAGTGCCTTAAAAGAGTCTTCACGATGATGACACTTTATGCGTCTCAAGAGCGCTGCTACCAGAACGTTGATAACTGGTTTTTATTTCATCATGGATATTGTTCCATTCCCTCCACAACATGAATCATAAAGCTGAAGTGTCCCAAGCCCCCATATACCTATACTTTTGGGGATCTTATAAACGCCACTGATGCTGCAATTAATGTAAAGCCAATGTGAGTGGTTAGTGGTCCCAAAAGATCAAAGTTACCTAACTATCATAATAATAAATAATAAAAACTTTACTTACATAAAAAACCGGCCAAGTGCGAGTCGGACTCGCGCACCGAGGGTTCCGTACAAACCTCAGCTTAAAGGTATTATAGACCTGAGTATTTGATATGAATTTCAATTTAATACCTCTACGCGTTCATGAGGAAAGGGGTAGTAAGTTTAAAGTTATTAAAAATATTGTTATTATATGATGTAACTAAAAATTTACGGATTTTAAAATTTTTCCTTTATCTTTGCTATAAGAAGTTGCTTCGTACCAAATTTCAAGATTCTGAGTTTACGGGAAGTACCCTGTAGGTTTTGATTCCCTTGCAAGTGTCGAAAATTTGCGGCATAAACGGCTGTATCTTTTGATTGCGTTGGCTTAGAAGTTTGATGTTTTCATAGCTTTAAGGGACAGTAGACTTGAGTATTTGATATAAATATCAGCTTGATACTCCCACGCGTTCCTGATAAAAAGGGTCTTGACAGACAGACAGACGGAAGGACAACAAAGTGATACTATAAGGGTTTCGTATTTTCCTTTCGAGGTACGGAACCCTAAAAATACAAATACACGGATTCCCTGATTCCTGTGCTGTGATTGACCTGTGTTACAGAAGCCAGTGCTGACTATTGACTCAAGTATTGAAGAGAAGAAAGATCAAATCTCAAGAAAAATATTCAGAAAGTCTGCACTGCCTGGTCCAATAATACACCTCAATTTGTAAGTTAATTTCAAATATTAACGGTTTTCCGATCAATAACACTGATAGTTACCATCAGATGCAGTTACACGAGGAATAGAAATCGAAACTAGCTCATTGTAGTCTGTCAGTAGATGAAAGTAATAGTACGAGTACTAGATCGTCGTCTTTTTGGTGTGAGCAGACATTGTAGTAATCAATGTTTGGTACGCAAGAATTTGGTTAGTAAGAAAATGTATTGAAGTTGTTTTTTGGAGATTTTTTTGGTAATTTCATCCTATGATCTTTCTTATTTATTATTATCACAAGCTGATCCGATATGCTTTTCCTGTCAAAACGGTGTATAAAATAAAATCCCATAGAAAAAAGTATACAGAGTTTTCCAGAATTTACCGGTAGTTCGGGTTTTTTTTCTTTTTTTCCTTTTTCTAAATACCTTAGTTACTCTGGGTATTACGAACATTTTTAAAAAGAAACAAAATATGTGAGGTACTGTACCAGCCTGAAAGTCACACAAATATACAGCAAGTAACTGTAACTCGCTCTTAACTACTTTTTACCCGACTGCTTCAGAAAGAGGGTAACGTTTTTAATCAATACAAAACAAAAAGCAATCAACCCACACACTTTCCTCGAGCCGCTAAGCAAACAACTTGAACAGCTAATGACGACAAAAAAGCAAAACACCACTTTACTAGATGAACATAAAAAATACACTCTTATGAATACCTAATTTGTAAGAACTACAGGCTGCCTTGTATTGGTTTTATCCACTGAAACATTAACAATGTATTAAAAACTCAACCTGCCTCAACCTTTACATATACTTAGTACTTATACAATATTATATTGTATATGGACAACTAGGAAATATGAAAAAAAGTAACTGTTCAATACATTCTCACCCGAAAAAAAATTGGGAAAAGTCGATTACTAAGAAATATGAAATAAAGCAACTGTTCAATACATTTCTCGCCCGACATTTAGGGAACAGCTGATTAAATTTTCCACGATCTTCCTTTAATTCATATTTAAACTCATATTTTTCTGATTGCTCCTTTCGAAAGGTGTCATTAAACTACAGGATGTTCTTTTTTCATAAGTATAAGAACTAAGTATATGGAGTTATATGGAGTTTCTTGTGCATTCTTCTCCATAACAAGCTACTTTCCGAATGCACGGTAGAATCAACTTTTATTCCATGTAAATTTAAAAAGTATGGAGTTTCTTGTGCATTCTTCTCCATAACTAGCTACTTTCCGAATGCACTGTAGAATCAACTTGTATTCCATTTAAATTTAAATTGTGACATTCAAAAGTGCCGCTTGGTGGCCCAGTTGAAATAAATATCTTTTGTCTTTTTTGTCTTTGTCTATATGTAGAGGGGATTTTTAACTCGTTGGCTTTATTTTAGAGGCTCAAAGTACTCTTAACGGGTTTAATACCATAATCACTGATACAATAAATAATTTTTCCCAATTTTTTTTAAACTTGCATTTTAGCTTACCGTGCATTGTAACCCAAACCAAACGTGTATGCTAAATTTCATATTAATCGGTTTAGGATAACTGCTTTAAAATTCAGCAAGATTTGACCCGAACACACTTACATATATACCTATGTTGCAAGTTAAATAAAAGCTTGTAAAAAGCCATTGTATCGCGTAGATCCACGTTCCGGGAAGTCAAGGGGTTATATATAAATAACTTTCGCTAAGGGCCCAACTTATCTATATATATAACTATATAATAAAAAATAATTAGCTGTTCAGTACATTCCTTCAGAAAAAATTTTGGGAACAGCCGATTTAATTTTACACAATTTTTTAGAGATATTTTTTCTTATAGCACCGTTAGAAAGGTGTCATTAAAATACAGGTTGTTTTTTTTCGTAAATACTACAACAGTCTACATATTTTCAGAAACACTTAAGTTTACTTTGTGTAAAAATTAGGCTGTATATTTAAAAAAGGGAAGTATCCTAAATATTGACACACGTTTTTCCAGGGACCGCTGTCCACTCTGTATAAGCAAATATATTCACGATCAAGTGAAGCGGACACACGTGAGTAACTAGTCTTAATCAGCTTTTTGTTTGCTATCGCTACATCGAGTGTTGTGGTCTACATATTACGCGAGACAATGGGGACTGACAATGGTGTTTGTAAGTAATTATTATAGGGTTTCGAGGGGGTCTTTTCGGGTCAGACGTGACGTATTAGTGGGTATTGTGTTTAATTTCTTCTGGGGGCAACGTTATTAGGCAATTTATTTAGTGATGGTCTTGGTCACAGATAATAAAATACTAGTATACAGATGCCTCATCCCATACAAAAAAACACGCCGACGTAACTAGCGTTTTTCGTCTGATTAAACCGATACTACAAAAAAAAATAAGTTCTATTCCAGAAAATATTAATTTAAAACACAATTCAATAACAACTCGGTGCAGGTCGCGCCATCTAGTGAGATTTATTTGAACCAATTTTTTTTTCTTAGCGATGGGACCCCGTGTCTTGATAAAGATACTTAACTGGTGTTGCTTGGTAAAAAGCGTGCTAAGTAATTTGTAAGCAAAAATGTAAGTTGCAGACTCAAATGTCAAAACGAACACCGGTACTTGGATATTTTCATTCAAAAATTAACAAAAGTATCTGATCTAGTCCTACTATCACATATTAGCAATATCAATAAAGCAATAAGTATTAATTTAGCATCCAGAAACCAGTTTGACCATCCCTACTTATGCCAGAACGGATAAGAAACATGAATGCGTAACGGTGATCAAGTCATCAAACTAACCACGAGCTAAGAAACAACAGAATGCCAACTTATAGTAATGCACGAATAAGGAACACTAACGTTAAAAGATTAATTAAAATCGAAGCTTTAAATACTCAAAATGAAAGAAACTTGATTTTAGAGAGAATAACTATATATACTAAGAAATTCCTACGAATCTTACCTATACTATTTCCTTCCTACTAATAATATAAATATGATTTTTTTTTTGTTCGGAAACTTGTTTATCAATCACATAGCAATGCCTTAGCGGATTCGCATGAAACTTAGTACATGTATGGACCATGGCTTAGATTAAATTAAATAACTTATTTCGATAATTTTTGACTTTCCTATTGGTTAAGCCGTTGGCAAAAGCCACATAAAATAATGTTGCACTTCCAAAAGTAATAATTTTCTTTTGATTCAGATTGTAAATTGAGTGCACCTTCTCTCCCTGCCTACTCTTTGGAATAAGCGAGCTGAGAAGTAGTGACTACTCATCCACACCGGACACAGGTATTCACAGACGATTACAGCTGCATCGTAATTGTGTTAGATAGGGCTACATTGTATCAGCCAAGTGTTTCGACACTACGTTTAGATATTATGATGTCTAGATAGTATTCAGTCCACCAGAAGCAGGTGTGTACCGTCCCTTTCCTTACTTTGCGAAGGTAAAAGAAAAATGGAAGGATTTGGGGGAGGCAAAAGCCTAACTGTGGGACAGTGTATCAGCAAGATATTTGCCAAGTGATTTTTCTCCTCCCATGCGAGCATTCAAATCGACTCAAAATATAAAAAAAAAAATGTCGTGGTTGAAATGTGGATATATTAGGGGTTAGCGACATTGACTGCATAGGGTCCGCTGAACGTAATGTCTACTTTCTTTGCAAGCTATATTCTGATGATGGCTTTATGGCTATATCTAAACTTGTAACAGTATTTTAGGGGTCTTATACCTATTACATAGCCAAATTAATCTTTTTCTTCTTTTCATCTAGGTTTTAATATATCTTCTTACAACTCATAGGCAGTCAAGACAGTCCAATACAATTTAAAAAGACATAACAATATAAGTTTTTAAGCTGACATGGTCACAATCATTAGAATTCATATCTGTTTCGGGATATTTACCATGTATATTTTGATTTTGGTTGAGAGCTCGATATTTCGGCACCGTTACAATCACCATGATCACTGAGAACTGAACCAAAATCAAAATATACATGGTAAATATCCCGAAACAAATATAAAGTCAAAATAATACTTAGGTACGTAATAAGTTAAAAAAATTAAAGCGCCGCACTAACAATAATTACGGGAAAATATGGAAAAAGGATAAAAAACAGCTTCATACATATTTGTATATAAATGGTGCATCAATCAGGTAAATAGCTTATCTTTATGAAACAAACAAAATAAACGAGCCATTTTACGATAACCACTTCGGGCCCTATTTGTGCCAGAACTATAATTTTCTTTTTTACAGTATTTATTTAACTGTTAAAACGAAATAACTGTGGTAAGTAATTAGTTCTATTAAATACAGACCTAATATCTAACTACATATCACTGTCATTATTGCCTTCTGTGCCACATTCACAGGTCATTACAGATTTAAATTTTCAGGGCTGACATATAAATTTCTGGTTTGTTTTACGTGTTTCAGTAACTACATCCACGATTTTTTATGTAAAGTCCTTTTTTATAGTTAGGTACCTAAATTAAGAATACGAGATTTGTACAAAAACATGTCTCTAAATTCAATTATTGTTTAATTCAATCCTACTTACAAGAGTGTGGTTTGCATCTATAACTCATCTTAGATCTCAGGAAAGGAAAACCAAGAACGCATGAAATTCCCAGACAACCTATAAATCAAACCGCTAACTTTACAATCGTCCCACTAGATGGCGTTAAACTCAAGTAATACGGGTCTTCCTTGCTCCCAATTTAGTCCGCGGTCACCGATCCTGAATGACGTCACTGTGTATGGTCATAGACCTTAATAGATAATGCCTTAATAAAGTAATTTCTCAGGTTATGTAGGTTAGTTTTATAATTTGCATAATGCATTGGCCAGAGAATTTAGCTGTCGAAGTAAATAGGGTTATTAAATATCTACTGGCTTCTGAAATTACCCCAAGAGAACGTATTGTCGAGACATAAAGCATCCTGTTTCCTACTCCAGGGTCCAATCTATCTCTATTCCAAAATCCATCAACATTGGTTCAGTGGTTTAGGCGTCAAAACTTAACAAACAGACAGATAGATAGACTTTCGCATTTATAATAAGAAGTATGAATCCGTATGAATGTCTGTTATATATGTGAGAAACTTACATAGTTATTTTAATAAAGAGACCATAATTATAAAGTTATGACTAAATAAGAAATAATTGCATAAATATTACCTCATTCAATCAAAACGGGTTCGACATAATAATAATTATTATTATTTGTATTTATTTAATTGATTCCAATTAGTTTGGTGAGTAAATAAATAATTGATCTAGTTAATTGATCTAATTTATTATCCATAATATAATCAATTAAAAGCTTCACGGTTGGGATCGCAATGATAGTGATTGGCGTGTTACGCTATGGGTTGCGGGTTTGATTCCTGAACGGGATATAATTATTATGTAGCTCGCAACTGTTTTCCCATGACCAAATATGCATGAGAGAGGACACTAGAAAGATACAGGACATATCTCACGAATCCTAAATTAAAGATACGACTCTGCTCGAAAATACATGAATTGTATTATGCCCACTGCAGCGCAAATTTCTACCTAGCCTTCCACACTACCCAAAAAACAAATACCTATTGACAAAACATCGCGGTCAAACCTCTTTCATTTTCTTAACTATAAAACCTCAATCACACCTAAACAATACTAATCACTCGACACCGCAACATAACAGCAAATCGGCAACCTAACCAATGAAAACCGCGGTACCAACCTAATTGCCCCCTAATAGTTATATAAGGAAGCGGGCGTAGTTTCCGGCGCGCGCGCAGCAATGATTCATAGCAATGCGACTGTGAGTGATGGCGAACTGAGACTATTTGGAGGTCAATGTCGAGGGTATTAGTACTGTTTAGTGGCTAAAAGTTATTTTATCTTTGAGGTTTTTCAGCAGTTGGTTTTCAGGAGCAAACGAATCCATTAGAAATAGCTTGAGTTTGTTTCAATGACCAGGTAAGAGCAAAGCTAGATAGAATTAATATATTAGCTTCAATTATTGTAGTTTTTTTTTTTTGGTAACATCTGGATGGGGACGCATAATACTGAGTAAATTAATGCAAATGAAAGGAGATATTGGGTGATTACAGACTGAGAAGATGATGTAATATCTCTGAAAGATGAAGAATAAAGAAAGAAGATTTTTTTTTCGGATCCAAGTTAAGCTTTCCTTTAATAATTTTAATTGTACTTTTTAATGTTGTAAGCGTTAGCTAACATAACAAGGACATATAAATTATAACGATATTTTAATGTTCATAATCTAAAAATCTTGCACTTGCTAGTGTTAATATATTTCAACTCTAGTTTAACTTTGACACGCAACCATCGCGTGTTAGTGTTACTTCACTAAAGATTTATGGTTAGTGTTGCCAACTGCGAAAATGGTAAAAATGAGTTTGCGCTTGGAAGGTCGAATGGGACAATACTCCGAGGAGTATAAGCTATATTTTTAGCAAAACCTCATTGTAAAGACTTGCTATTACAGTGCCTGGAATCATAATTCTTTATGTTGAAATACGTTTATGGCTAACTGTAAATGGCTCGGGTTTGTAATAAATGACTAGCTAAGGCAACTAACTAATAGCTTACAAAGAGTTACTTTGTCTTAGTAAAGAAGAAAAACAAATACTTAAATAGAAATGATGTAAAAACTTCGTAATCATTTGAGTCATTTCTATTTACAAATCTTGTAAAATCGTAACAAACAAATAATTTATAAAGGATTCAGGAAGTCCTCTGTAAATATCCGACCCTTTGAATAATTCACAATCAATAAGATTAAATCATTACAATAGACTAAACGACTATAAATCCCAATTTATGAATCACAATTCCAAGCAACCACCATTTAAATTTCCGCATCCCGGGCCATAAATTTTATCTACCTTAGTATCTATTCTACCTCTTCAATTGTGTTTAAACGACCATTATCCTATTCTGTAATTTCTAGATCGTAGAATCCGGTATTCTAATTGTAAATCATATTTACCGGTAAGGGAACGTTCCCATTGTTTCTCTGATCCAGTATTCAAGAATTACTGAGCAGGTATTCGCCCTTGACTTTGTGACCTTCGTTTGCGACCTTGAACTCGTTAATGTCTTCATAATCCGGTTTAATGTTAATTATAAGCCATATGGCTGTGTAATTGATAATTATTGGGGTAATCTTGGGATTTATGTCTGGGGTAGAGGTAATACAGAAATAGTCAATATTTCAAAAGTAAAATTACTCTTTTGGATAATGTACTTTCGCTGGCATTGTGTTGATTTTACAGGTCATAAAATTTGGATTTTATTGCCTGCTATGTGGCTTTTTTCATTATCTAGTCATGTCTTTTTCTATTTTCTTACCATTGACTCAATAATCCATAGAGCCTTACTCACTTTTCTTATAATTTCATCTCCAAATATAGAAACATCTTCAATTTTCCAATATTCTTTACTAAGCTCATCTTTTTCTGTCTAGAAACCCACGTCTTGCAATTTTGAATCAGATAGTTCATCATTCGCTCCATGGTTCATTGCTTCTACAAACATGCTCAGTCAGCTCTCGTTAACGATGTTCTAAAACTCAGCATTCAATCTCGACTGTACTTTCATCTCACTAAACAAACCTAGTTTAAGCATTTGATGGTTCAATTAAATTAAATTGAATATTAATTGAATGTACACAGAAAATAACATGTTTTCATATTATTTGTACGTAATTGGAAATTTTAATTTGATGTGTTGATGACAAAATAACAGCGGTTACCTGTTGGTTACGGTATAAATAATGTTTTCGCTTATTTCGTTTTTGGTAGGTAACATTCCCTGGAGTTTTTAAATAAATATGAGAGACACGCATGTTTTGCCGTTTAGACTGGTTTTGAAATGCCATTTTCGAGTAATCTGTTAATCTTTTATGTGAATCATATCTTTAGGAATTCAAAAAACAGGAAAGTAATTCTGAGTGTACTATGACGCTCATTTCTATTTCATGATTACTATTGGATAGCAGAGTCATGAAAATGAAAAGTACCAAAGTTTTAGTTAGAATGATTCAAATATTTAATATATCTAGCACCTTGTGCAACTAAACGAATAGCAATTTTCTTTCCAGTTGCTTCTAGTATACATACTAAAGGAATTGTAACGTTAAAGATGACAGACTCTTTATTGCAACAAAATTGAATAATAACATTCTTAAAATAAGCTATTCCTGCATAACTACTAAAAAGAGTGAAACCATCTTTACAATTACCTCACTCCTTGTACAGACTCTAGTTTTTACTCAGAAATTTTCCATAGCTCTAACAGATGATACGAAAACAGATACAGGAAGCAATGTTCCTATCGTTACTGTAGCTATAATTGTTTCAAAAGAATCCTAAGAAAATTAGGCAGAAAACAATAACTTAATAATTCTGGAACCTTCTATAGATAATGCTAGAACAACAACTGAAAATAATGAAACGATCTCGAATACCCAAGTCGATAACAGATCTGGAGTCTTACAAAACGGAGACGCGTGCGCCGATAGCCGTGGTATGTGCCGGACATAATTATAGTCTTATACTTGTATGCTTTCTTTTTGCAGCGCTCGCTTAGGACTCACCGACAAATCGCTTTGTTTCAACGATTCGAGAGATGACTTTGAATATATGTATGTTGGATGAATTTGAATATATGGGACAAGTGAATTTGTTGTTCGATTGTGTAGAAGAGGAAGAGGAAGATAGAATGGAAAATCTCTACAAAGGCTAAGGTTGGGTGTACAAGTTTTTCAAAAGAATTTTCCATAGATGCTCAAAACTTAAATTTTCTTTTAATATATTGTTGGAAAGAATATATTGCAGTTTTTACGATGAGTTTGAGCATTCAGTTGCAAATGCGCTTGATAGTTGTCCATTCATGTTTCTCTTAGGTTTATATTCGAGTCTTGTTTGAATGTACTTTCCAAGAATATGTATGAATGTACATTCAAGACTTAGTTAAATAATTTAATACACTTTTATCTTCATTATCATTTCAACTGAATGGCGTCCACTGCTGGAGATAGGCCTCCCCCAAATATCACTACATAGATCGGTCATGTGCATCTCGCATCCAGCGGATTGCCGCTGCCTTTAAACCAGGTCATCGGTCTACCAAGAGGTTGGCTTTCCAACGCTGTTTAGCTGCGTTCCGTTATGCGATCGCCAGAAGAGTGTGGAATATGGTAATTAATAAAAAATATAAGTTTGATTTATGTAATAACTTTATTAGCATCAGAATCTTATCTCTGCTGGTGGTTAAGGAACCTGTTACGACTTACGAGCAATGTCAAATTAATTAACTTAGCCAATAATCTGATGCTGATCCGATACGTCAGGCCGTAATATATTAAGATCATAAAGTCACACGACTGTATCCAACGCACACGCGATTTGACCACCTAGGTTTTTAATCTTCGTCAACATCAGTATTGTTAGTATAAAATGGTTGCCTGGAATCATCTAGAATTTTTGCGTTTTTACCGGGATTGTCATCTGCTTAGCCTCTTCTGTTGAAGTCTGCTTTCAGTCTTAACTAAAGGCAGCTCGATACCGGTATTTTACAAGAAGCGACAGCCTAACTGTTATTTGGTAAAAATGGTCTTCCATAATCGAATTAATTGGTAAAAAGTACCCACTAGCTAGACTGGTTGTTGTTCTTTCGGGTTTCTGACTACCCTTGACGATTGTTGATTTGCACAAAGATATTGAACAAAATGTAAATTAGTCACAGATTTATTATATTATTTTTAATCTCTAACAATGCTAGAAGGTCGAAAGGACGGGCATGGCGTCAGGGCAAAAAGATTATCAGTTAGTTAGTTGATTGTCCGCGAACGTACTAAAACAGCCAGTTTTCTCTGTGCATAGTTGTTATGTTTATTTCTCTTTGTAATTTAGCTATAAACAGCTAGCTCAGCTCAGCTAGAATCACTTTAGAATCCCGTGACAAATAATCATAGACATTTTGGAGACCCATCGCTCTGGGGAGGCCGAGGGGTCTGTCAGACTCCTACTGATTAAAAAAATATACCTACGCCAAAGTACCTTTGCCAACGTTTAGTGAATTAATTTACTCGTAGGTAAGCTGTAGCTATATAATCCAATCAAGTATTTTTAACCAATTACGTCACAAAAAAGGAGGTGTGTATTAATTATAACCACCGTTGTGCAAGTTAGCGCAAATTCATTTGTTTTTAAGCTATTCTACTGGTTCTAGAGTTAAACAATCGTTTGCGTCATCCATCAATGCTTGTCTATAAAACCTGTATATATTTGGATGTTATTCGTTGTTCCACGGTGCTATTGTCTTATTGAGGTTGAATGAAAATGACTTGACTGATGACAGTCTGCTTTTCAACATAAAATCAAGCTTGAGTCATACTTAAATTCTATAGAAACGAATTTTCTTCTTCAAAAATTAACAGTGTTTACTTTTTTTAAGACCGTTTGGCATGTGTTTGACTGTTGTCGTCATCCTTATCACTGGCTTATGCTTTTTATCATTTATATATCCCATTACCGTTTTAGTAACATAGTACTGATAGGTTGTTTGCAGAAACCAATAAATGAATGCAGTACAATAAAACTATCTTTACCTATTTCCCTATTACTTCAAAAATTAAACCGCCATTCAAACGCTTTAAACTCTGCTTACACATTTAACCCATTTAGTCATCAACAAAGACAGAAAGACATTAGTCCCAAACAAAGATTCTGCTACTGAACATCAAAGAACACAGAACAGCACTAAAACTGAACAGCTCCTAAAGCTAAAACATCACAAGTAAAACGGTATATCGTAGTCATAGGATAATGTAATATATAAGCTTAGGAGTGGAATTCCCTGCGGTAGTCTGTTTCCCGATAGCTACAATCTAAGGGGGTTTAAATCAAGAGTGAATAGGTTACTTCTAGGTAAGCGAGCTTCACCGTCGACCACATTATAGCTTACCATCAGGTGAGATAGTGCTCTAACGCTAGCCTATCGTTAATAAAAAAATATATATATTGAATTCGAGCGTCCGCTCTTGGATTATTTTCCCAGAGCGAGGCGCAAGGCGTAATCTCATAATATGGCGTCCATCCCTCGGCCTTACTTGAGAGGCTTCGGTTATACGCCGACCGTTGTATCCACGTATCAAAATCTCCGAAATTGAGACTTGGAATGTGATATGCTTCGTTTATTATAGTGGGTATTCTTTCCAATTTTCACTTAAACGGCAATTGTACGAAAATTTGAGCTATATTCGTTTTTTTTGAGTCGATGGCGATTTAGCCCTTAGACAGTTTGGGCCGTAGGTAGGACAGTAGGTAGCCACGTTTGTAGCAGCATCAGTAAGCTGTATATATAATATTACTAGCTGTTGCCCGCGACTTCGTCTGCGAAGCATTAGTAATTCGAATAGCTTATTTTTTATATCGCAGCATAATATTGTGGGTTTTCCATACAAACTTCTACCTCTCTTTCCAGCCCCTTAAATAAGATTTCCGGGATAAAAATTATTCTATGTCCTGCCCAGCGTCTCAAAATATCTCCGAACTAAATTGCATCTAAATCGGTTCAAAGTCAAAGTCAAATATAATTATTCAATTAGGCCAATAAACGGCACTTTTGAACGTCACATAAATTAAAATTAAAATTTATAATATATCTGATTCTACCGTGCATTCGGAAAGTAGATTCAAATTCAACGGTTTAAGCGTGAAAAGGTGGACAGAGAGACAGACAGAGTCACTTTCAGATTTATAATATTAACTCCGCCCGCGACTTCGTTCGTGTGATGGCAACGAAAAATAATCTGCTATTAAACCTGAGACAAACGGTCCAGTTCGGTAGTTCCAAATCGATGTAGAGGTCCCCATCCTAGTGCCATTTGATTCTTCAAAGAAACTTTGACACCCCTAAATCGTCTTCTGGGGGTAAATGCGAAAAACTAATGATCCCATCCTTTATTATTTTTCCAAAGGAATAAGATTTTATACAATAAAATGTCTTCCTTTTAACCCTTTAAAAAGTTGAATTTCCAAAAACCCCTCCTAAGTGCTCCCCAACGTCATAAAAAGAAGCTATGTGCAGTAAAATTTATCAAAATTCTTTACCACCCCGAAGTCGTATTTTAAGGGTAGTTTAGGAAAACTAATTATTGAAAACCTTTATTGTTTATTTAGGTTGGTATTTATGTCAAGTTTCATGTTAATTGACCCAAGAAATCATCTCTTCAAAAAAATTAACATCCCCTAAATCGTCTTTTGGGGGTAGTTTCAAAAAATAATAATACCAACCTTTATTATTCATTTAGGATAGTATTTATGTCAAATTTATTATTTATTCACCCAAAAAATCAGATTCTTCAAAAAAATTAACATCCCCTAAGTCGTCTTTTGGGGGTAGTTTCAAAAAATGATAAGACCAACCTTTATTATTCATTTAGGTTAGTATATTAGTGGATAGATTTTCGAACCAAGAAAAAAAAAAAAAAAAACACTTATACCTCCTAAATCGTCTTTTGGGGGTAGTTGCAAAAAACTAATGGTAACAATCTTTATTGTTTATTTAGGATGGTATTTATGCCAAGTTTCAAGTTTATTCACCCAAGAAATCAGATTCTTCTTCAAAAAAACTAACATCCCCTAAATCATCTTTTGGGGGTAGTTTCGAAAAACTAACAATGAAAGTCTTTATTGTTTATTTAGATTAGTATTTATGTCAAGTTTCAAGTTTATTAACTGAAGTAATAAGATTCTTCAAAAAAACTTTAACACCCCTAAATCGTCTTTTGGGGGTAGTTTCAAAAAATAATAACATCAACCTTTATTATTATTTAGGTTAGTATTTGTGGCAAGTTTATTGACCCAAGAAACCAGATTTTTCAAAAACACTGTAATACCTCCTAAATCGTCTTTTGGGGGTATTTGCAAAAAATAATAACAGCAACCTTTTTTATTCATTTAGGTTAGTATTTGTGACAAGTTTATTGAACCAAGAAACCAGATTTTTCAAAAACACTGTAATACCTCCTAAATCGTATTTTGGGGGTAGTTCCAAAAAACTAATAATGACTACCTTTATTGTTTATTTAGGATGATATTTATGCCAAGTTTCAAGTTTATTCACCCAAGAACACAGATTCCTCAAAAAAACTAACATCCCCTAAATCATCTTTTGGGGTAGTTTCGAAAAACTAACAATGAAAGTCTTTATTGTTTATTTAGATTTGTATTTATATCAAGATTCAAGTTTATTAACTGAAGTAATAAGATTCTTCAAAAAACCTTTAACACCCCTAAATCGTCTTTTAGGGGTAGTTTCAAAAAATAATAATAGCAACCTTTATTATTCATTTAGGTTAGTATTTGTGGCAAGTTTCAAGTTTATTGACTCAAGAAATCAGATTTTCCATACAAATTTCAACAACCCCTAAATCATTATTTGGGGGTAGTTTCGAAAAACAAATAATGACAATCTTTGTCATTTACTTAGAATACTATTTGTGCTAAGTTTCAAGAATTTTGGTAGAAGGAATTAGATTTTTCATACAAACTTTCAACCCCCTTTTTACCCCTATAGGGGTGAAATTTCCAAAAATCCTTTCTTAGTGCACACTTACATCACTTGAGGAACCTTTCTGCCAAATTTCATGCTTTTAGGCTAAGCAGTTTTGGCTGTGCGTTGATTGATCAGTCAGTCAGTCAGTCAGTCAGTCAGTCAGTCAGTCACCTTTCGCTTTTATAGATATAGATATGACGATCTTCTACTTTTTTGACTGATTTTAATGTATAGCTGTTATTATTTCAATTGCACCGTGTTTGCATTTCTTTTTCTAGTTCATCCATGTTTGCATTTGAAGTTGTTGACGTACTTTTGATCAAGTTGACTAAGCAAATATATAAATCTGATGATTGTACTCGAATAATTTTATTTAAAAAAATGGCTGGGTTGAGGTATATTTGCGTGAGATAATCAAGTTACTTTGCCATGTTTTTTACTGAATCTAAATGGTCACGATTTAATGTTTCTATAACTACAAGAATTTATAGGAACTTATCTAGTTCTGATGACAATGCAAAATACTTTACATTGAAATGCATCTTTTTTTTACTGATTCAATCGCATCTAATGTGGTTTTGCTTGTAAAATATTTGGGTTTATTTTAATCCTTCATACTATTTTTAATGGCAGACTAAGAAACTAGGTTACCCAAATGGTTAAGAATTTTTAGTTTAAATCATTGTTGTTAAAAGAGTTCTAAAGAAATATTTTGATAAAACTATACTGGATGGTTTTTAGATGAAATACATAGTTTTCTTTGTTGTATATATTCTTTCTCTTCTTTAATATTCTTTATTTTATACTTCAAGAATTAATAATAGTTATGGTGTTGACAAAATCCAAAGAAACGATAGGCGGATTGTAAGAATGAAAATAAATATGACTGGAAAGGGTGTGACTCTTGAGGTACGCCAAATTTATTTAGTTATAAGGCATGCCAACAATCTATTCGCAATAACATTATATAGACAGAAATTTAATAGATATTCCTGTGCAAACACGTCAGTTATAGGCAAGCACAGCACATACAGATTAGAACTACGAGTTACTAGTAGTACTAGTTATTTTACAAAGAAATAAGATACAATATTAAAATTATAATAAGATCACAATTGATTTAATATAAACTAGAATTGAATCAAGATTGAAATAAAATAAAATTACAAATAAATATAAAAAGTACTATCACACACAAAATCAGTATTTTTGTGTCACCAAAACAGACAAAACGCAAAAAAAAAATTGAGATGCGTCGAAGAAAAAATGTCTTCTTCCACGCTGACCCCATTGTAATAAAGTGACGATGTTTTATGCTTTATAAATTTGTATTTATTCCACTATCTAAATAAACTGTTAATGAAAACATGCACAGAGTAGACAAGAGTTGCATTGCATTTCGTATTACTGAATTATCACAAGCTGTGCTATCATTTGTTTATCATTATGTCATGTGAGATAACACTGTGCTATATCTGTGCTAAATTTTCTACTTTCTAGTGCGAAACCTTGAGATTTGGAGATTATAACTTGCACATTTTTATGAAGGTGGATTGTTAGGTAAGTTTTTATAAGCAATGCTATTCAATTAATCTGCGCAGCCTTTTCTATACTAATATTAAAAGAGGTAAAGTTTGTTTGAGGGATGTTTCACCGTCTCCCCAGAGATGTGCCCTAACAGGCGTTGCACAGAGGGGGTTTTGGGGTAGTATTTTAAGAGGTCGAGGGGCCACCTGCTGATTGTGATCACCGGGGTGGTTTTAGTGAGGTAAAAGCACATACTCCCTGGTCTTTTCCCCAAAAGACCAGGCACCTTTACAAAGTTTGCCCTGAAAAAAAAAGGAAGTAATCTCTGGAACTACTGAACTGATTTTGAAAATTCTTTCACCAGTAGAAATCTACATTATTCCTGAATGTCATAGGCTATTTTTCAGACAACGGGTCCTGCAAAGCGGCTCGCAAAATCCACAAATGATAATCAGGATTGGTATAGCGTGCTTCCCGATGCATGCTAAAATCTCAGTATGTAATTCATGGACGTCCATCCACGGGCTGTCCTCGCCAAGCGTTGCTTAACCTTGAAGATCAGCCCATGCAACCGTTATTACTTAACCACGGACTCCTTAGAAGTAATACCGTATCTACTTACCTATTTCTTTACCGTTCTATGTTTCATCTCACATAATTTTTCCTGTTATTGTGTTGTGCTTATTTTGATATAATTTACCTGTCCTGGTTTTGATGATAATTATAAGGATGCATTCCTAAGTATGTTTGCGGGAATGCGCTGGATGCGAGATGCACGGGATCGGTCAATGTGGCGACGCCTGGGGGAGGCCTATGTCCAGCAGTGGACGTCTTTCGGCTGAAATGATGATGATTCCTAAGTGTTAAATTGACTATGGCCTAATTAGGAAACTCTAATTGGTTACTCAAAATGTAACAATAATATTATCATGATTTTGTAAAGTACCTATCAGAAATGACTTTTTGAAAAGGCTATTTGAATTTGAATTGGTTAATTAGAAAAAGATTCTTTACGAAAGCCGAAATACATTTTGTCATATTCATGTTATATCCCTACACTCCTTCTGCCTATATCAGAAACCCTCTTTTGAAACATAGCTCCTCTTATCTCTTCATAATAATATACGGGTTGGTCATCACTCTTTCGCCCTAGTAACTCGTATCCATCCCTTATCTTTTCACCGCTATGAATTTCTATTACATTTTGCTCTTTTACGTCTATATCTCTTTCTCTATCTTTCCAGAAAGTGTAACCTAAAATTTCTAAACAGTTTTCTGTTAAGGATGATTTTCCTAATTAATTATTTAACAGTATCGTTTCCTTTATAATCCTTTAGGTATATAATCTATTGGCAAATATCATGTGACTCCAAGCCATGGAACCGCAGCGGAACAGCAGCTTGGGACCCGCTGCGGTCAACGTTGGATAGGACATCAAATCTGAAAGGTGATATTCGACAAGGTAGCGAATGGATATGGAATCCACAGGAAAAAGTTCACTGCGGTCCACTATTGGTAAATGTGATTTTATTTAATGCAATTTCAATGGATAGTAACGCTAAACTTCAAATCAGGTTAATCAATAAGTTAGGTATATATTTTTAGTGATTTCAGTCAAGGACGGAAAGTTAGTTACATTACTTCATAATTACTCATAATTTTAAAGAAGTACGTTATCAACGCACGTTGATATTGATACCACTCAACAACTACCTACTTCAAATTCAGTAGGTATTATTAGAATTCTACTATAATAAAATTATAAAAAAAAGAATCCTAGAAGGATATTCAGCCTAGGAGTCTTTAAGTCAAGAGTGAATAGCGCGAGCCTATCGCTAGCTTCACACCCGCGCTACCCAAATTCGGTAGTTTTTTGTTGCTTCCTTATTATTCCATGACTTAAAAAAAATACCTTATCAAAATGTAGACAATTCAATTGTCTTTGGGATGATGAAAATTTAATTAAATTACGCCCGGCGGTTTTGGTGTGATTGTAGTTATTTTGACCGTGTTAGACATAAGTTTACACATTAATTACACTATGTTATAAACCAATACAACTCAAAATTTTCATAGATCGAATTATTGAGAAAATGGTCTAATATAAAATATTATAAAGAGGAAAGATTGTTTTGTTTGTTTGTTTGTATGTTTCTACCGAATAGGCTCCGAAACTACTGGACCGATTTCAAAAAATCTTTCACCTATGGTAAGCTACATTATTTCCTAGTAACATGGGCTATAATTTTGACGGGAGCGAAGCCGCGGGAGTCAGCTAGTGTAATATATATTATTTTTTTTTAATTACGTCGAGCCATTTAGACATGATGCTCATTTTAAAATTAGGTACTGAGGGCTATCTGCGCCTTAACTTGCTTTCCGAGGCACGGAGGAGTATCGGTAGGTCCTGTTCCTTACTTACGCAAATTAAGTTAATTTTAGTCCAGTATTGCTTCCACCTTTTGAGTCTAGGGTGCTTCCACTATTTTGGAAAACTCGCTATAATATCATAAATGTTTTCAACTACTAAAGGACAAAAAGCCTTTTGGCTCTGTAAACTATGTACTTGATATTTACTCATGAAAATCTATTATATTTTTACCACACAATCATAGTTGTAAGTAAATTATTACTAAAGTTTCCCAAAATAAACTGATTCGTTGTCATAAAATCATGGATATATCATAAACGTCTAATATTATGCAGGCGATTTCATAAACACATACGTTTAAATGTTTATAATAATGTCAAGAAATGCTTTGTGATACAAAAGAGAATGCTATATTTTGATATAATGGACACCTTTTCGTAATATTGTTGTATTTGGACATTACTGTATATTGTGCTTATATTTATGTTGTATTCAACTGACACTAAATATTGAGGTAGGTTATGGAAGGCCGCATACTTAAGCGCACAGGCTTCTAATATTAGACCCTCCCCTTTGGGTTGTTTGGAAATTAGGATTCTTAAACAACATTTTTGTTTTGTTCTTTGCCGATAAAAGCCGGATTGCAACGAAAATAGTCAGAAATCGTATAAATGTCACCGTTAAAGAAATGTGACCTTACTGTTACCTAAACAAACCAGTAGGTTCTTTTCAATAAATTTTAAACATTCAGCCAAAACCCCCTCTAGTCTTTAACATAGCTACCCTTAACTTCATTATGATGACATAATCCAAAATATAGTTCAGTGTGAATACGGCATATTACTTTTAAGTCACCACCTAGACTTGTGTTATACGCATGCTGATAATCTGAACTTCTGAAGGTGACCCCAATAAAGTTCAATTCAGCAAAAAGCGCTAATATGACATAATAATATACTACCAACCCATTAAAATATAGATAACCAGTACACGTAAAAATCGTTAAATTTTGAATTTTTCATAGATCTTATAAATTTTTGCTTCGCCTTTATTCAGCTTTGATTTGCCTTAACCAATTTCTATCAACATTAAAAATGTTTTGTCAAAACTAACAGGAATATTGATCCTGGCAGCTAATAAATTAGACGTGTCAGTTTACCTAAAATATTTCATGCGGAAAAACGCTGCAGTGTTCGTTTAGTGTGAATTATGCATTATGTCATATTATGCGGAAGAAAATCGTTTGTAGAAACCGCAAATGCAGTCTATGCGTTATAAAATTCTTCCTAGTTTTGCTGACCGAAATTCCGGTAACGACAAGATTATGATGATGTTTTGTGATCGGTTGATGCCAATAGGCTCGCATATGGAATTTTATCAAATACTAGCTGATCCCCGCGGCTTCGCTCCCGTCAATTCATTTTTCAAAAAATTATAGCCTATGTTACTCGGGAATAAATTAGCTTTCCATAGGTGAAAGAATTTTTAAAATCGGTCCAGTAGTTTCGGAGCCTATTCGGTACAAACAAAAAAATCTTTCCTCTTTATAATATTGGTAGATAAGTAGCAAAATTTGGATGTACTACATATAGGCGAACCTCTGCTTATCCTTTCCGAGAATAGGTACAGGCGTGATGTTATGTTATCAAGATTATTTTCCGCAATCAAGAATTGTTTATTTATTTTTCTGATAATGTTGATATGCGAATTTTATCTAACCTGCATCATTTGGTCTTATCTTGAGCGTAACTTGGGTGTTCCTTTTACTTGGCCTTGATACAATAAATAATTGTTATTTGTATGCTATATATTTTCATTTTCTTTAAAGCATCTCTAGGATAAAAGTAAAAATTGTATCTATGCCACCAATAAGAGTACTGCAGCTGAAATCCATTTACTAATAGAAATTTAGTCTTTAAACACTTAATTAAACAAATAGGTTTCTGTCATGAAACTCTAATTTCTCTAAGTAATTAAACTCTATGTACTTAACTATCCTTTCTATGACAAACTGGCACAATAGTTACTGCATTAAGAGTTTTCTATCCGTTTCGTAGAAAAAATTTGATCCTTTGGTCCTGATTCTTTCATAACTTCAAGATGGTATTCTATTATAATTATACTCCGACTATCTACTGTTTATCCCAAACAGATAAAATATTTGTCGCATAAAGTTATATCAGTCAACTTTCCTGAAAAAAAATTTTGGTCCTTCGATCCTGTCATAACCCCAAAATGGCGTCATATAATAATGCGGCTGACTGCCGGTTGACCTCTGCAACCCTAATCGCATTTTATTGACCTTTCCGCGGGCGAAAAACAGCTGCTTTACTATTTTTCTTTTTACCGAAGAGCCGCAAAATAATTGCAGTTGAAAAGTTCAGCTGTTTAAATATAGGTTATTATAGAGTATGAAAAATAAGGTATTATGTCAGTTAATGTAGTTATAAAACCTTATTATTTAATTAAAAACAAAATGTACTGAATGACCTCCGATTTCTTAATCTCATGTTTTTGTAAAATTTAACTTTATCCTGAAAACCTGTACAACTTTAGCATTTAGTTAACTCCAATTCAGAAAACTTTAAGTCCACATTTACCGAAAATGCCACAAAAAACAGCCATTTTGTGACCAACAAAATATTTACAGCGTTCCGATTCATGTTCGTTCGTCTTCATTTTCATTTTCTGCGAAATTGTATCTTTTGAATCATCTGTTCGAAGATAACTTCCCGTTATCGGCCGCCGGTATCTTGTATTGTGATTTTGTAAAATGCGTAACATAGGAATTTCAAGTCTATAAGAAGTGGTGACAAATGTTTCAGGGGAATGATTGACTCACTTGTATTGATTGGAACCGGCTGTAAGCAAAAAACAGCGTACCTAAAAGTTGTTTTTTGGCGCATGTTTTGTTATTGGAACCTGCTTTTAACTTGGAATGATAATTCAGTAATTGTAACCGAGGAGTTTCAGATTAAGTAATCGCGCTAAATTGTTGATATTTTAAATAAATCAAGCTTGCTTTATGTTCTAGTAATTGTATCTAGTAGACTTAGCTCACAAGTCAGTGAAAATTAAGTAAAAGTATTACGTAATATAAATAATGTGTCCTGCGGTCTATTTGCCGCAGTCTTTTTATTTAATTATTTACCGACGACTAGTTCATAGCCTAAACTACGTCACCGGTGACGTAACAGGAGAAATGGACAACGCCGGTAAATGAAAACCACCATCGATATAATTGCCGCATTACATCACTCTTCTCCAAATTTCACACGGACATTACTTTTCACCTACACCGCGATTATTTACCCGAAAAAAACACAAAATAATCGCGTTGTTTACGAAAAAACAAACACTCAGAAAACATCGGAACTTAAATTTTTCATCGGAAAGAATCAATGGAGAAAGTGCGTGTTGTGATGCAAAAAAACTAACGTTTCTAATTCCACAACAGACTCGCCGGCAAATTGAATTTTCTCCCAATTTGACAGCTGTCATGCTGACAGTTCCGATTTTTTCGGAGCAAAGGCGACAAAGTATTCAGCTTACCTTTAACAAGTCGCTGCAGAATAATCTCCTTGTGCTCCTGAGTGTGGGGCTCCCCGATCACCGCGAGCAAATAACATCCCGTGAGAGGGCTCGGTGGGGGTACGGAGGCTGAGACCTCCGTCCCCAGAGACAAGGACCTGTCCTCGTCGTGGTCCATCGCCGACGGCGGCGCCGGCGCGACTGCCGACGGTTCGCCCAGGGCTAGCGTGTGAATCGACCGCTCGGCACGAGAACTCCGATCGGAATGGATTGAAACGGGCTGTGAGGTAGACACTTGCGCGCGCAACGCTCCGGCATCGACCGCTGGATGTGCGCGTCACGCAGACGCGTCGGCGACTCGACTCAACCCCAAAACCGTCTTTTCGTTCTAACTTAACATTTCTTTTATATGAAAGATAGAGATGGAATATGTCGTAGGGCGTATACAGAAGCCGCTGTAGGTTGTTCAGCGCACACGTGATCTGCATTGCGTCTAAACAACCCGGCTAAATAACCTCGGACCGGTGCTCAGCTGTTCAACAGAATGCCATGGTTGTTACAATCGATAATGATATAATCGGCATGACTTGACATCATGGTGTTTGGTCAGTTTATTTTAAAGAAGGCTCTATTATTAGCCGGTTCCGGAGGCTTGGCGCTTGGGCCCTGGGGCTCTGGGCAATATGTCTGCGCAGGACTGCAGTGACATGTCCCATTTGTTTTCCTGACATTTATCACTTTCCTACAAGCAGCTTGATTGCTAGCGGACTTAGAGGGTTGTTTAATTTTTTATCTCGTTTTCCGCATTATTGTCATTTGTTTCGGCTTCTTATGAAAATTATTATGTTTTCTTTGTTTTGTTTTTTACTTCAGACTTATTTTTGAGTTGGTTAATTTTTTATAACATTAAATTTAAAATAATGGCGTATCGTTTCGGGGACCCAATTTTCTATTCTATTTTAAATTATTGCTTTTACGTGCGTATAATTTTATTAGATCACGATTGTTTGTTTATTTTTGTCATTTGTTAGAAATACATTTTATCTTTCTCACAATTAATGTGTAGGGATGAAATTATAAATCGGTCCTCTGATAGTTACTATATGAGTGCCTGAACTAATTAATTAGGCCAAATTTTACTTCAGTTTGGACTTAGCCTATTTTTCACGTAGCATAGGTAGCTTACTTTTAACTTAGAGATCCCAATTTGAAATTGGTCCTTTGATACTTATTTTCATAATTAAATTAGTGATCCATTTGCTTAGCAGCAGTACCTACTGAAAACTAGATATTATTTTCTAGGCTTTGAAATGACTTTATTGTAATATTTGGTGAAGAGAAGTTCCCTTACTGAATAGAGCTGTTAAAAGCAGACATTCACCGACTCGGCAGATAAATATGATATATTTTATATAAATATACATAATATATAGCGAAGTAAATAAAACAATTTACAAATTAGTACTTTCACGCATCAATCAATCAGGAACTCCGTAGCCTGAAGTTGCCATTGTTTGAAATTTGCAAACTTGTTTGCTCAAATGATTTTGTTTTGGATGCTTAGATGTTCGGATTTTGTGTTGTTTGAATGTTTGGATGCCACCTACAGGACCAATCGACGTGGCAACACTTGGGGGAGGCCTATGTTCGGCAGTGGACGTCTTTTAGCTAAAATGATGATGATGATGACGTATGTTTCTTTATAATCATGCCTCAATCTCTTAACAGATTGGGATGAATTTTACACACGGTAGACCATGACCTAGATTAGGGCATACAATATCGTATTTTGCCCGGTATTAGATTCTTATGGGATTGTTTCCGACCTGGCTTCAGGCAGAAAATAGTTTATAAATAAGTCATCCATTACATTTATCAACATCGTCATCATATCAGCCGAAAGACATCCACTGCTGGACATAGACTTCCCCCAAGCGTCAACCAATTGACCGGTCCCGTGCGTCCCGCATCCAACGGATCCCCGGAACTTTCACCAGGTCATCGGTCCACCTGGTGGGAGGCCATCCAATGTAACGTGTTCCGGTTAGCGGTCGCATCCGCTCTGCGAGCAATATGCCCTGCCCACTGCCACTTAAGTCACCATATTCATCAATAAGTAACATAGCTAAAACGCCTGAAGCCGCCATCATTTAGAAGATGCAACATAAATATCTTGACTCATACTTTCACTATCGGCGCCGGCGCATGGAATCACTCCGTATTGTTCCGACTGCTCTGATTGCCTACATACGGAGAAAATGTGCTGTTGGTAATCGGTGTAGTTATCTATTAAAGTTGATTCAGTAAACTGTTTACTGAATCAATGTACCTATCCTATGCCCAACTATTTATGTCGGGGTCGGTTGCACGTGTCGATCTTCAACGTTAAGCAATGTTTGCTGATTTCGGTCCGTATATGGGTGGACATCATTACATCCCTTCGTGCCTCAGAAAGTTGTTAGCCCCGCTGTCATTTGTAGATCGGTCAGTCGTAAAAGATAGAAGCCGCGAAATCTGACGAATGTCTTGCCAGTGGTGTCGTGTTACCCAGTTACTGGGTTGCACTATTGGCCCCACTGTCATTCTAAGATCTTTGACCATCATTACACATAAAAGGCAGGCAATCTGACGAAAGTCTTGACTTGAGGTATCAAGATACCCAGTTACTGGGTTTTCGTGGTCAGAAAACTGGTTGTCAGACTTCAGGGCTTCTGACATCCAACGGCTTATCATGCTTTCAGTATTACGGATATCTTTATTAAAGCACGGTCACCCATCCACATACCAACCTCAGCCCGTGTTGCTTACCCTTGAAGAAATACCTGTTTGACTGTTATTATTTAACCACGAGCGTCTAAAAGGTAAGTTAATGATTATGTTATTTATAACGATTAGTCCTGGCACACAGGGTAATACCGTTTGTTGCTACGGTGCGGTGACCCACGTTCAGCAGTGGACAGTTACGAGCTGGTGTGATTAATGATACGACCTGAGGAGCTGTCCTTCCAAATAATGTGTCAACCCTTTACTGAAGGGCAGGCTAACGACATTTCTGCGTTGGAACCACAGACATAAATCTAACTAGATAACGAAAAACCAAGCCAATGAACGCAAAGCAATCTTTGGGCTATGTCTCTAACACTGGTTCTCTTGCGGATCTCTACATTTCTGATTCGATCACGCAAGGAAACTCCGAGCATAGCCCTCTCTATTGCTCTTTGGGTGATTGTTAACTTTCTAGGCCCATTGTGAGCGACCACGTCTCAGAGCCATAGGTCATCACAGGCAACCCATACTGGTCATAGACTTTCGTCTTGAGACATTGTGGTATGTTGGACGAGAAGATATCACGCAACTTCCTGAACGCTTCCTAGCCGAGTCAGTTTCGGACGTTTATTTGTATTTCAATCATAATAAAAGTTATCTCAGACCACCGATTTTTGAAGTTTAGTATTTTATCAAAGTCTACTTTAACTTTAAAACAGGTCTAACTTTGGTCCAAGTAGGGTCTCAAATTTTCTTAACTGACAGTATGTAATGACATTAATTTATAATTGCATTAACAATAATTCAATTAATCACTCTCATGATCTTCCTGCACTTATCTTTTTTTCTTCTTCCATACTGTCCTGTCCCCTGTCACGTTCAATTACTCACTATATACCATTTAAGGTTACTTAAACAGTTAGCTAATTTCAGTCGATTAGATAACTAATTACTGATGAAATTTACTTAGGATGAATTTCTACAGAATTAGAATTTACTTCTAATTTTTTTCATGACATTTTATCGTCACACTGAAATTTCAGCGTGCTCCCGAGTATTGGATACTAAGTAATTGGATTAGTTAAGTACTCTGCTCGTTAGCAGTTTATTTTAATTTAAAGAAATATTTTAATGCGCCTTTTTTACATTATTAGTGAAAGAATATAAATATAAGTATAGAGAAGGCAACGTTTAGCTATGGTGTCGTAATGGTGAGTTAAGAGTTATCTCACATTCTCGCCATAGCACTCAGAACGTTAAAATCCTTGTACAAACGTAAACATTTTAGTTGGACACATATTAGCAGAATACTAGAGATCTCCACACAACCCCCTAGACTAAAAGGACGTATTTACACGGATCTTATTGGTGATGTTCTTCAGAAAGATCAGCTGCGCAGTATCTACTCATAACCAGTGTGCGTATATGACAGTAAGCGAAAAAAAATAAGTATGTAAGGATTTTAGCAGGTGGCGTTATGTAGTTTCTGCCTACCCCATGGGAAACGGGCGTGAGTTTATGAATGTATGTTCGCACAAAATCTTTTACGCGATTGTATCTACCGCTGGCACGGGAAATCCTGAGGTATTGCCGGGGAACTTGACGAGAATAGCTTAGAAATTAAAGAGAGTCCTCGTCAAGAAAGGTAACCCCACCGCACTGTTCCCAAACCACTGCAACTCCTGACAGCCAGAATCAACAGTGGCGACCAAGCCAATGCAGCTCGACGAAGTCCTGGAGAATGAATCTAACTGTCTTGGATCCCGCAACGAAATTAATCCGAAAAGAACTCCGTTATTCTAAGAAAGAGTAAGAAAAACATAATTTCCACTTCCCTCCATATCAAGCAGGAGATAGAATAAACCAGGCCAATAGACGCAAAGAGTCACAGCTGGAATAAGCCCAGTTACCCTAGCATCACGGATAAAAATTAACATTAATTTTAATGGGTCCTAGCATTGTGAGCTTTTATATTTGATGCCAATAATAGGTATGGCAAAAAAGGCTTGAACGCATGGTTTGTTCTAGTTTCTGCAAGGTCCGTATAGTAAATAACTCTGCAGCCTGTACATTATTTAACATAAGATTGCGATCATTCTGCCAAAAAATACACTCCCATAAGATATGATGTGCAGATTGTACATATTCGCAGTCAGATGTAGAACATTGACATAAAGGCTAAGCAACGAGCTTGAAGGAAAATAATTTACTTTCACATCTCACATCACATCATCAGCCTATTAATGTTCCCACTGCTGGGACACAGGCCTCCTCTCTGTGAGAGGGAATGGGCCGTAATCAACCACGCGGGCCCATTACGGGTTGGTGGATGTCACATGCCTTCGAATTTTTGGTTCTAGGACATGCCGGTTTCCTCACGATGTTTTCCTTCACCGTTTTGGGAGCAGTGGTGAAGAAATAATTTTCACAAAGTAAAGCGCCTGCCTAGGCTCCAACTCACGACCTACAACTTGTAAGTCGCGGCCGATACCACTGGGCCACCACTGCTCTACTGGGCCACCACCGCTCTACTGGGCCACCACCGCTCTACTGTGCTACCACCGCTCTACTGGGCCACCACAGCTCTACTGGGCCACCACCGCTCTACTGGGCCACCACCGCTCTACTGGGCCACCACCGCTCTACTGGGCCACCACCGCTCTACTGGGCCACCACCGCTCTACTGGGCCACCACCGCTCTACTGGGCCACCACCGCTCTACTGGGCCACCACCGCTCTACTGGGCCACCACCGCTCTACTGGGCCACCACCGCTCTACTGGGCCACCACCGCTCTACTGGGCCACCACCGCTCTACTGGGCCACCACCGCTCTACTGGGCCACCACCGCTCTACTGGGCCACCACCCCTCTACTGGGCCACCACCGCTCTACTGGGCCACCACCGCTCTACTGGGCCACCACCGCTCTACTGGGCCACCACCGCTCTACTGGGCCACCACCGCTCTACTGGGCCACCACCGCTCTACTGGGCCACCACCGCTCTACTGGGCCACCACCGCTCTACTGGGCCACCACCGCTCTACTGGGCCACCACCGCTCTACTGGGCCACCACCGCTCTACTGGGCCACCACCGCTCTACTGGGCCACCACCGCTCTACTGGGCCACCACCGCTCTACTGGGCCACCACCGCTCTACTGGGCCACCACCGCTCTACTGGGCCACCACCGCTCTACTGGGCCACCACCGCTCTACTGTGCCACCACCGCTCTACTGGGCCACCACCGCTCTACTGGGCCACCACCGCTCTACTGTGCCACCTCTGCTCTGCTTTTTACTTCCAAGAAAAGTAAATAAAACGTCCAATAGAAATATTTGACATAACATCACCCTGTATACCCCGAAAAGTTGCATCAATACCATAACACCTACATATCGTCGGTTATGTTTAAGTTACTAGCAATAGTGGGCAAGTCTATTGCTATTCACTGGGCACAAGTCCAGAATCGAAACTGCTGCAACGAAATTCCAGATGGAAAAATCCAATAATACTTTGCCCGCCCTGGGGATCGCACCCAGGACCTCATACCCGTATCTGTCACCTCCTTCTGCGAAGCAGTAATGCTCTCAAAGGAGTAGGCGGAACGCATGAGAGAGACGCAACGGTGACGTCACGCCCCTAGCCACCGCAGAAGACGTCCTAGGCGTCGGGAGTCGCAAGCCAATTCCCGGCCACCATAGGCGCGGGCTTGCGAACGGCGAGTAATGAGTAGCTCGCCATCCGATAAGGACCAGGCCCGAGTCGACGGCGCTAAGTATTCCACGCGCTTCTTAAAGAGTTGTCAGCAGAAACTGACGGGATCCGTTAGGGCCGGTGCCTGTCAGGGTCGCCGATAAATTTGAAAAAAACACCCTCCCACTCCACCCAGAGCGTGAGAAGTTATTGGATGAATTACAACCCAAAAAAAATGGACCGCATACCCAGCAGTAGCCGCTTGCGACCACTAGACCGATGAGACAGGCCAAATAATATTTATCGTACGTAAACAAAACTGCCAGTTTCATACGTGGGACACTCAGAAAGTTTTGCGAAACTAAAAAAAATTGTTCTATACGTACATATATTTTTATTAAATCTTTTCAAAGTACTTTCCACCAGCCTCTATACAAAGATTCATGCGCCTAAACCAGTTTTCAAAACACTTTTTCCAGTCCGCCGCAGACACCTCGTTTACAGCCTGCTCGAACGCAGCCAGCGCATCTTCCGGCGACGAAAATTGTATCCCTTTGAGCTGATTTTTTATTTTTGGGAATAAAAAGAAGTCACACGGTGCTAGATCAGGGCTGTAAGGAGGGTGACCCAGGAGTTTGACTGGCGTGCTGTCCAGGAAGTCCCTCGTTTTGAGTGCGGTGTGCGCAGGTGCATTGTCGTGGTGGAGCAGTAGCCCGCGGAGCCCTGTGTTTGGTCGCTTGTTGCTTATAACAGAGAAAACTTCTGGCAAACATTTGGTAGTATACCATTCGGCATTAATGCTTCTTTGATCCCGTAAGGGAATTGATACCAAGTGGCAAGTCAAATTAAAAAAGCTAGCGATCAAAATCTTACCCCCGCTTCTAGATCGCTTCACTTTGGTAGGCGTTGGCTCATTTTGAAACACCCAAACAGTCGACTGGCGCTTGGTTTCTGGGTCGTATTGATAAATCCAGGACTCATCACCTGTAACGATGTCGTAAACACGCCGAGACGAGCCTGCTTCAAATTTGTTAAGCATATCACGGCACCATTCCACCCGGGCCTGCTTCTGAGCATCGGTGAGGTTGTGCGGCACCCAGCGTGATACTATCCTCCTCACGCGAAGATGGCTGTGTAGAATCTCGTGAACGCTTCCCGATCCAATCTTCAATATGTGTTGAATCTCCTGATATATAATTCGCCTATTGTCTTGGATTAAATTTTTCACTGCTAGCACGTTTTCTTCGGTAACAGCCGTCAAAGGGCGACCGCTTCTTTCGTCATCCCCCAAAGTTGGTCGACCGCGCTTGAATTCGTTATACCAACGATACACGGTTGCCTTGGAAGGGCCTTCATCCATGAATGCCATTTGAAGTCTATCGTACGATTCATCCGGTTTCAGGCGACACTTGAAATCGTATAAAATCATAGCTCTAAAATGTTCCCGGCGCAGATCCATATTTCAGTGAGACACAATACTTTGAATTAACTCGCAAAAAATGTGGAGGGAAATTTTGAAATTGGAACTTACTTATTTTTACTTATAAATAATCATATTTTCGAAAAACATTATAACTGGCCAGTCTCCCATATATAAAAACTTTTTTTCGCAATACTTTCTGAGGGGCCTGGTATGTTTACCTACATTATACCAAAGCCTTCTTTAGCATAGCAGACCTATTCATCTCCTGGCCCACTAAACCGAAAAATAGCCTCACCGAAACCGAGACTATCAAAGGGCCAGATACGCATTACGACCAAATTCTACAATCTCGAATTCTCAATATCTAATAACGTTTAATAATCCTGCCCTAGATTACCCCTGCTACGATTGGCTACGAATGGTAAGTACTGTTAAGGTTGCGTGCTGTAATAAACCTTATTGCAGCATTCAGGCTGGCAAGAATTATTCTGGCTGCTTTTGGCATCATAAGAATTTAGAATAGGAGCTGACCAGAACTATATTATGTATCCTCCGACTGCAAAGCATGGTTTTCTTCCTGTTTACGTCTTTTTAGTTCGCTTCTTAAGCAGTCGGGCTTTTTGATATTTTTATGTAAACTTTTGTATTTATAACTTTTTAGTTATCATTTTCAGTTCATCATTCTCAACATCACACGAACAGATTTTAAGAAAAAAAATTGCCTCCTACAATATAATATTATACCAGCCTGTAAATGCCCCACTCCAGGGCAAAGACCTCTTCTAATACAGAGAAGGCATGAGCATTGATCACCACCCTTGCTCAATGTGAGTTGGCTAATGAACCCTCACAATATGGCGCCCAAAACCCGCCATTTCAGTGACAATCGCAAGATTAAGACGAATCGATTGACCTAACAATCATCAAAATCGGCCAACATCTTTGGGTTCTAGAACGCTACATAGGAACAAACAGACACAGACTGATAAACACATTACCCTCCTGTGCATCGAAAAGAATATAAAAACTAGAATCCAATAGCGTTTATTATCCTGCCCAATATTACATACCCCTGAGGCCCTGCTACGATTGGCTATGAAAGATTAGTATTCAAAATAATCTGTAGCGTTTACATCCCCGATGTGTTTTAGCTCTTACTACAGTCAACTACACATACAGGGTAAAGACTTTACTTAAACAACGTCGTTTTTCTATAGCCCTTAGGTCGGATTTCGTAGTGTTGACGTGGGTTTGACTGTAGATACTACAGAGTTATTAGTATGCGTCGTTCGTAGGACGTGCGTGTCCGGACGGGTCCTTAGGAAGTATAACATGTACGGACGTTGTCTTTCTACGGGTTACACATGTTTCAGTCGTTAGTGTTTTCTTCTGAGAAGAATAATGTAGACATAAGGTGATATTTATGATTTCGAAACAGTTTATCCATATTTTTTATATAGCTGTTACTCCTTCACTTCGAACTAAACACCTTAGGTACTTCCAGATATCCACACTTCTCACGTGTCGGACCAGCCCTCATGGTTCGCGTTCAAGTCATCTCGCCACCTCTTTCTGTACCGGTTTCGACGGCGCCTATGAACGGTTTAACCCAGAAGTAATTGTGCATGCGGCTAACGTGACGTCATATTATCGTTTCAAAAAGAAAACGATACAATATTACACAATATATAAAGCCTAGTGTTCTTTATTCATGTAGTTAGTTCTTGTATTTTACTTCGATTGGAAACGAGACGCACGGGGCCGGTCAATATGGCGACGCTGGGGGCCTATGTCTAGCAGTGGACTTATTTTTGCTGATATGATGATGATTATGAATACTTCGATTTATGTTAAAAAAAAAAATATTGTCTTTCATTGACAAAACTAAAACGGTTCTACCCGCACCTACTCAATACCTGAAAATATCGCGAAACGGTAATGGTTTCTAAGAAAGGCCCAGTAAAGCAAAAGGACCAAAGACACCATTCACTATTTCATTCTATAAAGCAGGTCTTATAATTCGGGCCACATAACTTATCAGTGCCGGCGTAATTTGCGAGTGCATCATTGAGTACACTTGATAACGTTACGATAATCTCTGTAATAAGTAATCTTATAGTGACGCACTGTACCAGCCTGGTTATGTACAGCGTCGATTTAAACGCCTTTTTAGTTATTTTCAAGCTATTTTGAAGAACATTGAGCAGGTCTAACATATAGGAGTATTGATAGTTGATTGAGATATAGGCGAAGAACCTCATTCACTGGACGCCAGGTGTTGTAGCCAAGTAGACGAAACTACAAACGATAACGCTAGTAGAAAACGAATCATTGTATGCAAATGACACATCTGAACGTTAAGTCTCATGGTCGACCATACAAATAGAAGGCGTTAACGATTGTAGAAAGAGATTCGATACGAAACGTTTGTAACTTGGCTAGGGGATTTAGGTTGGATATCGTCGTTGAGCTCGTCTACGGCGAAAGCGGTATGACGATCTGAACATGTTTGTTGGGAAAACTTGGCCAGATATCGCCAAAGACGGAGAGGTTTGGAAAGAGAAAGGGCAGGCCTTTGTCCAGACGTCGGACTCAAAGTAGACAAACATAAACAAAAAAAACGGGCCAAGTGCGAGTCGGACTCGCGCACGAAGGGTTCCGTACCATTATCGCAAAAAATCGGCACAAAAATCACGTTTGTTGTATGGGAGCCACACTTAAATATTTATTTAATTCTGTTTTTAGTGTTTTTTGTTATAGCGGCAACAGAAATACATAATCTGTGAAAATTTCAACTGTCTAGCTATCACGGTTCATGAGATACAGCCTGGTGACAGACAGACAGACAGACTAGACAGACAGACAGACGGACCGTGGAGTCTCAGTAATAGGGTCCCGTTTTTACCCTTTGGGTACGGAACCCTAAAAAATATTGCATTACTTAGGGATATCAATCAAATGATGGACATAGAAAGGCACGTGTTACTTAAAGTAAATACAGTTTTAAATATGTACATAAGTACTTAAACACTAAACAAAAGTAAAATATACAAACTTATACTAAACCTAACTACTTACACTATATACAAAAGACAGGTATACTTAGGCGTCGAAGTACTCCTCCACATCGCTGTCATCCGGGAACGTGCCCAGAAGACTGGCAGCATTGCCACGTTGAATGCCAATGCTGATTCTTTGCGCAAAGAAAGAGCCAGCCTTCTGGTCACGCACAGTGTCGATTAGTCGGCGAGAAATCTCCTTAAAAAGAAGACGTGCACTCGGGCCCCATGACCCAAGCGTTTCGACCCCAAACGGCTCAAAACTGTAATTACCAATTAGGTTACAGTATTTGCGCCGCTTGAGGGCCTCAGCAGCCGCAGCAGCAGCGCCAGCACAGCCCGCCGAACTAGGAACATGAGATGGCGCAAGGATGTCGACACAGGTTGCGTCCCACACCAGAGGCCTACCCACCTTCCATGGCACCAATGTCATGCCATCTGGTCTCTTCCCATCGTCACGTACCAAGCCGTTAGGTTCTAATACAGCTGGTACGCTGGCGGTGATAAGGGCTCGACGAATAATGTCATTGATGCTGGCGTGCCGTGCTATGCGTCCTGCGCTTTTGCAACAAGACAGGCCATGGTGCCCAAGGCTGCCGACAGCTTCACCACATTGGCACCGATGTGGAGCAACACAAGGTGCGCCTAAGCATAGACAGGTTGCGAGCCGAAACATGATAATGATTATGTCAATTTTCAACATTTTGCCGTGTTTTAAATAATGAAATTCGGCTCGACCATACCTCGCTTTGTAGCAATCCTACCTGTAATTATACCATTGTTTTAGAAATAATACTACCGCACCTAATGTACATTTTTGTGAACGCTTTTACTTTTAAATAAATTATTTTTATTCTTAATTAGAGTATCTCGTTTAGTTCACTAGACAAAGGCCTCTCTACGGTAGGGGATGCTTCTTAAATAGGGTCTAACTGCTCAACCACTGCTCCACAAAAACCAACAATATCGATAAAAAAATATTGAAAAATGCTTTTCGTAATTTTTAGGGTTCCGTACCCGAAGGGTCCAAACGGAACCCTATTGCTGTCACTCACATGTCCGTCTGTCTGTTCGTCTGTCCGACGTCTGTCACACGGGTTTTTTCAGCCAAACGGTTGGAGCTACAGTCTTCAAGTTTTCACAGTATAAGCATATTGTTGACCCAAAGCCATACAAATAGTCAAAAACTATTTTGAAATGTTTTTAGCCCCCCTTAAAAACATTTTAGTACCACTTCAAAATATTTAAAAATATTTTTGCCCAAACAGCTAAAGGAGGCGTGGAAAAAAATATTGGAAAACAAAGGAAAGAGAAGCCACCAAAGTCAGCTTTTTATACAAAATGTTGTTCCAAAGAATTTTTTAAACTCCCATTGACCTATGAACTTGAAATTTGGTGATAATATGTATATTTTACTAACAACTCCCAATATTATATTGATAAATCAGATTTTTTCAAGAAATTGCCTATCCTCTGCTCGGTCGCCGGTTATTTGAATGAATTTACGTCATCCTTGTCTATGTCCGCAAACGTATGCGTCCTCACACACGTGTAGACCCGGCCTAGGAAGCATAAAACAGTCAAAAACGAACGCGCGCGAAATGGCGGGAACGCAATCTTATTAAGATTGCGTGACCGAAACAACCAACTTAATTTTGCAGTTTGGTACGGAACCCTAAATTTGCGAAGTCCGAAGTTCACTAGGCCGGTTTTCTAAATAAGTAGAAAATAATTTTACGCCATACTTGCCGGCTCATGCGACTCGTGCAAGCGTCAACGATTTGACGACGCGTTTTAATAGAAATTGCACTATGTCACAAAGTACGTAAGCGGCGGCGGTGCGCCGCAGACAGAGAGGCCACTACGAACAAAGCGTCATTTTGCACACACACATTGACATTGCGGTTTTACAGGGAATATTGGGCAATATTGGACCGAGCTCAGTCGCGGCTGTCATGAGTGCTTTGTGCGGACGTTTGTCACGTCATTCATACAATAAGTACTGTAACAAGGTTGCATTGGCTGGGTTACCATAATTAATTGTTACAGACCGAATGTACTTTTTTTTAATTCGTTCTTTCATTCATTTTTAAGTTATAAAGCTCTTAAATGTTTTCAAGATGACAAATTAGAAATTCAATATCTAGGAATATAATAAATTATTTTGTCAAGCTTGGTGCTTTTCACAATTTAATGTTTTAAGTGGGATCATTATTACACTATTGTTACGTCTTGTTACCCTCTAATCTTCGTCGTATGTGGCGTCGTGATATTAAATGGATATTTGATGCTCTGTCTATCCTCTAAGGCATGTTAGCATGATATAGTGTATGTGTAGACGAATCGACGTATTTATGTTTGTAACTTATACAACCTACTCTTTTTTTAAATTCGGAATCTATATAGTAGCAACCCTAGTGAATCTGTCAAGTTTAGCTGTCAATTTTCTATACGGCGGCAGTGGCCCTTCTGTATACTTTCTATTTTATGTCTATGTGTAGTGTGTGATAACGCTTTTCACTTGTCTTTGGGAATCTTAAACAGTAAAAAGCCGTTCCTTCGCATTCTCAGACCATCCATCACCATTCACAACCGTCTTCAACAGAAAACCGATCTGCAGCCAATTGTCGACGACTTAAATCAGAATATTTATTGAACGTTTGCTTATCTGCCCATAACTCGGGACTGAACCTCCAGGATCGCTGGCGGATTGCCAGTTCATCTGTTATGCTGACCTATAAACAGCTTTGTGTTGCCAGTGTTTTGATAAGTCATCTCGTAGTTCGATGACTTTTTAGTTGGGTCAAGATTTTTGTTGGTGAAGAGAGAATAGTGTTTACCACAAGAATGGATTGTGTTTATGTCAGGATGTTTGAAGACTTGGGGTTGATAATATGTGATGTGATTATCTTGATAGTTTTATGTTATTTTGGACCGAAACGGTGAGACAGCTATACATTTTCCGCACTGTCTTGCGTCGTCATTCCAAGATGCCATTAGACAGTAACATCGCTAGTCGACGAATAGGCTTTCCTGTATGTCGGTCCGTTCAATGTCGATCTGCACTAGCACGACGACACTATGTTGGCCAAAGCTCCCACATTTACAACCGAATAAACAAGATTCTAGCAATATACAAAATAACTGTGCATAGGGTCAAACAGAACCTTAAGTCATGGCTAATGTCTCTCAAATACGAAGAAACTGAGCAGATTTTAATACCACTCTTGTGACACCAATCCTTTCCTCAGTACATTCAATTAATGTAGGTACACACCACACATACACAAGACATGAACACACACTCACCATTACACTTTATTACCAACAAACCTTTCTGTTTTTCTGCGTTTCTCTTTCCAACTTTGAATTTAATTTCATTTTGATAATTATTGCATAAGATTGAACTGTACTTGTTGCCGGGAGAGGGCACTGGCTCCTGTTACACAGGTCAATCACCTAGCACAGGAGTCAGGGACTTCACTGAATTGTATTCTTTTTCTTATGTAAATAAAGATATTATATATAACAATAATATCATGACTGTATTTCTCGAAAGGTTAAGCAGAGGGTCACCAATATTAACACCCACATTGTGCTAAGTCCCATGTTATAGGGAGCGAGCCTCACCGGGCACTCACAACGGGTCTCTGGGTTGCTACTGAGAAACTCTAGATGGAAAAACCCACATTGCCTGAACTTTTTTTATTTAGCTTGGAGAAATGCTCATGGAGATAGCGCAGTTATGTGGGACTCCAACCCACTAAAATGCCACGGTGTCCTCCTGTGCTGCTTATGGCGGGAACATGCACGCGTTAGCACTCACCGCGAACCCGCCGCGGCTGTCCGTCACTGGACCCTTCTCTGGGGAGTACCCCCCATCACCGGCGCACCAGAACATACTGTGCGCCATGACCACCCCAGGACCAGCACATGGGTGCCAGAGACACCGTGAATGGTCAATGTCAAGGTCAATGGCCCCGCCACCTACCATTTTTCGACTGCAGGGTATAGGGAGAGCGGCCAACACTATACCGACTCTCCTCCTCCCCTTGCGGCCCCGACAGCGGCAATCTGACGGTGGCGACCCCGTCCAGAGCGCGGAAGGTAGGGAGAGCGGCGCACCGCAATACCGGCACTATTCTCCCGCCGCAGCCTCAAACCCTCAGCCTACTTGTATATCGTATATCCTACTTGTATATCGTATGGGTATGGGAGGCCCCATACGACATAGCGGCCCACCTCAGTTGCGATGTCGCCCAAGCAGCACCGCAACCTACATGTTGGCCGCTACGTCGTCGGCTTATCGGCAAAAGCCCTGACGAGCGGCCCCTCCTCGGGTACCTCTTCGTTTCACCGTGTGTGACCAAGCCACGGTTACTGAGCCCACCGCCTCGACAAGTTGTCTGAAGATTCGGAGTTATAACATGTGGTGTGATTATCTAGACAGTTTTCTTGTTTTGGAGCCATCTTTACTGAGTGAGTATGATAGTAATGAGCACCTACTTATCTTCAATTGATATTGTTCTAAGTTTAGAAACAAATAAAACACAAATGAAGTACAGAATGCTTGTTTATTTACGTAATAAAATTCGAGAAACACAGGACCGGTCGATGTGGCTGCAATTGGGGGAGGCCTTTGTTTAGCAGTGGATGTCTTTCGGCTAAGATGATGATTACTAACTTAGTCTAGTCATTAAAAGCGAATGTAAGAGTCTGATTGTTTTTTTATTAACTTAAAGAGAATAATGTTATAAACGCCGATACATTTATCTTTAGCCCAAAATCTAACGATTGACAGGAAAAATACAGCGGCCCTAAGAAGCCAATTGGCCCTGACCACTGCGTCTATCGAGCCGATAATCTTTTAGTATTAGATATTTCCGTGGGTGCTATAATAAGCGATCAAGAGATTAGCACAGGTTAAGCTGCAGACCAGACGTAGGTAATACTGTAATTATATAGATAGAAGCATTGAAACAAAGTAGGTACTTTCAGGAAAATTATCAAGGTTTTTCTTAATTGGGATGTGTGATGACAAAACCTATCCCAGCCTATCCTATCCTGGTGTCTTCAAATACCATAAATGCCAGAATGGCAAATACTCATTCGGTTAAAAGTTAAGATAATTATTTCTGTATTTTATCGGTTCACACATTCATACACAATAGTTTTTTCAACATTACTTAATGATAACTTAAACTATGCCCTTCGTTCGCCAGAGTAATTTTAGCCTGCAACTGGTTTTACTGAAAACGGACTTCAATAAATTTTTCAGCCTGCATCTGATTTTACTGAAAACGGACTTCAATAATTTTTTCAGCCTGCTTCTGATTTTACTAAACACTGACTCCAATTTTTTTTCAGCCTGCATCTCATAATTATCTCATATGTTTTACTGAAAACTGATTACAATATTTTTTTCAGCCTGCATCTGGTTTTACTGAAAACTGACTCCAATAAATTTGGGCAATGGCTAGGCCATGATGACCTGTGTGATTTGATCCTGAAAAAAAACATGATTTCTTTTTGTTGACCGAGAAAAATATCAAATCGACATCCAAAACGAAACACTACAATCCAAAAAAAAATCCTTTCCGGAGTCGGTTCTTTGGTACCTATTGTTTTCCGTTTTTCGATACCAACTTCGGAAAAGATAGCTATTTTTCGTTTTGTAGTGTTTTGTTTTGGAAGTCGTTTTGTTTTTTTTGATATAAAGTTTTTTATTTATCTCTTTTTAGTTTTTTTGTTTGACCATGCAAATCATTTATAGCCAAAGTAAAGCTCATGACGATTCCAATAAGCCCAAAGACGACAAGGATCCATTGTTTTATTTCGCAGTTCCAGTGCCTACCTTCCGGCTTCATCATCAGATCAGTTCGATGTTACCATTTTCATCAGCACCATTTATTTATAAGTATTTGCTCCATCATATTTCTTATTTATTATATTCTTTATTGTACACCAAAAAAAAATATATACAGGACAAAAAAACATAAAAACAAGTGTACAATGGGCGGCCTTATCGCACAGGGCAATCTCTTACGGACAACCTTTAGGTACCATTCATAGTCGGTTAGCTATTCGATATATCTTATACCCGTGGCATACTTAGCATTAAGGAGTTCCACTGGCTAACTGTGGTCTTCTTCATCAGTTCCACTTCTTGTCATATCATACATCCTGAGTGCAAATAATTGCATTGTGGATAAAAATACCAAAATCGCTATACGTAATGTATGACTATAATATTTGAGTAGATCCCTCGATTTCTCTGGGATGCCATTATCAGATCCTGTTTCCTTATCATGGTACTACCCTTGGGATATCTTCTTTCCAACAAAAAAAGAATCATTAAAATTGGTTCATAAACGATAAAGTTATCCGCCAACACACATACAAATTAAATATATATATACGGTCGAATTGAGAAACCTCCTCTTTTTTTAAGTCGGTTAAAAAAGAGGAGGTTCTCAATTAGACAGTATGTTTGTTTTTTTGTAAAGCGAATACTCCACCAATTGTGAACCGATTTTGTTTTGATTGTTTAATTTTGTTGATTTCACCAGGTCAGAATCTGATGATGGGATCCTATGGGGAACAAGGGAACGCCTCAAATATTATAGGCACACATATAGCGATTTTGGTATTTTCATCAACAATGCAATTTTTTGCACTCAGAATGTATGATATGACACTTCACAAGAAGTGGAACTGATGAAGAAGACCACAGATGGCCACTGGAACTCCTTAATAATAAGTATGTCACGAGTATAATATATCTCGAATAATTAACCGTATATAATAAAGCATATCATTATAAATAAATGACTGATAAAAATAGTAATAGTTTGTGTATGTGAGTTTATATGTTTGTAAACGCACCCACGATACAGGAAGAAATTCCTAGTGTGGGGCAACGTTTTTTTTAACAAAAAAAAAAAAAAAAAACTGATCTAATGATTATGTCGGAAGGTATGTTGGGCACTGTAACTAAATAGAGAAAATAGGAACGTTTTCTTAAAAAAAATAAACCGTTTTCCAAAAAAAACACTACAAAGCGAAAAGTAACTTTCTTTGCCGAAGTCAACGTCGAAAAACTAAACACAATAAGTACCATAGACACAGACTTTGGAAAAGAAAGTAATTTTTTGCTTTGTAGTGAATTTTTGGAAATCGTTTAATTTTTTTGTTATTTACATCCGTTCCAAACGCTTTCTAAAGAACCCTATCACTGCCCAACTGAAACCGACACAATGATAAATACTACCTTTTTACCTGACAGATACCAACTTTAATATCACTTAACTCCGCAAAAAGAGCGTAAATACGGGTATAACCATTAACGCTGGCTTTGCTCGCAAAAACTTGGCCTCTATTACACTGGTCGTGCGAGACTTGAGGACCACGGTCCACGCCTCTAATCCTGTCGGTGACATGTCGGCAAAAAATATCTAGCCGCCAAACTATTAAGGTCGCAAACACTTGACGGAGGGAGCTTACTATGGGTGTGGGAAGTCGTGAGATGATCGTAGATGCGAGTTTAAAGTGTGACCTGGGGGGTGACCCTAAGAGTAAGGTTATTTTGAGTGTGCGTAAGGTACAGTCGAAGTATAATAGTTTTGACACTTTAGGGTACGGGGGTAGAAGTAATTATAGATTTTGATTTTGACGTAAGATAGTAACTGTAATGAATATGATTATGATTGAAAATGAATTTGAAATTTGAATTCATTTGATGTATTGATGATGTATTTATATTGTATTTATTTGTTTGTATTGATCTATGTGTGATTTATTATTTATTAATGAATACATAGGGGACACCCTAGAAATACATATATAGACCTTATAGGTGATGTTCTTCAGAAAGGCCAAGTGCGCAGTACCCATAAACGGCGTGTGTGTGTGACTAGATGTATGAATGTGTGTGAAGCAAAAGAAGTATGTAAGGATCGTAGCAGGTGGCGTTCTGTAGTTTCTGCCTACCCCCATGGGAGAAAGGCGTGAGTTTATGTATGTAATGAATAATTTAATTTAAAGATGTCTTCTGATAAGGGTACCTAAAATCAATTAATTTAAATTTAATTTAATTAAAATAAATACAACCAAAGCGATCAGTTGTATAAGGGAAAAAGATACGAGTTTATGTGGATACGTGTGTTACAGTATTTTCTCAGAGAAACTGACAATAGAAGAGATTTCGCAAGGGACATCGTTCGGGAGGGATAGCATTTGGAAAATTATTAGAACAATATGGGATTGTTAATGCTATTGAAATTTCATTGATCAATCCCTTACTTTTTTATATCATCGCATACATTGAATGAATCTTTGTCTAAAGCCTCTGGTAAAAGTGAATATATTGACTCATCAAGCTATTCACAAAATAAAATCAAAAAATTCGGTTACCTTGATTTTTTTTGGGTTTCGTACCCGAAGGGTCTAAACTGAACCCTATTGCTGCCACTCACGTGTATGCCAGTCTGCCTGTCGTCTGTCATACATTTTGTTCCGAAGATTTTTTTAAATCCCCTTGACCTATAAACTTAAAATTTGGTGATTATGTTTATTATTACGTTTATTTTACAAAAAATTGGTACGGTACCCTAAATGTTCGATGTCCGACACAGGCTTGGCCGGTTTATTTCTGATGCCTATAGTATTTTATCAAACGGCAACCAGCCACACCGCAAAGCAGATCTTTAGCTCTACTTTTAGACAAACTCAAAAATATTTTTTTGCTCCTTAATGTAACACAACTTTCAATACTAAAATCCTGAGAATCAACCCCAAATATAACAACTGTTTGACCAATGAACTGCGACAGGGATCGCCACCTATAAACTGGACCCATACACACTTGGATAAGTACCTACATACCCTTCAAGAAGCCCCTAGGAATAAAGACGACGCCTAGTCGCCTCGCAAATTAACCAACCATGCGTGCAGCCTCGGCAGAAATTACTACAGGTAACTACTGAATATGAAGCTTAAGTCGAAAAATTTGAAAATCGAATATTTACGTAATTGCCACGCGCAAAACTTTTTATCCAGATATATATATATTTTTATAGATTTTTATAGATATATTTTAGATTCAGAATACCGTTAGCAGTGTTTGACTACACAGTGTCTTTTGAGCGTGGAGAAATGCTCATGCCTACTGCGACCAACTCTCTAAAACTCCACGGTGTCCTCCTGTGCCGCTTAAGGCACACAACCACTGTGAATGACTATACAATGCTGCTTGCAAGTTACTGGCATACGGGCAAAAATACACATGATTGTAACTTGCGTAAAAGTGCGCAAGTACACACCCACAGTACACATGTACTTAATTGTGACATTCAATAAGTTATTATGGCACAATGGCATGCAAGCTACTTGCAGACTACGGGCAAGTCAGACTTTTCTCCCAGAAGAGTTATATTAAAGCTAGCATTTGCCATCTATAAACTTGAAACATATCAGGACTTTTAAAGCGAGCAAAACACATGTTTAATGCAACCCATAGTAGAGGCTGTGTATAAGACTGTTTTATAGATACCAAAATGCCAAATACCATACAAAAACTAGGTTTCAATAAAATATAGCTTGAGCTAGGCGCTCCTCAATATAGAAGTAGGGCTTCTAATAAAGCCGCTCCTAACTCAATCCGCATCAATCGACCTAGCTCTGAGTTTAGCGCTAATAGTAGCACATAGGCACAAACAGACACTTCCAGGTCACCGCTCGACGTACAGTCGGTGAAAGAGTTTGGTATACAGGCAAAACTTCATACAGTCAAGTCGGTGTCAAAATGTGTGGTCTAAATCTATCAATTCGCCGATTCTATTGAGCCAAAGTCAATCAATCTGCCCAGCCTTTTCCCTACTATGTTGGGGTCGGCTTCCAATCTAACCGGATTCAGCTGAGTACCAGTGTTTTACATGGAGTGACTGCTTATCTGACCTCCACAACCCAGTAACTGGGTAACACGGTACCCCTTGGCAAGACTGGCGCCAAAGTAACCTTAATTTTATTAAGTATATGAGTGCTGTACAGTGTATATTTAATGTCCCAGTTTTCCCCATTTACTTTAGACAGTGCCAGAATAGTCAACATCTATTTCAATCATTCTTTATCAAAATATAGAATAGAATGGGATATTAATATTTTTAGGGTTCCGATCCTCAAAATGAAAAAAGAAAGGGTCCGTCTGTCTGTCTGTCCGTTTGTCAGGACTATTTTCTCTGGAATGCCTGGATGTATCAAGTTGAAATTGATATTATATACTCAGGTCTGCAATTTCTCGGAGCTATGAAAAAATCAAGCTTCTAAATCGCATTATGTCGCATTTTTGACGAATTTCAATAAGGGAATCAAAACGTGTCAGATACTACCCGTTCAACTAGGATTATGAAATTTGGCAAGAAGCATCGTCTTACAGCATAAGTAAAGGGAAAAAGACCGAAAACTTTAAATTTGTACCTACTGAAAATAACATATTTATGTCTAAATTTTGATTGGTAAACTGACCACGACTTAGTCGTGGTATGGAGACAACAGTTTTCCAACGGCAAAGTTAATTTTGATCCTCATTCCTGATTCTTTATGGATTATGAACTTCAGAAATGTTACTCGGTCCGTGAGTACGACTGAATGAAACTGAAACTGAAGAATAATGAAAACTAGTCTTTTTCTGATTTCAGCTGAAGTGAGCTTAGCTTAGATTTTTTTTTTGTTTCTCGAGGTTGGTTATTTCTAATAATATAAACTTTAACCCTCTTACTAATAAACACGGAATAAAGTTATACCAGGTATAACAAAGGTATACCCATACATTTGCATAGGTTTATACCTGGTATAACTTTATTCTGCGTTTATTAGTAAGAGTGTAAAGCTTCGGCCACGCTTAGAAGAGCTATGACAAAATTCACCACTTATGTGCAAAAAGCAACGTATATATTTCCGATTTTTTAATCGTCTGATAACTTTTAGCCGAAAAATACATAATTAAGGCGATTTAACGACAATACAAATAGATAATTTGTTAAATCGAAGCTTTCTTTAGAAAAACTGACAATACTAAAATCAGATTTAAAATTAGTTACAAGTTAGCTGATTGTACGCCAATCTATTCTATCGAGTGTACAACCCAGCTATTTCGAACTAGCGTGTCGCAAATACCGAGTACATTGACTTTTAACCATTAATGCGAGCGAAATAACATAAACTATCGTTTAATTGGAAACTATGGTATTGTATTCGATAAACTGAGAATGGATTTTGTCTTCAAACTTATTTTAGGGAAGTATACGAGCCAGTTTATGAATTGAGAATTTGACAGGAAATGACGATTTTTGACAGGTTTTCAAGCTAAAGTAGAGTTTGACAAATACTCAATTTTAAATTCTTAATAAGACTGATATCAATCTTAGCTTAAGTTGTGATCAGTTAAGATGTAAATTATAATTTACTACCGAACATTTAATAATATTAATCCAAGAGTGATTTAGTGTCAATTAAGTTTCAACAAGATGGATTGAGTGCATAAACCAGTAGGTATCTATGGTGATATAGTTCCTCAATACACAGGATTACCATTTAGAATTTGAAAAGTCCTGACAAAAAGCCGGACATTTTAAAAATGTCCAGGTATTTTAGTTACAATAAAAATAAGGTGAAAAACTAAATCGCGACTACAAAAAAATCGCTATCTGAAAAGTATGGAACAAGAAAATATTCATGGAGAAAAAAATTGCCATACACGTGAAGAATCCGGACAAATTAAAAGGCCGGACAAAGTCCGGACAGGATGCCAAATGTCCGGACAAATCCGGACGAATGATAACCCTATATTATTATTATTTATTTATTTCATTATTAAGGTACAAGTTTATTAAATCTTACCTTAAGAACTATGCCCACTATGCCCCACAAAACCGTTTACACGGTTTGTCTGTGGGAAGTTCCGTTCCGTTTTTTACTGTGTGTTCCGTTCCCAGTGGGAACGGAACACACAGTAAAAAACATTTTCATTAGTGCGGACACTTAATTTTCACATAATGAAATTATAAAACTAACATGACACATATATCTTATAAAACTACTTAATAGATACGAACGATACGAAGATCATTTACAAACTCCTAAGATAGAACTACTTAAGGGAATTGGCAAATTTACCTTTTATTTCCTGTCCCTAACCCTAACCATATATACAGACGTCTGATATTTACCGCATTGCAGGCCAAAAGTATCCACCCGTACCGTAGATTGCAGAAACAAGCATTGATGCAACATACATGTAACGGAGGATTACAAACCATAATTCCAACTTTTTAAACCCTTTTTTCCATCAGAAGGAAAAAAACAGTTCAATTCGGGATGCATTCAAATGTATGGAGTTTTCCTTCATAATCTTGAAGACTCAACGTTCAGTATTCTAATCATCCATCAGATAAGTCTATCTTTTAACTTTTCCAAACTAGATTAAAATTCATGCCAGTTCTCGTTATTTCAACATCCCAGCGTGGCGGGGACTTGTGAAAATTTACAAGTACTTGTCACAATGCCGCTGAGACGAAGACTTTATGAATTACATTAATGTCAACTGAAAACTAGAAACTAGGTAGGCAGTTATTTAATTGTTGGGCATTACCATAGTTTGCGAATATTTCTGCAGTTAAAATAAGGGTTTTAGTTTGATTAATACGTGACACTTAGGGTGGTTACGCACTATACCCGATCTGTGTCCGTGATTTGAGTTTCGAGTTCAAAATGTTATGCATCATGACGGATAGAGTTCGGATGTGTGCGTAAGCTTTCCTAGAAGAAGTACTACGGTGATTTCGGAACCGACATTTACCTAGAGGTACCTAGTGCGTAACCGCCCTCATCCTTTATATTTTTCTAATAATCGGTAATTTTCAGGCAATCTTGAAAGATGGATTCTATAGTAGATGCTCTATACTTCACGATGTTTCATCTCTTCTGTGAATTGGTTTTTTTTTCTTATTCACAACAGAACTTAACAAAAATTTAATGAACTAATAAATAACTGCGAATGACTTCTGTGAATTATAAGTTTTCACTTTTTAGTCGTACCTACCCAATAGGCAAGTTGAAGTTGGTACCTCTGACGCCAGTATAGATTACCCAAATATCATTAAACTCGAAAATAACTGGTGAAATGACAGATCTACGTACCCCTTAAGAGCGTACTGGCGTGATGTTATGTTATGAAATGGTAGAAACAATAAACAGACATGCAATTGCAGCAATCTCGAGATGCCGTTATTTATTGAATAGTTCTGTTGTATATCTTGGCAGTTCTTCATCAGATCTTCACCAAATTAAATGGGACCAATTTCAGAACATACTTTGGCAAACAAAAAAATAATTTTCCAAATCGGTTCATAATTGACAGAGATATCGGTAAACATACACAAAAAAAAAAAAAACAAAGTCGAACATAGAACCTCCTCCTTTTTGGAAATTCGGTTAAAATAACAAGTAAATGCTTATAAATGAATAGCCGATGTGTGTCAAAACTAACATCACAAAATGCAGTGAATAGTGACTGCTTCCAATCAGGGCCTACTCCCACTCCACGCATTTTTGCCAACGTAGAATTCTAAATAAAAAACTCCAAAAGCATAGTTTTCCACGCACGCCTGCAATAAACCACTCACTGACCCATTTCCATTCACCTCCAATCAACATCGAACTGCATTTCTGATCACAATTAATTTAAATATTGCAAAAAGTCAATTTAAATCTGTTTGGTAATTCTCCCGCGCTGTCATCCGAATAATAAACGACCATAGATAACAGATCGCATATTTTCATCGGCTTTACTATTTTTCTTTTTATTCTGTGGTTGCTGCCACAGATAATTAAACACGAGTTACGGCTGAGCGAGCGATGCGAATATGGAAATCTGCGCAAGTGTAAAGGTACCTCTACAAGTTTTCCTAACGAGGTTGGCATTGCGGTAGGCACGCTGGCTGGAATTATATTTCCTTTTTTCGTTCGCCATGTTTCCTGGAAAAAATGTCCGTATAAATACTTGAATCGTTCACAATCCCTAGCGGGTTTTTAAGACAATGTAGGACAAAGTCACAAATAGAAGTTAAATTGTTTCCAGCAACCGAGGGTTTTCCCTCAACATGTTATAAGTATTTAAATAGTAATACCAGCCTGTAGTGTGTCCCACTGCAGGACAAAGTCCTCTTCTCAGACAGAGAAGGAACAAGCATTGATCACCACGCTTGCTCAAGATGGATTGGTGATTTCAAATTTATATTAAATTGAAGTGCAGGTTTCCTCACGATGTTTCCCTTCACCGTTGTCAGCGATGACCAAGATCGTATGCATCCAATGTGTAGAGATGCGTTACAATTACGTATGCACAAGCAAACAGTATTTAGAAAAGTGATCAAGTGTTATCACCTGAATTTCATCGAGTGGCGTGTTGCGGATTATTGTTATTTTGTTGCTAGTTTATAAGTATAGATGTTTCGTTTTAGCATGGTATTAGCGGTTATTGACCTCCTAGATTTATTGACATCCTTTTTCAAAAACAGATGCTTTAGACAAGTGATATTCTATTAACAAAATCAACGCGATAGCGATAAGATATATTTTAAATAAAATTATTCATAAAAAATCTTTTTTTAAAACAAGCTTTTTTCGTATTCTACTCAGCAAACCATTTCATTTGATACCGATATCATGGCAGTGCACAAAAAATAACTAGTTTGCCATCTTGAGCCGTCCGCCATATTGGATTTAGAATGACAGCACTTAGCCAACCATGCATTGTCATCTAAACTCAACATGTATGTGTGACTGTTCCTAAATGACCCTAGACTGATAAAAATTTCGTTTTTCCTAAAATTTCCTAGATTTAGTGTTAATGTCGGCCCTTTTATAAAAGGGGTGAAGCGCCCCTCCATTCCGCGCTGCACAATGAATTTCGTCACCTAACTTGATCAATTCTCTTCCGACACGTGAATTCCAAATTATGTTTTGTTTTGTTTTGTTTTGGAATTCACAGTTATAAAATTATAACTTGGAAGTGGTTTAGAAGGATAAAATATGACTAAGGGGATATAAACTAAATTGTTATAATTAACTAACGCTTGTGTGAGAAACTCTATACACTAATGTATAGAGTATTTAAATCAAAGACCGAATAATGGTCGCGGATAATGAATTTACATTCAAGAATTACTACAAATACAAATAACTAAATTAACAGGGAGTTTAACTCAGGAAGTAACTGGTGTTGATAATATCAACTCACCTACAGACAGCCCCAAAAGCGCCCATCCCGCCATCATTTCGTAGTGTAATAGCTGGTAAGAAGAAATGATGAAACAAACTTCCAGCACACATTTCTGTCTGATAGCCTTAAGGGCTAAAGAAGTCAAACAATAGTGAAGTATGGAGTTAATTAGACAAAAGGGATTGCAAAGTGCATTATTTACCTAACGAAAGGAAGTTGGTAGGATCGCTACGCTTGCATTCATAAATACGTTTAATTGAATTACGTTAATTAGTTAAGTTGCAATAGTCAAGATTCCCACCCGAGTGACGTGAGACCGCTTTTCAACAGCAGGTCCGTCGTAACGTGTACTACTCGGCCTAGACTGCATTTTCTAGTGAGAATCTGCGGCGGCTCCAAGAGTACAGGCTCCCTAAGCACTAGCATGCCTTGCCCAGTCCTAAGACAGTGGTCAGTTTTGTGCCTATTTGCCTCTACCATTTGAGCGAGACATGCTACCAGTTACACTGGACGCGGGCTATAATAAGTAGCACCCTCTCGGCCTATTCACCCTTTACTAAGACAATACAAAATTACGCAAGCATACCGTAGACTCAGTCTTTAGCAAAACTCAATGCGAAAGATACTTGCCGTACGTCGGAGCGGATTCATTCGTCGCTTCTCATCTCCTTAAACTGCCCATTGCGTGGATTTTGGGGCCGTCAGGGACGGCAGCCATCCAATATCGTGTCTCGCTAAATAGTGACGATTTAGTAATTGCCTACAAAACGGCTTGGTGTGGTTTTAACGAGACACGTTCCCTAAGCGTCATTAGACGATGTAATTTGGGGTTCTTTGTGATGCCTACCGGCTGAAACCTACCCCCCTCCCTGGAATATGAGCGACAGCAAGTATTTCGCGAAGTGTTCTGAGCTAGACCTTCTTAGGAAACAGTATATTTTAACAACTAACATTTGGTTCTCCTACGTGCTCAATTAAGAGCGGCCATATTTAGCCCATTTTATACAGAAACGAGTTTTAGCGGTTCCGCCTTCCGTGTATGTAATGTCAGTTAACTCTCAATAAAGGTCCTTAATCAAATGTGTAATTGTTTAGTGTATAAATGGTGAATTAGGGCATGTAACGTGTGACGAAAGGCTTCGCTGCTTCCCTAAACCAAATATTAGCCACAAATATCTGCCAAAGGGTGGATTTAGGAGGTAAATACAAGGGTTCGCCACGCTAGAATAAATAGTACATTAGTCAATTATCCCTACCTATGTAATACAAAGATTAAAACTTACCCCATTCATACTGGCACTCACTCACACCATATTAACGCGAATAGACTAAATTATAATTAACTTAATAATTAAACTCGTTAACACGATACGTTACAACGACTCGACCTTAGATTATTCGTTTCCAAAGCTAAACCCTATGTGTCTCACACTCTAGTATCCTCACTCGTACGTCTTCTTCCGCTCCTCAGAACCAGCCCGTCCGCTTCGCCCGCCTCCAATCAAGTGTCCATTCCATCCGTCCGTCGTACCTCCTCTCGCTACCTCTCCCCGCGTCCCTTCCCTGCTGCACCTCGCACCACGAGCTTACTTCCCACAGTTTGGCAACGCTATGAAAGGTCTATTTTGTGACCGTTTTTGTGCACTTATACTTTATAGTTTTGGGACGGCCGGCAAGGTTCATCGTTGCCATATGGCTACTTCTTAGAATTCGTACAAATCTTCACTATCGACATCCTTTCCCATGGCTTTCTAACCCATGGACCCTTTTTTATAGAATACCAATATTGTTTTATTCTTTTAAAATGGGTAATGTTACATAATTTATTAAAGTGGCTGTCAGACCTAACTTAACGTACTTTTAAATGGCTAACACGTGTAAACCTGTGTAAGAATTATTGATATAAATCTCAATATTTAATTAAGAATAAATGACACGTAGTCACATATGCAAAAATGCATCTTAATCGGTGGAGGATAACTGCTTTAAAATTCAGTTGCAAGATTTGACCCGAACACACTTACATATATATACATTGCAAGTTAAATTAAAGCTAGTAATAAAAAGTATGGGATTGTCAAACGCTATTGAAAAGCCACGTGCTCAATCGCTTAAATTATGGCATTTTGAACATCGCCATTGCTGACATCGAATGACATTTGATCCAGCTAGCGCCATTAGAATTAAAACATTGAACCATTCTCAATCGACTCCTGTCATTCCCGAAACATTTGTATGACAAATGAAAAACAATACATATTTCATTGTTCAAGTTTCTACGGAGAGATATTAGGGCAAGAGCTACGACCGCTGACCGCTCCTGTTCTGCTAAAACGAAACATTTAAGTACTTATAGAAGAATATATTTCAGCGAAAGTACTGTGTTGATAAAGTCTCGATTGTGTCGAATGATTTTAAAATAGGAATATCAGAATAAAAAAAACAAAAGAGCATCAAATTATTCATCAGCAAAAAGTTAGTCGACTCTTTGCGTGAACAGAGGGCTGGGATTTTCTTCGGCCAGAGAATCAGCTTTGCCATTAAACGTGGCAATGGCCAGCGTTCTGGATACTTGTCCCATTGAGAGCGATGTGGACGAATTTTTTGATGCACAATGATTCCCTTTCCTTCTCCCCTTTTTATACGCGCTTGTATACGTTATTAATCAGTCTTATTTTTTTGGTTCAATTTTGTTGTAACTATTAAATAAATGTTTTCATTCGGTAACATACGCTTCTGATTTACGCTGTGCAAATTAATTTGATCGCTACCTTACACAAAAAGTAAGATCAATCATGGTCTGAACTTTTTGATCATAGGCTAAGCGTGAGCCGTCATTGAAACTATACTTCATAAAAGATTGACTTCAAAGAAGCTTGATCACTGCAACAACTGTCAGTATCAATACAGTAACAATAGCGCTTGACAGGCTAACAATAACGTATACGTCAGTTTGACATATGTCACAGAGATCAAGCTATCTTTTATGAAGTATAGTGTTAGTTCTGTCTACCGGTTAGACATTGTCTATGATCATTCCCCGATCGTGTGCTCTGTCGGCAGTAACTGACTGTTTGTGGTTACTGGTAGATGGTTAACGAGCGCTTTGCGGTTATTGGTTTGGTTAGGTTAGGAATGTATTGCCAACCTCAGCAATTTAAAGTTGAAATGATTTACATATTTGTGATGGACAATTCGCGTATTATTAAACTAGTGTGGCCATTCTAAACTCATTCTCAATCTGTCAAATTCTTCTCTAATTTTGACATTGATTGTCACTAGGGAATCCCGCATCTGCAACCATGCAGCAAGATTAAATCAAACCTAAAAGATGAAACGTTGGATACTTTATAATTTATTCGAAAGTATTATCAGACAATAAGCAGATTTTTATGCCTCTAAAACCAATATGCCTGCCATGTTTTCTCTTCACCGCTCTTGGTTGACTGATAGAGAATGCCCAAGGCATTAAATCCGCCATTGTGTATGAAGTATACATAAATAAATATGTTCAATTGTCCATACAAACCTAACAGATAGAATGTTAAATATTACATTACCTATTTCGTTCAATGAGAACCTGATTATTTGTATCTCTAAAACATCATTATATTCAATTATTAATAATAAGTCTTCTTTTTTTTCGTGTCACCTCTGGCGTCAGAGTTAATAAAGCCGCCTGTGGGAAACCTACAGGCCTCTGACTTGGCTTTTTCAGACTTACATTAATTATAAAAGTTCAGGTTTCCTCACGATGTATTCCTTCACCGTTATCAGCGATTTCCAAGATAAACTTGGCAAGTACATATGAATTTGAAAAAGTTACATTGGTGTTTGCCCGGATACGAACTTATGACCTCAAGCACGAGAGGCGAGGCCTTTAGCCACTAGGCCACCACGGCAGATAAATTTTGTAGAGAATCCCCCAAAAAAGACTTATTTTTACAAAAAAAATAACAAGCTATAACATCTGCCTGCCTAACCTTTTTCCCAATTATTGTTCGGGTCGTCTTCCAGTCTTACCGAATTCAGCTGAGTAACAGTGTTTTATATGGAGCAACTGCCTATCTGACCTCCACAACCCAGTAACTGGGTAACACGATACCTCTTGGTAAGACTGGTGTCAGATCTCAGGCTTCTGACTACCCGTAACGACTGTCAAAGATCTTCAAATGACAGCCGGGACCAACGGCTTAACGTGTTTTCCGAGGCACGGAGGAAACTCGGTATGTTGAAATGGTTACCCATCCACGGACCGACCTCGTCAAGCGTTGCTTTACCTTGAAGAGCGACCCGTGCGGCTGTTATTATTTAGCCACGATCTCCTCGCTAAATAATAAGCTATAACAAACAACAAAAAAGAAAATATGAACAAATGTTTGACCTTTAACCTGCAAACATTGCAATGACTCTTCACTTGGCAAAACAAAATACTTTTTTACTATACAATGAATGCAATCCCTGAGGAAATAAACTCTGCTGAAGTACTGAAAATGCAAAAAAGTCAAATGTATTGTATGAAATTATTTCAGCTTCTTGAGGGTTATGGTACCCTGGTACACAAATGCTGCATTTTGTATTGCTTGGAGTGAAGCGATGCATTTTAAGTAGATCCGAATTGTTGTGCATGGTAATTGCGGTTTAGAGGGATGTTTTTCAGGCAGTTTTTCAGTCGTGTAATATGAAAAGTGGTTAATTTAAACCATTTCTATCACAATATAGTGCTATTTACATGCACATTATGTTGGTGAAAAGTTAACGGTTCCTATAAACTGTAAAAACATATTATTTTTCTCTCTTCGGAACTTCTTCGGAATGACGATTAAAAAAACTAACAGATGATTTTTAGAGATTCTCAATTCGGATGTTTATATATATACAGGATGGAATTTTGTAATGCCACCTAAAGGGAAAGTACTCTTAATACTGTAGATAGAAAATTTTGCTCAAAGCAAATATTCCTTTATTTTTGAAAAGAAAGAAAACTGCATTTAAAGATTTTCGAAAATTGGCTTGCCATACTTGGGAATCGAACCGACTAAAATCTTTAAAAAAGACACCCTGTACTTTTATTGCATCGATCGTTAGCGTCAAATATAAGGACGAAATCTCTCTAACAAACTTGATAAATTAAATGAAAGAAAAACCATATAATCTTAAATTATTTTAATTATTTACAAAAAAAAGGAACTAACTAATTAATTGCTCGAAATGGGCTCCATTTTTTTGAACAAACACGTGCAAATTGCAATCGTCCTATCCAAATAGTAGGTAATTCGTCATTTTAAGGGATAAATGAAATCTATATATATAAAAATCAAATGCTGTTCGTTAGTCTCGCTAAAACTCGAGAACGGCTGGACCGATTTGAATAATTCTTTTTTTGTTATATTCGACAGAATACAGGGAAGGTTTAAAAGCAAAAAAAAAAAAAAAAAAAAAAAAAAAAAGTTTGGTTGGATAGGGTAGGTAGGTAGAGTAGTGTAGTGTAGGTAGGTAGGTAGGTAGTGTAGGGTAGGGTAGGGTAGGGTAGGGTAGGGTAGGGTAGGGTAGGGTAGGTAGGTAGAGTAGTGTAGTGTAGGTAGGTAGGTAGGGTAGGGTAGCGTAGGGTAGGGTAGGGTAGGGTAGGGTAGTGTAGGGTAGTGTTGGGTAGAGTAGTGTAGGATAGGGTAGTGTAGCGTAGGGTAGGGTAGTGTTGGGTAGGGTAGGGTAGTGTAGGGTCGGGTAGGGTAGGGTAGGGTAGGTAGGTAGGGTAGGTAGGTAGATAGGGTAGGGTAGGGTAGGGTAGGGTAGGGTAGGTAGGTAGAGTAGTGTAGTGTAGGTAGGTAGGTAGGGTAGGGTAGCGTAGGGTAGGGTAGGGTAGGGTAGGGTAGTGTAGGGTGGGGTAGTGTAGGGTAGTGTTGGGTAGAGTAGTGTAGGATAGGGTAGTGTAGCGTAGGGTAGGGTAGTGTAGGGTAGGGTAGGGTAGTGTAGGGTCGGGTAGGGTAGGGTAGGGTAGGTAGGGTAGATAAATGTTTGATGTTTTTATGGCAAAACAAAGTTTGCCGGGTCAACTAGTCAATGATAATTATTAATTACTCACATAAGGATACAGATGGTTCTTTGAGTAAAAGTGCTTTATCTTGACCCATTAATAACTAAGTCCAGATTTCATGGTTTTCTTTTCATTTAATTTATCATTTAGATTTAATAACGGATTAGCTAAATTCTTTTTTTTTTTTCGTAAGAAGTTTATTTAAATTTGGTAAATATCTAATAATGAATTTCGGTGATAAACAACAGAACTCTTCAAAATGAGGCAAATCTCTCAGAATTGCTGCAATCGTATGTCTGTTTATTGTTTACGCCATTTCATAACATACCATCACGCCAGTACGCTCTTAACGGGTACGCAGACGTGTAGGTCTCACCCTGGTACACTCTCATTCCACCGGTTTTGTTCAAGTGACATGTTATTAACTGACTTACCAAAAAGTAGGAGGTTCTATGTTCGACTTTAAGTTCTTTTTTTTTTTTATTCACCGATATCTCCGTCAATTGTGAACCGATTTCGAAAATTATTTTTTCGTTAAAAAACTGGAAGCTCTTAAAAAGAGCAAAACTGCAATATTAAAGAGCCCACTATTTTTTTGTAAATGGATTTTGTGTACCTTTTAAACAAATTTTGAAACGACGGTTGAAAAGTTGTAAATCAGCCTAGCCATTGCCCGTCTTCCCAACTATATTGGGGTGGCTTCCAGTATAATCTGATGCAGGTAAGTGCCAATATTTTAACTAAGTAGTACATCAAGTTATCTATATTGGTTTTGTACATTTTACGTGCTATTGCTTATGCAATTAAACAGACAAACAGAAAAACAGACAAAAATTCAAAACTGATGGTAATGGGTTCTGTTGGTTATGCTTTAACATCCTGTCTATTTTTTTGGAAATATTTTGGATGTACAAAAACGACTTTTCTATTACAGCCGTGACTAAAGGTTTAAAGTGATTTTTAAAGCTCGGAGGAGTCTCAGTTTGAAATGGTGATGATTACCTATATATAGGCCGACATCGGCAAGAGATCGGTCCGTACAGCTGATATTATGTAGCCACGAACATCTCTTCTCAAACACAACAATATCAAAATAAACAAAGACGAATATATTCTCACCCCGATAAAGCGTTCAAATCGATAATAATTAATTCATATCCAATCCGAGAGGCGTGAATTTTCAAATGAGCAACCCAGTGTATAATATACATTGTGTAGTCATATTGTAGAATTGGTATTTTCATGATTTGGCCGGTTATGTCATTGAATGGCCAACGTCGTATGATTTCATTTAAATTACACTACTACTATCATTACTACATTTCACTCAACAATTAACTTAATATAGTTAGTCACTTTTAAAGCAAGAGAATTTTCAACTGCCACCATTATGCCATCAACAACGAGTTATCAGGGTCGCTAGCGGCTAAAAATATAAGTAGGTATGACTTAATATGATCTAACAATATTTGGCTATATCATCGTACATTCAACATTTGGGGCCTTAAATCCCATATGATCAGTTCAATCACACACTAATGAGAAGAGTACGAAACTTTTAATCAGATTCTTGATTCTTATTTTTTTTTAATAATTTGAATAATTATTAATCAACTAATTTGTTTTGTCAAAACGTTTTTTATTTCACAAAAAAATACAACCGACTTCCAAAAAAAAACACTACAAAGTGAAAAATAACTTCTATTTCGGAAGTCGGTGTTCCTGTTTTTGTTTCTTCGTGTTCTGACACCGTTTGGTTTGAGTTTTGTTATTTTTCACTTTTTAATTGTGGTACCTAATGATCAAGGTATAGTCTATCTATAGTAAGGTAACTATAATTCACAAAGTTCCGGTGAAATGAGAGTGTACCAGGGTGAACTGTACACATCTGCGTACCTTTTTAGAGCGTACTGGCGTGATGTTATGTTATGATCTGCCGTAAAACAATAAACAGACATGCGATTGCAGCAATCCCAAGAGATTTGCCATTGTTTATTGAAGAGTTCTGTTGTATATCTCCGAAGATCTTCACCAAATTTAAGTGGGACCACATGCAAAGCACCAGCTTTCAAATAAAATAATAATAATGAAAATGTATTGAGGTGACACACAAAAAAATACAGTCGAATTGATAACCTCCTCCTTTTTGAAGTTGGTTACAAAACCACTTCATGCAAATACTAATTCAACGATCTGGCTACAACATATATATCGAATTGAGCCTGAAAGCTGAGGATGATGAGGCGAAATCAAATGGAAGCCGTAATTTGATTGTTGGATGTTCACGGATGCGTGTGGATGTGTATTGGATGGTCAGTGGCCACGTCATTTAGAAATTGGACACAATATGGTTTAATTGGGCTTGTTGATTGGTTGGAGCAGAATATTATAGTAAAATTGTAGGTTCTGTTATTGTTTCTCTTGGCAAAATTTTTGGGAACTTGTTTGTGTATCCACTGCGTAAGTATCTAGCTAGTAGTTCTACCGCTTGGTTAAATTATGCAATTATAGACATATTCAAACAGATAATTAAGAATAATCTTTCAAAAACATTTAATGTCGCGTAAAATGCGTCGCGGAATTTACGCTGCAATCGGTGTCATACTAAAGTCCTGTTTGTGCCACACGGCGACGCAAAATAAGTTGTCTGCTGACTCACGCACATTATTTCAACCAAATTGCGCTATAGGTGAGGGAGACGAGCGAGGCAAGCGTCAGTTCACGGTCTAAGAGTCTTTCCCTAATTAGTGGATTTACCAAGCTTCTCTTTTCTTTCTGACATCTCCTAATGCTTCGTACATGCATAATATTTTTATTGCACGATATATGCACCCCGCACAATAGTAGAATAGCAACTTAAATTACGTCCGTACATCTGGCAGCCTAACCGAATTACAGTTGAACGTAAATTCCGCGACTCATTTTACGCGACTCACAACTCACAAAATTACGTTCGTTTGGCCTCACCCTTAGCTGTTTTGTTTAACTTATAAAAGGATAATGTATAAGCCGCACGGTATCTTTGTCCCAACTGACATTTGAAGAACGTTGACAGTCGTTACGGGTAGTCAGAAACCAGAAAACCTAACAACGAATGGCCGAAGGGTCATAGAGTATCAGGCTTCTCAGTCACTGGGTTGTAAGGGTCAGACAGACAGCCGCTCAATACAAAATACTGGTTACACTTCAAGCCGACCCCAACATATTGGAGAAAATTCTAGGTAGTTTCTAAATAATGTTAGTTATCTATATAGGTTGATTGCGACAATGTCTACAAGCCGCAAAATCATTAAATTGACGTTTTTTACAAAGCCATCGTTATGAACACCGTTCCTATCTAGGTACGGTTCAAGGTAGGACAACACCGCCGACCGTAAAATTGCTGACAAAAACCTGCCGAGCGAAAACAAAGGATTTCTATTTGTTTTCGCTCGGTCCCTTTTGAGGAAGACATTTGATAATGGGTTCAATTTTATTGCTTATTTGCCCATAAAAAATATTTACAATTAAAACATAACAAAATTAAAATGCATTAAATCAAATTCTGTTTTCACCTCAGCACCTCAAACAAGCAGGTTTTGCTGCTTAAAGATAGTGAGCAAAATTCGATTTTGCTGCGAGCGTGAGACAAAGTAACTTTTTAATTATTTTTTTTAAATGCCGAGTCAGTGCTGGGTCTACTCACAACATTCGAAAGAATTGAACTTCACTTTGTTCTGTCACTTTCACTTCGATACGAAAAGAGCGAGAGAAAGAAACAAGTCGATTCGAAGTTCGATTTTCAAATTCCATATATAATAGGCTCAAAAAAGAAACCAACAATAAAACGTTCGGAAACACGTCATCTATAAAATTTCAAATCAAGGTTTAAATGTAATTATTATACTTTTCTCTTAATAATCGAATTATATTTTTTTATAATCAAATAAATAGATGTTGAAGTAAAAAATACGAAGTTTATCATGTATCTACATAATTATTTTTTTAGTTTTAACAATCTTTATTATGACAGAATAATTTAGTAATAGTGCAATTTCCGAACGCATCTTTAAAAAATAGCGGGCTTTAAATTTTTATTGTTTTCTTTTTCTGTTCGCTAGCTACAAAGTGCGATACACGTTGGATATTATTAAAATAATAATAAATAAATATGAGTGAATCCAGTGATGATGTCTGCAATTTCATCAGTACGGTCGTAGGCCCTGTTGTTTACGGTCGTGTTTAAGTTGAACCTACTAACGATTTGTAAAGCTTGAACAGTGTTTCTCAAGGTTTGTGGTTGTTGCTGTTTATTGTTTTGATAAATTATTTATATACCGGTACAAAATGGAGAGGGCACGAATGTGTGGAGCCTGTGAAGAATCTATGTCGGATGGAGTGCCTTGCACGGTATGTGGTCGTGAGTTACATTTTCAATGTGCAGGCATTACCGAGGCCGGTTACCGTAAGCTTGGCGATAGAAAACTCACTTGGCGATGCATGAAATGTAAGCAGACTGGAGTTGTTCGTCCACCTGAAGCGAATGCAATTACTATCAATCCAACTAGCGCACCTGGATCACCTATGATATTGGAACCGGAATTGCCAAAACTGGACACGGGATCTGCAGTCTTGCTAGAGATACGAGCGTTAGCTGCGAAACTTGCTCCTTTGGATGGGTTAAAAGAGGAAATTCTAGCACTGAGAACTGAGTTCGCTGAATTAAAATCGTCCTTACACCAACAGTTTGAGGAGACGGTTAATGAGTTCAGACATAAAATCTGTGCAATGGAACAGCGTATAGTTGTGATGGAGGCAGTTAAGGAGCAGGTGAATCATCTTCAGGATCGATTAGACAAGTTGGAAGAGGAATCTGACATTAAGGATCAATGGTCGCGATTGAATAACGTGGAAATAAAAGGGTTGCCACAGGTGAATAATGAAAACCTATTTGAAATTATTACCAAGCTTGGAGCCAAAATAAATTATCCTGTTACCAAAACACAAGTCAACTTTGTTACCAGGGTGCCTGCGAGAGAAAAAGATCGTATAAAACCAATAATAGTTTGTTTCTGTAGTCGCTACGTGAAGGAGGATTTTGTCGCTGCCGCAAGATATGCTCTCAAGACTTCACCGATAGTGGCAAGCCAATTTGGTCTAGCAGGGAATCAGAGAGTATTTATTAATGACCACCTTACAACAAAAAATAAGTTCCTGTTGTCAAAAACCAAAAAAATAGCGGCAGAAATGAATTTTCAATACGTGTGGGTCAAACATTCAAAAATACACACGAGGAAAATGGACACTTCTCCGGTAATTTTTGTCAAATCCGAAAAGGATCTCGCGAAAATTGTGTAACTAAGCTAGCAAACTTTATAAAATACTTAAAATCTGTTTACTTCCATGTAAAGTTTGAGAACCACATAATGCAGTGTGCTATTGTTGTTTTCCTATTGGCATTGTGTCATTGCACAGTGCTAAACAGTAAGTCTTTTAAATATTATTTTTGCTCATATAACTTGTTCCAATATAATTATGATCTTTTGTGTACTCTGTTATGGCTCAATTTTGAATGCAGCATCGTGTTCGTTGATGCCATCTGCCGCGAGCGTTTCTTATCTTGTTTTTGCTCGTCACCTTTTGTTTCTATTCATAAGTCGATGGTCATATATTTCTTAAAAAAATTATTTGTCGGACACTGTGCATTACAGTGCCTATTAATTTATCGCGAGTTATTAGCTTCTACCCTCGTAGTTTACTTATTTCTTATAGAAAGACAATCTTGTGCGCTTTTACTATATAACTTATCTGTTTTTGCTATATATTTTATTATAGTTAGATTTAAAAATGTTCACTCTTAACATATATTATCAGAACGTGCGTGGCCTGCGTACGAAAACGAACAATATCTTCCGTAAAATACTACTTAGTTCATATGATGTTATTGTTTTTACTGAGACGTGGCTGGTAGATGATATATTCAGCAGTGAGATGTTTGATGGTCGGTACATGGTGATAAGACGAGATCGTGATTACTCCCGTACTGCTCAACAGCGGGGTGGGGGTGTTTTAATAGCGGTGAGAAGCGAGCTTGCTGTAGTCGAGAGACGTGATTGGTGTAGTTCTGCTGAGGACATTTGGGTGTCCCTTACTCTCAGGAGGTCTCGGCCGGCTACTACTTATAAATTACACATTTGCGCCCTTTATCTATGCAAGCAGAACCTTGGCAATTCATATAATATTCAATTAAATAACTTCACTGATAACATGACACACTTAATTTTAACACACCCGTTGGACAAATTTATTATATTAGGTGATTTTAACTTCGGCAATAGTGTAGATTGGATAGTGAGAGCCGACGATGGTAGCAATGAATTGATTCAGCAAAATGTCACGTGTCAACACCTAAGTGATTTTTTTGATGCCATCCTTACTTCCAACTTGTCTCAGTATAACGGTGAGCGGAATATCAACGGAAGGGTATTGGACTTGGTTTTTTCTAATGACTCTTTGAGTATCAGTGAATGTCATGATCCATTAGCTCTGCCAGTTGATTTGCATCACAAACCGATATCAATTCGAGCTGATTTTGTTGAAATTCATAAATTGGCGGACAACACAACACGTCGGTACATGTTTTCTAAGGGTGACTATGTGGCCATTAGATCTGAATTGGACGGTATCAACTGGACTGACCTTTTAAATTCGGAGTCATTGGAAAGTGCTGTTGAAATCTTTTACAATAAATTATACGAACTTAGAGACAAGCACATCCCTCTCAAATGTGTTAAAAAATCATCGTATCCGTTATGGTATAGTTCTGCTCTAATAAAGATATTAAGAGAAAAATATAAGTATCATCGTAAGTATAAAACGTATGGTAATATCTCTGATTTTCATTCTTTTTCCCTATTACGGAGCAGGGCCATTAAGTTGGAAAAGGCATGCTATGATACATACATGGATAAAATAGAATCATCGATAGTCAAAAATCCAAAATCTTTCTGGTCTTATATGAAAAGTAGGAGAATTTCTAATGCAATTCCTAAGTTCATGCGGTATGGTGACGTTACGGCGAGTAGTGGTGAGGATATCAGCAATTTATTTGCGGCGTACTTCCACTCCACTTTCCAAGAACCTGTGCACGTCCCTAGTACATCTTCGCAGACTTATAGTGGTGTTAGTAGTGATGATAGTGTCGCATTTATCAGTACGTTGGAAATATCTCATTCTAGAGTACTGAAATTGCTCGAGTCCTTGGACCTTTCTAAATCAGGTGGCCCGGATCTCATACCCCCGGAGTTTATAGTACAATGTGCCGCTAGTTTGGTAGTCCCATTGTGTATCCTTTACAATCGATCTATTTCTGAGGGTACAGTTCCTAAAATCTGGAAATCGGCATTCATCACCCCTGTTCACAAGAAAGGAAACAAATCTGATGTAACGAACTATCGCCCGATATCTAAGTTATGTCTCTTTTCAAAGATCCTTGAGCGTATAGTGTATAACGATGTTTATGCGGCTATGGAAAGTAACTTCGGGAAGGAACAACATGGCTTCCTCAAAAAGCGATCCACTACGACTAACTTGGTCTTATCGCACGAGTTTATATCGGGTGGTATGGATCGACATGCGCAGGTGGATGTCATTTATACCGACTACAGCAAGTGCTTCGACCGTATCGACCATCGTCTGCTGCTGGAGAAGTTGCTCAAAGCCGGTATACACGGAGACCTTTATAGATGGTTTTCGTCTTATATTGAGAATCGGAGTCAGGCTGTGGTTCTCCAAGGTTACACTTCGGGTTGGACATCGGTCCCTTCGGGTGTGCCACAGGGTTCAGTTTTGGCGACCTTGCTTTTCACTCTGTTTATTGCTGATGTTGTAAACTGCTTCAAGCACTCTTACGTATTGCTATATGCTGATGACATGAAGGTTCACAAGATTATACGTGATATCTCGGATACTCACCAGTTACAAGCTGATCTGAATAGATTTGAAGAATATTGCAAACATAATTTGCTCCAATTAAATGTCTCTAAATGTTTTCAGATGACCTTCACGCGCCAGAAATCTATAGTAAATTCAAACTATAGTCTCAACCGACTTACCTTGGGCAAAGTTAACAGCATAAGGGATTTAGGTATTATACAAGATAGCAAATTACTGTTTGACCAACACATTGACGGTATTGTGGGCAAGGCTTCGAGGGCACTAGGATTTGTAATCAGAGCCTCAGCCTGTTTCCGTTCTCTGAAGCCAATCAAAGTTTTATACTGTTCGTTCGTGCGCAGCCACTTGGAGTATGCATCGCAAGTCTGGAACCCTCAATATGAGATCCATAAGTCACGCATTGAGGGCATCCAGAAAAAGTTTCTTAGACATCTGGATTATAGGGCGCACCAAGTATCTATAGATTACAGTCACCGTTGTAAGAGGTACCATTTTCTGCCATTAGATCATAGGCGGCTCATTAATGATGTATGTTTTTTGATTAACATAGCGAATGGCTCGATTGACTGCCCTGAGCTACTAACAAAGTTATCATTTCGCACTAACACTATTGGATTACGTAAAAGGCCGCTTCTAGATGTTTCTTCTACCACTACTAATTATAGGCGTAATGCTTTTCTTATAAGAGGCGCTCGAAGTTTCAATGATGTGTCTTCTGAGCACGATGTTGACTTATTTTGCACTAGGATAAGCACAGCAAGGACGCTCTTAGCCAAATCATTTTTTGTGAATAATGCACCGGCTAGTGGTTCTTTGACTAATACGTAGTAACTTAAATAATTAAATAAATAGGAATAACCTACTTACTTATGTACACATTGAACTTTAACTGTTCGGCTTAAATTGATCGATATGTTATATATCTGTGGAGGCTTGTTATTAGCAACTTGATAATGTGTTGTAGTTACCTATTATTATTTGTAATTAGACTGTAAGCCTTCTTAAAACTAATAAAATAAAAAATAAAAATTTAACACCGGAAGAATTGAAGCAGTATGTAAAAAATGCAGAATTAAGTTTCCTGCCTGAAAAGTCTCGCGAAAAATATCTAAAAGCTTATGATATTTTTAATCAATGGAGACTTAAAAAGTGTGCAAATACTTTTTCGGAGACTGTACTGTTATCGTACTTCATAGAATTATCACAAACGAGGCAACCATCTACAATGTGGAGTATTTACTCAATGTTGAAAGCCACAATAAAGACAAAAGATGACGTGCATATTGAAACCTATGCCAAACTTATAGCATTTTTGAAAAGAATTTCAGTAGGGCACAAATCCAAAAAGTCCAAAATATTTTCGCCTGCTAACATTGAAAAGTTTCTCAATGAAGCTCCAGACTGCAATTTTCTCGCTGCAAAAGTAAGTAATTAAGTAATATTAAATGTGCACACTACCCATTTGTGAAGTTTTCGACATAGTACCTACTTAGGCCCAAGTTGTAACTTAACATTATTTTTTACAAATCTCTATCTGTTTTCTTTAAGTATACTGCATGTACATACACAAATCATTATCTGGATATCTGTATGTTCGTGGTAAACTCGGCAACTACTGGACCGATTTTGGTGTGGTTTTCACTAACATTTTGCTTTATGCTTGGTGGTGGTTTTAATGTATAATTTTAGTATGTATATTTTATATCTATTTACTGTAATTCGTCGCATAGGCCTTGTCGCTAGTTATAACTAAATGCGAGTTACTTACTTATGTAAAGAAAGTGGGTAAGTACCTACGTTTTATCTGTTTTAATTACTCATGTAATATTTTTATTGCAGGTTATCCTCATAATTGGCATTAATGGAGCATGCCGCACGAACGAACTATTAAATCTAACTGTTAATGCCATCGAAAAGCATTCAGACAAATTACTGTTAGTCAACTTGCCAAATACAAAGACGAACATTGACAGGTCCTTTGTAATTCGCGATGAACATGTAAATATTATTGAGAAATATAAGGGCTTACGCCCTGCTAATACGAAAACAGATCGATTTTTTTTGCAGTATCATAATGATAAATGTTCGAGACAGCCTATGGGAGTCAACAAAATAAGCGGGACGCCGAGAGACATAGCCACTTTTCTAAAGCTACAGGAACCTCAGCTTTACACTGGTCATTGCTTTCGGCGAACTTCGGCCACACTTTTGGCTGATTCAGGAGCCGACCTCACTACATTAAAACGACACGGCGGATGGAGGTCGAATACGGTCGCAGAAGGGTATATTGAGGATTCGATCCAAAATAAATCAAAAATCTGTAAGCGTATAGTAGAGACCATAAGCTTGAAACAGACCTCAGATCCTTGGTCTCGCCCGTCTACTTCCAGAGTCACGAATACCGGCGCTGAGTCACCTACTTTCACTATCCTCCCGTCACAATCCACAAGTAAGGAAGCTGAAATCGCAGCGAATACTCAAACGCAAGTCGCTAACACAACAATATCGGTTCCAAATAAAACTGTTACTTTTAATTGGGGAATTTTTAACTGCACCTCTATTTAGAAATTTAAGCAAACAAAATATCTCCACTAATAACCTACTGCAAAACAATATTACTCACCGTAAAACAAAAATACTGATTTGCACACAAATTATTCAATTAAATATAAAATAAATGTGAATTAGTCCAAGAGCGAGCGAAGCGAGCTCGGGAGCTTAGGGCACCCCGACACGGATAGGTTAGGTTCGAAGGAGATGACGGGAGCTGAAGTGAGCGAGCAAAGCGAGCGAACTCAGCTCCCGTCATCTCCTTCATGTTAGGTTACTTTAGACCCTGCAGACAGAAATAGGAGCCCTGCGCAGCGGGGCTCCGTCGACTTTGTTTCGTTTCCCCCCCTCCCTTAAAACTTAAATATTTTGTTGCACTCGAAGAATTATTAGATTTACTTTTAGTTAACAGATAGTTATTCAGTAAAACAGTTAAGCTTTAAAGATCTAGCAGTATAGTATAATTCATTTATTTGATGAGCAAATTTAGTGTGCAATTCAGTATTTTTGGTAGTAATTTCGAATATTTTGATTGAAAAAAGGGGAATTACAGTTAAAGTATTAAATACCACCCCTTTTAATTTGCAAAACTGCAATAATTTTACTTTTAACTTTTAATTTTTACAAATATACATGTGGTTTAAATATTACCAAGTTGTATTTTTTACCTTTAGATTATTTGTTTTCGCTGCTGAAGTGAAAAGTTGTATGTGCTACACGAGACCAAAGTTATTTGCATCTCGTGTCTTTGAATCCCTCGCTGCACTCAGGATTCTAACCTAGAATCACTCGCTAAGTAATTATGTTTCAAATCAAGTTTTTCTACTATGTTCCTGTGCGTTTTTATGAAATTAGACCACTGTTGTTCTAATGCTTCTAACCTGGTTTCTAAATAAGACAATGTTATCCGTTCTTTAGGAGATTTTTTATAATTTATTCTACTTTTTTTTTGTTATTATTATTTTATTTAGTTTTCTTTATTATTTTATAGCTCCCTTGACCTCATGGTGGGTGGCTTTAATTTAAAGGACAACTCTTTCGAGCATGTCCTTGGTGGGCGGAATGTCAAACCATATCATGTTCCATTAAAGTATTTTTAGTTCTAGTATGTACGACTGTGCAAATTTAATACCTATTTTCTAACTAGATGGCGTTGGCGTCGAGTTAGATCTCGATATGGTTTTGTTACCGTTGAAATTATAAGTAATTTAGTAATTTAATGTTTTTTGTGTGTTGACTTTCTGCATTGGGTTAAACTTTATTACACTGTGTTATACGGTTTAAAGAGTTTTATTGAAGACCTTGGGTTGCAAGTTTAACATGGTCTCGCTACGCTCGTGATTCAAATATAGAATCCTTCGCTTACTCGGGATTCAAAATCAACACTCGCGGCAAAAACCAACTTTGCTCTCTTGTTGCACAAATAACTATTTCCTACTTCGTCAGCACCCTAAGCATTAAAACAAAAAAAACATGCAAAATGCCTTTTTACATGATCTTTGCCCAGCAGTGGGATACAAATTTGGTAAAAAAAAACATGGAGATGATCCGACGTAAACTGCAAAACACAGAGATCATTATAGTTAGACACTTATTACTTTGATCCTAAAACAAAATCAAAAGAAAAATAAAAGATCACAGTTCCAGAAAATCTTAATTCCACTGACATTACAACTCCAACCTCTAACCGCCCCTGAAACAGAAACAAACCGCAAACCAAAAACAATAAGAGAAATATAAATTACAACCAAAAACAAACTAGAAACAATCGTTGCCATATAAAGAGCCTAATTAACTTCCACCGCGCCAAGTCGCCATTCCGAGCGCCTTCCAAATTTGAATTTGTATGAACCACAGAATATAAAATAAAACAGATAGGCCCAAACCGGTTGTTCGGCTGTTTCATACCGGAAAATTTTCAGTTGACAACGGGAAGCGGAAACAACGATGGGCTCACGAATATGTGAGAATGTGAGTGAACGATGCAAGGGTAAATAAACTATATACAATTTTTAGCATTTTCGCTGGTGAAATATTTTTGTGTTTGCAACAGAGTATGATAAGTTATAACAGAATTCCCTTCTTTGAATATCATAAAGTTAAATTCTGTAAATTAAAATCTGGGATAGAAAAATGAAAATCAATATTATGAGTATTTTGAAAAATAATTGATCAATCAGCCTAGCCTTTTGCCACATATATCAGCATCACAAAAATAACCCAACTAACACAGATTTCCAGCTTTACAAATCAAAGCTTCGTCAGATCTCTTCAGTTCCTTATCTAAGACGCATAACCCGACCGATTTACGAAGGTAGCCGTATTGCTCCGTCCGTAATGGGCAGTGCGTGCTAGCGGCCGCGGTCGTATCGATCGCCCGTCGCACTGCGGCAGCACGCGACTTCCTCAACAGCTGATTTCCAAACACGCTCATTGGCTGGCTTATGGCCCGCCGCCATTAAAATGCAATTTGTGCTGTTCTTTTTTTAAGTTTTTCACCGCGCGAAGAATTGACGTGTTCGATTTTTGAATACCGGTACTACTTTTTTTGACGTTGACATCACTCTAAATACAAACAGTATTTTTTTTTAACTGGACTTTGGTAAATATTTTGTAGTGTCTTAAAATTCAAATTATCAGGAACAGGTACAGAAAAGTTCAAAGATGTTTTATAAAAGACTGATTTGCATATTTTTACACCACGTCTAATAGATAAATTAATTTAGAACAGAAAGTCTAGTAACGCTACTACTAACTATATTGGCAAGCTTGTGCGATAAGCTTGCCAATATAGTTAGTTAGTTAAACTGATGTTTGCACTTAGTAGATTATGTAGCCCATTAAATTTACCTACCCACATGTCACTTCTTCTTGTTACAGAAAGCGTTGACCTTATTTTGTTTGAACTGAGCTGAGTTTATTTTTGGAAGTCGGTGTCTTTGGTAGGTACAATATTTTTCCGTTATGGACACCGAATTCCAAAAATAAAGTTATTTTTCACTTTGTAGTTTTCTTATTTGGACGTCGGTAGTATTTTTTTTGAAAGTTTTTTTTATTTTTCACTTTTTAGTTATACCTACCTAAAAGTCAAATAGTTTAGTAAGGTACTTATAATACCAGAATAGAATACCCGAATATCATGAAACTGAACAAAACCGATGAAATGAGAGTGTACCAAGGTGAACTGTACATATCTGCGTACCCCTTTAGCGCGTACTGGCGTGATGTTATGTTATGAAAAGGTATAATCAAGAAACAGACATGCGATTGCAGCAATTCCGAGAGATTTGCCGTCATTTATTGAAGAATTCTATTGTATATCTCCGAAGTTCGTCATCAGATGTTCACTAAATTAAATGGGACCAATTTCGGAACATACTCTTTCAAACAAAAAAAGAATTTTCAAAATCAGTCCACAATTGACGGAGAAATTGGTGAACATACATAAAAAAAAATACATAAAGTCGAACATAGAACCTCCTCCTTTTTGGTAAGTCGGTTAAAAATACGTGCACCGACTGGACAGGTCCACTCAAATCTGTGTAGACCTCTCTTTAAAAAACCATCTCTGAATCTAATCTGCATGATGAGACTGTGACCTCTGAGTTTGTTTCGATGTTTCTACTCAAACTAGTCAAATAGGAAAGACTGACCTCATCTAGTTTTTTTTTTCTGTTTGACATGAAAATGATTTTTGTGAGTATATAATTATTTTTTCAAAAATACTCACCATACCAAATATTTTTGTGTTTTCAGCCCTGTGGAAGATCCTGAAAGAACTTGTAGTACCTAATGATAAAAGATTTTATTTCTGTAAGTTGGATTGTACAAACACTTTTACATGTCGATCATATTTTTTTTTGTAAAAAAACTTTTTTACAAAAAAATACTACCGACTTCCAAATAACAAAACTACAAAGTGAAAAATAACTTTATTTTTGGAAGTCGGTGTCGGTGGGTACTATTTTTTTGCGTTATGGACCAAGTCGGTAGTATTTTTTTGTAAAAAAGTTTTTTTTATTTTTCACTTTTTAGTTGTACCTCCCTAATGGGCAAGTTGTTATGTAAGGTACCTATAATGCCAGAAAAAATTACCCGAACATCATGAAACTGGACATAACCGGTGAAATAAAAGTGTACCAAGGTGAACTGTACACATCTGCGTACCCCTTTTTTTGTTTTTTGTTTGTTTTAAAAAAATTGGTCCACAATTGACGGAGATATCGGTGAACATACATAAAAAAAAAAAACATACAAGAAGTCGAACATAGAACCACCTCCTTTTTGGTAAGTCGGTTAAAAACTAGATGAGGTCGGCGTTACCTATCTGACTACTCTGAGAAGAAAGGCCGAAGCAAAACTCAGAGGTCACAGTCTCTTTTAAAGTACTGACAAAATCTTGGTTAGATCATGTGAAGACCATGTAGACTGATGTCTGAAATGGTCTTTTGAGGAAAGAACCAGCCAGATTGAGTGGACCTGTCCAATCAGTGCACGCATTTGTCAATAACCGAGCAGCTCAACTCAGAATTAAAGGAGCTCAACGATTCGACGAACAATACCAAAGAAAGGACAAGCACCTGGTTGCTCTTATCCAATCGCTTTATCTGAATATCAGGGTGTAAGGTTGACTAATCAGTGTCTGGGCCTTTCAGCTTCGGCAAGGGACTGCACACAATAGGTGGGACTAAATTAACAAACCTCCGTTATGCAGACGATACTACCCTTCTAGCTGCGAATGATACCGAGATGATGAATGATGTCTAGAGGTCAATCACCTCCTTGATAGAATGGAAAGAATCAGTATGGAACTAGGCCTCAGAATAAATCTGCGAAAACCAAATTAATGGTAGTGGATCGCGCAAACTATCTCCAACTTCACGGTGCTCTATCGCTGGAAAATGTTAGCGATTTCATATACCTGGACGCCAAAATCAGCAACACAGGGTCCAGTGAAAAGGATGTTAGTCGACCTATATGGATGGCCAAAAATGCTAAGTCTCAACTGCAGAGAATATGGAAAGACCGAAACTTTTCACGTAAGACCCAAGTGAAACTAGTTAACACCCTGGTGATTTCCATCTTCATCTACGTCCGAAACGTGGACTCTAAAGAAGGCTCGTCGTAACCACCATAGATGTTTTTTAGTAATGGTGCTGGAGAAAGATGTTACAAATCCATTGGACAGCCTTTCGCACTAATGATTTTATTCTCAGCAAGCTGAATATAAAGATCAGACTGTTCACGATCTGCCTTCGTAAAATTTTGGCGTTCTTCGGTCACATTGTCAGAAAGGATGGACACAACCTCGATCAGTTGATGGTGACTGGCAAAATCGAAGGGAAACATCCTAGAGGCCGCAATCCATTCAGATGGTCAGACCAAGGCTGCACATCGTTGAACACCAAACTGCACGATGAAAAAAAAGAAGAAAGAAAAAGCGTTTTTCGTCACAAAAACGACATACAATTTTTTTTATTTTTCCTTAAATCAAATCCTTAACGAGAGTATTAGTAAGTAAGGACTTAAATTTCTCACCATGACGTAAAATACGAGCATAGATGGCACAAACTTGCGAAGGAAAAAATGGTTCCACGACAGAGGAATCCGACGATCAGTAATAAGGAATACAACGCGAGGAGGAGGAAAAATTAAATGTGTACAAAATCAAAATCAAAATCATTTTTTTTATTTCATATAGGCCTACATGGGCACTTATTAAACGTCGACAATGTGCACGGTTCGGGTTGGTCGTTTCCTATGGAGAAGAACCGGCAAGAAACTCCATGGTTACTCTTATAAAGAAAATGGTTTGGTTTTACAATATTTCCTTTTTACAGCATTAGTACTTAGATATGTGGGGACAACGTAGGCCCGACAATAAGAATTAATACAAAATAATATAGTGCCCAGAAAGACATTTTAAATTCTGACAGGTATTATAGCATTTCAAAAACCTTCGCTCACACAGTTAACTGCGATTTAAAAATAGATGAAAAGAGTGCAATGCGTTTTACATCAAACCTCGCTAGCAACGGGACTCTAAAGAAATGAAATGTGTTTTCAACGTGGTTTTATATGAATGCGTCGCTCACAATTTTTCCTCTACGAACACTTTCATATTGTGCACTAGAATTCTGTTTCTCGTGACGTTTTAGTCACACTAATTATAGACAGAGACATTCCCCATAATTGATCATTTTATTAACCTACTCTGCAGTGACATTCTACCTTGATGTGAACATCTGAAGATATCCTTATAATAAAGGGATTGTTTGTTTATTTGTTTCAGAAAGTAAACTCTGGAAGTGAAGATTTATTTATTTATTTTTAGCCTGAATTGTCCCACTGCAGGGCAAAAACCTCTCTTTGCTCATTCCATTTCTCCCGGTTTTAGGCAAGTGTAGAAGTGTGTGTGTGTGTGTGTGTAGTAGTTGTGTGTGTGTTAGTAAAGATTTGATTACGAAAATTATTTCAGTTATTACTAAACTAACTAATAATAATATATTTATGGCCACGAGCCTCGACCAACACCTTAGCACTCGTTAGGCAGCTGGGTAAAGAGCCTGATCCAGAAAGCAGTATTTCTGGACACGGCTCGTTTTGTTATTGCCGGTAGCTTGGACCCTGTTCCCGATACCGGTGGGCCTCTATTTTTTATATTTTTAAATGTATTTTAAGTTTTCTTTTTTTAAATATTAAAAATGTAATATATAAGAATAAAGGACATAATAATATATTTACGTTAAATCATAAGACAAAAAACAATCGATACAATACAATGAACAAACAATCAATACAATTTTGGCTTAAGTCTATGTCAAGTTCACATGTGTTATGTGCCTGACCTAGATAATCCTGTGTTTCAGGCGAGAAGAGCCGCATTTTTTTTTATCACAATTAATCAAATATAATGGCCGAAAAACACTGTTTCAGTCGTATAGCGAAAGGCAAACGGTAGTCTTTAATTGATTAATACATACACTTGATCTAATAAATCTGAGAAGGACCTGAAAAAGTTCGTGAGTGTCGAATGCGTATCGTATGGAGAACTTGGCTCCACAAGTTAGTTAGACCGACGACCTTGTAAAGGACGCTGAAATCAGCTGGATGCGGACAACACAGGGCCGGTTGTTTTGTCTATTTTAAAAGAATGCTGCAACGAATCTACTATAGATCTATAGTTGATTCGATTCAGCATGGCTATTGCATTTATAACTCTTTACCTAATTTCGAAGGAATCGGAACAATAAACTATTTATCGTTTTTAATTAGTAGAAATTGTGGAGATCACAGTAGATGTGGATTCAAGACGACCGTATGTAAAAATGTTTGTATATGGAATGATGAATGTCAATAAAAGTAGGGAGCAATGGATGCTTCACGAGAAGGATGAAATTCGTATACCAAACAAAATATACATAAAGTCACGCCTTTTTCCCATGGAGGCTGGCAGAAATTACGATCCTCACATACCTTTGCTTCATTTACAGTGCATCAGGCATGTTCGCATTCGCAGAGGCAGAAATTTAAGGATTCCGCGCCATCATACGCAAGCGATGCGCCTCTACGTTAGCAGACAGGTGGGATAGCCCCATACTCCGACATTGGATACGCCTTGGACATGCCAGTGATGCGTAAAACAAAATATCAAAACTGATTGTTTCTGGTATAAGTACTAACACTAGTTGCTAAGTTATGTCTCTAGTAACCAAATTTGTAATGTGCGTTATTTGTATTTAAATTAATGTTATTTTATAAGTTTTTAGTAGTTGACATTTTAATTTAGTCTTTTTCTTTGTTTTACATTTGAATTTTGTTTTATGATGTTTTTTATTATTCTTATTTTTTTTTTAAATCTAAGCCATTAGAAATTTATCTTTTTTGATTTAATTTAATTTATTGTATTTATTTTTTTGTCAATTTTTTTTCTTTCCTCTATAGGCTTGCGCTTGACCACTATCTCACCTGATGGTAAGCGATGATGTGGTCCACGGTGAAGCACGCTTGCCTAGAAAAACCTATTCACTCTTGACTTAAAGACCCCAAGATTGTAGCTATCGGGCAACACAGACTCCGGCAGGGAATTCCACTCCTTAGCTGTACGCATATATATATATATATTTTTTGTCATGTGGTACTCCAATAGTTACAAGGAGCGCCTACTAACAAAAAAAAGACCATGTTGTTTGATTAAATAAATTTAATTAATTAATTTGCGTTCATACATCGAGCCATATACGCACCCGGCTATGAGTACTGCGCCCCTGGCCTTTCTGAAGAACATCACCAATAAGATCTGTAAATGCCTTTCTAGGACGGTCCCTCCGTATACCTTGTAAATACCTTTTGGTACTTAACAGTCTACCTAAATAAATCATCTCCATTTGACCTTGCCTTCCACATTATGCCACTAGATTAACCCTAAGGTAAACAAGGGCTCTTACCTGTCTCTTACAAGGACCATAACTTTGTTGTTAACACAGATGTAGTGTAGTGCGACCAGGTAATGTCGCGAGAGTAAATCAGTTAATCGTGTGAAAAGGTTAATGGGACTTATTAATTTATAGTGGGACACAATTTTTTTATGTTGGCTGTAGTTGTGTGGTGAGTGGGAAGGAAAACTTACTGATGGTAGCTCCGTTATGGATACTGTGGCCTATGGAGAAAAAGTGGTCTTAAAATCTTGTAATGGTCAATGGATCATTTTGATTACCTACAAATTCTTTTATTTAAATTTTTCTTTTATCCTATAATTTGTTCGAAATTCTTTTCATTGTATTATAATATTTATAATGACTTTGTTTACAAGTTTTATTAATATAAACGGTCAAGACCTCATGGAGCATTTCACAGTTCTACTATCGCCTTAGGGGTGAGATTCGTAAGAGCAGTGTAAAGCTGCATGTGCTTTGATTGCATTTAAAATGTATACTTTTCCCGTCACCCAAATATTCCCCCCCCCCCTCCCCTGGGCCATCGGCTGCCGACGCCTTTGCTTATTAGTGATGTTCTTCTGGAAAATCTAGAGCGTAGTACTGATGAACGGCGTTCTTGCATGACAGAGGCTTTCAATAAAATGCCATTTTATGAGTTTCCAATCTCATCTATTTTCCTATAAATTGTATTTAAAATCCTAACATTTTGTTCACCTGCTACAACAAACTATATGAAAATTTTATAGTTTGTGTTCATTGCTGAAGAAAAGGTTCATGTTTTAATAAAAATATTGATATACTTAAAAAGAAAATACACTTTTCGAACAATAACTGTTTCGATTTGAACATAACCCTTTCGAAGGAAACCTAACCCTAAAATCACTAATGACATCAGCAGCTACTTCACTACCGCCACTTTTTATTCCTGGAGGCAAAGTCCCTCAGAATAAATGATAACGCTTCCCATTCAAGTTAACGACTACATAACAGTGAGTGTATGGAACATTACGGATTATTTACACGCTTTCAACTTCACACATTTCGAGGTAAATCAAGAAATAAAGGCGACAACGCATTTTCATAAAAATTGTGCTATCTTTAGCACGAGTAAGTGGCGTACTTAAAGATTTGGCGCCCCGGGCCAAATATTTATTTATTTATTATTCAATATTACGTAAATAACACCTTAACAGCTATGACGCTATTTCAATATTACTACCACAAAGATACACAAACATCTAACTTACATTGATTACCAAAAATACAATTAAATTACAATCTAAGAATACAACACACAATTTAAAAAACAATTATAATACTATTAAAATAGCATTATTAATTGTAATTATCACTTGTCAACAGTTTGTCATCATCATCATCATCATTTCAGCCGAAAGACGTCCAACGCGGTATGTCTCCCCCAAGTTTCGCAACACTGACCGGCCCCGTGCGTCTCGCATCCAGAGAATGCCCGCATCCTTCACCAGGGCATCGTTCCACCTATGACGTAGTGCCAAATAGGTAGGCAAAAATCACAAAAAAATTGCACCTCGCTGCGGATAGCTTATGTTTTGTCTTGTATCTTTTGCCAAGAAAATGCGGCTTACACCACCCCTCGCAGTTGGCTGGACCGGGCCACCGCCCTCTCGACCTAAGGAATAGGTACGCTACTGTTGTTGCATCATGGTTACGCTGTCGGTAGTTTTAGAGCAGATGATCTCTATATAATAATATCCTCATTTATAAAAGTTAGTAACAATGTGAACTATCTTTAATCTTGAAGGTCCAATGCTACGGAAAAAGGCAAGTAGTACCTACACAGAACCACACGATTTAATTAATTTGTTTTGATCTTTCTCGAAACGTAGTTGAGCGGAGCGCAGGCAGCTTTGCTTACCTGTATTCCACTTAAAGGTAACTAAAGAAAATAGGCTGCCTATTTGCTAAATCTTTAAAAGTTTGTACGCTTATATATTACAGCAATCATAAACACTAGCCTAAAGCGCTGTTTACGCTAACTAATATTCAACTTTACAGTCCATTTGAAGCGCTTTTCGCTACATTATTACGTCACCTATTTTCTTACGCCAATATACCTCAGCCAAAAAGTCTAAAGCAAAATGAGCGAAGAGCTAAATGCCGCTAACTCGATACCTACGCACCATTAGCTGCCGTCTCCCTCTATTGAGTATTGAGTCTCTCAGCGCGGGGAACGGGCTTTCTTATAATAATGACTTTTAATTTAAGCAGTAGGTATTTAGTGATACATAAAATATTATTTAAAAAACAGTCAAGTGCGAGTCGGACTCGCGCACGAAGGGTTCTGTACCATTATCGCAAAAAACGGCAACATAATCACGTTTGTTGTATGGGAGCCCCACTTAAATATTTATTTTATTCTATTTTTAGTATTTGTTGTTATAGCGGCAATATAAATATATCATCTGTGAAAATTTCAACTGTCTAGCTATCACGGTTCATGAGAAGACAGACGGACCGCGGAGTGTTAGTAATAGGGTCCCGTATTTACCCTTTGGGTACCGAACCCTAAAAACTGATGTGATTTATCAATATATTGGTACTCGTTAGTAAAATATACGTAATAATAAACATTATCCCCAAATTTGAAGTTCATAGGTCAATGGGAAGTTAAAAAATTATTCGGAACAAAATTTTGTAATAAAAAGCAGTCTTTGGTGCCTTTTCATTCCTTTGTTTCAAGGTTTAAAAGAAACAACGCAATTCTTGAATAGGGGTCAGTGTAGTCATAACTATGAACAACTTTTACTGTGGTAAGAGCCCTGAAACTGCTGAAAAAATATCAGCTGATTAAAACATTCTGCAGAGTTACCTATCTATAAGGTTTTTATTTTTCAGGAATTACATTTGTTTACATTCTGTCTAGTTCGGCCATCTTGGATTCACAAAATTATGACCATTTTCTTCAAGTTTTTAGAGTGATCGATAATGAGGTCAAAATGATATTAATGGTCTTAGTATCCGGCCTATGTCATAACGCCAAAAACGTTAGTTTGCTAACCTGGATCTAGGTTGGGTTATCAATCAGATAGACCTAAAACAACGCAATCCAGTTCATACCGTTCCTAGCCTAGAATACTATTTAATAATTTCACTGAGGTCACTGGTGTTTGCAGATTACAGCAATTGGATACCCGCAATCCGATGGCTACATTATTCAACATTTTCGAATCAAAATACAATACCACATTTCAAACCAGACTGTTGAAGCGAGCAGTGGTGGCCCAGTGTTGTCGGCCGCGACTTACAAGTTGTAGGTCGTGGGTCCGAACCCAGGCAGGTAGTTTATGTAAATTATTTCGTCACTACAGCTCTCAAAACGGCGAAGGAAAACATCGTAAGGAAACTGGCATGTCCTAGAACCAAAAATTCGATGACATGAGACATTCACCAACCCGCATTGGTCCCGCTTGGTGAATGATTACGGCCCATTCCCTCTCACAGAGAGGAGGCCTATGTCCCAGCAGTTGATGATGATGTGGTAGCGAAATTTAGGCTAGGTATTAAAAAAATTACATGCTGAAGGAAACGTTACACCCTGCTGGCTGGCAGAGAAATAGTCCTGGCTGGATTTGAACACACATTTGAATTTAGAAGTAGTCCTTATCTTTAAAAATCTCGACACTGTTTAACGATTGCTTAGAACATTCTTCTTCTCTACTCAAATCTATAGACAATTTAAATAAAGAATCCGCTCAACAGATCCGAGATAAAAAAAAAAACTATATCTAGAGAAATAGTTTTAAAATTTAGTAAATTCGATACTAAAAAAGGCGCATCTACCCCACAGTGCTTGGTTAGTTTTTAACCGACTTGCCAAAAAGGAGGCGGTTCTATGTTCGACTTTAAGTTTGTTTTTTTTTTGGTTTTTTGTATGTTCACCGATATCTCCGTCAATTGTGGACCGATTTAAAAAAATCTTTTCTTGTTTGAAAGAGTATGTTTTGAAATTGGTCCCATTTTAATTTGGTGAAGGTCTGATGAAGAACTTCGGAGATATACAACAGAACTCTTCAATAAATAACTGCAAACCTCTCGGGATTCTTGCAATTGCATGTCTGTTTATACCATTTCATAACATAACATCACGCCAGTACGCTCTCAAGGGGTACACAGATCTCTCATTTCACCGGTTATGTTCAAGTTTCATGATATTCGGGTAATCTATTCGGCGTTAGTTGGTGTCCATATCCCAAAAAAATGGTACCTACGAAAGACACCGACTTAAAAAATTAAGTTATTTTTCACTTTGTAGTTTTTCATTTGGAAGTCGGTAGTATTTTTTTGCAAAAAAGTATTTTATTAGAATTAGCAGAGGCTCTCAACATTTTGTAGGATAGAACCGCTAAAAATGTTCACAGGATATACTCACTATTTTAGGATACCTTCATTCAATTAGGGTAAGACCTAAAAAACAAGCTCCCTAAATCATAATTAAGTGTACTATCCCTACTAACCGACGACATTTTCCCGTTTGCAAATTACTTAGACGCGCCTAGCCCCTTCTAGCAATCCAAGTTATAAGCGGTGCGGTGAAAAAAATATGTCATATTGAGATTGTCTAGCCAAGAAAATATTTATTTACTAGTTTCTGCAGCGAATTCTCCCGCCTGAAAGTGGAAAATTTTCCCGAGGGAATCTTCCCGGGATATAAAGTATTCTATGATCTGACTATCTATCTATGAGCCCAATTTTATCCAGATCCGTTGAGCCGTTTTGGCATGAAGAAATAACAAACATATACACTCACAAACTTTCGCCTTTGCCCTGCACAAAGTCAAAGTCAAATATATTTATTCAATTAGGCCAATAAACGGCACTTTTGAACGTCACATAAATTAAAATTAAAATTTAGAAGTCATAAAAAAAAAACCGTGCATTCGGAAAGTAGATTGTTATGGAGAAGAACGCACAAGAAACACCATACTTACCATTTTTTAAAAAAATAGGTGTTTTACAATATTTACATACGTACATACATTAATATATGTGAGGACGATGCACCCAGATGTAACGGCTAGGTCTGCGCTAGGTAAGCTGTGCAGGCCGCTAACTGATAGTTAGGAGGTAGTCAGAAAAACAGCTTGTTAATTTAATACATATATTTATGGTTATTTAAAACAGCTAGGTCGTGGGTTCTAGCGCCACTCAGTTCTGAACAAATTCCCTCACGCGGATAAAATAGTAAGAGGGTACCGTCCCTTGGCAGCACGTGGTAGACGCGGGGACCGGTCAGCACCGGCACAGCGATAGGGTCGCCGGAACTGTAGCAGCTAGGGTGCGCAGGGTAGGGTGCGCAGGGTATTTATTATTTATTTATTTATTATATACTTTATTGTACACCAAGATAATAACATTACATACGGAAACCTTAAAATAACAACAACATACAAAAGGCGGCCTTATCGCGATCTGCGATCTCTTCCAGGCAACCCTGAATGGAGAGAGATAGCCTGGACACGACATGGGGTTGCACTTGGTGCAATATCAAAATTAAATAATAAGTTATAACAGAAGCACTAAATATAAAATACCAAAATAGATACATAAATACATACATACATTTATAAATATACAGGCAAGAAAACAATACAGCTCCAACAAGAACATGATTACAGTGACAGGTAGTGCTCTTTTACCAGTCTTTTAAATATCGGTAGTGATTGCGCGCGTTTTATTGTCACAGGCAATGCATTCCATAGACGAGCGGCCTGGACAGTAAATGATTTGTCTAGGAAGATAGTGGAATGCATTGGCATTTTAAGTTTCAAGTTATCCGATGACCTAAGAACCTTCGTGTGCGAGTCACATAAAAAGTGAAATCGGTTTTTGAGGTAAAGAGGGGTAGACGGGATAAACAGTACATTATACAGGAGGGAAAGAATATGAGCATTCCGGCGAAGGCGAATTGGCAACCACTTGAGTTTTTCGCGGAATTCAGAAACATGGTCATATTTGCGCAAACCGAATATGAACCTTATACAAACATTTTGAAGTCGCTCAAGTTTATCAAGTTGTACTTCAGTGAGGTCAAGATAGCTGGCATCAGCATAATCAAGGATGGGTAGAAGAAGAGATTGTGCAAGCGCAATCTTGGTGGCAGTCGGCAGAAAATTACGCAGTCTTCTCAGAGATCCAGCAGATGCGAATAGCTTGCGGCTAACTTCCTGTAGCTGGGCAGTCCAAGAGAAGTTCCTGTCAATAAATATCCCCAAGTTCTTCACCTTCTCGCTAAATGGTACAACAGAGTTGTCAAAATAAACTTGGGGAACAGTCGTCCAGTCGATCCTTGAGACCAACCTTGAACTGCCCACCACCGAAACTTGCGTCTTTATAGGGTTCACCGTAAGTCCGTGCCTCTTGCTCCAGTCGCATATACGGGCCAGATCATCATTTATAGTCAAGATAGCCTCAGAAAGATTACCAAGAGGAGATCGCGTGTAAATTTGAAGATCATCTGCATAAAGGTGGTAGGAAGAAATTAATTCGTTGGATATTGAGTTAATAAAAACTGCGAAAAGTAAGGGAGATAAAACGCCGCCCTGAGGTACCCCGGCAGAAGTACTACACCAGGAAGACAAGGTCTCTCCGATGCAAATACGTTGTCGGCGACCAAACAGGTAACTACGAAACCAGTCAACAACCGAAGGAGATATGTTAAGAGAGCAAAGGATGCCAAGTAAAACATCGAAATCTACTGTATTAAAGGCATTACTGAAATCCAGTAGAGCCAAAACCGTTAGATTACCCATCTCCATGGCAGACCTTATATCGTCCGTAATGTTCAGAAGCGCTGTAGTTGTGCTATGACCAGGGCGGAAGCCGGACTGGAAGGGGTTAAGGAGATTATTTTTGGAGAGAAAGGTGCTTATTTGGTTGTGGATTAACCGTTCAAGGACTTTGGATAGGAATGGCAAGACGGATATTGGACGATACTCAGAGAAGGATGTGGGATTGGGCTTTTTAGGTAAAGGAATTACTTGAGCATCTTTCCATGAGCTTGGAAAGACACTGCTAGATGCAGAGAAATTGAGGATATGGCAAATGACGGGAAGGATAATGTCCAGCACCGGTAGCAGCATTTTACGGCTGATACAGTCGCTTCCTACTGCATTTGACGAAATCGATAGTATGCTCTTCTTAACATCACAAGCAGAAAATTGACCAAAAACAAATGGAGAATAACTGGGAGTCGGAAGAGATGAAAGATGATTCAATGTATTTAATTTAGTTGTCCTATTAAAATTAGACGAAGCAGTAAAATGATTATTCATTGCGTCAATATTTACATCTTTAGGGATAGTTTCTTGCCGAGATTTACCGACTCCCAATGACCTAAGAAATTTCCAAACTTTGGAAGCGTCCCCATTTTGGACAGAATCATGAATATGTTGGCGATTTGCATTCCTACACACCTTATTGCAGTATTTACGGATTGAGACATATCTTTCCCTATTAGCGTCAGTAGGCCGTCGCTTAAATTTGGCTTTTGCTGTAGCTTTTTTGTTCATGATATTTTTAATTTGCTCTGTCAGCCACGGCGCTGGCAAATGCGTAGTAGTAGGGTAGGCTGCGCTGGCACCGGCTCGCGCGACGGCAGGCCGCAGGTAGGCAGGCAAGACCGGGCCACGTGCGTAGGCTGGCACGGCGGTAAGCCGCAGGTGTCAGATAAAAGGACCTGGCGGTGGGCGTAGGCAGCGTGCAGGTAGTTGGCAGCGTGCAAGTAGTAGGAGCACGTCAGGCCTCAGCCCGTACAATGAACCCTGAAAGCACCATAGGGTGCGCATGTTAGATGCGGTGCAAAAAGCAGCAAGCCGCATGCGATGTACCAGCTTCGTCCCCATTTTAGGCCAAGGAACGGTATGGGAACATTATAGGTGAAAGCTCAGCACATCGCAGCGGCTTACAGGTAAGATACTTGCAAACATAGCAAGCACATTGACAGATGCAAAGTTAGGTTAAGTATGAACACGCTAGCATTTATTAACATAAGTAAACGTGATCACTTACAATAAAACACGGAGACACAATCCAATGCGGTAGAAACACATGCTCATAGCGAATTCCTTTGTCCCAGGCGACCCTTATCTTATCTTATCTTGTGGAGGGGCCGAGAAATAACTCGGACACTTCGACCCATGGGATCTATTGTGTTCCCCTAGATAACTTACTCCTCGCCGATCTCGTTGAAAACACTTTTCATGAGTTTTACAACGAGACTAGGAGATATGAGCCTATAGTCTTCTGGTTTTGGATATCCAACCCCTAGGAGACTCATTCGCTTACCAGCCAGTGCATCGCATGTGCACAGAAGGTGCTCCATGCGTTCCGTATGTTCCCCACACAACCTGCACATGGGTGTCGCGGTTAGACCCATTTTCATGAGCATGTCGTTGGTTCCAAAGTGCCCAGTAAAGGCCCCAAGCAGGTAACGGATTTGCCCCCTGCTCATATTCCAAATGCATTCCCGGGCTTTGAACGTAGAGCCTAGGAATTTCTTGGAGTGTTGTAGACCGGTATTAGACAGCCAATGTTTTCGTTGTGTTTGATCTGCAAACTCCCTAAATGTGGCTTTGACGAGACACGTCGAAATGCCTACACATGGTTCTGGACCCACAAAATCATTTGCTGAGCCCTCTCTTGCCAGTTCATCTGCCACTTCGTTACCATGGATTCCTTTGTGCCCAGGGACCCACATCAGTCTTACCCTGTTATGCTTCCCAAGCCTGTTTAGGGCCTGGATAGCGTCCAGAATAAGTCTGGAGTCCACTTTGTAGGATGCCATGGCTTTGATTGCAGCCTGACTGTCACTAAGAATATATATGGATTTGCCTCTGGTTCCTCTATCTATATTCTCTTGAGCACAGGTTATTATGGCATATGTTTCTGCTTGGAATACAGTTGCCATCTTCCCTAAGCTTCTGCTACATTTGTAACCTTTTGCGTATATTCCCGCTCCTGTACCTGATTCCATTTTGGATCCATCAGTGTACCATACCAGACTATCTTGTTCTGGTGGATCGATTCCCTTCGTCCAGTCCTCTATTGTAGGGATTTGGACCTTGAAAGACCTTTCAAACACAAACATAGTTTGCATTTTATCGGATATCATGCTTGTTACCCGATCCAGGTCTTCATTCCCATCGAACTTTGTATGGTTAGTCTTTGGCTTAGAGGCATCCCATAGTCCAGCAACAGCAAGACGATGTAATGTCTTCCTTGCCTCGAATTCAACCATCATATGCAGAGGAGGGATATTAAGGTATCTCTCAATCGCTGCCGTAGGTGTTGTCCTGAAAGCACCCGTGATGCCGAGACACACTGTTCTTTGTAACCTGGTGAGTGGCGCTTTGCACGAGGCAAGCTTTGTTCTTGGCCACCACACTATGCTGCCGTATGTGATAATAGGTATTATCATTGTCCGGTACAGCCATCGTATCACTTTGGGCTTTAGCCCCCAAGTTTTACCGTAGGTGGAGCGACACATGCCGAACACTCGTAGGGCCTTTGTCGTAATATTTTCCACATGAGTTTTCCACCTGAGTTCTTTATCAAGCGTTACACCCAGATATTTAACTTCGGTGGACCAGGGCAGCTTTATTCCATTGAGGGAGGGCTCTCCTAGGTTTCCTAGTTGTCTTTTCCTCGTGAATGGAATAATGACTGCTTTGCCTGGGTTGATAGAGAGGTGGTTCTTAGTACACCATTCTTCTGTCATCCTCAATGCCTGTTGTAATAATCCAGAGACTATGTTCGGGAATTTACCATTAACCATTATAGCTATGTCATCTGCATAGCCTACTGTGTAGAATGGTCCGGTATTGAGTTTGGTAAGTAGCGAATCTACTACCAAGCACCACAGTAACGGTGACAGCACTCCGCCTTGCGGACAACCTCTTGTTGTTTTTGCACTAAGTCTGTCTCCCATCAGTTCCGATCTGACTATCCTGCTTCTCAGCATATTGTCAATCCAGTTGCACGTGGTATCATTGATGCCATGTTCCTTTGCAGCTATGCGTATGGACTCAAATGTTGTCTTGTCGAAGGCTCCCTCTATGTCGAGGAAAGCCCCGACACATATCTCCTGTCCCTCAAGCGCAGCCTCGGCTCGGCTCGCAACATAGTGCAATGCCGTTTCCGTAGATTTGCCAGGGCTGTAGGCGCACTGTAGTTGATGTAGAGGGAATACTTTAAGTGGTCCCTCTCTTAGGTACCTGTCTACCAGTTTCTCCAGAGCTTTTAGGAGAAAGGATGATAGACTGATGGGCCTGTAAGCTTTAGCTTCCTCATAAGTCGGTCTACCCACCTTCGGTATAAAGGTGACTTTGACCTCCCTCCATGCTTTGGGTACGTACCCAAAGGCTATGCAGGCTCTGTAGAGCTTGCTCAAATGGGGTATCAAAGCAGATGCCCCTTCTTGCAATAGTATTGGGTAGATGCCATCCGGACCAGGTGATTTGAGAGGCTGGAAGCCCGCTATGGCAAGCTTTAGTTTATTTTCATCTACCACTTTCTTTGCCGTGAGCCAGTTATTTTTGGACGTGTGCCTTGTGAGCTCGTCCCTTGTGACTGGTTCCTCTTCATCGCTGTCGCGCAGTATACATTCCGGGAAGTGAGTCCTAAACATCACGCCCAGAGTGTCCTGTCCAGTTTCCGTGAGATGCCCATTCTCATCCTTTATAGATGATAGTGGGTTTGTCTTAGTCATGGACATTGCTTTGCACACCCTCATTCCATTTGGCAGAGTTTCAATGGAGGTGCAGTGCTGCCGCCAATTAGTTCTTTTGGCCTTGCGTACCGCCGTGTTGTACCTTGTCAGCATGCTATGATAGCCTGAGGAATCCTTCATGGCTTTTGCATCATTAAAGGCCTGTCGTGTTTCCTGACGTATTTTAACTAGTTCAGGAGTCCACCATGGTACCTTTTTACAAAAGGCCTTTTTCTCTGGGCAATTATCTTCCCATGCACCGATGGTGCCCATCTTAATTCTGTCCGCTTCAAATTCTATATCTAGTATGGAATTAAGCTTACCTTTAGGGCTCCCTAGATTTATTTTTAGGTCCCTCCTGTACGAGTCCCAATTTGTATGCCTTGGGTTTCTCCTTCGTCTAGTTTCGGCTACTCCCGCCGTCCTAAACCTAAAGCATATATAATTATGGTCAGACAGAGAGATTTTGTCCGATACATGCCAGTTTTCAATATGACCGCTGGCCCTGTTTGAAGCCAGTGTCAGGTCAATAACTTCAGTTCTCGCCGAGGTCCTGAAAGTAGGTTTATTGCCTGCGTTAAGGATTTGTAAAGAAGAGCTTACCACAAAGTCCAACAAATCCTCCCCTCGTTTGTTGACATCTGAACTGCCCCAAACGACGTGGTGTGCATTCGCATCGCAGCCAAGTATCAGGTCGAGGTTTTCTTGGTTGCCGTATTCAACCAGCCTTCTGATTAGTGGTGTTACTGGTTCCTTTTGTTCATATGGGAGATAGGCAGAGGCAAGGATAATTCTCCTTTTCTCTGTTCCCGTCCCCACTTGGATCAAAGTTTGAGCTTGAACGAGTATCGTTCAATACCTCCTGGAAGAGAGTAGCCCGCGGCCTTGATGACCCCAGCGGACACCCCGTCCATGAGGACGATACGACGGATGCCGGTCTGCTCAGTGAGAGTATTCACGACCTTCCAGTCGTCCGTCCTCAAGGCAGGGTTAAGTCGCTGGAGCAGTCGAATGGCCCGGGCAGAGTCTTGCAACGCCAAGTTGCGACTCTTCCATGCCATTTTGACTGGCTTTGGAAGGTCCTTGGCGTCGACGACCTTGAGTTTCAGGGAGCCAAGTTCCACATTGTGGATGGCACCCCGAAACCAGCAAGCTGCATCAGAGTCGTCGCAGGATACATGTACTGCACCTGCAACGACTCCGGGAGCAACCGTGAGGACAGGCAGAGGATCCGGCGCATCCTCCAGTTTCCCAATAATGAGCTCCTGGATTGGCGCCAAGTCCTCCGCCTTCAAGTACTCCTCTGGGTACTTGACTGTGACGACAGCGAGTTTCACAGCCGCCACCGCATCCCTAAAGGATCCGGTTGAGGATGAATGCCCTTGGGTCTTCATTCTCTTGGCCACCGTGTCCCCGCTGTCCCCGCTGAAAACAGCACGCGGTCTCTTTGATGGGCCCTCCGTAGGAGTCCCCTCAAGAGCCGCCTGCTGTCTCAGCTTTTGACGCTTTTTCCGCTGCGCCCCAGATCGTCCAACCGGAAGCCAGCCTGAATCATGCCGGCCCCCAGGAGACGACGAGGTGCTGCCTTTGCCGGTCGCGTCCGGGGCTGCAAGGTCCGAGATCATTTGACCTCTAACGCAAGGCTCCCGTGTCGCGCCAGCTTTGGCAGTACCCTTATGCCCGGTGGGCTGGTTTGCAGTTCCGCCCTTCGGTGGTCCCACAGCAGTGCCGACCCTCAACAGTGCCGCAGCAGTACCGTCAATTGACAGTCCCACCACAGCCCCATCTCGAGACGATCCCACTGCAGTCTCGCCTCTGGACGTTCCTGCTAGGGAAGATGCAGTCCCGGCTTGCGCCGGTCCCGCCGTCTGGTGTGCAGTCCCAGCTTTTGCCGGTCCCGCCTTTTGGAGCGCAGTCCCAACTTTCGCCGGTCCTTTCGCCTTGTGGTTTTTTTTCAAAAATCCCGTTTGTATTTTCGTCCCTCAACTATCCCCACCCGCCATGGAGTGCTCAAGTGGCGATGCTACGGTAGCACCAGGGTTTAGTCGAGGGATATAGCCCCCCCCCATTAGTTGCTCACGAGACTGCACAGCACCAACCCACACCGCTACCACTAGCGATGCGAGCGAGCACTGCCGCCTGCAAGCCCCCAATGGGAGTGAACTCGCCTGGGGGCCGTCTGACCGGACCCCGCAGCCGATTGACCGTAGCTGGCTAGACTACGGCCTCCCGTGTGATGAGAAATCCGGGCCAAAGTGGAGTGTTGCCTCAGAGACGTTAAACCGCCTACGCTCGTCGGCTCAGCCACCAGGATCCCTTCATCCCCCCGTACGGGTCCCCGCGCACGGCACAAACACGCGGGAGGTCATTGCTATCCATCATTGTTCTCGTTCAATGGTGGACACCCAGGGGCATGACCTCGCCACCCCTGTGTTAAGTCGCCCGGTGATTTCTGTTACGTCTATTTCATAGGGAATTAGACCAAAAACAGGGCGGCAACCACGAGAAGGAAAATCACCGCACTTGCCTTGAGGATCTACACGACCGTAGCGCTCTCCCTCAAGACCACGCCACCTTGCCGTCTCTGAAGGAGACGGACAAGGTAGGACTGCATCGACAAAGCCAAGCCCTACGAGGCTTGTCGCTGAAAGCTCAAAGCGTAAGTTTGTTAACACAGGCCAGCCCCAAGTGGCCAAGGCGACCCTTAGCCACGCGTCCAACATGACAGTGCAAAACTGATATTAATTAGGTGATGGAATCGGTATTGGTCGCCTGGCACAAAGAATAAGGTACAATAGTTAAACTAATGAGAAACTCACCCTAAATCGGGGCACACAGAATCGTGAGGATCGAAAGTATGTAGTCAGCTAAGCCACCGGAACAGAAATGAACGAGTGACAGTATTCCGGAAGGTTAGAGTTGTGCCGTGTTTTTAGAGATGTGACTATTAACCGACTAATTTTGATATTAGTATCCTTCGACTATTTTCAGTTGAGATCTCACAACGCTACACAGAATAGCTCTACACACTATAACTACGTACAGGTATAAAGTATTAAAAAGCATTAACAGGAAAATTAATTAATTTGATAAGTAGGAACATGGTTCTCACATACTTACAAATATTACAAACATAGGTAAAATACAAACAAAGGCGGACTACTTTAGCAATGCATTCCTCTCAAGTACTTTTCATGACATCGGTAAGTTCATACATATCAAGATTGAACATAATTATTCTCCTTGCAGCAATAATAAGAGAAAATAACATTTATTATATTTGGCCCTTATACTCGCGTGTAGAGTTGCTTATACTTTGTAAATAAAATTAATATTTATCATCATCATTTAAACATTTAACAAAATAAAGCCACTGCTGGACATAGACTTTTCCTAAGCGTTGCAACATCGACTTGTCCTGTATTTTTTGCATGTAGCAGATTCTCGTGCCTTTCAACAAGTCATAGCAATAAAAAAAAAAATGAGACAACAATTCACAATTTGGAGGCTTTACTTTGGAGTTGCTCGTGGCTAAATAATAACAGCCGCACGGGTCGATCTTTAAGGTTAAGCAACGCTTGACAAGGTCGGTCCGTGGATGGGTGACCATTTCAACATACCGAGTTTCCTCCGTGCCTCGGAAAGCACGTTAAGCCGTTGGTCCCGGCTGTCATTTGAAGATCTTTGACAGTCGTTACGAATAGTCAGACGCTTGAGATCTGACACCAGTCTAGCCAAGGGGTACCGCTGTTACCCAGTTACTGGGTTGTGGAGGTCAGATAGGCAGTCGCTCCATGTAAAACACTGGTACTCAGCTAAATCTGGTTAGACTGGAAGCCGACCCCAGCATAGTTGGGAAAAGGCTAAGCAGATGATGACTACTAATTACTAAGTGCGTTTACAATTGACAGAGGGATGATCTGCAGCCGAACTACATATTTTAACGTAAGTTTATAATGTTGAATTCTTATATACTCGTAACGTATGTCCAATATATTTAAAATCTAATTAGCTACAAAAGTGACATCAGACAGTGACAGCGACTTCAGTTCCCATCATCTCCTTCGAACCTAACCTATCCGTGTCCGGGTGCCTTAAGGTCACACATCCCCCATCCCAAATCTGAACCTAACATCAGAGTTGATGACTACTTTCGATATTTAGGTCTTTCGATGTCGCTTTTGTAGATAATTTGATTTTAGATATATTGGACGTAGGTTATCTAACAATTCGATATTATAAGCTTACGTTATTTTAACTATCGGTTATATTATGGTCATTCGATAATTAAGTTTTCGATGTTTTGAACAATGATATTTTACCCGTTAGGTTTTTTAATTTTCTACGATGAAATATGTACCCAGGTCAGAACGACTATTAATATATTATATTTTTTATTTATTTTTATTAAAAAAACGTTGCCCCACACTAGGAATTGAGATTGGTTAATTGATTAATTGAGATTAGGGACTACGAATGTTAGCTTATTTTAGGCATAATGGAAAAATACGCTCATTCATCATATTCTTTTTAGGGTTCCGTAGCCAAATGGCAAAAACGGAACCCTTATAGATTCGTCATGTCTGTCTGTACAGACATACAGATGTCTGTGTGTCTGTCGGTCTGTCTGTCTGTCTGTCTGTCCGTCCGTATGTCACAGCCACTTTTTCCCGAAACTATAAGAACTATGCTGTTGAAACTTGGTAAGTAGATGTATTATGTAAACCGCATTAAGATTTTCACACAAAAATAGAAAAAAAACAATAAATTTTGGGGGTTGCTATACTTGAAACTGAAACTAAAAATTATTTTTTCATCAAACCTATACGTGTGGGGTATCTATGGATAGGTCTTCAAAAATGATATTGAGGTTTCTGAATATTTTTTTTCTAAACTGAATAGTTTGCGCGAGAGACACTTCCAAAGTGGTAAAATGTGTCCCCCGCCCTGTAACTTCTAAAATAAGAGAATGATAAAACTAAAAAAAATATATGATGTACATTTTTTTTTTTTTTTTTTTATTGTTTTATTATTACCATGTAAACTTCCACCGAAAATTGGTTTGAACGAGATATAGTAAGTAGTTTTTTTTTAATACGTCATAAATCGTAAACCGCAATTTACCTTGTACGGAACCCTTCGTGCGCGAGTCCGACTCGCACTTGGCCGGTTTTTTTTTGCATCCATAATGTACAACACATGCGTACACACACGCACTTGTACACGCACACACGTTGTTATTTACCTACAATCCGTGTTTGAATAAAATCTTGCACTTCTGACTTAGACCGCACTACTTAGCCCGAGGAAAATTTAGCACTCAATAAGACTAGAGCGTATGTACGGTAGGCAAGCAGAACATTATCATATTAAATATTAATAGAACCATTTCCAGATACCTAGTACAAGCCTGGCCTAGCCAACTGGTCTATATGTCTTCATACACAGTTCCATCCTGGATTTTACCGGAAAAGTTCGAAAAGTTATGCTTATTTTTCTCTCCGTGGAAAGTGGCGATTTTAAAGTCAGTATGGTGGATTTAATATGTGAATTTTTGGAGATTATTTAACTTGTTCGACAGTTATGTAATAAAATATTATTTATTGGTCTATCTATGCAGCTTTCAGTGTTATTAAGGGTAATAAATACCGTTATATTTTATACAAACTGTTATTTAAAAACCTCTTTTAACGTGGCTCTGAGCCTGCTTCTGAACTGAGAATTTGGAAGAAATAATGTGCCAAAAATAACCTTACTTTATTGCCAATGTTGGACAAGCTTCCAGTCTTAAAGAGTAGAGTTGTTCAAATACTTAATAACTTCAAATTCTTGTTTATACATCGGGAGCCTTTTGCACTAATTTGGGGAGGTCGGGGTGGGTATTCTTTTAATCCAATTCATATTTTACGAGTGCCTAAAAGCCCTAAATTCTCCCTTCCCAGCTTTTAATTTTCCGTAATGATTTTAAAATCGAAATCTCCGTGAGACGGAGTCAGTTCACTACCTAAACTTCGACGAAATAACAAGCAATTTGACATCTCCTTTACCTTTTTCACAGCAAAAAATATTCAAACAAAAAACCTTTAAAACCCTGCCTAAAGAAGGACCTTATTTACACTTCATTTCATTAGTTTACACCGTAATATCCTCAGAATTTCTCATCCCTGGATACAGCTTGTAAAACAGTGAAGGGTCCACTAAACTTTCAAGCCCGCTTGGTTTACGAGCTCGTCCGAAATCGACCGGGATAAGTACTCACCATTATACTTGTCAATATTTACCTAAATATATAAATAGAGTAGCTTTGTTTTGTTGAACAGAAATCATGAAAAGTAATTTCACGGTGGACGGACAGAGATAAATTGGAATTTTATGCCTATGTGGATTTTGAAAAAAGGGAAGGAGGTCAGTAAGATGGGTGTATAGGTATAGGACTCGTAATCCCTATGAATTTAGACTTAAGGGTCCCTTTGAATGTCATCAAATACTTGTGTAAATTATTATATATAATTATTTTTATTTGTTATAGGCTCGCGTTTGAACACTGTCTCGCCTGATGTTAAGTGATGATGTGGTCGAAGGTGAAGCACGCTTGCCTAGAAGTAACCTATTCACTCTTGACTTGAAGACCCCTAGGTTGTAGCTATCAGGAAACAAAGAAGCCGGCAGGGAATTCCACTCCTTATGTGCTGGTTTGGTCCCCGGGGTGGTCACGGCGGACAGTGTGTTCTGGTGCGCCGGTGATGATGGGGGGTAAACCCCAGAAGAGGGTCCGGAGACGGACAGCCGCGGCGGGTTCACGGATGTATGCTAACGCGTACCCGTGTTCCCGCCATAAGCGGCACAGGAGGACACCGTGGAGTTTTAGTGGGTTAGAGTCCCACATAACTGCGCTATCTCCCCGTGGTAGCGCAGTATGCATGAGCATTTCTCCACGCTAAAAAAAAAAAAGAAAGGTGTATGCACAATGAAAGTATTTTCAAAACGCTTAAAAATTTACTTTGAAAATGTCGGTTTAAAAATGTATTGTGGTAGGTAATCATAACTTATTACCAAAGATCGGAATAGGTAGAGTTAATTATATATGTGAAACAAAGCTCTATAATTTAACAGTTTTAGTACGGAACTCTAATACATAATAATATTCTTCAATAAAATAATTTAGTTCAAATATATTCAAAGCGCAATAACTAATTCGCAAATTCTTAAATTCCGGGCTTTAATCGTTATTTTTATGTTACTTACTTCCTCGAACTTTAGGTAAATATACTTAGTGACAAAAATGTTGATCCTCATCAAAATTTATGAAACTTAAAACTTATAAAAAAAAGTATTTAAATCTTTTTATTTATTGAGAGACAGACAAACATCTAACCGATCAACTATGTATGCAAGACACCGCGGCAAATTATGGGTCAATATACTAAAATAGGTAAATAATGTAGATCATCACCTTAAATCTGTCACATTGCACAACACTTAAGAAACACACACACTGCCAACATTTAAGAAAATGGTAAAGGAGCATTACCTTTCTCGGTCATATATTCAATATTTATTAGTATATTAGATAGGTTGTATAGTATGTGTGTATTTTATATGTTATTATGTAAGTATAAGTAAGTTATATTATATTGTACACTGACAGCCCTCAATTCTTCACCTATCGTTCAGTCCATCCAAAGGTTGTCTGTAAGAGATTGCCCTGTGCGATAAGACCGCCCATTGTACACTTTGTTTGAAAATATTTGTTCTGTATGTTTTTAGGGTTCCGTAGCCAAATGGCAAAAAACGGAGCCCTTATAGATTCGTCATGTCTGTCTGTCTGTCTGTCCGTCCGTATGTCACAGCCACTTTTTTCCGAAACTATAAGAACTATGCTTTTGAAACTTGGTAAGTAGATGTATTCTGTGAATTGCATTAAGATTTTCACACAAAAATAGAAAAAAAACATAACATTTTGGGGGTCCCCATACTTGAAACTAAAACTAAAAATATTTTTTTTCATCAAACCCATACGTGTGGGGTATCTATGGATAGGTCTTCAAAAATGATATTGAGGTTTCTAATATCATTTTTTTCTAAACTGAATAGTTTGCGCGAGAGACACTTCCAAAGTGGTAAAATGTGTGTCCGCCCCCTCTGTAACTTCTAAAATAAGAGAATGATAAAACTAAAAAAAATATATGATGTACATTACCATATAAACTACCACCGAAAATTGGTTTGAACGAGATCTAGTAAGTAGTTTTTTTTTAATACGTCATTAATCCTAAACCGCAATTTACCAAGCACGGAACCCTTTGTGCGCGAGTCCGACTCGCACTTGGCCGGTTTTTTTTATGGTGTACAATAAAAAATATAATAATAATAATAATACTCTACCTATTTCGATCTCTGCTTATTACAATCTTTTGCAAAATGTTCTCACACAGTATGTACTACAAGCTTAATCTGTAACTTCAGAATATGGCAAGTACAGTCATGGAAATTATTCGTTCATCACACATTTGAAAGTTACTTGCACGTTATAAAACTGAAAGATATAGGCAGGTGTATGTGACAGACAGTTTCAACCTTAGGGAATGGAAATTGTTGCCAAAAGTGGTTACATCCAATATATATTCTGACGAATTACATTTAACCCACTTCTAACTTTAGTTACTTTTTAACCGACTTACCAAAAAGGAGGAGGTTCTATGTTCGACTTCTTGTATGTTTTTTTTTTTTATTTTTTTTTTTTTTATGTATGTTCACCGACATCTCCGTCAATTGTGGACCGATTCAAAAAAATATTTTTTTGTTTGAAAGAGTATATTTCGAAATTGGTCCCATTTTAATTTGGTGAAGGTCTGATGAAGAACTTCGGAGATACACAACAGAACTCTTCAATAAATAACGGCAAAACTCTCGGAATTGCTGCAATCGCATGTCTGTTTGGTGTTTATACCATTTCATAACATAAGATCATGCCAGTACGCTCTAAAGGGGTACGCAGATCTCTCATTTCATCGGTTATGTTCAAGTTTCATGTTATTCGGTTAATCTATTCTGAAGTTATAGGGACCTTAATAAACAACTTGCTATTAGGTAGGTAAAACTAAAAAGGGAAAAATAAAAATCTTTTTTGCAAAAAAATACTACCGACTTCCAAATGAAAAACTACAAAGTGAAAAATAACTTATCTTTTGGAAGTCGGTGTCCATATCGCAAAAAAATGGTCCCTACGAAAGACACCGACTTCCAAAAGATAAGTTATTTTTCACTTTGTAGTTTTTCATTTGGAAGTCGGTAGTATTTTTTTGCAAAAAAGTTTTTTAAACATTATTTATCATCTTACAAGATAGACAGTATGTCTTAATATTCAGCGCAATTTGTCTTTGCACTTCTTTTTTGTCTTTTTTCTCCATGTTTGTTGCTGTTGTGTTGTGCCTGTGTCAAGTAAATATATTTCTATTCTATTCTAGTAATAGGTACATATATAACAAACTCCCATTATTAAATTTGTATGTTACGGACCTTGAAAATGAAGTTAAACTCTAGACCAAACTGTAACCTAGGCACGTCTAGATTGTAGGGTCTTCGGATCTTATCGCCAGGATTAATTAACTTCAAGCCAAAATGGCCGCTGTCCCCTCGCCTTTCGGGTCATAATGTGACCTCAATGTACAGTCATAACTCGCCTAAATGTTAGAACTTTACTAACACTGGGTAATTAGCTTTTGATGTCGTTTAGAAAGTGTATTATTATGCAATTTGTGTAAGTGTGGATTTAAACATCTAAATACACAAGCAATGCTCACAATAAGCCTCATCAGTAGGCTTAAAGTCACTCGAAGAGCGATGGAGAAGGCTATGCGCGGAGTTTCCTTGCCTGATGGAATCAGAGAACCAGGGTTACCGGAATAGACGGAAGAGTTGCCAAACTTAAGTGTTTGTTGCCCGCAGAACGATGGGGCCGAAAAGTGCTAGAGTGACGACCGCGAACCGGACGGTCCTAAAAAATAGACGTTGCTTTAGACGGCCTAGGTGGACCGCGACAACCTGGTGAAGGAAGTTTACATTTTTCCTAAATTTTTTCCTACTCCTCCGTTATTCTTTTCTGATTAATTTCGTTGCGGGATCCAAGACAGTTAAATTCATTCTCCGGGACTTCATCGAGCTTCATTGCATCGGCGCTTTTCTGGTGGTCGCCACTGTTGATTCTGGCTTTCAGGAGTTGCAGTGGTTTGGGAATAGTGCGGTGGGATTGATCCAATAAAAAAAAAAAAACCTGGTGAAGGTTGCGGGATCTGCTGGTTGCGAGACGCACGGAATCGGTCAATGTGGCGACACTTGGGGGAAGCCTATGTTCAGCAGTGGACATATGTCGGCTGGAATTCAGATTTTTATTTATTTATTTCATCTTTATTACATTTACCATAACAGGAATCCCCAATGCGATAAATGCGTTCATCCTAACCTAAGTTACTAGATTAAAAAAAAAACATATCCCCATCATTCTCATCTATAGCAAATAATATCTACTTTCTTTCACATATTAATAAGCTTCTTAATTAAAATATGCTTTTAGGAACCTAACTACTACAATGTAAGATGTACTCAAATTGTTTACACATTGATTTTCTAGTCAAGCAAAGTTCTCCGCTGTAATACTAAGCGAAGCAGGTAATCTAAGTTAACCATTGAATAGCGATGCTGCAAGATTGCATTAGGGACTAGTCGCTATGCAAATTCTTCTGGTTAATCAGTCTTTGTGACCTGATTGGTCTTTGTAAGAGTGAAAGGGAAGGTGAATGTTTAAGAAGAAAATGATTTAAAGGTGATCAAACTAGAATTATCTGTTTTGGAGCAAAAACAAATCCAATCAGTGGTAATTAAACCAGAAATCATGTGTTGTGACTTGTGAGTAGGTTTTTATTTAAAATATTTCATTAGTTTTTTGTCTCGACCCATTTCTGATCAAATCTCGTCACACAATATGCTAACTGTCTAAACGCCTAGTTGACCCAACGGCTGGCTAACCTTGGTCAGAATATAATAATGTCATGTCCAGGTAATCTCTGTACATTCCAGGTTGCCTGGAAGAGATCGCGGTATGCGTTAAGGCCGCCCATTGTATGTTTTTAGTATTAAGTTTCTTTTTTCTTGTTTATTATGGTGTACCTACAATAAAGTGTATATAAATAAATAAATAAATAAGCATTGCCATACAACGTGGCAATGCTGCCAGTCTTTTGGGTACAATTCCAGTGGACAGCGATATGCAGGAGTTTAGTTTATTTGGCGCACGGTTGGCGCAGTGGTTGAGTGATCGACTGCTGCGCTGCGTGTCGCGGGTTCGATTCCCGCACGGAACAAATATTTGTATGATCTACAGATAGTTGTTCCGGCTCTGGGTGTTGTGTATGTGAGTTTATATGTTTGTAAACGCACCCACGATACAGGAAGAAATTCCTAGTGAGGGGAAACGTTTTTTTTTTTTACATATTTTTAGGAGTCTTTAAGTCAAGAGTGAATAGGTTACTTCTAGGCAAGCGTCAAGCACATCATCGCTTACCATCAGGTGAGATAGTGGTCAAGCGCAAGCCCATCGACAATAAAAAAGGATTAGTTAGTAGTTTTTGATTTAAGCAATAAAGTGTATATGTCTGTAGTATTAGTTAATTAAGTATTTTATACTCTGTAGGTATATATTTTATCTATGCAAATAAATAAATCTTAAGTTAAGCTAACCAATACACCAATTGCAATCAAGTTACATTGAAGGTTGAAACTAAACTGGATATATTTGTTGATTCGTGTCACAAAAAGACCAGCATAAATTTCAATGCTCATAAAAGCAGACATCATCTTACAAAAGCCAAAGAAATAAACCCTAATGACAGCCCATACACAAATTACATGTAACTGTGTCGCTCCTCTAATTAGAAGTCGTCTGGTCTCAGGACTAATGAATTAGATTTCGCGTAAGACTCGTGTTTCTAGATCAAGGAAAAGATTTTAGCGAGTCTGAAAGATAGAAAATAGCGAAATGGTTTTCTTTGTGTTATTCCAACATTTCCAACTGCATCTGCAGATTTCAAGATCCTGTGAGTTTCGAGACAAACATGGTGATTGTGATGGACCGAATGAATTTTTGGTTATAAATTCAGCATTTGCCTTGCCTTGCCTTCACTTTACCTACTATTTACCTACCACTTTACCTACCTTACCTACCACTTTACCTACTATTTAGTCTAATTTGGCAATAATTTCTAAATATAGAAATTTTACTGACACAAAAAATACAAGAAGTGGATGCAATTAGGGATCTGGAAGTACTGTTTGATAAGAAACTAACCTTTGTCCCCCACATCGAGAACATTATTATGAAAGCATCGAAAATGCTAGGGTTTGTGATAAGAAACACCAGGGGCTTTAGACAGGTTGGTACCAAAAAGATGCTGTACTATAGCCTTGTACGAAGCATCCTAAAGTACTGCACTGTTGTATGGAGACCACACTATGCTACACACAAGTTACTTTTGGAAATAATTATTATAACACTAGCTGTCCTAAGCGGCTTCGCTCCAGTCAACTGGCTACCTACCCATCTACCCTACCTTTTTGTTTTTTTTTTTTTTTGATCACGCTGGGAAAAAATGCATTACGCATACCCGCCCATTGGGGGAATGGGGACGGGCTATGTGGGACTCCCCGGAAAGTTCCGGTATACCCACTAAAATAACCCAGCGGCACTCCCGCATCGTCTCTGAGTGGAGGAGGACTGGGAAACTGGCAGAGCCTTTACGTCCAGTCCTCCGCCGACGACCGCCCGCCTTTACAGCGGGGCCTTCACGCCCCTCCCTTAGTGGAGGGGCCCGGGAATGACCACGTGCTCGGCCATTCCCGCCCTTCGAGGGTGGTGACCAGTGCAATGCAGACGAAAGGCGCCCCCGCGCCTGTCGCCCGCTAGTCACCACCAGGAGGTGGGAGGAGGCGATCGAACAACCGCCTTCTCCCACCCCTTCTCCGCCTGCGGAGCGGTGGCGCGAGAGGATCATCCTCCCGCGCACGCTCCGCCGCCTCCTTTTGCGACATCACTACCTCGCAAAAGGAGGCAACCGCCGCCCAGGCCTCCTCACTCCCCAGCATGGAGTTGACCACACTGGGAAGTGAGAGGTCCTGCCCGACAACATCGATCAAGACACGGCGCAGCTCCGCCCAGGCTGGGCACACCTCGAGGGTGTGCTGCGCCGTGTCCTCCTCCGCGCCGCAGTCGTGGCACGCCGGGGTTTCCTCCCTCCGGATCCGGTGCAGGTGCGTTCCGAAACAACCATGTCCGGACAACACCTGCACCAAACGGAATGAGAGGAAACCGTGGGGACGCTCGAGCCAGCCCTGCAAGACTGGACCGAGCGCGTCCAACGTCCGGCGGCCAAAGGTGGCGGTGGCGAGGTCCTCCGTCCAGTGGACGACTATCGCGTCCCTCGCCTCCCGCCGCACGGCCTCCCGCTCTTCCGCGGCGGGGCGCTCCCCGAGCGCCTTCCGCCGCGCCGTCCAATAGTACACTCTGGCGAGCACCCATGCCTCCAACTCCCACGGAGGCGTACCCGCCAGAGCGCACGCCGCCGCGAAGCCTACCGACCGGTAGGCCCTCGCCACCCGCTGTGCAATGGCCCGTTGGGGCCTGCGGATGGCGGTCGCGTTCTCCCTCTTCTGGAGGGAGTCGGCCCAGATTGGGGCCCCGTAAAGGGCCATACTCTTTAAGATGCCGGCGTACAATCGCCGGCATCGCGCCTTGGGCCCCCCCAGATTTGGCAGGAGCCACGACAGGGCATCGGCGGCCTTCAGCAGGCGCGTCGACAGCCCACTGAAATGTGGGCCGAAGCGCCACCTGCTATCCAGCGTGAGGCCCAGATACTTCATCTGGGCCCCGACCCATCTACCCTACCTACCTTATCCTACCTATCCTACATACATGATTGTTGCATAACTTTAACCGTTTACGCAGCGCACGCAACGGAAGCTCTCAAAAAGAATACATTTACCACGTATTTAGAAAAAAAAAACATTTATGCTCCGCTCCTATTGGTCATAGCGTGCTTTTGTATAGCCTATAACCTTCCTCAATAAATGCACTATCCAACACAAAAATATTTTTTTAATTCCAACCAGTAGTTCCTGAGATTAGCGCGTTCAAACAAACAATCAAACAAACTTTTCAGGTTTATTATATTATATGTCGGAGATGGTTATCAATGAAGTTTGCGGGTAGTCAACATTGTTTGTAATAACTTGTTTTCTTATTACTAATTTAAGTATTTTACTATCAATTATTGCCTAATAAATCAAATCATAATTTATTGAGTACTCGGTGTCCCCATAGATTGATTTTTGGCAACTTATTTTGATAATAGTAATCGATGGTAATGTTCAAAACAATTGTTGACATGTTAATTAGATTATTCTTTGTGTTATCACCATTATTTGCTTACGACAATTATTCTTGTATTACTTGATGATTTAAGAATCTAAGTCTTATTTGATTAAGCACATTTTAGTGTTTTGTATCAAGTAAACACGTGACGTACTTCCGTACGTCATCGGACAGAGTTGTTGTGGAGGGATAGCAAGGTATAAAAGAGCTTGCATCGGTATGCAAGTTAGTCTATCTTCGGATTAGACTCAACAAAGAGCTCCCCTGCTCCCGACAAAACTGTCGGTTTATTTGGTACAGCACTGCTGTATATTCACATAGCTGTATTGGCTTGCTGATGGCAAACGATACACTTTGTATTTGGGTGGCTAAGGCCGCGTTTCCACTGACGCGGAGCTGGGCGGAGACGTGCGGAAGCGACCAATTACAATGGTTGAAATCCCTCATCGCGCCACTCGTCTCGTCTGTGATTGGAAACGCGGCCTTAGGCTGCTGTACGAACTGTAACCTTGGGTTTGTTCGATTAACTGTATTGTTGTTACTATACCTTTTAACCTACTTTATCTTGTTACTTTTTATTGTTTTGTTATAGTGAAACTAGTACTGTAATTAAAAACCTTGTTATTGTTTGTAGTCTTGTTTATCCCAATAAAATGGGAACGCCTAAATCCTGACCATACATACCGCTCGGCTACCCCTGATCCTACATCAGAAGCGGGACTCTGCCCAGGAATCTCAAGGTATTAGTGATCCATGGCGAGTAATGATGGAATTTCAGAACCATAAAATGGCGAAGTTAATTGAAGCAATTACGACGCACTCTGCTCAGTCTACTGTAATTCGCTTGCACGATTTGACCCAGACCTACCTGATTCCAATGCCCAAGTACTTAGAAAAGCCTCTTCAAGGTGGCTCTTATTATTACCCTCACTAAAGCCATAAAAGATAGTGCTGATGCATGGCTTTCCCAAGCATCGTATACAGGCATGACCTGGACAGACTTTAAGTCTCTTTCTCTGTCGTTATGACGTTTCGGAAATTGTTATCGCCACCCTCATTAACCTTTATAATAGTGTGAAGGTTCTATTTGGTTTTGGAAGGTGATTGAAGATGTTTTTGTTTAGCTTTGCTTATCACTTCTGTTAATGCTGCCTTAGGGCAGGCACGATTCAATAAGACGTGTCAAAGTAATTTTTGCTTATTATTTAAGCTATACCCTCACAATAGTTTACCAAAAGGAAAAACTTTAGCTGCTTCAGCCAGTCGACTGATTGCTTCACTGACATCCAAATGGAATAGCTTAGGTGTCGAACACATTGCTGTTTCTGCTGTACTGGCCCATGTCTCCAAATTAGATTCCCGTGCTCATCGACTAGCATTTGCTAGCGAAGTACCTACTAGGTATGAACTTCAAGAACCAAGTGTCTTGTCCCATCTTAATAGAAAGTCTCGGAATTCCTATGACCAGGCATAATGAGTTTTCTGCAACTACCCTCGGAAACTTTAATAAAGAAACATCTGTCCGGAACTGAACAGTAAGTAAGCTAGCAACAACACAACAGCTGGACGTGGCAAGATCCATACACACTGATCTTTATGCCAATCTGGTGAGTCGTTTTCAATTTGTTATGACTATAGACAAGTGTGTTCATTGTTCAAAATTTTGGGTTTTTTATGGTATGGCCCATGTGAGGTCATAATCTCATGTTAGTTATCGCTGATCCAGTTTTAGTTTTGCTGAAGAATTAATATTCTACTATCACTGGCTGTTCCTTAGCTGGCTATTATTGTTTGGACATTAGAGCGATATAGTATAGCATTACCGTACCAAACAAATCATTCTGGAAATTATGATAATTCCAAATGACATAAAAAAAGCATGGTATTCTTCTTTTCGAGTCAGAGCCCAACTATCTAAAAAAGGTGGTAAACCCTTTCAGGCCTCGTTAATAGATTTAAAAATGCCACTGTCGCTATGGCATTCATTAGATTCTCTAAATCCCATATACGGTTCATGTTTTAGATTTTGCCGTGCCGGTTTAGGTTGCTACACCGCTGCACCGGTTAATTGCCATCAAAGCTGTGTAGGTTTATGATAACTTGTGTGAACATGTACTCTCGTAGCGTTTTTACGTTTCAGATACCATATTATGTCGCAGAGGAGCCTCTGCTGCAGGCTAGTGGTACAGATGCTGTCTGTGAAGGCTGACGTGTCACCTTCTAAGAGGTGAAGACCAACGGCAGACTAGCAGTCTGTGAGGTCAAGAGCACGCAGTGTTGGAATGGAATACTCGGTGAGTCGCTTCCATTTTATTTCGACAGTGAAGTTCTCTCGTGAAGAGATTCAATTTTGAAGTTTATGTTCAATCACTGAATTGTTAGTGGACAGATTGATAGTGCTAGCTAAGAGAAGTCCCGTTTTGATAAAAATAAGGCTCAAACTGGTAAAGTTTGATTTTGCCGATTTTGTTCTTATTAAAAATGAGGAACTAAATCAAGATTTGCAAATTTGCCCATGATCGTGTACGAAAAATGCCTGAATGTCTAGTTACTATTAGTAATGATGTCAATGTTGACACTGAGGATGATGATTCATCTACTGCTGACATACTATAGCTGAATTGGGTTGTCTATCTTGACGCTTAATCGGATGTGGGACTTGACGCTCAATCTGATGTTGGCCTAGACGCTTAAGCGGGTTGTTGGATACCTAAGCGGGTTGTGTGGATACCTAAGCGGGTTGTGTGGATACCTAAGCGGGTTGTGTGGATACCTAAGCGGGTTGTGTGGATACCTAAGCGGGTTGTTGGGATACCTATGCGAGTTGTTCTATGCCACTCAGAGAGTTGTTCAAAGTTGACGCCTAAGCGGGTTGTTGGATACCTAAGCGGGTTGTTGGATACCTAAGCGGGTTGTTTGGATACCTAAGCGGGTTGTTCTATACCACTCCGAATTACTTGTCAAGTATTGTCAGAAGCAGTATGGTAATTTTGAAAGGTTGCGATGCAACTGCTGTTGATAATAATTTTATTTGACTAATTCAGGATTTTTCTTTTTAACATACCTTTTGTAAAGGTTTTTGTTTGTCAGAAAGGCCGAACGGTTGAGGTTTAAGTGATTTTTATTTTTCAGAACCTCACGAGGACGTGTAGGTATGTCAGTTCTGGCCGTGTCGGAGATGGTTATCAATGAAGTTTGCGGGTAGTCAACATTGTTTGTAATAACTTGTTTTCTTATTACTAATTTAAGTATTTTACTATCAATTATTGCCTAATAAATCAAATCATAATTTATTGAGTACTCGGTGTACGCATAGATTGATTTTTGGCAACTTATTTTGATAATAGTAATCGATGGTAATGTTCAAAACAATTGTTGACATGTTAATTAGATTATTCTTTGTATTATCACCATTATTTGCTTACGACAATTATTCTTGTATTACTTGATGATTTAAGAATCTAAGTCTTATTTGATTAAGCACATTTTAGTGTTTTGTATCAAGTAAACACGTGACGTACTTCCGTACGTCATCGGACAGAGTTGTTGTGGAGGGATAGCAAGGTATAAAAGAGCTTGCATCGGTATGCAAGTTAGTCTATCTTCGGATTAGACTCAACAAAGAGCTCCCCTGCTCCCGACAAAACTGTCGGTTTATTTGGTACAGCACTGCTGTATATTCACATAGCTGTATTGGCTTGCTGATGGCAAACGATACACTTTGTATTTGGGTGGCTAAGGCTGCTGTACGAACTGTAACCTTAAGGGTTTGTTCGATTAACTGTATTGTTGTTACTATACCTTTTAACCTACTTTATCTTGTTACTTTTTATTGTTTTGTTATAGTGAAACTAGTACTGTAATTAAAAACCTTGTTATTGTTTGTAGTCTTGTTTATCCCAATAAAATGGGAACGCCTAAATCCTGACCTTATAATTCAGTTTTATATAATTGGCAACATTTAGCTTCTGATTCAAATTTCAATTAGATTTTATTCGATTGACAACACTTCATTTCCCTTATGTCAAAATACTTGAATTCGATTGGATGTTCAAAGCGGTGGTTTTGTCGGATGTGTGCTTGAGCCAATAATGAAGCGGCGAGCGCCATACTTGGCGATCTGTGTGGGGTCCCCGCCATTGTGAAGCTAGAGTTGGAAAGAAAACGCGCGGACACGCGTTTGGTGTTTGAAAAAGAGTTTGGAGGAATTCTAAAGAGGCGTGTATAAACTTGACAAAGTGTGGTTTTGTTGAAAGAAAGCGAAACTATTGGTGGCCGAATCCACTGCTTCGTTGTTGGATCAAGGATTATCTCTAAAACGGCATAAGTTACCTGCTTTGTGCGAGCATAACCCACGATAAGCCCACAAGTACGAGGGTATATGGAAGGAAGCCCTCGTGTTTCCGACATCAGAAGTATGAACCAATGCACGCACAAGGCGATGCTAGATCAAATGAGACGAGTAATGGCTGGCGCACTCTCTTTGATGCGCAAAAATTTGCATGGAAGTACCTACCTACATAGAGAGACGTTTCGCAACTCGTCAGCTACCGGAGAGCGGCGACAGGAATATTATGTTGCCCGAATTCAACCGTATAGTGTGGCCTATCCTAGACAATATGCAAAGTCGGGTTGCAGATAATGTTAATGATGACATCGATGCCCAATCCTGACTCGATACCTACTGGGCAAACAACTGTGGTGTACAGATGTACAGGGAAGTATAAACTTGAGTATTCTGAAAATAATTAGTACCTATCTAATGCCTTGTGAAGTTTAGCCACAATACCTATTGTTTTTCTTGGTATAAAGTGGCTAAAATTTAAAATAAATTTCTATTTTCGTTATGATGCTAAAAGAAACTTAGCCAGTTTCATACTGTCAGTGGAACTCGCATGAGAATAAGACGACTTGTGTAAATACAGTGCAAGAGAGCAAACATCCTTAAGCTACAACTTGATTCAACAAAACATTACGCTTGTGTGAAAACTTGCTCATAGACATGAATTTTTCAGGCATTCGTACAATATGCAACAAATAGCATGGACGTCTGAGCCCTTCAACATGGCTGCTGTGGATACCACAAGACCTGTTGTGACCAGCTGTGTGTGGTGATACAAGTGCGGAGCTCAGGTTCCATTTCAAAAGGCAACACATAACCCGCAGCCTACAGCGCTATGAAAGAGGAAATTTAGGTGAGCGTCAAGATGGCGGGACCAAGTCCCCAATTTAAAATTTATCACATTAAAGTGTTTGTACTACATATGTACTATTTGTACCCTAAACAAGACATTTGTACTTCTAAAGGTAAAAGAAGTATCTCAAGACAACTTTGGTCCCGCCACTTTGACGTCAAAGTGGCGGGACCATCTCGCAGCACTACTCAGAGGCAGGTAATTCACCCCCTAAGACTTAGTACTACATATGTACAGATATATACTCAATTTTCAATAAAATTGTAAGTGTCAAATTCAAGTTATGTGATAAAAACATTGGTCCCGCCAATTTGATTATTCATGTTATCGCTGAATTCATATGAAAATCGTTACAAATCATGGAAAATCAGATGTCGAAACTTAGTACGTCCTAAGTACATGAACGTGTGTAATTTTCATATTCATAACTTAAGTACATCAAAAGTTATCTATCAATCATTGTTATCTTTGAAATGGACACATTTATGCAGTAATGAAACAACCCAAAATTGTTTTGAGAATTATATATATATTTTTACTTTTTTCATGCTTACGTATGTGAAGTGTGTAATTTAAGTATCACATTTTATTATAAAAGATCGATAATTTATTTTTATAGAATTGGACAGATGTATGTAGAAATTAAACAAACTATCATAATTCTGATATATATTTTGATCAGTGGAAACCCTTATTAGTTTACGTAGTTTGTATTTGACGAGGTAATTATCTCCTATCTGTGTTTTATAAGTTGTGAGAAAATATTATTGAACTTGAGGGTAGGTAGTCGATTGCGTTTCAACCATACTGCTTTTTGCGGAACCGTGTTTTCTTTCTGTATGTGAATGTGCTTGATAACAACAGTTAATTTTAGTAATATTGCGTATTTGAGTATCCGTATTTGCGTGAGCGACATAATAAGTTATTTTATATACTGTTCTACGTTAAGGATTAACAATGAAGAAGAAAATACAAACAGGAAGAAAAAGTATAGTGCTGTTGGAAGACCAAAAAAAGGTATTTGAAAATTATAAAGCAACTTTTATTCACGGCATACCATCATCGAATGATCTATTGTTTACTGATATAAGTAGACAACTCAATTTTAAAATGACCCCGAAAAGTTTATACCTGTCGGTTAAACGCAATTTCAATTATTTTTTTGTTGAATCTGTAACTGTTACGGATAGCGATTATAGCGTTAAGGAAATAGAACATGATGACGATGATCGTAGTCACTGCTTTCATCATGTTATATTTCCTTACCTTTTTTTGGTCTTCCAACAGCACTATACTTTTCCATCCAGTTTGTATTTTAACCCACGCCGGGAAAAGAGGGGTGTTATAAGTTTCACGTGTGTTGCTGTGTATCTCTGCTTTCATCATGTTATATTTCCTTACCTTTTTTTGGTCTTCCAACAGCACTATACTTTTCCATCCAGTTTGTATTTTAACCCCTGCCGGGAAAAGAGGGGTGTTATAAGTTTCACGTGTGTTGCTGTGTATCTCTGCTTTCATCATGTTATATTTCCTTACCTTTTTTTGGTCTTCCAACAGCACTATACTTTTCCATCCAGTTTGTATTTTAACCCCCGCCGGGAAAAGAGGGGTGTTATAAGTTTCACGTGTGTTGCTGTGTATATCTGCTTTCATCATGTTATATTTCCTTACCTTTTTTTGGTCTTCCAACAGCACTATACTTTTCCATCCAGTTTGTATTTTAACCCCCGCCGGGAAAAGAGGGGTGTTATAAGTTTCACGTGTGTTGCTGTGTATCTCTGCTTTCATCATGTTATATTTCCTTACCTTTTTTTGGTCTTCCAACAGCACTATACTTTTCCATCCAGTTTGTATTTTAACCCCAGCCGGGAAAAGAGGGGTGTTATAAGTTTCACGTGTGTTGCTGTGTATCTCTGCTTTCATCATGTTATATTTCCTTACCTTTTTTTGGTCTTCCAACAGCACTATACTTTTCCATCCAGTTTGTATTTTAACCCCAGCCGGGAAAAGAGGGGTGTTATAAGTTTCACGTGTGTTGCTGTGTATCTCTGCTTTCATCATGTTATATTTCCTTACCTTTTTTTGGTCTTCCAACAGCACTATACTTTTCCATCCAGTTTGTATTTTAACCCCCGCCGGGAAAAGAGGGGTGTTATAAGTTTCACGTGTGTTGCTGTGTATCTCTGCTTTCATCATGTTATATTTCCTTACCTTTTTTTGGTCTTCCAACAGCACTATACTTTTCCATCCAGTTTGTATTTTAACCCCCGCCGGGAAAAGAGGGGTGTTATAAGTTTCACGTGTGTTGCTGTGTATCTCTGCTTTCATCATGTTATATTTCCTTACCTTTTTTTGGTCTTCCAACAGCACTATACTTTTCCATCCAGTTTGTATTTTAACCCCCGCCGGGAAAAGAGGGGTGTTATAAGTTTCACGTGTGTTGCTGTGTATCTGTGTGTCTGTGTATCTGTGTGTCTGTCTGTGGCATCATAGCGCCTAAACGGATAAACCGATTTTGATTTAGTTTTTTGTGTTTGAAAGGTAATTTTGTCGAGAGTGTTCTTAGCTATGTTTGAATCAAATCGGCTCAGCCGTTCAAAAGTTATGGGCGTTTTACTGTTTGAAACGGAGTTATTTCACAAGATAAATGTGTCGGGGGTTTTTTAAATTTAACGTAGAACAGTATATAAAATAACTTATTATGTCGCTCACGGAAATACGGATATTCAAATACGCAATATAACTAAAATTAACTGTTGTTATCAAGCACATTCACATACAGAAAGACAACACGGTTCCGCAAAAAGCAGTATGGTTGAAACGCAATCGACTACCTACCCTCAAGTTCAATAATATTTTCTCACAACTTATAAAACACAGAAAGGGTTTCCACTGATCAAAATATATATCAGAATTATGATAGTTTGTTTCATTTCCACATACATCTGTCCAATTCTATAAAAATAAATTATCGATCTTTTATAATAAAATATGATACTTAAATTACACACTTCACATACGTAAGCATGAAAAAAGTAAATATATATATATAATTCTCAAAACAATTTTGGGTTGTTTCATTACTGCATAAATGTGTCCATTTCAAAGATAACAATGATTGATAGATAACTTTTGATGTACTTAAGTTATGAATATGAAAATTACACACGTTCATGTACTTAGGACGTACTAAGTTTCGACATCTGATTTTCCATGATTTGTAACGATTTTCATATGAATTCAGCGATAACATGAATAATCAAATTGGCGGGACCAATGTTTTTATCACATAACTTGAATTTGACACTTACAATTTTATTGAAAATTGAGTATATATCTGTACATATGTAGTACTAAGTCTTAGGGGGTGAATTACCTGCCTCTGAGTAGTGCTGCGAGATGGTCCCGACACTTTGACGTCAAAGTGGCGGTACCAAAGTTGTCTTGAAATACTTCTTTTACCTTTAGAAGTACAAATGTCTTGTTTAGGGTACAAATAGTACATATGTAGTACAAACACTTTAATGTGATAAATTTTAAATTGGGGACTTGGTCCCGCCATCTTGACGCTCACAAATTTAGTGGTGTTATACATGCCACTGCGGTGATCAATCCATTTAATATTTTCTGGTAGCATCTAGGAGTCTGGACTTGTGCATGTGTGCATGGTCGGCACTGCTGCCTGACCCATCCGGGAGTACAGGCTTAAGGTATGTTACTTTGATTGATCTGCATTCAACAATCTGTGCAGCTGTGCATTTTTGTGGCAGCCGAAGTATGTATTGGGTTTGGATTTACCAGTTTAAGTTTAAGTTTTACAATTCTTGCATTAATTGCAATCTATAACTATTGCATTATTTTGTTTCATGGAAATGTGTCATGTAAGTTACATAAAAAGAGTAAAAAAAATATTCAAACAGCGCTATCTGTGTAATGGTGTTGATACTGTATGTTTCTTTCAATAATCATCGAAATTAGATTCGGGACCCCATTAGCCGTAATATGCTGCTTGAAATAACTTATTGAATAGGTGCATGAATTTTTTTATGATCAATTAAAAAATGAACAAATCGTTTTTACATAGACAGAACGAGAAGTCAGTCCATGTCACTGCATCTATTGATATCCTTGTTTTGTTCGAGCTTTGGAATATTTTGTTCCATCAAGTATTTAATCTTTTTTATTCACCAACAAAATAAAGAACAAAACGATTTTCGCAATTTTTTGTTTCTAATGTTATCGGAGCATTGGAACGTGGGGATGAAACGCAAAAAAATGAGATTTCATTACATTATTATAAGTTACTAGATAAAGACTAGATTATTAATAAATCGTTACAATGTGTGAGTCACTGTGAGGATAAGACTTTTAACTTTTGCATTGTTGCAAAGACATGCAATAACTTTCAGTTAAGAGCTATGTAATCAAGATTATTTTCAAACCAGTGTTAAAGTTTAGTGAAATAGTTTGTTGTTCGACTCGATTTGCAATCTTACAACCTGCAAACATCACGAGGATTAACGTTACTATAGCCTAGACAGTTGGCGTTTAGTTTTGTTGCTACCAACGGTGTTGGTAGCAACAAAACTAAAGTTAATGTCTGAAGTTTTTATATTTCGCATTGTAGAGAACTAACCAACTGATAACATGTCATTCTAATGATACTGTAGTGACCGGTAAATGGGGCAATTCACAGGCTCGTTCACGCACTTAATGACCACACTTCAACACGTCTGCTCAGGCCAGTGGCTCGCGCAATACAACGTGGTGCGCACGAGATTGTGTATGTCTGTGTGGGGGAAAGTGGGGATGGCAAAGTGAACGTGTGAGTGAGACAGATACACTACATCCCTTCCTCATTAAAATCTTTATTAAGAATATCAATTCAATATTTATTCATTTTGTAAGAATGAACAAACAAGTTTTCATATTTGTTATTTTTATGTAATCATAATATTGTTTGTTCTTCACGTGACAGATTCTTGTATTTTAGTCACGATCTCAACATCCCTTCACCCTCCTATTTTTTCTTCAATTTAATGAGAGAAAATAAAGCTATCACCAAAACTCTGTATACTGTAATATTCCACTGTGTTCCATTTCTATAGTTGTTGTTAGTACGTGGATATTAGTTTGTGATACTTGTTTGTGTTTCTAGAATGTTACTGACATTGAAAAAAAAAGGTGTGAGTTCATGTATGTACTCAAATCTCTAATTTAATGGTAATCACAATTTCTCCAATTTAATGGCAGCAAATCCCACCAATTTATTGGTAGCAAATCCCACCAATTTAATGGTAGCAATATCAACCAATTTAATGGCAGCAACATCTCACCAATTTAATGGTAGCAAATCTACCAATTTAATGGCAGCAACAGCCCTCCAATTTAATGGAAGCAAAACCTACCAATTTAATGGCAGCAACAGCCCTCCAATTTAATGGAAGCAAAATCTACCAATTTAATGGCAGCAACAGCCCTCCAATTTAATGGAAGCAAACCTACCAATTTAATGGCAGCAACAGCCCTCCAATTTAATGGAAGCAAACCTACCAATTTAATGGCAGCAACAGCCCTCCAATTTAATGGAAGCAAACCTACCAATTTAATGGTAGCAAAACCCACCAATTTAATGGTAGCAACAGCCCTCCAATTTAATGGCAGCAACAGCCCTCCAATTTAATGGAAGCAAACCTGCCAATTTAATGGCAGCAACCCACCAATACGTTGCCCCACCTCGGCATTTCTTCCTGTATCGTGGGCGCGCTCACAAACATATAAACTCACACAACAACCAACCAATTAAATGGCAGCGTCTTTTCACTCCAGCTATTCCTATAAGCATAATCAGCCTATAATGCTCCGTTTGCTGGCAAGCGTACCTCCCCTCTGCGACAGGGACAAGGCCTCAATCCACCACACGAGCTAAACATTGCCCGGCGGACTTCACACGTGCCCGAATCACCGGCAACTGGACATACGGTTTCCTCAACATAATGATGTTTACTTATAACTGAGAACTATTCCGTGACATTGTAAATCTGACAATCCTCAACACCAATGGACCACACACCTACGAAAGTGTTTACCCTTATGGTTTTACCAAAACAGTTCGGGGTAAGGTGTTAACGTTAACATTGCATATCTTCACAGCTAAATAACTTCAAGGCTATCGATCGATGAGGCACTTTTTTAAAACTGACATTTCGATAGTTGTCTGGTCCTGGCGGTATCTTTTTACAACAGCAGTGGTCATATGGCTATTCTGATCCAGCGTGCTCTCCAAACTGTACACCACTTTAAATCAAATCGTTATCTACGTATATTGAGTTTAGATTTTCATTTGACTCATTCTACATGAAATAGACACTATTACACAACATGACCCGCCTTGAATCTAACCCAAATTGACATAACTCGACTAGGATCTAGCCATACCTTATGGCATCACCCGCTTATGATGTAGCCAAACATATGCCATACGTTCTTTTGTTTCGCTTGAAATACGCTTAATGGTCAGGCAAACCATCTCATTTTAATGATGAATGCTGATCGTTTGCGTTTGTCCATAAACTAACCTTTTCGTCCATTTGACGTTAATGAAGAACTCATATTCAAACTTTGTATTTGTAAGACATACACACACAGGTGTAAATCAAAGTACAAAGATAGCTATTGCTCATCGTGTCTTCTCAAATAGATTCAGGTGTCCTGATTTAAATACTCCGAAAACTGCAAATGTAAATTCTGTGTTGTATTATTTTATAGTGGCGCGAATCTCAGTGTCACAACACTTCCATTTAAATTTTCAGTTTAAAACAATTAATTTTGTAATGACTCAATATAATTATATGTACAATCAACAAGATTGAAGCCTGACCCACCATATACTAATTCTTCTACGGGTATTCTAACCCAATTTGGTCTAATCTTGCTTAAATATATATTTTTTAGCAACAACTTGCCATCGATTTGATAAGACAGTCATAGACTAATATATTATAGTGTGAAAGTCAGTGACAATTCGTTTAGCAATCTCGCCGTGATAAAAATCGAATGATATTTGCTTATTGAATATTTACTCGACATTTACTCGTAGTTATTTAGCATTTTCTTTGAATTCAGAATAAACTCATAAATAGTACACTTAATTGTTCGTATTTATTTCATCTAATTTTATTCTGCGTTTCCTTCTATTAGTAAACAATGCGCGACTAAAGTTAATTCTAATTTCTGCTTTATCACAATATATATTTTTTCCAACTAATGATCTACTTACTGCAATGAACAAAATGGTCATAGTAGTTGCGCGCCTGTATTGACACAGTTTTTTTTTTTTTTTTTTGGAACGTCTTAAATCCACCATGAGATGACTGGTGTATATATATAGTAAGAAAAATCTAATACATACCTGATAGGGTCAGCAGCTCAACCCCTTTTGAAGAATGGTAGGCAACTGTCAGTTGTTTTTTGCTCAAAGACTGATCGTCACTTTAATTATAATCGTAAAAGTACGGACGGACGGATGCATGTCCGCCCGCCAACCACGACAGAACCGCTGAACGGATCCGGACGAAACTCGGCACAGAGACAGACAACAGTCCAGAACAGCACATAAGCCACCCATCTTAGTAAATAATAATGAAATGTTTACTAGGGATAATTTTCGAACTGCGCGCGAGCGATTTAGTTTTTTTTCTTGCTCAGAATGTAATAAGTTTAATATATTGTTTCAAAGCGTACTGTATATGCTGCGTAGGCAATGAACAAACAACAAGGTCTTGAAAAAATTATTTCAAAGTTAATACAAATTTGTTAACTAACTAATATTGTAATTACAAATTGAATAGAAATACAAATTTGTTTATATTGTTATAAATCATTCATTCATTTTCTTTTTAGGTTTAATTTCCCTAAACCACGTAACTAAAACCCCGTTTTTTATATAGCACTGTCATAGCATGAGTCACCGCTGTCTACAGCAGGAATTTGGACTCATATGCATGGCTTATGTAACCAAAATGAATATTGTATGCATAGCCTTAGGATGTTTGCAAATATTTACACGTGCCCATTATGAGCTCTTTAGAATCAGCGTGGCTTGACGTTATTCAATTAAATCTTGAGACCTACAATACACTTTTTTTTTTTTTTTTTTTTTTTTTTTACCCAAACCACTTTTGATGATATTAAAAGTTATTGTTTATTATCATTAACATTTTAATCGGTAGACTCAATATGGGGTAGTCTCAGTATTGGCCATTAGGATGTACACTACATTGTTGCCCAAACCACCTTTGGTGATATTGAAAGTTACTGTTACTGTTAATTGTTGTTAATAAATACGTGGGCATTTCGGCCTATATTTACCTGCAATGTACACACACGACATAAACAGTTAATATATACCAAAGTTTTTAAGGCCTTCCATTAAGATTATATAGATAAGCCAGTATGGACACCATAGGTGTGGTTGTAACTGCAAACTGCACTAGAGTGCCTATAATCTTTAGGTTTACTGCTTGATTTCGAAAGTCCCGATGGCTAATTCCCCAAAGTAATCCAATCGAACTGCCGAATTGCTGAAACTCCATAGCATCGATGTACCACAATTTCAAATAGCTTTATGTGTCCGAATTGAAACGAAATCACAATATGCCGCTATAAAACATATGTAATCAAAACATATTTCCCGATCATTTGAAACCCCTATTTGAGTTATGACCGGTAACCATAAAATAGTTCGACTAGTTGAGTAGACTATCGATTGTCTGTGGAAAAATTTCAAAGATATTCGCGTTGCAGACGCAGTAATTTGGTTTCAAAATAACAATGTATCGATTTTATTATTCTGATCAGATGTTATGATTTGAAATAGTAAAGTAAATTTTGTTACGCAGCTACCCACAAATACAATTTTGAAATCGTTTCAGAACAGCTGTTTGGTGTTTGTTTAACGGCACAGTTTTTTAATACTTAGACACTACTTAGTCATGGCCCTCGGCTCTTTGATTAGAATAACACGAATTTATTTACCTTCGTAATACTACATTTACTTTATTTTTAAAATCTGGAACGGTTATTTACTCAATACTTAGGCAGAATTTATTTTCCGCTACATAGTTATGTATTTAAGCAGTCATATGATGTTAACACAATAAATAGGTATTTACCATATACTTTTTTCATTTTTATCACGTGAGACCTGCTTAAACATCTTATTTACATAACGGAATGTGGGTGCCTAAACGATAACAAATAACCATGTGTCATGTCATGCATTATCTACTTACCCCAATCCTTCTTCTTTTTATTTACACAATTACACAATGTTACTTTACCCTCGTCGCCATTTGTAGTGACCGGTAAATGGGGCAATTCACAGGCTCGTTCACGCACTTAATGACCACACTTCAACACGTCTGCTCAGGCCAGTGGCTCGCGCAATACAACGTGGTGCGCACGAGATTGTGTATGTCTGTGTGGGGGAAAGTGGGGATGGCAAAGTGAACGTGTGAGTGAGACAGATACACTACAGATACCTACAAATAAAATTATTTAAATTGACTACGGTGAATGACAAGTGCAACTAGACATTTAGATGGTGTCAAGAAGACGTTTTCAGGTATTATGAGATGCTCGAGAGCCAATAACTGTTCCAAGTCGTGGCTGATGATGAGATAGATGTTCAATTGGCAACATTTTAATTCACATAGAACGGTTTCGTGGGTCAGAGAGATGACGGAGACAAGAGTTTATTCGGCATTTAAGTTGAAAGTGCATTCTGTTTAGCAAATGTATTTGCTATGTTATTGTGAATTGTAGACCACGGATGAGATACTTGGGTTCTGTTTGATGTACTTGGTACATGGGTTTTTGTTTTTTTGGAGGAAACTAAGAATGGTTTCCTTGTTCTGTGTTGTTCAACGATGCTTGGCCTCGGTAATCTTGAACATTGTTCAAAAATTCTAATAATTGTAGCATCTCTTTAAAATAAAGGTGTGTATTTGTGAATTGTGTGGTGTCATGTAGGAAGTCTAGTACCTACCTAACTTGAATAATAAATTTGGAATTTAAAGTATACTGTCAGTAATGGCTGTGCTAACTTGTTGAAATGACCAGCACAGACTAACGTTATTTTGTGTTATTTCATTCAAGTTGGATAAGATAATGTTAACACAGATGTAAAGTCGGTGATGTGCGGTGCATGATTTAATTTTTAGTTTGCAAAAATTGGTAATGTTTGGTGTTTGTAGTTATTATACCTATCGTACTGAGAGTTTGGTATGAAATCATGAACATAGAATAGAGTTCTTGAGTATGCTTTTGGCTGTGTATGAAATCCTGAATGTGAGGTTGCCGTTGTATTCAGAATAAAGATTGATAGAGTAAAGATTGAAATAACAAATTTCATTTTGGTTTAAAGGTGCTGTTGAAGTGAATTGGAATTCTGAATGGTGGCAATTATGAATTAAATGGTGGTGTTGAATTAAAGGCTTTGTTTGGTTCATGATGAGTTAGAGAAAATCTGAAAGATCAAGTACCCATTGACGTAACTGAATGTACTATGGTGAAGACTGATTCAAATCAATCTAGCAATGGTGAGGTCGTGTGCATGGTCAAAGGACTGACTGTGCGGTGAAGAGTAGTCACTGCGGTGACTGCTGTAGCCTAAGATAGGCTGGTGAGTGGTCAGAGATGACTGCTGTAGCCTAAAATGGGCTGGTGAGTGGTCAGAGATGACTGCTGTAGCCTAAGATGGGCTGGTGAGTGGTCAGAGATGACTGCTGTAGCCTAAAATGGGCTGGTGAGTGGTCAGAGATGACTGCTGTAGCCTAAAGTTGGCTGGTGAGTGGTCAAAAGATGACTGCTGTAACCGAGATGGGTTACGAGGCCTGGTCAGGATGACTATGGTTGCAGGATGGTCACAGGGTTGACCATCAGGAGGCACAGCAATTGCTGTGGGACCAAGAAACATTGCTGGATATGTATGGGGGGGAGCCTAGTCCCTCTGGGGCTTCGGTGACCTGTTGTTTAATGTATGTAGCATGGGTATCTGGCAGTCTTGTTGCTTCGAGAGGACCGGTTGTCTGGGGGAGCCTGGTCCCTCTGGGGCTTTGGTGACCTGTTGTCTGGGGGGAGCCTAGTCTCTCTGGGGCTTTGGTAACCTGTTGTGTGCCTGGGGGAGCCTGGTCCCTCTGGGGCCTCGGTGACCCGTTGTTTGGTGTATGTGGCATGGTATGTTGTGTTGGGTGTTTGAGTGGTTTCTGGCACACTTAGTGCTTCGAGACCGATTTGACGTCTGTTGGGAACCTGGTACCTCTGGTGCTTCGGTAACCGTTTAGAATGTGTGAGTGTTAATATGGTTGTCTAAACGGTGAGGTATCTGTTTCTATAGTACGACGATGGTTGTGTATGGTGTACGGTGTGGAGACCTAGATTTACATGGAGAAAACAAATGAACAGTGTGAAAGCTATGAGAATTATGTTTTCATGAGTAAAGAAGTTCTTGATTTTTGTTGTCGGCTGGTAATATACGGTGTTGATTGAAAGTTTCACGTGGAAGATGTCACGACCACGTAAATTTTTTTATTTGGTCAGGAGCGGCCGAACTTTACCTATTGTTTAGGTAATTATTTTTTTCTCCTCTTGGTTTTTGTTTTTTTATCACAATTGAGTAACGATGTTGTTCATCTTGTTCATCGCTCTACATCAAACGTGGGAACGTTTGAATGTCAAGATGGCCGTATCGGAGGAAGGTAAATGATCGCTTGTAAACTTATTAATTTTTTTTTTTTTTTTTTTTTTTTACGTTCAAAATAAAATTTTATTTATTTACATAGATACAAGTATATACAGTGTATAAAATACTTAATTAACTAAGACTACAAAATATACACTTAAACCAAAAACTACTCACTAACTAAACCTAAAAATATACACTTAACTAAAATATGGCGTCGAAAAACTCCTCTCCATCGTTGACCACTGGTAATGTGCCCAAAAGACTGGCAGCATTGCCACGTTGTATGGCAATGCTAATTCTCTGACCAAAGTAAAAGCCAGCCCTTGGGTCACGCGAAGTGTCAACTAGGCGTTTGGCAAGATCCTTAAACAAAGCGTGAGCACTCGGACCCCACGGACCAAGAGTTTCAACCCCAAACGGCTCGAAAATATAACTACCAATGAGGTTATTATATTTCCGCTGCTTGAGGTTCTCTGCAGCCGCAGCGGCAGCGCCAGCACAGCACGACGAGCTAGGAAGATGGGATGGCGCAAGAGTATCGACACAAGTAGCGTCCCACACTAAAGGCCTACCCATCTTCCATGGAAACAAAGACATCCCGTCCGGTCTTTTGCCATCGTCGCGTGCCAGGCCATGGGGTTCCAATACGGCCGGAACGCCGACGGCGACGAGAGCACGTCGGATGATGTCGTTTAAGTTTCCGTGACGCGCTATGCGACCCGCACTTCGGCTGCATGAAAGACCGTGGTGACCGAGGCTGTTGACAACTTCGCCACAGTGACAACGATGAGGAGTACAACAGGGAGCGCCAAGACGTAGGGAAGCAGCGAGGCGGAAAGTAGTGTCGTCAAACAAGGTGCCTATGTTCGACGACGGAAGTGCGTGAAGCCAGAGGCCCGACTCCCACTCACCCACAGCCAGCAGGCGAGCGCGTTCGGCAGGAGAGGCAGAAGTGGCAATTTGGTGCTCCTGAACTGCTCTGCAGAGCGGCTCATCCCACCGTCTCTGGGATGATGGGTAGTCGGGGAGATTACAATTCGGGCAAGCGAGTCTCCAAGCATCAATAGCCTCGGTGAAGCACGGCACATCAAAATTAATCAGTATGGGTGCTAGGATATTCCTGATTAATTTCTCAGTACCGTGGACCGAGGATATAAGTGCCGGTAAACTAATATTAGAAATTTTGCGGACGCCGAGGCCTCCCATACGGATAGGAAGAGTAGCTTGTGCCCAAGCTCGGTCGTCCATGGCCACATTTAAAATTAAAGTAAGTGTATGACGGATAATTTGGTCCATTTTTTCTAAAAGAGGAGGGTGCTTCCATAGATGGGAAGCACGAAGGAAATATGTTAATTTGGGGCCAAAACAACAAAAGCGAATTATGGTGATAGCCGAATGCATGTTAATTTGGAGCAATCTTTCCGAAATGTTGTTAAAATTTTGAATTTTTCCCGCAATAAAATCGGGAAAGGAATCATCGAAGACTGGGGACCCGAGGAGACGAAGAGAGCTTTTTTCAATAATTTTGATTTCGGGGGCTATTTTATTGAATTTTGAAAGTGTCACTTGTCTGTCGGTACTATCAGATAAAAATAACTCACATTTAGAAAAATTTAGATCTAGTCCTATAGAATGTAGTTGGTGTTTTAAAAATTGCAGGTCATCTAAAACTGTGTCTACATCGCCTCCCAGGGTTCCATCATCGAGATACCAAACGTTAAATTTTGAATTCAGCTGTCGAATAATTGGGTGGATAGCCAGACTGAAGATCACTGGCCCGAGAGGGTCACCTTGTTGACAGCCAACAGCGGATTCCAGAAGGTTGTCCCGATAAAGCAATTTAGATGGATGCCTATAACATTGCCAGAGAAAACTAAAAATTTGAGGTATTTCTTTTTTAGCTTCTGCCAGCAAGGTGTCCCTATTAACCGAATTAAAAGCATTTTTAATATCAACCTTCAGGATGACCTCTCCTTTGCCAGAATTTAGGTAGGTCGATAATGCATGTACGGCAGCCTCACAGCCCCCTTTGGAGCCGTAACCAAGCTGCAGGGGCTGAAATTTATCCGAAACTACCTCACCATACAATTTACAGCAAATCTTGGCTGCCATACGCCGGTAAGTAGTTCCTACGGCAATGGGACGAATCCCGCCATCCCTCTTGCGCAGGGCACATAAATTGGCTCCGTACAAGACGTCGATGACGGATTCGTTTACGTTACCGGACAGCATAAGGTTCATCAGAGCCGTAAGCTCCTTCGAGAGCAACTCACCAGCTTCCCCAGCGCCTGAACACATAAGGTCCTTTAAGTGCTGAGGACTCAGGCCGTCGAGGCCGCCAGCAGAACCACTCCGGAAGGAACACACGGCTCTGATCACCTCTCGACCTGTAATGGTGAGGGTATTAATATCAGGATCGGGAGGGTCGGGAAAAGAAAGACCATCCACTGGGGCAGGGTGTTTGCTCTCCAGAGCTGCAAGAGTATCTGGAGAACACGGTGCCACCACATCACTACTAAAAAGAATCCTGGCTGCTCCGCTAATATCACCTTCCCCTAATTTCGATTCGACCAGATGGGATATACCTCTTGAAGAGGTAAACCTCTGTGTCGATAATTTTGAATCCAAATTATGGGTCAAAATGTTACAATTTTCTTTAATTTGTGAAGTTAATGTCTTTTTGCTAGCCAAATTCTTTTGAACGTTTAAAATTCTGTAAGGAAAGGTGAGAAGTTGTTCCCAAGCACTTTGTGAGTTCTCCCGGACGGCAAGGCGGATGCAACCTGCCAGATGTTGTGCCACTAGAGGTCTAGCGCCGCGGGGAACTCGTTTTAAAATCGGAATAGAATTTTTTAATTTTGATAGTGTTTTCCAAAAAGGGACAAATGTGGATGTAGCTGGTGTAGGAGGTGTTATAACAACAGGGTCTGAAGTGGATGCATTTTGGGGTTTATGTGCCTTCCCAATATGCACGTTCAGACCCCGCTTACCTTTAAAGAAACGTGCCTGGGTGCACAGAGGACACCTCTCCAGGATGCTTAGTGATGATGAAGGTTGACACGCACTATTATCCACAACATCACTGCTACCACTTAACATCTATCTATTTTTATTTAACACTTAATTAATATTTACAATTAAAACAAATAAAAAACTAAAAGATAAGTAACAAAAAACACTAAAAATAAGACAAAATTTGACAACTTGTGTCAAAGCGGCGCACATAGACTAATTAATATATAAATATTGGCGGCGCAGTCGCGCTGGCAGCCTGGGGCGCCGCGAAGTCCAGAAGGCATTTCGGCTGCGGCGCCCTGTAGTTGCCGAGTTGCACGCAGGCTAGCGTCGCCTCGTCAGCTCCAACCGTTTAGAACGCGCGCGCAGTGATGTGGCAGATTTTTCTAATAGGAAATATGTCGATCCAATTCGCAAAAACGAGAACTAGGAAAGTATTAAACACAGCCAGCCTTTCCAGCTGGGCAACTTTTCCGAGAGATCCAAGAGATGGTTTTCCACAAATAGGGGGTGTTTAAAATTTTTGGCCTAATATCTTCATCCTCTGAAGATTTCCATTCCTCATTTCGCAATCTCCAGGGCCTATAAACTGGGCTTTTATATTTTTTGTGAAATTTTTCTTCGGAGAGCACATAAAACACGTCTATTGTCAACGAGACCAGTGTTGCCAAAAAAAAAAAAAAAAAAAACACTTATTAATTCAGTTTTATTTAATTGGCAACATTTAGCTTCTGACTCAAATTTCAATTAGGCCGCGTTTCCACTGACGCGGAGCTGGGCGGAGACGTGCGGAAGCGACCAATTACAATGGTTGAAATCCTCAATCGCGCCACTCGTCTCGTCTGTGATTGGTCGCTTCCGCACGTCTCCGCCCAGCTCCGCGTCAGTGGAAACGCGGCCTTAGATTTTATTCGATTGACAACACTTCATTTCCCTTATGTCAAAATACTTGAATTCGATTGGATGTTCAAAGCGGTGGTTTTGTCGGATGTGTGCTTGAGCCAATAATGAAGCGGCGAGCGCCATACTTGGCGATCTGTGTGGGGTCCCCGCCATTGTGAAGCTAGAGTTGGAAAGAAAACGCGCGGACACGCGTTTGGTGTTTGAAAAAGAGTTTGGAGGAATTCTAAAGAGGCGTGTATAAACTTGACAAAGTGTGGTTTTGTTGAAAGAAAGTGAAACTATTGGTGGCCGAATCCACTGCTTCGTTGTTGGATCAAGGATTATCTCTAAAACGGCATAAGTTACCTGCTTTGTGCGAGCATAACCCACGATAAGCCCACAAGTACGAGGGTATATGGAAGGAAGCCCTCGTGTTTCCGACATATATATTAATATACTAGCGACTTCGCTCCCGTAAAAATTATAGCCCATGTTACTCGGGCATAATGTAGCTTTCCATAGGTGAAAGAATTATTAAAATCGGTCCAGTAGTTTCGGAGCCTATTCGGTACAAACAAACAAACAAACAAAAAAATCTTTCCTCTTTATAATATTGGTTTAGATTATATTATATTATAGTATAGATTTTACAATATATTCACTTTGAAAAAATAACGGCTATGATATTGACTTGTTACTTAAATGAAGTTGCGAAGGCCTTTTTGTCATTGACCTTTAAAAAAATTAAGAAACATGTCTTGATGAGAGAGTCCCAACAAAATACTATTAAACTTGAATCTGACACCTTATTAATAGCACTTTAAGATCATCTGCCCCCGAAATTGAACTTAAACATAATTGAGAATTCGCAGCCTACATACTAAATCAAGATAAGTCTAAGTTATATTCCGACATGTTAAGTTCTACCACAGAACATGGAATTGACTAGAGGCGCCTTATCCAAACCAATATTATAAATGCAAAAGTAACACTGTTTGTCTGTTTGATTGTTATATTTCTGCATCAACTTTGATGTAATATAATTTTAGTATACCTAGAGAAAGATTGGACTTTGGAAAAGGATAGGATACTTTTTATAACGTACGGAGTACATTCCACTGGGATATTTACCGAATCACAGGCGGGTGATTCCGCTGGCAGAAGCTAGTTTATTAATATTTATGACCGCACAATGCACTATGGACACAAGTTTCGGCTGTCAAAACTATAGTCAGAACATAGACATAAAGTCAGAATAGTCACGAGCCGTCAACTTCTATGATATATGATGACACTCTTTGTTTGCATGGACAGTAAAGCGACATCTATGCTGCCACATACGAACTACACAAAAACTTGACGTCACTTGAATATTATAAAACAACAACCATTGCACTGGTCAGAGGATTCACCCTTTTCAATGGAGGTTGCGGGTCTTCACACCCAGTACCGCATGCCTCCATAAAAGTTTTATAATAATAATTGATTCCGCTGTCCGTTCGCAAAGGTAGATTGTTATGGAGAAGAACAACAAAGAAACTCCTCGTTACACTGTACTTACTAAAAAAAAACCGGCCAAGTGCGTGTCGGACTTCGCACATCTGGGGTTCCGTACCAAACCCCAAAATTTAGTTGGTTTTAATCACAGACATAAAGGACATGGACAGATTTTGTATGGGCGTCGGCATAGGTATCGAATTTAATTTACAACAATGGTTCTTGCTGTTTTATATTCGTGAATATGAGCACATTCAATTGCTATAAATAAAAAACTTCAAGAACTCGTCACAACAACATACTAGACGAAAACAGTTTCATTAAACCTATTATTCAGATCGTTGCAATAAGTGTACAGATAATGATCTCGCTAATAAATAAACGCCAGGCGCTTTAAATTAGCAAACAGTTGTGAGAATACAGTTATCTGATATGGTTTTAGCATAATATATTTCTTATATTCTTTATTGTACACCACAAAAATATATATACAGGAAAAACAATCAAAAAAGCAAGTGTACGAAATATAATTATTTCTTATTTTATTTATTTTTTTATTTAAATCTACTACGATATTTTTTATTTTATTTGGGTGGTCTTATCGCACAGGGCAATCTCATTACTACTCATTTTAACAAAGTAATGGACTCTCAAGCTGTATAATGATAAGCATGTTATAAACTGAGTCCGGTTGAGCCTCAAAAATGTGGCATTAATAATAAAAAATAGCTTAACTATTTTATTTATTTTATGTATACTTCTAAAGGTGCCTTAACATTAAGTCTGACACATCGGCTGTCAAACACGTCGCATTCCATTTTAAGTATTTTATTTTGTGTGAAATAAAAGAAAAACTAAATAACTAACGCATCAAAATACGAAACAATCATTTTATTGAATGCAAACAATACCAATAGAGACAGTTTCGTGTGAATGAAATGTTCTTAATAAGAGAACTTGTCGTACAATTCACGTCTAATAACTTACGTGCGTGGTGAGGAACGTCCAATAATATATTGTTTATCTTTCTCTATGGTCTATTATGGTGGAAGGTGACACACGGTACTTTGATTCGTCTTGCACTACTTTTTATTTTGAAATAAAAACGTCAAGTTCAGAGAGGTAAAAAACTGTGTAATAATTCATTTTTCAATTTTCTTTATACAATATTATTTATTATGTATTTGTAAATAGAATGTACTTTCTGTCCATCTCCTTTAAATAGATAATGCAAGTCCCTCCAAGTCCCTCGTATGAAAACCAAGCGTGCCACATTTTCACAAACAATTTAAAAACAAATTTACTTACCAATGAAAGAAAACATTTCTAATGCCTCGGCAAACTTTATCTATTCATTCTTTACATATCAATGTGGCATAAAAAATCATTTTTCTAGATTACTGTGGATTTCCGGTGCCGATAATGCTAAATGAAAAGCTCAGATTATGATCATTGGTCGTAACTTTAGTCCGTTTTTTGGCACGCGAAGTACATACAATCGCGTCATCTAGTTAGATTTATGTCTGTGGTTGTAATAGAAAAATGAGGAAGTTGCAAAAAAAACATGTGATTTAGCAATATATTGGTATTTTTTAATAAAATATACGTTATAATAAAAAATATCATCAAATTTCAAGTTCATAGGCGTTAAAAAAGAAGTTAAAAAATTCTTCGCAACAATTTTTTTTTTAAATAGCTGACTTTGGTGGCTTCTCATTCCTTTGTTTTCCAATATATTTCAGACAGACAGACACGTGAGTAGCAGCGCCGTTTGGACCCTTCGGGTACGGAAGAACCCTTAAAGGAAGTGTTTTACAATATTTACATTAAATATATTAATTCATAAACGTGAGGACGATGCACCTAGTATAAAACTACTATACTACTTATAGGTATAAAAGTATTACGAGCACTAACAGGTAAATTCATTCATTTGATAAATAGGAACATGGTTCTCACACAGGTCTCGATACTCTGTGGTACAACAGTTTGCGTCGTAATATTCTAGGTTTAGCGTGTAATGTTATTAATTTGCGCGTCTCTGCGTACGTCCCTCAGTAACTAGGTCACAGAACTGGAAGGGAAATAGATTTGACGTTCATTATTATAGTTACGGTGTAGATCAATTGATGGAAGTGCACAATAAGAGCTTCTAAAGATACTAAAGTAAGTCTGGCCAACCGGTTTTCTTTTTTTACGTGTTATAATACATTGAAGGGTTGGACTTGGAATGAATAAAGAAGGAATGGAATATAGGTCGCAGATTGAGTGAGTGAAAAGGGATTGAAAAGAACAAGTTTGGAGAGTAGAGAGGTGTAGATTCAAGGGAAAAACTGCCCACTAAAAACCCTTATAAAATCGGGATTAAGAGCTGAGTTAAGCCTAGTTACATATTATCAGATAAGTGAGAATATCTTCATGAAAATGATCACATAATTGATTAAGTCGGTTTTTAAAAACAAAACTTCTTGAAATATGAACAACAATAATAAAATCTCAGTTTATTTCTACTCTAATGTCAAACAGCTAAGACTCCTTTGTTATATTGAAGTCCAGAATAAACCCTTTCACAACAAGCAAGAGATTAAATAACAGAACAGTGTTTTTTTGCTATCTGTACTCTTTGTTAACATTACATTTCTTTGCTGACAGTACCGTTGGAGTAAATATAAACACTTGTTATGTAAACCGTACCTTTTTGTCGCGCACTTTATTAAATTAATTTTTCTTTGAGCTTTTTTTAGAATGTTGAAGAAATTTTGTAAGCACTCCGTTTTATAACTGTACAGTCTTCAATAATTAGTGCATTTAAAATGGATAAAAAAATCGTAATTACAAATGCGCTACTGAAAATGAGTCGCTAATATTAGCTTCTTGCGTCATCATCATCATCTAACTTTGTTACCGCTAGGACACAGGGCTGCCCTCTGCGTGAGAGGGAATGGGCTATAAGCCACCATGACCGACATGATCTACCAACGTAAGCAGGATAACCTCAGGACAGGTGAAGCAACAAACTTCGCAGAGAGACCAGCCTCTCTGTGAAGTTTGAACTAGCCACTGGATGGTAGTGTGTGGTATTTATTCAAGATCTACTTACGTTTCATAACACTATACAATCCATCTTCACATCTTTTGATATTGTATCAATTTTTGTAACTCTATTATAAGTATTCTTTGATATTCTTATTACCTGTAAAGCATATTTTTAGTTATTTCTGATTGTTTCTTTATTTCTTTAACTTAATTTGTATTGCTTATTTGCAAAATTATGGAATTTTTTATACTCTGACATTTTCATCTGACATGACATGTCTGTCTTTTTTATTTTCTTAAAGCCATAGACATACCATGGACTATAATACCTAGACCTTTCCTTAAGCTAGTTGTACATTATTGTAAGGTCAGAGCAGACTGACCCGCCTTTGTAAAGCCGTTTTTATTCGCTTTGGTCTTACTGAGATTTGAATTTGAAATTTAGAAAGGATTGCAAATCGAATGAAAAACGGGTTTCAGTTCTTTTTAGTCTTAGGTCTGGCCGGAACGCCAAGAGTGGGTGATACTGAGTACTATATTACGAAGTGTATTTTCTATTCTTAAAACTCTTTAAAAAGCCTTAAACCTGTGAAACTTTTATGTTAATTTACTATTTTCTGAAGTGCTTTAAAATATATACTGTGAGTGATATATCGTGTATGATTTACCCACGTATCTGGCTACTAGCCGTTTCACTGCTGACCTGCCTGCCTTTCCTGACCGTATGCCTGTTACTCCGTCGTGGTGCCTGCTCACGTGTCTCTCTCGAGCATACCACGACGGTTTGAAGAGTTCCAGTCCGTCCAGTTGTCTGCCTTACCTGCCCGATTGCCTGCTTGTCCGTCGAGGTGTCTGCTCACCTAACTACCTCGGACATTCCACGACTTCCTGCCCGACCTGCTCCTGGTTAGCTGCCCACGACGTCTGAAGCCGGCCTTATACTTGATAACCTTTTATTTTTTATAGCTTTAATTTAATTTTTAACCTTTTATTCTTAATTTTAATAACGTGGCTTACGTATAGCTCCCCGGCGCTATACGTAACGCTACAAGTGACGTGCGATTGGAAAGGCCTATTTTCAGTAACTAGAGCTTGGCAAATTCGTACGTGTGACTCCCATGGACCGCAGGCGCGGGGGACGTCAGGCAGCGGGGTGGTAAAAAGTGAGCGCGGGACAGTGCGGGGGACTACTGACGGGAGAGTCGCTCGTCGTCGGTACATCGCGCCGTCTCGTCATTGGGTAGTAACGTCCCCCGCCACCCGCGCGGAACTTGTAACTTGAGTGTACCGTACGAATTTGCCAAACTATAGCAGTACGTGCGGCAAGTAGTGCGGTTATTTTATTATTATTATTATTGATATGCCCGCGCTTGACCACTAACTCACCTGATGGTAAGCGATGATGTGGTTGACGGTGTAGCAGGCTTCTCGAATAATTGGTTCTGGACCAACAGCTTAACGGGTTATCAAGACACGGAGGAATCTCGGGATGTAAAGATGAGCACCCATCCACAAACCGACCTCAGCAAGCGTTACTTAACCTTGAATACCGAGCCGTGCGGCTATTATTATTTATCCAAGAGCTCCAGTAACTACACCTGCAAAGTAAATAACCGGTACAGCCACAACTCGGTCACTGCGGTTCCCCGCTTGCTACCATTACAGATTCCACCGGCGGCGCCTCCTTATTGCATACCAATGAGTTTATTATCCAGACGTGCTTCGCTATTGTACAGGAGATGCTTAAAATAAATACAGTCAGTTTACCGCATCGTTGGTCAAGCGATTAGAGGAATCTTTTGGTCAGGCAAAAGAAGTCAAAATATATTAAATACTAGCACTTCGCCCGCGACTTCGTTCGCGTGATTTTTTTTTATTGGTATTTATGTCCAGTTCCATGTTTATTAACCCAAAAATTAAGATTAAAAAAAAATAGCCCCTAAATAATCTTTAATTTTTTGTCGAAAAATTAATATTGAAAACCTTTACTGGTTATTTAGCTTGGTATTTATGTTAAGTTTCAAGTGTATTAACTGAAGTTATGATTCTTCAAAATCGTCTTTAACACCTCTAAATCGCCTTTTAGGTTTAAAAAAAAACACAAACCTTTATTATTCATTTATGGTAGTATTTGTGCCAAGTTTCGATTTTATTGACCCAAGAAATCAGATTCTTGCACACAAACTTCAACACCCCCTAAAACATCATTTGGGGGTAGTTTAGAAAAACCGGCTAAGTGCGAGTCGGACTCGCGCACGAAGGGCTCCGTACCATTATCGCAAAAAAACGGCACAAAATTCACCTTTGTTGTATGGGAGCCCCACTTAAATATTTATTTTATTCTATTTTTAGTATTTGTTGTTATAGCAGCAACAGAAATACATCATCTGTGAAAATTTCAACTGTCTAGTTATCACGGTTCATGAGATACAACCTGGCGACAGACAGACAGACAGACAGACAGACGGACCGCAGAGTCTCAGTAATAGGGTCCCGCTTTTACCCTTTGGGTACGGAACCCTAAAAACTAATAATGACAACCTTTATCATTTACTAAGATTACTATTTGTACCAAGTATCAAGAATTTTGGCCGAAGGAATCACGTTGTCCCATACAAACTTTGTCCCCCTTTTTCGCCCCCTTAGGGGTATAATTTCGAAAAATCCTTTCTTATCGAATGCCTACGTCACAGAAAGAACACACCCTCCAAATTTCAGGTCTCAACGATCAGCGGTTTAGGGTGTGCGTTGATCCGTCAGTCAGTCATTCAGGACAAAGCATTTTATATGTATAGATTCAAATGATTAGGTAAATTATAACGTATTGTTTACGGTCCACACAAAATAAGTCCAGACCCGGACCCTGGACTAGAATGTGATGACAACGTAGTTATGAAAAGATAGACAAACTGTTACATTGTGGTGTCAACTATTTTATTGCTACTGTACTTATAAGTTTAAAACAAAGTACATTTTTACGCTGATTGAAGTAGTTATAACATTGTATTCTCTAGAAATCGATGTTTCTACATTTCCCTTTACTTTGGTTCCTTTTTGTGAAAATGTGTCGTTTGGGACTTGTAAATTGTACCTGCTGTGGTTTCATTGTTCTCCTGCGAATATTATCCGAAGTAACAGACCCTAACCTCTATAATGGGTTATGTTAAAGTCATTGTAGCGTCAAAATGGGCTGTGGTATAAAAGAGATCCTGGAAACTACCGAATATTGTTTATTTGAGGATGACTGGTATATTCATAAATGATTCCCCATTATTCTTCTTAGCGTGTCGATGACAAATATAAAAAGTTAAATTTTGTGTTTGGTTCAGAATTCAGCCACGGCAACACCATTCTGTAACATCTTCATCACCATTCTGGGCATGCTGCGCACTCCGTGAGATGGGCCATGGTCTGCGGAGATATGCTGCACAAGCACTGAAGACTAGTGCCGTCAGAGAACTCCCACCTGTGGAGGTTGTCTTTGCTGCGGCCAACCCGAGTGTGGAGTCTATTTAGGGTTTTCCAGGTCGACCACGGCAGAGTGTGCCCAGGTGGAAGGCTCTCCGATGGCAATTATTCCAAGATTCCCCCTGTATTTACTAAAGATAATGTTCTGGGTTTGATCCACGGGTAGGACGAAGCGATATTTAATTTAATTTAATTCACGATCACGTATAAAAAGGGCAGGGCTCATTGGGTGTCAAAAAATTCGTCCACATCGCGGTCATCGTGAAAAGTGCCCAGAACGCTGGCAGCATTGCCACGTTGGATGGTTTGCACGCTTCTTGGCATAACCTAGCGAACATTAATTTAAGAACTGTATTCATTACCTACGTTACACAGATAAAACAAAAAAACAAAAAAAATAACTAAAAAGTTATAAATAAAAAAAATATTAAAAAAAACAAAAAACCCGACTGCTTCAAAAGCGAACTAAAAAGTCGTAAACAAGGAAAAAATCATGCTGTGCAGTCGGAGGACACATATTCGCGGGCTGGCTGACCAAAATCTGGTGTATCCTCCGCCTGCACAGCATGATTTTTTCCTTGTTTACCACTTCATAGTTCGCTTTTGAAGCAGTCGGGTTTTTTGATTTTTTGAATTAAGTTTTTTATTTATAAAGAAAAATAAGAAAGAAAGAAAGAAAAAAGAAAGAAAAATATTTATTTGTGACCCGCACAGGAGACACGAGAAAATAAGCATACACTTAAACAATAATAAAATAAAAACCCTGTGCGAGACCAAAAAGGCTCCAATCTCAGCATGTGCAGCGATATCCAAAAAAAGTAATAACGCTGCGCTGATATTCTGATAGGGTCTACTGTTGATGCCACGGCCACACTAACTTTTAGTTAGTTTTTTTTCGAATTAGATACATTTAAACATATAAGTGTTATATATTTTTGAAATCACATCTTAAAACCCTTTATTTTGATACCCTACACGATGGGTTTGGAAGAAAAAATAAATTGTGCCCCCACAATATGGCACCCAAAATCCGTCATTTTTCTATTGTCCAATTTTAATGTAGCCTATGACACTCGCAGGGTTAAGACGCATCCATTGACGTATAAATCATCAAAATCGGCCAACGCGTTTGGTGTCTGGAACGCCATATAGGAACAAACATACATACTTATATACATACATACATACATACATACATACATACATACATACATAGACTGATAAACACATTACCCTCCTTCGGCAGTCGGGTAAAAATGTTATGATTATGAATGCTGTTTTTCTGAGAAAGTCCAGCTGTTTACTTGTAGAGTCGACTAACCGTTTGCTTACATATCGAAAGACTCAATGAGCACTTGAGCCTCATGGACCTAATGTTTCAACCCCAAACGGCTTAAATACATATATATAGCTTCCAATAAGATTATTGTAAAAGCAATATTGAATTTGTCCATTTAGTTTCTTAAAAGCAGCCCGGAGTCTAATTTTGTGGCAGAGAAGAGGCAGAACTTTAACATAAATGGCAAAATGTGGATTTACTATCGGTACACCTCTCCATAACACTTCGGGATTTAAAGACGTCATATTACGATTATGTCAACTAATTAGCATGTCTCGTATAAATAGGATTTAAATAAATATTAAATTAAATATTATTTATTTTACTATAAAAATAGTACAATATTAGTATTATAATCAGTTTAAGCTGAGCTAGGCCAAGCCTGTATTTCAGGATGCAGAGGATATTCAATAAGCGCATTCCTTTACCCGGTCAGTGACCTTTTGAGCAGCTATTTTCTTCAGAATGGCTTAGTAAATCAGACCAATACTTAGGCACTTAAGCCTAACATAACGACGCGCAATAAGCACCTTCGTGTTACCTATCTCCAGCCACTTGGAAGGGTTGCCATAAATCTGCCGGCGCCATGATAGACGACCAATACCCGGCACATCTAGGAATTTTTGCAAACCAACAGTTTTGCGTCGTGGCCACGCATAAATTGGAGAATTATGGATTTGGGACCATGTCGTATTTGATCATGATTTGTTTATGATCCCGTGTTTATCTAGATTCATACCAAGGGGTATTTTATTACCCATTCATCGGCTGGATTGAGCGGCGGAGCAAGTTAAGCGGTTGATCTCTGAAGCTCTAGATAAGTGCCATTCGATGTCAGCGAAGGCGATAATCGAAATGTCAAAATATAAGAGATTGATCACGTGATTTTTCGATATCGCTTGTCACATAATTTCAGCCAAAAGACGTCCACAGCTGGACATAGGCCTCCCCAAGGCGTCGCCACATTGACCGATCCCGTGCGTCTCGCTTCCAGCGCAAATCCCGCAATTTTAACCACGTCATCGGTCCACCTAGTGGGAAGCCTTCAAACGCATCGTCTTCCAGTTCGCGGTCGCCATTTCAGAATGCCTTTTTGACAACCGCTATCGTCACATTTTCGATGATAGAATGTCATTTATAGAAGTTTGACAGAAGTAGGGTAATCAGAAGACCGAAAGTCAGTAGAGTTAAGCAGTCTTACCAAGGGTATTATATATATATTGCATAACCCATTAACGGTTGTGCAGGTGAGACAGGCTGTAACACATTGTATAAAACTGGTTTGCAGCTGCATCCAGTTAAATTGGAAGCCAACTCTAACGGTTGGGCAAAGCTTGAAAGATATGGTGGACCAGTGGCTAAGCCCCGCCTCTCGTGGTTGAGGTCGTGGGTTCAAATCCAATTGGGCAAGTAGGGCAAGTAAGGCAAGTACCAATTTGAACCCACGACCTTTTTCATATTCATTTGTACTTTCTAAATTTATCTTGGACATCACAGGCAACGGTGAAGGAAAACATCGTGAGGAAACCTGGACTTATATAGTTAATGTAAGTACGTAATAGCCAAGTCAGAGGCCTGTGGGGTTCCCAGAGGCGGCTTAATTAACTCTGACACCAGAGGTAGCCACATCCTACACGAAAAGAAGAAGAGAAGATAAGTTTCTGGAATACAAATTAAGACCTGAGTACTACTACTGCTGGTGTAGATAATAACATTATAGACATAATTGCAGCCTCTTAATTGTATTAAAGATTATAAATTGAAATGTATAATTATCTTTTTATATATATTAGTATTCATTGTTTTGATATGTATACTTATATGTATGCATACGACAGTATATTTTATTTGATATATTGTAAATTACATAACTGTGAATTATTTGATGCCTTTTTTTTCTCCTCCACACACAATGTCTACATCTCTTTTTATCATATTCCTTTCGCAGGTTTGCTTGAAACCCCCTCCCTCCCCCTCCGGTGGGTACCCGCATTGTCGAGGCGGGGGGGTTCAGTAGCCGTGGCTTGCTCACCCACGGTGAAGCGAAGAGGAACCCGAGGAGGGTCGCTCGTCAGGACTTTTGCCTTAAGCCGACGACGGCGACCTGACGGCCAACTAGTAGGTTGCAGTCCCGCTTGGTAACAGGCGACATCGCAACTGAGGCGGGCCGCGATATCTTTTGGAGCGTCCCAGGTCCCATACGATGTCGTGGCACAGGCTTGGAGGTCGCGGCGGGAGAGGAATGCCGATTTTGCGGTGCGCCGCTTTCCCTATCCCATGCGGCCGAAAAATGGTAGGTTGCACTTGCGGGGCTTACAGGCGCTCAGATTGGGGACTCTGTCCCGTCCACCAAGTGAGCCCAAGAAGAACGGTGGCACAGTGATCACGTGCTGCCGTGCAAAGCGAGGCTCAGGGGAGACGCTCTTTCAGTTTCCCAACGGATGTGCCCTAACAGGCGATGAACAGAGTGGGTCCCGGGGTGGTCTTTTAAGAGGTTACGGGGCTCCTTCTACGTGCTGATGGTGATCACCGGGGTGGTTTTAGTGAGGTAAAAATCCCACACTCCCTGGTCTTTTCCCCAAAAGTCCAGGCGCCTTTTGAAGGTTTACCCCCGCTAAGAAAAAGATGGCGGGGCCATTGACCTTGACCCGTCTCAGGGGGAGCAAGGGTGCCAAACACGGGGTCGTCTGGCGCCCATGTGCTGGTTTGATCCCTGGGGTGGCCACGGCGTACAGTGTGATCTGGTGCGCCGGTCATGGGGGATACTCCCCTGGGGAGGGTCCGGTGACGGACAGCCGCGGCGGGTTCGCAGTGAGAGCTAACGCGTGCCCGTGTTCCCGCCATAAGCGGCACAGGAGAACACCGTGGCGTTTTAGTGGGTTAGAGTCCCACATACCTGCGCTATCTTCCCGTGGTAGTGCAGTATGCATGAGCATAACTCCACGCAAAAAAATAAAAAAAGGTATGCTGGAAGAGATTTCACTAGAAATAAGCATCACCTCTGTACATATTTTTAACCGACTTTCCAAAAAGGAGGAGCTTCTATGTTCGACTTTGTTTTTTTTTTGTGTGTTATCACCGTTATCTCCGTCAATTATGGCCCGATATTGAAAATTCTTTTTTTGTTCGATAAAGTATGTTCCGAAATACGTCTCATATGTTAGTTCCATTTTAATCTGATGAAGAACTTCGAAGATATACAACAGAACTCTTCAATAAATAACGGCAAATCTCTCGAGATTGCTGCAATCGCATGTCTGTTTATTGTTTATACCATTTCATAACATAACATCACGCCAGTACGCTCTTAAGGGGTACGCAGATGTGTACAGTTCACCTTGGTACACTCTCATTTCACCGGTTATGTTAAAATTTCATGATATTCGGATAATCTATTCTGGCATTATAGGTACCTTACTAAACAACTTGCCTATTAGATAGATAAAACTAAAAAGTGGAAAATAAAAAACTTTTGTACAAAAAAAATACTTTTCACTTTGTAGTTTTTTTATTTGGAAGTCGGTAGGATTTTTTTGTAAAGAAGATTCTTTGCTGTTCCTTCTTCTTGTCCTTGTATTATGAATGTGTAAAACAATTGTTAAATAAATATATAAAGCATTTCATGACATATTGGAAGAAACAGATATTTCGTAGCGAAAATCTTTATAAGTACAAAAAAACTTTTAAGCAAAAAAAAACAACAGACTTCCAAATAAAAAACTACAAAGCGAAATATAACTTTATTTTTGGAAGTCGGTGTCTTTCTTTTTTCCCATTTTTTTGCGATATGGACACCGACCAAAAATAAAGTTATTTTTCACTTTGAAGTTTTTTAATTGGAAGTCGGTAGAATTTTTATGCAAAAAAGTTTTTTTATTTTTCCTTTTTGAGTTGTACCTAGCTAAAATTTGGCAAGTTTTTTAGTAAGTTACCTATAACGCCAGAATAGATTACCCGAATAACATGAAACTTGAACACAACCGGTGAAATGAGTGTTCTGTGTACCCCTTTAAAGCGTACAGGCGTGATGTTATATGATGTTATGTGATGAAATAGTACAAACAATAAACACACATGCGATTGCAGCAACCCCGAATGATTTGCCGTTATTTATTGAAAAGATCTGTTGTCTATCTCATAAGTTCTTCATCAAATCTTCACCAAATTAAAATAGGACCAATTTTGAAACACTCTAGTCTTTCAAACAAAAAAAGAATTTTTTAAATCGGTCTTCAATTGACGGAGATATCGGTGAACATACATAAAAAAAAAACATACATAAATTCGAACATATAGCCTCCTCCTTTTTGGCAAGTCGGTTAAAAATCAACGTGTCGTACTTGAAAACTCATACTTTTAACACAACTACGAATATATACAGCTTATAAACCGGTACACAAGTACACCGGTACACTTGTTACGTCAGTGTGGAGTGTCTTTAATGTGTTTGCCGCGGTCGGGTGTCTGTCGCCGGCTGTCGGGTCCCGCGTCTGAAAGGTGCCTTACTTCGTTCGCCGCGAGTTATATCATAAGCTTTGATTTTTGCTTGAAATGTGTCTGGGGTAGAATTACCCGTCTTTTTAGATGGTTGGTAAAAAATGACAGATCCTGTAGAAAGAAATGAAAATATGAGACCTACATATGTATACTACCGTTCTAACCTTCAATCGATCGATTTTTTACAAGCTTATTTAATTTGCCTGTTCTTTATTGTACTCCAAAACAATAAATTCACACAAAGTTAAATCAATAAAGTCAAAGTCAAAGTCAAATATATTTATTCAATTAGGCCAATAAACGGCACTTTTGAACGTCACATAAATTAAAATTTACAAGTAATAAAAAATAAAAAAGATTCTACCGTGCATTTGGAAAGTAAATTGTTATGGAAAAGAACGCACAAGAAACTCCATACGTACACGGTAAAAAAAAAAAATTGTAATATTAATGTAATAGTAATATTCATGTACAAAGGCAAGCTTAACTCCAAAATGGAGTTTTCATCCAGCAAACCTTTGAGTGATAGAGATCATAATAATAGGGGCCAGTAAACCAGTGTACAAATTTACAGTAAGATACTAATTGAATATATAATAAAACATAAAAGACCGACGTCCATAAATACAAATAAATAAAAGTAAGGTTCGTTAGTATTAAATCTTGCCATTAAATTTTAAAATAGTTATCTCCTACCGATCGAGCTGAAATTTTGCACATTTACACCACCAAGCTAAACAGCTTGTCTAAAAAAGTTTTTTAAATGTAAATACCAAAAACGGGATCCTGCCGTTTTGCCGAAAAGATTTTGACAAAATTTCATTACCCAAACAAATTTTAGCAACTTTTATTTATACCATTGCAATATTTCGAATGATTTTAGTACGCATATTTTTATTTGATCAAATTTTTACTTGGCAAAATATTACCAAGTATATTGTCATTATGGCATTTGGTCTTTAATCAAATGATTTATTACAGCAAACAACCTTCAGACAATAAACGTTTGGTGAAATGATTTGTTAAGACAAAAAATATTAAGGCCAAAATAAGATTTTCTGGGAATTATATAATTAAAAAAGCAATTTTATTTTAATATAATCATTTGTTTAATGCAAAATATTTTTACATTACAATTTTATTTTTTTTGCAATGAACATTAGCAATTTTATTTCGGAGTATTTTAGACTTATGTTGCAGAATTCGATTAATTCTTTCAATTTGTCTGAAACAAGTAAAATTTATGGTTACTTGAATTAGTTAGGGAATTTATTTATGGAAGTAGTTAGAGTAGGTTAATTATTAAAAAAATGTTTAGGTTAGGTTAGGTTAAAACTGTGACCTCCTACGTACAAGCCGAGCGAGCGAAGCGAGCGGTGCCGCGGCAGCGGCCGGCGAGTGCCAGAAACGACTTGCATTAATAGAAAAAAGAGATTGTTTTTTGTAGGTTACCCGAAACTGAACTATTTAGATTAGGATAATTACTTATTTTTTAAAAAACCGGCCAAGTGCGAGTCGGACTCGCGCACGAAGGTTTCCGTACTTGGTAAATTGCGGTTTACGATTTATGACGTATTAAAAAAAAACTACTTGCTAGATCTGGTTCAAACCAATTTTCGCTGGTAGTTTACATAGTAATGTACATCATATATTTTTTTTAGTTTTATCATTCTCTTATTTTAGAAGTTACAGGGGGGGGGGACACATTTTACCACTTTGGCAGAGTCTCTCGCGCAAACTATTCAGTTTAGAAAAAAAATATATTAGAAACCTCAATATCATTTTTAAAGACCTATCCATAGATACCCCACACGTATGGGTCTGATGAAAAAAAATATTTTTAGTTTTAGTTTCAAGTATGGGAACCCCCAAAATTTATTGTTTTATTTTTATTTTTGTATCAAAATCTTAATGCGGTTCACAGAATACATCTTCTTACCAAGTTTCAACAGCATAGTTCTTATAGTTTCGGAATAAAGTGGCTGTGACATACGGACGGACAGACAGACAGACAGACAGACAGACAGACATGACGAATCTATAAGGGTTCCGTTTTTTGCCATTTGGCTACGGAACCCTAAAAATGGTTAGGTTACGTTAAAACTGTGACCTCCTACGCACGAGCCGAGCGAGTGTAGCGAGGGGTGCCGCGGCAGCGGCCGGCGAGTGCCAGGAACGACTAAATTAATTAAAAAAATAAATATAAAAAAAAGTAAAAAAGTATAAATATTTGGCTCATTTGATTTTGCGTTAAAACTGTTATTCCAACTGAAATATTTGACTAAATAAAAAATGTTAAAAGTACTAGTTGGTAAACAAGTTATAGTTTAAACGTTCATTTCCCAAAAATTAGGTTTGCGTTACAATTATTGTGAATAGATTTTTTGCTAAGTAATAATTTGGCAAATGAAATTATGCGAAAAAATTTTTGGGATGTGAAAATTTGTCAAATTCCTTTCGGTCAAACAAGGGAGACAGACCCACCAAAAACACTGGTATACACTTGTCCAAAACCGGGCGAAATGGAAAGAGGAAAGGGAGGCCTTTAATAATAAAAACATACTATAAGGGTGTGTACTTACATTTAAAAAAAACCCACCCTACCCTAGTTTTTAAATATTTTTTTCATTTAAGTGAAATGTAAATTTCTTTATGAAAAATAAATATCATTAACCAGAAATTCTAATTTTTGATGGACTATGTGAAGAGTGACATGAAAGAAAAGGGAGTCAGTGATATCATGACGGGGGACAGAAGGGCAGGAAGAAGAAGGAAACACTTATTTCAAATTACTGTACCTACCTATAAAAGGTTCTTACTGCTTCTTTTGCGCCAAACACGTCTTCATGATATTCAGTGGCAGGATTGGTGACAGATTTTCGGGTTTCTGACTACCTGTAACGACTGTCAAAGATCTTCAAATGACAGCCGGGACCAACGGCTTAACATGCTATACGAGGCACAAAGGGGTCTCGATATGTAAGGTGCCATCCAAGGAACATCCTCAGCAAGCGTAGCTTAACTCTAAAGATCGATACCACGATGGTGCAGCTGCAATCATTAAGGCCCGATTTCACCAGTTCAACTAAACTCAGTATACGCAAATACAGCGTTCTGATTGGTTGAGACCGCTGGGAAACTAACGGGCCGATTTTTCCTAGCTGGTGAAATCGGCCCGTTACTTTTTAATCTTCTTTTTCGTGTCAGGATGTGGTCTCTAGTGTCAGAGTTAATTAAGCCTCCTCTGGGAATCCCACAGGCCTCTGACTTGGCTATTTCAGACTTACATTTACTATATAAGTCCAGGTTTCCTCACGATGTTTTCTTTGGACATCACAGGTGTGATGTCCAAGATAAACTTAGAAAGTACATATGAATTTGTAACAGTCACATTGGTACTTGCCCGGATTTGTTCCCACGACCTCAGGCACAACGTCTTAACCACTGGGCCACCACGACTTTTTTTCATTCATTTTTAATCTTTATACCTTCAGTAATTCTGAAAAAAATATATAATAATTTTCAGAATTCAGAATTTTCCATCCTTGAAACTTCTAAGAACTTCTTGAAAATACTATGTTACGAAAATCATAATAAAGTTAAAACTTCACTATATTTGCGTTGTGAAGTCTCGTTTAAAAATGCCCGATAACTCCCATCGGTATTGTTTGACGTTGATAAGGGCTGGTTTCTGAATTGAGTATTATGAGTTTAGAACGTGTCAAACCCTACTCGAATGCTACAGTTCAACAGGTTTTTAGGCAAAAAGGGGGTATTACACTATATATATATATCACATATTAGGATACTATCTCAAAAGTTACTTTTTTATTTTTTTTATCAAAGATGAAATGAAACATATTACATCTATCTTCTATATATATACTAATCAATTGCTGTTAACAAACAACACAGTATAGCACAGCGCAGTTTTAGCGAGACTTGTTAGTCTCGCTAAAACTCAAAAACGGTTTGACCGATCTGATTAATTCTTTTTTTGTTTTGTTCAACCGAATACAGGGCACGTTTAAAAAACAAAAAGCAACAAAAAGGTACGGTAGGTAGGTAGTTAGCCTCCCTACCTAGGTAGATAGATAGGGTAGGTTAGGTAGGTAGGTAGCTACGTAGATTAGGTGGGTTGAAGGGAGCGAAGCCGCAGGGTACGGCCATTTATTTATTTATTTATTGACCTATCTACTACTGTTTATTCTAATAATACAAGCAATTTGATAAAGCAGAAATAACACTTACCACAACTAGTGGGTAGTTTTAGAAACACAATAGGTACAAAGAAGACAAGAAAAAAAAATGATAATTAATTTTGATGGACTTGGCGCTTGAATTTTAGAAAAAAAAATTTTAGTGTAATACCCCCCAAAGTAGAGTTTGACAAATGCTCAAGTGAAATTCTATCAGAGAGATGACTACTGGCAAAAATGCCAAATAAGCTTGACAAGCGCATCTGAGACCTCACGTGGTCACACCCGTATATTTTTACTTTTCGGCAATCGCTAGTGCCGAATGTGACTTTATCCCGCCGATGTAATATAATGGTCACAACTACATATACCTACTTCCCAATACCAGGAAGTTCACACCACCACTTCGCACTTAACGGAATTCACTTAATGGTAAGTAGTCCTTGATGAAGATGAGAAGAGGTTTATTTAATCAGCTATTACTTAAGGCAATCCATTGTTGAAATTATTTGCCAAGAGATCTCTCACTTAAGTAAGAAGTTACCCTACTCGGCGATTGATTAATTCAATTGGATCCATTTACAGCTTTGAATGGTTCAAGATTATTTTAATAAATCTGAAGCAGTTACAGGAAATTCAGCACTCTTAAAATTTGTAATTTAAGTATTCATTCAAGTTTGATAGTCCTTATTATGAGGTTTTTCAACAGTAATTCCAGCATTTTTTTCCCTTAAACATTAACCAAAACAACAATTTAATAATTTACATATATGTACTTTATTGTACACCAAGATTTATTAGTAATAAGCGGATAATGTTGTTAGTAGTAAAATAATAAGTTTTTTGTTAAATTAGTAAGATAGTATGTATAACATTTAATTTTACTCCTGTTTTTTATCCCGAAACAAATTAAAATAACAGATAAATCAATATGAAAAGATATCTTAAAACAAAAACAAACATAAAACAGCGGCCTTATCGCGGTTCTGGATCTTTTCCAGGCAATATATGCATCTTTGACTTACATCAACTTCACAAAATACATTCAAATTCAAAACTTTATCGCAAATCACATCATCATCGTTGGTTTCTAGCAGTGGTAGACTTACCACTGCTATAAATCTGAAAGCCTGTATGCTGGTATGTTTGTTAATAAGTAACGCCACAACGGTTGTGAGCAGATTTTTATGTATTTTGGAACACAAATAGCCTAGCCTAAATTACATACATACATACATAAACTCACGCCTTTTTCCAAGACAGAAACTATAGAACGCCACCTGCTACGTTCCTTACATACTTCTTTTGCTTTACACACATTCATACATCTAATCATACACACACGCCGGTTTTGAGTACTGCGAACTTGGTCTTTCTGAAGAACATCACCTATAAGGTGTATGTATGTCTTTCTAGGGCGTCCCCTCCCGGCGTTTCCTTTCGTTCGACCTTTCGTTGGCCTAGATTAGCACATATAATATCTATTAATTTTATCCCAGTTAACGTGAACAAATTTTCGACTCACTTATGCATGCGAGCGACGCCATCGGATAAAGCTAGTTCCCTATAAACGACTACAATTCAAACTACATAAACGTTACTCCTTCATCTGCAAACACAAATATTGTCAATACAAACTGAACTGGAACTCGACTTTAGAAATCAAAGGGAGCACAGTCCACTGGCTTGTGCTTGCGAGAGCTCGCCAATACCCGAGTATTTGATTGTAGAACCATTCAAGTTTGCAGACTTGAACTGAATGCAAACGTAATAAAATTTGTATGCTTATTTGAGGAAAAGGAAACAGTGCATTTTATTTTTTATTTTTGCTGTCATTATTGGGTGTGTTTGGCTTTTATTTCATCATCATCATCATCATCATCCTTTTAATGTGGCCACTGCTGGGACCCTGGCCTCCTCTCTGTGAGAGGGAATGGCTCGTAATCCACCACGGTGGCCCAGTGCGGGTTGGTGAATGTCACATGTCTTCCAATTTTTGGATCTAGGACATGCCGGTTTGCTCACGATGTTTTCCTTCACCGTTTTGAGAGCAGTAGTGATGAAATAATTTACACAAAGTAAACTGCCTGCCTACGTTCGAACCAACGACCTACAACTTGTAAGTCGCGGCCGTTACCAATGGGTGGCCCAATATTGGTACTGCTGCACGGTGGCTTAGCGGCCTTGATGGCGGCTTTTATTTAAGTTAAATAAAACCATGTAAAACCATTGAGGTAATAATGTACTATGTAAAACATACTTGACTGTTTAAAGTTTCTGTTGCAAGATTTGACCCTTACAAATCTTGCAATCGATTTTTTTTAATGTTAAGTATCCCCAACAGACTGAGCTGAAATTTTGACTTGTTTTGATGTTAATTCACGGTTAGATAAGTGACATCATTCTAAATCTTATATGGCAGATTAATTTATTTTTATGTACCAAAATGATATGGATATCATATGAATGGAATTGCTGAGAGAAATAGGGATAAAGATTGTTTTTTAGGGTTCCGTACCCAAAGGGTAAAAACGGGACCCTATTACTAAGACTTCGCGGTCCGTCTGTCTATCTGTCCATCTGTCACCAGGCTGTATCTCATGATCCGTGATAGATAGCTAGATAGTTGAAATTTTTACAGAAGATGTATTTTTGTGGCCGCTATAACAACAAATACTAAAATCAGAATAAAATAAATATTTAATTGGGACTCCCATACAACTAACTTGATTTTTTGCCGTTTTTTTATTTATTTATTATTCTTGTGAAGTTTGTTTTAAGTGGATGATTTTTAATAGGTCGCCTAAGACCTTTATAAAACAGGACTTCCCACGTATATGCAACGATCAAATTAATTTTAGTGGATTACAGTCATCCCCATAAAACAGAGACGTGTGCAAACGGAACTAAACGGATTAATAAATGGGTTTCTCCATTAGCAATAGTCAAAGCTTAAACTAAGTTAATTACCACGCCTGGCAAATATGTAATTAACGTTTTCAATTTGACTATTTGGATAGTCCTTTCGTATAAACTGGAAAATTCTTGAGATACGAAGGTAAAATCGATATAAAACAAGCTATCTGCTTTGAATTTATTTCCACCATTTTATCTGCAAAATAAAACTAGCTTAAACTTACTAATGCTTATTATACTCAAGATCTCATACAAAAACTAATCTCTTCATAACTATTTATATTGCATACCATAAAGCTTGACTTTAATAAGATCTCATAATGACGTAAAACGAAACGCAATGGCTCGCAATTATTCGTAGAGGGTGCTACGGCGTAGCACCGCGTAGCACGTAGCCCGTAGCTCGTAGCGGGCTCAAGTTGCTACAGCCTTCCATACCTCACACCTGCCCGGTAAGGCTAGAATAATATCAGGATTATGTACCTGCAGTACATAGTTTATATTCAAGAGTAGTGTTTCAGTATAATAGGTCGGATATACCTGGATGGGAGTTAGTGTTTATGTATGCGATTATGTGGCTATTATGAACTCAAGTTTTAGTGCATAATAAAGAAGATGGACAATTTAAAAATACCTGGACTTGGAAATAAAAATACAGTCTGTTGCTCAACTTTGTATATTAACCCGCCATTAAAAGATGTCATGCTTGGGTGATATAAAAATAAATACATTGTGCTTTTCAGTGAAAACTAAGAAACCATTATTTTTAAAAGCAAGCAAAACAATACTTCGAGCAAATAGCGTAGTCCATGCTTGTTCTATTCCTGTGTAGAAGTCTTGTTTTAATAAAGTGCAGATAAAATGGATATTAATGATACAAGCAAATTATTTGTATCTAACTAACCAGTGCGGTTATTTTTTTAAAGAAAGAACGGTACTGGGTTTGCCAAATTACACATAAAAAGTCTACGTTTTCTTAGCTTTATGTTAAAATGTAGAACAGACATTTCATCGCAAACAATATTCAATAATCATATATCGACACCAAACTGTCTAGCCAAGAAGTTTAATTACCAAAATCAAAATATATAGGCCATAAAGAAAGTCCAGTTCCAAATTGAAAAATATCTGAAGCTACGTTGAAAAAAAATCCAATGTTGAAAAAAATAAAAACCATCGAGGCATAGACTTTTAAACGTAAACTTTTTTGTTTGCTAGTTTTTCGGCAACTCTGAACAAACGTGTAAATCTCGTGTTGTCGTGCAATTAGAAGTTTAGGGCTTTTTAAAAAAACACTAGTAAATTACCTTTTTATATTGTGGAACAGTGCACCGATGGATTTTTCAGACTGAGGGCAACGTATTCAGGTTTTTTTAACTTGAATCAATACCTGCCGTGATTTGAGTAGGTAGCTTTTTTGTCAAATACTAGACAATTTTGAATCTTTGTTTACAAAGTAATATAATGTAGAAGTCTCTAGAAACACAAACTAGTGTCAGCCAAGCGTAATCCATTTTAATTGGCAGACTACCGCAGCGCTATAAGCAATACCTAAACCACGGGTCGGTGACGACGGGTCGCGACGTTTCATCACCTGAACGAGACGATCAACTGTAGAATGTTATTCCTTGGTTAGTGAGAAACTAAAGGTTATCTAAATAATATTTCTTCACCAGTTAATATTTTGTATTTATTAAAACCTAATGACAAACAAAACACTAACCTTAACCTTTACAAAACACTGTACAAAGGCGCACTTAAAGGAATGGTTCATAAATATTATTTAAATTTCACTAAGGTAAACATCATGAACGGTTGAAAAACTAACCAAATACCATGCGGGCAGTCAGCACGCGCCTTCTGCGCTGCGACACAGCGTGGCTCGGCCAAGGCTCGTTCAAGCAGTGTTCCGGGACAGTTTTATTTGTAGTAGAACGGCAACAACCTTCGTCTCTAAAATACAGTCAAATTTATTTACCACCTCCACTAGCTTACGTAGAAAATAATAGTATTATTATAAGGATAACATTAAATACATACCGAGTTTCCTCCGTGCCTCGGAAAGCACGTTAAGCCGTTGGTCCCGGCTGTCATTTAAAGATCTTTGACAGTCGTTACGGGTAGTCAGAAGCCTGAGATCTGACACCAGTCTTGCCAAGGGGTATCGTGTTACCCAGTTACTGGGTTGTGGAGGTCAAATAGGCAGTCGCTTCATGTAAAACACTGGTACTCAGCTGAATCCGGTAAGTCTGGAAGCCGACCCCAACATAATTGGGAAAAAGGCTAGGCAGATGATGATGATATGGATAACATTAAATATTTCGTTGAACTTGTCACAGCTTACTATTTTCACCAAAAAAAAAATCCTCCATCAAACAAATTTTCTCGTCACTTTGAACATTCCCTAAAGTCTCTCGTCTCGCCACAACATGGGGGCGAAGTTGGCTCTCTGCCGCGACGCGATGTCTAGCCGTAACGACGTCTATGCGTCTCTTGTGCAACTCTTCCTGCATGAAAATATTTACACTAAATGAGGGTAAGTTTGTCTGTGAGTGTAAGGGTAAACGGTGAAGGACCATAATAATTTACTTCTACCAAACCCGAGGCTGTAGGCTGTAAAAAATATTGAACAAGAAAAGTTGCATAAATGATTGAAGCATTAAATTGAGCAGATTTATGGTCAGTGTTTCCTGATAGCTAAAACCTTGGGTTCTTTAAGTCATAAAGGAATAGGTTACTTCTATGCAAGCTTGATCCATCGTCTACCTTCAGTTGAGATAGTGATCAATCGCAAGCTTATCACTAAGAACAAAAAATGAATGTGTTGTTTTCAGAATTCGCCATGCAGCAACATGAGAGTCCATTTCGATGACATTCTGTGATTTGAAGCCGATTTAATTATTTTAGTCATGATGCGACTGAAGGATGACGTCAACAGTGGCTAGGCATTATTAAGAAACGAATAATACGACTTAGTTGAATGGACCTATTCATCTGATCTCAAGTTTTCGAAACCTCGGTTCTTGAACCACAATCAACTAAAAAAGTGTTCCTACAAAACTTATCACTTAAACTAATCAAAGAACACAAATTGTAGCACTCCAATTACTTCGAGAGTTACCGAGTCCAACTCTCAAGTCCCGGGGCCATTTGGCATTCACTTCGGATTCCTATAAAAAGAATAGTGGACAACACAAAATATTTACTGGTACTTACACCAGTTGGCAGTTGCTTCGGCTTAGCTTATGTAAAAAAGGCCAATAAAAGTTTGGCATTATGTATCGGTAAACTGAACTTATGCTTGTAAATAAAAACACTATCCATTCCTGTCTAAATCATCATCTTCCTTTTAATGTTCCCACTGCTGGGACACAGGCCTCCTCTTATAGAGGAAGTGGACTATAATCCACCACGCGGGCCCAGTGCGGATTGGTAGATGTCACATGTCTATGAATTTTTGGTTCTAAGACATGCCGGTTTCCTCACGATGTTTTCCTTCACCGTTTTGAGAGCAGTGGTGATGAAATAAATTACTCAAAGCACCTGCTCGGGTTCGAACCCACGACTTACCAACTCGTTAGTGGCGTTTACTGGGCCACCAATGCTCCCTGCTTCCTTTGTAAATAAAAATATCTAAAACTTGACCGAAAGCGCAATATAGATCTAATTTGTAGCCTGTTATGCCTATATATCTTTAAATACATATCCACAGCTGGACAAAGGCCTCTTTTGCTCTTTTCTACATAATTCTGTCTTCTGCTTTAGAACGAAAATATAAAATTAATATTAATTAAATACTTAAGTGCCTACGGCTTCTTATGAACTTCTCTTCTGAGAAATAAGCAGTTAGTTAATTACGCAAGCACTATAATAGCTAATTCCAGCAACAAGCTGTTGTGTTGTGTAGAGTTTGAAAGCGTATTTAATATTATATTATATTATTTGATTGTTTTTAAACATTTTGTAAAGTCGAAATATGCATTGATTATTAACTACCATGACGATCCAATTAGCTATTTTAAAGCAAAATGCTATTCCGGGACCATTTTTGACATAATTAAAAACCGGCGAAGTGCGAGTCGGACTCGCGCACGAAGGGTTCCGTACCATTATCGCAAAAAAACGGCACAAAAATCACGTTTGTTGTATGGGAGCCCACTTAAATATTTATTTTATTCAGTTTTTAGTATTTGTTGTTATAGCGGCAACAGAAATACATCATCTGTGAAAATTTCAACTGTCTAGCTATCACGGTTCAAGAGATACAGCCTGGTGACAGACAGACAGACAGAGAGACAGACGGACAGACAGACAGACAGACGGACCGCGGAGTCTCAGTAATAGGGTCCCGTGTTTACCCTTTGGGTAAGGAACCCTAAAAAGACCTTTAATTTTTCACGAAACGGATTTTCGGTTTCTGCGTGATATTCGAAAATATTATGACTATCACGTCCTGCCGGCAAAACGTTAAGTTATTAGAAACCCTGTATAATATTTAAAACTCAATTACTGGGCGTAGTCAATTTCTTCTTTTGGGATATTACGATTTATGACACACGCATCAGCTATCTCTTTAGTGGTCTGTCACTGGCAAATTCATAGGCTTTCCTTGAATTGTAAATCAATTGTATAAACCTGTTGGTCCAATCAATAACAGCCTACTAAACGACCAGCTGTAAGTAATGAATAACTAAACATTTTCTTTCAGTTCAAGGCTCTGACTGCTCGACTGCAGTGAACTACGCCCTGCTAACATATTCCTAGTGTGGAGTTCAAAGCTCTGGCTGCGGTCTGATTACGTCATAATAGAGGCACTATTACTTTGCGACTTGAAGAAGAACTTGCCAGTTTTTCATACCGTGTTTGATTGCCTTAGGTTATGGCTTTATGACGAGTGGAGTTGGCATTTACATTTGTATGGAAAGGCAAAAAATTGTGATATTACTCATATCTGTCGCAGGAAATGATGAATACCGTGAAAACAGTGTTTCGATCAAAAACCTAAACAGTTTGAAATCACTTACTTTCGTTGTGGAAATGACCCCACAGACATGTTATGTGAACATCTTCCGTGAATAGATTAACTCCTTTTAGGGAATTCATCAAATCTCCATTTTCATCATCCTCCTGCGACATATCGTTAGTGAGATCTAAATTATAACATAAATTCAAAAGTTAAAGTTCAATTAAAATCTGTATTTTTGGGAAATAAAGATCATCATCATCATCATCATCAGCCTATTAATGTACCCACTGCTGGGTCACAGGCCCCCTCTCTGTGAGAGGGAATGGGCCGTAATCCACCACGCGGGCCCAGTGCCGGTTGGCAGATGTCACATTTCTTCGAATTTTTGGTTCTAGGACATGCCGGTTTCCTCACGATGTTTTCCTTCACCGTTTTGAGAGCAGTGGTGAAGAAATAATTTACACAAAGTAAAGCGCCTGCCTGGGCTCGAACCCACGACCTACAACTTGTAAGTCGCGACCGATACCACTGGGCCACCACTGCTCTAAATAAAGATATATTTTTTTAATTACAGTATGCGGAAACAGCCCGTCGAAACTACACTAAACTAACAATTATTATAGTAATACTAGTCATGATGCTTAAGTGCCAGTGGGCAGGGCACATTGCTCGCAGAACGGTTGGCTGATGGAGTGGCAAAATTCTGGAGTGGTGACCGCGAACCGTAAGACGTTGCGTTAGAAGGCCTCCCACCAGGTGGAACTGGTGAAGGTTGTGGGGATTCACTGGATGCGGGACACACGGGACCGGTCAATGTGGCGACGCTTGAGGGAAACCTATGTCCAGCAGTGGACGTCTTTCAGCTGAGATAATGATGATGAATACTAGTCATAATAAATTCAGTTTACTATTTCAGATGTAATAAAGCTTTGATTTCAACCGACCTTACTCATTTGGGTGCCTTTATTTTCTAGCACTGCCAGCGGTTTGAAGACATCGTAATAGGGGGGAGCTATTTCCGTTTGTAAAGAAGAAATTACTTGTTTTCATGCCGTGTTTGAATGCCTTAGGGTATGGCTTTGTGACTAGAAGACTAGGCATTTGTATTTGCCAGTACATGAATGGGTACGTTAAAAATATTTAGTTTTAGACCATGGTGAAATATAGCTTGGTTTATGGAAGTTTATTCACAAAGAAAATGGCGGTAAATGAGCGTTTTATTTGGGACAATCCCACCGCACTATTCCCAAACCACTGCAACTCCTGGAAGCCAGAATCAACAGTGGCGACCACCAGAAAAGCGCCGAGGCAATGAAGCTCGACGAAGTCCCGGAGAATGAATTTAACTGTCTTGGATCCCGCAACGAAATTAATCAGAAAAGAATAACGGAGGAGTAGGAAAAATGTAAATTTCCACTTCCCTCCATATCAAGCAGGAGACAGAACACACAAGGCCAATAGGCACAAAGGGTCATATACAACTGGGATAAGCCCAGTTGCCTAGCACCACGGATAAAAAATTAGCATTAATACATATTAATGGGTCCTAACATTGTAAATGAGCGTTTGTTGAGCATCATAAATATACAGTTTCCTAACCGTCTTTATCCATATTTAGACGTTCGAAAAGTATTCCAGTCAAAGCACACTGCAACCAGTGCGCTGCAACTGCAACGGTTACTGTATCAAGTGACACAACAAATTGTTCGGTCAACCGTACTCTAGGAGCGTTTACAAATTGTTGCCGCTTCGTTAAATTCAACTGTGTGGGTATAACTGGGTACTAACGGTCCTGTGTCTTGCGTGTGCTTGTAGTGAAGTGATAACATTCTTCTTGAGTCATTTGCTGTTTTACTAGATGGAATATATTTTCTAATTAAAAAACTAATTTTAAACAAGCTTTTTAATTGCAAGTTTCGTTTGGATGACTATGATGACAAAATGAATGTAAAATTTAATCTTAATCGGTTGAGGATAACTGCTTTAAAATTCAGTTGCAAGATTTGACCGGACCATACATACATACATACATTACAAGTTAATAAAAAGCTTGGAAAATTATAGAAAGTCTGAAAAGGGTGGTCTGTGTGCTTATTCCGAGTTTTTAACGTACTCACTCGTGATAACGTAAACGATCTCTTATGTCAAAATTAATACAAAACAAACAGGTTTCTGCTTACCGTCACCAGACGGCGCTTATCCAGTTTAAATACAAATTAGAATTAATATTTGTTTCGGGATATTTACCATATATATTTTGAATTTGGTTGAGAGCGCAAAAATATACATGGTAAATATCCCAAAACAAATATTAATTCTAATGATTGAGACCATGTCAGCTTAAAAACTTAAATACAAATTGACGTTTACGTTAACGCGATTGAGCGTGAATAAAAATTCGCACTAAGGCCTCTGGTTACGTTCTACACGTCCGTGTCCGTATTTTGAGATTCGAGTTCAAAATGTCCTGAAGTATGACAGATTATGACGGATAGAATTCGGGGTTTTTTTAGTGCGTAAGCTTCTCTACCAGAAGTACTACGGCTACTTCGGAACCAAAATTTCACGGACACAGACCTTCGCCTTCGAAAAGTCTTAAGAGAGAACAGAAAATAGTTGTTGGCAAACTTACGATACTAACTGGTGACGAGACAAGTAGCAAGTTTGTTTAAATGCAATCAATCGTATAGGTGACGCTGGCTGGGTTCGTACTCGTTTTTAGGGTTCCGTAGCCATATGGCAAAAAACGGAACCCTTATAGATTTGTCATATCTGTCTGTCTGTCTGTCTGTCCGTCCGTATGTCACAGCCAGTTTTTTCCGAAACTATAAGAATTATGCTTTTGGAACTTGGTAAGTAGATGTATTCCCTGAACCGCATTAAGAATTTTGCACAAAAATAGAAAAAAAACAATAAATTTTGGGGGTTCCCATACTTGAAAATGTTTTTTTTTTTTTTCTTCAAACCCATAAGTGTGGGGTATCTATGGATAGGTTTTCGAAAATGATGTTGAGGTTTCTAATATAATTTTTTTCTAAACTGCGCGAGAGACACTTCCAAAGTGGTAAAATGTGTCCCCCCCCCCACCCCTGTAACTTCTAAAATAAGAGAATGATAAAACTAAAAAAAATATATGATGTACATTACCATGTAAATTACCACCGAAAATTGGTTTGAACGAGATCTAGTAAGTATTTTTTTTTTAATACGTCATAAATCGTAAACCGCAATTCACCAAGTCCGGAACCCTTCGTGCGCGAGTCCGACTCGCACTTGGCCGGTTTTTTTTTGTTTTACAGTCTTTTTTCTTTTTCTTGTGAGGATGTAGCCACCTCTAGTGTCAGAGTTACAAGGCAAACTAAGCTTCAATTAGCATAGCTTAGTTAATGGTCTGCAACCGATCTTAACGAACTAGTATAGAATTTAGTGTCCAAGACCATCTTTATTTTTTTCCATCTTCATACCCAAACCACAGACATCATAAAAACGATGTGAACTAAAGGGTAGTATGGCAATAACAATATTGATTAATACCGGAACAAAACACGATGATATTGGTTTATCTTTATTACTAAGGAAACTAGGTATCTCTTTTTTTCCTTCTGAAGGTAAATTGACACAGTCCACTCATACATATATCAATTGGAACTTCATTGCTAAACGCTGTTCCTTAAGATACAGGATACCCTAGTTTAAGAGACAGAGTTTAATCTATTGTGTACCAGGCCCCTCAGAAAGTATTGCGAAAAAAAGTTTTTATATATGGGAGACTGGCCAGTTATAATGTTTTTCGAAAATATGATTATTTATAAGTAAAAATAAGTAAGTTCCAATTTCAAAATTTCCCTCCACATTTTTTGCGAGTTAATTCAAAGTATTGTGTCTCACTGAAATATGGATCTGCGCTGGGAACATTTTAGAGCTATGATTTTATACGATTTCAAGTGTCGCCTGAAACCGGATGAATCGTACGATAGACTTCAAATGGCATTCATGGATGAAGGCCCTTCCAAGGCAACCGTGTATCGTTGGTATAACGAATTCAAGCGCGGTCGACCAACTTTGGGGGATGACGAAAGAAGCGGTCGCCCTTTGACGGCTGTTACCGAAGAAAACGTGCTAGCAGTGAAAAATTTAATCCAAGACAATAGGCGAATTACATATCAGGAGATTCAACACATATTGAAGATTGGATCGGGAAGCGTTCACGAGATTCTACACAGCCATCTTCGCGTGAGGAGGATAGTATCACGCTGGGTGCCGCACAACCTCACCGATGCTCAGAAGCAGGCCCGGGTGGAATGGTGCCGTGATATGCTTAACAAATTTGAAGCAGGCTCGTCTCGGCGTGTTTACGACATCGTTACAGGTGATGAGTCCTGGATTTATCAATACGACCCAGAAACCAAGCGCCAGTCGACTGTTTGGGTGTTTCAAAATGAGCCAACGCCTACCAAAGTGAAGCGATCTAGAAGCGGGGGTAAGATTTTGATCGCTAGCTTTTTTAATTTGACTGGCCACTTGGTATCAATTCCCTTACGGGATCAAAGAAGCATTAATGCCGAATGGTATACTACCAAACGTTTGCCAGAAGTTTTCTCTGTTATAAGCAACAAGCGACCAAACACAGGGCTCCGCGGGCTACTGCTCCACCACGACAATGCACCTGCGCACACCGCACTCAAAACGAGGGACTTCCTGGACAGCACGCCAGTCAAACTCCTGGGTCACCCTCCTTACAGCCCTGATCTAGCACCGTGTGACTTCTTTTTATTCCCAAAAATAAAAAATCAGCTCAAAGGGATACAATTTTCGTCGCCGGAAGATGCGCTGGCTGCGTTCGAGCAGGCTGTAAACGAGGTGTCTGCGGCGGACTGGAAAAAGTGTTTTGAAAACTGGTTTAGGCGCATGAATCTTTGTATAGAGGCTGGTGGAAAGTACTTTGAAAAGATTTAATAAAAATATATGTACGTATAGAACAATTTTTTTTAGTTTCGCAAAACTTTCTGAGTGTCCCACGTACAGATTTCTGCATCATCCAAATGTTTAACACAAACACACAGCTGTTCTACTTACCCCTTATAGCAACATTCTGCCTAACCTTTTCCCAACTATATTGGGGTCGGCTTCCAGTCTTACCGGATTCAGCTGAGTACCAGTGTTTTACATGGAGCGACTGCCTATCTGACCTCCACAACCCAGTAACTGGGTAACATGGTACCCCTTGGTAAGACTGGTGTCAGATTTCAGATTCAGATTCTGACTACCCGTAACGACTGTCAAAGATCTTCAAATGACAGCCGGGACCAACGGCTTAACGTGCTATCCGAGGCACGGAGGAAACTCGGTATGTTGAAATGGTCACCCATCCACGGACCGACCTCGTCAAGCGTTGCTTAACCTTGATGATCGACCAGTGCGGCTGTTATTATTTAGCCACGAGCTCCTCCTAACAACAAGTTTCATTATTCACTAATCCCACTGCTCTCCATACAAATTCGTAACGTAACTGAAGATAATTCTATCCACCGCGCGGTCATCACGCGCGGGTCAGCAGCGAGCTTAGCCGGCCAGTAATGAAATGTAAACAACTACAGACGCTCTGTTTGTACTGCTCAATGTATTGGTATAAATTGTAGGTGGGATTGGAATTATAGTAGGTAATGTGATAATGAAATATTATGGCTGGACTTGGAATTATATATTTATAGATCTTGATGAAGAATGACAAGTAATAATTCTAACTCAATAAGTCCTATTCGATCGTTTTGTGTCTTTTTCCTGATAATCTAAAGGTATTCATATTTCCAGATAATTTCAAATCACGTTCAACACAAATACTGATTTCACCCATATGTATTTTGAATTATTTTTAAGTGACCATTTGTATTAAAACAGCCCTAAATAATATGAACTTCGACATGACTGTATGACACACAGTTTGTTGTTTCAAAATGTGATTACCTCGAATTTTGAATTCTTCAAAAATATATATACGAGTCATCAGCATCAGCTTATTAATGTTCCCACTGCTGGGACACAGGCCTCCTCTCTGTGAGAGGGAATGGGCCGTAATCCACCACGTGACCCAGTACGGGTTGGTAGATGCACATGTCTTCGAATTTTTGGTTAAGACATGCCGGTTTCCTCACGATGTTTTCCTTTACCCTTTTGATCATCGAAAGCGTGGCGATAGTGATTGTCAAAAAAGCAAAATTGTATAGGATTGACAAGTTATATTGAAAAATCACGTGATCAATCCCTTTATTTTAGACGTTTTGACTATCGCCATCGCTGACATCGAATGCCACTTATCTAAGGCCCCTGGTAAAGACTACGGGAATCCTCAGGAAGCGAGGAGCACAAGTCCGGTCGATGTGCCATAATTTATCAATATTTTACTTTAAGCGACTGTCGTGAGTTGATCTGACTACCAAGGAATCTATTCATAATCTTTACTTGCTGTGCTCGCGGCTTGGCTCCCGTTAACTGCCTACCCTACTTACCTTCCTCACTACCTACGTAACAATTTTTTAGTAAAGTCATTCTTTCGCGGAGAATCTTAACACCGCCATTCAGAAAATGACTTCAAATGCTCAACGCCATCTATCGAATATGGATTTTAACCGTCCGAGTATCTGAATTATCTGAAAAGTAAAATTATCACAACACTTGTGATAATTTTGCTACTTGAACACTTTAAATTCATTTGACTTTTGATAGACTGAACTGATGATGAAACAAAAACTAGGTAATACTTCAAGTTACGCACAATATTTATGTATAAAAGGTTATACAGTGGTTTCGCACATTTTACGTAATGCGTGCACAACTAAACAGACAAACAGACAAAAATGTGCAAACATGCTGGAAATGGGCACTCAGGCTATTTTTTTAACCGACTTACCAAAAAGGAGGAGGTTCTATGTTCGACTTCTTGTATGTTTTGTTATGTTTTTGTCTTTCTTTTTTTTCCCATTTTTTTTGCGATATGGACACCGACTTCCAAAAATAAAGTTATTTTTCACTTTGTAGTTTTTTATTTGGAAGTCGGTAGTATTTTTTTGCAAAAAAGTTTTTTTATTTCCCCTTTTTAGTTGTACTTTCCTAAAATAGGCAAGTTGTTTAGTAAGGTACCTATAACGCCAGAATAGATTACCCGAATAACATGAAACTTGAACATAACCGGTGAAATGAGAGATCTGCGTACCCCTTTATAGTGTACTGGCGTGATGTTATGTTATGAAATGGTATAAACAATAAACAGACATGGGATTGCAGCAATCCCGAATGATTTGCCGTTATTTATTGAAGAGTTCTGTTGTATATCTCCGAAGTTCTTCATCAGATCTTCACAAAATTAAAATGGGACCAATTTCGAAACATACTCTATCAAACAAAAAAAGAATTTTCAAAATCGGTCCACAATTGACGGAGATATCGGTGAACATAAATAAAAAAAACAAATTCTATGTTCGACTTCTTGTATGTTTTTTTTTCACCGGTTATGTTCAAGTTTCATGTTATTCGGGTAATCTATTCTGGCGTTATAGGTACCTTACTAAACAACTTGCCTATTTTAGAAAAGTACAACTAAAAAGGAAAATAAAAAAACTTTTTTGCAAAAAAATACTACCGACTTCCAAATAAAAAACTACAAAGTGAAAAATAACTTTACTTTTGGCAGTCAGTGTCCATATCGCAAAAAAATGGAAAAAAAAAAACACCGACTTCCAAAAATAAAGTTATTTTTCACTTTGTATTTTTTTATTTGGAAGTCGGTAGTATTTTTTTGCAAAAAAGTTTTTTTTTTAATATTTTCGATGTACAAAAACGACTTTTCTACAGATTTGATATTGATTGTACACAAACACATAAAGACTAATACAAACACAATAGGATATCCACATAGTTTGAGACAGTTTTAATCCATATAATTAATGAACCGGTATAATTTTTCTAATAAACCACACTAGCTATAAATTAAATGTTTTAAATGGGAACACCGCTATAAACTGACCACAGAAACGAGACCTTATATAAATATGGAAATCTTCATGCACAACTCACAAAGTTAAAATGGCTACATTATACAAGACACCGCACAAGAATCACTTACAAGACTGTCGCATAAAGCTCCGTAAAAATAAAATAAGGAACGTCCAAATATTAATCATAGTAGCAAAGTTACGTCCCTTGCTAGATTACCTCACTACTATATTTTAACGTCCTACACGGCCTACGTACGGATATTATATTTTTTTATTTTTTTAAACCTTATGTTACACAATTTCTGATAACCCAGTTGATGCCGCAGCTCAACCTAGATCGGTACTAATAGTAACCAGTAGGGCATGGCTTTCTCTTCTCTCATTTGGGCAAACACTATAGAAGAAAACCTAGAAAATTATGGTAAAAAATATTAGACAGCCCGCAAGACATGCAATCTGCAGAACATACATTTATCGTCACTCGCGGAGGCTATTCCACCCAAAGATGAATCATCTTAATACCCTACATTCTTTCTCAAAACAACCAAAAGTTCCAGTTTCGTTGTGGCATCGCTTGGCAGCGTGGCATCCATATCGTCGCTTCATTTAGCTCTAAGTAAACTTCGCCTGTGCCAAAAGGTAGGACTCAAACTATGCCGCAGTATCGTTACGTAGCAGAAACTTTGTCTGTGGGGTAATGTACTGGTTTTATTGTTTTTCCTTTGTCGTGTCGATCAACTCATTGCGGTTATTATTAGTTACAGTTTTAGTTTATTAAGGTTTGTAGCTACACTTACAACGTAATGTTCCAAATATAAATTACCAAAAAAAAATAAAAAATTATAAACACGTACCTTTTTTCGTGGACAGTTTTTTTTTTTTAATAACCATTATAGTGCAACATTTTCCTTCGATTTTCAAACAATTGCATCATAAAATAACTTTTTATTTTTTATAGCACTTTTGAATTTATTGGCGCGTATGGGCTCATTGACAAATAGTGTCATTGTCTATGGATGCGCCCGCTGCGCATTCATGCGCAATGAGAATCTAAATTGCCCGCCATGCCACATTTTTTTTTTCTTTGCTGTTTGGTTTTATTTCAACTGTATGAGTGAAGCATAGATAGTGTATGCAACGGCATATAATTAGTTATTAAATCACTCGTGTGATTCTATTATATGACCGTTACATAAACTACTATTATCGGGTTTTAAATGAGTGAATACCACTAAAGCAAACGATTTGGCAAATTGCATCTTGTAGAAAGAATCTTTAAAACCCTGATTTATGTTTTAAAAATTAAATTCTGAGTATTTTTCAAACACTTTAGTCTACAAACCTGACTAACTTAAGCATTTAAATAGGGTTATCAACTTAATTAATAATTAATTCAGAAACCGGCCTAATCAAAGAAACACCGTTCTAAGATGGGTGTTACATGCTCCACCTTATGACTTGGTGATAACAACACTAGGAGCTTAAGATAGTGGCCATTATATTATACGTTTGCGCATTTAATTAGGAAAGAGCACATAAACTGAAATTCCTCTTCGAGATAAAATCTGCAGACTCATCATTGGTGTTCGGAAAATCTTTTATACTAATTGGATTCTGTCCAATAATTAGGTGTAAACGGCTACTCCCTTTGCGTTAAATTTAATCTTAAACTCGTGTGAATTTACGATAAAAATCACCCTAATTATATAATACTCTAAATCACAGTTTCCATCACAACCAAAAGGAGTTCCTATTCCACTGCTTTGTGTTTAAAATAAGTCTACTCGACAGCGACTACAGTAAAACACGCAATTAATACTGTTAAATTTTCAAAATGAAAGAGCTAGCGATCGATTCCATGAATTTATATTTTACACAATTATCCGTAGGTTTCCCTGGAAACATTATTTAATAAACATTTAGAAAACAACCCTCAGACGTGAACTCAGTTGACAATTATTGTGAAATAGTCCGCCCGTTCAAACAGCAGGCTTGTCGGACACCTAATAACCTAAATATGGCGTCCCAGGCGGCACGCGGGCGTGTGGCGGCGGCTTTATACGAGTCTCGCGTGATACGCCGCCGTATCAAATCAAATATTATTGTGGGGCTAGGACAGCCGGAGGAAAGGTGGGGATAAGCTGAAGCGGAAAAGCTGAAACGAGGCAAGGCGATTATCCTCTATCTAAACAATATTAAAGCAATCGCTCATGTGTCTTTTATTTACTTAAATAGTGCACTATCCACAAATGCGGAGTTGAGTGAGACGACAAGCAAATACTGTGCCAGTGAGGAGTCCCTTCGCAGGATATACCACCACTTTTACTGCCCAGCATGCGCAAGCGCCTGATCTTTCCATTGAACAAGGCCAACGACATAGTTATCTAGGTGGTCACATTTTTTTCGGATACAATTTAAGTCATACCGACACGCAAAGAAGAAGAAGAAGTGAGACGGCATCACTGCAGCCTAATTGCGTAAGTGATTTCGGCAGGGCAAAGTTTGACCCCATAAAAGCGTATGAAAAGCTGTCTTTAAATAATTAGATATAGCCAAAAATTGTTGGACTCTTTCGAAAAGAGTATCTTCACCAATGAAACCGTCCAATATTTTTTTTGGCAATCACTGCATCGCCTTCCAATCCTTGCTGGTCAGTTAATCTGTTCACCATAATATGAACAGAGTCCCGTATAACTTCTTCCGGCACAAAAATTAAGATATATATCCTTTTACTTAACTTGAAATAGGTAGGTGGGCAAAAGCAGATAGTTTGAATGTGACCGTGAAACTAAACTCGATGATGCCCGAATAACTTAATCGAGAATCAATGCAATCATCATCTTCATCATCATCATTTCAGCCGAAAAACGTCCACGTCTGGACATAAGCCTCCCCCAGGCGTCGCCACATTGACCGATCCCGTGCGTCTCGCATCCAGCGCCTGCCCGCAACCTTAACCAAGTCATCGGTCCACCTAGTGGGAGGCCTTCCAACGTATCGTCTTCCGGTCCGCGGTCGCCATTCCAGAACTTTTCGGCCCCATCGGCCATCCGTTCTGCGAGCAATGTGCCCTGCCCACTGCCACTTAAGTTTCCCAATTCTTCGGGCTATGTCAGTAACTTTGGTTCTCCTGCGGATATCATCATTTCCGACGTGATCAGGGAAGGAAATTCCGAGCATGCCCTCTCCATTGCCCTTTGGGTGACTTTAAGCTTTCTGATAAGGCCCATTATGAGCGACCACGTCTCGGTTCCAAAGGTGATCACTGGCAACACACACTGGTCATAGACTTTTGTCTTGAGACACTGCGGTAAATTGGACGAGAAGATACGAGTACCACGAAACTTCCCGAACCTCGCCCAGCCGAGTCGGATTCGACGGTTGACCTCTTTCTCGAAGTTGGACCTACCCAACTGGACCGTTTGTCCCAGGTAGACATAATCGTCTACAACTTCGAGTGTAGAGTCTCCGATCTTGATAGAAGTGGGTGTTAGATGGTGGTGGTGGTGTTACAAAGCAGTCATTCATATGTAATCAACCCGTGAGGGTAAATTTTATCAATGAGTAAGTGAAGGACTATTTTACACCGTCTACACGAAAAGAGCGTTTCTCTATTTCAGTCTATTTTGCCGATTTCATGGCCCAAGCGTCCACTAGCTATATGGTCCTAAGCGTCCGTTACCATGAACTCTGACCCGAGACCTGCCAGTTTTTGCCACATCCACCCCAGTTATAATGAATTACGTAATCGCATCGATTTGTTACTCAAAACGTACAATTTACTTTACTTTTTTGGGTCAATTTATGTCGGGCATACGACTTTCTTCATGCTTCACGCACGATTTTGGTGTAACATGGAATCGCTCGCGTTTCAAGCTCAAACATTCTGCAAAATCACCCCAATAAAGGTGAAAATTGGTAAATTAGATTGAGCCAGAGAGTAATGGCAATTAATTAATTAATAAGTAAATAATAAAAAAAACATGCAGTTTGTGCGTTTATATAAATTGATAACCATTAAGATCAGGCCTCATGGTCTGATCTTAATTCTTTTCTGGATTAAGTAAATAAGTGTTAAGTATTGCAAAAAAGCAATTTCTATAATGCATTTTTACAGGTCAGACATCATACAATCACAATAAATTGATCACATTGAAAACCTAGAGGAGCAATTTTGTTGTGGCATTGTTTAGAAGCTTAGTCCAGCACTAGATTGCGATAATTTTGCGATAATGCGGAAGAAAGTTGCCTCAGTAATATCCAGAGTGCGAGGAAGCAGCAACAGCATTCTGAGGGTGTTTGCAGAGAGGCTAGATGGGCCTACGATGGGGAGGTTTATCAGGCTACATGTTGGCAACAGGGCCTGTTAAACCTTCCTGTGATTATGGTGTTCTTTATTATTTAAAGTGTTCCTGCATGTTACTAACATAGTTTTTAAGTAAGATGTAATAATAATACCCTATGGGCGTTGATGCCTTACAATAAAATATTTTTATTTTATTTTTATTGCGATTAGAACTACCGCATTGTATATTTCATTCAAATATATATTTTAAATTCATTTGCCGCATATCAGACGAACCATGAGCCATTCTCACAACCCAATGGGTAATGGAGATGGCGGAAAGCTGGACTCCTTAAATCTTGACTGGTTCGTAGCAGCCCTAGACAGAGAAAAGTAGAAGGAGAGTGTGCAGGCACTGTAGTGGGAAATTGCTGACTCAGAATAAAACTAATATAATAATTCTCAGTAATAACGGCAAGAAAGACAAATTTACAAAGCCTCTTTATTAAACAATACACCTTTTAACAAAACGAAACTATAAAATACTTACGTTAAAACTGATTTAAAACTTGTACAAAGAAAAGTTAATCCATTAAAGTCGTTATTATTTCAATGGAAAACACTACGTTGAAGTCTGTGGAAGCCTGAGGCTTTAAAAAGGCTATTTATAAAAGTTTTATGACCCACAATACGACAGGAAAGGCATTTAAAGTGAGGTGGGCGATGTATTTGCTGGTGAAATGAGGTTTTCTTTACCTGGAGTGCATTTAATGTATTATGGTGCTGACAGTAGGAGAAATAATATTTGCCTCTAACTTTCTCAATGCAGAGCAGGGTTATTTTATACATACGAGTATATTACTTTACTAGGTATCTTGAAAACGAAGAGCATTCATCATCTTATTACTAAAGAAGCTATTTCACTATTTTATTCTTTAGCATCAACAATATTTTTTTCAAGTTGGCCATTAAAAATACAGTTATGAACGACTAAATTAACAAGAAAAATCATTGATTTTAAGTTACTAGTTGTCCATTTCAAAATTGTTTTAAATAAGAAAAATAAGTATATATAGATTTTCTTTGTGACATTACCGACAGACACCGAACCTACAGAAATTCTATGCCACAGAGATCAACATTTTAGATAAAAGTTCACTGCACCTCCACTTATGCCTACCTTCATTAATGCTGGCGTGCCGTGCTATCCGACCAGCACTCCTACTGCAAGATAGGCCATGGTGTTCGAGGCGGTCGACTGCTTCACCACATTCTAACGATGTGGAGCTCCGCTGGGAGTACCTAGGCGCAGACATGAAGCGATCCGGAAGGTAGTGTCACTCAACATTGTACCTATGTTGGGTGACGGTAAAGCCTGTAGCCAGAGGCCCGACTCCCACTCACCCACAGCCATTAGGCGAGTACGCTCCGCAGTATTGGTAGACGTATTTATGAGTTTATTACGTACCAATCTGCAGAGCGACTCATCCCACTGGCTATGGGAAGATGGGTCTTCGGGCAACGCCGTATTCGGGCAAGCTACTTTCCAGGCGCACACTGCGTCGTTCGAGCACGGCACTTTACAGAAACCAGTGACAGGGATATAATTTTAGTAGTTAACGTTTCAGTGCGGTGGACCGAAGACAGAAACGCTGGTAGGCTTATTCTAGAAATTTTGCGAATGCCGAGCCCACCGAAGCGAATGGGTATCATGGCTTGCGTCCAGGTTCGCTCATCCAAATAAATATCAGAGTGCATCGAATAATTTCGTCATTTTTACAGGAGAAGTGGCTGCTTCTATAAAGACAAAAAGCGGCAAAAATACGTAATATTTGGTCCAAAATTGGTGTTGGGAAATTTAACAACCTTATTGGCATTTATAGTTTGAGCCGTTTGGGGTTGAGACATTAGGTCCATGAGGTCCGAGTGCTCATCGAGTGTTTCGAGACATAAGTAAACGGTTAGTTGACAGTTCACGTGACCAGAGGGCTGGCGTTTTCTTTAGCCATAGAATCAGCATTGGCATTCGACGGGGCAATGCTGCCAGCGTTCTGGGCATGTTGCCCATTGACATCGATGTGGACGAATTTTTTGATACGCAATGAGCCCTTTTCCCTCTCCCCTTTATATGTAAGTTTGTTTTGTTATGAGTCATAAGATTAGAAATATTCAACTGTATATATTATTTGTAAATAAAACTATGTTATATAATAGATATTTATGATTGTTTAACTATGCTATTACGCTAGAACTGAATCTTTATTTCCAATCTTTTTTATTGCAGACAACTCTTATAAGCTTTTTTTGCCGTGTTAAAGGATTAGGTTAGATAGGCAGATATCTTAAAGTTAGTAATAGGATCACATTAGCACTCAAAGTCAAATTCTTTATTTCTCTTAGGCCCATTAAGCGGCACTTTTGAACGTCAAAAATTTTAATTTTAATGTAATATAATAATCGATTCTACCGTCCATTCGGAAAAGTAGCTTACCTACATACATTAATTCATATACCTAGGGGTGAACGATGCACACAGACTAACACTACTGTTATAGCGGTTTGAGAAACCTTTTCATTCTTGTGTCTATTATAAAAAAGTGGACTGTATTTGAAGGGTTCTGGTAATAGTGCGTTGAAATAAGCGGGAAAATATTCACGGATCAATTCGGGCGATCTAGTATGGGAATGAGGGAAGTAGTACGCCTTACCTTGTGGTGGTCGATGCTAGCCCACGTGTGGCGGCGAGCTGGTGTTCTTCAACTCCAAAATGGCGACGACGACTTTCTGGTCATTCAGGATCCACACACTTCACACAATTGTTATATATCCGCGAGGCGGGTTAATAGACACGGTTCACAAGGTTCTCTGCAATCTAACTAATTAGATGCATCAGTCTCCAGCCATGTGATGGCTTGGAAAGCTGGCGGTTGAGACACGAGGCCCGTTCACGAGGAAGTTTCGGTTCGTTCTGGCGACCCGTCATCAAGGCGTACATAAAGGGAAAAGGAATGAGGAAGGAACGAGATAATTAGGATATCGATCGCCCGCGAAATCTTAAATGCGTTTGTCTATGTATTCGGTCATTGATTTATGACATTTACAAGAGATGGCGCTACCATTTTCCCGGCCTTAAAGGGTCACCTTTAATGAAAATTAAACTTAGCCCTATGAGGTGTACTACCGTATACCTATTCAGTAATACAGACTAAGATGCAGATTTTACATTTAAATTATTAAGATTAAAGATTAATACTACGAGTTGCATAATACTTTAAGTTGCATACCTATACTTAAATTTTAAGAGAAAAAAATATTTTGCGTCTCAAACTAACTAAAACTAAGAGACCTAACTATCAAGCCAGGCCTTATTGAGTCGGTAACGGACACAGACGTACAACAGGGCGCACGTAGCTACCCTTTGCGGTTTTCACAGTAACAACACGGGTTGTACCGTCTTTTGAGGTATGCAATTTCTCAATAATGCCTAACGGCCATGCAAGAGGCGGAGCGTTATCAGTAATGATAACCACAATAGTACCCTCCTGTATAGAAGGTGCAGGACTATTCCATTTGGATCTAGCCTGAAGTTGATGTAAGTATTCTGAACGCCAGCGCTGCCAGAACGACTGCACAAGTTTGTCAAGTAGAGTATGTCTCTGAAGCAAGCTGAGCGTGTCTGCTTCAGGAGCGGGAAGGGACAACAATGGCGCGGTGTGCAAGAAATGCGCAGGGGTCAGCGCTGATGGTTCAGTAGGGTCACTACTCATAGCAGTAAGTGGCCGCGAATTAACTAGAGCCTCAACTTGGCTAAGGACGGTTATAAGTTCCTCGTAGGAGAGGATTTGTTGACCTATAACCTTAAAAAGGTGAGTTTTAACTACCTTAACCATACTTTCCCAACATCCTCCAAAATGTGGGGAAGCAGGCGGAATAAACTTCCAATCTATATGATTGAAGGAAAGTTCTTCCTCAAGATGAGGACGAAAATCTTTAAGAAATTTATGAAGGTCGCGTAAATAAGAACTTGCACCTACGAAACAAGTACCGTTATCGGTATATAAGCATTTAATAGGACCGCGTCGCGAAAGAAAGCGTTTTAAGGCTGCAAGGAAAGTCACTGTGCTTAAATCTGTAGCCACTTCAATGTGCGTGGCACGCGTTGTCAAACACGTAAAAATGCAGAGCCAAGCCTTACGGCTCTTAACACCTCGACCACGAAATGGTGTGTACTGCAGCGGGCCTGCGTAGTCACAACCGGTGTGAGTGAACGCCTTGTCGACTTGGTTAACACGCTGGCTAGGTAGATCTGCCATTAGCGGAAAAACAGGACGAGGGCGGAATTTAAAGCAAGTGTTACAGTTGTGGATTCTGTGACGAATTATTCGACGTGCAGCTAAAATCCAATAATTATGCCTGAGTAAGGACATAAGCAACTCCGGACCGGCATGAAGATGTTTCTTGTGAAAAAAGTCAACAAGAAGATCAACAATATGGTCATGACGTGGTAGAATACAGGGATGTTTATATTCGTAGGGTTCGTCCGAATTTGTGAGACGACCACCAACTCGTATGATGCCGTGCTCATCAAGAAACGGCTTAAGCTTATGGAGAGCGGGCGTACATGGTTTATTGTTTTTTAAATTTAGAATATCGTTACGGAAATGAACATCCTGTACAGCTCGCAGCAATTTAATTTCTGCATATTTGAGATCAGAGCTCGATACAGTACATGCACTAGGCAGTTGTCTTAAAAATTTGTAGACGTAAACAATAGCGCGCAGCAACTTAGACCAGGACGAAACACGTAGTGCTAGCGCGTAAATTGGTGATTCCGTAACGTCAGAAACCACGGCATGAGCGACTGATTTCTGTTCGGGTACGCCCTCATGTAGTGCATTGTGGTCGAAAGTATGTATGGGCCACTCAGATGGGTCATGAGAAATCCATGATGGTCCACGATACCACAATGGATGATGCAAGAGCTTAGCTGGCGTGACACCACGAGACAGACAATCAGCGGGGTTCTCAGTACCCGCGACATGGTTGAAACAATTAGCGGGCATAAGCTCTATTAGCTTAGTAACCCGATTGGCAACAAAAGTTTGCCAGCGGTGCGGTGAGGAATTTATCCAGGCGAGCACTACTTTAGAGTCCGTAAACGCGTATACCCTATCGATGCGGTAGTGGGGCGATACTGTGTCTTGTACCTTGCGAAGCAACTTAGACAACAGTAGGGCCGCGCACAACTCCAGTCTAGCCACCGAAATGGTTTTCACAGGTGAGACTTTAGACTTCGCACTAACTAACTGCACAGAGTAGTTAGAACCAATGCATATTTGCATGTATACGACTCCACCGTAAGCACGCTCGCTGGCGTCAGCGAAACCTATTAAATTCATGGTGCATCCGTCGACTAACCCCAGATGACGCGGAATAATAATTTCATTAAGCGTAGAAAGCTCAACACAAAACTGCTTCCAAGCGGTGACTATATGGTCAGGTGGAATGTCGTCCCAGTCACACTTCGACAGCCAAAGCTCCTTAATTAAGAGCTTGGCGTACAGAATAGTGGGGGCGACAAAACCCATTAAGTCCCATAGCCGAGCCACTGTGGAAAGCATGGTTCGCTTAGTACATTTATCATCTGGTGTGGTGACGTCAAAGCGGAAACTATCACAAGACTTGTCCCAGCGTAAACCCAGGACCTTATGCGGTATAGACTTCTCATACTCGATATCAGGCGAAGTCTTATGAGTATCAGGTATGTGTGCGAGAACCTCTTTCGAGTTACTTGTCCATTTGACAAGGTCGAACTGGCCTCGCCTGAAGAGCTGAATAAGCTCATCACAAAGCGAAATTGCTTCCGGTATGGACATGACACTACAGGCAATGTCATCCATATATAAAGCAGAAGAGGCAGCAGCAGAAGCTGCAGGGAAATTATCGCCTTCATCAGCGACTAACTGGCGGACTACACGTAACGCGTGATATGGACTAGACTTAAATCCGAAGCAAACACGATTAAATTGATAAACCGTTATAGGTTCATGTTTGCTAAATCTGTAAAAGATGCGTTGAAATCTACGGTCCGATTCACGAACGCCGACATTGAGAAACATTTGGCGGCAATCAGCAGACAAGGCTATTTGAAAGAGACGAAAACGAATTATGATATTAAATAAATCACCCTGTAGATTGGGGCCTGCATGTAGAATGTCATTAATCGACTGTCCCGATGTAGTTTGACTACTAGCGTCTAAAACCACGCGAAGTTTAGTGGAAGTCTTATCTTCGCGAACGACACCGTGATGCTGAATATAATATGACAGATTAAAACCGTTGTCATCTTTTACAACCGGACTCAAATATCCCTTATTTATATAGTCTCGCATGACGTCATTGTAAGCGCTGCGTAACCCTAAGGACGCATCAAGTTTGCGCTCTAAACAATGAAAACGCCTAAGTGCGGTAGCGTACGAGTCGCCTAACGAATAAGGGTCGTCGCAAAATGGCAACGACACAATATATCTACCACTGTCATCGCGAACAGTGGTAGCGCGAAAATGTTCTTCACACTCGAGATCCTTATGGCTCTGCGAGGGCAAGGCGGAAATTTCTTCAAGCTCCCAGAATCGCTTGAGAAGCGAATCTAAACTGGGATCTTGAAGAACAGAACAACATGACGTTGTACTCGTACAGTGTGAAGTATGTGCTGTAGGTACGGAACCCATAACCACATACCCCAACACAGTTTCAATGGCGGGAGGTATATTATGTTGCTCGCTATGCACTATGTTAGGCAAAAGCAAGCGCGGGAATATAGCAGCACCAATCAAAACATCAATACCGCTCGGCTCCGCAAACTTCGAATCTGCGAGCGGTAATGTTTTTAGATGTGTAAGTTTAGAGACATCGACAAGAGCGGTCGGCAATGTCTCCGTTATACGTTCAACAATAAGCGAAGAAACGTTAAAATTAATATTACTACTAAAACGAGAATATAATTTAATATCTACGGAACCCTTAACTGGTTTTTCCGACCTACCGATTCCTTTAACTATTAAATTAGAAGTATGAAAGTTCTTCCAAAGTCCTAGACGCTTAAAACATTCAGAAGTAATAAAATTACTTTGTGAAGCGCTATCTAGTAAACAACGTATTATGTGCGGCTTATCATTTGCATCGTACATCACTACTTGAGCAGTAGCGAGTAGAACAGTTGTGTACGCCGTACATTGCGGGCCATCTAACGCCGAAGGCGACGCCGCAACACACCGACTGTCAATCGAACGCGCTCGAGCGGCGCCAGCGACAGATGTCGTACACAACGATACTTCAGACTGTGACGTAACAGTCGGCATAGGCGTCGGGACCGGTTTCGGCTGTGACGTCACAACAGTTGATAATTGCGGGTTTTTATTAAAATGTAACAATGTATGATGACGTTGTTTACATGTGCGACACTTTAATTTAGAGGAACAGTTAACAGTTTTTTGTTTAATACTCAAACAATTGACACAAGCATTGTTGTCTTTCACACATTTAAAACGAGCTGTCGGAGTCAAATTATCAAAAGCGGGACATTTAAATAAGTGTTCATGCACGTATGTTTCGCACAGACACTTGTTTGAATTATTTGACTCAGAGCAAGCTACATAAGTTTGTGGATTAGGAGCGGAAATTTTATTATTAAAACTACGCGATTTATTAGACCTATGTGAATTGTCAGAACTATCAGATTTATTATTGTTAGATGAGGGTGGTTGGGTATTACGGAATATCCGACACTGATCATTGATGAAGGTGACAAAACTATCTAGAGTGGGAATCTTACGATTACGTTCTGTCATCTCGAAAGCGCGAATAGTTTCAGTGTCAAACTTTTTTATTGCGAGGTGCAATAAAATGAAATCCAGAAGGTCAACTAATTTTAAATTCTTTAGAGAATTAATTGCGGTAATAAACTTGTCCACGAATAGCTGGTAATTCGAAACAGACGCGGGACCAGACAATTTAAGATTTAAAGCTTGATCCAAATAGGTAGACGCGAGGACGCGAATATCCTGATACCTATCAAGGAGTGCCTGGAATATGACTTGGTAATTCTCAGCACATGGTGTGACTCCCGCGAACACAGACTGCGCCTTCGGCGACAGCTTACCTATTAAATAGTACAACCTGTCTGCATCCGTCAGCGACTTATTGTCATGAACTGTAGATTTAAAACTTGCATAAAATAACGGCCAGTTTCGTATATCACCGTCGAACGACATGAGTTCGATTGGCGGCAACCTTGGTCTACATGTTGCGGAATCACTCATACTGTGCTTCCCGGACGGCTTATCTTCTAATTGAGACATCACACGTTTCACGGAACAATACATATCCTCGAATGAGGCGTAGGCTTGATAGCTAGGCTTCGCATCGGGATAAACAGCCAGTAACCTTGCATTATAATCATCCAATAATTTATGAAACTCCGTTCGAATATCATCTAATGTTACACAAGAGCTGAGAAAGCCTTCTCTCACTGCTTCGGAAGTGTTAGCGACTTTAGAGCGATCATAAATTGACTGAATACGCTCGAAAAGTATATTACGCTTAGCTTCTAAAATCACCAACTGTTGATCTTCCGAAGAAGCGATTGCTTTCGCATCACGCGGCATTGTTATGTTACGTAGTTACAAATAACCACACAAACAAAACAATGTACGGTAGTTATTTAAACGAACAACTATATGTAGAAAAGTAATACTACTGAGTGTGACTGTATTGTGACAACGGGTTTCGCAATATTTGCGTGATAACGAAATAAGATTTTTCGTAGTACCCACTAACTAAAGTAATTAGATTGCACAAAATGTTAATAGCATTACTATCCTAGCCAGTTTTATTTTTAAGTTCGAATATGTTTAAGATAAATAAGTAGGTATAAATATGCAACCTATAGTCCGCAATCGTCGAAACGTATTCGGTAAAGTTATGATATTTATACTGCGTAGGTACCTACTAGTAGTACACCTATTTTATTTTTCTCTTATAGAATGAATGCCTACCTCGCGCTTTTCGGAAAGTAACTTATTCCTAACAATTTATGATTGGAGGTAGGTGATTCCTATAAGGGCGGTTAAACTAAAAGACGCTTGAAATATGGAAATTTACAATACGACAAGTTAGTTTTCAATAAGAATTATTTTAATAATAGCAGATAGGTAATTATATACCTGCTATAGCGGCGTTGATGGAACCACGTATTGGGTTTACAACTTGATTATGTGGGTAGGCGGCTAGGTGCCACGACCCTAGTAGGAATTTATGATAGATTCCTACGTAAGAAATAAAGGAAAATGGATATATTATAGTAATATATCCGGCTACGAAGGACCAAAAATGTTATAGCGGTTTGAGAAACCTTTTCATTCTTGTGTCTATTATAAAAAAGTGGACTGTATTTGAAGGGTTCTGGTAATAGTGCGTTGAAATAAGCGGGAAAATATTCACGGATCAATTCGGGCGATCTAGTATGGGAATGAGGGAAGTAGTACGCCTTACCTTGTGGTGGTCGATGCTAGCCCACGTGTGGCGGCGAGCTGGTGTTCTTCAACTCCAAAATGGCGACGACGACTTTCTGGTCATTCAGGATCCACACACTTCACACAATTGTTATATATCCGCGAGGCGGGTTAATAGACACGGTTCACAAGGTTCTCTGCAATCTAACTAATTAGATGCATCAGTCTCCAGCCATGTGATGGCTTGGAAAGCTGGCGGTTGAGACACGAGGCCCGTTCACGAGGAAGTTTCGGTTCGTTCTGGCGACCCGTCATCAAGGCGTACATAAAGGGAAAAGGAATGAGGAAGGAACGAGATAATTAGGATATCGATCGCCCGCGAAATCTTAAATGCGTTTGTCTATGTATTCGGTCATTGATTTATGACATTTACAAGAGATGGCGCTACCAACTACTATATTACGTATATAAGTATAAAGTATTAGAAGCACTAAAAGGTAAATTAATTCATTTGATAAAATAAAATCATATGATTTGTGAATAATAGATTATGCTTGTTTACAATACAAAGTGTGCTTTTAACTATAATATTACGGCATTCTAAAAAACCTGCCAAGTGCGAGTCGGACTCCTCGCGCACGAATGGTACCGTACCATTATCGCACAAATCGCAAAAAAAACACGTTTGTTATATGGGAGCCCCACTTAAATATTTATTTTATTCTTTTTTAGTATTTCTTGTTATAGTGGCAACAGGAATACCTACATAATCTGTGAACATTTCAACTGCCTAGCTATCACGGTTCATGAGATACAGCCTGGTGACAGACGGACAGACAGACAGATGGACCGCGGAGTCTTTAGTAATCGGGTCCCGTTTTTATCCTTTGTGTACGGAACCCCAAAACCAAATCAAAATGTCGACATTCAATAGATTCATTAATCTTTCAATTTATTCAGACAACGTACCTACTAGTAACAACAAAATATCGGAAAAACCATTGTAGTCTCCGATATCGGTTTCCACCATTAGCAATCCACAAGCGTCATTTAATGAGTTATTGCCGTTTGCGGCTCCGCCATTTTTTGCAAAACCATAAATTTTCTTAATCGCGTTTTTAGGGTTCGAATACAAGGGTTTTTGCCCATTAATTAATACTTCGAGTGGTTAGGCAGGAGATAAAGTTTCGTGGAAATGGGGGTGTTTTAAAGATAATTAAGACTAAGAACGTGGCTACTTTGGTCAAGGTCACCCCTAGACCCTAGAACCCTAAATGTGTTGAGTACCTATACATCCGTTTACTGAGTGCAACGTTGAGCATGCTCTGATTACCAGCAGAAAATGCTTTTAATTATGTCTCTTTTGGAAGTCATCAGTCAACCTTGTGGGAGTCCCACTAAGTTGACAATTGACGTCGCGAAAGCCACGGGTATCCGCTGGATGCAAGAAGTAGGACCCAGGACCTGTCGATGTGGCGAAGCTTGGGGGAGGCCTTTGTCAGCAGTGGACGTCTTTCAGCTAAAATAATGAATATAATGGTAACTTGTGATGAAGATCAATTAGTAAATGCGCAATAGTGACATTGAGAAACATTTATTTAAACCTGAACATTATTTAAACCTAAATACAACTCTTTCTCTCAATCAAATAACAAAGTTACAGATCAAATACACTTTAAACTCTTAACAGTATCAATTCTGTTCCTGAATGTAAAGTCCACAGTTAATTTGAGAAGCTTAACGAACATGGCCCACTTTCCACTTGTTAAATATTTAACGCCTTTCAATATCGCTATTGTAACTCTTCTGTTTGGTTTATTTTCTGTTTATCTAGAAGAGAGGGTTTCAAGTTTGTTAATTAATAATAAACTGTTGTTCATGGAATACTGTGATTAAAGTTTTAAGTACCAAACTGTTGATCGATCTAGTAAAACGAGATATTTTTGAAGCATTTGCTAACATTTTTTTCTACTTATGCTCTCATCCGATCGCGCCTATTGGAAAGCGATGAACGAGTTCTAGTTCGGAACGAGTGGGAAGTTGTTTGTTGGTTGTCGCTTTGCTCTGACGGTTGAGATTCGAGAACTGCTAAGGCAGAAGGCGCTTGGCAGAGAGTTCCAATTTGGCAGTGCATATTACAAGAACGTTTTTTAAACTAACTACTGAAATTACGTTTGATAGAGACATATGAAAGATAACCATGCTGCGTTGAAAAAGGAGAATAATATCTAATATTAATCATACTGCTATTTAAAACCTATTTCCAAAAAGGAGGAGGGTTTATGTTCGACTGTAGGTATGTATGATTTTTTATTTGAGATGGGTTTGCTCTTGGCTCCAGTCTAGGTTAGATGTGACCATGGTTTACGCAATCAAAAGCTTTGGATAGATCCCATGAAAACTCCAATTGCATTTTGCGAGTTCTCCCATGCGTCAAATATGTTCGGATCTGTAGTCGTATGACCTTTTGGAGGTGAAAGAGACAAAGTCGACGATGAAGTGGGCTTACCCAAAAGAAATCGGAAAACGGAAAACAATAGGTACCTTAAAAACCATCTTCACACATAACAAACCCAATTTCATTTAGCAACATAGCTGAAACCTTCTGCAACATTTATAATTTGGACAATAAACTACAAATTACACTCACACTGAATCCGTGTCTTATTCCTATGATTTACGACCAAGCTCAGTTTATTTCATTTTCTACGAGACCTTTCTCACCCAAGTTGTAAAGGCCATCTGTTGTCAACAATTCGTGTTGTTGTTTAGAAAAAATAAAACCTTAATATTGTTTGTGTCTAACTTTTGAAATTGTTTTCTAGCTTAAATTACAAAGATATGAGAGAAATTCAAAAGTTTTGTGGTATCTTTTATTGAAATTTGCTGCAATATACTTTATTTTGCTTTTATATAAACTAACCACGCTTATCTATTACAAGTCAAATTTCAAAATTTAAAAAACCCCCGACACATTTATCTTGCGGAAACACCCTGATTCGAACAGTAAAACGCCCATAACTTTTGAACGGCTGAACCGATTTTATTCAAACATAGCTAAGAACACTCTCGACAAAATTACCTTTCAAACAAAAACTAAATCGAAATCGGTTCATCCGTTTAGGCGCTATGATGCCACAGACAGACACACAGCAACACACGTGAAACTTATAACACCCCTCTTTTTCCGGCGGAGGTTAAAAATACAATGTTAGAAGAAAAGGAATACAATTTATTGTCACTTAAAAGCAACATTTATTAGAACCACTAGCTTCTACCATCGGCTTCACCCTCTTGTGAAGTATTTTATCATTCCAAGGGAACATTATACCGCCTATGTGCTATTCCAGACTATAATCTATCTATGTGCCAAATTTCATCTAGATCCGTACAGCCGTTTTAGCGTGATTGAGTAACAAACATACATCCACACATCCATCCTAACTTTCGCGTATAATATTAGTAATAAAATATCATCGCCTCGCAATATTAAGATACGGCTTCTGAATTAAGAATTTGGAGTAAAGTTGGAGGTTACCAGTTGGCAGAGTTTGAAAAATAATCAACTTAAAATTATTGAAATTTTAGTTTATATTAAATCGGTCTTCAACGGAATAGCAATGGGTGCTTAGCACTCCGTTCTTGAAAACTGTCCCCGTCGCGCTTGTCTGTCTGTCTGTTCGAGATACGCCAAAAACTCCTGAATGGATTTTCATGCGGTTTTCACCAATAGACAGAGTGATTCATGAGGACGGTTTAGGTGTATAATTTGTTAAGGTTTTGTTTAAATTGATTGAAATATGACGATAATTGTTGAAAATGTCGGCAAAGGCAAGCCGCGTAATTTTGGGATTGCTTTCATCGAAAACGCTGCCTAATCCTTTAGAGATATAACAAAACAATTAATGTTGGGATATTCCTCTTTTATAGGTCTACAGAAAAGTCCGCGATGGATGGAGAGACTGCCACAAGCCAAATCTAAAACCAAATAATAAAATAAAATCAAACTTGACTCCTACTCCTCCATATTATACTGTTGATAAACATTTCTGCTGCCACCGTTCTAATGTGCCGTCCATGTAAATTATGAACATACCAGCATCGAACTCTGCCAGCCCGTTATTAGGCAAATATCTAAAAGTATGTGCATCACTGAAGTATGGCCCCGAGTTTATTATGAACTCGACTTTGACGTCATAACACTCGTTATGTGACCTTGGTTGATATAGGAACCTACCTATTTTAATATTGATATAGTAAATTAAAAACAATTTAATAATCTATACCTCTATGTACTTGCTGTCTGGCATTTTTGCTGAACTGGACCTTTTTGGCGCAGCCGTGAGGCACACTTTCCTGCTAACTTCTTACGTCAGACTTTACACTTTTTTACTTTGTTTTTTTTTTTATCTTATGTATAATATTATGTTGTGTGTCTTTCAGTCTGTGCTAAATAAATGTATTTTCTTTCTATTTTTTTTCTTTTCTTTCATACTTTTCTTTTTCTTTTCTTTCTTCTCTTTCTTCATTTCTTTCTTTTCTTTCTTTCTTTTTTTCCTTTCTTTCTGTTCTTTCTTTCTTTTCTTTCCTTCTTTTCTTTCCTTCTTTACTTTCTAAGTTTATCTTGGACATCGCTAACAAACGATGAATGAAAACATCGTGAGTAAAATCTGGACTTACTTATCGCCAACTCGCATTGTGCGAGCGAGGTGATTAATGCTCGTGCCTTCTAATGAGAAGAGGTCTTTGCCCTGGTCGATAACATTATTTATTTATTATACTTCTGCAGTTAGACAGCAGTTGCTCCATATAAAACGTTGACCGACTGTGTAACTCGATACAGACTGGTTTTGCTTTTGAATATCCGTAAAGACTGCCAAATATCTACAAGTGGCAGCTGGGACCAACAGCTTAAAGGTCTTTCCGAGAAACGGAGGTGTCTGGGTATGTTATGAATGCCCACCCATCCACAATTCAACCCTTGCTACTGTTATTATTTAGCTATGACCTCGAAAAATATAAATCTTTTTAAAATAAGCTGACATACACTACACAATCTGATCGAATATGAACCCCTGGTACTCCCGGATATAAAATGAAACTATGAAAGTGCACAAAGCTGGAGTTCGTACTGAAACCTGCTGAATACTTTATGTGACGTCACAGGAGAGCTGGCGAGAGTCCGGCTTACATTCCCAGAAATATTACTGAGTAAACACTGGGAGATACATTACAGTATCATTCATTGCAGCTTGCTTTCTGGAACGAGTTCAAAGTGGTATATCCTGGCTCTTGGGACCTCTACAACTCAAAGTTTCAAACTTTTGAGTGTTAGGTACTTTAGAAAGTCAACTAAGGTTAGATTAACACTATGTTAGGAAGGTTAAGGTCAGAAGTGGGATAGTAACAAGGTTAGGTGATTGTAAGGTCATATTTATAGAAGATCGATTATTATCATGGATAAATTGTGTGAAGGATTATGGCTAGGAACGAGGTGATTATTGAGATGACAACAATCACAGATGGATGCAAGAAAAAGTCATGCATCGCCGACTTTACATGAATTGAGATAAGGGCAGGATGATGTGAATGATTAACTATTAATATTGTAAAACTTAATATGAAAACTGTGGCGTTTCTTGTCCGTTTTTCTCCCTAGAATCTCTACCTTTGCGAATATGGACAACTAGAATCACTAGTCTGATTTTTAACTGTAAATCTTGACTATCAAAAATGCCTTTCAATTGGCTAATTGAAGTAAATGATTCCAATACGACTTTATACTAATTTATTTAAGTAACCAACGAAATTACATAAAATATGCTACAGAAAAGGAATATAATAGTGTTATATGGCTAATAATAAGGAAGTTTCCTGCCTAGAAAAATTATAAATCTATTTTTCACCTCAGCACCTCAAACAAGCAGGTTTTGCTGCTTAAAGACAGTGAGCAAAATTCGATTTTGCTGCGAGCGTGAGACAAAGTAACTTTTTAATTATTTTTTTTAAATGCCGAGTCAGTGCTGGGTCTACTCACAACATTCGAAAGATTTGAACTTCACTTTGTTCTGTCACTTTCACTTCGATACGAAAAGAGCGAGAGATAGAAACAAGTCGATTCGAAGTTCGATTTTCAAATTCCTTATATAATAGGCTCAAAAAAGAAACCAACAATAAAACGTTCGGAAACACGTCATCTATAAAATTTCAAAACAAGGCTTAAATGTAATTATTATACTTTTCTCTTAATAATCGAATTATATTTTTTTATAATCAAATAAAGAGATGTTGAAGTAAAAAATACGAAGTTTATCATGTATCTACATAATTATTTAAAGTTTTAACAATCTTTATTGTGACAGAATAATTTAGTAATAGTGCAATTTCCGAACGCATCTTTAAAAAATAGCGGGCTTTAAATTTTTATTGTTTTCTTCTTCTGTTCGCTAGCTACAAAGTGCGATACACGTTGGATATTATTAAAATAATAATAAATAAATATGAGTGAATCCAGTGATGATGTCTGCAATTTAACACCGGAAGAATTGAAGCAGTATGTAAAAAGCGAATCAGTGAATACTCAAACTGAAGTCGCTAAAACAACAATATCGGTTCCATTGGTTCCAAACAAAACTGGTAGGTACTTTTAATTTGCAAAACTGCAATAATTTTACTTTTAACTTTGAATTTTTACAAATATACATGTGGTTTAAATATTACCAAGTTGTATTTTTTACCTTTAGATTATTTGTTCTCGCTGCTGAAGTGAAAAGTTGTATGTGCTACACGAGACCAAAGTTATTTGCATCTCGTGTCTTTGAATCCCTCGCTGCACTCAGGATTCTAACCTAGAATCACTCGCTACGCTCGTGATTCAAATATAGAATCCTTCGCTTACTCGGGATTCAAAATCAACACTCGCGGCAAAAATCAACTTTGCTCTCTTGTTGCACAAATAACTATAGTCCGTCAGTGAGATTATCAAATAATATTGGACCCGTATTTTTTGCTTTACCAAATAAACAAACTTGACAAAAGAAAAGCGCATCAAAGTTCAGGAGTGGGGGCTTGTGACGTCACTTTGTCAGTATAAAGTGCAGCACACCGTGACGTTACACGATATTTCAACGCACTGTATCGTGACTGTATCGTGGTAATTTTTTGTTTACGTGTCAAAAGAAAAAATACATGTCCAATATTTTTAGGTTATTTAGACTGACAGACTGAACAGATATTTTTGGTCAACTACCCTATTTAGTCAATAAGTGCTTTATTTCTCAAAAAAATACAAAAATAGATGTGCTTTATACAAACCGCTGCATCCCATAGCTACCTTTCTCCTTAATGGCAATACCTGGAATGCGAAATAACTCAAGTATTCGCTCTACGAACTACGAACATCAAATGAGTTTCAGGAAACACCTTGAAACAATATCCTTGCGACATCGAACCTAGTACATGGAAAATTATAATTAATTGAATTTAAATTGCCGTCGAGTTGCTACAACGTAGATGACACTCCTGAGAATTCTTGGCAAGAAGACGTCAAGTCTAGGGCTAATAGAGTATCTTGAACTGGGAATGCAATTTCGTATTTTCTCATACTAAAGTGCGCACTTATATGAAAAGCTTGTAGACTAATGACATGCAATTTGATAGCATGAATATTATAAATAGCTACAGGAATATAAACGTCAAGTAAGGAGCGAACATGATGCGAATAAGCATCTTGACATTTTAAGTTCCTGTAGACTGTTTCATACCGTAGGTATCTTTTAGATTTTTCTAACAATTTTCCAGCCCATTCCTCTAGATTACAGCAAATCATATAAATCACCAAGCCTCCTTATAAGGTACCTAGGTATACCTAGGTACTACTGGATACGAGAATCACATATGACCAGTCTTTCGGTGAGTCCTCATATGTTAGCGACTGCTAGGCATGGCTTTCACACAATATTATAACGTGAATAAAACCAATAATTAATTAAATATTTTAACCCCAATAAATGAGCTTAAAAATATGCTTAAGGACGAAGATAAATCGCAATGCATGGACAGACATTTCCATTTATATCATTGCAACGTTATTAACCAACTAATATTAAAACTAAAAGCACTAAACCCTTACAGCAACATTACAAATCCCGTACAAACTGTAAACCTTGACAGTGATAGCATTGAGTGCGCTTCGAGACCATTACTTGCGAAGTAATGGAGTAGTCAGCAGTAGACGAGTACACCGTTGTAACGTGACTCAGCTCACTTTGTACTCGCACGTGTATTGTTATATGTTATACATACCTAATGGAATATAATTGTCGAATAAGAATGAAATAAGATGCTTAAGGGCAGGGTGGAGGATGTTAAGAGTTTTAGTTTTAGCATTATATATATCATGTCGATATCTGTCGTTATAAATGCTTTTTAGCGTTCCTAAAACGGGACCCTATTACTAAGACTCGACTGTCCATCTGTCTGTCTGTCTAATTTTCTGTCTGTCACCAGGCTGTATCTCATAAACCGTGATAGCTAGACAGTTGAAATTTTCACAGATGATGTATGATTCTGTTGCCGCTGTAACAACAATTACTAAAAACTGAATAACAGACATATTTAAGGGAGGCTCCCATACAACACATTTGTTTAACTGCCGTTTTTTGCGATAATGGTACGAAACCCTTCGTGCGCGAGTCCGACTCGCACTTGCCGGTTTTTCTTTCATTCTTTCTTATAAATTAAATCGACATTGTTAAGCATTTCCTTGTAGTCTGTATCAAACTGAGACTTTCAGTGTTAGACATCAGAGCAAAACCATTTATAAAGCAACCGAGTACCTTAACGACTTATGGCCATGGGCCTCTCTTAATATTACGTCTATAATCAAAACTAAGACCCTGAATGTACTTACTTACTCCTTTTTATTCCTCTAAGCAAAGGTCTTCGCGAAAATGAGCGTTATTAATTCAATATTTGGTGATTACAATATGTTTTTTGCCTCAGAGAGCCGGACACTAAGACATTCCCATTAAGACAATAACGGATTGCTATTAAAACTTTAAACACTAAATTCTAAAACTATAAAGAGCAACATACAAACTGTAAACCTCAACAGTGCTAGCACATAACCTTGAGTGTGATTCCAGACCATTACTTCCAAAGTAATGGAGTAGTCAGTAGTGGAGTACACCGTTGTCACGTGGCTCAACTCACTTCGGACGTGTATTGTCGATGTGTACTCGCTTATCCTTGGTCGTTTCGACATGTTGCAGAGATTTTCTTGGAGTTCTCGGACGTCTGAGGAGATTTAAAATAAATAAATGTTAGATTGTGGTTTCAAAAGTTACAAATAATACGAGAATAAGACTCGCCTTTATAACATAACAAAATCTGCAAGCGGCTTCGCCCACGTGAACGTTGAAAATGATCCCAACTTGAAACTAATAAACGAGGTAAAAAGTATGTCGTAATCTAGCTAATGGCCTCACCGTGTTCCAAACATACCAATCCGTTCATCGGTTAAGGTGTGACTAAAACACCAAACACACACATACACACACACACCTTAATCAAACATCTAAACATTCAAACATACAGACTTTTACATTAAAAATTAAAAATCTTCTCATAAAATGTAGGAAGCGAACTACGTCATTTTAGTTCAGCTAGGCCTACGCCGTAGGCCCGTAGCACGGTGCGTAGCATAGCTAGGCCTACGAGGCTACACCAGCGTATAAATTTCTACTTTTTACTAGCTTTTTATTACCTTGCTTTTATTTGTTTGTCCGGCAACAGTAATCCATATTTCAAGCTCTTCCTGGAATCCGATTAAGCTAAAACTTGGCGTGCTATAGAGCTGGTCTCATGATAGTACCGAAAGGTGGCCATACCAACTCCTCAATCAAAGAAAATAGCACCATCGTGTCATTAGATGTGTGATATTTACATTTAGTAACTATCAATCCAAAAAGCTTATTTAAAAAAATAATGTTTTACTGACTTATTGTTACCTGCAAGAATAGATCAAAGTATACTAACAGCTCTACTAGTATACTGTCTCGTTCAGACCAGGCAGATACTGAAAAGTTTGATGAATCTGACATTAAAAATCCCGTAATTTCAGCGCATGAAAAATTTTGAAATAAATCGCAAGTTTTGTAAACTGAACTGTGCGCAGCAGTTTACCTCCTTTTTAATCAGAATCGGGATCTCATACAATATAAGTTTTCCACATAAATCTTGAGAATAGTTACTAGGTAGGTACTTACTATAGTACGAATGCGGAACGTGTCATACGGTGCCTCACAAGTTTTGACTTCGGAAACTCATTAAGAAATGTTAAGAGGTTCTCTATCGAGTTTTTCTGTATGTTTGTATGGTTATGTAGATTTTTCTAGGAACATAAAAATATAAGGTAACTAGCATAATTATTATAAGCAATGTACTAACACCTTTTGACGTTATTTAGACGTTCTTTTAATAATTTTAATGTTTGTTTGATTGAATATAATTTATTTTTTTGTTTTTTTATAATCTAATTTGTAATTCTATGTTTTAACTTGTGTTTTAATTATTCAATGTTTTATTTTGTGTATGGATTTGACATCTGAAATTAATGATTTAATAATAATAATAATGTTTTCAATGGATTTTTATTACTCTTGCAGATAATTTTTCTTATTTTATTCAATTGCGAAATGTATTAAATGTATTGGAATGAAGTAATAAGAAAACGTTGTGGTTTAAAAGAAGATGTAGTGACTAAAATTGAAAAGAGTATGTTAAGATGGTTTGGTCATGTTGAGAGGATGAATGAAAGGCGACTAACGAAAGGTATTTACAAGGCAGACGTGAATGGAAACGCCTGGAGGGGACGCCCTAGAAAGACATACATAGACCTTATAGGTGATGTTCTTCAGAAAGGCCAGGTGCGCAGTACCCATAACCGGCGTGTGTGTATGACTAGATGTATGAATGTGTGTGAAGCAAAAGAAGTATGTAAGGATCGTAGCAGGTGGCGTTCTGTAGTTTCTGCCTACCCCCATGGAAAAAAGGCGTGAGTTTATGTATTCAATTGCGTTTTATTAAAATTCGTCCAAACTTTAGACCTCTAATTTATAAACGTCAAAACTTCTCAAAATTGTAAATAACATTAACATAACAGGGAGGAGGGGGGCAGGGGAGGGATTCAGAACCTTTTAAACTTCAGGTTTTTTTTCAATCAAGACATCCATGATCATCATAAAGGGGTAAATTCCTCCTCTTTTTTCTAAAACAGCGTGAGTTAAAGCCAAGTTTGACCCGCAAAAGTGATCAGATGGTCACGCGAAAGGTCACCTTATCACCCTCATTCGCCACCCACATGGTCGTGCTTAACCTGGAAGATAGATGCGTGCAGCTGTTATTATTTACCCCCGAGTTCCTTTCTCACGTAATCACATAAAATCGACATCGCGTATCGTTTTTCTCCTTAATGAACCCCGGTCCGGACACCCCGCAAGCGGACACCTTGACAAAGGGACAGTTATACACGTGTTGTCTATTATCCCTTAAAGGTCAGGCGCCATTGTTGCGGGAGGGGGAGACAAAAGACATCGATATTCTTTGTACTGGTGGAGACAGAAGTGTAAAATGTGGAAAAGGAAACAAAATACTTTTGGGAATAATGTTTTGTAGAAATTCTATGAGTAACTTAGCAGTTTTCTTCCTTTTTTCTTTCTTTCTTTTTTCTTTCAATGTATTCCGTACCTGAAAGTTTTCCTCATGTAACTTGCAAGTACGGACTTCCTTGTTTTTCCTAGCAAATATAATTGATTAAGTAATCAATATTGACCACAATAAGTATTTTTCCATTCAAAAAATCATGTCAAACTCATCTTTATTAATGCAAAAATGTATTGAAACATTCCTGAAAAACCATTGAGTCTGTGAAAAACATACCTATTCTAATAAGTTAAAAAAATGATATTAAGGGCCTTCCACCGCCTTAGTGCCGTAAAAACGTTACTTTCTAAAGCATATTCCTTAGCGGCTAGGTCAAAAGATTTGAAAAAAATATATACTTATTCAATAATAAGTATGAATCAATATTCATGTACGGTTCTTTAGTGTAGCAAATAGCAAAGCTTAAAAAAAAACACACACTATATATTTTCGATACTCCTTCTAAACGACTTGGATGTTTAAAAATATTTATACACAGAAAAATTAATAGCTAGATTTTCTTCTTGACTGAAAATATGTAAATCAAAGAATATTTTGCAAACAACACTAGAATTAGAATTTTATTTATTTGTAAGAATGTAATTTTACATAGTATGGTGTTAATATTTTTGTTAGTTCTATACATTCTACCACGAAATATATGGTGTACAAATATTTAATTGTCATTAACTTAGTACATAATTAATTTTAAGATTTGCGATTTACAGTAGGTCCGGTCCAATATGAATTAGTATTATTAAAATTAGATAATTTTTACTTTAAAAAGTCAAAATTGCATTGTTCATGTCATCTTGGATTTATACAAAATTCCCGTCGGTGCTCCGTAGACCCATATATTCGCCAATGTCATAAAAGCAATTATCTAATAGCCAACTTGTCAGCTTTTTCTTGATCATGGGGATGGGAAGTTCCTTAAATGCGTTAGGTAACTTGTTATCCACCTGAATGGAATTAACATAAACATTCCTACTAAATATTTGCAATCTACATTGAGGTACATTTAATTCATATTTGTACTTATTTCTAGCAATAGCTTGCTTGCGACTGACTTCTGATTGCATGCGAAAATAGTGCGGATATTGTTTTGCAAGCATACATAGTTCTTTGATATACATGCAGGGTAAAGGTAATATGTGTAGTTATTTAAATAAAGGTTTACAGCTGTCCAAAAACCAGACGCCAGATATTGCCCTAACACACTTCTTTTGTACCCGAAATGCCATAAAAATTTCAACTGAATTGCCCCATAGTATGAGACCAAATGATAGCACAGACGATACGTATCCGTGATATGCAGTAACTGCTGCGTCTATGGACACCGTTGTTCGTAGACGTTTTATTGCGTATACGAATTTGTCTAGCTTATCGCAAACGTAATTGATGTGCGATTTCCAGTTACAGTTCTGATCCACTATTATGCCCAAGAATTTTGTGTTTACTACTTGTTCTAGGATACTGTCTTCATATTTTATACTAAGAGTCTGAAAGTTTGATTTATAAGTTTGAAATTGAATTATTTTTGTTTTATTTATATTGATTTTTAAATTGTTGTTATTAAGCCAAATTATTATGTCTTTGATTGCTTCATTAATTTCCTGTTCCAATTTATTTATGTCATTACATTTTATTATTAGTGTTGTATCATCAGCAAATAAGATTGTTTCGTGGCGAGTTGCTTTGGGGAGGTCATTAATATAAAGCAGAAATAAAAATGATCCTGTTACACTGCCATGGGGTACTCCTACTGCATAAGTTTTAAAGTTAGATTTATGTTCTACTTTGTTTCCATTAACGATTTTTGATAATTGCACACATTGACGCCTATCACTAAGGTAAGATTTAAGCCATTCATTCGCTTGGCCCCTTATGCCATATTTATCTAATTTATTTAGTAATAGCTTATGATCAACGAAATCAAAGGCTTTACTCATGTCCAGGAAAATAGCTACTACAGGTATGTTGTCATTCATCGCCTCAGTAAACCTTTATTAAATTAAAACAAGCTAAAGAGGTTGTGCAATTTTTCCTGAATCCAAATTGCTCCCGCCTTAGTAAATTATACTTTTCCACATAGTCATATAGCTATCATAATATCGTTTTCTCAAATATTTTTGATATTACAGGTATTAAGGTTATAGTTAGGTCTATAGTTCGTCATGTCCGATTTATCACCATTCTTAAATATTGGCTTGACTATTGAGTTCTTTAATGCGCTCGGGAACATACCTTCTGATAACAGATTAAACAGATTCACTTTTAACTACCTGCTTTTGATAATGGATGGCGTCAGTTCGTTTTTCGTGCTTCAACTTCAACTGATAACGGAAATTCGTACCACAAATATTTGTTAACCTTTCGGTTTTAGTTATTTACTTAAGTTTGTGCCACACAAATCGTTACGTTTGTACACACAACGTAGCCTTTAAGGGATGGTTAACTCACAGTTTTAGGTCCACACTTGATAAGAAGTAATTTTCAATGGTTTTTACCGCACTTTATGGAATAGTATCTTATTTGAAATCCACCAAGATTTTGTTGCAGATAACAATCACAGCACTGTATTGTCACTTTATGTCCATGGATAATGATTTAATAATATTATTTAAACAATATATGCACAGGTGAATGTTTACTTTTTCCAAAAGGAGGTTCACTTCACTGCCCAAAAGGAGGTTCTATATTGATATTCTGGCAAGCACGGCCATTCCCAATACTGATTGCGTTAACATTGGGGAATATATACGCCTTAAGTAACCTACATGCTTAATTAACCAATAGTTAGAAACAGTTAGTTACCTATGTTTGTTACTGGATGCTTTTATCGAATACCGAATACGAATATCGACGCAGTAGAACTTTTCAATATTATAAAAGTACCTTTTACTTTAAAAGTCGTGTTGTGTTAGCGTCAGTACAGCCATGTCATGGGTGTGGCCATGGTGGTTTGTATAGCTTCAACCTTCTCGCTTCGGTCTGGGTTGAATAACATTCGCGAGACTAATAGATATAAATAGAGGTAGGTAGGGTAAATGTTGTGCAATGGTTTCGTTAAATGAAAATTTCGTTCTTTAGAGTAAATAATTTCGAGTGGTAATCAGCGACAAGCAAATTAATGGCAGTAGATTTACTTAATTGATTTTGGAGCACATCAACGACATCTTCCTTGCCAACAAGTTTTCTTCGTCCATTCTAGCTGTTCTACCAACCGGCACGCTGCCACTGACTCCATTTTCTTTAATTTTGAAAACAAAATTGAAGAATAGTTAAAATAAACATACACATATATTTCCTATAATAAATACATATATATATATATATAAAAGTAATAGACAGGTGATTGAGATGACTCTGCTATTGATGTAGAAAGTAATGACGTAACTTCTGCTTAAATGCATATTGACTGGTGGCCATCCTGATATCGAGAGGTAGCGCAATCCAGAGAAGAATGGATTGAATATGAAAGGAAGAATGGATACAATCAGAAGTATGAGAAGGACAAATCAAAAGAAGATTGTTAGACGAACGAAGATTCCTAGCGTGTGAAGTACATAAATATTGAAAGTGAGGTATGAGATAAGAAGGAGGAGTAGGAGAGTTGAGTAGAGAGAAAAGCGTGGTCAAAGCGCGCAAATTTCGCCTCTGCATAATGGACATCCATTTGAGTTCAGATCTGCAGCTCGACACATTTTTTTTTTTTTTTTTTTATCCTTTATAGGCTCGCGCTTGACCACTATCTCACCTGATGGTAAGCGATGATGTGGTCGACGGTGGAGCACGCTTGCCTAGAAGTAACCTATTCACTCTTGACTTAAAGACCCCTAGATTGTAGCTATCTGGAAACACAGACTCCGGCAGGGAATTCCACTCCTTAGCTGTACGCATAATAAAAGTATTCTCAAAATGTTTAGTGCGTATGGGTGGAATGTCTACCATATACCGATGGCGCTTCGCCATACGTCTGGTAGTCCGATGATGAAACGGGCTGGGCGAAATTAGATCATGCAATTCCATCGCACACTCCCCGAAATGTAACCGATAAAAAACCGACAAGCTGGCAACTCGGCGACGGTGTTCAAGGCTCTGGAGCTTTGACTTAACCAGTGCTTCATCGCCGATGAGCCTCTTGGCCCGTCCCTTTTCGACTCTAGTGCATCAAGCTGGTATTTGGCAGATCCGTCCCAGAGATGAGAACAGTACTCCATGCATGATCGAACTTGAACATGGTCATATTTCCTCAGGTTGAATATGAACCGGATGCAATTGTTTAGGAGCCTATCAAGCTTGTCAAGGAATACTGCATTCAGGTCAAAGTAGCACACGTCACCAAAGTCTATTCTATATTTATTATAGTATTATAGGGAACAAGCAAGGCACAAGCATAGTCTTCGTTTTTGCAGGCAGAAAGTTCCTCAGACGATACAGGCAACGCAAGGTCCCGTTGACTCTTTGACTGACACTAGAAACCTGACTTTGCCAGCCAAGCGTCGAGTCCAGATGTAGACCGAGATCCTTTACACTAGGGCTGATTGGGATAACGGTATAATTAAAAATAATAGGAGGAAGAGAGCTAATATTGCACTGGATTTTTATTTGACGTAGTAATTAACAATATCTATTGTAGTGTACTGATTGTACTTAAGTTACTTAAATATTTAACTAACTAATTACTAATCTAACCTAACGTAGGTACAAAATACATTTAGGCACTGAATCAGATCCGTAATTAAATTTTCTTTTGTTCAAAATCAATGCCTTGAGGATCGTTTAAGGCTGTAAATTATAATAGCATGGTTAGTATAGCAGAAACAAACAATACAACATTTCCAAAACCTTTTATATAAAAAAATATATATGTATACAGACAAGATAACCCTTTTTTGTAAGTTCGTATCCTGCACTTCCTTCACTTACAAAAGGTTGTCTGTTCGTCCGTGCCCTTTACAACCTACCCTCCGACCCAGTTCCGCGGCCGTTGACCCCGCAAGGTCGACAGCTGATCGATGTCGCCCTTAGTGTATGGTGCTACCTAGTTACCCGACTACGGGGAGGAAACTTATGAGTTGGGCAGTCTACGTACACATAATATTTGAATGTATAATTCGAAATACTTAATTAATTCAAGTATCGATTATAGCGTGTTAATTTTTAAGGGACCATGTGTAGAAGTACCTAATAAGTATGAGTTGCACTGGAATTTGAATTTTGTGGTATATGATATAGAGTTTGTTGTTCCAAAATTTAATTCTATTTACTTAATTTCATCTGTCCCTTCGTAGCTTTTAAGCTATTTGTCAGAATTGGACAAATGAGGTGTCGTTGGATTTGTATTATTCATACAAATCCATTCCCTTCCCGCAGAGCTATGCTCGGAGTTTCCTTGCGTGATCGCGACAGAAATGAGGATAAAGAAATGAGGCGACGAGGATGACTTGGTTAAGATTGTGGGAAGGCGCTGGATGCGAGACGCACGGGATCGGTCAATGTGGCGACGCCTGGGGGAGGCTTATGTCCAGCAGTGGACGTCTTTCGGCTGAAATGATGATGATTATGAATGATGATACAAATCCAACGAGTAGATAACATGCTATGTAACATTAAGTTTACCTAGCTCCAATAAATAAAGGTAAGTATTTCTTCTTTTCTTATTATTTTTTCCTCAGTCGGGTTTTTGTTTTCATAATAGGTAAACCTAGTGTTGTACTCAAACCTCGTTAGCCTTCATAGATTTAGAAAAGTGATAAATAAATGGCGAAATTGTGTGTGGTAGTTATGTAAAAGGCGGACTAGTTTTGAAGGTGGACTAATATTAGGTCATAGGTGCTGCCAAGCGGAATGTTCTAGAAATCTATATTGAAATGTAATGAATGTGGAAGTCTAGATGTTTGTATGTTTTTAAATCAATCACACGTCTCAACAGCTAAACCGTTTTTTTATCAGCTAAATTTGGCGCAAGGGTGGACCATGAAACAGGGCTCCCTATGACGACGACGAAAAATAGCACTATCTGTTTTTCACAACGGTATTATGGTGGCTTTGGCACTTCGTAGTACGACCCCTAGATTAGGACTTAGGACACTTTTTATTCCGAGGGATAATTATCGACTATCACTAGTACTCGTAAAGGCTTTCAGAATGAATTAAAATTTATATATTGGAAAAAAAAAACGTTTTTTTTTATATAGCTTCAAACAAAAAAAATGCACTACAATCCACTAACTACCTATCAGAAGCTGCCGGAAAAGTCGGGTTTTGCAATTTCCGGGTGGACATTTTTTTTTCATACCTTTTTTTTTCCACTACTACTAAGAAATTATTGTCACTATTATCCGCTACTTACCGATATATTTCGATCAAACATAAAAAAGATATTTTTTTCCAAAGTCGGGTGCTAAGTTCACAAAGCCCAATCACTCGGGTAAAACAAAGGTTTCCTCCTGTGGCAACACTACAATTAATGTTGATTTTCATTAATAATTTGTCATAAAACTAAGGTGTGACCGTTTTGAGCCGTACAGTACTGATGAGCTTGTTTCCCATGAGTTGTAAAATGGAATTCGGCTAAAGATGCCTCATTTACAACCTTTGTTTACAACGTAAGTGTCAGTTTGATTAAATAAGTAGTTTATAGATTTAGTGCCGAATTCTGAATTGAGTATTTGGAGTGTCAACCCCTAGTTTTTGCCAAATTTTGACAGATTTTCAGGCTTAATTATAGTTTGACAAATTCTCAAATGCAAACGCTCAATTCAGAAATCGGGGGTTAGGCCCGCTTTCTGAATTGAGTATTTGTAGTTAAGAACATGTCAAACCCTACTACTGTTTTGAAGCAAAAGTAGAGTTTAAAAATCATCACTAGCCAACACATCGTTTGCAAAACGATAGGCATTGTGGATTTGAAATTCATGGACATATTGTGACGATCTTAAAACGATTGGACAGTAATAAATACAAAGTAACAATCCACTAAAACAAACATGGACGAAAATCCTTCCTAATTTAAACTTTATCCGCGAATCGTGACAATCCATTCGGCCCCGGCCCATCGGCAAGCAAACAAGCAATAATGTTGCGATAACCGTAAAATTCCGATAAAAACCGTTCTTTACTCTTTAGTACGCAACAAAACCGTTTGTATTCCAGAGTTGCCAGTATTAACGAATTACTTTTATCTAATGTTCGAGGTTTGGCGCTATTAAGTTGTATTGTAATGACTCGCTTCCTTGTTTTGAGAGTCTAAATACGGCAGAGAGGAAACTTAAACATTCAAAACAAGTTCATATTCGGTTTACTTAAAGCGAATACACTTTTAATCTCCATCAAATTACTGGTTAAAGTAAATACGGAGACCAAGTTCAATGCGAAGAAACTTAATAAAATAATGTACCTAAATCATCTAACAGATTTTCTCTTAGTGCTAACTAAATGGAAATTGTGTCTATCTTTAGAAAAATTTCGACAGACTTTATCAGTATACAATGAAATAACTTCTTCAAAGCCTGTCAAAACTTTACTGAAAATAAACCGTTAGAAATAATAAAAAACTTTGCAAAGGAAAGATAATGTAGATAATTCAACTCTTCTCTGAAGTATTTTAATTGAAACTTGTAAGTCTGAGGGTAGTTAACTGTAAAGAAAACGCTAAGTTTCTAACTGCTTACCATTATCCTACTCGCTGTCACGTTTCTTATACAAACCGTTTGAAAGGAAAGGGAAAGATAATAAAACTTTTTTAGGGTTTGCCGGCTTTATCGTTATGCTCTGGGCCTGCAATTGAGTGAGATTAGAAGCAGGAATAAGGATGATGACGAAATAAAACCTATTTAGTCCGTAAATTAGGTTTAAAAAATAAAATAAAATATTTACATATTAATTAAAAAAAATGACGACGACACAGTGCTTTGAATATCATGTGACATCACGCCGTGCTACACTTTTACTACCAAAGTGACATCACAAGCCTCCACTCCTAAACTTTGATGCGCTTTATCTATATCAATTAATATTGATAAAGATAAAGCGCGATTATTTTGGGCGCATGGTTGGCGCAGTGGTTGAGTGATTGACTGCTGCGCTGCGTGTCGCGGGTTCGATGCCCGCACGTAACAAATATTTGTATGACATGATAGTTGTTCCGGCTCTGGGTGTTTGTGTATGTGAGTTTATATGTTTGTAAACGCACCCACGATACAGGAAGAAATTCCTAGTGTGGGGCAACGTTTAATAAAAAAAAAAGAAAAAAAAAGAAAAGAAAGAAGAAAGAATATTTATTTGATAAAGCAAAAGATACAGGTCCAATATTATTTGTTAATCTCACTGACGGACTAAATAGAATTATCATTTTCCTACCAAGAAAACATACCTATTGTGTAGATAGGATAAAGCTTAAAAAAATATTGATACTGATTATCGAGATCCCAGCGGTTCGACGTCAGCCAAGCTTCTTCTTCATGTTTTCGATTCGACGGTACACTCAATTATATTGTTTGATAGGGACCAAACAATATAATTGAGTGTACCGTAGCCACGCATATTTCAGCGTCAGAAACACTGTATTAAGATCCTCTTATGGCCGGTTTCCGATGAGAATTGTGGGTCATGAACGTGCTAAACTTTATTGCCTTAGTTCGACAGAGTTTTCAGCCAAAGTAGAGTTTGACAAGTACTCAAATTCTAATTCTTAGTGCAGGAACCGTAGGATATTCGTGGCGATTTTTAGTTATTCCATTATTTTCATTCAATATACTTGAAATAAATACCATGAAAATAATAGCTTGATGTTAATGACGACAATCTCTGCGAAACGTCATTCTTTGAATAAGAAAAATTGGCTCTAAAAGGGTCCTCGTGACAGAGAGATGGTTAACTTGAGCACAAAAACATTTAACCACCCTAATATTTTTACGAGAAAAGCGCTTACAAAACTGTAGTAGTCCTCAATACTGAAGTTTATGTTGTTTTCTTACGGCATCTCAGGTAGGATGCCTATTTAATATTCCTGAAAATGCACATAAAAGTTTACGATTATGTGCGGGACAATATGAATACTTATTCTGTGATTGTGTACGGTCTAGGTAGAAAATTTGCACTGCATTTAGTCAACAAATTCTTTGGTATTTTTGTCATTATAGCAAGGCTCCTCCACGTTGTCTCCTGGGGCCGTTCGCAAAGTAATATTTAGTCAGCACTTACGACTGTCTAAAATTCAAAATGTTTGTGACTGACCACGTGGCATTTCACGAAATTTCACGATGGCCCCTACCAACATTTTTTACTTTTTGACAATTGCCATCGTGTTTCGAGTCTCTGGCACTCTTGAGTTACATATTTAATAAGTATGGCTATTTTGCAAACTGTGTTAGAAAGTGTTTCCGGTACCTATGGACACCTGCAGCACGTAAGTTATTGCCGATACGTTGCTGACCTTTGAGGAAAATTGGTAAGCCGCATGTGTCAGTTATTTCCCCAGAAGCCAAATCTTTGAAACCGGAACAAAGCACGCGCTATTTAATTTTACAGTATAAAAGAGTAAGGGAAGACGAAATAAACGATGGATGGACTGAGTGAAAGCTGATGTGTCTAGAAAGAAAGAAAAGAATGTGAAGAAAGAAAGAAAATTAAAAGTATGGAAAAACGAAAGGAAAGAAAGGAAATAAAGAAAATAAAGGAAAGAAAGGAAAGAAAGGAAAGAAAGGAAAGAAAAGAAAGAAAGGAAAGAAAGGAAAGAAAGGAAAGAAAGGAAAGAAAGGAAAGAAAGGAAAGAAAGGAAAGAAAGGATATAAAAGAAAGAAAGGAAAGAAAGAAAATAAAGGAAATATAGAAAAGAAAGAAAAGGAAGGAAAGAAAGGAAAGAAAGAAAAGAAAGAAAAGAAAAAAAAGAAAGAAAAGAAAAAAAGAAAGAAAAGAAAGAAAAGAAAAAAAAGAAAGAAAAGTAAGAAAAGAAAGAAAAGAAAGAAAAGAAAGAAAAGAAAGAAAAGAAAGAAAAGAAAGAAAAGAAAGAAAAGAAAGAAAAGAAAGAAAAGAAAGGACAGACAGGAAAGACAGGAGAACAGGAAAGAAAGGAAAGATAGAAAAGAAATAAATAAAGAAAATACATTTATTTAGCACAGACTAAAAGAAAAAGAAGATGATATTTTGCGCCGACGCTAAATAAATTGAGATAAGGGCAAAAAAATTATAATCAAATCTTCAGTGAAGAACTGTTTAATAAAAATCCTACATTAAAAGTAAACTCACTTCACAATGAGCGTATCTACAGATAGCAATGGAAAAGTGGAAATAAAACTATCCTTTTCGGTAAAGATAAATACAATTTAAATAGAACATTCATTTTTGTACGTTCTAACAAATTACAATTAGAGGCTTTCGTAGAATGAGATAGTTTTTCTTTAGTAGAATGAGCAGTTTTGCTTTAAGTCAAAAATTATAGGTTACTTCTAGGCAAGCGTGCTTCATCTGCGACCACATCATCGCTTACCATCAGGTGAGATAGTAGACGTTACAAGCGCGAGCCAATCAACAGTAAAAAAGGAGTTAGTAGAATTTAAAAATATAGATTTCAAAGATTAACTGTATTATGTATCCAATGAAAAAGTTACTCCAAAAGGTATCAACCCTTACAAAATGAGCGTAGTCCAAACAAAGGGTGAAAAATAAGCCAAGCCACACAGTAGGAGTTACGGTTAAAACCGCAAGGCTATACATATAAAACGTCACAATCCCCAGTGATTCAAAGCTACAATATAAAAGGTGGATATTTGAACTGTGGCAAACCTGAACGAGTTTATTTTATATCTGATTCTGAACGGAAAACTTGGGAGCTCCGCATATATATTCCATATTGTTTTATACGGAATACAAAAAACCACAGCGGAGCTTGTTCGGGACCAATTTTTATCTTGTATGTTTAGGGAAACCATTATCTTCCTATCAAAAACACTAGATTGTGTTTGAGATTTTTCTAGCAAAAGTTAGTCCATATACTCTTCCTAAAACTGAGTTAGTGGATAAATAATAAAAACAATCCGTCTGTATTATTTTTGCTCACAACGATTTCATTTGTGTTTATCGACCCATCTGCTAATCATTGTAGGGTTATTGTTAGTTCGTGAAAATAATATCCATCCATATTTTGCAGTGAACTTTTATGACTAAAATAGAGCAGTATAAAAATACAGGAATATTTTTCAGTTTCGGACGAAACCTAAAATAGATGTCATGTGGGCGTAACAGTAGGATCACTTTACAGATTGCTGACCGCAAGGTACCGTTCTATGTATTATTTAATTTAGAATAACTAGACATCTGAAATTAAATATAGTCATCCATTAGACTGATAAATTACCCTTTTCAGCTGTCTACCAATTTTGGTAAAAAGAAAACTCTTGTTTTTTTTTGTTAACTTTCCTTTAAGGTTCCCCTAGTCGACGGCTCGAACTGCATGCCATCTCAAACGACAACACGTGCGAAGGAGATAGATGCTGTATGCTGATGCGCGTATGAATAAGCACTTTTGCAAATTTGTATCGAAATGGATGATGATTTAGGACGAAAACGAGCGCGCGAAATTTTATAAATAGACCTTTGGGAGTCATGAAAAACGACTAAATATTTTTAGTCGTTTTTTCATTTTAGTTATTTGCATTGATGAATTACTTATCTATCCCTGTATGGAGGCCGTCTTGCAATTTTCTTTCTACTTTTGGTATTTATTTCCGCCCAAGGATGCGTTAAAATTAGTGTTGAAATATGAAACTTTCGACGCACATTTTTTTTTCCATATAGGGCTAGATAATGATGAGAAAAATTGATATAATTTTTTATTTTGAACGTACATCGTCAAACAGTGGAGTCATCACCAGACTACGTTAATATGGAAGAATGATCGACTAGTGTAACCTTAACTAACAAAACGGCACATTTATGAATAGCATAATGATTGTGATGAAGAGATTTTCAAGTACCTTTAACCCACCTTGCTTACAGCCTTATGTTATAATATGTTTTAAATTAAAAAAAAACAACGCCCGTACTCCGTACCTGAATCAACAAAATCTTTCCATTCGTTACACACTCCAAAAGAAAAAGAAGAAATCTCAAGAGATACCAACGTGATGTATTTTGACAATACATATGTATTTACCAACAGAATTCTTGTACCTATTTGCTTAGGCACAAGGACACATTATTATTCGTACGGACCTGTTTTCTCGATAAACGAAACATGGATTTATTTCTTCTTTCATAATATAAATATGGCGAGGCTGTTTGAAGTCAACCGTAAAGATTTCATAGCGTAAATATTGCTGAGATATATCCCTATGTACGAAGACTTGTTTTTGTTTTATTTAAATGACGCCTAGACAAGACACATTGCATGACGACATGGTTGGCGCAGTGGTTGAGCGATCGGCTACTGCGCTGCATGTCGCGGGTTCGATTCCCGCATGGAAAAAAAATTTGTTTGGCCTGCAGATAGTTTTTTCCGGTCTGGTTGTTAGTGTATGTGAGTTTATATTTTTGTAAATGCGCCCGCGTGGTGGATTACGTACGATTCCCTCTCACAGAGAGGAGTTCTGTGCCCCAGCGGCAGGTACATTAAAAGGGTGTTGATGATGATGATGAAATGCACCCACGACTAGAGAGGGGCTATATTAAAAAGAATAAAATACCTATATATGTCACACGTATAAATTTGAATATAAATATGGATCCGAAAAAGAACGATATCGTTCACATTCTTTATTTCTGCTAAATTTTGTGTTATGAAATCGAGGGAACAAGTAATAAGTAGTTAATTTGCAAATTTGTACAATACCTACACGGTGATATCGTGAGAAACTGAGGTCTGCTGTTCAACCGGTGATCTTTACTTAATTAATAACTATATAAAATTGTAGATGCCTCCAACTGTAAACCATAAGGATGTGGTCAAGAAGGGCGAATGCGATGATGCCAGCCTGCATGCTAACGAAGCATATAATGTTAGGCATCTCCTAATCCTTTTTTTTTTAATTCTTTTGCATGCTGCGCCACCACGAGGATATAGCGGAGTTATGTGGGACTCCAACCCACTAAAACTCCACGGTGTCCTCCTGTGCTGCTTATGGCGGGAACACGGGCACGCGTTAGCACCCACCGCGAATCCGCTGCGGATCCTCCTCTAGGGTGTACCTCCATCACCGGCGCACCGGATCACGTTGTACGACGAGACCAAACCAAACCAGCACATGGGCGCCAGGCGACCTCGTGTATGGCACTTGGTTACCCTGAGACGGGTCAGCTCAATGGCTTCGCCATCTACAACTTATCGGCCGCAGGGGATAGGGACCTCCCCTGCGACCCACCTCGTCCGCCATCAGAAGTTGGCGACCCCGTCCAGGCCGCGAAAGGTAAGGCATTTTCTGACCTAAAACGAAGGCACAAAACTAGGTAGACAACTAGACATACTTTCGACTACTCGTGACATACCTAGTAAACCTGAAGAGGCAGAGCTAAGCTAAGACGGATGAGTATCGTTTGCCAACAGTTGAAACGTTGCCAACTGTAAGGAGGTGTGTCAGGTGCCAGAACAGGTCAAATTGGAAGCAATAAAGTCAGAGAGAGAACCTCTTTGCAAACTGAATGTTTAAAAGAAGTGCCACAGTATGCTAATCAGCCAGTGTCTTCGGGGATCTTACAGCAGGTATAAATGGGACTCGTTTAGACTTCGTTTATATTTATCTGAAACTAAAAAACCGGTCCAGTGCAACGAACGGTTCCGTAGGTACCATATTGCAAAAAACGGCAGCAAATCACGTTTTTTACATGGGCCCCACTTAAATATTTATTTTATTCTGTTATTAGTATTTGTTGTTATATCGGCAACAAAAATACATCATCTGTGAAAATTTCACTTGCCTAGCTATCACGGTTCATGAGATACAGCCTGGTGACAGACGGACAGACAGACAGACGGACCGCTATGTCTTAGTAATAGGGTCCCGTTTTTACCCTTTGGGTACGACTACGGAACCCTAAAAAGAGCTCTGCGAAGTTTTGCAAGACTTTGGCGATATTAAAGTGGTGACTATTCGTATTTTTGTACTAGCTCGTATTGTGAATACCCATTTCTGTGTTAAGGCGGTACCCCAGCAAGCCGTTTTTTGTGCTGTTTTTAGGAGCTATCTACTCGTTATTTAAAAAGAAATATCAATTAACAAAAATACATTAAATTTCTACATAGTATTGATTCTAAAATGGTATATTTAGTTTTTTTTTAAATGTTGTATATATTTCACTAATCTACTTCCAAAAAAACATAAAAATGAGAAATAATTATTGATTTTATGCATCTCCTCGTAAAGTGTTCATTGATTATTTTTTGTACTAACACTAATGGATAGACAATTTAATAACGAACATTTTTGTAGAATTATTTTTTTCAAAAGACCAAAATTCGATTTTATAAAGATTTTATTCCAAAATCTGGGCGTATTCACTACTGTAATTCATGCGCCACCAGTGCCGCTAGACCAATAGGAACGCTCATATCTCACGCCGATTTTTTGGTCAGGGTACCGTCTTAATATGTAGGCAGGTGCCTACATACTAACATCTCTACATACTAACAAACAATCTCCATGAAATATACTCCAGGAAATGTTACAATTAAGTACGGCACAAAATGTCCTGGAAATAATTTGAATAATTTCACCATTACGCGACTCTAGGTAGGTCCGCACTTATCATAAAACCTACATCAATATCTAACTTAAACATAATTAATGTCATTTTCTTTGTCCAATTACACAAAAGGCCGAACTTTACTGCTCAACTATATTCGCTATTATAACTTTCATACGTTTTCATTTAGCATCCGAAACGAATGTCCTTTTTGGCGCATCGCCAAAGTACTGACGCCGCTGTGTCCCGAACACGATTATAATACAAAACACACAGAAACTGGTCAGAATTAAGTTATAATCGCGGCGCTAAACAAATGCTCAAGAAATAAAGGATCTTTAGTTTCTGAACGTCCCAACTCAGAGTTGTGGAGCCACAGTATAAATTATTTTGAAGATATGTATTTTGGTTACGGTTTTACCTACATTTGTTAATAAAATCACACCCTGCCAGACTGTTGGTAACTTAGTACATATATAGGTATGGATATAATTTCATAAAGGACTGTAATTAAAGTGGGACGAACTTACGTTTTACTAAATTAATTATAGACTTTGAAACCATAAGAGTGTATGTAATGCGTATTTTCTCAAAAATGGTATGTAATGTTGACATAACATCTCTAAAAAGTATCCAGAAAGTGAACTCTACCGGAGACTATTCACAACTGTCCGGTAAGAAGCGAGATTTTAAATTTGGAATCTCCTACTGTCCAGTAAGTAAGTATGTAATTTACTTACTGGACACTTGGTCATCCTTCATCCCTTTTTTTTTTTATGGCTTCGCACGGTTTAGGTCATCCTCTTTAGATCTGCTTAGAAAAAAAAAACATAGTACCAGACACAGATTAGAGTTTAGCCATTATAACATGGTTAGAGGGAGGCTCCAAATATATATCTATCTCTTTTTGGTATGACATTTTATGAGATACATAATATATTTTGGAGCCTTAAACATCCATTTTATTGTCTGTGACACTTTTTTTTTTTTTTTTTTATGGGTCTGTGACACATAACGCGACGCAGAAAAAGTATGCACGTTGCGTTTTGTACTTAGTAATGTTGTAGAAGTATAGTGTGGGATTTTATGTTTGTATTTAGTCATTTCAGTTTATAAATCATGTTGGATTAAAGAGTCCGTTAATCAAGATGTACAACAAACAAATATAAATGCCCCCGGTAAATCGATCACAATATCTATCAGTAATTGCCCTAATATGAATGTAACCTTCAATATTAATTAAACGAATTTGTTGTTAAACTTTCTTTCATTTTTGAGAAAAGCATTATACAAACCTCAACCAGTAAGAAAGCCATCCTGGCCTCGTATATAACCGGACCTCACCTGCGGTTCGGTCCGGTTAACTCATACTCGGCCAGGAAGGCTTACTTACTGGATTCTGCTGTAATGTACTAAAAATGCCCACTATTACAATGGGACATTATTTTTAATAGTTGTTAAGTCTTAGCTTGTATAGAAAACATTAGGTAGATACACTTTTTCTGGAGCAATCGGAATGGATCAAGACAATGTCTTGATCCTCCGTCTTGAACACAAGACATCAAGTCATGTGCAAAAAATTTGTAAAAAAAAACCTTTAATTAATGTTGCCAACAAAACGACATAAAACTGATGACCAAAAATTAAAGCAACAGATAAAAAACCGATATTTACCGATAAAATTATACTTTTCGGACAAAATAAAGGCAAGTTGAACCGTAGGTGGAGTCAGCAAATTATATACTTTTCGCGATCGTCTGGCTAGCGTCCAATGACAAGAGCTGGCGGCTAGAGGGATGTAGCCAATATTTTTGAGCGCTTACGAGATATACTTTAAAATTAAAGTGGAAGAGGTCAACGCCAAGTTGTACTAGGTACTTACATTTTTGCTAACGAAAAGATTTTTTGCCTACAATTTATTATTTTACGTTGGCGATTGACCATAATCAAAACCACCTTGAGTTTTCTCGAAATATGTGATTTTATTTTCACACATTTTACTGTACCTTAGGTAGGTACCTGAGGTAGTTATAATAACCAGAAATTACGTGACCAGATTAAGGTCAGATAACCATGCCTAATACTGTAAGAAAACAGTCACGTACCTACCTGTAAACTTGAATAAAAGTATGTTATGTTTGGAGAATGTAGGGTACAAGGACAAGTACCTAACTGCCCTGACCGAACCAACAACCACGCAACAACGCTTGAGTTACAAAGGGCTGGCGAATGATAAATGCTAAAAAACTATATATATTGCAAGAACTTATTCTAGGCAAGAAGCAGTGACATGCCTAAAGTAGGTAGCGTAAATACGCCAAACGTCGACCACCCCCCAATGTTCGGCCGTCTGCACATTTTCAGCTTGCATTCATTCAAAATGTAATTAAGTGGCAATTTTGCCACTCGAATTGCAACCTTAGTTCATACTCTATAAGTACAAACCGTTTCTATTCGATTACGTCACTCACTCTTCGCACAATGAGCGTCAACAGCGATTGCGCCGTTGCAGCGAAAGTAGCTTACTAGCTGTGAATACCCGCACTTCGGGGATTGATATTACAACGATAAGACCTTTATTTTTTTGGTTTTAAGCGTTGTTATCACTAAAAAGTTTGTTTTACTATATTTTGAGTTAGTTTTCACAACGTTTTGCGTATTGTTTTAAGGGAAAATAGGGGGCCGCCATTAGAATAGCAATTTCGACTTAAAACCGGTTTCTCGGCCGTGGCCGACTTAAAGTAAGTGCAGTCTGTTTTATAAATTCCGATTCTACCGATTCCATTGGTTTAATAAGAGAATTTGCAAAGTTTATAGGCAAATAAATCTATTTTACGTTTAATCGTCAAATTCCGGCCGGGGTGATATTAGTTGAATCTCGAGAAATAAGGTACACGAAATAGGGGCCGACATTAGAAATATTAAAGATCATAATGTCGGCCAGCCTCGAATTACAGCGTCACTATACAGGCTGGTTACATTTGTATTTTTTCATTGATTTTGTGGGTAGTCATATTTAATTTATTTATCAAACTTATTTTCTCAAAATAGTATATGTGTTATTATAATTTATTAATATCATAAAGAAGATAAGTTTCTTATCACATTCTTAGTTTTTATTTTTTGACATTATTATAATTATAGTAACATTGTTTAAGTGCAAATCAAAAAAATTCTTTACTATTAAACAAATACAAATGTTTACTTAGGTGATATTAGACTGCTGTCAAAATAAATCATATTAATAATATTTTTCATTGTCTTAATTTAAAACACCCTATACCTGGCCGACATTAGGGAAAAACGCGACCGACCATGGGCCGTGAACGGCCGACTTTAGGGTTTTTTCGTTTTCGATGCATTTAAACCTTAATACTTTTTTCTTTTAGTAGAAATTTCAATCTTATGCCTATAAAGATGAAATAGATTTAACAAACTGTCCAAAACCGCATCACAAGCTATCCTTTTGTTGCAAACTGATGGCGCCTGAGCGATCCCTAGTTAGAAAAGCCGTTAAGGGGCCGACATTTAGCGTATTTACCCTATTATGACTCAATAGGAATGCCCCTGCTGACCCCGTTTGCTTGGCGATATTAAGAAGTAAATCCTTCGTAACTTACCTATAAGATAAAATAAGCGAAGAGACAGTCTTATTGCCATGGAGCCAATAAGACAGTCTTGATCTGAATTACTTCGTAAACGCCAAGATTTCATCAATACGAAATAATCCAAATAACACCTAATGATGTGCCATATTCTACAAAATTAAAACAGACGTCCCATTAGCGCCAAACAATCGGTATTAACGAAGATTCCAACTTTCGCTGCAATTAAAAACTAATCAGTCAATTTTCCGAGAACTTGGAATGCCGACACAGTTCATATCAGTAGCGCCATCTATGAATCAACGCTGGAGCTAAACTTCATATACTTTGCTGTGAAGTAATTTTACTCTTTTGTAAAAGTTGGGGCAATTTATTGCGAAGAATAATTTTATAGTGGTCTTTATTCTTCATAACTTTGGAGTGTAACCTAGGAGGGTCTTACCTGCCAACAACACTGAAGGGCTTTTTATAAAGTTTCATGGAAAAAAAAAACATACAAAATAAACAGTGGGAATGAAAAAACTTTTTTGCAAAAAAATACTACCGACTTCCAAATGAAAAACTACAAAGTGAAAAATAACTTATTTTTTTAAGTCGGTGTCCATATCCCAAAAAAATGGTACCTACGAAAGACACCGACTTAAAAAATTAAGTTATTTTTCATTTTGTAGTTTTTCATTTGGAAGTCGGTAGTATTTTTTTGCAAAAAAGTTTTTTTATTCATTTGGAAGTCGGTAATATATTTTTGCAAAAAAGTTTTTTTATTTTTCCCTTTTTAGTTGTAGGTACTTTCCTAAACAAGGCAAGTTGTTTAGTAAGGTACCTATAACGCCAGAATTGATTATCCGAATAACATGAAACTTAAACATAACCGGTGAAATGAGAGATCTGCGTACCCCTTTATAGTATACTGGTGTGATGTAATGTTATGAAATGGTATAAACAATAAACAGACATGCAATTGCAGCAGTCCCGAATGATTTGCCGTTATTTATTGAAGAGTTCTGTAGTATATCTCCGAAGTTCTTCATTAGATCTTCAGCAAATTAAAATCGGACCAATTTCGGAACATACCTACTCTTTCAATAATTTTTTTTTTCAAAATCGATCCACAGTTGACGGAGATATCCGTGAACATACATTAAAAAAAAAACATACAAGAAGTCGAACATAGAACCTCCTCCTTTTTCGTAAGTCGGTTAAAAATGGATTCTATGTTTGAACGAAACATGTAGGTATGTGCATAAGTATCAATTACTTCCGTTACTTCCTAATTCAAGAGATTAAAAACAACCACGGCGCGCGGCGCACTCTCGTTGGACTGATTGGAGTGCTCAAAACCAATCGGTACAATTTATGGCCACCGCAAATTTTCCGTTCGTTATTGTATCAAATTCGGCACAAAAAAATAGTAGGTAGGTATTGAATGATCGCAGTGCGCAGGTCGTAAAGTCACATTAGTGCTCAGTCAGGTGCGATGCGGGCTATCTCTAGTTCGTCACTGAAAAGATCTGTAATTAAAAGGAAAGTTTCGGAAGCACTCTTGCTGAAACTACTTATTGGGGCGCCATTTTGATGTCCAGAAAGTAGGTAAGTAATTTAATGTATGTATCTGGGTAGGTACCTTATATTGGAGAGGGAGTTTTTTGGTCTGCAATGGGACAATATACATTATATATTATATAGGTTAGTTCGCATGGAGGAAGTTTGAAAGTGGCGCCAGTGACAGAAAAGTTGAAAGGAAACCGTTTTTCGTGGTATGGTCATGTGATGAGGAGGGATGAAGCGCATGTTACTAAAAGAGTTATGAATATAGATGTGGATGGATGTAAAGGGAGGGGACGGCCATAGAAAAGGTGGATGGACTGTGTGAGGAGTTATATGAAAGAAAAGGGCGTCAGTGATGGAGTGACGGGGCTCAGGATTGTATGGAAGAAGAAAACGTGTTGCGCCGACCCCAAGTAACATGGGACAAGGGCAGGAAGAAGAAAACCTAACCTAACTCGTAAAACTAAAAATGTAGAGACTGTTCTAGAGAAAAATCTACTACCTACTGGTTTGAGTGGGTCTAGTAGATTCTGCCACACAGGCTCAGTCCGCCTATGAAGTTTCTACCACAGACTACTTAGAGATACTACGTAAGTTTCTACTATTTATCAAGTTTGCAAAATGTTGCCCTACCCGTAGGCAAATGAGAAACGCCCTTGCTAGTTCAATTATTTTAGAATTAGACCTATAATTACGTAGTTAGTCATTTAATCTGCAAAATATTATTAAGAGAAGATTGGAAGGTAGAAAAGGAGAGGTATTTATGCTCAGAAGTGGAACACATTGAGTGTAAAAAATATAGGTAGATTTGATCCACGATCTCACATCGATTTGGAAGTTTGGAATAAATGCAAAAACATAAATAAAATAGTCGCTGATTTGAAGTCAAGATTAATTATATCGTAAAAGTTGAATAAACGAAAAGATTGCAGTTAAACTTCTGGCAACCCGTCTTGGCACAGTTTATTAAGTCAAAGACAAAAACTATTAAGTACCTATAGTAATAAAATATAATATTCTCTCTAATTATGTAGAGAACCGGCATTATAAGAAAGAGCACTCAGTGCATACTTAGTAATACTATTTTTTAATAGTCAGGATGCAAATTAAGAAAAAGTTGGATACCAATTTTTTTTATATATTTTTTTCTCCCGGTTTCTAGTACTGGTCATCCAGTGTCACGTTTAGAAGTTCTAGTTCCTTTAGTTTTGAGTCCAATGTCCTCTTTGGCCACAGTAAGTAAAATGAACGGTAACTTGAACGTCGACAACATGAACAAACTCATGTTCTACCGCTGTGTTTTACTTGCCCACCCTCGTGCACGATCACTAATATTATTAGAATAAAAACCACCACTTTTACACTATTAATATATAATTTAACAGAATTTTAGGGAAATAAAACAGAGAAGCAACATAGACGCCATCACGTTCCCGCCAAAAAATATGTTTCAGTACCTTAGGTACTGCAGCATATTTTTTTTCTATGCTCCAAATTTGAATATCATAAGTAGTTCCTCCGCGCTCTATGCATAGGCAGCATATAATACCGACATATTTCGCGCTAAAACATTCTTATTCGCGGAACTCGACGGTATTGTTGGGCACAGCGGTTTCCAACCGCATAGCAGTATGCCAATGACCTCATGAAAATACCTACACTACACGGTAGGCGGCATGCAGTTGTAATAAAATTTATTGTTCCACGGCATTACCGGCAAATAATACCTACCAATTACCGAACATCATCATTGCGCAATAATAATTACATGGTTAAGGATAGACAAATTAAACTGCAAACTAAAAACTTTGAACTCTCACTATATAAACAGTAGATACTATTATTGATTGCAGTTATATATTTAAAATAGAACCTATCGGAATGTCAGCAGCTAGCAAAACAATCTTAATATTGATAGTTTTCGATCGGTAGGCGCTTTTGAAAAAAAAACCATTAGTAAGAATTGGAACGTCAGTTTGTCTTTCCACGCTGCATTACTCTTTTCCTTGATCATCTTCTTGAACCAATCACCTTACTTGGTGAAGACATCAGGAAATCGCTAGATGCGAGAAACACAAGACCAGTTGATGTGGTGATTTTTGTGGGCAGAGGCCTAATAAACTGGTTGAGGGCTTAAAGAGGCTGTATTGGTTAGACTGCTAGAGGTTTAAGTTGAAGTCTCCCGAAGACAAGTGCGTCGCCACAATGCGACAACGATGCGACACTAAGCCTTCATAAAAGATTATTGTCCGTAGAACAATTCTTTGAAAACGTATTGCTCCATCGTAGTCGCACAGTCATGTCGTGCCTGTCTACAGGAGCTATATAAGTAGTACATCAAAAGTTAGACGCCCAATTATGACGTTCCTCTTTTATCAAAACACAAACCGTATTCACAAACCGTATTCTCCGCATCACGTCTAAAAGATTCCAGCACCTGAGCCGGTGTAACTGTGCCGGCTTACACTCAGAGCTCCGAGGCTAAAGTTCTTGCGGAACAATTGGTTTAAAGATTTCTCTCGATACTTGTTTCCACTGGGATGACAACAGTTTAAGAGGTCATTACACTAAGTGCCAGTGCCTGAAGATGGCTGTTATTAGTGCAATGTTAATAGCTAGTTTGAGGAGGTCTGTGAATAAGAACATTTGTAAGGGATTAAACTGTTTTAAGTGTTGCTTTCTAGTTTTAAATCAATAGAACAACGTAGAAACTGCAAATAATGATTACTTTGTAGAAAATTTTTGTTGAACAAAAGTGAAGCGTGAAGCTCAAGACCGATCGCGATGGAGAACTACTGTTGATGCCCTCTTCCCCATCCATGGGACATAGGACACTAAGTCAAGTAAGTCAGTAGCATCAAATTCCCAAAACAAATACCACTAGGTTTTTGGATGGCTTTGAATTGATCAACCAGGGCAGGGCAGTCTCACTCCGCAGTTTAGGTACGATCGGCCGGCACACTACCCGGGACGGAATATCGCGTTAGGTTGCCGCTTACCGCTCGGTTCGCACGTCAGCCACGTTATTAATTCTATGATTTTTGCAGCAAAGAACGATGACTTCGAAACGAACTTCTAATAAATCCTTTAAAAAATACTGTTGTGTTTACGGGTGTTTAAATAAAGCAAAGAAAAATGAATCGATATAAAGATAAACTATTTTGTTGCATTTAAATCATTACATAAATTCTCTGTAACTATCGGTAGTAGGTGCATATTGAGTACGAGTCGTCATACGCATCAAACATAGGGCAGATTACGGTCAAGGTAGTAATATTAGGATAATATTTTTGTGTTTACCAAAAATTTAAAGGTACATCTAAAATACTGATCGTGCACCAAATATTAGTTGATCTACGAATAAATTATGGTCAAAGAATCAGTCCAAGAGCGAGCGAAGCGAGCTCGGTTCGTGTTAGGTTACTTTTGACCCTGCAGACAGAAATAGGAGCCCCGCGCAGTGGGGCTACGTCGACTTATATGAACATATTTTGGTGCACATTCAGTATATTTGGTGGAACACAGGCAAAATTAGGTAAATGAAATGGAAATAAATTGAAGTACTTTTAAATACCATCCGTAATATTATAGTTACAGTGGCAAGTTGACAACCCTTCCGCGTTACTCCGCAACAGACAGCGATAGAGTTACTTGTTAGAAGGGAGCGGCAGCGTTTAGGGGAATATCGCATTATGTACTGAGCGCTTATGCGAGCTGAATTGCACTTTGTTGCTTATCAGCAAGAGTCGCTATTTCTATAAATTGTTGCGCAAAGTGACTCTTCTGTACTTGTACTATTATTTATTCTGTGACCAGGGTATCAAATATGCTGACAAGTTGCCAAACTCATGTCAAATGATTTACTTGCCCATTAATATTTTGGAAAACCAATGACAGTCAATAGCACGTTGCAATTGTTAAAGTTGAAAACACCAAAATTGCGCAAAACCCTGCATTCTATAAAACACTCTAGTATTATATTATCTGTGATACTGTATAGGTACGTCGTTGTTATACTGTAATAATGCATCCTGAAATATTGATAGAGGAAGCCCGATGCCCGATACAAACCCACCACTTATGCTAAGAAGCCTTCCTGAAACGCCAAGATTGCGTTCACTTCTCGAATGTCGGTTTATGTAAATTTACGATACAGCGAAATGCATTCTCTTGATAACATTATATTCTGATTTTCTGAGCACTTCCACTATAATAATAAGTACTGCTGAAAATTTACCTACAGTATTTCAAGTAAGTTAGCATTCAGTTAGTACTCTGATTTAAACGAAGATATTTTATCACCCGACTGCCGAAGGCGGGTAATGTGTTAATTAGTATAGTTATAGGTCTACCAGAATCTCATGGAATTTTTTATTTTTTTTAAATTGTGATTTTCATATGGCAATGTCAATTGTCACCTGGCAAATGTATTATTGTTCTGTGGGCAAATCAAAGTACTTGATGTGTCAACCGCTGCTGAATTTTTTTGATATTATCTTGAAAAATTTTTATTTTTGTGAAAATGTCGAAAAACCCACTTCGATCTCAAGCGAGACATATTGTTTTCAATGTGTATCATAAAATAAGGGCAGAAGAAGGCGTAAATCAAACTCAATCTTTGATTTTAAAGTGCGTCGTAGAGTGGACCGGTAAGTTGGACTGACTTGTTTTGATACTTTTAGTTTATTTTATATTTTTCTTACTTAATTTTTATTTCTTTCCATTACTATTATATGGTAAATCGTAGGTCAGGGCACATCGAATGATGGCCGGAAGGAAATGGCAACAGTAATGTAACTGTTACTAATTCTTCGACAAGATATTGATTTTAACGGAGATTGAGAATCTTTGACGTAAGAAAAATATTAAGTAATAATCTGCGCCCTGCAGTGGGACGTTTATAGACGGGAGTTTTTGGCGGGATTTTGTCGAGTGAAGTTCAGTGGCTGTTATAGTACATTACAGCAGAATCCAGTAAGTAAGCCTTCCTGGCCGAGTATGAGTTAACCGGACCGAACCGCAGGTGAGGTCCGGTTATATACGAGGCCAGGATGGCTTTCTTACTGGTTGAGGTTTGTATAATGCTTTTCTCAAAAATGAAAGAAAGTTTAACAACAAATTCGTTTAATTAATATTGAAGGTTACATTCATATTAGGGCAATTACTGATAGATATTGTGATCGATTTACCGGGGGCATTTATATTTGTTTGTTGTACATCTTGATTAACGGACTCTTTAATCCAACATGATTTATAAACTGAAATGACTAAATACAAACATAAAATCCCACACTATACTTCTACAACATTACTAAGTACAAAACGCAACGTGCATACTTTTTCTGCGTCGCGTTATGTGTCACAGACCCATAAAAAAAAAAAAAAAAAAAGTGTCACAGACAATAAAATGGATGTTTAAGGCTCCAAAATATATTATGTATCTCATAAAATGTCATACCAAAAAGAGATAGATATATATTTGGAGCCTCCCTCTAACCATGTTATAATGGCTAAACTCTAATCTGTGTCTGGTACTATGTTTTTTTTTTCTAAGCAGATCTAAAGAGGATGACCTAAACCGTGCGAAGCCATAAAAAAAAAAAGGGATGAAGGATGACCAAGTGTCCAGTAAGTAAATTACATACTTACTTACTGGACAGTAGGAGATTCCAAATTTAAAATCTCGCTTCTTACCGGACAGTTGTGAATAGTCTCCGGTAGAGTTCACTTTCTGGATACTTTTTAGAGATGTTATGTCAACATTACATACCATTTTTGAGAAAATATTATTTGCAAATTGATTCCTAGTGGATATTGTGATATATTATTGTAGTTTTGTGTCTCAACTGTCTACGCAACTGGACAATTAATAAAATCATTGACTGAATCGATCTCGGGATAGTGAATCGGAGTATTTTATTGTAGTATTGACTGCCTCTGCAAAGCTTACTGGGAAGACTGACTCATACAATTTGCTGCCAAATACTCCAAAAACATTAGAATCTGTTACATTCGCATTCTAATGCATACTAAAGAATAAATATAAGATCCAAAACTCTTTCCAAAGACGTGGCTAAAAGGTCCTAGCAACCAGGCCATAAAACTTACATAAAACAAAAGTATATATAGACTGATGATGATGAATGACTATAAGTAACATTATTATTTATTTTTTACAGACTTTATACATAAAGAGATTGGTTTTGAATATGTTAAATGCCAATGAAAAAGAACCATTTAGATGGAGAGAGATGACATAAAACTACAAAGATACAAGTTTTTAAAATGCCAGTGGAGTTCATGGAATCGTATTCTAGTTTTCTAGTTCTGAATGAGGTTTTAAGTTATTAGTATGATTTAAATGATATATAATAAATTAGTACATAAATTAATATTCAATTGATTTATTTTTCCTATGTTAAGAACCCGATGTATTATACGTATTATATGTACATTATTCATACACATACCTATAATACTCACAGTGGATCTTTGTGTCTCTGAATTGGTTGCAAGACCCCGCGCAGTAGCTATTTTTGTGTCAATGTTGAAGGTGAAGATAGCATTGTATAACTGTCTCTTTCACTCGCTTATGTATGTCACGTCGTCCTATCTCGCTTACTCTATGCAGTATACTCGATGACAAACTGTTTCTTACGCAATGGTAGGTAAGACCAAGTTCAAAGACACAAAGATCCGCTGTGACTACTATAATATAGGTACCTCATGTTCATTAATACTAAAGACATAAATAAAAATTAAACAGTATCAAGATCGTTTAATCCAATTTCCCCAGTATTGCACACAACAAATTTTTATTTCCACATTTGCCATGAGATTCTTGTAGACCTATATGCATGTTTTTTTAACCGACTTACCAAAAAGGAGGAGGTTCCATGTTCGACTTTATGTTTTTTTTATTTTTGTGTATTTTCACCGTGGACCGATTTTGTTTTTTTTTTGTTTCCAAGAATATGTTTCGAAAATGGTCCCATTTTAATTTGGTGAATGTCTGATGAAGTACTTCGGAGATATACAACAGAACTCTTCAATAAATAACGGCAAAACTCTCGCGATTGCTGCAATCGCATGTCTTTTTATTGTTTATACCATTTCATAACATAACATCAAGCCAGTACGCTCTAAAGGGGTACGCAGATTTCTCATTTCACCGGTTATGTTTAAGTATGCTAGTATTATATTATCTGTGGTTCAAGTTTCATGTTATTCGGGTAATCTATTCGTGCGTTATAGGGACCTTACTAAACAACTTGCCTATTAGGTAGGTAACACTAAAAAGGGAAAAATAAATATATTCGGAAGTCTATAGATTTTTTTTGAATTTTTTGTTCCTGTATGGCGTTCTAGAGACCAAATGCGTTGGCCGATTTTTATGATTCTTGCGTCAATCGATTCGTCTTAACCTTGCGAATGCTACTGGCTACATCAAAATTGGAAAATAGGCAAGGCCCAATTATTTTTTCTTCCAACCCTATCGTGTAGAGTATCAAAATTTAGGGCGCACGGTTGGTGCAGTGGTTGAGCGATTGACTGCTGCGCTGCGTGTCGCGGGTTCGATTCCCGCACGGAACAAATATTTGTATGATCTACAGATAGTTGTTCCGACTCTGGGTGTGGTTTATGTGAGTTTATATGTTTGTAAACGCACCCACGATACATGAAGAAATTCCTAGTGTGGGGCAACGTTTTTTAAAAAAAGAAAAAAGAAAAAGAAAAGAAAAAATATAAATGGTTTTAAGAGATGATTTCGAAAATATATAACACTTATATGTAGAAATGAACCAAATTCTAAAAAAACAATGTTAATTACTGATAGGTCCAGAGCATCGTCGTTGGCTGGAAGTGCTACCCGCTGGGCTCCTAACCAAGGCAAGGGACACTCAGCCACCATTATGACGATTGCGCGTGAGTTTCGGTCCCCGGTGGACGTAGCCTACGATATGTGAGCGGTCGTAGAGCAAGAAAACAACATTCCCCAAATCACGCCATATTTACGGGACTTTGTACACCGCCTGCAAGAGGTGAAAAGGCGAATCGAGCGCCAGCAGGTAAACCGCCGTCCTGGACCTAAGATTCAGGAGTGTGACTACGTACTAATGGATATCTATCAAGTTAGTCGAGCCGTGAAAGGCTTTGCCAGTAAGTTTGCCCCGAGACGAAAGATCCCTATCGCATTAGCAAAGTTGTTTCTGCAACCACTTATGAGGTTGTACATAAAGGGAGCGAACCTCGAGGGAAGTATCATGCCAGTCTTTTAACACCGTATGCAGGTGATTCGGATGTGGTCGTCCATGGTAGGAGGATTAACCCGTAAGCAATTGGTTTCCAAGCCAGCTCCTTGGAGGGGGAGGATATAGCGCGATCCCTAGTAACATCGACTCTCCGCACCTCTTGACATCGTCGCCTATAACTTCATGGCCGTGTTACGGTTACGTGACTAGTTACGGTTCGGTACAACACTATCATGACGCCCCGCGCCGTCTGAGTGTTGCCAGATAAGGTGACTATTCGCCAAATAGGCTATTTCAGAAAAAAAATTGGTTGATTTCAGGTGACTTCAAGAGTATGCTGTCTACCTTTAATTCAAATGTTGTATTACCAGGTTCGATAATTATTGAAAAGAAAAAAAAATATAGTAGGATGAAACCCATTGGAAAAGGAAGAAAATTAGGGTAGTTTTTTCGATATTAAGTCAAAATAAGGTGATACAATAAATATTTTAAATAAAAAAAATTACAGTGTGTTTGATATTTGGAAGAGCACTGGTGGCCCAGTGGTATCGAAAGAGCAGTGGTGGCCCAGTGGTATCGGCCGCGACTTACAAGTTGTAGGTCGTGGGTTCGAGCCCAGGCAGGCGCTTTACTTTGTGTAAATTATTTCTTCACTACTGCTCTCAAAACGGTGAAGGAAAACATCTTGAGGAAACCGGAATGTCCTAGAACCAAAAATTCGAAGACATGTGACATCCACCAACCCGCACTCGGCCCGCGTGGTGGATTACGGCCCATTCCGTCTCACAGAGAGGAGGCTTGTGTCCCTGCAGTGGGAACATTTATAGGCAGATGATGACAGTGTGTTTGGGACATAAAAAGGTAAGTTTTTACCAAGCTATGTGAAAAATAATAAAAAATTGTAAAAGATAAAAATGAAAAACAAAAAACTTGATTATTTGAATTTTTCACATACATTTTGAGGTTATGTGAAAAAAGTATCAATTCAAAAGTAGTAGATCTTTTTATTATCTACAACTTTGCCATTTATTAATTTTTTATAGGACTTGTACTTTTGCCGGAAATCGAGACAAACCATTTTCACCTTTAAAAAGTCACCCCCTTCCCCTTCCCGAACTCAGATCGCCCGTAAATTATTTTTCCTTTCATTTTTATAACATTCTTCTTCTTTCCCAATGGGTTTCAATCTACTATTATTATTTTTCAGTTTTTATTATTTTTAAAGGCTTCTACCCTGGTCTACGAGTATAAAGTTAGAACAAATATTTTATTACCTACTAATTCTACTACCCATTCTGTTTTTTTTTTTAAATCGAACTGGGACTAAACTGAATTAAATTTTATCACAAGAATAATTGTCTTTACCAAACTGGATTTGTGATGATTTATAAATTATAACTAATTTGATTTATTTCTCTGAACATTTTTGTACTACTTAGTACATACATAATCACAATCGAGAAAGTTACAAATAAAATTGTTAATGCATAATCGAATTCTTCTTTTATTGAACTTGGTCAAAGGTCAAATGAAATCAACTCCAAAACTCAATATTCAGCGATTTTAGGCTATTTTGCATTATCTTTGGGCGAATTTAGGCTACTTGTGACGTTTTTTTGGGCGACTTGGGACTCAACAGATCTGGCAATATTGCCACCGCCATGAAGACCATAGAAAGAAAGAGTCATAGATAGGCCCTTGTTAGCGTGCTCAGCGAAATACGTACTTTTGACCCTAGCTTGCCGTCCATTAGTTGTGTTGTAGACGATAATATTAGATAGTCATAATTATATTTGTTTGTATCACACTATTTTTCCTTTTATTCAATTTATAGATTTTACACGCACAATAGTTGGACTTTCCTTTGCTTAAAATATCCCGTCTTAGGAATTATAGGAAGGTTTACAGTAACCAATCAAAACGCATTGAAAATGGGTAATTTCACATTTCTTGCGTCTCCGATGATGTATTATTATTGAAATTCAAACAAGCAATGGTCTCAAACATAATTCTGTGAAACTTAAAACAGTCACTTGAGAGCTGTTGTAAAATCTTCGCGAAACTTAGTTTACTAACGTTAGTTTTGACTATTCTAACTGACATCGAAAATAAGGTGGTTCTCTGTTTTACCTAAGTTGCTAACCGTATGTTATATTGCCCTTCAATGCCTACATTATTGATCAGTAATAATAGTAGATTATTAACCAAGGGGATAAAGCAGTGTCTTCTGTCGCGGGTGACGATTTAAATCGCGAGCGTAACGAAGGACTCGAGGTTTACTCCCGAGCGTAGCGAGGGTGTTAAAAACTTAAATCACGAGCGAAGCGAGGGATTTAAGACGAGTCCTGAGTGTAGCGAGGGATTTAAGTTCACCCAAGACTAAGACAGCTTTATCACCGAGGAAAATACTCTACTTTTCGTACCATTTGCGAAAAAATTAACTCAATATAAACTTAACGTTTATGTATTTGAAGAAAACAAAAACGCGGCAAATTCCTAGACTAATATTTTTTTGTCGGAAAAGCAAAGGCATCAAGCTCATACGGCCTCGTCGGTTTTCGTAATAATTATTTAATAATCATAACTGCATAATAAATGCGTATTCCTTTTTCAAAAATATGTATAAATAATGCTTTATAAACAAACTCAATGTGTAAACACAGATGTAGTTCAGTATAAATTTCGGTAAGTATTCCAAATTTAAATCACATTCTCGCCCTAGAGGATGAATGAAATTCAGTACAATTTTCTTTCCCTGTTTTTAACAGATTAAAAATGACTATTGTTATGTACGCTTTTTGTGGCATAGAATGTCACTTTTTTGAGCAAGTGGTACGAAAAATAATAATATTTTTTTTTTTTTTTTTAAACTATTTAGGCTCGCGCTTGAACAATGGCTCACCTGATAGAAAGCGAGCATAACTGGTCGACGCTGAAGCACGCTTGCCTAGAAGTAACCTATTCACTCTTGACTAAAATACCCCGAGGTTTAAGCTATCGGAAAACACAAGTCCCGGCACGGAATTCCACTCAGCTGTACGCATAATGAAAGTATTGCCAATAGGTTTAAAGTGCGAATGGATCCATGCATGATTGAACTTGCGCTTGATACAACTTAAGGCGGTACCCCGAGCAAAACGCCGCGTTAGCCGTTTGTCGTGCTGTTTTTAGGAGCTATCTACTCGTTAAATAAAAAGAAATATCAACTAATAAAGAGCAAGCATTGCAATTATCATTATCCTGTCCTTATCATCCAACAACGACAACGCTAATAATTTTTAGTCGTTTTTTCATGTTATCCATACTACCAAAGATCTGTTTAAAAAAGTCATTGTCTCGTTTTCGTCCTTAATCATCATCCATTTCACTTCAAATTTGCATTAGTGCTAATTAAAATAAATAATCTACCTATTTCACACGTGTTTTTGGGTGTGATAGCATGCATTTTAACCCCGCGCACAAAATAGTTCGTGCCGTCGACTAGGGCAACCTAAAACACCTGTTCTGGCGTGAAGTACCATCCAAGCTTAGCAAGGATTCCCAAGTTTTTGGCAGCCAGTTGAGCCTTTGCCTCTATTTATGTGCCAAAATTGAGTGTACAGTTATTACATTAATCGTGGTACGCAAAATACGTGCTTGGTCGTGGAGTTGCGGAAACAGCCCGTCGAAACCTACATTAATCGTGATTACAAAACAAGAATACTAAGATTTTTCCCATCATCATCATCTATCATCATCATCATCATAATTTCAGCCGAAAGACGAGGTCATAGGCCTCCCCCAAGTGTCACCACTCTGAAGCGAAACGAATTTTCCCTTAATAACTTTCCATAATTCTATATTTCCAATAAGAAAGTTCAGATATGATGTGAGAAACATATAATTTTATCGCTTTCTTTCATTATACTTTTTTTTATAATTATATTATATACATAAAATCTTAATTACCGATGTTCCAAAAACCGGTCAAAGTAACAATTATTGTTTATATAATTAATAGTCTGTGGAGAAAATCTGGCAACACCAATGACATGACATGACAGCCAGCTTTCCGTCAGCGTAGTGTAGTATTTATTTTATACAAAAATATCGAAAATAAAGTCCTATTATTGTATATCTAGAGTATAAAAATATTGTATTTTTATATTGAATCTTTAATTAATATGATAGGTTCGTGTACAAAGGGTTAACGTGTGAATAAAAGTGGATGTGAATGTTCGGACTCCATTCTACAATGAAAGATGTCTTATTATTGGTGTGTGTACAGCAGAACAAAACGAAAGTGACTAGTTGACCGTGCGTTATACAGTGGTTATTGAAACACTCGACTGGAATTAAAATGGCGCAGACGGTGAGACGAGCTATTGAGGGCAGATACCCGTCCTGCTACATACCCAGTAGGATTAAAGAGAGGAGGGCTAAAGCTAGGGCATTGAGGTAAATATTATTTTTCTGAGGGCATTGGCACTTCGCAACCATGCCCAGGTGCATTGTTTTTTTTTCTTCGTGGTATTTTTCGATCGTTTTAGCGAACTATAGCAATGTAAACATACAGTCAGATCATAGTTACGAAATAATTAATTACTGTGACACTGGACTATGAAACTTCGATGTTTGTGTTATTGATAATTATTTATTCATTGTTTTTCATAATAATGGCAGGATGTAGTAAAGTATGTCCAAAATAAAAGTGTTAAACCTTTGATTAACACCACATGCTATTATTCTACTTAATTGTATGACATTCATCTGATAATTGAAAAATGCCAATGCCATGAACAGACTTGCATATACAGTTACTCAATTCAGTATGGACAGTATGTATAGTTGCTTAATCATTTAGCACATACCACCTAATTTAATCACCAAAAACCATTATAGAACTGCATTCCTTGACCTACTTTGTCATTATTTTTCAGGTTAGAACAGCAAAGAAAGCCAGACAAGCCAGAAGATTTTGTGTGCTACTCAGACAGTGACAGTGAAGAAGAAACACCAACACAACAACATAGGATACTATCAACGTCTTATAACTTTGTTGATTATGTTCGGTCACGGGAAATGCAGACCTCTGAGGTACTTATATTTTAAGTTTTTTTGTTACCTGAATATGAAGAAGCCAAAAGCAAGGGTTATGATTTTAGCAGTCTATGTATGTATGTTTAATTTACCAATGTTCCTTCGTAGCGCCTAAACTATTAATGTGATTTTGATGAATAACGTGTTGTGTGTGCAAAAAAAGAAAAAACCGAAGTCAGGTTACAGTTTTTATTAAAATGTATGCTTGTTTATGTGGTTGATGTACAGTTAGAGTTTTTCTACTGGATAAGGTTCCGACATAGCGTTAAAGTTATCATATTAGCAGTTACGCAGCAAAAGATAAATACATCAATGTTATTGTCTTGGCTGATTATAAATATGGATTATAGGGTTGTCTCACTGGGAATGCCCTGTGTTATGTGATTTAGGCTCTTTCATTGACAGAATCTATACCTACTCAAAAATACAATACATATTCACGCAATCTCTTCTCTGCCAGTCACCTTTAATTACATTTTTTAATTAATACTTCTTGCGTCAAACAATAGGTCTATCTATGTTCGAACTTAGGGGGGTTTGGTTTCCACACTTAGTTCTTCAGGTGGACCATTATGCATGGGCCATGGCAGCCTGATGATTGATTTGATTTGTGGTTATTCCAACCAGCCCACCTCCAGAAGTTAATTAGGGCTCCTGGTCTTCTCAGAACATCTGTGTAGGAACTGGGTGACAATAAGTCATTTGGCAACTTATCTGAGAGCTAATGGATGCTACTAAAAATGAAAAATTCTGGGCTGACACAATTTAGATGGCTAACAACATGCTAAGATGGATATATTGCTGACAAGTTGGCATATTAACTATAGATAAAAGTGTGATTCATTTATAAATCACTAACTTTTGCTCGCAATTTTGTCTGCGCAGCATTATTACATCAAATAGCCTATTTTGTATGCCAATTAACTTGAGAAATTATTGGTTCACTATACACCACCATATGATGACAATCGAGATAAAAGCTATCCTATGTTATTATGCCCTTCCCAGGCCCATACCAAATTTCATTGAAATTGGTTAAGCGTGAAAAGGTAACACATAAAGACAGACAAAGTAACTTTCACATTTTTAATATTAGTATTGATGGATGTTATAGATAAGATCTTAATTTATAATCCTTTGCTTACCCTTGTGCGATGTTTTTTGGGATTTGTGCAACGTTTATTTACTAAAATGTAATGGAAATATCATGCCACATAGGCATTTATTTTTACTAAAATACAATGCAAAATGCAGCAACAGTACTACCACAAAATATAACAGATGATAAACCAAAAAAAGCGTAAGTTACCTAAATAAAATAAGAACCTAATCTAAAACCAAACAAGAATTTAAAGAGGCCTTCCTCAATTGTTACATTGTATAGTGTTTACTTATTGTTGTAATCGCAAGTATCAAAACATTTGCATCAAATTGCTATAATCTTATCTCTATGCATTTGGCTCTGATGCCCTTGACTTTATGTGAGGTACCTACCAGGTATTTTTATCATTAACTAGCTGCCATCTCGGCTACGCATGGGTATAACAATAAAACTTTTTTGCCTTAATAAAAACTTTGTCTTAACAATTAAAAACAACATATAATAAAAAAAATAAAAAAAAAATACTAGCTGTTTCCCGCGGCTTCGCTACCGTCAACTTATCTATCTATCTACCTACCTACCCTACCCTATCTATCTACCTACTCTACCCTACATACATGATTGTATGCAACGCACCCACGCGGAAGCTCTCAAAAAGGATGATTTTACCCGTTTTGCCACATTTTTCATTTATGCTCCGCTCCTACTGGTCGTAGCGTGATGTTATATAGCCTATAACCTTCGTCTATAAATGGACTATCCATCACAGAAAGAATTTTTAAATTCCAACGCGTTCAAAAAACAAACAAACTCTTCAGCTTTATAATATTAAGTATAGATTACTTACCAGCTAACCGCCCCCAGCTTCGCTCTTGTCAAATTATTCACAAAAATCTTCCTCGTTACTCACTCTTTCTATTGGTGAAAACTGCATGAAAATCCGGATTGTATTACTATTTCCGGAGATTACCTCTTTTAAACATATAATCTCTGTAAGAACACCGTTAATTTTATCTCTTCATTAAATTAAAAGACTAACAACTATCTTTATATCAATATTTGTTTATATTTTTGGGGTTAATGTTTTTATAAAACTGATAGTTTTGATGACTGATTACATTTTTGATGAAGAAGCATAATAGAAGCGACTAAAATGCCTTCTAGGAAAACAAACACATTGCTCGAATTATGACTATATTTTACGCATTGCTTCCTGTTTATTTGAAAACATAAAAATATTACATGAATACTAAAACCAGTCCATTTGTTTATCACACCAGAAGTTACAATCCCAGATAATGATTCTACTCAATGTAGTTTTTAAATGTTTGATTATGTAAAAATCTTATCTATTAAGTATGTCCAAATATTAGTATGTTTCTTTCTCATCTTAATCTTAACTAACATTATAAAGAGGAACATTTAATGATTATATGATTGTTAAGGGTACTTGCTGGAAGTAACTGTCTCATTAAGAAAATTCATCACTGATAGCGTTTTTGTCCTGGAAAATGCACAAATTCTGTGAGACAGGATAGGATAGATGGACCCGCCTTGTCCGCACTTAGACTCCGGATGGTCCGTTGTGAGTACAAGCCTCCTCTCTGTGAGAGGGAATGGGCCGTAACCACCACGCGGGTCCAGTGCGAGCTGGTAAATATCATATGTCTTCGAATTTTTAGTTCTAAGGCATGCTGGTTTCCTCTCTTGCCCTTCACCTTTTTGAGAGCAGTGGTGATGAAATAGTTTACATAAAGTAAAGCGCCTGTCTAGGTTCGAACCCACGACCTACTACCATTGGGCTGCGAGCACATGGGAAAAAGTTACACAACAGATCTTCTTGAAAAAATAACTAACTCGATTTTTCATTTCAGCCTCGCTCAGTGGAACCCTCGTACGCCACCAGACACATGCTCACGCACGATATGTTCCGGGAGACCCCCATCAATCTGGGCAACATGAACAAGGTGTTCTGCTCCCAGTGGCTCTCCGACAGACAAGTCGTGTTCGGCACCAAATGTAACAAGGTACGGTCACAGATAATATAGATACAGATGCCTCATCCCATACAAAGAAACGGTGCCGACGAAACTAGCGTTTTTCATCTGATTAATCTTGTTATTTTTGTGAGTAGATCAATCGCGTTCGATCCCGTTTCAAGGCAATAGATGGTGTTAGCAGCGCCTTGCAAGTTTTTTTTTTTTTTTTTTTTATATGTAATAGGCTTGCGTTTGACCACTATCTCACCTGATGGTAAGCGATGATGTGGTCGACGATGGAGCACGCTTGCCTAGAAGTAACCTATTCACTCTTGACTTAAAGACTCCCACAGGTTGTAGCTATCGGGAAACACAGACTCAGGCAGGGAATTCCACTCTTTTGCTGTTCGTATAATAAAAGTGTTCCCAAAACGTTTGGTGCGTATGGGTGGGATGTCCACCATGTATCGATGACGCATCGCCGTACGTCTTGTAGTCCGATGATGGAACGGGCTAGGAGGAATCAGTTCATGCAATTCCAACGCACACTCCCCGAAATGTAACCGATAAAAAACCGACAGGCTGGCAACTCGGCGCCGATGTTCAAGGCTCTGGAGCCTAGACTCGACCAGTATCTCATTGCCGATAAGCCTCTTGGCTCGTTTTTCGATCGACTCGAGTGCATCCAGCTGGTATTTGGCAGATCCGTCCCAGAGATGAGAACAGTACTCCATGCATGATCTGACTTGCGCTTGATACAAGTTAAGCAACTGCTCTGGGGTGAAGTACCGTCTCACCTTCGCAAGAATCCCCAACTTTTTGGCAGCCAGCTGGGCTTTTGCCTCAATGAATGGACCAAAATTGAGGGTCGATGTCAACGTAACGCCAAGAAGCTCAAGTCGGTCCGTTATCGGCACGGTCACATCTCGGAAAGAAGGAGCCGGGTGGAACTGGCTCCTTTTAGCGGAAAAAAGACACGCCTGGGTCTTAGCAGCATTGAAACTGACCAGGTTGGCATCGCCCCATTCGGAGACTGCCTTCAAGGAAAGATTCAAGCGCCCAACCATGGCCTCTCGCAGAGACCGGACTTGAGGCCCAGTAGCGCGCGCGTCGGAGACGTATCTCTCAGCAACAGTGCTGTCGTCCGCATACCCAAAGGTGCCGGGTTTTAGCAGATCGTTTATGTGAAGCAAGAACAATGTTGCTGAGAGCACCGATCCCTGAGGAACCCCGGCATTAATATCCAGTTGGTCAGACGAGCGGCCATCAATAACCACTCGGATGGACCGGTCCCTCAGGAAATCTGCAATCCAATCGCACAGACCACTGGGCAGACCGAATGAAGGAAGCTTACCAATAAGGCTTTCATGCCAGACCCTGTCAAAAGCCTTCGAGATGTCCAGGGACACGGCAAGCGCTTCCCCATGCCTCTCGATGGCCTCACTCCAGATGTGAATGGCATACGCTAGAAGATCCCCAGTTGACCGATTTTGGCGGAAGCCATATTGGCGGTCACTGAGGATGTCATTAGCTTCTAGGTATGCCAGGAGTTTAGAGTTGAGTACCCGTTCCATACTCTACTACTAAGTAAAAGGGTTTGCTAGGTTCGTGAATATTTTTTTCTTTAAATACAGTGAAGGTTCGTTTTATAGTATTTTTTTTGAACGTTGTTACAGTTTTTTTGCTCCAAAATGTGTTAAAATGCAAATTTTAACAATCGAGTTGAATACCTCAGTAATTTAAAAATGCGCCATCTATGGCATCAATTTTAAATGATCCGTTCAAATATTCTTTGAAATGTGAATTACGAGCCCAATATTCCATAGTTTTGTACTTAAGAGAGTTGATTAAACAAGAACATACAATGTTTATGTTCAATTCCAGAAAATGTTAATTTTACACACAATTTATTGAATTGTGTGTACATGTCGCGCCATCTAGTGAGATTTATTTGAAACAAATTTTGTTTCTTAGCAATAAGACTCCGTAGTACGGTAGTAACAGGTCACAATTGTAATACTAGCACACACTCATCAACCTGGGCTTCTCAAAGTATCACCACAATAACAAACAAAACTTAGTGTTGCGTCTCTTTCAAAGTCCAGACGTCTTCGTTAGATTAATCATCATATGAGGATAGACCATGCAGAAGAACCAGAGATATTTGCGTGGGCCACATGTTAAGGTTCACAATTCAGTGTGTGTGTTTTTAGAGTTCCGTACCCAAAGTATAAAAACGGGAATCTATTAGTAAGAATCCGCGGTCCGTCTGTCTATCTGTCATCAGGCTGTATCTCATGAACCCAAAGACCTTATACGTATTTCTTACTACTAGACTGTGCACCAAAAATTTTTGTTTAGCTAAAATGAAATCTATTATTAACCCATTTACAACGACCGATCGTTATAAAGATCAAAAAAAGATATGGGCTTTACCCTCAATTAAAAATTTTAAACAAGCATATATCTTTTGCTTATTGTTTACCAATCGCCGCAGTGATGTTAGACAGTGTTTCGGTACATAGATAATTATCTTATGATCATAATTTTGACGTGCTTTTGTATTTTAATTCTTATTACCGTAATTAATTTTCACTATGTCTTCAAAACGGTAATTGTTTACAAATTAGCTTATTATTGAAATTTATTTTATGCACGTTTTTTATATATTTTTAACATGTCTAACAAAACTGTGAAATAAAATTTGATATTATCATATCCTTTATATAAAACAAATGATATTATATATGATGATCGTTTAAACGATCAGTAGTAATTTGGGTATGTATTTTGACTCCCAGACCCAGGAATACCAATAAACTAAAGTTTGCAAAGTTGAGACCGCTTTTCGATATCCTCAACGAAATATTCCTGAATATGGCTTCTTTAGAAGAAATAGACAGCATTGACGAGGCTATGGTACTTTATTATGGAGGACACAGCTGTAAACAATTTATACGTGGAAAACTGATTGGGGATGGGAGATGTGGACATAAGCTCTGAGTTGGAGTGAATACATTGGGATACGTACTATGGTTTTTGATCCGCACCAAGGCCATAGGTATGGAAGCTGGTGTGATTTTGCGTTTTGCTGATCATTTAGGTACAATTTCGTCACCCAGGTTTGCCTTGTCACTAATTCTTTGACCATTTATTTTCTTCTATTCCACTCTTCAACGAATTGAGTAACAGAGGGCTCAAAGCCACTGGAACAATTCGAGAGGACCGTACAAAAATGTTTCCATTGCCGTCCAATAAAGTATTCAAGAAGACAGAAAGAGGTACATTCAAGTACAAGTCTAGCCAACCAGAGCATATTTTAGTTTGTAAGTGGAATGATGATAGTGTGGTGTAAGTAGTATCCAATTCAGAAAACATTGAACCCTTACATAAAGCTAAACAGGTCTCGCAACAGCAGAAAAAATAAGTATACATCGATCGACCTGCAATTATAAAAAGCTACAAAACATGGGGGGAGTCGATAGGTCCGACCAAAACATTGGTCTTTTTCGTACTTCTATCCGTGGCAAGAAAAGGTTTTTCTCATTCTTTTGTCACTGCTTGAAGATGGCGACTCACAATGCGTGGCAACTTTTCAAAAATAATGGAGGAGAGTACCCTCATCTCACATTCCGGAGAACTATCGCCAGAGGTATCTTGGAATCAAACAAAAAAAATGAGAAACGCGGTCATTGTTGGGACAAGGACCGCGTTTCTCATTTTATCAGAAGTGGGCTCCTATAACTTACAGGGAAACTTCATGCTACGATAGAGTTGATCATCTAGTAGAGTACAATGACCCTCTGCTTCGATGTTCGCTTTACAATAAAAATACGAACTAAACTATTCAAAAAAGGGAAATCCATTTGCACCCTAAAACATGTTTTGTTACTTACCATACTTCTATATATACTTGTTTGTTAATTAACGTTTATCATTAAGATAATAAAGCCTCTTTCATAGAAATAACTGTGTTTCTTCAATTTAAAATAGGATACAATCGATAAAGTGGTAGTTGGCGTTAACCTACCTGCCTATTACTACTGATCGTTAAAACGATCCACATTTTCCGAGCTTTCCTGAAAACTCCGATTTTTTTTGGTATTTTTCTATGTTTACTATATGCATCAAGGTAGCAATACTAAAAAATTACTGTGATACGAGATACAAAAAAGTTTCAGTAACAACTGGGTTAAACGCCTAGGTTAGGTTTATTTTAGGTTGGTTATTTAGGCTTATAAGCGGTAGCTAACCAAAAGCGGTCCTGGCGAGAGGGTTCCCGCTGGTAGTGTGTCCTTGTCTGACATTTTGCTAGCTCAACTAATCATTGGATTTGGTAGAAATGGTAGAAAATGTTATATTTTTAATTTTTATGTTATACCAAAACGAACGAATAAAAAAAATATTTAAATACGTTTGAAAGTCTACGAAACTTTGAAACGTATTTAAATATTTTTACAGTTCCTATAATTAATCAATCCATTGTATTTAAAAAAAAAACATTAATACTGAGTAAGAGTAGTACTTTTAAATGTTTGGGCCTGGTAATACTAAATGTAAGACCACCAGGTTGGAGTTTATGGCGGGATTTTTTCGAGTGAAGTTCAGCGGCTGTTGATATTATTTGCAAATTGATTCCTAGTAGATATTGTGATATAAAATTGGTGTAGTTTTGTGTCTCAACTGTCTACGCAACTGGACAATATGTGAAATCATTGACAGAAGCGATCTCAGGATAGTGGAGCGGAGAATTTTATTGTAGTATTGACTACCTCCGCAAAGCTTACTGGGAAGGCTGACTCGATACAATTTGCTGCCAAATGCTCCAAAAACCATTAGTATCTGTTACACCCGTATTCTAATGCATACTAAAGAATGTTAAAATTGCACTAAAGACGAGGCGGTATGGTCCAAGACCTTAGCCTGCCCGAAAGTCGAGGTCAGGCAGGCTGCCGGGCACTAGGGGCTATGTTTTATTTGTGCTATTCATGGGGAGTGCTTTGCAGGCGGGTTGGCGAGCCCAGTATGGTTGTTACAAATGCACAGAGAACGCTGCTGATCATTCTCTGGTTTGTCCCTTAGTCGCCTCTTACGACACCAATGGAAAAACATGTTGATGTCGAAATTCTGTACGCTCGACACTAACTCGGTAAGTGACGTAGATTCCAAAAAATATACACTAATTTTTTTTTTTCAATTAATTTGGTAGGTTTAGGTAGCGTAGTTTGGTAGCATATATACATATATTGGGATACTTACACTATTGTTTTAACAATCAATTTGTCCCGTGTTTATTTATTTATTTATTTATATATGCTTTATTGTAGGTACACCAAGTTTAAACACAGAAAAAGGAAACTTAAAACTAAAATACATACAACGGGCGGCCTTATCGCTGACCGCGATCTCTTCCAGGCAACCTGGGATGGAAAATGATAGCCTGGACATGAAATGGGGTTGACATTGGTGTAACACATAACATTACGAATATTTTCCTTAAATATACAATCATATTAAAATAGATACACAAATACATACATATGTTATATAATAGATACATAAAAACATACATACTCAATATATATATAAATAGGCAATGAAAGCAAATGTTGACTAACGACAATCACAGTGACAGGTAATGGTCCTTTACGAGTCTTTTAAATACAGGCAATGTCTGGGCGCGTTTTATAGGGTCGGGCAGTGCATTCCACAGACGAGCAGCTTGGACAGTAAAAGATTTATCCAAGAAAGTGGTGGAATGCATTGGCATCCTAAGTCGCAAGTTATCCGATGACCTAAGTGATTTCGTGTGGGAATCGCAGATAAACTGAAAACGATCCTTGAGGTAAAGAGGGGTGGAAGGAGTAAAGAGCACATTATACAGAAGAGAAAGAATATGAGCATTCCGGCGAAGGCGAATTGGCAACCACTTGAGCTTCACACGGAAATCGGATACATGGTCATATTTGCGCAAACCGAATATGAACCTTATACAAACATTTTGAAGCCGCTCAAGTTTATCGAGTTGTTCTTGAGTAAGGTCAAGATAGCTGGCATCGGCATAATCAAGGATGGGAAGAAGAAGAGATTGTGCAAGCGCAATCTTGGTGGCAGTCGGAAGAAAATTCCGCAGTCTCCTCAATGTCGCAGCAGATGCAAATAACTTGCGGCTTACCTCCTGTAGTTGGGCAGTCCAAGAGAAGTTCTTGTCGATGAATATCCCCAAGTTCTTAACTTTATCACTGAAGGGAATAACTGAATTGTCAAAAAGAACTTGGGGAAGAGACGTCCAGTTGATCCTTGAAACCATTCTCGAACTGCCCACCACTATAACCTGCGTCTTGATAGGGTTGACCATAAGCCCGTACCGCTTGCTCCAATCGCAAATGCTAGCCAGATCCAGATTGATGGCAACAATAGCCTCAGACAGATTTCCGAGAGGAGCTCGCGAATAAATTTGCAGATCGTCTGCATAAAGATGGTAGGATGAAATGAGTTCATTGGAGATTGAGTTTATAAAAACTGCGAAAAGTAAAGGGGATAAAACGCCACCCTGTGGTACCCCGGCAGAAGTACTACACCAGGAAGATAAGTTCTCTCCGATGCAAATACGTTGCCGGCGGCCGAACAGGTAACTTCGAAACCAGTCAACCACCGATGGAGATACATTAAGAGAGCGTAGAATGCCAAGCAAAACATCGAAATCAACTGTATTAAAAGCATTACTAAAATCTAGCAATGCTAAAACCGTTAGATTACTGCTTTCCATGGCTGATCTGATATCTTCCGTGATATTGAGTAGAGCAGTGGAGGTGCTGTGACCAGGACGAAAGCCGGACTGGAAGAGGTTGAGGAGATTATTTTTGGATAGGAAAGTGCTAATTTGATTATGAATTAATCGTTCTAGGACTTTGGACAGGAATGGTAAGACGGATATTGGACGGTATTCAGAATAGGATGTAGGATTGGACTTTTTGGGTAAAGGAATAATTTGCGCATCTTTCCAAGAGCTTGGGAAGACACCGCTAGACGCAGAAAAGTTAAGGATGTGGCAAATGACAGGAAGGATAACGTCCAGCACCGGGAGTAACATTTTACGGCTGATACAGTCACATCCTACTGCATTGGAAGTAATCGATAGTATGCTCTTCTTAACATCACATGCGGAGAATTGACTAAAAACAAATGGAGAATAACTGGGAGTCGTAAGAGATGAAAGATAATTCAATGTACTTAATTTTAATGTCCGATCGAAATTGGACGAAGCTGTAAAATGATTATTCAATGCATCGATGTCTAAATCTTTAGGGATTGACTCTTGCCGGGTTTTACCGACACCCAGTGATCTTAGAAAATTCCAAACTTTGGATGTGTCTCCGTTTTGGACAGAGTTATGAATGTGTTGGCGATTAGCATTCCTACACACCTTATTGCAGAGATTGCGAACTGAGGCATATTTGTCCCTATTCGCATCAGTAGGCCGACGTTTAAATTTGGACTTTGCCGCAACCTTTTTGTTCATTAACTTTTTGATCTCATCTGTCAGCCACGGCGCCGGCAAATGTTTAACTTTAACTGCTCGTACAGGTGCGTGAACATCGTAAAGATCGACAAGTTTAGCAGTAAAGATTTTCACTTTTGCATCGACCGACGAAGAGGCAAACAGAGGAGTCCAATCAATATTGCTGGCATCCTCGCAAAGACTGTCAGCGTTCATACCACCAAAATTGCGTTGCATGAGAATTTTGGCTTTAGCCTTAGGTGGACGAATTTTATAAGAAAGAAAAATCAGGTCATGATGTGAAAAGGCGTCGGCTGCGCATTGGCCATGCTTAGCGACGCGATCAGGAGAGGAGACAAAAATCAAGTCAAGAAGCGAAGGAGTACAGTTTGGAAAATGGTGAGTAGCACATAGCGGCAGAATGGAAAGATTGCTAGAAGTTGCAACATTAGTCAGAGAAGAAGAGCGATGGTCTTTTTTCAGGAGACAAGTGTTAAAATCACCCATGATTATGCTATGACTGTAAGAAGGGACCAGATGTTCTAAGAGTTTCTCAAACGATGCGAAGAAATTGATGCGTAAGGAGGGACAATAATAGACGCCAAGAAGTAATTTCGAGTGGTGAAGTTCGACCTCAAGAAAGAGATGCTCACCAGCATTTGATGGCGGTGGTTGCGCTGACATATGGACTACAGAGAAGGGAATGTGTGCACGGAGGTATATGGCAACACCACCACCACCACCAGCCGTCCTGTCGTTTCTTATGAGTACAAAACCAGGAAGAGAGTAGCTAGTTGAAGGGAGACAAGGTTTAAGCCATGACTCGGATACAAGAATAGCATGAATGTTTTTACAGTCAAAACTTGCCAGCATATCGTGGAAATGGGCCGGAATACTCTGGGCATTGATATGGATAACGTTAAATTTTTTAGGATCATCAGAAAACTGCGCCTTAAGACTGTCTGCAAGAGAAGGAATGGACACAAAACTGTCATCGTCATTACTCGTTAGAGAGAAAAAACCATTACTATCACTGCTCAGATCGAAATTCATAAATATTTACCTAATAAAATATTAAAATAAATATAATAAAATAAAAATCCTATACTAAATCAAGTAACACCAAATACCAGATCCACCTGCTGGTTGCGCTATTACGTTACAAATAATAATACATTATACAATACTAGCAGTCCGGGTAACAAAAAAAACAAGATTAATAAATTATAAAAACATGAAACGAGAAATCCAACAAGAGTATTATAATAATTTAATATAACTTGCTGTTCCGTTTCAGGCAACGGTGTACTAGTGCAACATTACCTGCAACGGAACGCACCAATGACAAATAACATGAATGCAGGTTGACTGAGTACTGACTGACAGTGACACTGACAACCTGTCAACCTCACCCGTCCCTGTTTGTTGACATAGTTATATATTTGTGATTGTTTGTGTGTTCTTTATTGAGCTAAGACACTAAATTTATAAATTAAGTAATATTAATGGGTCAAAAACAGACCAAAGTGTATCCAAAACAACACAAGTGAAGGTGAAATATAAAAAAGACACCATTACCCGGACATTGCATCAAACACAAAAACATCACTTCTTTAAGGCGCCAGTACGCTTTAATCTTGCGGTCTTCACAGCAGCAGCGGTAACTGGCACAGCCGTTTTTGGATTGCTCAGCCCGAGCTCTCTGGGAGTCGATTCCACTGGCGCAATTTTGTCCAACTCTGCTAGGGACTCCACTCGGTGCCGCGTATCGTCGGGTGCAAGGACATAGACGCAGCCTGCCTTAGTCCAGCTCTTGGTGACGCCGCATCTTTCCCTGGCAGCCAAGAAAACGTCATGCCGCCCCTTAGTAAGGAACTCAGATAAAGTGACGCCCGAAGCCCTCAATTTCGTTTTTGAGTACCAAATCTTGTCTCTGACTGCAAGACTGCAAACCTTAAACAAGATAGGCCTGGTTCTGTTGGCCACCGCTCGCCCCATCCTGTGACAACGACTGATGTCAGCAACAACAAATTCACTCAGCTGCAGCCTATTTCGGACCACCTCAGTAATCAACTCGGCGGTGTCCTCCTTTTGCTCTTCAGCAATTCCATGCAGGAGCAAGATCTTCCTTCTGCCCCGCATCTCCATCTGGTCGACACTTCGAGCTAGAAGCCCCACCTGCTGCTGAAGACTGTTTAGAGCCTGTGTTATGAATGTCCGAAACAGACCAAACTCCGCAGCCAAGCCAGAAGCTGTGACAGGTGACTGAGGGGTGGTTCTCAGCAACTCTTCCTCAAAAACAGCCATTCTCGTGTGAAACATCTCCTTCAGTTCACTTAGAGTGTTTGATAGTGAATCCATCTTGGTGTTATGAAGTGACTGTTATTATAAATGTGAAAAATGTGCAGAGAAAACGCTACTCCAGCAGGTATAGACAGTTAACTTTTATTATAAGGCATAAAATAATTGTAAATATACTTTTCACTATATTATATTAAAATTAAAATACAAGCAAATTTTTCTTTGTCTAACTGTTACAACTACCCACGAAGAAAAAAAAAAAAAAAAAAAAAAAAAAAAAAAAAAAAAAAAAGTGTTATGTTTGGTCATGGTCACCTCATTAGAAAGAGACACACTACCAACGGGAGCCCTCTCGCTCGTACCGGTTTTTGCGCCATAGTGCACAGTCTAGTAGTAAGAAGTATAAGGTCTTTGCATGAACCGTGATAGCTAGACAGTTGAAATTTTCACAAATTATGTATTTCTGTTGCCGCTATAACAACAAATACTATTAAACAGAATAAAATAAATAAAGCGGGGCTCACATACAACAAACGTGTTTTGTTTGCCGTTTTTTGCAATAATGGTACGGAACCCTTCGTGCGTGAGTCCGACTCGCAACTGGCCGGTTTTTAATATTTCAAAATGCTTTATGTTAGTTCCATAGTATGCTCTGAATTACACAAACACTGATTACATACGACCTGCAATCTGATAGTTCCTGAACGGGTATAGGTCGATTCAAAGATAATGACGTCTGTGAAGTTTGCTTTTCACTGTGCAGTAGCCCTCTTCACACCCCACTGTCACATGAATTAGCTACAGCGCCTTCAGGTTTGATTATATCTGTAACTGTGTATAGATCCTAATGCTGAGCATATTGTTTGCCTAGCTGATGGTGTACGACGTGCGCCGGCGCACTCTGGACGCCATCCCAACTCTGCGGCCGCGCGCGCCCTGGGCCGGCGCCGACCATCAGACTGGGATTCATGCGCTGCAGATCAACCCTTCTAAGTGAGTGCGATTGATTTCTTGACTAACTAACCACTATTTTCCAAAAAAAAAACACCTCTTTAAAATCTGATTAAAAACATAAGCCTTCATTAACTTTTCTGAAATCATAAACACTTTGGCTTTATAAATCACTCCGCAGCGATCTGTTTGGTATGACTGTACCATTCCCATTTTTTTGCTACTAGGTCGTTTTGATGCGGAGTCTTATAAATCTAGTTTATTGTGGCACATTCTATCTGCCTTGTACTACATAACGCTGTAAATAATAGGCAGTTTTACTTATATTCATTGAACTTTACTTTGTTTTCGTTTCAGAACATTACTAGCGACTGGCGCGCGCAACTCGTGCGAGCTTGCGATATACAGTCTGCCTACCCTAGACCCTGTTTGTGTCGGCGAGACGCATAAAGACTGGGTAAGTTAACTTATTTTAGCTACAACAATAAAAATACCAAGAACAAAAAAATAAACAAAATACAACAGTTAAGTCCAACCTTTAACTTGGGTTTAATTTTTAACCGACTTTTAGCTACACCATAATGCTGAAATATACAGAGGTTAATATTTCATGTAACAATTTAAAAGAATATTATATGACAAACGCATATTTTCCATTCAGAAAGCAGTACATCTATGCTTTTTCAGATATCACTGCACATTCTGAGATAGGAGCCTTTTTGGTCTCGCACGGGGTTTTATTTTTTTATTATTGTTTTATTTTATGCATATTTCTCGTGTCTCCTGTGCGGGTCATAAATATTTTTTTTTCTTTCTTTCTTTCTTTTGTAAAAACCAATCAAACTTTGAAATGGTTGTGTAACCGACACTGACATAGCCACAATCAGGGATTTTAATATTGATGACAAAAAAAAAATAAGGTATGGAGCTAGCTATTTTTTTTAACTATACCTTAAATATTGAATTTATTATATTTTCTAAACTAAGACCAGACTGAATTTGAGCCTTGGCGAAAAATTTCGACTAAATTTTCCTTAGTTTTTGAGATATAAATGTGGCCAAGTTGGGGAGATGCTCCCCAGATCGGCCACCTATAAACGCCTGTAACTTCTGAACCAGTGACCGACTAATTCTGATATTTGGCGACAAATTGTTTGTGTTATCAAAATTAATCCCTGATGGTGGCCATGCCAGTCTCAGTCTCACGTCTTACTTTTGCTGTTTTGAAAATTAAATGATGCCCTTAATAAAGTGATGTCTTGAGTAGTTTAGTGTTAGGAACGATAAGCCTATGATGGAGATTAGCTATTCACCTAAGCATATTGAAGATATATATAGTTTATATATATAAAAATCAATGCCACTTTTCGTTGTAATTTTATAACTCAAGAACGGGCTCACCTATCCAAACCAAATGTTTAGGCTTTGTTCGGACTATTTAGTAGATGGTTTATGTTTTTTTTTTAGGGTTGGGTAGTTATGGTAGGTAGGTTTATATTATAGTTAAATATTATTGTGAATCTTAACTAGACAAGCTCTAAGAAAGCTGCTCTTCTTATATTATAATTTTACAATTTCGAATGAGTAACTGAAGAACATTATTAGCACTGACAGAGATCCTGGAAATACAGGACAGATTTATTCTCAAGGTTCTTACATATTATAAAATAAAGTCCTCCTGCCGCGTCTGTACGCGATAAACTTTTCACCAATAGAAAGAGTGAGAAACGAGGAAGGTTTTTGTGTATAATGTGTCACGGGCAAAGCCCAGACGGGTCGCTAGGTCAATTTGAAAATTACATATGTACTTGCATTGCTTTTGTACTCTATTGTCTCTATGTACTATATACACTGTGTGTAGATCCATCTATATAAATAAAACAAAGACGGGTTTGTTACAACACTTATAACTCGAGAACTGCTGGACCAATTTTCATGGCTTTTGATTCGTTGGATTTTTCTCCGCCCCGAATAGCAGAATACATCTTAAAAAAGTAGGGTAGTTAGGGTAGGGTAGTTTTGGTTAGCACTCACCGCGAACCCGCCGCGGCTGTCCGTCACCGGACCCTCCTCTGGGGAGTACCCCCCATCACTGGCGCACCAGATCACACTGTGCGCCGTGACCACCCCAGGGACCAAACTAGCACATCCAACGCTATACCGGCACTCCTCCTCCCCTGCGGCCCCACCGTGTCCGCCATGAGACGGTGGCGACCCCGTCTAGGCCGCGGAAGGTAGGGAGAGCGGCGCGCCGCAATACCGGCACTCCTCTCCTCCTCTCCGCTCCGTCGAGGCCCCATACGACATCGCGGCCCGCATCAGTTGCGATGTCGCCTAGGCAGCACCGCAACCTACATTTTGGCCGCTACGTCGTCGGCTTATCGGCAAAAGCCCTGACGAACGGCCCCTCCTCGGGTTCCTCTTCGCTTCTGGGTTAGAGTCCCACATAACTGCGCTATCTCCCCGTGGTAGCGCAGTATGCATGAGCATTTCTCCACGCTAAAACAAAAAAAAAAAAATGGTAGTTATGGTAGGTAGGTAGCTAGTTGAAGGGAGCGAAGCCGCGGGGGTCAGCTAGTTAATTATAAAATAAATCAATATTTTCTTGATATTTTTGTGTAGATAGACCAACAAAATTAGTTAGAAGATAAATTCGCTCCTTGGGTCTTACTCCACAAAAACCAACCTTTACAAAGCGTCGCTTCGTTAAGTTATTTGTAGAAGATGAATGCACGAACAGTATTATTCTGTCGCAGATCCTAGACATGTGCTGGCTGGACGACGAGTTCGTAGTGACTGGCTCCCGGGACTCCAAGCTCGCTCTGTGGAAGGCTCCGGCCGCTCCCCCCACACAGACCATGCATCATTATATCTCGCCCGTGTGTGTCAAAGAGTGTCGCTCAGGTACGTAATATAATCATAATAATAAGCCTTTATTAGTTTCCATGAAAATATATTTTTTTATAAAAAACTATGTTTAGCAAGTAGGTATTTCAGATCGATATAAGTCATGGCCCCTTTCGGGTATAGGCCACTTCCAGTTGCCCCCATTTTTTCCTGTCTTTAGATATTTCATCCAGTCTCTGCCTTCCAATTTAAGTATGTCGTCTATCCAGCGAGTTTTTGGTCTGCCCCTTTGTTTTTTGCCTCCCGGACCTGTCCATTTTATTACTCGTTTTGGCCATCTTTCTTTAGAAGAACGGGCGATGTGTCCTGCTCATTTCTACTTTAAACGCTGTGCGTCTTGTAATGCGTCTATCACTTTGGTTTTACAGGTAATATTGAACCTAAATATCCAAGAATAAAATACTTGGACTTAAACAACAGATTTATCTTTCGTGATACACATTTTTCTTCAAAACCTGATATAGTAACTATTTGACCGTATGTCTCCAGGTCAGAAGGTCCGCGCTCTAACCTTCAACCAGCGCTGGCGCGAGATAGCGGCGCTCACACTGAACGGCTACATCCATGTATTCAATGCGGAGACCTTCCGCCAGACGCTCTCCAGGAAGCTGCCCTCGTGTCAGGACCTGGTCTGTCTAGCTACGCAGGTATGTAACCGTATCAGCACTTTTTTTATTGGGGCGAAATCTTCAAAAGGCGCCTGGTCTCTTGGAGAAAATACCGGGGTTTTTTCATCACTTAAACCACTCTGGTGATCACCATCAGCGCGTAGAAGAAGCATCACAAAAAATCACCCTGGAACTCTGTGCAACGCCTGTCAGGGCACTTCCCTGGGGACACTGAGAAGCGTCTCCCCCTCACCTCGCTGAGCAGGCAGCACGTGACCACTGTGACACCTTCATTCCTGGAGTCACTTGGTAGGTGGTCAGAATCCTCGGAGTCCCACCTGTTTATGATGCAGGCGGGGTTTCAGTGTTTTAGGCATCGGGGTGGTTGCCTCCCCAACGCCTTCTTCTCCGAGCAGGATCTTGAGAGAGCCGATCCCGCTTGGTAGGCTCGTTCATCGGAGTCTCAAAGAAAGTTCCATCCAGTTTTCTGTCTCTGTCAGCATGGCCCTCACAGCTGCTGGCAAGAGCCTCAGTTTACTGCTGGAGATTACTTAATTAACAAGTACATCGACCGCGTTTGTTCCCGTTCCACACCTATAGATGGTGTAGTAGTAGTAGTAGGGACTCCCGTTTCGCACTTAAGACTCCCATTCGGTCCGTAGTGCGTGGGGTAGCTCCGTCCAAAAGCACAGAAGCTTCTTGGGGGCTTCCCGGAGCGACTTCACTGTTCCGAGGATTTTTTCACGTTGATATGCCATGGCCTCGCATTCCAGTATTACGTGGGCGGCTCATACTTTGGCGTTAAAACAGCCCCTGCAAAGTGGGCTGTCTGTGGCGCCTATGTTGAAATTGAAAGGATAATTGTGAAGGAGGGTGTGGCCCGTTACTGTCCCTATGATTATTTTTAGGTTATTTTCTGCTTAGAAGTTTTTTAGTTAGACGCGGGTATACATTTGACAAAGCCCATTTTTGACTGTCTTCACTTTAGGCTCTACAGTCTGTTACCCTATGGATGGTGTTAGCAGCGACTTCCAAGTAAAAGGTTTTACTCAGTTTTTTTCATTTATTGAAATTAATTTTAATTTCCGTTCAAATAATCTTTGAAATGTGTATTAACTGGGCTCTTAATACACATTTCAAAGATTATTTGAACGGGCTAATTATTCCATAATGTTGTGCTTAGGAGAGTTGATTAAACAACATACAACGTTTGTGATCCATTCTAGAAAATGTTAATTTGATACACAATTCTATAATAAATCGATGCATATCACGCCATTTTTCTTTTTTTTTTCAATTTTTTTTTTTTTAACCCTAGGACTTTGTGGTTTTACGAAACCTTTGGAAATCGTGCAGTGGTTTTGTTCCAAAAAAAACCCATGTAACTTACAAAAACCTTCTTAATTCTTTATTGTACACCAAAACAATACATTTACACAAAGTGAAATCAATATTCATGTACAAAGGCGAGCTTAACTCCAAAATTGAGTTTTCTTCCAGCAAACCTTTAGGTGATAGAGATCATAATAATTGACGGCAGTAATCTAGTGTACAATTTAACAGTAAGATACTAATTAAGTATATAATAATAATACATACATAAAAGGACTACGTTCATAAATATAAATTATATCTACTTACGTTATTTATTGCGTTGAAAGAAAATGCTCCTATATTTTCCTCTTGAAGACATCGAGAGGCTATCGCGTAGCGAGTGTGGGAGAGAGTGCCAGAGGTGCACTGCAGTTACAGAGAAGGAGCCATCATAGCGGCTGGAAGTGTGACGCGAAGTTCGAAAAAGAAGCGAAGTGGCCGTGCGATAAGGTTTACCCCTCGGGACGAGGTACTCAAACCGTTCGCGAAGATATTGAGGAGATGTAGGATTGTGCAGGATAGTATAGAGAAGGGTTAGGAGGTGGGTATCTCGTCGACGCCGAATTGGCAGCTACTTCAATCTGGTCCGAAATGCCGACACATGGTCATACTAGCGGAGGCCAAAGATAAAGCGGATGCACAAGTTCTGCAGTCACTCGAGTTTTTTTAGGAGTACCTCCGTTGCTTCCAAAAAACAGACATCCGCATAGTCTATTTGCGGCAGAAGAAGAGATTGCGCAAGAGTTACCTTAGTGTGAAATGGTTAGAATTTTTGGGGACGTTTAAGAGACTGAAACGAATAGAAGACCTTCTTACTCACATCAGCAATATGAACCTCCCAAAAGAGGTTAGTATCAATATGTTTCGCGCTTTTGGAGTAATATATGGGCACAGAATTATACATTACTGGCGGGAGAGACTGGGGATCTAATAAATTTAGCATGTATTTGCCACCAATAACGACTGCTTGAGATTTAGTTGGGTTCAGGAGAAGTCCAAAGGACTTAGCCCACTTGTTGATATTTTCAAGGTCATCATTGATGGCAACCACAGCCTCAGCGAGTTCACCCACTTTAAAATGGCGACACAACTGCAAGTCGTCTGCATAGAGATGATAGTTAGAAGTTAGGACCTTAATGATAACATTTATAAAAATTGAGAAGAGGAGAGAGGACACCACCCTGAGGAAAGCCCGCAGCCAAGTCACACCATTCAGAGGGATCCTCATCGGATCGAACAGACTGCGAGCGGCCTCGAAGACTTATCTTCTTCGAAATTGAGTGGTTCAATTCTTAAATTGAACCATTCAATTACCTGAGCAGAGACATTAAGTCAGGAAAGGATTCCTAGGAGAATGTCAAAGTCATTCATCCAGTTCATTATCCATAGCTAAGCCTTATGTCATAAGTTATTTTGACTAGAGTGGTAACAGTGCTATGCCCACGTCTGAAACCAGATTGGTAAGGACTCAGCAGGCCATTAGAGGACAAATAACAGGACAGTTGCTTCTGAACAATACTCTCAAGGACTTTGGAGAGGATTGGAAGGATGGATATTGGACGGAACTGGGATGGTGAGGAGGGATTAGAAACCTTGGGAAGTGGCAGGACGTGTGCCTTCTTCCAAGCTGAAGGAAAGGAGTTATTAAAAAGAGAGTAATTAACAATATGAGTTAGGACAGGAACTATTTCACTCAGAATAGGTAGGAACATTAGGAGTTGAGGCCATCGTCACCTACTGCCTTAGTGGAGATGGATTAGATACCTCTCTTAATGTCTAGTTCAGTAATTGGGTGGCAAGAGAAAGAAGTATTTGCTGGCAAAGGATGATTAAGGAGATCGTTGAGAGTGGAAGATTAAACATGATCATCGAGGGTAATTGGGGACTTAGAGAAGTGTGCATTAAGGTCCATCTTATCAGAAGAACTCTTGCTAGAGGCTTTGCCAATACCAAGAGCTTGCCATACCCAATACTTGTGTTGGGTTGAAGTTTTCAATTGAGTTGTGAATGTGGCGCCTTTTTGCATTTCTACACAAACAACCTTCGAACAGTTGCACACACAACACCCGTCCAGTCAGAGGTTTCTCCCTTTTTAATGGAGGAACTTTCATCACTATGTCAGTGAAAACAGGGTCATCTACCTCTTTGTCTTCCCTAGAAAAAGTTAGAGCTGGGGCCCAGTTAACCTTAATAGCCGCGAGTCCTATAAATATGATTCTGATTCCCCAGGAGAGCGGCGTGTACGCGATCGGCTGCAAGTCGTACACGCTGCTGCTGGACTGCCGCACGCTGCAGTCCGTGAAGAAGATCACGTCGCGGTACAACGGCTGCGGCATCCGCTCCGCCAGCTTCCGGGGCAACATGCTCACCATCGGCACTGGCCTGGGTAAGAACAAACATTAAGAAAAATAATATATAAACTGACGTCTTTTTATTACAAGCTTCATATTACCCTGGTTTCATTATTTCATATGTGTGTCCAAAGCAAAAATAATCGATTTTTCAAGCATTTCCTGGCATCCGATTAAGCTGGTAACCTTAGAAACATTGAAATAATATGGTACTATGGAGCTGGGTCTTATGATGGAGCCAGAAGTAGCTATAGCGAAAAAATTGCACCATCGTGTTTGGGCTCATTAGATATTATATTGACAAGCTATATTACATTCGGAATAATTGCCAAATTTAAAGGGCAGTGTTCATGGCACATTGGTCGCAGAACGGATGGCTAATAAAATATAAAGAATAGTTCAGGAATGGCGACCGCGAACCGGAAGACGTTGCGTTGGAAGGCCTCCCACCAGGTGGACCGATGACCTGGTGAAGGTTGCGGGGATCCGCTGGATGCGAGACGCACGGGATCGGTCAATGTGACGACGCTTGGGGGAGGCCTATGCCCAATATTGGACGTCTTTCGACAGATATGATGATTACATGCCGTACTTTTTTAGTCCATAAAAAGATTTTTACTTTAAATAGTTATTTTCCATGGATGTTTATGAAAATTGAAAATGTCACCAGCAAAAACTTGGCGTGCGTGTATGACGGAAAAGGGCATGAGTTTATGTACGAAGGGAGGTCCAAAATTTCGCAATATTTTCCTTAAAATACATCTATAAAAATCTATACTTTTTAAGGAAAATAAACCACGAACTTTTGGTCCTCCCGGTGTATGAATGTAAAATTTACTTAAAGAAATAAAGCAATTAGGATTCCCTCTTAGAACCGCCCGAATTGATACATAATAATTCAAACAGACTGAAAACAATGTGTTTTTCTTTGACAGGTCTACTCATGTTCTACGACTTACGTGCCGGCAAATACTTAGAAAGTAATATTCATTCAACGAAAACTGTCAACCTCAAGGCTTCCAGAGGATATGTGGTAAGTTCAAGAAGATTTATTATTTCGTCATTTTCAAGTAAAAGTTCACTTTGTGCTAAGCTCTAATAACCTGGCAGAATTTGCACATTATACTAGCTTACTTACCTACTGGCCTCTTCTCATACAGAGAAGACACGTGCATTAATCGCCACGCTAGTTCAAGGCGGGTTTTCACATACAATCAGGGAAATTAACTCTAATCACCAGATTAAAACATTACGTCTAACAGGGTTAACGTGGTGGTAACCAGGTGGCGCCACTGGCGAGTAAGGTCTTTACATTCTATAGCTGTTAAATGTTGTTATTACCTGCACGGAAGGAAAGATTGAATTAAAACAATTTCTGATGCCGTAGAAGTGCGATTAAATATAAAATCGAGTATGCAGCAGCTTTTTATTATTTTCGAAAAAACGGATGATTACATTTTCCGAATTTTTTAAATGATTAAAGCAGTGGTTGGTAAAACCCGTACCTATCTTAATCTGCCATAGATTTGGAACATATTGACAACATTGAAAAAATGTAAATAAACTCGCGTTAAAAACTGTGAAATTTGACATTTTGATGACCTCATTCTACACCAGCGCCCCTAGCGGAAAATTCCAAGACGGTAGCCCTCATTTGCTGTAACGTGCCAATACATGCGTCTGTTTAAAATGGACAAATATTGAAATTATAATAATATTCAATTTGTTAGTCAATTTGCTAAAGAAAATATCGACTCTTTACAACCGCTGAATAAACTCACACATCCGTTTTCTCACCATAAACCAACCATTTCCAGTTTCCCGACGAAGAAGCCGACGGTTTCAACCAGGTGAAGCACGTCCCGGCGATATACACGCACTGTTACGACGACAGCGGCACCAGGATCTTCACAGCAGGCGGCCCGCTGCCCGCTCCGCTCATAGGCAACTACGCCGGCCTGTGGCAGTAGCCTTACATCCAAGCCAACATCAGGTCGCACATACAGTCAGGCAATCAATGTAACTGGATGTAACTGACTATCTCAATTTAACATGGAACGACGTATATCTGATCTCCACAATCCAGTTACTGGGTTGGATACTAGTTGGTAAAACTGGTTCCCAGATTACCCGTAACTACTGTCTAAGATCTGCCAATGACAGCCAGGACCAATGACTTAACGTGCAATAGGTTTCGGTATTAAATGGATGGTCACCCATCCATGGACCGACCTTGACTAGCTTTACTTTGGCCCTACGAGCAATACATCTACATATATAACTAGGCAAAAAAAAATTGATAATTTCGAGTCTTAACGGGAATTCCATGATGGTGATGTTTCCCGATAGCTACAACCTGGGAGTCTTTAAGTCAAGAGTGAATAGGTTACTTCTAGGCAAGCGTGCGTCACCGTCGACCACATCATCGCTTACCATCAGGTGAGATAGTGGTCAAGCGCGAGCCTGTCAATAGTTAAAAAGAAAGTTATCGTTTTCATGGTTGATGTAATCTGGAGGCAAATCCTCTGGATATGTTTGAGTGTGATATAGACAAATTATTTTGGCATCAACGTTGTATGATTTCTTGTGATGAATTTTGTCTATAGGGTTAAATTAAATTAATTAGTAAAACTCTTCAGATGTGATGGTTTATCGAGCGATATCTAATGACAATAATAGTACATTTTGATTTAAGTGGGAAAATTTAACTCTCGGTTTCATTGGCCATGTCGCCTCGGCTGCAATGACTATTGTCACAGATAATATAATACTAGCATACAGATGCCTCATCCCATACAAAGAAACCGTGCCGACGTAACTAACGTTTTTCGTCTGATTATACTGATTATTTTATAAGTACATCGAACGCGTTCGGTTCCGTTCCACGGCGATAGAAAGATCACCATCTATATCCGTGGAACGGAACCGAACGCGATCGATGTACAAAAATTAATCAGTATAATCAGTACAGTTCGTCGGCATGGTTTCTTTGTATGGGATGAGACACCACTGCTATTGTTAATGTGTTTACCAAATGACGTTTGTCAGTAAACTTGGGAAGAAGAAAAAAAATTTGTAACAAAAGGGGTTTTCTTCGTCAACCGATGTCGATTTTTTTAGGGGCTGCCCCCTAACTAGCCTAATATTACAAACATTATAGATGGGAACTGGCCGCCGCACTTTTCCACACGAGTGCGAATATAGAAAAAAAAAGTCACATGTGTGAGATTTTTACTAATTAATTTAATTTGAACTTGTGTTTTTGTGATGAATTGTATCAATACTTAGTTAATTTTTCTACTTTAGTCTACAATATTTTCGGGTTTTATCGTGTATGAAGACAGATGTCACTAAAAGGTGAAATATGATGATATGTGATGTTCTAATGATATGAAGATAGAACATGAATACCAATCGAGAGAGGAATAGATAAAGTCATGATTTATTTTTTTATTAATTGTCTTTGGTATGTAAACTGAAAAAAGTTTGGTAATGTTTATGAATTGAATAATAAATACTTCCTCAAGACGATTGATTCTAGTGGTATTTGAGGAAACTCGTGTTCTAAAGTAAATTTGCGATGATGTAAATAGGGTAGTTTACTGAAAACTGGTTTTTTGTCCGTCAGGTAGATTCATAAAAAATATTGGACACGTATTTTTTCTTTTGGCACGTAAACATAAAGTGACGACGATATAATGCGTTGAAATATCGTGTGACGTCACGCCGCTAGTACACTTTATACTGCCTTAGTGACGTCACAAGCCCCCACTTCTGAACTTTGATGCACTTTAAATTTGTAATTTTTTATTGACTTGGTAAAGCAAAAAATACGTGTCCAATATTATTTGATAATCTCACTGACGGGCTAAATAGAATTATCATTTTTCTACCCGGGTTACATCCCTATTATAAGCTTTATAAAGTCAACCAAGATTAGACTACTAGGTGGAATGCCCGTGCAAGATCAAGGCACATTTATCGCGGAATCGAAGCGAAAATTTAAAAAAATGCATAGAATTTTAACCCTTATCTCTACAACATAACGCACATATTTCTTTCGAGATAAGAAAATATGATAGGTCGAAATCGCGTGTCGTCTCTGCATCAATGTGCCTCGACCCATTTGAAGTCGTCTTAGTACAGGTAACTGCACCTCCGTAACAATTTAAGCTTTAGAGTGAGTTTTCCAAGTAGGCTTGGATGGCCAAATCTGATACTATGGGGAATAGCGAAAAACACTCAAAGGAATCACGAGGTCGATTTTGATTTTTTTGTTTCGGTTTTAGCCATCTACCCCCACTTGGAAAACTCAAGTAGCAATAAGGGTGATTATCCAAGCGTTACTGCTAACGTACAGTTGACGTCATGGCCTCTAGTCGTTGCCACCTTGGTTGGCTATTAACTATTATGCTGGTACTATACTTGGCGTATTTGTACAAATATTTGCTCCACATCTCTATTACAAAATGAACTTAATTTCGATATCAGTAAGATTTGTTATTTATTGCCAAAAATTTGCAATTATTTTGCCAAATATGCCAAATTTAGTGACAGCATTAGGAAAAAAATCTTTAGGCGAGTTAGTATTTCTAGTAAAATGGTTTATCACATAGCGTAGTGTACGGAATTGTGTAATTTGGCGTAGCAATAACAAAAAGGAAGGAATATGCAAAATTATTAGATTTGTTAATGAAGGGTCCATGAGTGCAATAGAACAAATCATTTTAAAGAAAATATTTATATTTCCCGCGGTAAATAGTGTCAAAACCATGGAAGTAGTATTATCTGGCAATGTCTTGTCAAACAAAAATGAACTCAATTCTAAAAGCCATAAGAGTTACTCATATTTAAATGAAAATACGTGCCGACAAAGACTCACTAGAGCGGCGTGTGTCCCTTTCACACAGTTGAAATGTGATTTTTTATTGGTTGTTTTGGTTAGGCTGACTGTCACTCGAAACTACATTCAACCAATCAACTATTATTCGAAAGGGGCGCGTGGAGTTTTAGTCTCTCTTTCGACTCGCATTTTGGTAACAGTGGACCTTCCAGTTGTACAGCTTACTACTTCCATGGCCAAAACATCGTCAAATGTCACAAAATACACATGTTTTATAGAAATTTGCCGCGGGAAATACATTGTATGGATTTCAACAGATTATCGCAAACACCGTAAGTTGGCTAACAATTCTGCTAGATTATAATATCCCAAGAACAGATCATTACAAATACCATCGCCATTTTTGCCCATCCAAATTTGATATTTGGGTCAGAACCAAATTTTTGACGTAAAAAGCACAACGGAAATTACAATGTGTTACACTGGAATATAAATTTTCGATAATAAATCGCACAATAGAATGAAAATTATTCACGAAATTACCCTACAAGTTGCAACAATACACAAATTAAAAAAAAACCGCGGCATAAATATTCTTAGGTAGTCAAGCAAGTACATGCGTATTTTACATAGCGTAAAAAGACACCGAGCTTATTGTTACATTTTATTTGCAGAAAAGTTTAGTTGTTTAATGAATGAGACTTTAAAATATATAAAGATAATTATTATTAGCAAATATCCAAAATCATTTTAAGGCGTGTAAAGTTCGCAATATTTTGTAACCCATGAGTCGGAAACCACAGTGTCTGTATCCGGAAAAAAATTGGACCTGACCCATTATTCAACGTTTCCGTGCCTTATTGAGAAAAAAGAGTTTACAATCTTACACGATATAATATCAACTGACGGTGTTTGCAATAATCCCGGACAGATATAATGAAAAATGTTATACAGAGAACGATTTCTTTGTAGCCAAGAAAGTAAATGTTAAACTGATTTCCTTAACAATACACTATTTTGTAAAGGAAGCCAACCATGCGACAACTATTCTTAATATAAACTGTTCTACCGATAATATCACCCATAGAACATTTTTATTTTAAATTAGCTTCTGCCCTCGGCTTCCAACCAAATTTTATATAAATCGGTTACAAACTGCAACACTACAAGTATGGATATTGATGGTTGTCGCTTTATCGAGCATGTCTGTATGAGAGACTCTTACCCTCAGTTTCCCAGCTCAAAATTATCGGAGAATTAATGTGACAAATTGTCAAGCACGCGTTACCTGCTTTGATTGGCTGTTGAAAAGTCATTCAACCAATCACAGCAGATAACGCGTGTTTGACAATTTGTCACATTAATTCTCCGATAATTTTAAGCTGGGAAACTGAGGGTTAGAGCGGTTACATTCGACACGGCCGTGTCCGTATTTGAGTTCAGAGTTCAAAATGTTCTGAATTATGACATACTAGCTTCTGCCAGTGGCTTTTCCCCCGTGAATGTCGAAAATTATCCCAAGGGAACATATTCCCGGGATAAAAAGTAGCCTATGTGCTATTCCAGACTATAACCTAAATCTGTGTTTTTGAAATTTCATCCAGATCCGATCAGTAGTTTTTGCGTGAAAGAGCAACAAACACACACATTCACAAACTTCCGCCTTTGTAATATTAGTGTGATTATGACGGATAGAGTTTGGATATGCTAGTATTATATTATCTGTGGTTTGGATATAGTGCGTAAGCTTCCCTATAAGAAGTACTACGTCTATTTCGGAACCGAAATTTTACGGACACGGATCGAATGTAGTACCTACCCTTCCTTACCAGACTGCCCTGACTAACAAACCTAAAAAAAGCTAAAATGATTATTTCTGTTCTTGGCTACAAAATAAATCGTATGTATATTGGTCTAGGTTCGACTCGGTTTTGGTAATGCCTTCAAACTGTTCTTCAGACATGAAACTATTATAATAATTGTCATTCGCGATTCAATGCCGCATTTACCTCAGTAATGTTGTAGTCGAAACGGGACGAAACTGTATATATAATTTAGATATACTTTATTAATGTACTTCATTCATTTTTATATTATTATCATATTAAATTTTAAACTAGTTTTAATTTTTAAGACCGAACTTCTAAGTTCGAAATTAGGTCATCTTTATTTTGTAGCAAAATGTTTCAGTATGCTTTTGGGACTTTATTTAAATTTGTAAGTCGTCCCGTTTTCACGGATACATAGTTACAAACTATTCATAGTAAATATGTCTTAGAGTGAGCCCACCCAGCCGCACTTTATTATGAAAAATAAGCATGAAAATATGCGGCCTCTGTGCAATTTTAAAGTGGGTGTCACAACACATAAGTGCTATGGAGTAATTAGTTAATACTAATTTGTTAGTTACACGGTATCCATAATATTAGTGTAATTAATGGACTGTGTCCGTGTGTTTTTACATATAATTTCTTACTAAATAATCCATTAAAGTGGAGATTGTGACGAGTAAAAGACTTGAGTATGCTGATTTTTGTGTTTTATTTTAACTTGACCTCTGTTAATCTCATCACGCTGTACATAGCCCGTCCATACGTACTAAACGTTTTGGAAATACTTAAAGGGATACTACCTTAAAGGGAGAGCGCCCATGCCGCTCCCCGGACATGACTCCTTAATTGAATCTATACTAATATTATAAAGCTGAAGAGTTTGTTTGTTTGTTTGAACGCGCTAATCTCAGGGACGACCAGTAGGAGCGGAGCATAAATGAAAAATGTTGCAAAAACGGGCAAAAATTATTCGTTTTTGAGAGCTTCCGTTGCTTACACTGCGCTATCATGTTTGTAGGGTAGGTAGGTAGCCAGTTGACGGGAGCGAAGCCGCGTGGGACAGCTAGTTTTACTATATAATTGGTCGAAATAAATGTTTTATGAATATAAACGTACCTATATAGATTGCCCTGTGCGATATGCAGTTTATTAAAATGTTTGTCCTGTAGCTGCTCTTTTTTTTTGTAGTGTACAATAAAATTTTATAATAAACTAGCTGACCCGGCAAACTTTGTTTTGCCATAAAAACACCAAAAATTTATCTACCCTACCTACCCTACCTTACATTACCTTCCCTACCCTACCTTACCTTCCCTACCCTACCTTACCTTCCCTACCCTACCCTACCCTACCCGACCCTACACTACACTACCCTACCCTACCCTACACTACCCTACACTACACTACTCTACCCTACCCTACCCTACCCTACACTACCTTCTCTACCCTACGCTACACTACCCTACCCTATCCTACACTACCCTACCCTACACTACCCTACCCTACCCTACACTACCCTACCCTACACTACCCTACCCTACACTACCCTACCCTACCCTACCCTACGCTACACTACCCTACCCTACCCTACTCTTCACTACCCTACCCTACCCTACCCTACACTATCCTACACTACCCTACACTACCCTACCCTTCACTAAGCAAAAATAGCTAGCTTAATTTAATATGAACTTTATTCAATAGCAATAAAGCTCAAATTGACTCTACGTTTTAGTTAGAAAACTTTTGTATGGGAAAAAGAAAATGGCTGTTATTAGTGTTTTGCCGGCAATTATTAGAATTTTTCTCGCCGTAAAAACCATCTTTGAACTTCAACGAACATTAAAAAAAAAGAATTGGCCAAATTGGTCCAGGCGTTGTTGAGTTATGCGCTTACCAACACATTTTGCGATTCATTTTTATATTATAGATAAATAAATCAATAATTATACATATCGTACATAAACTTTTATTGTAATAAATTAGAAATCAACAATAAAATAAATGCGATAGATCGAATGAAGTCTGACATAATTAAGTAGAAATTAAATAATGACCGCTAGTTTCTTAAAAGAAAATTTTTTTGCAGTGATATTGTTCCAATAACGATCACTCAGTATACGACACTTTTTAGGGTTCCGTAGCCAAATGGCAAAAAATGGAACCCTTATAGATTCGTCACAGCCACTTTTTTCCGAAACTATAAGATCTATGCTGTTGAAATTTGGTAAGTAGATGTATTCTGTGAACCGCATTAAGATTTTCATACAAAAATAGGAAAAAAACAATAAATTTTGGGGGTTCCCATAATTGAAACTGAAACAAAAAAATGTTTTTTTCATCAAACCCATACGTGTGGAGTATCTATGGATAGGTCTTAAAAAATGATATTGAGGTTTCTAATATAATTTTTTTCTAAACTGAATAGTTTGCGCGAGAGACACTTCCAAAGTGGTAAAATGTGTCCCCAAGTAACTTCTAAAATAAGACAATGATAAAACTAAGAAAAATTATATGATCTAAACTTCCACCGAAAATTGGTTTGAACGAGATCTAGTAAGTAGTTTTTTTTAATACGTCATAAATCGTAAACCGCAATTTACCAAGTACAGAACCCTTAGTGCGCGAGTCCGACTCGCACTTGGCCGGTTTTTTTATGTATCTAACGATAAAGTGGCAACCTCCCAAATCGGAATAAAAAATCAGAGATTAGGTACGTTCGGACACGGTAAAAATATCTTTACCGTGGTTCGGAGAAGAGACGCGCTCCGTCGATAGCTGAGCGGCAACCATTAGATGTGGCGACAGTTGCATGAGAACAAATAAGTCTCCCGGCTGTCGCGTCGCTATAATAGTCAGAAGATCTTTGTGTCTCTGAAGTTGGCGCTGCCAACCATTGCCCAAGAAACAGTTTGTCATCGAGTATACTGCATAGAGTAAGCGAGATAGGACGATCGACTAACGTAAGCGAGTGAAAGAGAGAGAGAGTACCACAGTATAAATATACGTACAGTATGGAAACTACGTACAAACGCTCGAAACGGCACACTCACACAAATATGCGCACCGACGAGACCCCTAAGAAGCGTTCGCAGTCCTGTCAGTAGTGCGAGCCGCTTACCCCCAGTTTCCCAGCTCAAAATTATTGGAGAATTAATGTGACAAATTGTCAAGCACGCGTTATCTGCTGTGATTGGCTGTTGAAAATTCATTCAACCAATCACAGCAGATAAAGAGTGCTTGACAATTTGTCTCATTAATTCTCCGATAATTTTGAGCTGGGAAACTGAGGGTTAGAGGTCTCGTCGATGCGCATGTTTGTGTGAGTGTGCCGTTTCGAGCGTTTGTAGGTAGTTTCCATACTGTTTGTCCATATTTAAACTGTGCTTAACTATACAATGCTACCTATACTAAAAATAGCTACTGCGCAGGGTCTTGCCGCCAATTCAGAGACACAAAGATCCGTTGTAGTATTATATTTGCGCACACTTTCATATACCCATAGACTTGATTTTAGAGACAAAAGTTGCTCGTGCGCGCTTTATCTAATTGTGCGCTACAGGTTAGGAGTGGTATTCCCTACAAACTGAAGAGGTTAGGTACTTCTAGGCAAGCGTGTGCTCTTTCGTAGACCACAAATCTCGCTTACCATCAGGTGGAATGAAGGCAAAACGCGAGCTTATCAATAGTAATTTAAAAAAAATACTGGCTGAAAAACGATCGAGTTTATGATCTTGTTCAGGAGTCAACATAAGAATCGCTCATAATTAGGACGTAACTTACGTTCGACTTTTGGACCAAAACCTTACTTTGTTGATTTATGATCATGTAGTTGCTGAAACACTACAAGTTCTGCTACGTCTCTTTTTAGGGTTCCGTACCCAAAGGGTAAAAACGGGACCCTATTACTAAGACTCCGCTGTCCGTCTGTCTGTCACCAAGCTGTATCTCATGAACCGTGATAGCAAGACAGTTGAAATTTTCACAGATTACGTATTTCTGTTGCTGCTATAACAACAAAAACTAAAAACAGAATAAAATAAACATTTAAGTGGGGCTGCCATACAATAAACGTTATTTTTTTGCGATAATGGTACGGAACCCTTCGTGCGCGAGTTTGACTCGCACTTGCCGTCCACGTACGCGAGGAGCCGACCGGCTGACGCGGCGTCCGAGCGCAGCCGACCGGATGACGCGGCATACGCGCGGACCCAACCGAGTTCCAAGCAGTATAAATTCCATACAAACATGAAAATTAACTATTGTATAGAAGTCTGAATTTCCTTTAGCACAGTGTGGAATGCGCTGCGCTGCGCTCCGGCGCGGTCCGTTTAGTGATAAATGATTTTATTTATGTAAGTTGGTTTGTACAAACGCTTTTACATGTCTAACATATTTTTTTAAAACTAGATGAGGTCGGCGTTTCCTATCTGACTACTCTGAGAAGAAAGGCCGAGGCTGTGACCTCTGAGTTTGGTTCTCTTTTAACCTGACAAAATCTTGGTTAGATCATGTGAAGACCATGTAGACTGATGTCTGAAATGGTCTTTTGAGGAAAGAACCAGCCAGATTGAGTGGACCTGTCCAGTCAGTGCACGCATTTGTCAATAACCGAGCAGCTCAACTTCACTTAGTTGATTTGTCATTGAAATGACCATGCAAACGGATTTAAATAAAAATAAACCTAATTATATCGAAAATGTATTCTTTTATTCATAAAAAAGCATGACTTCAAAGGCCACATACATCAAATGCAAATAAATATTAGATTACGTTTCATATTCCAAATACTGGTTTTAAAAAAGCACATTCACTCAATCTCGATCGGCGCAGCCTCGAGGACTGGAGGAACCCAGCCGACGGGCAGGGGGGTTCCTTCACTGCTTATGAAACGGTCCCACTGCGATCTGGAAATAAAAACATTATATAGAAACTGTTGTGTGAATATTATTTCTTAAGGTTGCCCTAGTCAGTCATTCTTCCATACAAACGTAGTATGGCGATTGTTCCACTGTTTGACAGTGTACGCTCAAAAGAAAAAATTATATCAATTTGTCTCATCATTATCTATCCCTGTATGGAAACAAAAAAGTGTATTTGAGAGCTATGAGCGTCGAAAGTTACATATTTCAACGTATCTTTGAGCGGAAATAAATACCATACAAATAAAATTACAAAATTTAAAAACCCCCGACACATTTATCTTGCGAAAACACCCCGATTCAAACAGTAAAACACCCATAACTTTTGAACGGCTGAACCGATTTAATTGAAACATAGCTAAGAACACTCTCGACAAAATCACCTTTCAAACAAAAAAAACTAAATCAAAATCGATTCATCCGTTTAGGCGCTATGATGCCACAGACAGATACACAGCAACACACGTGAAACTTTTAACATCGCTCTTTTTCCGGCGGGGGTTAAAAAAGAAGGAAAATTGCAAAATAGTCACCATACAGGAATAGATTAGCAGTAAAAAAATGCAAATAATTTTATTTTAAACAAATACATTCAGTATTTTTTTCATTACACATCATACTCCCAAAGATCTATTTATAAAATTTTGTGCGCTTCTTTTAGTTCTAAATCATCAACCATTTATAATTGTTTACCATGAGTGTGTATGCGTACGCGCACTAGCATGTTACTGCGTATCACAGCGTCTACCCCGTACGTGTTGTCGGATGAGATAGCATGCATTTTAACCCCGACCACATAATAGTTCGTGCTGCCGACTAGGGCCATCTAAGTGAGTTTTGGTTAAGTTTTTTCGTGCTCGGCTTAGGCCCAGTTTTTTTATCCCTGGTTAACTCGACCAATGGTTAAACATGCTAAACAATGGTTGCAAATTTCGATAAAACATCATTTTTACTAGGCGGCAAGGAAAGGGTTGTTTTTCGCGCGTATCAAGGTATGTAAATATGTTTGTATGTATGTAATGTAATATTCTTTATTACCTCGTATCTTTCAAACCACTTGACGGATTTATATAATTAAGACATCGTTAGATAGGTCTTGGCCGCCCAAGCTTGTGTTCTTCTTCGCAACCCGTCGAGTGGGGTATCAAAATGATGGGTTTTTGTAATCATACAAAAACATATGTTTAAAAGTATTTTTTTTTTAAATATTCACTAAAAAGTTGTAAATAAAAGAAAACTAATTTAAAAATCAAAAACCTGACTGCTTAAGAACCAAACTAAAAAGCTGTAAACAAGAAAAATCATGCTGTGCAGTCGGAGGAGAATATGTATCCTCCGACTGCACGTCGGGTTTTTGATTTTTAAATTAGCTTTTATTTTCTCCAGTTGTTAGCCTCACAAATGGTCAAATAAGTTGGAGAGTTAATTATTTGACCATTTGTAAGACTAACAATTAAGGAATAAACACGTTTTACCGAAATTCTAAACCATTAGTTAGTATATTTATTAATATTAATCTTTATAATATGCATACATAACCCGGGCAGCTGTGTGATAGGATAGATGGACCCCCTTTTCCGCACTTCATTTGGTCCGTTGTGCGTGCAGGCTTCCTCTCTGTGAGAGAGAATGTGCCGTTATCAACCTCGCGGGCCCAGTGCAAGTTGGTGGATGACATGTCTTAGAATTTCTGGTTCTAAGACATGCCATTTCCTCTCGGTGTTTTCCTTCACCGTTTTGAGAGCAGTGATAATTAAATAATTTACACAAAGTAAAGAGACTGCCTGGGTCCGAACCCACAACCTACAACTTGTAAGTCGAGGCTGTTACCACTGAGCCACCACTGCTCTGCTATGTGATATGAAACATATTGAGAATATTTACCTGACTTCCAAAAATCTAGCAACGTTGCCTCCAAAGTCAACCTGCGGCAACTGACCACCAAACAGCACTTCGCGCCACTTGGCCAGGTTCGAGGCTATGTTTGTCTCCGTTTCCGCCTGTAGTGTACCCGCCTGTTCAGAGTCATTCTTCAGCTGGGCTCGAAGATCTGATTCTTCCTTCTCGTAGAGAAAGAGCTTCCGTTCCCACAGGCCTTTCAGTTTATCTATAAGTGAGATCAAAAAGGTAAGTAAATAATTAACTGATTTGTGTAAAACATAACTAGTACTAATAGATAGTGTCGAAGGAATTCTTACTGAATTGTACACAATTTTTTTTAATACATCTTTCATTAGGACAGCTCCTGTATAAAGAAAAACAGCAAATTATGTCTCAAAAGCTAATAAAAGAACAATGCTATTTACCAAAAGCAATAAATCTAATTTCACAATCCTGTCATGGATGCAATCTTTAGCAATGGACATGTAAATCTAGATTACTAGCCGCAAAACCCACCAAACCAAACCTATAATCATAATCAAATTGCTTTGCTTACCAATATGTGCATGAAAAGCAGCAGTTTCACTCTCAGAAACAGTCTCCCCTCGGCCTATTGCCGTATTCACTCTAGCTTTGCGCAGGTTTACCAATGCATCTAATTTGGTGAGACATTTCTTTGCGTCACTTTTCTTGCGGAGAACTTCTTTCAGCACTATGTCAGCTTGGAGTTTTTCTTCTTCTTCCTGTAATATTAACAGTAAAAGTCAAATTTAATTTTAGCTAAATTAAAGCAGTATGAAGGGACTGTCTAAATATTGTATATATTTACCTGTTTTGCTTTGTTGATATCATCTTTTATTTTCTGCAAATTCTCATCAATCTTTCTAGATCTCTCCTTCAACTCTTTAAATCTCTCTTCCTTTTCTCTTTTCTTCTCCAAGTTAAGCCTTTTTAAACGTCTTCTCTTTGCTTTCCTTTTTGCTATAGCCTGCTGTAGCAAGATCAAGTACGGACCACAGGCAAGGCTTAGTTTCTTTTTAATTTCCTCAATTTCTTTCATATGAGAATTCCATTCTTCTTCAGTTAATGTTTTCATGTTTTCAGTTAGATGTGTCTCTTTCTCTTGTAAGTCACTAACTTGAAAACATGCTTGTTGTATTAGTTCCTTGGCGCAAGATATAGAGGGTTTTTTGACTTTGGTCTTTGTTAGTTCTTTTACAGGATTTGGATTTATAAAGGTTGACAGAAAGTCTTGATCTGCTGTTTCTTTCTTAGTTACAGGGGTAGCGGATGAAATGAAGAATGGGGGAGGCTGTGGCGGGGGTGGTACATATTGTTGAGGAGACTGTGGTACAAAATATGGTGGGGGTGCTGCGTAGTGTGGGGGAGGCAGTGCGGATGGTGGCACAAAGTGCGGGTGAGGCGGAGATGGCGGCGGAACAGTATATGATGGAAAACGTTGGAATGTAGAATTATTTCCGCGAAAATTATTATAAAAATTAGGATTATAAGACATGATTTTGTAGTAATTTTAAAATTAGTAGAAAATAGTGCTCTAAATTATAAAGCCACGGTTTCAGCTAGTTGACTCTCGGCGTCTTTTAGTACTTGTTCTGCCGCTTTGTAGTCCTCGTTTTCTTTGAGATCCTGCTCAGTTTCTAATATCGTCTTGAGGTCAGCAAATGCCTTCACCAATCTGTGAAAGGATATGACAAAAAAAGTTCAAGTAAATCTATATTTTCAAACAATTTGGCCACTGGCACCATAAGTTAGGTTACAGTAACCCTGTTGTGCCAATAAGGAATATATTTATTGGTTCTTGTTAATTCCCTAGTCAACATGAGAATTTATCTAATTAGTGTGTAGTATCCTGTTCGTCGTACCAGAAAAATAACCTTTTACTTTCATGATTTCATCTATACCAATATTATAAAGAGGAGTTTGTACCAAATAGGCTCCGAAACTACTGAACCGATTTTAAAAATTCTTTCACCTATGGAAAGCTACATTATTCCTGAGTAACATAGGTTATAATTTTGACGGGAGCGAATCCGCGAGGTCAGGTAGTCAAATATAAAAAAATCGGCCAACGCGTTTCGTCTCTGGAACGCCATATAGGAACAAACATACATACATACATAGACTGATAAACACATTACCCTCCTTCGGCAGTCGGGTAAAAAGAAGAAATGTAATTTTGTAAATCACTTTTTCTTTCCCTCTTACAAATAAACGCAGAATAAAGTTATACCAGGTATAAACCTATGAAAATGTATGGGTATACCTTTGTTATACCTGGTATAACTTTATTACGTGTTTATTAGTAAGAGGGTAAGTGTTTAAATATTTCTTTTTAACCACCTATGATAAATATTGATAAATAAAAGATTTTATTTCTTTAAGTTGGTTTGTATAAACACTTTTACATGTCAATCATATATTTTAAACCAGATGAGGTCAGACCTCAAAAATATCTTGTATTGTTAATACACAGGCTGTACTGGGCCTGTGTCCCAGCAATGCAAACATTATTGACCGAAAAAGCTTATGCATTAAAAACAAATCTAAGTAATTCTTATTAGTTTCTATAATTACTGTCTGTTACTATAATTTAATAATAATTATATATTTTTTTCTCCTTTACCAGTTGGAAATACAATAGTGTTTGAAGTGTTCTTTAAGGCAAATGATTCTGTGTTAGGACACTTCACTCTTCCGAAATTAGTTTTTACATTAATTAGGTGGTACTCACAATGATCTCATAAAAACATAATATAAATGTACCATGTTATGATTTCGCATTCGCAGCATTTGATTGGTAAGAAATAATTTCTGTTAGGCATTATCAATCTCTAGAAACAAAGTCAAGGTGAGGCAGTTCTAAAAATTATTCATATTTGAAGGTAAAAAAAAATAATGTGCTACCTAATGATGCATACAAAAGATCATTATCATGAATCACCACGCTTGAATGAGTAAGGACGCCCAACAAAGAACAGATGTCGCGCAACGAATCCTAACCTCCATGCACACCTGTGATTGAACTTACAAAATGCGATGACACTCCACTCAAAAAGACTTCGGAACACCGATTTATGATGATTACTAGATATTATTAGTAGTTTTAGTGCTAAACTCACCGTCTTTGACAATCTGGGACCATCATAAGCGACTCCTGCAGAACTTCCTCCTGCTTTCGGATGTTATGCTCGTCCTGGCCTTCGTCTTTAATCCTCTGTATCCTATTCTTCTGCTGTTCGGCTTCCTTTTCGTACACTACTTTCTCCTTGGCTATGCGTTTTACAACGCCAGTCTTTATTTTTATTTGACGAATTCTGGGATCTGCCATGTTCAAAAGCTCGCTAACTCGCTATTGTTTTTTGTGTCAATCAAACTCAACTGACAGCTACGCTGCGCAGTGTTGCCATACTGTAGGGACCAAAAATCTGTACATCTGGCAAAAAAAATCCGTACAAATTCGGTACGTGAAATAAATCTGTAATTCCGTACGAAATCCGTACAAAAAAAGTCATTAAAAGCAGAAATTACTTATACATGTCTTTATTCATTTTTTTTATCATATCATTATCAACATTCAAATCAAAATAAGGTGTATTTGCTAAAAACAAAAAAAAAAAAAGCGAGCAAATGAAATCGTAATATATTTATTTTTTTACTACTGCAATCAACGTCAACCGTGCAACATGATATCTTAGATAAAACATGAAACGGTAATTCCCCGTCATAGAAAACCACGTACGTACTTTATTTTTTTAATACATTTCTTGTCGAATGCCAAAAAAATATCGATTTATCAATGTTTTGGTGAATTTTATGTATTGCATTTTAACAAGAGTACGTATTATAACGTATTACTGAAAATCCGTAGACATATCCGTACGCGATTATTGTCCGTACGCAATACCCCAAATTCCGTAAGTGTACGGGCAAATCCGTACATATGGCAACACTGACGCTGCGTAGTGCAATGTCATTGTTCGTTCGCATTGCGTATGAACTTGGCATTGAAAGGCTGCGTTCCGGTGATATAAGATTTACAATTTTGTACATTATGAAAATATCTGCCTACCCGCGAATTAAATCTATTACCCCCGCAAGTTAAATATCTTCTTGAAATATTCGTGTACGTTGTTGGTTGCATAATAATAATACAAAATGTGAACGTTGATGGTGTAGTTACGGAAAAAAAATGTTCAAGATTCTAGATAGGAACTTGAAAGTGAATGAAACAGAACGTTAACTCTCGTAGTAAATCAACGGGCACATGAACGAAGGTCGATTGTTAGGACCTTGAAAATTATATAATTAAATGCATTACATACCTAAATAATACCTACATACAAATAAGACACTTGAATGATGTTACACTTTGTATCTTCTTATCGCAAATTCGGCGATAAGATTTTGTGGATAAGTAGGTATGACTTGTGGCCCTGGTATCCAATTCTAGCGGAAAATAAAATCTATATCAGGTTAAACAAAAGTAAACAAATATAGGTTGAATTTTTTTTAGATGGTTTTATTTAACCTTCTAAAAAAATATTGATATATTTTTTTTAGTATCTCTGGATCGCGGCACAGTCTCATTTGATGGTAAGCGATGATGTATGTAGTCGATGGTGAAGCACGTTTGCCTAGAAGCTAACCTATTCAATCTTGACTTAAAATCCCTAGGTTGTAACTATCACAAAACACAGACTCCGGCAGGGAACGCCACTCCTTAGCTGTACGCACTATGATATCTATATTTATCTCGAAAACAATTCATAATTGGGCTTAATCGATCGACAGCACCTCTTTAGCTAAGTATTTGTTCGATAATTGGTCACAATTATCTAACGAACTTGAACATCTATCATCTGCCTTACCTGGCCCATATTGGGGCCGAAAATCAGTATTTTATATGCGACTGCCTATCTTACCTCCATAACTCCAGGGCCGAACCGTGAGTTTAGGGGGCCCTGGGCTAATACTACTTAAGGGCCCACCTAATAACTCAAAGTATAATAAAAAAATAAGACAGTAAAATATTTGATATAAATTATATTGTAAGTCTTAGTGTTTGTTAAATACAACCGTAAATAAATTGACAAATTATAAAGCAACCTTTCTGCACTTTCCTTTGGCAAATTCTTTAATTTGCTCCTCACATTCTAGGTTCTTAGTTAAATCAACATTTATGGACAAAACGGATAAATTCTTAAGTCGTGAGTTTGACATCGTCGTTCTGTATTTATTCTGTATGCCATCCTGGAAAAGGAGCGCTCGGCTTCACAGCTTGTTATTGGTAAGATTAAATATATTTTAAGATTGTATAGCAGTTCGGGAATACGTCATCAAGCTTCTTTTCATAAATAATCTTAAAAATATCGAAAGAAACGTAAGACGAGTAGGACTCTGTCGACTGAAGCAGATAAGTTTTTAATTGGATGCATTTATTGACTAAATATTCATCCACATCATCGGGATAAAAGTCAATAAACCTTAGAGTGCTAACACACGTCCGGATTTGGTCCGGCCGGATTAACTCCGCCCACAAATCCTTTCTCGCTTCCACACGCTTGTGTGGACCGTGAATCCACGGGGCCCTAGGCTGAAGCCCAAAAAGCCATATGGTAGATCCGGCCCTGCATACTGGATAACACGACGATACTCATCGCCATGCATGCCGTCTCTCCAGCCACTTCATCCTTCACAACGGGCCGTAGTACCTAACACCGCTGCTACGGCGAGTCATAACGTAAGACGTCTTAGCTATTTATTCTGCACCATTTCTCTTGAATACAAGCATTTATGAAAAAACATTTATTAACACCCTGTATCACAGGAAAGATGCAACAAAAACCATAGGGGATTTGATCTCATTTCTAGTTTATCTGACAAGAGTTTTAAGATCCGTAAAGATATGCCCCCGATACGGACCGATGAGACAAATAAATATATAGTACTTGTGAAGATTGTCGTCAGTACCACTAACCAAGATGAAGGTGATACTCCTGTTGGCAGGTAGGTTATTTTTGTTGCTATGCCCATGATTTTCCATTTTAATTTATTTGTTACTCCCGCAGCAAAATTGTGTACAATTAGGCTGCTGGAGTACCGTAACAAGGGAGAACTGTGCTTCATTAGTCAAGTCTTACCTACATCAAGCACTTACCAAGATCAAGGTGATACTCCTAGAGGCAGGTAGCAATAACCTACCTGCCTATTGGTATAGTTGCCAAGCCATAGTTTACAACCTTAGTCGAAGCGCGTTTGACCCCAGGGCGTTTATCTACTCATGTGCCCAGGGCGTATTGAAACAAGGGATAAAGTATTGTGCTTCATTAGATACGACTGGATAGTTTACAATATTCCGCAAAGTTCTACAGCTGGAACTGAATTGGCCGTAATCCTCTGCGAGAGTCCTATTTTATATTGTTCCCTAAGCCTTTGGTATGGAATACCTGTTTTCGACAGAACCGCTACGGTTTATAGGTACTTGAAAATGACTAGGCAAGAGCGGAGTTCTGCGGAGAATAAAATCCTGTTCTTAATTTAAAGTAGATATAATTACTATCACAGTTTGAAAATGGAACATCTCGTAACAGTAAAATGTCCCCACTAAAGAGTTTCTTTGTCCACAGGAGTGACCGTGGCGCTATGCGCCGTGCCCAACACACAGCAGGCTCGCAGGCTCCATGCCCACAAGAATTCTGATGGCAGCTTCTTCTTGACGAATGAAGGACGTAAGTAACACTATTCTCCAATCAACCTGCTCTCCAGCCGGGCGAGCACAGCCTACTGTAACGGCTTGTGTCACACATTTTTATCATAGTTTCGGAGCAAAAACCATGATAAAATGCGTGACTCAAGCCTATCACAGAAGCCGTGCTCGCCCGGCAGGTTGAGCAAGGTCACTTGAGCAAGAAACATGCAGATTTTACAAGCTCCCTAGGAATTTAAACACACTTTTCAACTATCTATTTTTATTACAAACTTAATATTACCTAGCATTAGGATCTGTGTCCGGCAACTATTAATCGATTTTGCAACACTTCCTGGCATCCGATTACCTAAGCTATAACTTGGCGTACTTAGATAACTTTGAATTAATATTATGGTACTATGGAGCGATGAGACCATCATGATGGAGCCGGAAGTAGCATAGCAACTCCTCAACCAGAAAAATAGCACCATCGTGATTGGGCTCATTAATCAAAAAATCTTTAAAATTTAAAAATCTTTTTAAAAGTGCGAAATGTGTGTCCGAAAAGAGACTAATTTCAAAACCTTAATTTTCTATTTTATCATATCCCGGACTTAGAATGCATTGCAAAACTTTAACAAAAAAGTTATAAATAAATAACAGGTGAAAAAAAACCTATTTTGATAACCCACACGATAGGGTTGGAAAAAAATGGACCCGCACAATAATAAAATAAAAATAAAAAAGCCTCTTTATTCCTTATTAATTTAATTATCAATTGGTTTTTTTCTTAATATTAACATGCACAATAATTATTTATGATTAACATGCATCATGACTTTATAATAGTTTATTAGTGTTAGCTATAATAAGGACCTCTCAACGAATAAAGGCCTCCTCCATTTTTCTCCACACGGTTCTGTCCTTCGCTATTTCCATCCAGTTTATTCCTGCAGTCCTCTGTATCTCATCGAGCCATCTATCTGCTGGTCTACCTCTTGACCTCTTGCCTGTTGGGCCGTTCCATGTTGTTATCCGTTTTAATGTGGCGCCCAAAATCCGCCATGTTTCTATTTTCCAATTTTAATGTAGTGACACTCGCAAGGTTATTAAGACGAATCGATTGACGTAAGCATCATCAAATTCGGCCAACGCGTTTGGTCTCTAGAACGCCACATAGGAACAAACATACATACATACATAGACTGATAAACACATCACCCTCCTTCGGCAGTCGGGTAAAAAATTTCGATTTTACACGTCTTCATTTCTACCCATCAAGTCCCCATAAAGTCATACCCCTACGTTGTTTGCCCACAGCTCACGGCCCCCACTACGTGGGCCACATCGGCCGTAATGTGGCCCAAGACAGCCGGGTGAGGTTCAACATGGAAGCTTCCGGAGAGATCTGGAGAGGTGGCTTCAAGGTCAGCATCACGTGGACTGGTCCCAGCGATGTGGTGTTCCAGGACTGTATTGATTTTGGTAAGCAACACTCTTTGATTCTTGATCCAGATCTTTTACAGCAAAACTTATAAGTTAAGAAACCTAAAATATTGCGCAAGAATATTTTTTGCACACTCAAGAATTTTTTTTCGAAGGTAGGCACTTAAAGTATTATCTTGCACAAGCTCCTACTTCTGTGCTTATCTAAAATATTCTATAGAATCAGTCATCATAATAAGCTTATCAGAGTTGATAAAAGTGCTCGAAACCGAAGCATCTGTCAACCTTTGTTATCAATAGAACATCGACATGAATTGGTACCTCAACATTGAGAGTTATAGAATAAAATTTCGTAAAGTATTCCACTTGGAAATATAAACTGCTGCCATGTCCAAGTTTATATTACTTGACATTATTCACAGGTGCCAGCCAATGGTTCGCCGGCCCAGAACAGAAGCAACAGTACTGGCCCATCCAGAACTCCAAACTCTCGAAATACTCCATCGTTTCCAAGGAAGAAGACAATGCAGCCGTCAGCGAGCGCTACTGGCTGAACTCTGATGGCATGTACATCTACGTGGCTCCCGAAGTACCACTCTTCGTTGACTACCACAATGTGCTCGATAACCACCTCTGTCTGATCGCTGAGGTATCCGATCCCTACTCCACACAGCGTACAGAAAACATCTTGAAATACGACCTTTGGTTCTTTGATAACCCTAAAGTCGCTCATCAACATGCCGTCGACACATACCTCGGCAAGCCCTCTGGCATCCCTGACTACAGGATGATCCAGTACCCTATCTGGTCGACCTGGGCTCGCTACTCCAGGGAAATCGATCAGGACTCGCTCTGGGCTTTCGCTAATGAGATCAAGGACAGTGGTTTCCCCAACGCACAGTTTGAAATCGACGATCTGTGGGAAGTCTGCTACGGTTCGCTCTTTGTTGATGTGAGGAAGCTTCCTGATTTGAAACAGCTGGTTCAGGACATCAAGAGCCTAGGATTCAGGGTTGCCATTTGGGTGCATCCCTTCATCAATAAGGACTGCGAGCCCTGGTATTCTACGGCCCTAGATAATGGGTAAGTTGAAAAATCACAATTATTTTATTTAATAAAGCATTGCTACTCTACTGCGAAATCTAAATCTTGAACTGTTTAATCGAAAAACTTAAACCGCTATCTTCTACCAACTATAACCTCATCTTTCTTCAGCTACCTGGTCCTCAACGAAGAGGGCAGTCCCGACACGACCTGGTGGAACAACAACGGCTCCATTCCTGGCTACATTGACTTCACCAACCCTGAGGCTGCCAACTGGTTCTCCGAGAGAGTCCAGGAGGTCATCGATACTTACGACATTGACACCGTTAAGTTTGATGCTGGAGAGTCCAGCTGGTCTCCTCAGGTAAGCTTTAAAGTTCATGTTTTATCCACACATAATGAATCTACTGCTACTAACACGTGCTTGCAGACAAAATAACTTTTTCATCGTTGATCACAATCTGCCGGTATTAATAAAATTAATGATTTGGCGAAGTTACTGTACTAGAATGAATTGAAAAGTTAGAGGGCCAGAATAATGCTCTCCATCATTGTCCTCTTTTGAATCATTAATTTGAAGACAAAATTACAGAGAGAGACACTCTTCGACGACACGGTTGGCGCAGTGGCTGAGCGATCGGTTGTTGCACTGCGTGTCGCGGGTTTCATTTTCGCCAATATAAATATTTGTATGAGCTACAGATAAATAAACCCACAATACAGGAGACATTTCTAGTGTGGGCAAAGTAAAATAAAACTGCTTGCTAAAGCCCATATCCCATTAGAAGTCAATTTAGAACACACACATCTAGAAGCTACTGCAGCAGAAACTGTAACGATTCCTTTTACTGCAGATCCCAGTACAGAAAGACCTAGACATCAACCTGCACCCCGGCCACATCGTGCAAGCTTACGTGCGCACCGTCGCCAAGTTCGGACCCGCCATTGAAGTTAGATCTGGAATGAGGTGAGAACTTATCTCTGAAGTTAAATATAATAACACTGTAATTATATCCAAACGTTAAAAAAAAGGTACTAGAATTAGTTAAAACTCAGTTTAATTACTGTTGAATTAATGAGCAGTATTGTAATTTTATTTGTAAAAAACGAAATTAAGTAAATTCGCACCCTCCTCGTCCTGACACTCGTTTGGCCTGCAACTAAAATTTTCATTATTTGTTTCGTCTGTGAGTCTTTGCTTGCTTTTAAACATTCAGGTTGGGTGGCACTAGTTTGTAAACTTAACTTTTTAAGCAGCTCTATAGGAGAACATCAGCAAGCGTTTAATCTGGGCTATTTGGGCTGCCATATCACGTCAAGGAATAGTCGGTCCCTCACTTTTTGGCGTGTGATTTAAGATTTTAGTTCCAGGAAAATTGAGTGTCAGGAAGTCAAGGATGCACATTTACTTATTATTGTTTTTAATAAACAAAATTGGAAAACTGCTCGTTAATTAAACAGTAAATAAAGCGAGTTTTAACTTATTCTATTACCTTTTTTTTAAGTATCAAAAACGAAAAACATTCTGAGACACCCTTTACTACAAAACGGGTCGTTACTCTTAAAAAGTAAAAGCACCATGTAGATTTTATTATATTAAGGACAATCTTACGTAGTTATTATACGGCATACTTTATCAGTGTCAACAATTCCAATAAATACACAAAATTTAAAAACATAAACTCTTCAATACCAACGAAAATATGTAGTTAGTTAAAAAATAGTTTATGATTAACCGGAATCGGGCCTAATACCTTGTTCCATCACTTAAGACCATCTCTACATCTCCAGGACCCAAGACCTCCCGGTATTCATCCGCATGGTAGACAAGGACACTCTCTGGGACTTCAACAACGGCCTCGAGTCTTTGATCACCACTCTTCTGTCCATGAATCTGAACGGCTACACCCTGGTACTTCCTGACATGATCGGAGGCAACGGGTACAATGAGAAGCCGAGTAAGGAGCTGTTCATCAGATGGCTGCAAGCTAACGTGTTCATGCCGACGCTGCAGTACTCCTTCGTGCCTTGGGATCATGATGATGAGGTGGGTGCTTTAAAAAGTTACATTAGCATATTGAAATCAAAATTGCCTAAGAGAAAATATTTGTTGGAGTTCTAAACGATCATAGGTAGGCTCTCGGAACGGTGCTAAACGTTCCCCGTGGTAACCGGAAGAGACCTAAAACCGAAGTGTGCGCATCTAACGAAAGAAAGAAAGAAAACATTTATTGCCACTAAGGAATGTAACAGCATAAACAAAACACAAGATAGTTTTAAAGCCCAGTATTTCCAGTATGGTAAAAGGAGCGGGCTCAGCCGATGTTGACCAGTGTGCAGCATAGATACTACGCTGGTCAACGCTGATTTTCAGCCCACCCCCTTTCTTACTGCACTTATCATAACAAATCACTTGATAAATACCCTACCCACCCCCAATAAATACCCTTAACTAGCCTAAATACTAATCCTCTTTCCACTTTTTACGTGCCGGCAGCTATTACATATTCCTATCCTACATTCCCAAAGGGTTAGAAAGAAACCAGTATACATACGTTGTAACAACTACATTTCCACAACATGCCATAACTTCGTCAAAATGTCGTAGCTTGAACGGAGAACCACATTCAGAATTAATGCTGTCAATAATGGAAAAAAATGGTATGGGTTGAACGCCCCGTGGTTGTAACCAAGTACCCATTACGTTTATTAAACATTTTTCTGTTTTTGTCCAGACCGTAGAAATTAGCCGTAAATACACGCACCTGCACGCTGACTACGCCGACACCATCGTGGCTGCCATGGAGAAGTCCGTGGAGTACGGCACGCCCGTCAACCCGCCCATCTGGTGGCTCGACCCCTACGACCAGAACGCGCTCGCTGTTGCTGACGGTAAGATACTGAGACTTACTTAGGTTATCCAAGACTACGCCGACACCAACGTAGCAGCTATGAAGAAATCCGTGGAGTACGGCATGCCCGTCAACCCGACCCTTTAACTCCAGCAGCCTAATTGTGTAAGTAAATTCGGCAGCTTTCTGATGAGGCCCATTGTGAGCAAACAATCAAGAACACGTCTCAAAGCCATTGATCATCACTGGTACTAGACTTTCGTCTTGTCACACTTACAAACCCATAGCAGTGACTAATCTTCTTCTCCTCTTCCAGAATTCCTTCTCGGCGAGAACATCCTAGCGGCCCCGGTAGTGAAGCCAGGAGCCGTCTCCCGCGACGTGTACCTTCCCAGAGGTAACTGGCGTGACGGCAACACCGGCGAGCTGGTCAAGGGCCCAGTGTGGATCAAGGACTACCCCGCACCACTGGATGTGTTGCCATATTTCATCCTCGAATGAACTTTGTTGTTTATGTAATACTCGAATGTTGTGTTAATAAATTATTATTGTTAAGTTTTATTGAATTTTATACGGATGGTTTTATTCTTAACCTTTTTGATAGGTTTGATGATAGCAGGGGCGTAGCTACCGCGGTATCAGCCTTATCAATAATACGGGGCCCCAACATTTGGAAGCATCAATTTGTAAAATGTTGTCCAAAACCTCCCATTTTAATAGATAATAAGTGCTGTAATGGATAAATTAAGATGATGAAAGCTGTTTGTTATGATGACAGCTTAATCTATGCGAGTGGGTATACTCCAATTTTCTAGTTTCCTTTGCTCGCTCAAAATTTTTGTTTATATAAAAAAGATGGATTTCCGATTCTAGAATCCTGACTTGGATAGCTTAAGCTGTAATTGTGCTTCTTTATTTATTTGTAAAAAAAAAACTTGCCTTTGTTTTGCTGTATTCGGGTAAGAAGGGCCCACAACAAAATCTGATACAGGGCCCCTTTAAGACTAGCTACGCCACTGGATGATAGTGAGTATTACCCCTTTTTGTTGGTTGACACCTAACTAAATTACTATTTGGGAAGTAATAAGGATACCCTAAATGACGTTTATCGAGTCATATCAAAACGTAGTCTTAGGGCGGTTACGCCCTGCTTCCAATCCCAATTCGAGAAATGTTGGTTCCGGAGTAGTCGTAGTATTTCTTGTAGGGAAGCCTACGCACTACATCCGAACTCTATCCGTCATAATTTAGAAAATTTTCAATTCGGGTTGAACCCAGCACTCGGATCGAATGTAGTGCACCGCCCTACACTAGATTCTAGACGGAAATCACTAAGATGATCACTGAATCACTGACGGAAATTGTTTGATCTACACCGCACTACACTGATTAATTTATGAATCGTTATAAAGACGTAGATAAGCAGTATATCGCATACTTCTTTTATTGCAATATAAGTGATCTCACTTAGGGTCAATTGTACTAAGGCGGCATACTGTAAAGCGTCAGGACTCTACCATGCCTTTAGTGACTTACAGACACCTAGATGATAAGGACCTTGACCTACACGTTTGCAATGATGAATTTCTGTGATTGAAGCTAAAATTCTAACGAAGCGCAGAGACATAGCTTGACGGGACAAAATCGGGAAGATGATTTATTTATTTATTTATGCACAAAAGGTACAAAGGCGTACTTAATGCCTTGGCATTCTCTACCAGTTAACCAAGGATGGTGAAGAGATAACATGGCAGGTGCATTGTTAAAACATAAAAAAAAATGTTATTATAGCATACTAAAATAGGTAAAATACCTGTATACATATGTATTGATTATAATATATAGTATATAGTTCATGAGGTGCTTAAATTCTAAAACTTGGACTTATAAAAGCAGCCCAGCTGGCAAACTAGCTGAGCTAAGTGAAGGATAAGATGGTCGCATCCATTCTTTTAATATTTGTATGGACAGCCACAAATCTCGCATGAACACTAAATCTGTTTGTGAATCTTACTAATATTATAAATGCGAATGTTTGGATGGATGTATGCTTGTTACTCAATCACGCCAGAATGGCTGAACGGATCTGGATGCAATAGCACAGAGATAGATTGTAGTCTGGCATAGCACATAGGCTACTTTTTATCCCGATATAATGTTGCCTTGGGATAAGAAAACACTTTAAACGCGGATTCCGTATTTTACCTCATATAAATAAAATTTATGTAGATTGATTGACACCTAGTGTTACCTACTGATAGCTCTCACACGGTCTAAACTTCAAAAAACCCTGTAACAAGATTAGGACAGGCTACTTGAAATGAGATAAAATTGATAAGAAACACGGCAAAATAAGAAACAGCGACGGCATTGATACTATCTAGAACAAAAAAAACAAATCAAAATAAGTTAACAGTATGTTACTTATCTCAATAAAACATGACTCGAATCAGGAAGTTTATAAAATTAATAATCTATCTGTTTTGTACCTATATATAAATATATGAAATGTGCCTGTGACGTCCGGCACTTCTTGGAAAAAGGCCTGTGGGAGCGGTAATCCACTACCGGGCCCAGTGGGGGTTTGTCGATATCATACCTGACTTAGAATTTTTTACTTTTCGAACATAGCGGTTTCACACGAATACGTTGGGAGCTGTCATCATCTTCCTGCCGTTGTTGCGCGTTAATTGTGGTCGGCGCAACACGTTTTCTTCTTCCATACCGTCATGTCGCCCATCACGCTAGCACTGACTCCCTTTTCTTTAATATCACTCCTCACAGTCCATCCATCTCTTCATCCATCCACATTTATATTCATAACTCTTTTAGTAACATGCAATTCATCCCTCCACATCACATGACCATACCAGCAGCCGTATTGCGTAAGTGCGCAAAGAGTTTGAACACTATCCAACCGACCAAATCGGCCAATCACACAAGACGGAAATCCACATCTGATTGGTCGATTGGATAGCGTTCAAACTCTTCAACGCAATACGGCTGCAGGACAAACGCCGACAAACTTTCCTTTCAACTTTTCTGTCACTGGCGCCACTTTTAAACTGCCTCTAATATACTCATTTCTCACTTTATCCATTCTAGTCACTCCGCACATCCCTCTCAACATTCTCATCTCTGCTGAGAAGCTTTATGGTGATGAAATTAATTAGGTGCCTGGGTTTGATTGAACCCACGACCTACACATATACGTAAGTGTCGGAGGTGGTGGAGCCATTGCCACTGGTCCATCGTTGCTCACAAAACAATATAAAAGGTAATTTCTACCAATCTTTATAAGTACTTAGTTACTATTAGCTGTTAGTTAGGATTGGATTTGTAGGTTGTACACGGTAGATACAGTGAGCGCCCAAAATCGCTAAACATTTAAAACAATTTAGAATCAACAAACCAGCAATAAAAAGCAAGCTCTATCATTTTGTTAATCATCAATTTACGTTGCTGACTGTATTTAAAAATGGATGGTATTTAAAGGTCCCATTTCATTTACCTAATTTTGCCTGTGTTCCACCAAATATACTGAATGTGCACCAAAATATGTTCATACTAGCTGACCCAGCAAACTTTGTTTTGCCATAAAAAGACCAAACATTTATCTACCCTACCTACCCTACCTTACACTACCTACCCTACCCTACCCTACCTACCCTACCCTACCTACCCTACCTACCCTACCCTACCCTACCCTACCCTACACTACCCTACCCTACCCCACCCTACCCTACCCTACCCGACCCTACACTACCCTACACTACCCTACCCCACACTACCTTACCCTACCCTAAACTACCCTACCCTACCCTACCCTACCCTACCCGACTCTACACTACCCTACACTACCCTACCCTACCCTACCCTACCTACCTACCAACTCGTTGAACTATTTATTTGAATAAGAAATAAAATATTACTATACGAATGTAACCAACTTTTGTTTCTACCGGCAGCGGCGATCTAATTAAAATTTAGAACATAAAAGTTGCTATTGTGAGTCCATCCTAAAAGATAGACATATGCTGTCGCGGACTTTTTTGTAGAACTTTTAAAGAGGAACATTTCCATCATACATGATATTTGCGTAACTTAAACCGTTTACGCAGCGCACGCAATGGAAGCTCTCAAAAAGGAATATCATTGCCCGTTTTTGCAATATTTTTCATTTATGCTCGGCTCCTATTGGTCGTAGCGTGATGTTATATAGCCTATAACCTTCCTCGATAAATGGACTATCCAACACAAAAAGAATTTTTCAATTCCAACCAGTAGTTCCTGAGATTAGCGCGTTCAAACAAACAAACAAACAAACAAACAAACAAACTCTTCAGCTTTATAATATTAAGTATAGATAAGTATAGATAAGTCGATGTAGCCCCGCCGCGCGGGGCTCCTATTTCTGTCTGCAGGGTCAAAAGTAACCTAACACGAACGAGATGACGGGAGCTGAGTTCGCTCGCTTTGCTCGCTCACTTCAGCTCCCGTCATCTCGTTCGACGATTACAATGTTAACACTGATTCACAAAAAAAAAACAAAATTACATAACTCAAAAAAATAAACTGTTTTCAAGTGAATAAATAAAGATGTAGATTTTTGTACAATCATCTCGAATAATCTTGCAGATGATTTGAGCTCATGACCGGCGATAGTGTTGTAAGATGATACGGACATCAAGATATCGATGATAACGTCAAGGAAGGCGACAGTCGATAGTTATTGCTGGGACGCAATGGCGGCTCTGAAGACGATTTTATGTAAGTTTTTTTTAACTTTATTAGTTATGTAAGATCTCTAGCATAATGTTCCCACTGAACCCAAGTTACTGTGCTTTGTAGGTACTTACAAAAATAAAAATCTCAAACACGCTGTAGAAAGTTTAAAGCTGTATGACAATGATTTTTTCACTCCTCCAATTTGACCTTGAAGAATTCATTTTACATATTCAATAAGAGATCCGAGAAATAAAATGTTATGTAACAATATTATTCTGTATCCGCCATCAATAACACTTCTAGATGAAAGTATAAGATACCTAATAAGTACCTATATATCTAAGTAAGTACTCAAAATTGTACATAGCTAGAGAGAGGGAAGATAACACTGACGTCTCAAAAGTTGGTACTTTCTAACAAATTTATGCAAAAACGTAATTAAGAAAAGGCTGAATGCTTCGTTGGTCAAGTGCTTTCAAGGATGGCTGCTGAGAGTGGGGTCCTAGGATCCTAGGTTTGATACCCTGGTCGGCCAGTGTATGAATTAAGTTTTATTCGTGTCCGGATTGCATTGGCCAACTGTGTATTACCTATTACAGGCAAAACCGAGAAAACTACAGGATAACGAAAGAGATCGAATTTGTCAATTCTCCGCTCTGTATTTATCGAAGACGTATGCTCTTAGGCATAGCTGTTGGTATAAATAACTCTGTTACTTCTCCGGGGAATGCAGACGTGATATACTGTTCTCCTAAACTTGCGAGTTTACGCTTTTATTTCTGAAGGACTCTTCTTTTCTCTCTCTCTTTAGGAAGATCATGGGGTTCAATTCCCGTATTGGGATTTAAACATAACTGGTGAAGTATGGGTATGCCAGCTCTGTGTTACCCTCCGAAAAATATAGGAATTATGTTATGAATGTATGTGTATAAATAATTAAGAAGGAAATCTATTTTCCAGTGCTTCTGAGCCTCGGTGCGCGGGCGCACACTGCTACCGTGACGGAGACGCCAAGCGTACGCAACGACGACGTCACACTCACCCTGGTCCCCATCCTCACTGGAGGATTCCAACTTGTCTTAATTGAAGGTAAGTGAAGCAACAGCATTAGCAGTGGCGTCGCTCAGGTCCTTCATAGTGCAGGTGTTATTGCTAAACGAAAAGGAAAGAACAACATTCTGGAATAGAGTTTCCTTGGTAGAAAAATGATAATTCTATTTAGTCCGTCAGTGAGATTTTCAAATAATATTAGACATAAATATGTTTGTTTTATCAAATCAATAAAAATTTACAAAGATAAAGCGCATCAAAGTTAAGGAATGGGGGCTTGTGACGTCACTATGTCAGTATAAAGTGTAGCACGGTGTGACGTCACACAATATTTCAACGCACTATCGTCGTCACTATATGTTTACGTGTCCAATGAAAAAATACGTGTCCAATATTTTTATTAATCTACCAGACGGACAAAAAAAATCTACATACCTAAGATAAAGTTTTAGGAGGTAGGTGGAACAGAGAGTAAACCTCCATTGAAAAGGGAGGATCGTCCGACCAGACGGTTTTTGGGTTATAAGTTCATATATGGCGGCTTAGATCCGGCACTAGCGTATAGAAGGATGATATTGTTCCTGATTCAGTCCTGAAATTTGAAGTATGCTAACATTGATGAGCTCCCCCAGCCAAGAATCGTATAGGATTTGCCTGTCAACACCCATACTTACACTTCAAACTGGAACTCAGCAACGCTGATTAGGCTTACAAGGAAGTACTACTTCCTGGATGATCTATTGCAAAACAAAACAGAAAGCAGGAAAAAATTGCAACAGTAGCTAACGTCAATAATAATTTAATAAGTAATATATTTCTTACCACCATTTTTGTCCTTGGAATTATAACGGTGAACTTCTATGTCAAAGGTTTTTTCCAAGATATTGTTGTATGGGTATCATTATAATCTGGCAAGGCCATCAGTCATTTTAATCTAACAAAATGTATTCTAATTTACGCAAATTACAGGACTTCAACGCGAGACGGATAAGACTTGGTGCTAAATACAATTTATAGCTATCATCCTAACAGTAACGACACATTGTCTTTGATTATCATGATTAAAATTAATGGTCTTGGGTCTTATACCCGTTGGATAACATAAACCTTACTAAGACACCTTAAAGCACTGAGAAATAAGTTTCCTTGTATCTATTATTTTTCTTTATTGCACTCAAAAATATACAAACAGATACAAATATAATTGGAACAGCTCATGTACAAAGGCGAGCTTAACCCGGTATAATATTGGGTTCTCTAACAGCAAACATCAGTGCCATAGGGGCTATGGCATAGAAATAAAACATTAACAGACTATAATGTTCCACTTGTTAGGGTTAATGGATCATCATCATCATCAGACTTTTTAATGTGCCCATTGCTGGAGCACATGCATCCTCTCTGTGAGAGGGAATGTGCCATAATCCACCACGCGGGCCCAGTGCGGGTTGTTAGGTGTCACATGTATTCGAATTTTTGTTTCTAAGAAATGCCGGTTTCCTCACGATTTTCCTTCACCGTTTTGAGAGCAGTGGTGGTGAAATAATTTACACAAAGTAAAGCGCCTGCCTGGGTTTGAACCCACGACCTACAACTTATAAGTCGCGGCCGATACCATTAGGCCACCACTGCACTCTTCTGGGTTAAAGGACACCAAAGAAAGACCGTTTTAAGAGTCGTTTATTACTCTTTACTTTATGTACCGGAAGATCTGCTTCACTAATGTTATGTATGACATGTGATCTCAAGGCTGGAGTGATTCCAGCAGCCTAATTGCTTTAGTGAATTCGGCAAGGCAAATGCTTTGACCGCCATCAATAGACAATCACATAGACGGAAACACACATATGACACACACACACATCGCGTCTTTCATTTCGCATATGATTGGTCGACTGATGGCGGTCAAACCATTTCATCATCATTATTTCAGCCGAAAGACGTCCACTGCTGGGCATGGGCCTCCTCCAAGCGTCGCCACATTGAACGATCCCGTGCGTCTCGCATCCAGCGCCTTCTCGCAACCTTAACCAGGTCATCGGTCCACCTAGTGGGAGGCCTTACAATGCATCGAGTTCCGGTTCGCGGGCGCCATTCCAGAATTTTTCAGCCCCATCAGCCATACGTTCTGCGAGCATTGTGATCTGCCCACTGCCATTTAAGTTTCGCAATTCTTCGGGCTATGTCAGTAACTTTGGTTCTCCTGCGGATCTCTACATTTCTGATTCGATCACGCAAGGAAACGCCGAGCATAGCCCTCTCCATTGCCCTTTGGGTGACTTTAAGCTTTCTGATAATGCCCATTGTGAGCGACCACGACTCGGTTCCATAGGCGATCACTGGCAACACACACTGGTCATAGACTTTTGTCTTAAGACACTGCGGTAAATTGGAAGACATCGCGCAACTTCCCGAACGTCCAACCATTTGTTTTGCCGAATTCACTTGCGCAATTAGGCTGCAGGAGTCTTGATATGTGCCTGGTTCGTGGCATCAGGCTTGCGCTGTTATGTAAATGGAACTGCGCAATATGTCTGTCCCATTGATTCAGTAATCATGAAACGTTATCATAACACTGTTTCTTCTTTCAGATAATGAGCGCGAGGTCGTCGGCCAGATCGGCCGTACATTAGTCTCCCCCTTCACAACCGAGGACATAGAAGGCGGGTTACTGGTCAGGGTTGGTAACGTCAACCTGACCATCCACACTCTGTACGAATCAGGCTCTAGGGCCAGAGGCATCAAGTTCAGCTGGGAGGCTGACCAGAACACCAGGCTCGAGGATTGCCTTGATTTTGGTAAGTTCTTTATTTAAATTATTTTCAACTTATGACCTCCCACTGCAGGGCCAAGGATCGTTTCCAATAATCCTTATTTGCGCTTGTGAATTAAAAGAATAAGAATTTAAAAAAATATTCGAGATATACACAACACAACAACAACAACGGCAGAGTAACCCACTCAGCATTTGCTGGGCATCAGACACCCAGGGCTGGTTTCCAGTTGGCACCCCGCAGTGAAACACGGACGAGACCAATCCTGCTTTTTCTAGATCTGAGTAGCAGATTTAAATATATAGGTAATAAGATTGATTGTATGTCAATATGTTAACTTATCTTGACTTCAACTCCTGATTAAAGGTGTTGCTGACAAGTTTATCTCTATGTATTATGCAAACTAATACAACGAATCATCGTACTATTTCTAGATGAATCTTGCTATTGATGCTTGCATAATGGCCCTATTATAAATTTCCACTACTGGTATATAGGCCTTAAGTGTCTGGCATTTTTTCGTAATAACGCTGAAATATTTATTCCAGGTTCCAAACACTGGTACGCTGGCCCCATGCAAGTAGACCAGTTATACCCGATAGAAACAGCCACACAAGTGTACAGACCCAGCTATAGTCAAGAGTCAGACAATGGTGCCATCATGGAGCGATACTGGCTCAACTCTGGCGGAGAATACGTTATCGTTCACGACAAAGTTCCACTCTTCGTGGACTACAAGAATATTCTGAGCAACCATATGTGCTTTGGGGCGCAGTTAGCAGACCCATACACAGTCAACCGACCTCGCAATCTCTTAGCTTACGATCTCTGGTTCCTGCCAAATGTGAAAGAAGCCCACAAGCATGCAGTAGCAAATTATCTAGGCAAGCCATCAGCGACTCCAGACTACCTCATGGTTAAGCACCCAATCTGGTCTACCTGGGCACAGTATTCCAGAGAAATTAACACGACGAACCTTCTCGACTTCGCCGAACAAATCAGGGATAATGGTTTCAATAACTCTCAGTTTGAGATCGATGACCAGTGGGAGACGTGCTATGGTTCTCTGGAAGTGAATGAGGAGAAGCTCCCTGATTTCAACCAGACCGTGCAGGACCTTAAGGCTATGGGGTACCGCGTCACGATTTGGGCGCATCCGTTCATTAATAGGAACTGTGATCCTTGGTATTCGGAGGCTTTGGAAAAAGGGTTAGTAAAGACAACAAATAATGATTTGATATTACTTTTGACCTCTATTATGTCTTATAATTCTTGCTCTACTCGTCTGTTAATAAATATCTGTCAGATTTCAATAACTGCCTATGAACGGCCTATACTTTCGAAAACGCCTTTTTTGAAAAAGGAACCATGAAATGTTTATCTGTAACATTTTAACGACAAAAATTTAACCTAATTAAACAGCCACTGTTGCTCTTAAAATTATATAAAAAACTTTTTTGCAAAAAAATACTACCGACTTCCAAATGAAAAACTACAAAGTGAAAAATAACTTAACTCTTGGAAGTCGGTGTCTTACGTAGGTACCATTTTTTTTCGATATGGACACCGACTTCCAAGAGTTAAGTTATTTTTCACTTTGTAGTTTTTCATTTGGAAGTCGGTAGTATTTTTTTGCAAAAAAGTTTTTTATTTTTCCCTTTTTAGTTTTGCCTACCTAATAGATACGCAAGTTGTTTCCTAAGGTCCCTATAACGCCGTATAGATTACCCGAATAACATGAAACTTGAACATAACCGGTGAAATGAGAAATCTGCGTACCCCTTTAGAGCGTACTGGCGTGATGTTATGTTATGAAATGGTATAAACAATAAACAGACATGCGATTGCAGCAATCCCGAGAGTGTTGCCGTTATTTATTGAAGAGTTCTGTTGTATATCTCCGAAGTTCTTGATCAGACCTTCACCAAATTAAAATAGGACCAATTTCAAAACATACTCTTCCAAACAAAAAAATAATTTTCAAAATCGGTCCACAATTGACGGAGTTATCGGTGAACATACACAAAAAAAAAAAAAAAAAAAAAAAAAAAACAAACATAAAGTCGAACATAGAACCTCCTCCTTTTTGGAAAGTCGGTTAAAAACAAAAGCCCAGTCTCTCTCACAGAAAGTAAGCCAGTCTCCCAACTGTGGATATATTATACGGTTCTTCTTCTTTTTCGTCTGAGGATGTGGCCATGTCTAGTGTCAGAGTTAATTAGCCGCCTCTGGGAACTCCACAGACCTCTGATTTGGCTATTACAGTATACTTACATTAACTGTGTAAGTTCAGGTTTCTTTACGATGTTTTCCTTCACCGTTGTCTGTGATGTTCATGATAATCTTAGAAAGTACATATCATAATCAAAATATTTGTTTCACCAAAAACAACACAACAGATTACAATTTGAAAAAGTCAGATTGATACTTGCCCGAATTTGAACCCACGACCTCAAGCACGAGAGGCGAGGTCTTAGCCACAGGGCCACCACGACATTATACGCTGATTATATCACTATATCATGCTAAACAGCACGTACCTCTTTCCAGCTACTTCGTATTAGACCAGGATATGAACAGCACCACCTCATGGTGGAACAACAACGGAACCCTAGCTGGCTACATCGACTTCACCAACCCTAGGGCTGCCATCTGGTACGCCGACCGACTGAGGGCTGTGCTCGACGCTTATGGCATTGATAGCGTGAAGTTTGACGCGGGAGAGGCTAGCTTTGCACCTGAGGTAAGGGTAACTTTTTAGCAGAGCTTTTTATTGTTATCATGGACGCTTGAGAAATTAAATAGGCATTCAATTTAATATAGGCAGAAGACAAACCGACGGGTAACGTATTACCCAGTAACTGGGTTATGAAGGTCAGACAAGCAGTTGCCGTTAGGAAGTCGTTGGGGTCGGCCCCAACATAATTGGAAAAGGCTATCGGCAGGTTAGCAGATGACATTCTTGCCATAGCAGTTAAAACCTGAATGACATCGGTATAGAACGGTGAGGGCACTGGCAAAGACAGGTCTATTCCCAGCAGTGTTACGTACTTTGTGCCCATACCCTATTACATTATGCAAGCTTCTGGAAACAACTTAAAATGATAATTAAAATGAGCAGACTCTTATCTTTATCGTAATACTTTACAAAGAATTACGAGTAGCTACTCGTATTCATGTTCGCGTAAGAGGCAGATACGTGTGACGCTTGCGAATGTGCAACTAGGTTAATTTTTTTAATGTTTGACAATTCTAAAGTGCATTTGAATGGTTTAGTTGAAATAAATTATTTTGATTTGATTTGACTGTGAAACAATTTTGGAAATCGGGTGACAAGTTTCGGAGATTACCTACATCCTACAACCAAACTTACAATCTTTACCACTTTATAAAATTCGAAGTAACACATACGAACATAACAAGCTGTTCTGTACCATCTATCTGCCCGACTTTTACAATCCTCTTTGGCCAAAACCTCAAAGGAATCATATGACTCTGCACAGGCAGTTTTCTTTATTATATATGGGCTTGCTCTTGACCACTATCTCACTAGTTCCGTCATCTTATTAGGAGCTTGACGATAGTGTATTTATTTCCAGATTTCCATCCAAACTGGTGACATTGAGCTTCAGCCGCACCATCTCGTTCAACAGTATGCTAGAGTTTGCGCCGAATTTGGAGATATGGTCGAGGTTCGGGCTGGCTTCAGGTAATTTATGACTTACATTAACTCAAGCAACACAGTTACAGAACACCATACCTGCTACTATCCTCTCCTTACATACTCCTATTGATCAAAACAACACAAATTTTTATTTTAATACCCGCCTTTCTCACAAATTTGTGCGTGGATTCGCCAAAGGTTTGCCAAAGGTCAACCAAACTGCATAATAATAGATAGTCAAGGGTAGACTGTAGACAGACAAAAACGGCCTTACCGAATGTAAACCCACGATTAAACAAAAACCTTCTTAGCCGAAGTAGAAATAACTTTAATAATCATAGGGACAATAAAGGTGGACGCGCACCTATCCGCGCCGCAGGAGCCGCAGTCATCGCATTTTATAAATCTTTAATGAAATCGTATGCAGCCTCGCGCACCTATCCGCGCCGCACGAGCCGCATTTCAGCAAAATGCTGTAGGTACGAGTATACAGATTCCACCAGCGCGTGCGGATGACGTCATCAGATTCGGCGAGCGATGCGGGCAGCGCGTAAACATGATCCGTATCCGTATGAAAATTTTGTTCAAGATGTACAGAAGTGGATACAATGCGTGCGGCGCGTTCGGCGCGGATTGCGCGGGGCCTTGAGAAAATGCGATGACTGGGGCGCGTGCGGCTCATGCGGCGCGGACAGGTGAGCGTCCACCTTTATTGTCCCTATGATTATTCTAAAGTTATTTCTACTTCGGCTAAGAAGGTTTTTGGTTAATCGTAATTCTATATATAAGTTTATGTATAGAATTTATTATAGTAATATAATCTTGTATATATTTATGTTTTAATCTAATAGCATAGTACACCGCAGACTACCCCCTTTTTATTCTAAGTTTTTTTTCAGTCCATCCAAAGGTTGTCTGGTAGATATCGCTGTCAGCGATAAGACCGCCTTTGTACCCATTTATATAAGTTTTTCTTGTAAATGTGTATAATTTTATGGTGTACAATAAAGTATATTCTATTCTATTCTATCCCTCTTAGCAAACATCTTTTCAAATTAGCCGCCACGATAGCCCACTTTGTAGGGGCTGCTTTAACACCGAGGAATTAGCCGCCCAAGTCATCCTGGAATGCGAGGCCGTGGCTTCCCAGCGTGCAGAAATCCTCGGAACAGTGAGGTTGCTCCGCGAAGCCTGTGAAGACCCCAGGAAGCTTCTGTGCTTTCGGGCAGAGTTAGGTTGGCTTTGTTAACCAGAATACAACGGACCAAATTGGAGTCTAAGAGCGGAAAAGGAAGTCCCTCTTATATTCTACTCCTATCGATATTTGTGTAGACTCAATCAAGACAAATATTATAGTCTATACTGCTGTCCCACGTCAGGGCAAAGTTTTCTCTGCCCGCTTTGTCAGTTTACTGTCTTCTGCAATTTTGAGGAGGAATCCAGTTTATCCCGTCATCTCGTTTTTGGTCTGCCACGTTACCCTATAATTTATTTCTTCTGCATTTGCGTATTTTTTTTCTGTTTCCATACAACCACTTATTGCTAATTCTTCAATCGTAGATTTCCATTTAATAAACGTAATGAATCACGATTAATGCATTGAGAATTGTACTAATGTGGTCTGTTTCCCACGCTCAATGCTGGTAAAAAAATACTCTGTGACGAAAACGCTGACGACAATTGTATTTTCGTTACCGATAGATTTATTTTGAGGCTTTGAATCTTTGCTAAATGCCATGCGTTGTTGTATGCTTCGTGACTTTTTCAAAAAACGAAGCAGCTTTTTTCTTTAGCTTAGTTCTTATAACTTTGCTGCGTAAAACCTTGAGGGTTGCCGTATTTTTAAGATCGTACCCAATCTAAGCATATATTTTTGCCAAGATTGATTGTCACCATCGTCATTTCAGCCGAAAGTCACTACTAGACATAGGCCTCCCCCAAGTGTTGCCATATCGACCGATCCTGTTGCATTTTCAAATATAATTTTTGCAGGACCCAAGACCTCCCAATCTACGTCCGCATGGTAGACCGCGACTCCATCTGGGGCCTTAACAACGGGCTCTCGACCATCATCACCACCACCTTCCAGATGAACTTGAACGGTTACCCATTCGTCCTCCCCGACATGATCGGAGGCAACGGGTACAACTTGGACCATGAGCAGGCTGACCTGCCGACTAAGGAGCTGTTCATTAGATGGGTGCAAGCCAATACCTTCTTGCCTGTCATGCAGTATTCCTTCGCGCCTTGGAACTTTGATGAAGAGGTAAGGTTTTCTTGTAAACGACATCCAAAGGTTCTATGTTTGCCTATATGTTTTTTTTTTGTGTATGTTCACCGATTTCTCCGTCAATTGGTCAATTGTGGACCGATTTTGAAATTAGGTTTAAGTTTCCCACAGCTAAAATGTGATAATACGAAACATTTTTGAAAGTTTTTTTTTTTAATATTAGAGTTAAGTCGACAGTCCCCTGCTACGCAGGATGTGCACAGAGAGGTTTGCCACGTTAGAGCAGCTGCGTAATTTATTTGTTTGTCAGCTACGATTTATGCATTCTTGCATACCGTAACCGTGGATCGCAGTAGACGATCACGCGTTTCCACATTTTTGTACAAAGTGAAGCTACGAGTACTAGTAAGTACAAGTCCGTAGCTAACCGTAGCTTAGCAGTTGGCCGCTGTGGATAACTTCCTTTAAACTCTGTATTATAGACAACACTCAATGAAAAATTAAAACAATAGCAGAAGGATGAGTATACAAGAAATTTAACAAGTTTTTCGTAAATTAAACCATCTGCATAATTATGATTAACAATGGAATTGACCGTGCGTCGGTATCAATTGTGATATAACGATGATCGTCTGTGTGTGTCGCAGCCAATCACAATAAATTATCGACACGAAGAGGCCAGGATCAAGTTTCACAACTGTTTGTTAATAAACTGTTAGGTGATTATAGCTGTCAGTTTTGTACACTGTGATTAACTTTTTTTTAAATTATATTGTAACAAATTAATGGGAAATAGTTCAAACAATGTAGTGAGGTAGGGTCGGTAGCAAAAGTAGATAAATATTATTATCTGAGAAGAATTTATTGAATGTATTATGTATCTTAAGTAAAAATTAAATTCATATTATATTCAATAGGTTTAATGATATAGACAGTGACAAAACGATGACATGACATAATCAAAAAGAAGTAATATCAAACAAAGAAGGCCACATACATAGCAGAATGGAATAGCTTTCATGCGTAGTCGGGTAAAAAGTAGAGAGTACATAATTTAAAGACAAAATTCTATATACGTATCTACTATTTGGCTGAAAATAAGTACAATAACATTCAAAACTGAAATAGTGCCGTGGTATTTCCCATGTAGGTATTTTGCCCAGTTCACGAAAGATCCGTTGAAGTAAAATCATCCATTAACAAATATACTAAACAGAAGTCCTTAATTTTCAGACCGTGAATATAAGCAAGAAGTACACGGACCTTCACGCCGAGTACGCAGACATAATCTTCCATGCGATGGAGCATGCAGTGTCCGATGGAACTCCAGTCAACACCCCGCTCTGGTGGATAGACCCTACTGATGAAGAGGCTCTGGAGATTTGGGATGGTAAAATAAATTGAATACTCTTATCGTAGACTATTACAAATAACAATTAGAAACTCTTAAAACTAAATAGGGGGGAATGAGAGGGATTATATCACTGTTCTAGATGAGCCGAACAAAATAGTATGTTGTCCCAAATGTAGCAATTTAGGTGATATTAAAGTTTTTGATTCTGCATAGGTGGATTCCAAAAAAAAAAACTGCGTTAATAACTTATTTCTTTAAAAATATAAATTGGCAGTTTAGGAAATAAGAACCAAATAGAATTGATGTTTAAAAAGTTGGAGTTCCACAAGGAATGATCTTAAGTCCTGTCTTATTTTCACTTTAATGTAAAAGTAAAGGAGTTTATTAGCTATGCACAACACAAAACCTCTACTATACTTCACTGAAGTTACAAGACGTTCAACTAACCTTTTCTTTTCAGAATACCTCCTCGCTGAAACCGTGCTAGTAGCCCCAGTCCTCACAGAAGGAGCCAGGTCCCGTGACATCTACCTGCCTGCTGGTATCTGGTACGAAGAAGGAGATGAAGAAAGGGTCGTCGAAGGTCCCATCTGGCTCAGGAACTACCCGGCACCCATAGATGTCCTTCCATACTTCGTACGAGACAAGACGACGTCCACTGATTCAAGTGTATCGCTTTACACTTCTGGCGTCCTGGTACTTTTGGGCTTGATCGCAAATATTTTTAGAGTGTTATAAGTTTTGTTTTATTTAAGTGTAAATAAATAAATGTATTGATATTATTTTGGTTGTAAGTTCTTCTTTATTTATTGGCTGTAAATTCCAATTTATCAGATATTAAAATCTAGACTAACAGTGTAAAGCTATTTAACTTTTTTTGATGACCGTAATAATTAGGTCCCGCTGCTGAGATCTGAAGTTTACCACAGTACGTAACTGATATTATCAGCCTATTCAGCCAAATCTGATGGCAATAACGAACCACATCGCTATAGCAATTAGCAACAAATTCTTCTTCATCTTCAACCACCCCGTAACTAAACTCCAATACTTTACATAGTTAATTATAATTAATCACGCAACAATAATGCATGACTACAACCACTTCACTTTGTTTATGACAGTCTGTTAATCTATTCAAGTGATGTTATCATGAAATTTTATTATGATATTTTATTATTTCGATAAGTGATGTAGTTCCCAACTAATATGCTGATTACACCACAGCAGGAGTATGCAACCTAAGGGAGGTTCGTGAGATGAATTTTTGAAGGATGGACCTTCATAATGGCAGGCGTATTCAGCCTGGGATCTTATCTTAGCAAATGTAACTTAGATTTGGGTTCGGGGTTAATCAAGCACAATTTCACAGTTGATAATTAGTTTTAATGGTTAAAGTTGAACGCGAAGCTAACCATGTTACAAATAAAAATATAGGTAAGGTTGTTGGCGGATCTGATTCTGGTTTCAAAAGAAAGAAGAAAGTTATATATACATATATATAGATGGTGCAATCAAATTTGAATGCCTGCCACTCAGAGCAGCTGCAGGCCAGCCAGTCAACTGCATACCAGCAGCCGTATTGCGTAAGTGCGCAAAGAGTTTGAACGCTATCTAACCGACCAAATCGGCCAATCACACAAGACGGAAATCCCCATCGCGTCATTCATCTCGCAAGTCCCTCCATCTGTATGAAAACCAAGCGTGCCAATTTTTCACAAACAATTTAAAAACAAATTTACTTACCAATGAAAGAAAACATTTCCAATGCTTCGGCCAACTTTTTCTATACATTCTTTTCAGCTCAATATGACATTAAAAGGCATTTTTCTAGATTTCGGTAGATTGCCGGCGCCAATAATGCTGAATGAAAAGCTCAGATTACGATCATTTGTCGTAACTTTAGTCAGTTTTTTGGCACGCGAAGTACATACAATTGCGCCATCTAGTTAGATTTATGTATGTGGTTCAAACTCTTTGCGCACTTACGCAATACGGCTGCGGGTAGGTGCCACTGCCACAGCAGTATCACTGAACAGCTTAAGGCAACAGAAAACAATTGGAGCGCACGTAGTATATGCGTGCATGATACTTTACTATTACCCTGCAATAGAGAGAACGCTAACGGTTCCGTCGTGGTTTTTGCCCCCCTATAAAACTCACGACGGAACCGATTTTCGACCCCCTGAAAAGGCAGTCAGGCACATCTACTACGAAGTTACACGTGTTGAACCGTGATAACAGTGGATATGCCTGAATTTTCAGTGATTACATATATTTGAGCAAACTTTAAAAAGCTCCTTATATATTTCTACATACGAAAAGGATTAGGATTTTTGAAAAAACGCATCGAACCCTTGCCAGTTCGCCGCCTAAGTATGCACATCTTGAGCAAGAACTCAAGACATATGAGCCATTGCCATATTGAGGCTTGAGGCATAAATCTACTGAACTGGTGAAGTGAAAACCATATCAAAAGAACGCATCAATCTGTAGAAAAACGGCTCACGTTTGTTACGCGCATCACTACCAAGTAAAGCGCTGACACATGGCACGAGGCACAACGCGTGCGCATCATCGACCCAGTTGCTACGAGGGGAAACTGCTGACACAGAACACGAGGCCCGAAGACACCGTCTACGTGACCGAGCCCGCGCACTTCGTATCCACCATCGATCGGGTCGACTTAATATTCTAATAATTGTAATTTCTTTATTAAAATAAATTAGTTTGTAATAAATTCGGTTTTTTTTGAGTCCTCCGGCAGTAGCCTACGTAATTGGCGCAGTCGGTAGGATTCCCGGGTTGTGCTTGCGGTTACCGATATATCGCACCGCGTTCGCTACGATAGACTTTCAACGTCGCACCGGGAGATCCTGAACAACGAGACTACGCTGGAGATCCAGATATCGATACAGCTCAACGAAGACCAGAATGTTCATGTAAGTCCGCTGAATTTTCTTAGTGGTTGCTTGCTTCCTTTTTGTGTGTAGGTTCCATATACTTTGTCCAACATTTTTTATCCACGTAGATATAGTACACGTAGGTTAGTTAATAGTAGGAATAGAAGTGTAGATTCTAGACGTAATATTAATCCCGAAATTGAACCAGAGATGGCTGATTTAGACAGTATATATAAAGCCCTTCGCTTAGTTCCCGATTTTGATGGGAATCCAAACGTACTTACCAGGTTCATCAAATTGTGTGATCAGTTGGTAGTTGAATTCGTTCGAGAGGAGCAACCGTTAAATAACTTAGCGCTTCTAAACGGCATATTAAACAAAGTTATTGGGCCCGCCGCCCGCCTGATTAATGCAAACGGTATACCAAATGATTGGGCAGGCATACGTAGTGCTCTTGTGAACAATTTTGCTGATCAGAGAGATGAGACCGCTCTCTACAACGATTTGGCTTTACTTACACAGGGTACCGGCACGCCGCAGGAATTCTATGAGCGTTGCCAGGGACTTTTCAGCACCGTCATGACATATGTTTCATTGCACGATACCCTAGATTCAACTATTGCGGCAAAACGTGATTTATATCGCAAACTAACTTTGCAAGCCTATCTCCGAGGTTTGAAAGATCCCTTAGGCTCGCGTATAAGATGTATGAGACCAGAAACAATTGAGAAGGCTCTAGAGTTCGTGCATGAAGAGACTAACACTATGTATTTGCAGAGTAGAAATGATAACTTGTCGGATAAAAAACCTTCAGGGCGAATGCCACTCAATCAACAAAACGAAATTAATCATAAAATGCCAGTCCATCCAGGTAACAATATGCTTGTTCCGTTTAGGCCTAACCCTTTTAACATGCTCAGTCCATTTAGACCGCAAGGACCGCAGTTTATGCCCCGGCCTTGGTCATCTCAACACCAACCCGGAATGTCTTTTAATCCAAATAACATGCCACAACGCGGCCCGACCCGCACACAACAGATATTCAGCGCACCACCGCCTAATAATAACCAAGGTGGTTCTGGATTTAGAATGCCCCCAAGAAACCAGTACCCGCCGAATAACGGCCCCAAGCCGATGAGCGGCGTGAGCCACTTTGTGCCCAGGCCCCTGCCTGCTACCAACAGCTGGAATTGGGCACAACAGGGCAATCCACCACCTTCCAACTATCTTAAAACTCGCGATGTTAATGTGAACGAATGTTCGAATTATGGGGATGTCTATTATTACCCCGACCCATCCGACTACCTTTACTTTGACCACTACAACCAGGATTATATTTATTTCGATGACTGTACATATGACCAATTCATACCGGAACAGACCGACGGGACTAACGATAACGACAAGGCAGGTACCGCTGACCAACAGCAATCCTCAACCAGTCAGGATTTTCAGAAAGTTCCGAAGTCAAACAGCTTAGGATAGAATTAAACTTGCAAACCCAAAGGCAACTACCATTTGTTCGTATCCATAACCCTCCACTTAACTTTCTGATAGATACCGGTGCAAACCAATCTTTCATCAGTCCAGAAGCAGTACAGACTTATTTCCCGCACATACCTCTTAACTACGATCCATTCGAGGTCACTAATGTTCATGCCACAAGCAGGAGTGAATACTCTATTAACTTACCCTGCTTTCCCGAATTCGGTGAAAAGGAATCAATTAAACTATTCGTATACAGATTCCACGATCGTTTTGATGGGTTGATAGGAATGGATCTGCTCACCAAATGGGAGGCTAAGTTAGATTTGAAAGATCTTACATGTATGACTAGGTTCGCAATTAATCCCATCCAAATTTATAATTCCCGAAATTTAAATCTCTACGAGGAAATCATACCAGCAGGAAGTTCTAAATTAATACGGTTACCTATTAACGCACCAGGTGGTGAGGTTCTTGTAGAGGATCAGATAATTTGCAACTGTATTATATCTGAATGCCTGACTACCGTTTCTAATAACCGCGGTATAGTTGAAGTAACCAACCCAACCCACAACGATATAATATTTTCATTGGACCGTGCCACTCAGGCAACGATACTCAATGTTGAATGCACCGAGCAACTGTCACCTCGCGCTAAGGATGTTACTTCCCGGCTACGCACCGATCACCTAAACAAGGAGGAAAAGGCAAACTTATTGGCACTGTGTTCAAAGTACGCCGACGTCTTTTACATTGAAGGCGAGGCATTAACTTTCACCAACAAAATAAAGCACAGTATTAAGACCACAGATGAAGTTCCAATTTATACCAAAAGTTACAGATATCCGTTTATACACCGTCAAGAAGTTAGTGACCAAATAGCAAAAATGTTAGATCAGGGAATCATTAGGCCGTCTGAATCCGCATGGAGCTCACCAATTTGGGTCGTCCCAAAGAAAAGTGACGCTTCTGGAAAACAGAAATGGCGTATTGTCATTGACTTTCGGAAACTTAACGAAAAAACTATCGATGACAAATACCCTATCCCGAATATTACAGACGTCTTGGACAAACTAGGCAAGTGCCAATATTTCACCACACTTGACCTGGCATCAGGTTTCTACCAAGTGGAATTGGACCCCAGTGACATACCCAAGACCGCTTTTAATGTTGAACATGGGCACTTCGAATTCTTGAGAATGCCCATGGGACTTAAAAATTCCCCTTCTACGTTCCAACGAGTGATGGATAACGTACTCAGAGGACTCCAAAATGTTATATGTCTTGTGTATCTCGACGATATAATCGTGTTCAGTACTTCACTCCAGGAACACATGAACAACCTAGAGAAAGTATTCCAGAGGTTAAGAGAATCTAACTTTAAAATCCAGCTAGATAAATCAGAGTTCTTAAAACTCGAAACCGCATACCTAGGTCATATCATCAGTACTGAAGGTATAAAGCCTAACCCAGACAAAATCACAGCTATTCAAAATTACCCCATACCTAAAACACCTAAAGAAATTAAACAGTTCCTCGGACTCCTCGGTTATTACCGAAAATTCATTCCAGACTTTTCCCGTATTACCAAACCTCTCACCCAATGTTTAAAGAAAGGGAAAAGGGTAACCTTAGACTCAGATTATATTAACTGCTTTGAGAAGTGTAAGACTCTACTGACCAACGACCCTATCCTTAAATACCCAGACTTTGACAAAGAATTCATATTAACCACGGACGCCTCCAATTTTGCAATCGGCGCGATACTCTCACAAGGTTCTATTGGCTCGGATAAACCCGTAGCATATGCGTCGCGAACACTTAATGAAAGTGAAGTAAATTACAGTACGATAGAGAAGGAATTACTAGCCATTGTATGGGCTACAAAATATTTCCGGCCTTACCTTTTCGGACGCAAGTTCAAAATAGTAACAGACCACAAACCATTACAGTGGGTCATGAGCCTCAAGGAACCAAATTCACGATTAACTAGGTGGCGATTAAAGTTAAGCGAATATGATTTCACCGTTATATATAAAAAAGGCAAACACAACACCAATGCCGACGCTCTTTCTCGAGTCGAAATCCACAACGAGGAAGTTAGTTCTATGATTGCAAACGCAACTGACCGACCACCATCCCCAGATAACTCCAACACCCTGACAGCACACACTTCTGAGGAAAACCCCATACTTGAAATACCCATCACCGACGAACCACTTAACAAATTTCACCGACAGTTATGTTTGACAGTTGTAGGCGACTTTAAAAGACGAACTATGGCAACCAAGACATTTGACACCCACACTCGAACATCCGTCCAGCTATCTGAATCCAACTTGGAGGAAGATTTAATTAATGCCATTAAGGAGTATGTCAATCCTAAAATCAAAACCGCCCTGTTAATAAATCCACCCCTTGCAATGTACAACATAATCCCGTTGCTACAAAAATACTTTAAAAGTTCTTCCATGAAATTGGTATTGGCAAAAAAAGAACTTGAAAACGTAAAGGAATACCTGAGGCAGCAGGAAATTATCCGTCACTACCACGAGGGCAAGACCAACCACCGTGGTATCAACGAGTGCTTTCTAGCCTTATCTGTTAAATATTATTGGCCTAAGATGCGAGAGCACATAACAAAATTCATAAATGACTGCACAATATGTGGGCAAGCAAAGTACGATAGGAGCCCCATAAAACAGAAGTTCAATATAGTGCCCCCGGCCACCAGACCGTTTGAAGTAATACATATGGATAGCTTCAGCACAGAACGAAAAATACGTAACATTCATAGATGCCTTCTCAAAGTATGGTCAAGCATACCTCCTCCGAGATGGGACTGCAGTTAGTATCATACAAGCTTTACTAACTTTCAGCACGCACCATGGCCTACCACTAACCATTATTACAGATCAAGGGACCGAATTCACCAACCAGATGTTCTCCGAGTTCTGCAAGGTTCACAAAATAATCCATCACCAAACACTCGCATACTCACCCAACGCTAACGGAAATATAGAACGCTTTCATTCCACTATACTGGAACATCTTCGTATTTTGAAACTAAAACACAAAGATGAGCCAGTTGTACATTTGATGCCATATGCAATCATAGCATACAATAGTTCAATCCATTCTTTCACACGATGCAAACCATTCGACCTTATATTAGGACACACTGACCCACGAGACCCGACTGACATCGATCTGACCGGACACCTCTTGCAACAGTATACAGAAACACATAGAGAACGTATGCAAAAAGTATACGAGCTAATCAATGAGACGTCTCTCGCTAATCGATCGGCGCTTATAGAGAGTCGTAATAAAACCCGAGAGGACGAGGTCGACTATGAACCCGACCAACAAATATTCATCAGTAATCCCTCCGCTAGTAGATCAAAACTCGCACCTAGATACAGCCAAGATACCGTCCTAGCTAATTTACCTATCCACATCTATACGTCCAAGAAAAAGGGACCTATAGCCAAATCTAGATTAAAGCGCGTCCCTAAAACCGCGAAATTGTTGCAGGATACCCCTGATGCTGTTACTTAGCCTAACATGGGCGCAGGAGATCAATCTAGAACGACTTGACAATGGACCTGGACTACTGCCCTTCAAACTAGGGCCCATGAAACTCATTACTCATTATCATACATTCCTGCAGAACATTGAACTAACAGACATAGATAATAATATTAACGAAATACGAACCCAACTTATTAAAGCCACAGACAGACTAGACAACTATACTCGCACTTTATACGAGCTCCAAACAGACAGCTTGTATGTAAAATTAAATAAAGCCTCATCTCATCTACAAAGCCTAAAGCCCAATCGATTCAAGAGAAGCTTAATAGATGGTCTTGGATCCGTTATAAAGAGCATTACAGGAAACCTGGACCATACAGATGCCATCAAGTACGATAACGCCCTTAAGGCCATCAATGATAATCAGCAACAAATAGCTATTGAGCAAAATCATCATATAAGCCTTAGCAAAGGTTTGATGAATGAGCATACAAAAATTATTACAAAATTAGTAGAGAACCAAGTACAATTAAATGACAGTCTGCATATTTTACTCGACGCCGATAAGTATAAACAACACAACCTCATAAAATTTGCAAAGTTTTCGCAAATACTGCAAATAATTAGCAATAACGTAGATAGTCTATTAAGCGAATTGAGTAGGTTAGAAAACGCGATAGCTCTTTCCGGTCAAGTGCATACTCATCATTCCATGTTGAGTACAGAAGTACTAAGCAATATGATACGCAAACTAAGCGCGCTTTATAATAAAGACCAACTACTAGAATTAGAAATTAGAGAATATTATGACATCATTAAACCATTAGCTTATTATCGTGGAAGTCAAATAGTTTTCGCATTCAAATTTCCCATAACTTCTCCACTAAAATTCCTGTTGTATAAGTTAGTCATTGTACCAAATAGAAGTAAGCAAGCCATCATCCCGTCCTACCCATTCATAGCAATCACTGGGAATATTCATGCGTACATAGAGGCAGAATGCCCGAAGGTAGCTTCAGAGTATCTCTGCGAAGAAAAACTTAACCACCAAATGAGAACCAATCCAGACTGCATCTGCGATATCATTGGAAGTCAAACACCATACAAATCATGCAACACGATTACTATCAGCCTGACGAAGCCTGCAATGGAGAAGTTAGATGACCGCCGCTACGCTCTCGTGTTCCCGAAACCAACACAAGTCCAGCTAATCTGCGAACAGGAAGAATCCATAACCCTAACCGGAAGCTTCCTAGCCACTATTCCACATAACTGCAAGCTACGAACAGACGAGTTCACCATCATCAACATCAACGACCACATTAGTGGACAACCTATGAAGATTAGCAGCGTGCCAGATGACATCGAAGTATCAACCACGCCACCCCTTCAAATCAGTGCTATTAACCTGAAGAAGCTGCACGATATTCAAGATAGAATAGACTCACAGAAGCCAATCCACATTGAACCAACCTCAACCATTTACCATACGACAATCCCATTTTATGGTACACTACTGGCCTTACTTGTACTGGGAGCAACACTATCATACCGAGTCCACATCCGCCGTAAGAAGCAGATGTCAAACCCAGATGAAGCGATGTACGCCGAGCCGGAAACATCTGAAACCCGCCGGAACCAGCTGGCACCTCAAGATCAATCTAAACTCTCGACGATATTTCATCTCAAAATCTGAAATAGTCGTCGATCTGAGGGGGGAGGTGTTACGCGCATCACTACCAAGTAAAGCGCTGACACATGGCACGAGGCACAACGCGTGCGCATCATCGACCCAGTTGCTACGAGGGGAAACTGCTGACACAGAACACGAGGCCCGAAGACACCGTCTACGTGACCGAGCCCGCGCACTTCGTATCCACCATCGATCGGGTCGACTTAATATTCTAATAATTGTAATTTCTTTATTAAAATAAATTAGTTTGTAATAAATTCGGTTTTTTTTGAGTCCTCCGGCAGTAGCCTACGTAATTCGTTAATGGGTCCAGAGAGTCCGCCAATACTGCCGTAACAGATGTATACAAGCCATATACATCTGTCCCTTACACACACTCAAAATTACCTTACTCTAAGAGCTTATGGTCACACCCCAGGACTCTAGTTGAAAATCATGTATCAGCTGTATGTATCGATTGCCGAAAAGTCAAAATGCAAGGCATTAACCACGTCTATTCTGGTAGCGCATGTCAATAAAATATTTTGAATTTTCTAACAATCGTGTTCTCATTGATAGAATATAACTTCACCAAGTGCCTCTGGAGCAGTTCACAAAAGCCGCATTGCTAACTGAAAACTAGGCCACTCAGAGACCGGATCTTCTCAACTTCACGTAATCCGAGTCATGTGTAGAGGTAGTCTTAAAATGATTGTTAATTTTAAAAGCATGCATTAACTAATGGAACTACTCCGGCTTTACAGACATGTTGTTTTTCTTAGATAAACACGAGTAGTCGATGAATTGCAATCTGTGGAGGGCCTACTTCACTCTCTGGAGTGGTCTTTGAAGAGCATCAAAACGAAACAATATTCAATTCAATATTCAATTCGATATTCAATTGCTCTGATTTTGTGGGACAGTCGAGGTTGATCTGCAGCCATGATGGCCACGCGCTTATGTAAGTAGCATTCTGAATTAATTTGTTAATTAATTATCATCATCTTCCTACCCTTGTCCCATGTTACTTGTGGTCGGCGCAACACGTTTTCTTCTTCCATACCGTTCCGTCCACCGTCACTCCATCACTGACGCCCTTTTCTTTCATATCACTCACTCCCCACACCTGGTATAAATTGTGTTTTATTTAACAATTTATTTTAAAATGGTAGTTTTCTAAATGTTTGGTGGGATCCGTTCTTTTTTAACCGACTAACCAAAAAGGAGGAGGTTCTATGTTCGATTTCATGTGTTTTTTTTAATGTATATTCACCAATATCTCCGGCAATTGTGGACCGATTTTGAAAATATTTTTTAACTTGAAAGAATATGTTCCGAAATTGGTCCCATTTTAATTTGGTGAAGATCTGATGAAGAACTTCGAAGATATACAGCAGAACTCTTCAATAAATAACGGCAAATCTCTCGGGATTGCTGCAATCGCATCTCTGTTTTTAGGGTTCCGTAGCCAAATGGCAAAATACGGAACCCTTATAGATTCGTCATGTCTGTCTGTCTGTCTGTCTGTCTGTCTGTCTGTCTGTCTGTCTGTCTGTCCGTCCGTATGTCACAGCCACTTTATTCCGAAACTATAAGAACTATGCTGTTGAAACTTGGTAAGTAGATGGAGTCAGTGAACCGCATTAAGATTTTTACACAAAAATAAAAATAAAACAATAAATTTTGGGGGTTCCCATACTTGAAACTAAAACTAAAAATATTTTTTTTCATCAGACCCATACGTGTGGGGTATCTATGGATAGGTCTTCAAAAATGATATTGAGGTTTCTAATATCATTTATTTCTAAACTGAATAGTTTGCGCGAGAGACTCTGCCAAAGTGGTAAAATGTGTGTCCCCCCTGTAACTTCTAAAATAAGAGAATGATAAAACTAAAAAAAATATATGATGTACATTACTATGTAAACTACCAGCGAAAATTGGTTTGAACGAGATCTAGTAAGTAGTTTTTTTTTTAATACGTCATAAATCGTAAACCGCAATTTACCAAGTACGGAACCCTTCGTGCGCGAGTCCGACTCGCACTTGGCCGGTTTTTTTTTTGTTTTTACCATTTCATAACATAACATCACGCCAGTACGCTCTTAAGGGGTACGCAGATCTCTCATTTCACCGGCTATGTTCAAGTTTCATGGTATTATATTCAACTTATACTCTATATAACAACTTGCCTATTATATATAATAAAAAGGGCAAGCTGTTTAGTAAGGTAACTATATATATAGCTATTATATATAATAGCTACATATATTATTATATTCAAATAAAAATTTTTTTTTGCAAAAAAATACTACTGACTTCCAAATAAAAAACTACAAAGTCAAAAAATAACTTAACTAATTTTTGGCAGTCGGTGTCCATAACGCAAAGAATTGGTACCTACGAAAGACACCGACTTCCAAAAATTTGTTAAGTTATTTTTTGACTTTGTAGTTTTTTATTTCGAAGCCGGTAGTATTTTTTTTGCAAAAACGTTTATTATTTCCTGTCAATCTTATTCAAACAGACGGTAGAGAAACAGTAACTTTTTTTTGTGAAACAGTGGTGTTTGCCGCCCTGGTGGCGTGCACGCAAGCTGATATCGACGTGACCATCCTTGACTTAGCGGGCACGAAGGTGCGGCTGGTGACCCATCCAACTGTTGGATTCAACATCATATTGGAAAGGGGCAAGTATTGATATGTACTTTTTTAACATCATTATTCATCAAATATTTTTTTTTACATATCAGCCACACCTCGATCGAAATAAAAGGTTGGTCCGTGGATGGCTGACCACCTATACATATCCATAAGATATGAAATTTATTTTGCAAATATGGGTACAAAACATGGTGACATAAAAATACAATTAGGAACAGCCATATTTAACTAGAAGGCATGCAAAAGTTCAAAAATACAGTAGAGATGCTAAGTACATAATAATAAAGATAAAAAATGCCAATATAAAGAAAAATTTACTATAATTACAATTTAATTATGAAGTAATTAAATAGTTATTTAAACTATACACAATTCTTCTGCAGTCAACTTATTTCGTATTGGAGTTAAATAAAAAGTAAATGACATATTTTCTAATCATTATAAAAAGTAAAAATACCTTTCTCCATTAAACATTCCGTCACACTATAATACGCTTTAACTCGATATACCACATAAGGTACTTTAAACCAACAAACTAAAGCCAGAAATGGTCCTAACTGTAATTTGTAGATCTTTGAAGCCCTTACAGGTGAGCAAAGGCCCGAGAGTCAGAAACAGTCTTACCGGGGTACCTATAGTGTCACCGAGAAACTGGGTCCTGGAGGTCAGAAAGGTCGCTACGTGTAAACTACTGGTAATTAGCTGTAGCCGGTTCAACTGGAAGTCAATTCGGACATATTTGGGCAACCGCTAGGCATATGTTATAGCCGAGAGTGTAGGCAAAGAACAAACTTTTGCCCGTAATCTTTCCACGAAGACATGAACTTTTTTTCTGAAGCTCTTATTTCAACGCACGTAATCAAACCATCTAGCACAGATAACCTTGTTCTTAATCAACTCACTTTGGAACTGAAAAGGCCACTCGAATTCACTTTAAACTGTGTCATTGTGTTATCTATAGACAGGCTTCTGGCTCTTAAGTAGCAACCATCAGAAATTGCTGTTTTGCCCTTCAGCCTTTTAAGATCTAGTGCCACAATATAAATCATCATAAACTCAGTCTATCGTAGTCCACCGCTGGACATTGACCTCTCCCAAGCTGCGCCACAACACCCGGTAATCCGCCGCCCGCATCCAGTCTCCAGCCACCTTTTTTCGGTCCAAAGTGACATCCTCTTAGCAATGACGATTAAATTGTCAATAAGCCCAAAATCTGAGTATGGGGTTGTCATGCACAAAATAAATGACACGTGGTCATTCCCAAATATTTAGGACTGTAGCCAATCGACATCGCTGATAGAATGGCTTTACTTTGTCCGGAGATCATGCTGTCGCCACTAAAGTCCATTAAACAAAAGCCTATCAAATTGGCTCTAACAAATCTGATGTCGTATCTGCAGGCACCAATGCATCCGAAACGATCGCTTGGATCGGTCGTACGCTACCAGCTCCGTCGTCTTGGGTGTATTCGCCGGATGTCTCCACGGTCTGGCTCCAGTTCTCTTCCTTGAACGCCACCCTGACAGTGCGGAGCGCGGCCGCTACCGGCTCCAGAACAGGACAAGTCATCAACGTAGCCTGGGACGCACCGAGGGACGCACAGCTTATAGACTGTGTGCACTATGGTGAGATAATTAACTGATGATTATTCGTTTGATGTGTCAAATTGCCGCCAGGTTTTTTTTACCCGACTGCCGAAGGAGGGTAATGTGTTTATCAGTCTATGTATGTATGTATGTATATATGTGTGTATGTATGTATGTATATATGTATGTATGTTTGTTCCTATATGGCGTTCCAGAGATCAAACGCTTTGGCCGATTTTGATGATTCATACGTCAATCGATTTGTCTTAACCCTGCGAGTGTCACTGGCTACATTAAAATTGGACAATAGAAAAATGGCGGATTTTGGGCGCCATATTGTGGGGGCCCAAATTGTTTTTTTCTTCTAAACCCATCGTGTGGGATATCAAAATAAAGGGTTTTAAGAGGTGATTTCAAAAATATACAACACTTAAAAAAACTTAACTAAAAAGTTATAAATAAAAAAAGTTAAATCAAAAAATCAGAAAACCCGACTGCTTCAAAAGCGAACTAAAAAGTCGTAAACAAGGGAAAAATCATGCTGTGCAGGAAGAGGATACATCTGGTTTTGCTCAGCCAGCTCGCGCGTATGTATCCTCCTCCTGAACAGCATGATTTTTTCCTTGTTTACGACTTTTTAGTTCGCTTTTGAAGCAGTCAGGTTTTTTGATTTTTTGATTTAACTTTTTTTTATATTGTTAACTGAAATACTTTTGTTACTGAAATGCAACCTGTCATTATAATGCCTCCCACGTCTTACTGTCTTGTTCCCCGAACCAAATTTGTAAGAGACTACCATTCCACAGGCTCCAACCACTGGTATGGTGGTCCTCAGCAGAAACGGCAGTACTGGCCGATCGAAAATTTGAACTTCACTGAATATTCGTACGTCACCAAGGAAGCTGACAACTGCGGCGTCGCCGAGCGCTACTGGCTAAACTCTGCCGGAGTTTTCTTCTTCTTCGGCAAGCTGGTTCCCCTCTTTGTCGATGCGGGGCACCTAGTGAATAACGCTGCTTGCTTCATAGCAAAAGTTGCAGAACCGTATTCCAGCGAGAGGACAATAAATAGTCTCTCGTACGACATCGCGATTTTTGAAGATGTCAGAAAGGCTCACGAGTATGCCATTGAACAGTACCTGAATAAGCCGACAGGGTACCCTGACGAGCTCATGATTAAATCTCCAATTTGGTCAACTTGGGCCAGGTATAAGCGTGATATCAATCATACGGTGGTGTTAGCGTTCGCTGACGAAATAAACAACCACGGTTTCACGAACAGTCAATTCGAGCTAGATGATTTATGGGAGATATGCTACGGATCTCTGACGGTAAATACAGAGAGGTTCCCAAGTATGAGGGACACGATCGCCACTTTGAAAGAGAAGGGCTTCAGGACGACGATGTGGGCGCATCCGTTCTTGAACAAAGGATGCGAGCCTTGGTACTCAAACGCGAAAGCACTGGGGTAAGTCTACAATTTTTTTATTTTATTCATAGACAAAGTGCAAATTTGGTCTCTGCAGAGTCTCAAAAATCCAAATTTAAGGTTTGGCATAAGGCGATGGAGCCTATCATATGGGCTATTAAGCTTTACATGTAATATCACGCTCCAAATGGCCGATGTGAGCAGCAAGTCTGTTAGGCTGAAGTGGGATTGAGCGGGCCATTATGCAGAACAGCAGAATGTATAAAAATAGATGGGCCAGAGTCAAAAATCAAACCGACTTCCAAAACAAAACACTACAAAGCGAAAAATAACTTTCTCTTCCCAAGTCGGAAAACAAATAGTGTTTTCTTTTGGAAGTCGGTTTGAGTTTTTTGTTGAAAAGTTTTTTATTTATCTTTTTTAGTTTTGGTAGGTACCTCCAAATACCATTAAAATCATTTATACCCAAAGTATATCTCATGACGATTCCAATAAGCCCAACAAGCAAGCAAAAGCTGCTTGCTGTAAGTACAGCAAGTAATTATTATAAAAAAAAAAAAAAAAAAAACGACTAGGATCCATATTTTTTTTTATTTCGGAGTTCCAGTGCCTACCTTCCGGCTTCATCATCTGATCAGTTCGATGTTACCATTTATAATTACTGTACCATGAAGTATTTACTTCATCATAGTCGGTTAGCTATTCGAGATATCTTATACCCGTGACATACATAGCATTAAGGAGTTCCAGTGGCCATCTGTGGTCTTCTTTATCAGTTCCATTTCACCAAATGACACTTACTGAGTGTAAATGATTTTATTGTTGATAAAAATACCAAAATTGCTATATACATCAAAATTAAAGAAATAAGAAAGAAATAGAGGGAACGCCTGGGATGCCATGATCAGATCCTGGTTTCCTTATCATGGTACCACCCCTGGGATATCTCCTTTTTGGAAAGTCGGTTAAAAATAGATAGGCCAGAGTCGTCACGCAGGAGGCTGTGGGAGGCCTAGGAAACGATTGGCCGGAGAAGGCGAAAAATCGGGCAGAGTCGAAGGCTATATGGGGGATTCCTTTGCCCAGCTGTGGGACGTTATATTATTATACAGTACATGGATTCTGGTTTTGGCATCCAGTATTTTTTAACCCCCGCCGGAAAACGAAGGGGTGTTATAAGTTTCACGTGTGTTGCTGTGTATCTGTGTATCTGTGTATCTGTGTATCTGTGTATCTGTGTGTCTGTCTGTGGCATCATAGCGCCTAAACGGACGAACCGATTTCGATTTAGTTTTTTTTGTTTGAAAGGTAATTTTGTCGAGAGTGTTCTTAGCTATGTTTGAATAAAATCGGTTCAGCAGTTCAAAAGTTATGGGCATTTTACTGTTTGAATCGGGGTGTTTTCGTAAGATAAATGCGTCGGGGGTTTTTGAAATTGTGAAATTTTACTTGTTTTTTAACTAACTATAAATAACAAGAATCATCTACCTACGCCTCTTCAATCAGAAGTCCGGACGTCGACTGCTATTTAAGTTGAAGGATAACCATAAGCTCCTAATTTCTGTCACCAGCTACGTAGTGTCTGCAGAAGACGGTAACGTGGAGTCCCACTGGTGGAACGACAACGACACCACCACCACCTACATCGACTTCACGAAGGTAGCTGTTCGCTCCTGGTACATGGAACGCCTGATTAGGTTGAAGAACGAGACCGGTGTTGATGGATATAAATTCGACGGTGGAGAGACTAGCTGGTCGCCTTCAGTAAGTAATTGTTAATTTTTCATGATTATTCATCCAATAAACAGTCTAATAGTTTTTTGTCCTACTCAGGGATCGAAGCCAGAACTACATTCTCAGCTTGCGATACTATCACTATTAAATGAGAAAGTCTCCATATTTTCAATCAATTTTATAAACTTTAAAACGGCTATGATCTATCATTTGGGTGTTTCCAGATTCCAGTTCTACAAGGAAACATAGACGAGAAACCGAACGTCATAACACAAGACTATGTAAGAACTGTTGCATCGTTTGGAAACCTGACGGAAGTGAGGGTAGGATTCGGGTGAGTCAAGAAAGTTTAAAATCCTACTATAACCCGGATCATTAAAGAAACGAATCTAAAATGGCGGTTCTTATCATGTTCTCTCGCTTGCACACTATAGACGGCACTTATGTGCTAGCGAGGGAACATGACAAGCACCGCCATTTTAAATTCGTTTCTTTATTAATGAACCGGGTTATATTTTTACCCGACTGCCGAAGGAGGGTAATGTGTTTATTATAAATGCAAACGTTTGTGAGAATGGAAGTTTGTTACTCGGTCACAAGAAAACTCTTTTCTTCTTATTTGTTGTCTTCATTACTGAAGGTCGTGCCCGTCTCGGCAAGCTTTGACGTAGTCACTGACGAGCTGCTTCCTAGCCCCTCTGTCTTCAGCTCTTCTCAGGGTAATGGTCAAAAGTAGTCTATAGCTCTCTGCACTGGCTGCTTTTTCTCACATTCTTTTAGTTTTTCAAACTTTAACTTTCTATCAGCGAAATAATTTTCGAAATCACTTTTTTTTAAAACATATAAACAGACAATTTTAACTCTTTGTAATATCAATATTTCGTGTGTTTAAGACGTGGATACGAGTATAAGCGAGAGACGATGCCTTTTTTATTGTTTCGGTTATTACGGGCACACGACCGATTAAGCTATTCACACCGTCAGGAAATAAATATAACTTACGTAACCCACGAGCAACACATCCAGAATGCACCAGAGCAATGAACCAAAACCATTTTAGTAAAACTTCGTCTATTTTCCAGGACTCAAGACCTCCCGATCTTCGTCCGGATGATTGACAAGGACTCCGTCTGGACCTTCGAGAACGGCCTGCCTACCCTCATCACGACCATGTTCCAGATGAACATCAACGGCTACCCGTTGGTGCTTCCCGACATGATCGGAGGCAACGGTTACGATGGACCTCCTAGTGCAGAGCTGTTCATACGGTGGCTGCAAGCTAATGTTTTCATGCCTAGTCTTCAGTTCTCTTATGTACCCTGGGATTATGACAATGAGGTCAGTATTATTTTCTATTATGTCAGTGTCTTGTGCCTCTGCGTCCAAGTTTCTCTGGAATTTGTCGACATTCATAAATTTACTTATTGCAACGTACCGAAATTATCACACATTTTCAATAATAATGGCTTTATCTGAGGGTCTGCCAAGCTGTTGGAAAGAACTGTAGGAGTAGGGACCTAAACTCATGGTGGATTAATTATTGATTTTTAATTACTGTTAGCTTAGCCTGCATCATCCCACATGACTTCAAGCTTTTTCGATCCAAGGTAATATAGACCACCAAGCTGTTCGTTTGTTATGTCCTGCTCGTCTCGCCATCTTTTAATTCTGTCATGTTTTGCAGACTATAGCCATCAGCAAGACGTTCGTAACCCTCCATGAGGCGTATACTCCTCAAATCATTGAGGCTTGTAAAAAGGCCGTCGCCGATGGATCCCCGGTCAACATGCCCATCTGGTGGATATCTCCTAACGACACCACGGCCCATGCTATTTGGGATGGTAAGAATTCTAGAACTACTGTTTATTTGCAAGCGGCTGTTGACAAGGAGGTGGATGAAAAATCATATGTAGTAGTCTCTAGTCTAGATGATCGTGAATGATGAGCAAGAATGTTATCACAATTTTATTTATATTGTTGCACCTTGCTTTTCTATTTAGCTGAGATTTAGGCAGACGTTTAAGAACCTTTGACTAATCTCTGTTCGATTTTTACATTCACGATTGGGCACACAAATTAGATTCCGCAATCAAATCGGCCCCAGCAAAGATAATCTCCGCTGGTTGGTATCGAAGCCCAGTGTTTGTGCGGCGTCTCTTCATATATCATCTTCTTCAGCCATCTTTCTTCGTATTCCGCATGCCCTGTATCCTTTACATGTGAGGACTTTATGGCTGCGTCGGCAAATGGTGTGTGAATCTTCCGGCAAAATTATTTAACTTTAATTTATTGAAACAATAAACTTTATTTATTTTTATTATTTATTTAAACGTCGGAAGATTCACGATTTGCTTGAATAGTAGAAGCCGGAACGGACACCTAATATTTTCTTTTAAAACATGTGCTTCACGACAATATCCTTCTTCCAGAATACCTGCTCGGCGAGACGATCCTGGTAGCTCCGGTCGTGACAGAGAACGCCATAAGTCGTGACATCTACCTCCCTAAAGGCACCTGGTTAGAGCAGGGTGACACAAGCAAGGTCATCGAAGGTCCCACCACGCTTATCAACTACTCTGCACCTCTGAACGTGTTGCCGTTCTTCGTTCTTAGCAGTGCGGCAGCTCCTGCGTTTTCTGTTTTCCTGGTGCTTGTGTGTGTAGTCATATTCACTTTGTGAACTAATGGAGTAGGTACTGACTTGTACACTTGTAGCGCAGTTTCTGACTTGACACGTCAAGAAGAAAATTTAATAGATAATTATTTTTTATAAATGTTGTAAATATTATTTAAAAATTATTAAAATTTAAGAAATCCCAAGTTCAAAGGCCTATTAATATATTTTTTTGTATTTAATTATTTTATGTTTCATTTGTCTCCACATTATGCGTCATATAAAAAAAGTATGCCGAATACATACAGTCGCCATTCTCACCGCGTAGTACCCCACCCCTCATATAAATTTTCTACTGCGCAGCGTCTCGCAGCGTGTCCCGAGCCGCTAATAAGTATGGGGTATTTATAATTGCTCCACAGTACAATCATTTACCATTACCATTGCGTTGCATTGATTTATTTATTGTTCTTTTGGAAAGAAATAAAAATTTATTATTATTAATAATATTGAACAAAACGATAACCCTGTCTACCTAGGTGCTACCTTAGACCGTTCTTTGACTTATAGGAACCATTGTGTCAAAACCAAACTCAAGGTCAAGACACGCAATAACCTTCTCCGCTGACTCACATCTACCACCTGGGGCTCCTCTACTCACGTTCTCCGCACATCTGGATTAGCTCTCTGCTTCTTGGCTGGCGAATTTGCTTGCGCAGTATGGCACCGATCTACTAATGCCCGAAAAGTAGATGCAGCTTTAAATGAGACTTGCAGAATAATAACTGGTTGCTTAAAACCAACTCCTCTTAACGCAATATACCCGCTAGCCGGAATAGCCCCTCCGGAAGTCCGAAGAGAAGTTGCCTGTTCCTCCGAGAAGCACAAACAGGAGACCGACAACCGACACTTAATGTATAACATGGAGCAATCAAGGAGACGGCGATTGAAGAGTCGGAAGAGCTTCCTTAAGTCGGCTAAAATAATTAAAAACAACAGCCCTAACGAAGCTCGTAAGAAACTGTGGCTCCACAAATACCCGCCTCCAACTGACTTTGTTGAGCTTGCAGAAAAGCTCCCAGCGGGGCATAAACAGCCATGGCCATCTGGAAATCCCTAAACCGGTTACGAAGCCAAGTGGGCCGCTGTAGGCATAACTTAGTCAGACGGGGGTACTCCAGTCAGCCACAGTGTGACTGCGGAACCACCCCACAGACGATGCCCCACCTCCTGTCCTGCTCCTTATGTAAAAACACCTGCACCATGCAAGATCTTTGTGAGGCCAGCGCTAAGGCTATCGACGTGGCTGAATACTGGTTCAAGAAAATTTAGTGAAGGAATCATCGACTCCAAGAAGAAGAAATATGGGGTGAGTAAGTTCCACTATAACTAGGCAACATGATGTTGTTTGCTGTTGTTGTTTTTAACAGCAAGCTTGCAGCTTCTCAATCAAACACAAGATAGCAGTTTCAGTATACCTTCGTGAGCACAGCTTGTGCTGAAATCAACACTTCTACACTAATAAACAAATCTTTACTCTTTATTTTATTGAATGGTTTTTTTAATGTAATGGATAAACTCAAAAACTTCTTAACTGGTTTTTAAAATTTTCTCAAATGTCTCTCTGATGCTGGCACATGTGTTGTATCATTCGGTTCCCTTCAGAATGGTTGAGCTGAGTGATGCTCATCCATGCGTCATGTTTGTTATTCGCCCTCAATTCAGTTTAGTTGGGTTTGGTCATATCTTGGCTGCCGCGGCCTGATTTAATTACTTATTGTATTTTGGGTCGTTTGTTTACTAACTGTCTAGACGCTCACGCCGGTGCGCTCTAAAGGAGTACGCAGACGGGTACAGTTCACCCTGGTCCCTGGTACACTCTCATTCCACCGGTTATGTTTATCTCTCATGTTATTCGGGTAATTTATTCTGGCATAACTTTAGGCATTATAGCATAAACCTTACTTGCGAACTTGGCCATTATGTACCACAACTACAAGGTAAAATATAAAATTCTTTATAAATACATCCTTCTATTTTTTTTATTACCAATGTTTAGAAGGAGATTTATCTAATAAACGCAAGGAAATCGCGATACTTGTTCGGGGGAATTTAATTTTTTACGTTATATTATGGACTGTTTACTAATATTAATCATTACCAGAATAGTTCATGTCGTTGCAAGACAAGCAAAATACAGTTTACTGGATATGGATCTCAAAGTTTTTGCTCGTTAAACGTCCTGAATGTGTCAAAGAGCAACGGTTTCCGCCGAGATACATCTATATGCATTTTATGATAATTCTACAGCGTTTTACTGGTAATTTATCGTCCATCACGCATTTATAGAGGGAGGTAATTGTCGTGTCTACTTACGAAGAGGATGGCGCTATCTTAGATTAATATGTTTACATCTAAAGTCCTCGCCACGAGAAGCTATACATTTTGTAAATAAAGACATCTTCTACTAAGTTACGTAGCGACAAAAATAATCCCAAATTCAGTCAACTCAAAGTAACATACGTGTAATACGAAACTAACGAGCAATCTAACTTGGTCGGGTTATATTTTAGCGATATAAAGCTATGTCGTCTAATGTTTGGTGGTACTGGAACGCGTCATGGAACGCATCGACTTTAAGTGCAGTGTTCTTGATTTGCAAAAAATGCGCGATATATTTTTGAGCGGTTATCAACACTGCCTCGTTTATCAAGTGGTCGCAAACGCTACTCCGCGACCCACCGCGATCCACAACCTCGTACTCGTACTCGTCCCGGGTCGAGCAAAGGATTTTTCTATTTGGAATTTGTCAGTAGCAGCCTGGTGTCTGGATTGTGCCCATTAGCAATAATCTCGGCTGCTATTACATGGAACTTAAATTTTACTGGCGGAATGTGATCCGAGCGTCATCATAATCCTTTTAATGTTTCCAATGCTAGGACATAGGCCTCCTTTCTCTGTGAGAGACCACAGCACCATGCGGGCTCAGTGCAGGTTGGTGGATGTCACATGTCTTCAAATTTTTGGTTCTAGGACATGCCGGTTTCCTCTCCATGTTTTTCTTCACCGTTTTGGGAGCAGTTGTGACGAAATAATTTACACAAAGCTAAATTGCATATCTGGGTTCGAACCCACGATCTACAACTTGTATTTCACGGCCGTAACCACAGGGCCTCCTATGCTCTATAAATACTATAAAATAATAGCCTCTGCTTAACCCTTCGAGAAATAAAGGCGTGTTGTTGCTTTATGTTCTTGGTTATGAAAAAGTTGCCAACAGCTTTTGAGTTGCTGAAAACACTACATTCAGTGTGTCCAGCAAAGTTCACATATAATACAGCCAGTCTAGTTGCCACAAGAACGACTGCAGTGCATAGGGTTCTGGGTTCAATGCCGAACCCAATACCGAAGGTAGCCTATAGTATAGTTTTAGACATCGGCATCCCTACCGTGAGCTCTTAGAGCAAGGTTATTTCTATTGTGCGTAAAGGACAGATATATATGACTTGTATACATCTGTACCTTACGCACAGTGGAAATAACCTTGCTCTAAGATCTTATGGTAGCCCACCAGGATCCACTCAACAAGGACTTCAAATCTCAACATGATCTTAAACGGATCTCGAGCTATGAGATTAAGAGAACTGAGAAACATGCAAATGTGATGGTAATGAATGAAGATTACTGATTGTTATTGTTGAGCGATAATGGCGTCGTGGACAATGCGACAGTGATAATGATTCGTGGCTTAATAACCGAGAGGCTTGAGTCACTGGACCAGTCGATCTGTGTCCTGCTAGCGAGATGGGTGTCTACATGTGCTGTAAGTAGATACCAACATTTCTAAAACTAAATAAAAACAAGCTCTTTGGTCGTGGAACCGTTGGATTTCTGAGTTAACGCAGATGGTTATGGGTTTCTTGGTTCGATTTTCAGATTGAGCAAAGTGTAATTTGGTTCTTCTATAAAGCATTTCTCAGTAACCCGAGGTCTGGAATTGAAGCAGGTTGGTGGAAAAGACTAGCTCTCCTAGAAAATTGTGGAATACAGGCATAAGCATTTATAACAAAAGGCTGGAGAAGTCATAAAGTTATCTATAATGTTCCTGTGCAAAAGGATTTAACTATTTTAGCGTCCCAATTACAAAGCTTTTACTTTGGCATATTTTCAAAGATACGGTTAGATAGGAAACCGCTTCTTCAATAAATATTAAAGCTGTGTCTGCGGGAAGATTCTTAGATACCTAGATAATTCTACTAGCAGATCTATATATCTGTAGGGAATGTACCTATTGCTTCTTGTATTTATTTATTTTCGTCCTACATTCATCCCGAATGCTTCTAGCTCGGGCAGAATCAAACAAATAGTTCAGTGACCCCACTAATCAGCGACGATTGGTCCTAATTGCAAATTGAAAAGGTGTGCAATGTGCAATATTGATAACACTAAATCATGAACAGTTTTCGTCTAACTACGCCCCCCTATCTTGTTTCAATTTTTATTGCCAAGAGCAACCAACATAATCTGAAATAACCATATGGAAACGTTGAGCATAGGTACCACTGTGATAAAAAAAATCGGTGAATATATTTACGACCAAAATCAAAATCAAAATCAATTTTTTTATTTCATGTAGGCCTACATGGGCACTTATAAAACGTCGACAAAAGGTGCACGGTTCGGGTTGGTCGTTTCCTATGGAGAAGCACCGGCAAGAAACTCCATGGTTACTCTTTTAAAAAAATGGTTTGGTTTTACAATATTTCCTTGTTACAGCATTAGTACTTAGATATGTGGGGACAACGTAGGCCCGACAATAAGTCGTAACGAAAAGCAAAAAAAAAAAAGATTACATATTATTTAAACAAAAGAAAATAAAACGAGTTAAAAAGTTAACAAGCATCTAGAAGGCCTACAATGTTCACACATTTACAAAACAATCGGTAAAGGAATCTATACAAAAGTAAAATAAAAAAAGACTAAATCTAACATGTGGCACAAATATTGTTATCAGTGCTGTAACTATTCTTAGCCCTTTGGCTATGAAGATGATTGAAAACCATTGTAAAAAGAATAATCAAAATAAGGAAAAAAAAACAAAGAATTCATGAGATTGAGAATAGTTAGAGACAACCACATATTTGTGCCGTTTATGAGTTACCAGGGAAGCCGCATGCGCAGAAGAGAGAGCTAAAGCCAAAACTTTTATCTTCAACGTAGTCCTTGATTTTATAATACCAAAGTAATAAACCTCCATCTAATTTTAATGATTCAAACTACCTACTTTCCTTGATTAGTGATGCACTAATTCCAACGTTAATTCCATCTTCCGTTTTAGTGGAGTAAGCGAAAGAGCGAAAAGATATCGTATTATTAATTATTTTTTATAGCAAAAGTAGACTTACGAAAAAAATTTTTTTTCGAAAATAATGTACATGAATCAATAATAAATTTGTATATATTTTTTTCAAACCTTTTGACTTAGCCGTTACTAAGGATGCTTTAGAAAATAACCGTTTTCGGCACTAAAGCGGAGAAAGGGCCTTAACTGCTTGGTTGGTTTCCCGATCGCAAATGTGACTGCAGGGCATAGAGTCCTGGGTTGGATTCCCATGGGGTCGAAGTTTGGCGAGAATATCTTCTGAGCCAAACATGAGGGTTTAAATAAAATAATTTTATTCCAAGAAACGCGCATTATTTTAAAGACTTAAAGTGTAACCGCAGTATTACGTACCTACATAGAAAAACATAATTATATTGTCACAACAATTACAAGTTGACAATGGAACAAAAAATGCACTCATTATATCGCCTCACGCAACTATAGTTTATTACAAACATATTAATAAAATCGATGGAAAAACATGTTTTTTTTATTATTTTTACACCGCTTTTCCTTTAAAAAATGGAGACTAAAGCGATTATTTTAATGACTTAGCGCCTCTATCCACGTGGAACGTTGATTGTTCCGGCTTGAGAATTATCTTGCTACGGTACGATCATACGTATGTTAGCATTACACACTTGATCTACCCAGACCTTCCTTATGGACTGCTACGAAATAAAAGCTCTATAAAAGCCAAACTGTTAGCACGGACTGTTAACTAGGTTGTCCTCAGGGCCGGCTCTAGGGGGGGGACAAGTCGGGCAAATGCCCAGAGCGGCTTATATGAGGAGCGGCCAAATTGCCCTAACAGGCTTTTCATTTCATCAGAAAACCTAGCTTATTCGTGGTGTGGTGCTAAAATTTTCAAGCTTGCTTCGCTGTCGAATGTTATTGGTTCTTGTTGTAAGCCCACCGTTAAATAACTTAACATTCATAATGTTGCAAAAATTCTTACGTGAAATTTTTCGACCTCACTTCGTTTTCACTTCGCTCAAAGTTGTCAAAAAAACGGCTTTACCTGATCCGAAACTAAAAATAAAAAACCGCAATTTTGTTCAATATAGAATATCCTGAAACACTTACCTCCTAAGTTGTCATTTTAAAGGGCACTAAGATTGACAAATATTGTTTATGCCCGGAGCGACGAAATTGCTAGATCGGGCCCTGGCTGTCCTAGCTATAAGCTAGCTTCTTAATTTTATCAGAGTACCTGGGCGAACGAGCCCTGCTCGGGTGAAAATAGAGAAAACGACGTTTTCTATAAAAAAAAACCTAGCTAGATCGATTTATCGCTCCCGAAAGGCCCTGCATATAAAATTTCATGAAAATCGTTGGAGCCGTTTCCGCGATTCAGATTAAAGAATTATACAAGAATTGCTCGTTTAAGGCGGTTCCCCGAGCAAAACGCCGCGCAAGCCATTTTTTGTGCTGTTTTTAGAAGCTATCTACTCGTTATTTAAAAAGAAATATCAATTAATAAAAATACACTAAATTTCTACATAATATTGATTCTAAAATGGTAGATTTAGTTTTTTTTTTAAATGTTGTATATATTTCACTAATCTCCTTTCAAAAAAACATAAAAATGAGAAATAATTATTGATATTATGCATCTCCTCGTAAAGTGTTCATTAATTATTTTTTGTACTAACACTAATGGATAGACAATTTAATAACGAACATTTTTGTAGAATTATTTTTTTCAAAAGACCAAAATTCGATTTTATAAAGATTTTATTCTAAAATCTGGGCGTATTCACTACTGTAATTCATGCGCCGCCAGTGCCGCTAGACCAATAGGAATGCTCATATCGCACGCCGATTTTTTGGTCAGGGTACCGTCTTAATGGTATTAGATTTGGTTATGTTGGCGTCAATAATTCATTAGTGGTCGGATTCTGCGCTTGTGCTTTGTGAATGACAATAAATAGGCTGGCCCTGGCAATTATTTATTTATTTTCAGCCAATTCTGTCCCACTGCAGGGCAAAGGCCTCCCCTTCTTCCTTCCAATCCTCTCGGTTTAGGGCAAATGTGGACCATCCCTGTCGACAGGAGAATGATAATTGCCTTGCTTGTAAAAGGCTGCAAAGTCATAAGTAATAACATAACACCAATATTAAACACTTAGTTCACAATAAACGTTTTGACTTTGATAGGCATCAAGTTCATCCCGCCCTCTTCGCCTGGGTCTGCCGCGGTGTCGCCTAACTTTTTCCGGGGCACAGGCAATATGTTTCTAATACTTGTTAACTTCCATGGACGTGATAAATTGTGGGTTATATACTTAAATGTATTCATTTAGGTAAATTACAGATAACATATACGGTAACGGGCGGACGGCCGTATTGAGAGGCTGTCTTTTTACAGAACCTTGACATTAAAAAACTTCTGGCTCACAACCTTATTTGAATAAAGTTCTTTTGATATTGATAATTATCATAAAATAACATTACCCACAGTTGTGTTCGCCGCACTGGCTGCGTGTGCGCACGCCATCGACATCCGCATCCTGGACGCGCCCAACGTTAAGGCCAAGATTGAGAACAACCCCTTGGGAGGATTCAACCTTATCTTGGAAAGAAGTAAGTGATATTAATTGTTTCTGCCGAGTAAATAAAATAGGAGTCATCGCGGCAGACTTCGCAGAAAATTCCCTAGACAAAAATTTGTAAAATAGTCAATCCACACTAGAACCTGACCACCAAATCCTGGTAGATGCCATGGTTGGAGGCTTTCGCCCAGTCCCCAATACTGGGCAATGACACTTACTTTAATTATCCACTCGACGTTTCTATAAGTACAACTATTGACAAAGTAAGTTTTTATGTCACATCATCATTGAACAATTTAATAATATTCACAAAAATCTAACTTGGATAGTCTAAAACAAGCTAAGCTACCGATTAGAATGTTAAATCCAAAGGAAAAGACTCTAAAAGAAAATCAAACATTTTTTCTTTTTTTCTTTTCTTTCTACTTCATACGAAAAGAAGAATAGGTAGGTAGGAAGGTTACCAAGCTATCGGGGATACATTTTTACCTGACTTTCACTTTTTTTGCTGAAAATTCTGATGGGCCATAAAAAATTTCAATATAGCAAGCAAATCGAATCCCAACCGGAATCAGCCAAAATGTTTTTTTTCCTTTCTCCAGAGGGCCTAACAGAAGTGATAGCGGTGGTGGGGCGTCGCACCGGTGCCATCAAGGATGTGGTGCAGGACGGCGACGTGGTCATCCAGTTCGCCAACGACACCACAGTGCGGATCAGCAGCGAGGAGATCGTGGGGGACCGGAACGGGTACATCATCACCTTCACCTGGGAGGCGCCTAAGGGCGTCGGGCTGGAGGACTGTGTCAATCTTGGTAAAATCATGATCATCTTCATTTCAGCCTAAAGACGTCTACTCCTAAATTTAGGCCTCCCCCAATTGTCCCCATATCGACTGGCCTTGTTCGTTTTGCATCCAGCGGATACCTGCATTCCCCGATTCTGATTCCTTGGTAAGATGGTTATTTAAAAAAATCCAATTGGTTACTTCGAGGATGCAGAACCCATTAACGAATTTATGGCTAGTTCCTAATTGATTATCATCGAACAAACTCTGTAACAATCGAAAACCACCTATTGTGAGAAATTGTTCAGATAAAAGATGGCAGCAAAACGAAAGAAAAATAAATCTTTGAAATTATAGGATCTTAACTTTCTTATCAAAAAATCTTTTTCTAGGTTCAAATCATTGGTACGGCGGACCACAACAGAAACGCCAGTACTGGCCAATAGAACGTCTGGTCCTACCGAACTACTCCTACGTCACAAAGGAAGCTGACAACTGCGGCGTAGCTGAACCCTACTGGCTCAACTCCGAAGGCATCTTCTACTACTTTGACAAAAAGGTTCCCTTATTCGTTGATCAGAATGATTTGGAGAAGAACGCTGCATGTTTCATTGCACAAATCAAATCCCCATACTCCAGCAAACGGGACAAAACCGACCTTATCTACGCAATAGGAATATTTGAAGATGTAAGAAAGGCCCATGAGTTTGCCGTCGAAAAGTATTTGGAGAAGCCCACAGGAATTCCTGATGTAAGGATGATAACTTATCCAGTTTGGTCGACTTGGGCGAGGTATAAGAGAGATGTTAACCATAATACGGTACTGGAATTCGCTGATGAAATCACCAGTCATGGGTTTCCTAACAGTCACCTCGAAATAGATGATCTCTGGGAGACCTGCTACGGCTCTCAGACCGTGGATCGCCGAAGGTTCCCGAACATGAGGAATACTGTGGACATTTTGAGGGCGAAAGGGTATCGAGTCACGATGTGGACTCATCCATTTATTAATAAGGGATGTGAGCCTTGGTATTCGGAAGGTAAAGCTTTGGGGTAAGTTTCAACAAAAATATTAAAATCCCAAACGTTTAGTTGTAGCACAGAGAAAGTAAATGCGGTGCACAGCGCGAAAAGCTGTCAATATCTCAAAGCTTTGTGGCCCGTAGTTAGTACTTATATTCATCAACCCAATTTTATTTCTAGCTACCTGGTAGCCTCTGAATATGGTTCAGTGGAGACCAGCTGGTGGAACGACAACGAGACGACCACCTCTGTCATCGACTTCACCAAGCCGGCTGCGAGGCAGTGGTACCTTGACAGGGTGCATCTCCTTAAGAATACCTCTGGGATTGACAGTTTCAAGTTCGATGGTGGAGAGTCTAGCTGGTCGCCACAAGTAAGTAAGACTTATTAGCCAGAATTTATAGTTGACAGTGAAATCACTAGTTCTATCTCCATACACTACCAAAGGTACAAATAGAAGATACAGTTCAGAGTTCTAGTTAACCGCTTTCAAAAATCAGCTGTTCTCTAACCTATGCTACCGTCTTTTTGAAGTGTTGCTATGTTTTTAGTGAATCTATATAATTCTAATTTACAACCCAGAAATCCACAAACCTAGATTAGTTACCATATAGAGTAGGTGCTCTATTCTAGGCTTGAGAATTTCGTTTCTGACCTTTAAAGAAAAACTCGATAAATTTTAGCCAAACCCGGAAATGGAACCAGTGTGAGGTACACTTATGTTGTTCAATGTTCTAGATACCAGTTCTAAAAGGCGACATCAGAGATCAACCGGGCGTGATATCGGCTGACTATGTGAGGACTGTCGCTCAATTCGGACCCCTTGTGGAAGTCAGAGTTGGATACAGGTACAGGCTTAGTTTTCATATGAGGATATCGATCTTATGGCACGGTCTTATACGCCCACACATTCTCTATTGCTTTTTGAAAGTAATTATCTGCTTTGTGAGGATTAATTTGAAAAATAAGACGAGAACTTTTACTTTTCAAAGGCGTTGTTAAAAGCAGCGCAGAGGTTGCATAAGCTAAGTGTGTTGTGGCAAGAAAAATTGGATACAAGAATAGGGCAATTTTATCATCTAGATCTTGGAGTCTCCAAAATCTCTTAAAGCTAATCGCGGTCACATATTGTCTCTAGAACCCAAGACCTTCCCGTCTTCATCCGCATGATAGACAAGGACACGTACTGGACCTTCGAGAACGGTCTCCCGACCCTCATCACGACCCTACTGCAGATGAACATGAACGGCTACCCACTGGTGCTGCCCGACATGATCGGAGGGAACGGGTACAACGAGCCCCCGACCAAGGAGCTGTTCATCAGGTGGCTGCAGGCTAACACATTCATGCCGAGTATGCAGTTCTCTTATGTGCCTTGGGAGTTTGATAATGAGGTCAGTTTGATTTCATTTTCTGGAAGAGAATCTTAGGCCAGGATACTTTGGGAACCAGCCTTCCAGAAGTATCCTGATCGAAGGGTCTATAAAGTAGAGCAATCCTGCCAGCCCCAATATTTGTGTGCCTATACTTATTCTTCTATTAAATGTATGGAAAAAGTATTAAAATTATATAGCGATTTGAGTATTTTCTTGTATGTTCGATCATGAAAATGGTCCAGAAGAGAATTTAATCCCTTACGAAATTACATCGATTGGTAACAATTTTTTCGATGCAGCATATGACACATAAAAAATCCTGTTTTTTTTCTGACTGAATGTAGATCCCTTTGATACAAAATCTGAAAATGCAGCTAAGAACAACCACCTGGACTCTGTCTCGTAGTCTCCTATTTTTTCCCTTAATTACAACCTTTATGGATCAGCCATTATTGTCTAGTCTCCAAAAACACACCATGAATTAATCATTCCCCCATCCGCAGACGGTGGCCATAAGCAAGCGCTACGTCGATCTCCACGCGCAGTATGCCCCAGCGATCATCGCGGCGTGCCAGCGCGCCGTGAGCGACGGAGCGCCCGTCAACCCGCCCGTCTGGTGGATCGCGCCCAATGACACTGAGGCGCATGATATCTCTGATGGTAAGTCAACGGATTTTTCATAAAGAAGGACCGAAAAAATATTTTTAAAGTACAGCAATAATCGGCCAAGACGTTGGATGGCATGCAATCATGCATCCGTCCGCTTAACTCCGAATTCTTCGCTTTTGCGCTTCCGAATTGACGCCATGATTGTTCGCTCTTTAATTAAGGCGGGGATGGAATTTTTTTACAGATTGTTCAGCATAAAAAAACGGTTCTACTTTATCCTGAAAAATGTTTGCGTGTCGCCTGTTATTACTAGTACAATCATAAAAATGTTCGTTGATTGAACAATGATGTTCATGAGCTACAATGAACTATCGCGACATTCCTAGGTAATAATTAAAAATAATCGGTAAAAGTATCATCTGTGATATAAATAGCTTTACTTGCAGTTTTTTTTCGCGTAATCCATTTGTTTATGACGCTCACGAGACGCGTCATATCGTCGTCACTCCAACTAGAGGGAGGCTTTTCAACGCAGCGTGTCTTCCGTTACGCGGTCGCAACTCCAGAACTTTTCGGCCCCACCGACCATCCGTTCTGCGAGCATTGTGCCCTGCCCACTGCCACTTAAGTTTGGCAATTTTTCGGGCTATGTCGGTTACCTTGGTCACGGGGTCTCATTGCTAAGAAACAAAATTTGGTTCAAATAAATCTTACTAGATGGCGCGACATGTACACTCAATTCAATAGAATGTGTGTAAAATTAACATTTTCTGGCATTGAACATAAAAATTGTATGTTCTTGTTTAATCAACTCTCCTCAGTACAAAATTATGGAATATTGGGCTCTTAATTCACATTTCAAAGATTATTTGAACGGATCATTTAAAATTGATGCCAATAGATGGCGCATTTTTAAATTTCTGAGGCATTCCACTCGATTGTTAAAATTTGCATTGTAACACATTTTGGTGCAAAAAAAAACTGTAAAGACGTGCAAAAAAATAATATAAAACGAACCTTCACTGTATTTAAAGAAAACAATATTCACAAACCTAGTAAAGCCTTTAACTTGCAAGTCGTTGCTAACACCATCTATTGTCGTGAAACGGGATCGAACGCGATTGTGTACTTACCAAAATAACAAGATTAATCAGATGAAAAACGCTAGTTAAGTCGACACGGTTTCTTTGTATGGGATGAGGCATCTGTATGCTAGTATTATATTATCTGTGCCTTGGTTCTCTGGCAGATGCCTTCATTATTGATTTGATCACGCAAGGAAACGCCGAGCATTTACTCTCTCCATTGCCCTTGGTTGACTTTAAGCCTTCTGATAATACCCATTGTGAGCGACCACGTTTCGGTCCCATAAGTTATAACTGGCAACTCACACTGGTCATAGATTTCGTCTAGAGACATTGTGTTAAGTTGTACGAGAAGTTACCGCGCAACGTCCTGAACGCTGCCCAGCCGAGTCGGATTCGACGGTTGATCTCTTTCTCGAAGTTGGCCGTACCCAACTGGACCGTTTGTCCCAGGTAGACATAGTCGTCCACAACTTCGAGTGTAGAGTCTCCGACCTTGATAGGAGTGGATGTAACATGGGCATTCAACATCACCTTGGTTTTGTCCATGTTCATTTAAAGACCTACTCTTTTGGAAGCTCTACTGAGGTCATCAAGCATTCCACTGAGGTCCTCCGTGGTCTAAGCCATGGTCACTATATCGACAGCAAAAAAAAGATGAGCGATGTACTCGCCATTGACATTGATGCCTAGCCCTCTCCAGTCCAGAACCTTGAAGACATTCTCTAGTGCAGCGGTGAACAGTTTCGGAGATATGACGTCTCCCTGTCTCACACCTCGCTGCAGAAGAATAGGTTCTGAGGTCGGATCCTGAAATCGGACTGACATGGTGGCATTTTTGTACAAATTATCAATTTTTGTCAATAACATATTGTTCCTTCCCCAGAATTCCTGCTCGGCGAGAACATCCTAGTAGCCCCTGTGATAGAGCGCGGGGCTCGCGAGCGCGACGTGTATCTCCCGGCCGGCAGCTGGCTGCAACAAGGTGACCCCTCCCGCCCGGTGCAGGGAGGCGACTGGCTACGCAACTATCCTGCACCCTTGGACACGCTGCCTTATTTTGTTAAAGTTCTATAATTCCTTATTTGAATTCCGAATCGAGGATGCTTTTCCCTGCCTTGTTATTCCATAATTGAATTAATTTATAATCTTAGAAGGCTTAACGTTTTAAACGTTTAAACAAATAACTAAGTCATACGTGACTAAGTTCAAATTCCATTGAACCAAATAAACCGTGCAGGGCGGCCACTGGCTTAGGTACACACTGTCTTATTTTGTTCAAGTTCTATAATTCCTTGTTTGAATATAAAAGCAGTTGCTTTAAATATCCACTCATAAGGACATTACCTTATTTTGTTCTATGATGCCATATTTAAATACCGAATCGGTTGCTCGATACATACATTTTTGTAATAACTTATTCAATATCAAACGTAACAAAGTTCAAATTCTATTGAATAAAATAACTGGATATGAAACATACTGCACCCGTAGGAATCTTAACTTTTCTATGAAAGTCATTTAATTACATAATCAATGTACGCTACAAGACAAAGTTCAAAAACCTTTACAAGAAAAAAGATTTGGCGAAAATTATAATTGAAAATAATTAAAATTTCTATTATAATAATTTTTTCGTACCACTTGCTCAAAAAAGTGACATTCTATGCCACAAAAAGCGAACATAACAATAGTCATTTTTAATCTGTTAAAAACAGGGAAAGAAAATTGTACTGAATTTCATTCATCCTCTAGGGGGAGAATGTGATTTAAATTTGGAATACTTACCGAAATTTATACTGAACTACATCTGTGTTTACACCATTGAGTTTGTATATAAAGCATTATACATCTTTTTGAAAAAGGAATACGCATTTATTATGCAGTTATGATTATTAAACAAAATTACGAAAACCGACGAGGCCGTATGAGCTTGATGCCTTTGCTTTTCTGACAAAAAAATATTAGTCTTGGAATTTGCCGCGTATTAGTTTTCTTCAAATACATAAACGTTATGTTTATTTTACTTTTAATTGTCATTATTTTTAATAAATGCTTATCTCATATTATTATTGTGTTAATTTTTTCGCAAATGGTACGAAAAGTAGAGTATTTTCCTCGGTGATAAAGCTGTCTTAGTCTTGGGTGAACTTAAATCCCTCGCTACACTCAGGACTCGTCATAAATCCCTCGCTTCGCTCGTGATTTAAGTTTTTACCACCCTCGCTATGCTCGGGAGTAAACCTCGAGTCCTTCCTTACGCTCGCGATTTAAATCGTCACCCGCGACAGAAGACACTGCTTTATCCCCTTGGTTAATAATCTACTATTATTTTTCTTAATTTTTTACCAAAAACCCGTGTGCAATACACACAGTATTTCAATTGTTTTGTGTTGTATCGTATGTCCACCGAAATAAAAGTATATGCAGTTACTAGCTGACCCGGCCAACTTTGTTTTGCCATAAAAAGACCAAACATTTATCTACCCTACCCTAACCTACGTACCCTACCCTACCCTACATACCTACCCTACCCATTAAAAAAAAATTAAAAAAATAGATGTTGACCTATTCACAGACCTACTGAATATACATATAAAATTTCATCAAAATTGGTCAAGCCGTTTCGGAGGAGTTTGGCAACGAAAACTGTGACACGAGAATTTTATATATTAGATAATGTACATGTACCTAAACGATTTATTGTAAATAGTTTTTAGTCTGAACACAAATATAGTGTTGTTTATTTCGAAATTTTGCTTTATTGCTTATCCCCCTAATTGTTTTAAGAGTGAATAGGTTACTTATAGACAAGCGTGCGTCACCGTCGACCACATCATTGCTTACCATCAGGTGAGATAGTGGTCTAACGCGAGCCTATCGTTATTAATAAAAACTAAAACATTTTTACAATTTTCGTTTCGGAAATCGGCGTCTTTGGTACCTTTTGTTTTTTAATTTTTCGACACCGACTTCCGAAACGAAAGTTATTTTGCACTTTTTGTGTGTGTGTTTTGCTTTTGAAGTCAGTTTATTTTTTGTGAAAAAGTTTTTATTTCTCTCTTTTTACACCATCACTAAAAATGAGCTATTTCTATATAACGGTACCTAAAGGATTGACAAAATACCCATAATACGAGTAACTTAATTTACACATTCGTGCTGTTTGTCGCTAAGGAGATCGGTTGTCTGATCCATATCTTGAAAACTGCTGGACCGATTTTGACGAAACTTGCACTATGCCCTAATTTGAGAGATACTCAATCTAACACGATCCGATAAGTAGTTTCGGAGAAATGCGTGGACAATACGAAACATCCTACTTTTTTTGAAGTGTACACCTACCAAAACCAAACCATGATTACTACATTTTAAGTTTCAATATTGTCTAACGCTCCAAGTGCCGTTTGATGTCTACATCATCGTTGGCACAACTTTGAACTTTATTATTATTATTATTAAGCCAATTTATTCCATAACCTTAATCATATTTCATTTACAATGTTGTTAGTTGTTGTTAGTACTTATCTTAATCTTAGTTATTAGTAATTGTGTTAGTTTTCAGTTGGTTTTTGGATATGGATCCCAGTTTGGGTAAAGGCCTCCTCCAACTCTTTCCATGCCTTTCTGTCCTTAGCCCGCATCATCCATCGTTTTCCTGCAACCTTCCTGATGTCGTCAGCCCACCTTTTTATTGGTCTTCCTACCTTTCTTTTCCCTAATAATGGTCTTTTCCAACGCGTAGTTTCAATTGTCCACCGCCTGTCTGTGTATCGGGAGACATGACCAGCCCAGTTCCACTTTAGTCTCAGTGCGTGTGTAAGTGCATCGGTTACTTTTGTTTTTTGTCTGATGATGTCGCTTCTTATTTTTTGTGTTTTTCTTATCTTTAAGATACTTCGTTCCATGGCTCTTTGGGTGGTCAATATTTTATGTTTCGCTTTTTCTGTGAAAGTCCAGGTCTGGCAGCTGTACAGTATGCTTGGTAGTACACATGTGTCCATTACGATTTTCTTCATGCTTAGACTGTAGTCGCCCTTTAAGATTTCTGATTAATGACCAAAACCTGTTCCAGGCTATAGCTATTCTTCTTGCAATTTCTTCTTCGTTACTTGTCTTGCTAAAAGATAATTGCTTCCCCAAGTATATGTAGTTTTCAACATAGTCTATGACTTTTCCTCTCACTTTGATGGGTTCTTTCTCGCTGTTGGTCATTATTTTAGTCTTACTTGCATTCATTTCTAAGCCAGTTTTAGCGCTCTCTTGGTCAAGTAGATGCATCATATGTTCTAGTTCTTTGGGTTTCTCAGCTAGCAGTACGATATCGTCAGCGAACCGTAGATGGGTTAGATGGCGTCCACATATTTTAATTCCTTTTTGTGACCAGTCAATATTCCGAAATATGTACTCGAGAACTGCGATAAATAGTTTTGGTGATAGTCGGTCGCCTTTTCGGAAGCCTCTTTCTATATTGATAGGTTTGCCTCTAGTTTCTAGTTTTACCTTACTTTGGCTATTCTCGTAGATGTACTTTAGGGTGTTTACGTATTTTGGGTGAGTTCCCACCAAATTCAGGGCATTCCATATCGAGTTGTGACTAATACTATCAAATGCTTTGCTGTAGTCTATGAACGCCACATAAAGTGGTCTGTTGAATTCACGGTACTTCTGTATAACTTGCTCTAAAGACTGAATGTGGTCGGTAGTGCTGTAGCCTGAGCGAAAGCCGGCCTGTTCTACTGGTTGTGAGTTGTCAATGTCTGAAGTTATTCGTTTTAGCATTATAGAGGAAAAAAGTTTATAAACACTTGCTAGTAGACTGATTGGTCTGTAATTTCCTATATCCAGTGGGTCGCCCTTTTTAAATATCAATATGATGTCGGATTTGCACCACTGTGACGGTACAGTCTCTGTGTCTATTACCATGTTGAATAGTTTCGTGAGGTGTGGTACTAAGATTGGTGCTCCTATCTTGAGGACTTCATTGCTGAGTCCGTCTGGCCCAGGACTTTTTTCGTTCTTTAGCCGTTTGATATGTTCGTACACTTCTGTTTTCTCTATGGGATGTACAGAGCTGCATGTAGGTTCTATCTGCTCGGTATCCATCTGTTCAGGACTATGGTCGACGTCTCTTTTGCGGTACAATTCTTTGTAGAAATTTGTTGCGTGCTCGATTATATCTTGCCTTGATTTTGTTTCTTTTGATTGTTGTTGAAGTTTTTGTATCCATGTTTTGTGAAGGCTTAGATCCTTAAATGCTCTCTTTGTACTTCTGTATTTGTTTAGGTTTCTTTTTATCACTTGTTGTCTGTGGGCTTGATAATCTCTACGTATTGATTTACTTGTTTCTTTGTATATTCTTCCTAATTCTTGTTTTAAATCAGTGTTCTTATTTTTTGTTTGTATTAGTTCGCTACGTCTTTTAATGAGTTGTTCTGTATGTTCACTAAATATTCTGTGTTCCTTCTTTTCAGTACATTTACTTATCTCTGAACTTCTTGAAATGATTTTCTCTAGTTTGTTGTAGTAGGTTTGGGCATCGATAGGGCCATTCAATTCTTCTTCGGATTCTTTCATGTTAAGTTTTAAGTTATTTATATATTTGTCAGTCTGTTCTTCAGTTTTTAGTAAGTATTGTGTGTTGTTAAAGTTTTTCCTGCTAGTAGGGGGTAGTTTTAGTTTCATGGTGCCTCGGAGCAGTTTATGGTCTGAAGGGAAGCTTGTGTTGATTACTTCGAAATTTGTAAATAACTTAGGACTGTTGGTCGTTATGTAGTCTAGTTCGTGCTTGGTTTTGTTATCGGGTGACATCCATGTCCATTCTCGAGTGTTTCTCTTCTTGAAGAAAGTATTTACTATTGAGAGTTTGTGCTCTAGTGCATAGTCTATCAGCTTTTCTCCTCTTTGATTCCGCTCTCCATAACCATATTCGCCCATGATTAAGTGCTCATCGCTGCCTGGGCGTCCTATACGGGCATTGAAATCTCCCATTAATATAATTACTTTGTCTTCAGTCAGCGAGTATGCTCTGTCTAGATCTTGGTAGAAACGGTCAAGATCATCTTCGCTGGAGTTCTCTGTTGGTGCATACACTTGGATTAATGAGATCGAAAGTTCTTCAAACATTAGTTGTAAGAGGGCCACTCTTTCTGAGATTCCTGCAAAGTTTATTATGTTGGTTTTATATAATTTGGGGATGAGAAACCCAACTCCATGTAGCCCTTTTGTTTGGCCGATGTAACACAGAATATAGTCCTGGTATTCCTCGATATTACAGCCCAGTCTTTTCACTTCCGACAGCCCCATAATGTCAAATTTTACCTTTTTAAGTGCATGTGTGAGTTCTAAGTATCTTTCTTTGCTAGACAAGGATCTTACGTTGTAGCTGCAGATCTGCAACTTTTTCCCTTCCTTCTTCGAAGAACAGGCCGCTATCTGAGATTTAAAATGTTTATCTTTTCCTTTTTGTTCTTGTTCATTTATTTCTTTCTTGTTGTTTACAGTTGGAGGGTTGTGGTCTAATTTCCCACGATGACCAATCGGCTTGGGAAATGTGTTGTTGTTTGTGTTTAGTTGTATTTTATATATTTTGTTCGTGTTTTTCCGGTGGCTGACATTTAGTTGCTACTGTTTTTGTTCGTTTGAGGGTTGGCTTGTAAAAGAGTTGCTTCTTCCTCTCATCATGTCGAAAGCATTTATCCTGTTGTCTTTGCTAAAAGCATTGGGTTTCTTGGGCTTGTTTGTAGTAGTAGCGGGTGAAGTTGAGTCATCTCTTTTCCGTTTTTCGTTACCCTTGAATCCTTTCTTGACTATAAGCTTGTCATACTTTATAAATGCATAATTGCCGTTGTTTCTTTCCTCTATAAGTTTAGGTTGTAGTTCCTTCCTCTTGTCTAATACTTCTTTTGGGTAGTCTTCAGAAATATGGATGGTCTTCAGTTTCTTACTATTTTTTAAAATATCAAATTTTTGCCAGTTGTTCACAAAGGACACCAATATTGGTCTTTCTTTTCCGCTTGTGTTATTTGGTTTGCCAATCCTCCGGGCTACATTAATATCCCTGTTGTCTAGGTGGATATTGAGCTCACTTTTGAATTTATTCTTAACTGTGTCCATTAGCTCGGGTGTTGATTGCTCGTTTTCCTTGAGGCCATAAATAATGATGTTGTTTGATCTGGCATTTCTCTCTAACGAAGATACTTTTTCCTTTAATTTTTGATTTTCTGACTTCAGGTTGTCTATTTCTCGGGTAAATGGCACTAACTTTTCATCAATCTGTGATATTATCTCCTTCGTTTGCTTTTCCATTTCCATTTTAATTCTATCGAAGAATTCCTGCATGTTATCCATTATGTTTTGCCTTTGCTGCGTTTGCGTGGAACTAAACGTTGAATGAATGGTCTCGTGTGAACCGGAACGTTAAATTTTGTTAGATGCGTGGAACGGAACGTTACGATGAAATATCTTTATGTTGGCACCCTTTCACTTCTGTCAAGGTTGGATCTTTTGTCACTGTCAAAATCTCTCAATTCGTGTATTATTAGGTATGTTGGTAGAATAGTGGCAATTGACAGATACCTTCGTTTTTAATTCTTCTTAGTCTTTAATTAATTTCACCAAATTTTGTGCTTTATCGTTGTTTTGTTCGATATTTTTTGTTAATCTAACACTTTGACACTGGATGAATGTTTTTACTCCACTTCCATCGTGCGTTTCACCGTAATTTCACCGTTATCAATTTAATTATCGCAGCTCGTGACTTTAGTGTGTTTACGTGGTGACAGCCAGAACCGGAAAAAAACTTTGAACTTTAGTGCTATAGTAATAACGTCCAAATTTCAATGACAAAACCTGATGGATTGTGATAGCAAAAATAAAATCCAGCTTTAAACTTAAAATATATCTTTATTACTTACTAATTAAACTTATTCTAATTAACAGTAATATCTTTAACAAGGCCTTCGCCTAATATTCTGAAGTCTTCAACCAAAGCATCGATGTTCACTTTGTATTTAGTCTCGCCCTTTGAAGTGTACGGCGTGAGTCCGTTCGCGTTTATTAACTGAAAAGAAAAACAATGAAAATAAGTATTTTATTCGTTGAAGGCATTTTTGGGACTTGTTCATGAACTATGTCAGAAAAGTATCACAATAGTTATTTTTTTTTATTTTGTACTTATTACTACTTAATTCTAGGTGATTTCAAACTAAGCAAAAAAAAATAAAAAAATGAGTCGATCATGTAATTGAAAAATGGCGCAATACTTGTCAATGAGCATGTTTTGCCATTAAAAGCCTTAATCCCATGACATCAAAGTTTAGTTTCCATTGCAACAACAATTTCTTTACGTTACGACTAACCCTTACATTCTATATTCAAATTACCAAACGTGCTTTCGAAGTAAACATTCGAGTGATCGTTTTTTTATTGACAAAAATAATTTAATACTTCTACAAAAAGTCATCTTTTCTAGCCTTGAGTTAATTGTTCATATTAAATGATCTTTTAACATTGAGCATACCTGAAACTCTTTGTCCTCCTTGATGTCAGGTTTCCACAGCACGGCGATCACTTCACCTCCATACAGGTCGTGGAAGAAAAGCGCGAAGTCGCCATACGCGCTCTGAAATTAGAATAAAAAGAAATATTAATTGAAAATATTTTTACAAAACAACAAGCTTTTTTCGTATTCTTCTCTTCAAACCCTTTCATTTGATACCCATATCATGCCAGTGCCAAAAAATAACTAGTCCGCCATCTAAGGCCGTCCGCCACATTGGATTTAGATTGAAGGCACTTAGCTAACCATGCATTGTCCATTGTCATCCAAACTAAAAGTGTATGCAAAATTTTATCTTAATCGGTGGAGGATAACTGCTTTAAAATTCAGTTGCAAGATTTGACCCGAACATACTTACATACATACATTGCAAGATAAATTAAAGCTTGTAATCATAAATCAGCTTTGAATGAATAATATAACATCACGCCTGCCTTAACGACGGTATAGGCATAAGTATAGTACTTTTGTTTTAGTCCCATGTATGAATCCAGATTCCAGGCAGCAATTTAGATATATCAGCAAGGCAAAAGGTTTTGACCACAGACATAAATCTAACTTAGATGACGCGATTATATGTACTTCGCGTGCCATAAAACGTAGTAAAGTCACGATCAATGATCGTAATCTGAGTTTTTCATTTAGCATTATCGGCACTGGAAATCCACCGAAATCTAGAAAAATGCTTTTTTATGCCATATTGAGCTGTAAAGAATGTATAGAAAAAGTTGGCCAAGGCATTGGAAATGTTTTCTTTCATTGGTAAGTAAATTTTTTTGTGAAAAAGTGACACGTTTAGTTTTCATACAGATGGAGGGACTTGCGTTGTCTGTGGTTTTGACCTCACCAATCAACCAATCACATGCGAGATGATTGCCGTCTATGTGATTGGTCGATTGATGGGGTCAAATCCCTTTGCCTTGTCAAATTCACTTACAGAATAAGGCTGCTGGAAATCGAACCTGGAACATTACGTTCAGCAGAGACCAACGAGGCATTTAAATTGTTCAGTGTTAGAAATAATCCTTCCTTTTAATTTTAACCAATAAAAATCGATGAAACATTTTATACTGACTATTCAATACATTAGCCCAGTTTTCGGATAATTACATTTTAATATTATAAAGGCGACAGTTTGTAAGTGTGTTTTTTACTTGTTCACACTCAAAAGGCTGGACGGATCAGGATGAAATTTGGCACAGAGATAGATTATAGTTAGGAATAGCACAAAGGATACTTTTTATCCCAGGAATATGATCCCTCAGGATAGTTTTCGACTTTCACGCGGGCGAAACCGCTGGCAGAAGCTAGTTTTCCTATAATTTAAGATGAGGTGTGAAGTATGAAGTTACAGTAGATATATGCAAACTTTCGTTGCAGATATTACTAACAAAAATATCGTATGAGACTATTTTAACAAAATCATCTCATTTTTTTTTAAACTGTGTACTCACCCTCAACTCTTCCAAGTACTTAGTCACGACATGGAACTCCACCACAGGTATGACCTCTTCCGTCAGCTTTTCCGGCAGCGTCTGCAGTGCGGGGGGGCTGTCCACTCGCTCAGAGCAGTGCGGCACCAGGGAGGGGTGCAGGTGGATGAGGACGTTGTACCCAGCGTACGACGGGATGAACATGCCCTGAAAACAAAGGATAACGTTATGGCCCAAAATGTTTCATCATCATTTCAGCTGAAAAACGTCCACTGCTGGACATAGGCCTCCCCAAAAGACCACAATGAACGGTCCCGCGTCTCGTATCCAGCGGATTCCCGCAGCCTTAACCAGGGGAGGGGGGGGTGACCATAAGCTCTTAAAATAATCTCTTAAAAATCTTGAGTGTGTGTAAGGGACAGATGTATTTGACTTGTATCAATTGTTGACCCCAGGTCATCAGTCCACCTAGAGAGAGGCCTTACAACGCTGCGTCTTCCAAAAATTATGTCAAGTCGATGGCGATGGTGATTCTACTTATATCAGTATATTGCCGACTACAACATATTAGCAGACGATGGCACGGGCACCCAACGCGAAGAAAACAAATTTAGTTCAAATATATTGTAGTAGAGGGCGTGATAAGCTTCGATTGGTTATTGAGTTTTGTGATATATTAAGATTTTCTAGAAACGATCATAAAAAATGTTATCGATACCTCTGGGCTCAAAGGGTGTATAGCACAAAACAACCCATGTTTGTTTTGTGCTTTACGTCCTTTGAGCCCAGAGGTTTCGTTATGTTTTTGTTTAATTAACTCTCTTAAGCACAAAATTAAGGAATATTGGGCTCCTAATTCGCATTTCAAATAATATTTGATTGGATCATTTAAAATTAATTCCAATAGATGACGCAGTTTTAAATTTATGAGGCATCCACTCGATTTTTTTAATTTGTTTTGTAACATTTAATTTACATTTTGGTACAATAAAACTGTAAAACATGTGAAAAAATCCTATAAAATAAAATTTATTTAAAGGCCAATAAGCGGCACTTTCGAACGTCAAAAAGAAATAAATTTAAAGTAATAATAATTGATTCTACCGTCCATTCGGAAATGTAGCTTGTTATGGAGAAGAACGGACGAGAAACTCCATACTTACTCTTTTAAAAAAAAAGTGTTTACAAGTATTTGGTTACATTATTCTTGTTGGAAAAATACATATATGTGAGAACGATGTCAAAAAAACGCCCTTAAAAGCGTCTAAAGTAACACAAACAATTAAAAATACAATAATTGAATTAAAAATTAAAATTAAAAATATAAAAATTAATTGGTAATTAAAAACAGGCGGAGGCAGTTAAGGACGCTATTACATTTTTCTACAAATAACAGTACTTTTGAGGTACCATTTTAATATATAAGCAATCACCGATGTGAAGATATCATGGTCTTAATTTAAAGATAATATATTCAGCTCCAGATGGTCATCAGAATTTTTTTATGACATCATACAAAATGTTCGCACAAGTACGTTTTGCCCATCACAATAATCGCAAAAAATTAAAAAAGTAGGGTTCAAATAGGTTCCAGTTTAGGTAAATTTACAGCATATTTTATCTTCAAAATTATAAAAAAATGCGGTATATATAGTCCTTTACAGGTTCAGCTAATTATTTTTTACCTAAATAATTATATATTTTTATTATTAGCTAAAATAAAATCACTTGCCGACTTCTTCATACATTCTGTACCCGCAGCTCCTCATTCCGCGCTCAGAAGCGCTCGTGGAAGGACGGGCGTATCGCTTTCTCGCAGGAAATAAATACGATAAAAGTAATAGAAAAGATTGTAGTGTGCATGCGTGTGACTACCGTCCTCGGCGTTTGTCGTGACCGAAAGGAGTTGATATTTTATCAGACCGAAATAAAAGTATTTTTGAGTTTCCTATTATTATTAGAATGTTGTAGAAAAAAAAAAAAAAAAAAAAAAAAAAAAAAAAATGTGATTTAGAAATTATTTTGGGTAAGATCGGGGTTTGAATAGTTGGTGTTGTGCAGTTGTTGACAAGGTTGAGAAATGGATGGGTGGGTTTAAGCAGCTCTGAGTAAGGTTAGGATTTGGTTGGGTAAGGTTAAGCTGCCGACGGGAAAGTTTAGAAGTGGATGGGAGGGAGGAGATTCATGATTTTAACCGGTTTGTAATACGGGGCCAAAACCAAAATACAAGATGGCGCCGACGAAAATTTGGCCGCTTTTCGACATGGGTGTCATTTTCATGGTTATTGGGGTCGCTTTTATCGATTACGGGGTCAAAACTAAAATACAAGATGGCGCCGACAAAAATTTGACATCTTTTCGTCATGGGTGTCATTGTCATGGTTTTTGGGGTCGCTTATATCAAATATGGGGTCAAAACCAAAATACAAGATGGCGCCGACGTAAATTTGTCCTCTTTTCGTCATGGGTGTCATTATCATAGTTTTTGAGGTCGCTTATATCGAATATGGGGTCAAAACCAAAATACAACATGGCGCCGACGAAAATTTGGCCGCTTTTCGACATGGGTGTCATTTTCATGGATTTTGGGGTCGCTTCTATCGAATACAGAGATGGCTGTTCTTCGGACCAATTGGATATTAATGCCGGGGTTCTTTTGTTTCTTGTTGCACTTTAACGATCTGCTAAAACCTTTGGGTATGCTGACGACAGCACTGTTGCTGAGAGATACTTGTCCAACGCACGGGCTACCGGGCTGCAGATCCGGTCTCTCCGTGAGGCCATGGTAGAGCGTTTGACCCTGTCCTTGCAGGCAGTCTCCAAATGGGGCGATGCCAATCTGGTCAGGTTTAATGCTGCTAAAACCCAGGCGTGGCTTTTTTCCGCTAAAAGGAGCCAATTCCACCCGGCTTCCAATGGCACTCCTTCTTTCCGTGGTATGACCGTGCCGATAACGGACTATCTTGAGCTTCTTGGTGTTTCGTTGACATCGACTCTCAATTTTGGCCCATAAATTGAGGCAAAGGCTCAGCTGGCTGCCAAAAAGTTGTGGATCCTTGCGAAGGTGAGAGGGTACTTCACGCCGGAACAGCTGCTCAACTTGTATCAAGCGCAAGTTCGATCATGCATGGAGTACTGTTCTCATCTCTGGGATGGATCTACCAAATACCAGCTTGATGCACTCGAGTCGATCGAAAAGCAGGCCAAGAGACTCATCGGCAATGAGGCACTGGTCAAGTCAAAGCTACATTGTCGCCGAGTTGCCAGCTTGTCGGTTTTTTATCGGTTGCATTTCGGGGAGTGTGCGATGGAATTGCATGATCTGATTTCGCCCAGCCCGTTCCTTTATCGGACTACCAGACGTACGGCGATGCGTCATCGGTACATGGTGGGTATCCCGCCCATACGCACAAAACGTTTTGAGGACACTTTCATTATGCGTACAGCTAACGGTACGTTCACACGGCGTCGAGTTTTTCTCTACCGAATCGGTTTTTTGCAGGATTCGGTTTAGTGGCAACAGTATTTCAATGAATGAGTTCACACATGCATTCGGTTTCAAGACACGACAAAAAAACCGAATCTTGCTGAAGTTGACATCCGATTTTGCGACTAAAAACCGATCCGGCCGTACTGCAAAATGTAAGATCCGGTGCAGTGGTATAGCGCATTCAATACATGCGTTCATACGATACACGCAGGGGTAGATTCGGTTATTAGATTTTATCTCTATACGAGGCCGTCGGATACGGCAATGCAAGATGTGCTGTGTGAATACAACATTCGGTTTTTCCAGATCCGATGAAAATAAGATTCGGCAAAACGTGGCTCCGTGTGAACGTACCGTTAGGAGTGGAATTCCCTGCCGGAGTCTGTGTTTCCCGTAGCTACAATCTAGGGGTCTTTAAGTCAAGAGTGAATAGGTTTTTCTAGGCAAGCGTGCTTCACCGTCGACCACATCATCGCTTACCACCAGGTGAGATAGTGGTCAAGCGCAAGCCTATAGACGACAAAAAAGGGGTCATAACCAAAATACAAGTCGGCGCCGACGAACATTTGACATCTTTTCGTCATGGGTGTCATTTTCATGGTTTTTGGGTAGTATATCATTAGCTTGACTTACAAGTTGTAGGTCGTGGGTTTGATCCCAGGCAGGCGCTTAACTTTGTGTAAATTATTTCTTCACAACTGCTCTCAAAACGGTGAAGAAAAACATCGTGAGGAAACCGGCATGTCCTAGAACCAAATATTCGAAGATATGTGCATCCACCAACCCGCACTGGGCCCGCGTTGTTGGTTACGGCCCATTCCCTCTCACAGAGAGCAGACCTGTGTCCCAGCAGTGGGAACATTAATAGTGACTGATGATGTGATGTCATTAGCTGCTGCTCATTATGTATTGGTCCAAACATTTTTGATAGTAATATTTAATATATTCTATATAATGCAAAATGTTCAAGTCATTTTTTAATCCTTGTGACCGGAAATTATTTCGTTTTAGGTATCTACTTATTTCACGTAGCGTTTTTTTTTTAAATACCTAATTACTATACCAAAGTGAAAAATAAAATTCATTTCGGAAGTCGGTGTCGGTACCTATTTTTTTTCGACACAGGAATGCTATTATTTTTTACTTTTGAATTTTTGTAGGTACCCCATATTGGGTATACTAAATACATCTGCTTACCCCCTAAAACCGTACAAGCGTGATGATATATTATGGTATGGTTAAAACAAAACATAAACATACAATCACAGTAATCGCAGGTCATTTGCTGTTTGTTATTGAAGAGTTCCATTGTCTATCTCCGAAGATCTTTATCAGATCCTAATATATTATACAATAAAACCTTCCCTGAAAAAACCACCACATACATTTATCGATGAAAACCCGATCAGTATCGGATAAGTAGTTTGGCCGAATAGATAGAGCATCTCCTTTTTTTGAAGTCGGTTGAAAATAATAACCTACTTTTTACGACGACGGTTTGTAACAGTTACCAAATGCATTTTCAAAGTGCCAACTAATCTTCCTGAATCAACTTCAATAAAATTAAAAAATAATATCAAGGACCAAGATTATTTCAGTGATGTATAAAATCGAGCGCTCAGTAGTTTCAATGTGTGCGTACGCGTAATGTTGCTGTGTGCGACTAGATACCTAAATTTGAGTTCGTCGAAAATGTAACAGCGTCCTTAAGATATGACCAATCCCAACTGATGGCGCCCGTTCACGAACATGACACATGGATCGGCACCACTCAGCTCAACCATCATGAAGGGAACCGAATGATCCAACACATGTGCCACCATCAGAGAGACATTAGAGAGAGCATGACACACTATCAACTGCCAGGGCACACTGAAGTCAACGAACGACACAAAGGTACAGTAAATGGTAAATTTACAGTTGGTAAATAGTACTGACATAATATGTGCTGTGCAGTTATATAATACAAAAATAAAATGAGTTTATACAACACAAATTATATTCATACAGTGTTCAGCAGGTACAACAATACTTCAGAACTCTTCTGCTTAACACTTGTTGTTTTTGTGCCCTAGTGGCTGTGGAGCTGGACTAGCGTTAAGCCAAGCATTTTTATCAGCGATGTAATCCCCCAACCTATAATATGCCTGCCTGCATAGTGTGCGTTTTATACAAGTTTTGAATTTTGTCTCATTTAGTTCTAGAATGTGGGGCGGTATTTTATTGTAACATTTTATACAGTACCCCATAAATGATGACGCTACTTTAGCCAGCCTGAAACCTGGTTGAATTAACTGGTACCTATTTCTAGTAACATAACTATGTCTACCGCTGTTTTTACAAAAAAAGATGTAAATTCTTTCTTACGTACATTATGTTTTCGTAAATATATTGACAAAGTACCGTCAAGATGTTGATGTCCTTAAACAGTTCTCTTAGAGAATCGCGCCGGCGAAGATTGTATATCGCTCTGATGGCTCGTTTTTGCAGAATGAACATTGACTGAATGTCTGCAGCCCTTCCCCATAGTAATATACCGTAAGACATTATACTATGAAAGTAACTAAAGTAGACCAGCCTCGCAGTATCTACATCAGTAAATTGACAAATTTTTCAAACAGCATAAGCTGCCGAATTTAACCGCCCCGCAAGTGATATTAAATGAGGACCCCATTGCAACCTTGAGTCTAGCGTGACCGTTTTGTCGACGAATTCTAGCTTCTCGTTGTTTAATATAATGTCACAATCATAACTTTTGACATTCGGCAACGCAAATTTTACACACTTAGTTTTATTAGTATTTAAAACCAAATTATTAGCAGTGAACCAATTTAGAACTTGCTGCAATGCATTATTTACGTCGGCAACGTTACTCGTACGTCTATTTATCTTAAAAATCAAAGAAGTGTCATCAGCAAATAACACCATGTTTAGTTTGTTTTTCAATAGTTGGGGTAAATCGTTAATGTATACTAAAAATAAGCAAGGACCTAAAATTGAGCCCTGGGGTACCCCCATTTTCACGTTCAACCCCGACGAATTGACACCGTTTCTTTGAACAAATTGCTGTCTAACATTCAAATAGGATTTTACTAAACTTAATGCTGATTGGCCTAGCCCGTAATGCTCAAGTTTCAAAAGCAATGTTTCATGATCAACGCAATCAAACGGCTTCGACAGGTCGCAGAAAATACCTATGGCATCTTGAAAATAAATCGTCACTGTATTTAAAAAAAGTATTCACATTTAGAGTAAGCCCTTTTACTTGCAAGTCGCTGCTAACGCCGTCATTATCCGTGGAACTGAACCCAATCGATCGATGTTCTTATAAAAAAAACAGTTTAATCAGACTAAAAACTCTAGTTATGTTGGCACGGTTTCTTTGTTGATGAGGATATAGGTGAGGATGAGGTATTAGTATGCTAGTATTATATTGTCTGTGACGATGCTGTCTACTTACCAGTATATTATCCTTATAACCGAGCATGAGTGCTTCGTCCAGGAACTTGAGCGCACTCCCGGCCAGCAGGCGCGCGCGCAGCAGCACGTGCGCGGAGGGCGCGGCGCTGCTCCAGGCGCAGGGCAGGGGGCCGTCGTACGCGGTCACTATGCGGACGCAGGGGGCGGATTCTGGGTCGGCGGCGAACTTCTGTTCCAGTTGGGTTATTTCTTCGTCTGAAATTGAAGAAAATATTTTTATTGTTATTGATAGCGTCTCCGGCATACAATTTTGACATGTTTCCAATCATTTTTGTGACGCATTCATTGATAAAACGGCACATGTCTAGAGCCTCCAGACGTGATTAAAGTTGTTTCGTTTTCGCATGGCAATAGAGGTCATTGATCTTTCCGTAACATCATTTTTTTATTGATGGCTTGCTTATGTCTTCGTAGGAACCGTATCATTTGCGAAAAATGATGAAGATTACTTTGTTTAAGGCAGTTAATTGAATTTATTTCCATTTTTTTATCTAGTAATGTGAATATAAAGAGTTAGGTCAATGACCGCTGTTGTCATGCTAAAACGTAAGAACTATAGTCACATCCAGTTTCATGTAGCCCCGACTACCTTCGGACTAGTTTCGGATAGGATTAGTTTCCGACGGTTTCAGAAAAAAATTGCGGTCTATAGGCCCATTGCCTATTGAATTAACTTCTGCTGAAACTTTTTGGGATAAACAGCATTTTATTTATAAAAATAATAGTATTAACAAACAAAACTACTCACGCGACATATCCTCATTAAAATCCAGAACAACCATGTCCCTCTGCCAGTCAAACTCGACCAGCAGCTTCAGCACCCTCGCCAGCCCAACAGTGGGCGAAGCTGGCGGCTGTGTGGGCGCCGCGTGCAGGAACACACTGGCCACCATCAGCTCGGCCACGGTGTCCGGGAAGTGTGGGGGGGACAGCAGGTGGGCGGACAGCCAGCGCTTGAAGAGGCAGGCGGTGGGGCCGAATGTGGGGTGCTTTTGGTGTAGGCTGTGGAGGTAAATAGAATATTATTAGATGACATAAATAGGGATGTTTCCTGGGTAGAAAAATGACAATTGTATTTAGTCCGTCAGTGATATTATCAAATAATATTGGACACATATTTTTGCTTTACCGAATCAATAAATATTTACAAAGTTAGAGCCCATCAAAGTTCAGGAGTGGGGGCTTGCCGCTTGTGACGTCACTTAGGCAGTATAAAGAGTACTAGCGGCGTGACGTCACACGATATTGCAACGCATTATATGGTCGTCACTCTATGGTTACGTGTCAAAAAAAAAAAACGTGTCCAATATTTTTTATTAATCTACCTAAAGGACAAAAAAACAAATTTTCAGTAAGCAACCCTATTCCAAACTTCAGTTGTAATCAGAAAGTAAGTTCAAATTAGAATGCTCGGCTAATATGTTCCTATTGTGCCCGTATGTTAATAAACACAAAATCTTGGTAGCACCATAATACCTCCTTGTGCAACATTGGTTGGTGGAAGCTGCTGTGAAAGTTAAGGCTGCCACTTTAAATACTGTGACATGAAATATTTCAGTAATGTTTTCTGGTTTGGCAAGTAAAGCAACGTTCCTACGATTTTTCTGGTACTATAGATAAGATATACAGGTTGGGAAGTTCAAACGAATTCTGGAAGCAAAATACCCTCAATAAGTATTGGAAATTCATCAATTTTACCTAAGAGTTGCCAACAAACTAATAAATAGTTTGTTGGCAACATTTCGATAACGTTTTTATTAACGTTACACATAGGCTTATTAGTTATTTATTTCAATACTTTATTTCAAACAAACACTTTTAGACGTTGTCTAAAAAACAATTGGTTTAAAAAAAAAAAGCAAAACTAAATGATGTCAGTGTTCGCTATCCGATTACTATGAGGCAGGAAGATGATGATGCTTAGTTGTATCACTCACCCATGCAGCGCCCCCCTCAGCCTGGGCATCAGCACAGTGTCACACTGCAGCCTCACACTCTCGTCACTCTCCCTGTACTTCGCGACTCCATTCTCCATCTCCCTCTTCAGTAGCGTGATCTCCTTAGGATGCGCGATCTCCAGCCGAAAGACCAGGCCGTTCTTGAGGACATCGATGTGAGTGGCGTAGGCTTGGGTGGGCAAGGAGTACTGCTTGGTTAGGCGTTCGGCTATCTGCAGGTGGAAGGCGGCTTTGAGGCAACGGAAGGCGTGGATGTCGCCGGGCCATTTGCCGCTGTGACCTGTAAGTGATTACATGACATCATTTTATTTTTATTTGCATTATAATTACTTAATTTAAATTTATGTTTGACTCAATAGTATATTATTTGTTATGTAATTTAGTTAAAATTTTACTCTTGCAGAATTTTAATTTAATTCTAGATTCATTTAAGTCCCATTTACTGTGCGAACTTAAATTTAAATCGATACATTTCTAACCAACTACGAATTCTTTATTCAGAAATCAGGGGTAAAACATTTAACTTACCAAGTTCCAACACAGCCTTACACACCGGAGTATACTCCGGCAGACAGGCCAGCCCGTCTCTGTGCATGTCCTTCACCAGACATGTACTAGCGCGTTGCCAAGGGTTGTGCGGGGGTGCGCGGGGCAGGGCGGGGAGCGGCGCCGCGTAGCTGAACATGGGGGACACGCCTGGGCAGAAAGGAAGGTTTATTTATTTATTCATTCACTCTTACAAAGATTAGTTGAAACATTTTTTTTTCGGGGGGAAGGGGTGAGTGTTTGGAGTGTTCCGTTAGACTCGTACTGACTAAAAACCACCCCGGTGCTCCATCTCACACGTACGCCGGTGCTCGAGGGAACGTACGATCCTGCCACAAGTTACAATTAACACCTAAGCTAACAAATATAGTAACAAATTGCAGAGACGCCCAAAAACTGATCACACAAATTTTCTAGTCCCATCGAAGCGCTACGAACGCTTGCAGCGCGGTCAGTGAACTCTCTTCCACGTACAGTACTCGCTCACTGTCTATATTTACTGCTACTCACCATAGACTGCACTAATGTCAAGCGGCAGTTGGACTAGCTGCCTCAAGTCCCGTCGAAGCGCGTCGAACGCTTGCAGCGCGGTCAGTGAACTCTCTTCCACGTACAGTACTCGCTCACTGTCTATATTTACTGCTACTCACCATAGACTGCACTAATGTCAAGCGGCAGTTGGACTAGCTGCCTCAAGTCCCGTCGAAGCGCTACGAACGCTTGCAGCGCGGTCAGTGAACTCTCTTCCACGTACAGTACTCGCTCACTGTCTATATTTACTGCTACTCACCATAGACTGCACTAATGTCAAGCGGCAGTTGGACTAGCTGCCTCAAGTCCCGTCGAAGCGCGTCGAACGCTTGCAGCGCGGTCAGTGAACTCTCTTCCACGTACAGTACTCGCTCACTGTCTATATTTACTGCTACTCACCATAGACTGCACTAATGTCAAGCGGCAGTTGGACTAGCTGCCTCAAGTCCCGTCGAAGCGCGTCGAACGCTTGCAGCGCGGTCAGTGAACTCTCTTCCACGTACAGTACTCGCTCACTGTCTATATTTACTGCTACTCACCATAGACTGCACTAATGTCAAGCGGCAGTTGGACTAGCTGCCTCAAGTCCCGTCGAAGCGCGTCGAACGCTTGCAGCGCGGTCAGTGAACTCTCTTCCACGTACAGTACTCGCTCACTGTCTATATTTACTGCTACTCACCATAGACTGCACTAATGTCAAGCGGCAGTTGGACTAGCTGCCTCAAGTCCCGTCGAAGCGCGTCGAACGCTTGCAGCGCGGTCAGTGAACTCTCTTCCACGTACAGTACTCGCTCACTCGCCCACTGCTTGCGGGCTAGTACGCTGTCCAGTTGGTCGGAGATGTGAAATAGCTCTGACGGGGATATGTCTGTGGAAGATTGTTTTTTGTGAGTAGAGAAAAAGACAAAGTCAATAGGAAAAATATATATTTGTCAACTTTTTAGCCAACCGCGCACTGAGGAAAAATATACTATTTATACCGGTTTTTGTTGGTATTGTCACAAATAATATAATACAAAGACACCGTGCCGACGTAACTAGTGTTTTTCGTCTGATTAAGATGATTATTTTTATACGGACTTCGATCGCGTTCGGTTCCGTTCCACGGCTATAGATGGTGTTAGCAGCGACTTCCAAGCTAAAGGGTCTTCTCGATTCACGACAATTTTTTTCTTGAAATATACCGCAATTTTTTGTTGTTTACGTCTTTTTAGTTCGCTTTTCAAGCAGTCGGGTTTTTAAATTTTTTTCATTAACCTTTTTTTATTTATAATTTTTAGACAACATTATTTTTTCGAATTAGGTACATTTAAACATATGAGTGTTTTATATTTTTGAAATCAACTCTTAAAGCCCTTTATTTTGATATCCCATACGATGGGTTTACAAGAAAAAAAAATATTGGGCCCCCACAATATGGCGCCTAAAAGCCGCCATTTTTCTATTTTCCAATTTTAATGTAGCCAGGACACTCGCAGGGTTAAAACGAATCGATTGACGTAAGAACCACCAAAATCGGCCAACGCGTTTGGTCTCTAGAACGCCATATAGGAACAAACCCTTTATTTTGATACCCCACTAACCCCACACAATGGGATTGCAAGAAAAAAAATTGAGCCCCCACAATACGGCGCCCAAAATCTGCTATTTTTCTGTTTTCCAATTTTAATGTAGTCAGATGACACTCGCAAAGTTAAGACGATGGATTGATGCAAGAATCATCAAAATCGGGCATCGCGTTTGGTCTCTAGAACGCCACATAGGAATAAACATACATACATAAATAGACTGATAAACAAATTGCCCGCTTTCGGCAGTCGGGTAAAAAACTATACTATTTCCAAAAAGTCGCGTCAGCGCGGTCATAAGAAGTAAGAGTAGAACAGTGAATATTTAGTACTAGTTTCTAAATCTCTGTACTTCGTTTCGCGTTGTCTCACTCCCACATATTAAGTTCATGATTACCAAGAACGTTGGGAATTTATAGTAATCAGTACTTAGAACCAGACAATTTAAACGAAAAATTGGTTCACTTACCAAACTTCAACTTCATGAGATAGTCGACAATCTGCTTGGTGACAGTGCGTCTCTCCGTCATACTCTCCCCCTCCCACACACACGTCTCTGTTATAGAGCCGTCCTGGAACCGACGGAGTTCTGACTTGTCACCCCAGAAAGCTCTGCAAAGTAAGATTACGTTATATGTTATTATAGTACCAAATATAATAAAAACACTTTTGTGTACACCATATAAGTTATAGAAAATGCAATTCTAGGAACCCTTTTAATGGATGACAAAATGGGAGGCCTTATCACTTACGGATATGTTATTGGTTTATATTCCCCAATGTTAACGCGGTACTGATCGTGCGCCCGCTCAGTGCCAGATTATCGATATTGGACATCCTTTGGGACAGTTTTGTTTGCAAGTTATTTTTTGATTTAGTTACATATCCTATGTAGGTTAAGATGAAATTCTAACCATAAATTTATCTGTTAAAAAATATTATTAAACAAAAACGATTTGAAGTTTTGGAGGAGTATGCAAAAGAAGCATAAACATTTCGTGTTGTATTTTTTTTTAAAGCAAATGTGTTTGTCATACGAAAAAACCATGTTTCACCAATAATGTACATGAATCAATAATGTTTTTTTTTTCAAACCTTTTAACCTAGCCGTTACTAAAGAGTATGCTTTAGAAAGTAAAAGAGAATGAGCTTTATTTAGACCTTTCCTGAAAAGCGGAACCTTCGCTCATACTGTCTACGTTTGGAGCACGATTTGATTGCGTGAGTGCGAATTGCGATCAAGTTTATTTAGATTCTCTTTTTGGCTTGGATGCGAATCGATCCGCGCCAATTTCACGGTTTCTTATCAAGACTAAGCAGAGAAAAGGAGTAGAAAATAACGATTATAAAAACCTTACCTAAATTCTTCTGCATCTGGTAAATTGGCTGGAGGTCCTTTCTCAACCACGTTTATTGAATTTTCTGGATTCAATACGAAACCAAAGGATACTTTTTCTTCGAACCTGCAAAGACATTATTATTATTTCTCACTTAGAAAAACAGATCTGCATTGTGATATAAAAGCATTCACACTTTATAAATTTGTAAAACTGGGCGTATTGTTACGAGCTGGGGTTCAGGGATAAATTACTTAAACAGCAGACTTCAATTAATCACTGTTTATTACAAAAACACTTCTTAAACAATTCTATTACTTCGCACTATTTTCCGCTTTGATCGCTCTGTATCGCTTCTCAATCGAAACTGACTCACGACGAACCCGACCGCTCTTTATATAGCCCGGAAGATGTTTCTAGAACGTTCCATACTGTTCTAGGTACTTCGAGAATCTTCCAGAACAATCGACTTTTGAACTCATCGATCCCGAAGCGACTAGAAACTTCCAGAATGTTTGGTTCGAACATTCTGGAAAATTCTACTCGACCCGAACTTCCGAGAACATTAGTTCCGCTATTCGATACTAGGTGGCGCCACTAGTTTTTACTTAGTTCTTCTACTCATCACTAGATGGCGCTGCCCTATCTTGTAACATTGCCTCCTTCTTAGACATGCTCGTCCCGAGCATTGTTAGACCCATGATAACGGGCCAACCGATCCACATGAATGACCTTCGATGCACCTCGTGGTCCCTTTTGAATTCGGTAGGTGACGTCATTGATCTTGGTAACTACGCGATATGGTCCATCCCATTTGGCTTGCAATTTAGGCGATTTTCCTTTGCTGCGTACCGGGTTATGTAACCATACCAGAGATCCTTCATCGAAGCCCTTATTGTTCGCCTTCCGATCGTAGCGAGTCTTCATCCTATCAGACATCTGCTGACCTGTCTGTCTGATGTGCTCATATACATCATTCATCCTATTCCGTAGTTCATTCGCGTAATCTGTTACATTGCGTGGAGAATCAGGTGGGGTACCGGTGATTAGATCTGCAGGTAATCGTAGTTCTCTTCCGAAATTAGCAAAAGCTGGTGTTACTGCTGTACTTTCATGAACAGCACTCCGATATGGCAGGAGAAATGGTTGAATGTGTTTGTCCCAATCCTTCTGTCTGGTTTCCACAACCTTTGCCAGATACCTCTCCAGCGATTGGTTGAATCGTTCAACCATCCCGTCTGATTGCGGATGATAAGCAGTAGTTCTGGTTTTGTGAGCACCCATCACACGACACGTCTCCTTGAACACTTCTGACTCGAAGTTCCGGCCTTGATCACTGTGAATTTCCAAGGGTACCCCAAACCGACAAAACACTTCGTGAACTAACTTATCAGCCACCGTAACCGCTTCTTGATTGGGGATTGCAAACACTTCCGGCCATTTTGTGAAGTAGTCCATGACGACCAAGAAGTACTTGTTCCCGCTTTGGCTTTCCGGAAATGGCCCAGCAACATCTAATGCTATACGTTCCCATGGTGCACCAACATTGTAAACCTTTAGTGCCCCTCTGCTACGAGTTTGTGGTCCTTTCACAGCCGCACAACTTGTACATTTGCGGCACCATTCCTCAACGTCCTCTCGACAATGGATCCAGTAAAATCGTTCTCGGATCTTGATTAAAGTCCTCTTAACTCCCATGTGACCCCCTGAACATCCATTGTGGTAGAGCTGTAGGATCTCCGGCACCTTAACTTTAGGTACGACCATTTGTAGATGACACTGGTCACCGCGAGCGTTCTCCCATTTCCGGCACATAACTCCATTCTGGATAACCAAGCTTTCCCACTGTGCCCAATAGCTCTTGGTGATGGAACTGGTTGCTGCGACATCACTCCAGTGAGGCCTAGGAGCACCTGATTTCTTCCATTCAAGGATCGGTTTTAGGTCTCTGTCCTCTTGTTGAGCGCTCTGCAAGGTTGCCTTCCACTCTTCGCTAAGATCCGTCCTCAAAACCCGCACTAGCGTTACCTGCTTAGCATCTTGTCTCGCACAATGTTTACAATGGTCTGGACACGGTCTTCGCGAGAGGGCATCAGCATTACCGTGCGACGTTCCGCTACGATGTTGAATTACGAAATCAAACTCTTGCAGTAGCTCAATCCATCTTGCTACCTGTCCTTCCGGGTTCTTAAATTGCAGTAGCCATTTCAAAGCAGCGTGGTCCGTTCGCAGGAGAAATTTCCGCCCCAACAAATATTTATTGAAATGCTGCAATGTTTTTACTACAGCTAGAAGCTCCCTTCGAGTGACACAGTAGTTCCTCTCAGGTTTGGATAAGGCTTTGCTGAAGTACGCAATTACAACCTCATGATCTCCTTTTCGTTGAGACAATACCCCACCAATTCCAGTATTGCTGGCATCTGTGTCAACTATGAATTCATTTTCATTGTCAGGATAGCCTAGGATGGGTGCATTGCACAGATGTTCCTTCAGCTTCTGAAATGCAACGTCACAGCTCTCATTCCAGCAGAACTGTATCTTGTCTTCAGTTAGCTTATGAAGAGGTCGGGCAATGTCAGCAAAGCTCTTCACAAACCGCCGATAGTAGGAGCACAAACCGAGAAATGCCCTGACTTGCGTTTTGTTCTCCGGAACTGGCCAATCCTTGACGGCAACGAGCTTATCCGGGTCCGTTTGAATACCTTCTTCGGAAACCACATGTCCTAAAAAGTTCACTTGCCGCCTGAACAACGCGCACTTCTTTGGACTTAGCTTTAGATTGGCTCCTCGTATCTTTGACAGCACACGTTCCAAATTGCGGAGGTGATCTTCAAACGTCCGTCCCACGATTATAATGTCATCCAAGTAAACTAGGCAGGCGTCACCAATCAGCCCAGTAAGTACCCGCTCCATCAATCTCTCAAAGGTGGCAGGAGCATTACACAGTCCAAATGGCATAACATTGAATTGCCACAATCCTTTGCCTGTAGAGAACGCTGTCTTTTCTTTATCCCTAGGGTCTATTTGGACCTGCCAGTAGCCACTCTTCAGATCTAGGGTGGAAAACCACTTCATTCCTGTTAGCGTATCCAGCGTGTCGTCGATCCTCGGCAACGGATAACTGTCCTTCTTCGTAATGTCGTTTAGACGGCGATAGTCCACACAGAAGCGCATGCTACCGTCCTTCTTCTTCACCAGCACTACCGGTGAACACCATGGGCTGGATGAAGGTTCAATCACGCCATCTTTCACCATACCCTTGACCATGTCTTCAACTTCACGTTCCCGTGCCACTGGCACACGTCTTGGTCGCTGGCGGATTGGTACCTCATTTCCTGTATTTATTCTGTGTTGAACTAACGCAGTCTTCCCTATGTCGGCATCATTTGTTGAGAAAATGTCGGCGAACCTGTTCAACATCTTCTTAACCTTGTTCTCTTCTTCTTCCGACAGATTATTCTGGCAGTCCCTCAAAAGCGATGACACATCGAATCTTGTACTTTGAACTTTGGCGTTGGTAGGTTGTTCGTGGCATCTACGCATCCAAACCACTCCTTCACAAGTGCCTAGCATTGTTCCTTTTTTGAGCACCAGGTCCTGGTCACTTGTGTTGAGTGCACGTACCGATGAAACACTAGTACCCCTCACCAATGTGCGTGCAATTTTCCATGAAGCATCGTTATCTAAACCTTCTATAAGTACACATCGGTTTTCCCGACCAGAATTTCTTGGTAGACAAACTGGTACGATTGTTTCTGACCTTGGTTGAAGAGTAACCTTTTCCAGGCAGTACACCTTCCCCGATGATGCACCTTCCATGAAGACTTCTTCTGAGCCACACTTCAACACTCCTTGATAAACGTCAATCTCACACTGATGTTTCCTCATGAAGTCTAGACCCAGAATGCAGTCGTCAACTATCTCAGCCACGATAACATTGTGCCGGTAAACTTTATTCCCTAACTTCATTTCCACCACCTTCTCACCTCGGACGGTTATGTGCTGACCGGTGGCTGTTCTCAGATGTACACCTTCATGGTTCCCGAAGAAGTCCCCAAGAAACCTTCTTGCTAGTTGGAAACTGACAACAGTCCGAGAAGCCCCAGTATCCAATGTCAGCTTGCATGGTGTTCTGTTAATTTCGCCCTCGATGATCAGGCTGTTCCCGTCACAGGATTGTGAGATCGAGATCCTTGGGGCTCTTCCATCACCAGCCAGCACCCGCCCCTTAGTCCTGGCATCTACTCGTTTCCCTGCTGCTGTTGCCCAGCAGGGACATCACGTGATCCTTCCACTGGCGACTGCTTACCAACGTGGGGAGGCCTTCGCTTCGGGCAGCTCAATCGGATGTGGCCTCTTTCTCCGCAGCCATAGCATCGGGGTGAAGTTGCAACCTCCCTGATTCGGTGAGTTCGATCGTCCCGTCGAACTGCCTCCACCTCCAAAGCGTGGGCTAGAGCGTCCTTGAGGTCCTTAAAATGACCTAGCCTTACGGCAGCCCTAACCTCCAGGTCACGGATCCCATCCGTGAAGGCCTGTACGAGGTTCCCGTTGATCAGCACAGGTGACGACTGGTAAGCCTTCCGGACCAGTTTTTCCACTTCAAGAGCCCACTGCTGAAGAGTTTCACCAACCCGTTGCGATCGGTCTTTCAGCTGGGCCCGAAACACATGTTCCAGGTGCGCGTCGCCGTATCTAGCTTCTAATGCTTCCAGAAGCTTCTCGAAAGTGACGTCTTGTCCCAGCGCCTCTAACACAGTCAAGGCCTGGTTGCGAAGACCCAAGGTTAGAGCAGTCAAAGCCTGTTCGTTAGTCCACCCATTCGATTTCATCACGGCCTCAAACTGAATCTTGTAGGCGGACCATGACGAAGAGCCATCAAAAGGTGGTACTTTAAAACCACGAGGCGAAGGTGTCACTACCGCAGCTGCCACGATCCCATCTCCAGACTTGAGGCCACGTATTGACTTCTCCATTTCGACGATGCGGGTCTCGTGTTGCTGGATCTGGTCTTTTACCTCTTTCATCTCCTTACCAATGGCTCCGCGGAGATCCTTAATCACCAAGAGCTGCTCCTCCTGACGGCGAGCCTGCTCTTCCTTGTCACGCTGCAGCTGCTCCTCTAAGCGGCGAGCTTGCTCCTCCTGACGGCGAGCCTGCTCCTCCTGACGGCGAGCCTGCTCCTCCTGACGGCGAGCCTGCTCTTCCTTGTCACGCTGCAGCTGCTCCTCTAAGCGGCGAGCCTGCTCCTCCTGACTGCGAGCCTGCTCTTCCTTGTCACGCTGCAGCTGCTCCTCTAAGCGGCGAGCTTGCTCCTCCTGACGGCGAGCCTGCTCCTCCTTGTCGCGCTGCATCTGCTCCTCCATGCGACGAGCTTGCTCCTCCTGACGGCGAGCCTGCTCCTCCTGACGGCGAGCCTGCTCTTGCATGAATGCCATAAGGGCGGCTAAGTCAGGCGACGCCGACGATTGAGCTGGTTCCGCTGCAGCCGCGGAATCTCCATGTCCACCTGATGACGGTGAGGGAGCTTCTCCAATGCGCCTTTGGTCTACGTCTTGCTGGCGCTGACTCCTGGTGCGCATCCCTTCCGTTTCTTCCTTCGGTAGAACCGGCATAATTTATCCCGCACTTCTGACACCAATTTGTTACGAGCTGGGGTTCAGGGATAAATTACTTAAACAGCAGACTTCAATTAATCACTGTTTATTACAAAAACACTTCTTAAACAATTCTATTACTTCGCACTATTTTCCGCTTTGATCGCTCTGTATCGCTTCTCAATCGAAACTGACTCACGACGAACCCGACCGCTCTTTATATAGCCCGGAAGATGTTTCTAGAACGTTCCATACTGTTCTAGGTACTTCGAGAATCTTCCAGAACAATCGACTTTTGAACTCATCGATCCCGAAGCGACTAGAAACTTCCAGAATGTTTGGTTCGAACATTCTGGAAAATTCTACTCGACCCGAACTTCCGAGAACATTAGTTCCGCTATTCGATACTAGGTGGCGCCACTAGTTTTTACTTAGTTCTTCTACTCATCACTAGATGGCGCTGCCCTATCTTGTAACAGTATTATTTTTCATATGCATTCACAACAGGAGTCTAGCACCCACATAAGTAGAGGTGGAACGGTCCGGCCTAACCAGCTTTAAAAAACACATCAAATTTAGGTATTACTTTATTAATATCACTTAAAAAACACACTCACCCACTCCTGGCTTTATCCAAGCTCTTCTTAACTGGCCAAGCGAAGTCAGCCTCAACCAACTGTTGGATCAGATCCACTCTGTTCCCCAATCCCTTAGTCAGGAGGGAGTGGATGACGTCAGTGACAAGTGACAGCTGGTCAACGCCGTGGTTGACTTGCGACTCCTTCGGTGTCTTAGAGAGCACTGACTCTTTCAGCTGTTTGAGATTTTTGAATCTGGAAAATGAAATGATTTTAGTACTTTACTTGGTTGGACAAAATTTTAATAGTTAAGGGTGCCCTAGTCGGCGGCACGAACAATTTTGTGAGCGGCTTTAAAATGCAAGCTATCTCATCCCACAACACGTGCTAAAGGGTTAGACGCTGTGATTAGCTGTAAGAAGCTAGTGAGCGTACGAATACACATTCCAACACTGTGTGACACATACATGCGCAATTTTATAATGCAAAATTTTATAAACAGACCTTTGGGAAAATGGATATCATGAAAAAACTACTAAATGTACGTGGGACACTCAGAAAGTTTTGCGAAACTAAAAAAAATTGTTCTATACGTACATATATTTTTATTAAATCTTTTCAAAGTACTTTCCACCAGCCTCTATACAAAGATTCATGCGCCTAAACCAGTTTTCAAAACACTTTTTCCAGTCCGCCGCAGACACCTCGTTTACAGCCTGCTCGAACGCAGCCAGCGCATCTTCCGGCGACGAAAATTGTATCCCTTTGAGCTGATTTTTTATTTTTGGGAATAAAAAGAAGTCACACGGTGCTAGATCAGGGCTGTAAGGAGGGTGACCCAGGAGTTTGACTGGCGTGCTGTCCAGGAAGTCCCTCGTTTTGAGTGCGGTGTGCGCAGGTGCATTGTCGTGGTGGAGCAGTAGCCCGCGGAGCCCTGTGTTTGGTCGCTTGTTGCTTATAACAGAGAAAACTTCTGGCAAACATTTGGTAGTATACCATTCGGCATTAATGCTTCTTTGATCCCGTAAGGGAATTGATACCAAGTGGCCAGTCAAATTAAAAAAGCTAGCGATCAAAATCTTACCCCCGCTTCTAGATCGCTTCACTTTGGTAGGCGTTGGCTCATTTTGAAACACCCAAACAGTCGACTGGCGCTTGGTTTCTGGGTCGTATTGATAAATCCAGGACTCATCACCTGTAACGATGTCGTAAACACGCCGAGACGAGCCTGCTTCAAATTTGTTAAGCATATCACGGCACCATTCCACCCGGGCCTGCTTCTGAGCATCGGTGAGGTTGTGCGGCACCCAGCGTGATACTATCCTCCTCACGCGAAGATGGCTGTGTAGAATCTCGTGAACGCTTCCCGATCCAATCTTCAATATGTGTTGAATCTCCTGATATGTAATTCGCCTATTGTCTTGGATTAAATTTTTCACTGCTAGCACGTTTTCTTCGGTAACAGCCGTCAAAGGGCGACCGCTTCTTTCGTCATCCCCCAAAGTTGGTCGACCGCGCTTGAATTCGTTATACCAACGATACACGGTTGCCTTGGAAGGGCCTTCATCCATGAATGCCATTTGAAGTCTATCGTACGATTCATCCGGTTTCAGGCGACACTTGAAATCGTATAAAATCATAGCTCTAAAATGTTCCCGGCGCAGATCCATATTTCAGTGAGACACAATACTTTGAATTAACTCGCAAAAAATGTGGAGGGAAATTTTGAAATTGGAACTTACTTATTTTTACTTATAAATAATCATATTTTCGAAAAACATTATAACTGGCCAGTCTCCCATATATAAAAACTTTTTTTCGCAATACTTTCTGAGGGGCCTGGTATTTGTTCAGAATAATATTATTTTAATTTTTATTGAACTACTAATCTATCCCTGAATGGTGACTCTTTTGCAAATTTCTTTCTTCTTATGGTATTTATTTCAGTTGTTCTTGTTGTTGTTCTTTTTTAGTTTTTTGTCTCCATACAGGGCTAGATAATGATGAGACAAATCGATATCACTTTTTATTTCTAAGTACACTGGAAAACAGTGGCGTAATAGCCATATACGTTTGTATGGAAGAATGACCGACTAGGGCACCCTTAAGGCAATATTAAGTTGATCTATATGAGAAGAAGGCAAGGTCAAAGCACACAAAGAATTAAACAACTGAAAAGTAATGGTTTGAGTTTTGTGACAAATATCATTCTTAAAAGAAGCACAGTTTATCAAAAAACAGTGGTATTTAAATTGGGACATTTTGACCCAGACTAACTGGCTGACTTCTGGGTCAACTCAGCCACGGGGTCCCAGCTCTATGAAATAAAATTTGGTTCAAATAAATGTCACTACATGGCACGATATGCATCGATTTGTTATTGAATTGTGTGTAAAATTGACATTTTCTAGAATTGATCATAATTGATGTATGTTCGTTTTTAATCAACTCTACTAAGCACAAAATTATGATATATTGGGCTCTTAATTCACAAGATTATTTGAACGGATCATTTAAAATTGATTCCAATAGATGGCGCGGTTTTAAATTTCTTAGGCATTCCACTAGATTTTTTTTAAATTTTATAGTTGAGCCCAAGTTTATAAGAAGTACTATAAAATTGTGGGCTCAACAAAAAAAAACTCAAAATCTCAAAGTTAGTTTTCACAAATCCAAATTCTTACCTCAAGATATGATCAAACTTCATGAAAGGCTTTACTGGAACCATGAACAAAGGCAGAAAGCTATTAATCTTTCCGTTATCCAGCATATCCACCGCCAGCGCACACTCCCTCTTCAACGCAAGATAAGTGCCCCTACACATCTGCCAGCAAATGTTGTAGTAGCCAGTCTTGTCTATGAAGACTATAGGGAAATGACTGTGGAAGACTTCTAGGGACGGTGATGTGTCGGTGCCTTTATGTAGGGATATACCTTTTGTGTCAAGTTCGGATGTTTCTGGAAAATTATTGGTCTGATTATGTAAAGTTTCACACCTGATTAATTGTACAGCTGCATGCACAATGCCATTCTGTTGATTAAAAAAACCTCCTCCTTTTATTGAAGCGGGTTATATATCATGCTTATTAGTTCGCGAGCGGACACAGTGAGTTTCGTGTGTCGGGCAATTCGAGTTGTTAGTGACAGTTTTTTGCACTCAGTACCGCAACCGTACTGAGTCCAAAAAACGAACAAAAAAGAGGGAAGAATGATTTATCTCCTCACAAACACCCACCCGCAAGAACTTTAGTTTATCTGTGATCATGATGCTAGCAACAACACCGAAATATTGGATACTCGCAACAATCAGTAAACATGGTAAATTACCTGTTTCTAATGTTAATGATAATGCTTATTATTGTACTGAACTACAGAATTAAACCATCCTTTCAAAGCTAGCAGAATGAGATCTTGGGCATAAAACTTAGCATCATTTTTATACAATAAAACCTAAGTATCTGGTAAAAAAGGGTCTACAAGGTTTTGAAATTCTAAGATACAAACAAAAACTTACTTAATGCTATCCAAATATTCCGCACAATTTGGTAACTGCTCATGATATTGTTCACCCTCTTTGTCTGAACGAAATACGCTACCAACAGAGCCACAACATGTCCAGACACTTTCAGATTCCTCTGACGTAACCAGATCTTTAGCAACGTAACTGCTTGCCTCAAATTCTCACTTTTTGGCAAGATTTCATTCAGGTATTCTTGATTCACTGATGCAGTTAAGTCTGATAAGACACTGCTGTTGTAATATGGTGTCGGTGGACCAACTTCGGTATTGGTGTCTGAGTTTTCGTTGAACAACCATGCTTCTCTCAAGTTGTTACGTTCAGGGCTGAAGCGGTGAAGCTTGTATGCATCACTTTCGCATACCAAATGAATACACACTGATAAGTGGTTGCCAAGCTTGCCTGTAGGCTTGAAGTCTAGTAAGGGCTTCGTTTCAGAGCCACTGGTGTATGAATACTTTAACTCTTCAACACTTTTGAGTTTTGACAAATATGCCGCTATGTAAGCTAAATATGCAGCCCTTTTCTTATGATATCTGTAGTTTACTGAATCATTCTTTGTATATGTTTCACTTGGCACTGTGATTTGTAAGTCGACTCTCAGTTTCGAGTTGATTGCGCACCCCAACACATAAGACCCAACAATTTCAACATTGGAGAACTTGTGAAATTTGAATATGCATTTGGTTTTACTCAATTGTTTACTTACAGGTAATTTTACTTTGAGTTTCTTTGATAGAGTTGGTTCAGACAAATCGTATTCCGCACCATCTTCAGGAATAGACAGTAAGTGTGTTTTCAATTCTGTGAAAAACTGAAGGAACCTTTTCTCAGTTTTCTCTTTGACTTTCACTTCTTCGATTATTTCATCGACTTGTAATCGGAAAAGATTAGAGTTGAAGAGGTTTTCTGTTTCTTGTAGCCTGTTAAGTTCGTTGACTGTTGGCTGGCGGTATAAACTCTTGGTTCTCACGCGTTTTGGCCCTTCTTTATTTTCGTCTTCGGCAGACCGTTTTCCGTTCTCATTGATAATTTGTACCTCTTCATCCTCTTCAGCAATAGATGCTTTAGCATCCTAAAACATGAATTCACAATTTTTAACTCAAGTTTTGATGAAAATTGGCTGAACTTACCAACACATGGTAAATAACAAAATTGCTAAAGTTTTATCAATTATTTAAATAAAAACTTATTCGGTGAACTTACCCGCTTCACCATGGTTAATAATTTACCAACAATACACAGATAAACACGAAATGATTGTAAAAAATAGGTTAGAAAATTATAAACAACGTGCGCACAACGCTGAAACTGCTCAAAACACTCTACTCTGGCATGTCTGTCAGTGTCAGTTTCAACTTTGACTTTTGTGTCAACTTTTCTGACACTAGCAGTTTGACAGCCACGGTCCGTTTCACGCTCACCATCTAAACCCATCAACCTCCCGTCCCGTAAATGTAGGCCACATTTGTATTTTGCTTTAGGTTTATTTTTCTCTGACCTCTAGTCTTACATACACAACCCGGGTATCACCGTACCCGGGATATGTCTAGTCTATATAATTTTTTAGACCTTGCGCGTCTCCGCCGCGTACGTACTTTGTGACCTTATCATTGCTGTTAACAAACACGCAAACACAGTCAGATTGCATTACAATTTGTTATCCCTAGGCTGTCCCTTGCAGCCTCAAACCATAGAACAATCTCTTTTTAAAATGAATAAATAGATAGATAAACGATTCAGTAAGAGTTTCACCACACATCAAAATCACGCCTACCTGCCTATAAGGCAGGAGTGAACAAGCATCTTCGGGGCTCCTTTGTAGACCTTCTCCATCGCTTACCATGTGCCGTGACCGAGCCGATCGAGGTGAAGAAGGGGCTCATGAGGAATAAAAAAAAACGGTGAAGATAGGTACTGTAAGGACTTACCATTTGAGTAGGCAACCTACTTGCCTATATTAAGACTGGCAACAAATAACGTCTTGAAAGGGAACTGAATTTCGAATATAAAATAAATGAAGTTGTCATCGCTAGACTTTTTCCGGGTATATAAAGGCTCCTATGAGCATTGATGTATTAGTTCGATAGAAGGTGCCTGAGGACAGGCACCTTGCTGCTGAAATATAAGTAGAACAGTGATTCCTGAGTTTCATTAAAGTAGCTCTCCCTGTCTACCCCTCACATATTGGTGGAGGTGCGGGGTATATACGAAACCCCAGAATAAATAAAAGTTATAAAAATTCGCGTGTATACGGCGTACAGTATACTTATAAGTATTTTAAAGACATTTCGCGTGTGTGTGGCGATACAGCGCACGAAGCAGTGAACGGAAATAAACAGCGGATGAAATATATGAAAAAGCTAAGTGGTTTTATTATTTAGTATAAATGAACTTATGGAAAGCATGATGGATCATTATTATTCAGGCACGGACAGATACTGCTTGGAGGAATTCTTGACCGAATTCGAGTCAGTGGCTGAAATGAACGAATGGAGAAAGAGTGACTATAGCCTGATCTTAGGAGCTTTTTTACGTGGGGCTGCATATCACTTCTACCATATGATTTTTAAATATGATATGGACTTTGCAGTATTATGCGATCGCTTGAGGAGTGAATTCTCAATATTTCACCGCAGATGTCGATATTGCGAACAGCGCATAATAATCGCTGAAATAAAAGCGGATAAAAAACAACCTGATGTATTGTGTGAAGATGTTAATGCACATTTATTTTCTAGTATGGTGATTAAGGACGAACAAACACAAAACAATATTCAGTGCAGTGAGAAAATCGTTGACCACGTTGACGGAGAAGGCGACGCAGTTGATGGCGATGGCGATCACACCGACGAAGAGAGCTGCATCTTCGAGGACGATGTTGACCAGACCAGCGGAGATGACGGCCTCGTCGATGTCAAGTTGGAGGCAGAAGCTGTGTTCCTGGGCGAGCACGCTGACGGCGGTGACGACGAGTTGGAGTCCCTCTCCAACAGCGAGTGCGCGGACGAGAGTATTGTGATGTATCGGTCCAGTCCAATTGATTCTACTAATTCCATTTATCTTGCAGAGACCAATGATGAGATTTCGTTAGAACAACTAGTTGTTGTTCCATCTGAACACCAAAATGATCTTGTTGTTAACGTACTGAATCCCATTGATTTCAACGATAATATTGAAAATAATATTGGATTTTCTCAATCTGACATAAAACGAAATTTTATTAATGTCACTTTGAAAAGAAAGAAATTGACAGCCATTAAGAATTTTTCTCAAAGTAAAGTAAACCAAAAGAGATCCGTAGGAAAATTAAAGGAGTCTTTAGTAAGGTTTCTTATTGCGCCAACATAAATTTAAAGAAGGCCATCAATAAAAAGGTTATGATCCGAATTAAATACAAGAGAATTTATGATAAAACTTCTTGGAGTGCTATGTTTGGTATAAAGAATATTACTAGGATTGTGGCAAGAAAGAATTCCCATAATATTTGCCTTAGTTGCAATATTATTCAAAGATATTTGCATTGTGATCACATAAAACAATTTGATCTCGTAAAATGCAAGTTTTGGAAGTTTTTTAGAAAGAAGTTTAGGTATAATAGAGTTTTGTAAATAATTTATTATGTACTTAAACTGATTTATGATTGTTGTATTTTGTGCTTTATTAATTAATGTTTTCTTTTCATGTCGTGCAAATGAATATGGTCCAACCTGAAAGGAATTTGCGATGCGCGCTGGGCATCGAAAGAAACAATGATTTGAATGATATATCTGTATAAGTTTTGATGAAATTAAATACTCCCCTATCTTGTCTATATTTACTGAATAGGATTAGCTTATGAAATTGCAGACAAAGTCCAAATACAAATCCATAAGGACTAAGTCTACAACGGTCAAATATTATTAGACAAGTCTTTTAAGCCCCTAAGGCAAATAAATGCTATGAAAGCATAGATGTCATTTTAAGAAAAGGTTTGACACATAGTCCCACAGATAATACAAAAAAGGACAGTGTCAAAACCTTGTCAAAAGTAAAGCATAGTTTTCATTAAAAGAATTGGTTGACATAGTGCTATAAACAACATAATAAAGCAGTATTCACACCATAATAATTAAATAATACTCTATGCGCCGTATTAGCCACAGATTAGTTAGGCCAGACCATAGATAGGAATAGTTATTTAGAGATATAAGGTCCATTATAGATAGAAAGATATTGGCAAATATGAGAGTTAGGCCTAGAATAGATACATGTAAATAGATTAAAACCTTTAAATGTTAGAATAGAATAGATATATATAGATTATGGTTATAAGATAAGGCCTGTTGTCAATAAAAAAAAAAAAAATTAATGACAACTATCAAATTTGACATATTGAAGTTAATAGGGATGGGAAAGTAGGAAAAATGTATCGATAGTTTTCTTGTCGAAATTTTCAAATAGTATCGATATATATAATAAAATTATTTCTTTCCGTTGCATGAGCTGTTGATGTGCTGATGGGTTGTATGCTGCTGGGCGAAGAAGAGGCTGGCAACATTAACTATGCATCGAAGAAACGACTATTTATATAATGAGCAAGTTTGTAGGTGCGAAACTTCCACCAGGCCCTCCTAGTGATAAAATACAATAGATGAGGAATAGTTGTAACTGAATCCGACTTTGCTAACGGGGCATAGCCTTTGCAAAGGATGTCGAGTTGACATCATCGGTCCAGTTGATGACTGTTGTTTAAGAAAGTAAATATATTTATGATGTTAAGCCCTGGTGTAAGTTTGATGAGTAGAATTCAAATTCGATGCGATCCAGCCTTTCCTTCTCTGGCCTGATAAACGCACGAGATCGAAATATTGTATCAAATCTGAATTTTTGAATTTAAACCCCATCCGGGTCGATGTGAGTTGACGCATCATTCTTATTAGTGTTGGGAGGACGCCTTGTACCTTTTTCAGAGGTTTTGGCCAAGGAGGTTCAAGCATGACTGCGTTGATTTGTTAGTGCGTATGTGCACGTCAGCTGAATTTAAATATCCGGTAACTCGTTTGTCATGATTAAGCCTTCCCCTTTTAAGGGTCGTACCTCAATTGTTCTTTGATTCCTCTGTTAGGTAAATGTTCGGGTTAGGATAAGGTAGGTTTCATGTAACCTTTCAAGACTTAGAATAGAAGCACTTCATATGATTCTGTGCGTCTATTCGTAGGGGCGTAGCTCATGTAAGGACTTACCATTTGAGTAGGCAACCTACTTGCCTATATTAAGACTGGCAACAAATAACGTCTTGAAAGGGAACTGAATTTCGAATATAAAATAAATGAAGTTGTCATCGCTAGACTTTTTCCGGGTATATAAAGGCTCCTATGAGCATTGATGTATTAGTTCGATAGAAGGTGCCTGAGGACAGGCACCTTGCTGCTGAAATATAAGTAGAACAGTGATTCCTGAGTTTCATTAAAGTAGCTCTCCCTGTCTACCCCTCACAGTACCTACTACAGCAGACGATGTCTATATTCCATGTCCACATACAAGCGGCACAACACAGCTCTTAAATGCGGTTTACATGTATTGTGTTAAAGTTCACCTTCAATGCTTTCACCTTTGACCATCTCATTTTGAAATTTACGGGCCAAGCTGCTGTTGAGAAATTAATATAGGTACATAATCTATATGTTTAGCCTGTCTGAGAATGGAACCCAGCCACCCAGGCATTCGTTTTGTGTACCTACATACTTACATCATCATCACAGCACACATCAGGGACAGTGGTATACCTACCGTTTTCTTCTTTTCAAATTAGCTCTGGTGCTCTACCCAGAGAGTTAAAATTATTGAGAAGTGGAAATCTCATGGGCGCGTTTACTTATGTCGACCACCTTACCGCTTTCGGTTGAACCGGATCGGTTAACCGAATTGGGCTGTTAACATGTCAGTCACCGAATACGGCGACTGAATATCTGTTAGGGGCTCAAACACAAAACTGTGAATTGACGCGATGCGAATTCGCAACGCAGAAAACCGCAATAAGCTCGTAGATTTTTGACGATGCGATGTCGCACCAAAGTTTTGTTTGGGCCCTTACACTAGTCGGTGACCGAATAGGGGCTGTGGTCGAATAAGGCAAACCGAAAACCTTTGTACACAAGTCGGTGATCGAATCGGTCAAAACCAAACCACCCAATGTACATAAATGAGCCATCAGAAAGATATACGTCGTAAATACCACTCGTTCCACTAGAATCCCCTATTTCAGTCCCCCAGGGGATTCTACAGCACTCAATGTTCCACTACGATCCCCTATGTACTGTGACGTAAATAAATATTTCTAAAACAAGTTAGATGTTGAAAAAAAAGCACCAAAAGCGTTAAAGAATTTCGCAAGTTCGACTAGTGCAGCATCTCGGTGGCGTTGGGTTCGAGTCCCACCTAAGGCGTACGGTTTTTTTCAATGTTTAACTATTTCTACTAAAAAAAAAAAAACTAGGTCATTGGTCCTTTTAGTGGGAGGCCTTCAAACGCATCATCTTCCGGTTCGCGGTCGCCATTCCAAAAATTTTTCCTTTGTCGCCCGTGTTACTACCAATCTTACTACCAGTAGTAATACGTGGGACACTCAGAAAGTTTTGCGAAACTAAAAAAAATTGTTCTATACGTACATATATTTTTATTAAATCTTTTCAAAGTACTTTCCACCAGCCTCTATACAAAGATTCATGCGCCTAAACCAGTTTTCAAAACACTTTTTCCAGTCCGCCGCAGACACCTCGTTTACAGCCTGCTCGAACGCAGCCAGCGCATCTTCCGGCGACGAAAATTGTATCCCTTTGAGCTGATTTTTTATTTTTGGGAATAAAAAGAAGTCACACGGTGCTAGATCAGGGCTGTAAGGAGGGTGACCCAGGAGTTTGACTGGCGTGCTGTCCAGGAAGTCCCTCGTTTTGAGTGCGGTGTGCGCAGGTGCATTGTCGTGGTGGAGCAGTAGCCCGCGGAGCCCTGTGTTTGGTCGCTTGTTGCTTATAACAGAGAAAACTTCTGGCAAACATTTGGTAGTATACCATTCGGCATTAATGCTTCTTTGATCCCGTAAGGGAATTGATACCAAGTGGCCAGTCAAATTAAAAAAGCTAGCGATCAAAATCTTACCCCCGCTTCTAGATCGCTTCACTTTGGTAGGCGTTGGCTCATTTTGAAACACCCAAACAGTCGACTGGCGCTTGGTTTCTGGGTCGTATTGATAAATCCAGGACTCATCACCTGTAACGATGTCGTAAACACGCCGAGACGAGCCTGCTTCAAATTTGTTAAGCATATCACGGCACCATTCCACCCGGGCCTGCTTCTGAGCATCGGTGAGGTTGTGCGGCACCCAGCGTGATACTATCCTCCTCACGCGAAGATGGCTGTGTAGAATCTCGTGAACGCTTCCCGATCCAATCTTCAATATGTGTTGAATCTCCTGATATGTAATTCGCCTATTGTCTTGGATTAAATTTTTCACTGCTAGCACGTTTTCTTCGGTAACAGCCGTCAAAGGGCGACCGCTTCTTTCGTCATCCCCCAAAGTTGGTCGACCGCGCTTGAATTCGTTATACCAACGATACACGGTTGCCTTGGAAGGGCCTTCATCCATGAATGCCATTTGAAGTCTATCGTACGATTCATCCGGTTTCAGGCGACACTTGAAATCGTATAAAATCATAGCTCTAAAATGTTCCCGGCGCAGATCCATATTTCAGTGAGACACAATACTTTGAATTAACTCGCAAAAAATGTGGAGGGAAATTTTGAAATTGGAACTTACTTATTTTTACTTATAAATAATCATATTTTCGAAAAACATTATAACTGGCCAGTCTCCCATATATAAAAACTTTTTTTCGCAATACTTTCTGAGGGGCCTGGTACTGGTAATTTGATTCCCTTTCTTACTACTACAGTAGTAAGTTGTTACAAGGATAATTACGATTTCCCCTTGTTACTACCAATGATAATAATATAGAATATGGCGAGATGATGCAAGAAGTCCTATAGGATTCGATGCCACATACATAACTTTTGCGGGTGCTGGTATTGTATAAAATTGGTGAGACTCTGCGCATCTTCCTGACGTCATGTATGGGGCAGTGAAGGACGGTCCTTCTCTATCCAGGATGTCGACAGATTCAGGAAAACAGCGAACCTATAAGAATCGAGCGTGGAATATTTCAGGGCGACAGTCTGAGTCCTCTGTGGTTTCGCTTAGCCCTGAACCCTCTTGAGTACACTGCTGGATGGTTCGGGCCTGGGCTATCGGTTGAGAAGAGGGTCAGGTCATATCACACTTCCTTTACATGGATGACCTGAAGCTCTTTGCCCCAACAACTTGCAACTGATGAAGCTTCTAAAGGTAACAGAAAACTTCAGTGACGCCATCAGGACGGAATTTGGTGTGGACAAATGTGCAGTCATGCACAAAGCGAGGGGAGATTATGGTATCCCTTTCCTCAACCGAAACTTACAAGTATTTGGGTATGTCGGAAGCACTAGGCATCAATGCTACTGACGTCAAACAGTCGTCGCTTCTTTGGTCGCTTGAAAAAAGTACTAAATATTATTTTATCACGCGGGAACAAGGTGCGCGCCTTCAACGGCTGGGTCATGCCGGTCTTGATGTTCTCTCTCAGACAGAACTTGACGCCCTGGATAGGAAAGTCCGCACATTGATTACAGCAAAAAAAAAACGATTTACTAAACCTTCCAAACCTATAGCTCAATATCTTTTTCTCCATATTTAACAGTAGTCCTGCACCAACCGGTAATTGGTGAGAGTCAAAATGGCAGGTGTACCATAGCGAATTAAATTATACCAATTACCAAAGAAATGTACCTAAAAAGTACCTCAAGTAAAAAAAACACACTTAATCAGTTGGACAGTTCCTGAGAAATTACGGGGATATTCATCGGGTGGTGTCACATATATAGAAATATCTAACAAGAGCCCTGCGAGTTGGCTTCGGCCCCTAGCACGCCTTTCAATGATCCGGGACCCCAGTGTACCGAAATTGTTAAACAAATATAAAATAGTATTCATAATTGTAGTTTTCTGGCGAATAAACACTTTTCTTTCTTTTTTCTTTCATTGGTAGTAACAAGGGGAAATCGTAATTACCCTTGTAACAACTTACTACTGCAGTAGTAAGAAAGGGAATCAAATTACCAGTATTACTACTGGTAGTAAGATTGGTAGTAACACGGGCGACAAAGGAAATTTTTGGCCCCATCGGCCATCCGTTCTGCGAGCAGCAATGTGTCCTGCCAATGCGAACCGGAAGATGATGCGTTTGAAGGCCTCCCACTAAAAGGACCAATGACCTAGTTTTTTTTTTTAAGTAGAAAAAGTTAAAAACATTGAAAAAAACCGTACGCTTTAGGTGGAACTCGAACCCAACGCCACCGAGATGCTGCACTAGTCGAACTTGCGAAATTCTTCAACGCTTTTGGTGCTTTTTTATCAACATCTAACTTGTTTTAGAAATATTTATTAACGTCATTGTAATCCTCTCTGTAGACCGATTTTGATTTTTAATTCCATGTATTACATATTGTTATTTTATAGGTGGCTTTTTTATTTAGAAGGGACTTTAAAGGAAAATAACTTATTAGTATAATTAAAGATTCCCCTGCATAGGGGATCGTAGTGGAACATTGAGTGCTGTAGAATCCCCTGGGGGACTGAAATAGGGGATTCTAGTGGAACGAGTGGTAAATACTGTACATCATGTTAGATTCTACTCGGACTCCTACCTAGAAGTCCGAGATGATGTGAAGAACAGCAGAGTGCTGACTTCAGTTGTTATTTTTTTGAAATTAACATCTCTTACAGAACTGGTTTTATTTACATGTATGTAGTTCTCGCCAAACTTCTGGACCGCCCTGCCCGGCCCGGCTTTCCGATGCGCAAGGCACGCACGGATCGGCAAGCTATTTTTGTATGAGATTTAAGAGCGGACTCTAGTCAACAGGAATTTGAAAAATAGGTATTTGAAGAAACTATTGCCGTCGCGTCACCTCCAACCTCACCCCGTAAAGTGCGAAAGGGACAACTGCAGCTCAGGCTGATTTTACCTACAAAAACTTTGACAAAAAGACGTTTCGTATTCTGCTGTTTTCTTCATGAAAACTGGTCTGATCTAAAAAATTCTTATAACAATATTTAGAGGAAAAGTATATCTATGCTCCTCCGTATCCCAGAGATGGAAAAAGAAAGCGGGGAAGACAACTTAAGAGATGGGACGATGAGTTGAAGCTTAAAGTCTGCGTCACGTAATAAGTCCCACGGAATATTATTGGAACTAAAATGTGGTTTGCTTATTTCTATAGAAATAGAGCATATTTTAGAATGTTGAAGGCGACTGAAGCGCCACTCCCAGGGGAATTCTTTTGTGAAATGGACTCTACAGCGGGCCCTTACTGGAGAAGGGTTGCCAGAGATAGAACACAATGGAAAATGTTAGAGGAGGCCTTTGCCAGAAGGCACACTGAACTTAGAGATATCCTCTAAATGAGGAAAACAAACACTTCAAAACAGATGGAAGTTCAGGATAATGGGCTTATTGATTGATTGATATCTATGCTCCTATCATTTCCTTTTTTGTTAAAAACTAATAAATTTTGTCTGAAAGTCTTCTGAACATGGCGGTAAAAACGGGTTTTTTTTTCGGATTTTTGGATTGTCATATTTCTTTTTGTGATTATGTTTTGGAAAAAAGGAAATGATACAGGTACGTATTAATTAGACCTAGATTTTATGGAAAAAAAACATTGCTCTAGAGGCATTATCCACGAAGAAAACAGCAGAATGTGTTTGTATGGAGAAAGTCTCACTAGAGTCCCCTCTTAATACTCTGCAGCCATTGTAGCCAACTACAGGTCGGCCAAGAAGTTTGGCAATAACTATACGTAAACTATTGAACAATAAAGGTATGTTATTGATAAATAAAAGCCATTTAAAAATTTTCAAAGATTTAATTTTATTATGTGGTTTTCGGTTTGGTGTTTTTTACCTTTTGATGAGATTATAGATGGCAGACGAAATGAATCATTAAAATAAATATGTTAATGTCGTGTTGGCATCTACTCTAAGGTATCCCCGCAAGGTTGAATTGATCGGATACTTCATAATAATAAAAAATATTTATTTACAATACAATACAATAAAGTTTGGTAACATTGCTCTCAATAATAACGAAATAAATACTATGATTGCACAGCAATACTGTATGTAAAACTATTTGTTGAAATCGACTACTTATCTAAGGACATAGTTACAGTAAGCTTTGGTGGTGCTTCTGTTTTTTTCTTACAAAATACAATATGATTGTATTTTAAATTTTAGGCCCAATGTTACCGCCAATGACAGTGGCATTTTTTCAGGATCATATTCATGGGCAAAGGAACTACGTTCGTACAGCCTAGTTTAATTTAGAGATGATGGCGTTGGTGTATTCGCTGCACTTTCCGTTGCCACCGAGATCTCCGGTGAGGTGCTTGCCCTCCTTTAGGACTGCGGTGCAGGCTGCGGCGATTCTGTCGGCGTGCTCGTGCATCTTCAGGTGCCGCAGCATCATGATGGCGGACAGCAGCAGCGCGGTGGGGTTCGCCATGTCTTTGCCGGCGAGGTCGGGGGCAGTTCCGTGCACCTGTGGTCAATTGTAAACTTGTATTAGAATAGATAGATTAATTATCTGCTTTAGAACTAATTTTTAGATCTTCAGATAACTTAAGGCATATTTCGCCAAGAGAAAAAGAGGCCTTTACCAAAAGTGAGGCAAAAAAACCGCAAAAAAAATTTTGTATTTGCAGATTAACATTATCTGAAGATTGCAAAACCAGCCCTTAATCAAGTAAGTCTGAATCAAGAAATGGTTAAATAAAAATACTTACAACTATGTTAGTAACGTAATCACTGAGTTTAAACAAAATAAGAATTTTAAAAGGTTATTCTAGACCTCTGATCTTCCAACTTACTTCATAAAATATGATTTTCTTAAAAAATAAGGTAATAAACGACATCGCTTGTTTTTGTTAATGCATTTATTCGGCTACTTATTTACATAAATTAAATAACTAAACTTTATGCTTATAATACTACTGTAGATAATAATACAATAATCATGAATTCACAGCATTTTGTGTACTTTGTAATAAAATAAAATACCTAGGTATTTTTTTTATTACGGTAAAGATTTTCTACTTTTTATTAGAAGAAAGCTAATTTGTTAACATTTTGTTACATGGGAAACTTACAAAACTACACTTATGGAAATTAAGGCAGTGATGTGTTTAAGCTTTCTAGTCAGTTTTACACGTTAGCATTTAGCGTTACGTTCAAGTAACTTATAAAATACTCGTGTGAACGACCCTTAAAAAAAAAGTTGCTTTCAAAAAGTTCGTGAGTTGAAATATCATCGCTTATATTCTATTCAAATATAGTTGCCCATAAACACTAGAACATAAAAAATACATTTGTTTTAATTCATATAATTGTTATTTATTTCACATAATTTTCATTATTTTTCTTCATCTAAGAATTTTAATCTCGTTAGCGATGTTGTACTTTTTATTGTCAGATTATATCGGACCTTCTAGTAATAATAACCACAGGGGCCCGCCCTACCATGAGCTCTTATAGAGTAGTTGACTTGTAATACAGCCGTCCCTTACCCACAATGGATGGAAATAACCTTGCTGACCTCTTTACCAGTAATAAAACATCTTTCCATATCTTGCATTAATCATACACCATCAGGGCGTCCGCATCAAGTGTGCTTGCAAAGAGCATAGAGGGATAATTATTATCAGTTGGCTTTGGCCCCTTATATGCCTCCCAAAAGGTAAGAGACTTCAGGGTCTTGAGACAACAAGAATTAAAAAAATATATTATAAGGTGTTATCACTGTAAACAGAAACTTTGAGAAGACTCTAGAAGGCTTTAACACAAAAAGTAATGGAAAGCTGCCATCTTAAACACATATAATAGGTATAAATTTGATGCAATCAGAGAAAGAAAACATAACTCTTTTGTTAAGTAACACACCAGACTCTGCATTTACTCGGCTTTCGTCCATGAAAGTACTTAAACCAGTCAAAAGCAAAGAAAAAGAACACCATCAGAAAATAATAATAAAAATGTATTACCAAAAAGAATACAGTGTTTACTGTATCTTTTATTGGGTATTTGCAAATACGGAATTAAAACCTCATAAATTAAAAAAATAAATACCTCCATCTTTTTTTTTAAGTCGGTAAAAAGGACAATCAATATAATAAAAGATTTAAACTAGCAATACTTTCATTTGACTACCGGGTTAAAGAGCTGGCAACCCTTGAAAACCGATCTGTAGTGATGATCAAGCTCTCTCTCATCGATGGAAAATCCCGTGTTTTTCAAATGTCTAATTTAAGAAAATGAATACATCAAACTATAATAAATAAACGATAATTTGTCAACGTAGACGACTCAATTGTCGTCTGTCGTATACCGTGGATGAACTGAGACCTTATTCTGTATTTTTTAAACGTTCTTTTATGTCAATTTGTATTTAAAAAAACAGGGTTGCCCGTACTGTCACCAGACAGCGCTTATCCAGTTTCAATACAAATTTTTACGTTAACGCTCTAAACCCACCGAGCGAACGAACGCTGGTGAACGGGAACCGTATAGATGCCGCACGCTTTCTGCTGAGTACAGACCAAGTGAACGAACAAGAATGAGAGTGTGAAGTCTAGCGAGCGTGTAGTCCATTCATTCGCTTAATCTGTTCCCAGCATTCTGTTTCACATACAAATCATATCTTATTAATAAACTGAACTAAAATACTGAAAATAATACAGCCGATTTATCACAACTTTCTATGTACCTGTTGCTCTTAACTATTACATTACAATAAATATTGTCTTCTCATTACTTTCAATCAAATGCAAAAGGACTAACGTTCAAAATTGATTGGCACGCTTCAATGATTTTTGCGTGAAAATGCAATATTACTTAAACGCCGAGGATTTAAGCTGTGATATACATAATTCATTTCTACATTTTTTATGACGTTTTATCACATTATAATTATAATAAATAACAAATATGCAATGGTAACTTAGAGTTTATACAGTCAATCTAAGCAGTTAAGTTATTATGGCCTAAGACTTATCCATACAAACCTCTGAACTGTTAGGACCTGTAAAGCAGAATATGAATTGCAATTCTTCAGAGATATTGGAACAAACATCCATACCACGGCTTGTGGTAGATGTGATTCGGGTGGAAATGTAACGTCACGTAACAGTTTAGCGTTATACCCCCTACATACGTCTTTCTCTTTTTCTCAATGGGTTTCTATGAGCAGGAAGAATGTGTGAGGAACTTAGTTCCTGACTGGGATCCCTTGACCTCACGTTTTTTTAATAATTAGTTGTTTAAAAGTTCAGAGATTTTATGGATAAGACTGTAATATTTATTTATTTAATCACTTCTGTGGATAAAAGAAGACTCGTTTCTTATATGATGATGAACTACACTGTCACCATCGCGAACTGGACCCCAGCTTAGACCTTTCTCGGCAAGATTTGATCTGGTGGGATTGATCTGCATTAAAAAAATCCACGTAAAATTATCGGCCAAATGTGTGGCCAAGCGCAAAACACGAAAAAGGCTGGCCCTATATTGATGTTTTTTTTTGTGTGGGTCCCTAGATGGATTAGATTCACAATTAGTCCGGGTAGGTGGCGCCACAATCGGGTTCGGGCTCTGGCAGGACAACATCTGTCGGTTCCGCTATTATCCACAAAAATCATCAAACAAACGAGCAGATCTATGTTCTACAAAATGGAATGTCAATAAATAATGAAATAAATAATGTGTGACCACTTCTTTGGCAGTTACACTGTTGGTGAGCTAGCTGACTGAGATATAATTAATAATTATTATTTGTACTTAGTTTCGTAGTGTCAAAGCTTGAGCGAAAAAAAGATTACTTGTAACACAAGAATCCGTGCAGTAAAGCTTTTGTGTATTTTAATCTGTATAGAGCAAAGTGTGGTAAGTTTTCTGTTCAGAAAACTAGTAGAGAGAATCTCTTTGATTTTATCTTTTTGATAGATACGTCCATACTATAAACAAAATCATTCATAGGGAGTCTTCATTGCGGAAATACCACTGCGAGTCAATTATTCCCTAGTGAAAGCTGTGGTGTGGACGCACCTTTACGTTTAACCTTACCATTTATCAGATGCTACTAACAAAATAATTGCCATTATCTCAGTCAGTCAACTCTAAACTTTTTCCTAAGTAGGTCAACAATTTGATCTAATAATTGAACTAACTCCTTAATCTCATAGCTTTGATCATAATTTTGATACAGTACTAGTATTCAAATGCCGATAAAAAAATTCATACACGGAATAGTTTTGTATAAAATAAAAAATAAATAAAGGAATGATCACAAATCAAAAAATCGACATTGTATACCTAGTCCTTATCAAAATATGATAATTTCAGCAAATTCATTTCGTGTCGGGCTCGTCCAAATACTTGATAATTTCCGCTGTAAATAATGAACATTTTCCAGTGCCCCCTAGGTCGGGAGTTAGGACCTTGTTTTCCCGAAGCACCCTGAAGCAGGCCTTCTCTATTTTGTCCGCATGTTCTAAGAGTTTCATGTGGCGCAGCATCATGACTGCTGAGAGGAGTAGCGCTGTGGGGTTGGCCAGGTCCTGCCCGGCGATCGCGGGCGCTGTGCCGTGAACCTAGAAATATTTGTAAGATTAATACAGTTTCATAGAAAAAGAGTGCAACTTGATTGCGAACGAAAGACATCCACCAAGAGATTGTTCGTTAGTCGCTCATGAAGGAAGCTACGAAAATGTGGATAACTTTTGGACTTTGTCACATTAATCGTTCTTGTCAATTGATGGTAAAACGTCACGGTTTTGACATCATACAATATGACAAAGTTCTCAATATTTTTGTAAGGGTCAATTCAAGGCACATTGACGCCAAGTCGAATCAAAAAATGTACATAGCATATTGACCCCTGTCTCCACAGCACAATGTATACATTTCTATAGAGATAAAAAAAGACTCGCGTATTCGACCGAATGACATGTAATTTTTTTTCCGACGCCTCAATGTGCCATCTTGAACTTAAGTAGACAGTACTAAATTGAAAAGATCTTTACGGTAGGTATCATGATCGACCGCAATCCAGTTGCACAAAACAAAGATTAGTTTCGAAAAATATGCATTAGTACAAAACAATAAAGTTGTTTATAATATTAGTATGGGAAGTTTATTTTCAATGTGAGAAAGCCGTCCTTGGATGCTTAGCGCATTCAGCTAGTGATATTGGTTAGAATTTAATGTAATTAAGCCTCGTTTACATTACTCGAGTCGAAGAGAAAAAAAATACACCTTCTGTGTAAATTAAAGATCATCATTTTTTGTGAGTCTTTTTTGACATTAATGAACTCGTGTGAGCAAGATGAATCGCTAGGAAATGCTCGACTGCGATTCTCAAAACCGCCAAGGATCTCGGTCGAATACTTTTCTCTCATATGCTCTTAGTTTTAAGGCTGACAAGTAGTCGACCGAGAATTTTCGCGGTATGCCCCGACTACTGACTGGTGGAAAAAAATTCTCAGTGTAAACGAGGCTTTATCATTTAGCTGTTCTTGAAAACAGTACATGTGACGGTTTAAATAATTAATTTCTTTTCGTAATTGAAGGTCTTTTTACCCAACTGCCGAAGGAGGGTAATGTGTTTATTCATAGTTATCATACACATAAACAGCCATCTATCTACACATTTCATTGTCAGGAACGAAAATGAATTGCGAAACCCAGAAATGTGTGGATAGAATTTTATAATATTCACAGCGGATCTTTGTGTCTCTGAAGTTGGCTCTGTCAACTATTGCGCAAAAACAGTTTGTCATCGAATATACTGCATAGAGTAAGCGAGATAGGTTGATACGACAAACGTAAGCGAGTCAAAGAGACAGTTATACAATGCTATCTTCACTTTCAATATTCACATAAAAATAGCTACTGCGCAGGGTCCTGCAGCCAATTCAGAGACACAAAGATCCATTGTGAATATTATAGAAATATCGCAAATATGTCACCACTAGCAGTACCATGCAACGATCATGAATGAAAAATTTAGATGATTGATTGAATTAATATTTATAAAATGATCATTACATAGTATGCAATGTAGTGGCATTATCTGCATTAAATATATGCATTTTTAAGAAATTAGAAAGCTCTTTATTATTATCTGTTTCTCTTGAACGAAAATAAAATTGTTGTGATTAGTTGTTGAAAATTATTTCAACCATCAAAGCTGTTTGCTGTTTATGTTCCTCAAACTGGGGCTTGATTGAATAAAATATTGTAAAAACTGCATTTGTGAAACATTTTGTGAAAGAGCATTCATTTTCATATTTTTATCAATACATATCAGGCACGCATGCAATAATACATAACGCCAGATTTAAAGTAACATTCACATTTAGTACATAAAATGTTTTAGAGTTAAGACATACACATTTATTCGTATTAGTTCACATATTTATATCAGGTTATAAAAATATAAGTATTGATGAAATTTGTTTATGATCATGCGGTTATTGCCAGATCAAAAAATATTTTTAGCACATGGAACCCACACCTGTTAGTTCAAACTCAATAATTTGAAACAACTTATCTTTCCAGGTATTTTTATATATATCCGAAAACACATTAATATTTTTTTTGTAACTTTATAAAACCCTTGTCCGATGCATGAAGGCCATATTTAGTAAATTAATCAAAATATTCAAGATACAACTTAGAAAGGGCTTCAAGGCTTTTGAGTTCTGTGAAACTATTTTATCTGTTTAAGCTTTAAGGGCTGAATATTCAATATTAACGGCTGCGACTTATAAGTTGTAGGTCGTGGGTTTGAACCCAGGCAGGCACTTAACATTGTGTATATTATTTCATCACCACTGCTCTCAAAACGGTGTAATTATTGTTTGATTTATTTCTCGTCTTTACTAACATAATTTAAGTACTACTAATAATATTTTTAAGGGTTTAGCATAAGTATGTTCTTATATTGTATGTATGTCGTGTTGTGACAAATAAACACTTTTTCTTTCTTTCTTTCATCGTGAGGAAACCGGCATTTCTTAGAAACAAAAATTCTAATATCACATTAACATTCAGCCTTGTTGGACAGGGAATTGAGAAGGGAAGTGGGTGGCGCAGCTCCCGGCGCTCCCTCGATTGTTGGTTTTTGGTGCGGAAGTCAAAGGACGGGCAGCGCAAGCGCAACTGACTAGTTTACATTCAGCCCTCTTGCTCCCTTGCCGCCGGCGTTTGAGCGCGAAAGTATTTACTGTTTCGTCCTTTTTCCCGATTACGACAACTACCTATTATTATTCAGCGCTGCGTTTTTACTCTGAAGGCTGATTGTGAACACTCACTCGCAACGATATTGCCGCAGAAGTATTTAGAGCAATATTTCCGGGAACGGCAGTGGTAGGGGCTGAGTGTAAATGTGGTAGAAGACATGTGACATCCACCAAATCCGCACTGGGCCTGCGTGGTGGATTACAGTCCATTCTCTCTCACAGAGAGGAGGCCTGCACGCAGACCCGACCAAATGGGAGTCTACGTACGGAAAAGGGGGTCCATCTATCCTATCCTAACCATTTAGATCTTATTTCAAAGTTGTGGTCCAATGTAACTGGTGTTTACAGAGTGAGCACATTTATACAAACACAAAAATCTAGGGGTGCTCTCAAGAGACACATTTGCGAGATGTTTGAAGAGAACGATGGATGTAAAATTCTCATGTAAAAGTTTCTCTAAAACTTGTACATGAAATTTTTACATACATACAGTTGTTTGTTCAAGGGCTGATTTTTCAATAGTCTTCTATTTAAGGAATAAATATTGCGGTACAAAGGCAATTTTATGGAACATACTTCAAACGGATATATTAATTCTTCAGGTAGAATTATCTGACAATTGAAAAGTCGGCCATAAAGCTCAGTTTTTTGATCGCTAGTTAACTCAACTAATGGTTAAATAATTAAGCTAACCAATGGTTTAAAAATTCTGAGAAATGCTTTTTATTAACGACAAGCTATCTCGGCGAACTTCGTACCACCTCAAACAAATGTATGGCCAACTGGCGTAACTAACCCGACTTTGTTTTGAATTTCAGATGTAGCGTTGTGAGATCTCAACTGAAAATAGTCGAATGATACTAATATCAAAATAAGTCGGTCAATAGTCACATCTCTAAAAACACGGCACAACTCTAACCTTCCGGAGTACTGTCACTCGGTCATTTGGATTCCGGTGGCTTAGCTAATTACATATTTTCTATCCTCACGATTCTGGTGCCCCGATTTAGGGTGAGTTTCTCATTAGTTTAACTATTGTACCTTATTCTTTGTGCCAGGCGACCAATACCGATTCCATCACCTAATTAATATCAGTTTTGCACTGTCATGTTGGACGCGTGGCTAAGGGTCGCCTGGGACAAAGGAATTTGCTGTGAGCATGTGTTTCTACCGCATTGGATTGTGTCTCCGTGTTATATTGTAAGTGATCACGTTTACTTATGTTATTAAATGCTAGCGTGTTCATACTTAACCTAACTTTGCATCTGTCAATGTGCTTGCTATCTTTGCAAGTTTCTTATCTGTAAACCGCTGCGATGTGCTGAGCTTTCACCTACAATGTTTCCATACCGTTCCTTGGCCTAAAATGGGGACGAAGCTGGTACATCGCATGCGGCTTGCTGCTTTTTGCACCGCATCTAACATGCGCACCCTATGGTGCTTTCAGGGCTCTTCGTACGGGGTCGACGTACGGGCGTACCGTCCGGCTATGCGCTACCCAAGGACGTAGCGGCGTGCGCAGCCTACCCTGCGCACCCCTAACCGCTACAGTCCCTGCGGCCTACCGCTAAGCCGGCCGCGGTCTACTGCCCCACGTCTGCCACGTGCTGCTGCCTCTTTGTACGGGCTGAGGCTTGCCTTTCTCCCACGGCTGTACGCTGCCAACTACCTGCACGCTGCCAACTACCTGCACGCTACCTACGCCCACCGCCAGGTCCTTTTACCTGACACCTGCGGCTTACCGCCGTGCCAGCCTACGCACGTGGCCCGGTCTTGCCTGCCTACCTGCGGCCTGCCGTCGCGCGAGCCGGTGCCAGCACAGCCTACCCTGCGCACCCTAGCTGCTACAGTTCCGGTGACCAATCGCTGTGCCGGTGCTGACCGGTCCCCGCGTCTACCACGTGCTGCCAAGGGACGGTACCCCCTTACTATTTTATCCGCGTGACGGCGTTTGTACAGAACTGAGTGGCGCTAGAACCCTCGACCTAGCTGTTATTTTTAACTATAAATATATGTATTAAATTACAAGCTGTTTCTCTAACTACCTCCTAACTATCAGTTAGCGGCCTGCACAGCTTACCTAGCGCAGACCTAGCCGTTACAGTGGCGCCCAACCTATCACGCTTGCTCCGTATACATCGTTGCGGTATAGAATAAGTTTATTGTGTTATTATCAGTCGTTACTAACAGTCTATTTTGTAATAATGGGAACTCACCCAATTAATTTCATAAATATACCAGTGATGACATACATGAATCAGGCATTGATGAAAATGTAGTTATCATTGGTGCTGTTTGGTTGTGAATAATAATTTAGTTTTGAAAACAAACAGACTTTTTGGAGAAAGTTCTAACACAAATGAATATATCATAAAGTAAAGTTAACAGTAACAAGCTGAATACTGTTAGTTATTCACACATAATGCAAATTCAAAGTTGATTAATGGTGAATTCCTATAGTACTGTTACTACTACTGGTACTATTGGTCCTACAACCATAGTACGAAAGCGATCATGGCCCTACCCCATTGATTTCTTTTCCCTATACCAATGGCCCTACACCATAGGTAATCTGCAGAGTAGTTAAACTTTGATGTGCGTGAATGATTAGCAACCTAGTTTTAACAGTAAATTGTTCTTTGAAAAAAATCTTGACCTAAACAGGGGTTTATCTATTTACCCTTGGCTGCTGGGGTCCTAAGCTCCTTTGGTACCTACCTAACTACTAAGCAATAGTTAATCTACTACGTTAAATTGGCGTTGCCATGGAGAATACTGAGGACCCTACAGGGGTGTTACTTTTTATTGGCATAGTAGGTCTCTATGGTAACTACCCTTAACTTTTGTGTTGTACTACTCGTCATGTTCAAAATAATAACGAACACCATAAAGACGGCGCCTACAAGAGAGGTGACCGCAACCAGTTTGACAAACAGCCAAACACTTATACTACATGATACACTAGACGACGATGCCGCTAACTTAGTCACAATATCAACAACCTACCTACCCATCAACCTACCTAACCTACCTACCAACCTACTCACCTGCCCTTCCGATCAACTTGCCTACCCTACTCTATCAACCTAATCACCTGCCCTACAGATCCACCTACCTTCCTTATCCTACATACCCTATTTACCCTAACCTACCTACATACCCACCTACTTACCAAACCTACACAACTAGCCAAAGGTGTTACTGGCTGGCTTCTGAACTAGATAGTGGAAGGTATAGTAAGTTCTAGCGGATTTTATACAGGTAAAATCCTCTCTCTGCAGCCGGGGTACTGTAGCGTTGTGAGATCTCAACTGAAAATAGTCGAATGATACTAATATCAAAATAAGTCGGTCAATAGTCACATCTCTAAAAACACGGCACAACTCTAACCTTCCGGAGTACTGTCACTCGGTCATTTGGATTCCGGTGGCTTAGCTAATTACATATTTTCTATCCTCACGATTCTGGTGCCCCGATTTAGGGTGAGTTTCTCATTAGTTTAACTATTGTACCTTATTCTTTGTGCCAGGCGACCAATACCGATTCCATCACCTAATTAATATCAGTTTTGCACTGTCATGTTGGACGCGTGGCTAAGGGTCGCCTGGGACAAAGGAATTTGCTGTGAGCATGTGTTTCTACCGCATTGGATTGTGTCTCCGTGTTATATTGTAAGTGATCACGTTTACTTATGTTATTAAATGCTAGCGTGTTCATACTTAACCTAACTTTGCATCTGTCAATGTGCTTGCTATCTTTGCAAGTTTCTTATCTGTAAACCGCTGCGATGTGCTGAGCTTTCACCTACAATGTTTCCATACCGTTCCTTGGCCTAAAATGGGGACGAAGCTGGTACATCGCATGCGGCTTGCTGCTTTTTGCACCGCATCTAACATGCGCACCCTATGGTGCTTTCAGGGCTCTTCGTACGGGGTCGACGTACGGGCGTACCGTCCGGCTATGCGCTACCCAAGGACGTAGCGGCGTGCGCAGCCTACCCTGCGCACCCCTAACCGCTACAGTCCCTGCGGCCTACCGCTAAGCCGGCCGCGGTCTACTGCCCCACGTCTGCCACGTGCTGCTGCCTCTTTGTACGGGCTGAGGCTTGCCTTTCTCCCACGGCTGTACGCTGCCAACTACCTGCACGCTGCCAACTACCTGCACGCTACCTACGCCCACCGCCAGGTCCTTTTACCTGACACCTGCGGCTTACCGCCGTGCCAGCCTACGCACGTGGCCCGGTCTTGCCTGCCTACCTGCGGCCTGCCGTCGCGCGAGCCGGTGCCAGCACAGCCTACCCTGCGCACCCTAGCTGCTACAGTTCCGGTGACCAATCGCTGTGCCGGTGCTGACCGGTCCCCGCGTCTACCACGTGCTGCCAAGGGACGGTACCCCCTTACTATTTTATCCGCGTGACGGCGTTTGTACAGAACTGAGTGGCGCTAGAACCCTCGACCTAGCTGTTATTTTTAACTATAAATATATGTATTAAATTACAAGCTGTTTCTCTAACTACCTCCTAACTATCAGTTAGCGGCCTGCACAGCTTACCTAGCGCAGACCTAGCCGTTACACAGAATAATCTATAAATTAATAAAATTAAAGAAAACGCAATCTACTGGTATAACCGGAACCAGTATACAACGCTATGTTCATTGGCCGTGTTTTGTTTCTTTCATGGACCAGAGATGGCGCTGTGTTCGCAAAACGTATGGAAAATTAATGTTCTTCATAATTTTGATTACCGATTAATAGTTATTCTGTTATTCGGGATGGAGATAAATCCGATAAATCAAAGATCATGAAAATTGATCGAGCCGTTCTCGAGTTATAAATGGTGAAACTAACACCGACTTTGTTTTTATATATTTTTTTTTTTTTTTATCGTCAATAGGCTTGCGCTTGACCACTATCTCACCTGATGGTAAGCGATGATGTGGTCGACGGTGAAGCACGCTTAAAAAAAAAAAAAAAAAAAAAAAAAAAAATAAAGAAAATTGTAAGCCACACAAAGGGCCAACTAAGTTGGAGAGTTTATTATTTAACCATTTCTTACACATACAAATGATTATTTGAAATATGAAACCACTGGTTAGCATATTTAACCATTGATTTTGATTTTGGTTGACTTAACTAGCAAACAAAAAAACTGGGCCAAAGTGTCCTCTACCATCCCTTGTTTAATGTTTTTGCATAATTTAAAGTAAAACCTGCATGAGTAAAAAAATATATTACAATAAATACACTTTATTTGAGTCGGACAAAGGTTTTATTAAGATACTTTGTGTGTTCACTTCACTATAAATATAAAACACGGAAATATTTTAAACAATTCAACTGATTATTTGATCAGCTGCAATTGTTTGCTTTGCATTCACAATACAAAAACAGTCTTTGAAACTTATGTTGTAAAAGTTTGTATGAACTCAATTTTGCCTGCTTTTGTTTGCTATTGATTAAGTTTTTTTTGTTGCACTATGTCTTAAGAGCGGACTCTAGTCAACAGGAATTTGAAAAATAGGTATTTGAAGAAACTATTGCCGTCGCGTCACCTCCAACCTCACCCCGTAAAGTGCGAAAGGGACAACTGCAGCTCAGGCTGATTTTACCTACAAAAACTTTGACTAAAAGACGTTTCGTATTCTGCTGTTTTCTTCATGAAAACTGGTCTGATCTAAAAAATTCTTATATCAAAATTTAGAGGAAAAGTATATCTATGCTCCTATCATTTCCTTTTTTGTTAAAAACTTATAAATTTTGTCTGAAAGTCTTCTGAACATGGCGGTAAAAATGGGCATTTTTTTCGGATTTTTGGATTGTCATATTTATTTTTGTGATTATGTTTTGGAAAAAAGGAAATTATACAGACACGTATTAATTAGACCTAGATTTTATGGAAAATCATTGCTCTAGAGGCATTGTCCACGAAGAAAACAGCAGAATGTGTTTGTATGGAGAAAGTCTCACTAGAGTCCCCTCTTAATGGACTTTTTGAACAGTCTTCTGCATGATCCAGCACCCTTAAGTTCAAAGAATAGCGCGCACGGTATGGTTTCTTTGCTCCATATGTTTGAAAATCCATCTACTCGACAGCGTAATACACGCAATGAATACTGTTGAGTTATTGAAATAAAAGAGAAGCAGTGTGCTTCGTGCTGTCAAAACAGATACGCAACTAGGGTGCTGGTCTACTCAGCCAGATAATAGGAATGTTGCCTGGGTAGAAAAATGATAATTCTATTTAGTCTGTGCGTGAGCTTATCAAATAATATCGGACCCGTATTTTTTAACCGACTTACAAAAAAGGAGGAGGTTCTATGTTCGACTTTATGTTTGTTTTTTTTTCTTTTTGTGTATGTTCACCGATATCTCTGTCAATTGTGGACCGATTTTGAAAATTCTTTTTTTGCTTGAAAGAGTATGTTTCGAAATTGGTCCCATTTTAATTTGGTGAAGGTCTGATCAAGAACTTCGGAGATACACAACAGAACTCTTCAATAAATAACGGCAAAACTCTCGGGATTGCTGCAATGGCATGTCTGTTTGTTGTTTATACCATTTCATAACATAACATCACGCCAGTACGCTCTCAAGGGGTACACAGATCTCTCATTTCACCGGTTATGTTCGAGTTTCATATTATTCGGTTAATCTATTCTGGAGTTATAGGGACCTTAATAAACAACTTGCTATTAGGTAGGTAAAACTAAAAAGGGAAAAACAAAAAAACTTTTTTGCAAAAAAATACTACCGACTTCCAAATGAAAAACTACAAAGTGAAAAATAACTTAACTTTTGGAAGTCGGTGTCCATATCGCGAAAAATGGTACCTACGAAAGACACCGACTTCCAAAAGTTAAGTTATTTTTCACTTTGTAGTTTTTCATTTGGAAGTCGGTAGTATTTTTTTGCAAAAAAGTTTTTTTATTGCTTTATCAAATAAATAAAAATTGACAAAGATAAAGCGCATCAAAGTTTAGAATGGGGGCTTGTGACGTCACACGATATTTCAACGCACTGCATCGTCGTAATTTTGTGTGTACGTGAAATAAAAGAAAAATGACGTGTCCAATATTTTGTGAACTGACGAACTAAATATGTAGATATTTTACTACCCTATTTCAATCTTCCTCCATATACATCTCGTCTTGCACACGCGACCCAGCATTGTGCTGAGCGATGGTCGTGTTGCGCGGATTTGACCCATACTTGCCCTATTTTCTGTAAACTTTTTCTCTACAACTTGTTGTATGCATTATACTCGGCGCTAATACTTTTTCTTTCTTTCTATATATTTTATTCATTCTTTGAAATTGAAGAGAATACTTACGGACTCGAATAGCGCGCCGTTCTTGCCGATGTTGCCGGACGGCGTGACCCCCAGGCCTCCGACCAGACCCGAGCACAAGTCGGACATGATGTCACCATACAAGTTGGGCATCACCTGCAAGTTACCAAACACCCATATAAGAAAATATGTTACAAGGTACTACGGATACTGTACATTCTCGCGCGAGAGCCCGAGGAAACGCTGTTCATTAAGTTTTTAAACAAAACAAAATACTTCATGATTGAATCTCCTAGTGTGGGGCAATGTTTAAAAAAAGTTAATAAAAAAAAACAAAAACCCGACTGCTTAAACAGCGAACTAAAAAGACGTAAACAAGGAGAAAATCATGCTGCGCTGTCGGAGGATACAAATTCGCGAGCTGGCTGACCAAAACCAGATGTATCCTTCTTTTTCGAATTAGGTACATTTAAACATATAAGTGTCATATATTTTTAAAACCACCTCTTAAAATCCTTTATTTTGATACCCCACACAAAAAATAATTGGGCGCCCACTATATGGCGCCCAAAATCAACCATTATTCTATTTTCTAATTTTAATGTAGCTAGTGACACTCACAGGGTTAAGACGAATCAACATCAATTACAATCAATAAACAGTCCTCTGCAACATTGCTCATTCCCCATAGTAAACAGCGTGATGATACTGACCAGCACATCGAAGAGTGCGGGGTCCTGCACCATGTTGAGGCACACGGTGTCGAGGTAGCGCTCCTCGAACTTCACCTCGGGGTGCTTCTTGGCCACGTCGCGGCAACACCGCAGGAACAGACCGTCTGACATACGCCTGGAAACAACATAGAACATTTTATAAAAGACGTTCCTTAATATATGAGTTAACAGGTTGGAACAGATAACATATTAGATAGTTTATTTGGCTCAGCGAAAGAAACAAATAGTTTACAGCCTTTTTTTTTGGGATTATTGCATACAGCAACATTTATTTGACTTTTCTCGTGAGGATTAACAGCGTTTTACTCTTGGTTTCTTACCATTAATTTCGATAAGTCATCTATATATATAATATTAGATTATAAATAGGTAAAGTTTGCGAGGTTGAACCGATTTAGATGAAATTTGGCATGGAGAAAAGTTTGAGACCCTGGAGACATTGGATAGTTTTTATTCCCTTGGGATGATAAAACACTTTTTACGCGGGCGAAGCAAAGGGCAGAAGCAATGCAAGAAATGCATATTTATGGGCCAGTGTAAAAAATGTTAATAATAAGTATATCCATGTTGGACATAGGCCTCCCATGTCCAGCAGTGGACGTCTATTGGCTGAAATGATGATATCCATGCTTATCTTCACATTTACAGTCCTTTAGTTTTGATATACCTAAGATAGGATATACAGGGCGTCCCAGAAATCGACGTCAAGCCGTAAATGGGTGATAGACTAAGTTATAACAGTTCTCAGAAAAATACGAAAAAAAATCTATCTCATGTTTTAAAAAATTTATGGTCACTTTAATAATTTACTAAAAAAATCAATCCCTGTAATGGTTATTTAACTCCAATTGCTACAAATCCCATAATTTATCTAATTTTTTTATTATTATGTAATCTTGAATAATGCTTGTGTAGATTTTTGCCTAAAATTCAAAGCCAACTCCTCCTACTTGGAAGAAAATTAAACTTTTTCAAAACCAAATTATTCAAATTTACTATTTCGCCCAACTTTAACTGACTGTACTGAAAAAAAAATGTACTACGCTAGTTTGGCAAGTAACATGAAAAATTGGCGCATTTAATAAGGATTCAAAAATGGTGTAACACTTGCTAGATTACGTTTTCAATAATTGGTCAAGTTTTTTTTTGTAAATAGTCTCAGTTTTTACACAAAATTACCATACTTCCTTAAAATGACTTTAGCTTACCTAAAGCTTTGCTAAACTCCGTTTCTAGTTCGATAGAGACGGAGAGAGTCATTTTACGAAGTGTGAGCGAGACAGAGAGTGACGCCACCTTTATCAGTGATACAACCTTTATCATGAAACGGAGATACAATTTACCGATGAGTGCGAATGAGACAGCAGTAGTTATTGTTCTGTTTTGTAAGCGCAGACGCACACACAATTACAAATCAGTACGTTACGCTGCTTTGTTTACTGCGCATCTCCGTATTCGTTCATGTTGATTCCGTACTTACCACTTTTTGCGTTGTTTTCTGGACTTAATTGCTTGTGATTTGGACTGTTTAATTCCTCTTTCTGACGACCTGTGCTTTACTCTGGACTGTTGCTGATCCTGTGATTGTGTAGTACTACCATGGCTGTGTACACTGCATTGGAATATGCGAACATGCACCTCGTTTATGGGGAATGCAGATGCAATGCCAATGCAGCCGCTAGACTTTATCGTGAGAGGTACCCGAACAATCGTCACCCAGATCATCGAGTTTTTATTAATGTGCACCGTTCACTATCAGAGGGACGATTCCCTAACCAAGTACATGGTGAAGGAAGACATCGTAATCCGTACGAAGACGTCGTACTACAAGCAGTCCAAGAAGACCCAAGTGCTTCTGTACGTGGAATCGAAACAAGCACAGGTGTATCTAAGAGTACCGCCCACCGAATCTTAAAAAAGAACGAGTTCCACCCGTATCATGTACAGCGAGTACAATCATTACTGCCACGGGATTACGCTCGCAGAGTTGCGTTTTGCCAAAGGCACAGAGAAGACCCTCGATTCTTAGAGAAGATTTTATGGACCGATGAGTCAACATTTAAAAAAGATGGCTACATGAATTTGCACAATTTGCACGAGTGGCATGTAGAAAATCCAAATTTGATGAGGCAAGATAAGTCACAGTATCGATTTAAAGTAAACATGTGGACCGGGATACTAAATGGCAAAATAATTGGACCTTTTGAGCTGCCAGAGATTTTGAATGGCGCAGTTTATTTGGATTTTCTTCAAAATACTTTACCAGATTTATTAGAAGACGTGCCACTGAACGTTTACAGGGAAATGTGGTTCCAGCAAGATGGCTGCCCAGCGCATTATGCCCGTTTAGTAAGAGAACATCTTGATGAAGAATACCCGCTCAGGTGGATAGGGCGCGGTGGGACAATCTTGTGGCCACCCCGTTCGCCTGATTTAAATCCCCTAGATTTTTTTCACTGGGGAGCGGTAAAAGAGAAAGTGTACTCAAAAACAATAGAGAATTTAGCCGAAGCCGTTGTCTTTGTAATCAGGGGAAGATTTGCCCGGAAAATAACCAGATATTTTTTAAGAAGATGTCGTGCTTGCATTGCCGTCGAAGGAAGGCAGTTTGAACATTTATTGTAATAAAAAAAAATTAAATCTGATAATTTGTTTTTTTTTTCTAAGATGAGAAATCTGGTCCTGACTTAAAGTAAAAAGGTTGAGTCACTATCATAACTTTGCTTTTAAATTACGTAAAATTTCGATTTCTTATCTCGCTCACACTTCGTAAAATGACTCTCTCCGTCTCTATCGAACTAGAAACGGAGTTTAGCAAAGCTTTAGGTAAGCTAAAGTCATTTTAAGGAAGTATGGACATTTTGGGTAAAAACCGATACTATTTACAAAAAAAAATTTGACCAATTATTGAAAACGTAATCTAGCAAGTGTTACACCATTTTTGAATCCTTATTAAATGCGCCAATTTTTCATGTTACTTGCCAAACTAGCGTAGTACATTTTTTTTTCAGTACAGTCAGTTAAAGTTGGGCGAAACAGTAAATTTGAATAATTTGGTTTTGAAAAAGTTTAATTTTCTTCTAAGTAGGAGGAGTTGGCTTTAAATTTTAGGCAAAAATCTACACAAGCATTATTCAAGATTACATAATAATAAAAAAAAATGATAAATTATGGGATTTGTAGCAATTGGAGTTAAAGAACCATTACAGGGATTGATTTTTTTAGTAAATTTTTAAAGTGAACATAATTTTTTTTAAACATGAGATAGATTTTTTTTCGTATTTTTCTGAGAACTGTTATAACTTGGTCTATCACCCATTTACGGCTTGACGTCGATTTCTGGGACACCCTGTATAAGCCTTGCATAATGCATAAGTATAATTTTGCAACGAAGCAAGATCCTGGGTAGCTACATTTAAAACAATTAAATACACTGTGTGAAAAGTAAATTGACACCACTTCGTTAGCCAATAGCCTTCGCGCGACATTCCACTAAGTGTAATTATGTGTGCATGTCAACATTCCTTTAATGGACTGCTAGATTACGATGTTACATTACTTTAGCTATTGTTAACTTACAATGGAAAAATATTACGAGCTCTTTAAGTAAATACTAACTTTAAAAACTAGGAAAGTAGGTCGTTTTTAGAATGAAAAACATTCACTGAATAATAATTAAAATTTGGAGTTTTTGGCCTGAACGTGATGGCGTCTATGTTGCTTCTCTGTTTTATTTTCCTTAAATTGTGTTATATTTAATACTAATAGTGTAAAAATGGTGGTGTTTTATTCTAATAATATTAGTGAACGTGCACGAGTGTGGGCAAATAGAATACAGCGGTAGAACATGAGTTTGTTTATGTTGTCGACAAAACTCCGTGGAGGCATCCAGTAAAGTTAACACCATTGTACTGGGGTCTAACTAGGACATTGGACTAAAAACTAAAGAAACTAGAACTTCTAAACGTGACACTGGCTAAATGCAATACCGAGCGAAGCCATAACAAAAAAAAATAATTGGTGAAATATGCAACCAAAATCACATAATATGTAATCTTATTTGGAAAACTATTTTTATAATTTAAATTCACCAACCAATATCTTTTTCACATTTAAATCACTGCATTTGATAGTCCATTATAGTATTTGACATAGTTAAATTAAAGAACAAGTACAGTGTCCAATCATCTTCCATACAAAATTTTTAAGCCATCTTTAGCTCGTTTAAGACGACGATAGTCGCCAACGAGCGTGAGGGAACAAAACGCACCCTCGTTTCACTCTCGCGCGACCCAAAATTCAGTAGCTTTTTGTACTTTCCTTATTATTCTATGATTTAAAAAAAAGCCTCAGATAAAAAATGTAGATAATTAAATTGTCTTTGAAATGGTGTCAATTTCATTAAAGTACTCCCCGCGGTTTTAGTGCGATTGTTGTGATTTTGTCCGTGTTAGACTTAACTTTACAAATTAATTAAGATATGTTATATGAATATAAATCGAAATTTTCTTAGATCAAATTATTAAGAAAATGGTCTAATGTAACATAGATTTTTTTCAAAAAATTACGACTAGCCGTTTAGATGTGATTCTCATTTTAAAATCGGCTACTGAGGGGTATCTGCGCCTTAAGTAAAACTATTTCTTTCCACAGAAGAAGAAGTTGTGGCTAAGTTTACCCTCCAATACTCACATAATGTTAGCCTTATGCACAGCGGTGACCTTCTTCCTCTTGTTCTCCTTGGCGAACACGAAGGCAAACTCCGCGACCCTCATGGAGGCCTCCTCTGTGATCAGCTTGATGGACTGGACCACGCCGTCCACGATCTCGTGCTCGATACCGGAGTATTCACCCTCGGTGTTCTCTCGCACTGTGACCACGTCTACGTTGTCGTATAGGGTTTTGATGCTGCAACAAAATTTGGTTTGGTTAGTTGGTTGTTATGGCAGGATTTAGGATTCGTTAAAAATAAAACTTGTATCTATTTTGTAGGAATGTTTCATGGGTAGAAAAATGATAATTCTATTTAGTCCGTCCGTCAGTGAGATTATCAAATAATATTGAACACGTAATATCGCTTTACCAAATAAGTAAAAATTTACAAAGTTAAAGCGCATAAAAGTTCAGAAGTGGGGGCTTGTGACGTCACTAAGGCAGTATAAAGTGTACTAGCGGCGTGACGTTTCACGATATTTCAACGCATTATATCGTTGTCACTTTATGTTTATTATTAAACTACCTGACGGACAAAAATACATTTTTTGTAACTACCCTATTCAATTAAGGCGATAATCAACATTTTTGGAATGCCGAAAGTTTATGGACTTTTTAAATCGGCAAACCTTCACCATTTGTTTCTATTCAAAATTAGATCGATAGATAGCGCTAGATAAGTTAGATCCTGCGTTTGCAATGAATAGTCCTAACAATCTCCAAAAGACTTATAAAAAAAATTGAGATAATCCTGCAGGTGAATAGTTGCAAATGGGTTTACGTCAAAACCAGAGACGTCATTTTAGTGCAAGAATAGTTCGAACCAATACGCAAGACCTAGCTTCTCCGGGCAACGCGTATCTTGGCAGCAGGCCAGACATTTAAGCGCACCGATGGAGATGACAAATAAATTAAAACTTTTTGAACTACACGTGCATGGCCTAATCTTAATAGAAATAGATACCAAGTTACTTTCATTTAATAGTACTTTAATTATGTGTTCTATATAATTAGCGTATTATGTCAAAGTAAGAGACAGGCATTTATCCAGGAGGGCAAAAGCCTCTCCGTCCGTTGTATGTCCTCAGCCATTTTGGGCCAATCTTTTCCATTGTCACCAAAAGTAGCAAGGTAAAGATTTGTCTTAAAAGCTATTTTTACCTGACTAAGGCGAAGCCAACAGAAAGGGTTATGATTTTAGCAGTCTATGTTTTGTAATTACGTATGTTCTTTCGTAACGCCTAAACTATTCATCCAATTTTGATGAATAAAGTGTCAATCGATTCGTTATTATGGCCCGGGTAACATAGGATAAAAAACCGTAATTGGGTTACAGTTATTGATTAATCTTTTTGCTTGTTTCGCTCGTTTTCTTGCTTAAACTGATGTATTGTCATGTAGTTGTCCTTGGAAATGTCTGTTTCATTGAAACAATGACAAAATTATACATGTGATAATGCTGTACTGAGTAGCATAGAAAATTACTGTAATTTTGTTAATACTAATTACATGTAGTATGAAAGACAAGTTTGTCTGTTTGTTTCTGAAGTGAAACTAATCTTCACTAAGTGAAAATGCAGCGAGTTTTTGAATACAGAGGAAAAGTGACGCAATAATTTTAATATTCTAGTCAAATAAGTCTCGGTTCCATTTTTTTCTTAACTATTTCAAGTACACAATCGGTATATAATGTTTTATTTAATACTATTGGATGCTACACAAAACGGTGTATTGACCCGGCGCTATCAGATCGCCTTTTTGTCACACAACATTGTATTTTAAAGCTACTGGCGCTATTAGTCATCAGAACAGTTCAAATCTTGCTGTGGCTGACAAAATAGTTTAGAGAAAAACGAGTTCTCTAGCTGTTAGCAACTATTGGTGCGAAATAAAGACATCATTCAGTTGAAAGATATCCACCGCTGAACAGAGGCCTCTCCGCAAGCGTCACCATATCGACTGGCCCTATGCTTCTTGCATTCAGAAGACTCCTGCGGCTCACAACAGGTCATATATCTACTTTGCAGGGAGCAAATGGATGAGAAAAGGCTAGGATTATTGATAAATCGAATAAATCTCAGAAAAAAGAACTTATTCGAGATAGAGATTGTCTCAACCTTGAACACGAATTCAGGAATTAAAAGACATTGACATTGACTGGCATTGGCAGTGTTGAGATACCCCTTATCGGTACGTGCTAAGTGAAACGTTCTTTATCTATGTAATATCTACTGTATTCGGCGAAGTTGATATCACACCTCTAGTATTGAGCAGCGGTCTAAATAAGGAAGTGGTTCAAACTAGATATGGGGCGGTGGAGAACGAGACGATTTAATGACATTGATTTGGGAGAAATTGGTATTTTGGTGGCTGGGTTGATAGATTGATAATGGTTGGTTCATGACATCTTGAAAGTGAAGTCTTTCTTTGGTGGACTTGCAATAACAGGCTTAGAAACTACAGTCTGTTAACTTGTGCTTCATGAAATGGCTGAAGCCGGAACCACACTTACGTGTCGTGGCGCAGAATTCTCGTATCAAACGACTCTGTTCCAGCCTACGTCATAACGCAACGTATTTTGTAGCCAATCAACTGCGTCAGAAGGCGCCACGACACGTAAGTGTGGTTCCGTCTTTAGTGATGGAGCACACGTTTAGCCCTAAATATGGAAAAAAAAAAAAATTGCTCTGTTTTTACCCGACTGCCGAAGGAGGGTAATGTGTTTAACAGTCTATGTATGTATGTATGTATGTATGTTCCTATATGGCGTTCCAGAGACCAAACGCGTTGGCCGATTTTGATGATTCATACGTCAATCGATTCGTCTTAACCCTGCGAGTGTCATAGGCTACATTAAAATTGAACAATAGAAAAATGGCGGCTTTTGGGTGCCAAATTGTGGGGGCAGAAATTTTTTTTTCTTCCAAACCCATCGTGTGGGGTATCAAAATAAAGGGTTTTAAGAGGTGATTTCAAAAATATATAACACTTATATGTTTAAACGTATCTAATTCGAAAAAAAAAAACTAACTAAAAAGTTATAAATAAAAAAACTTAATTCAAAAAAACAAAAACCCGACTGCTTCAAAAGCGAACTAAATGTCGTAAACAAGAAAAAAAAACATGCTGTGCAGGCGGAGGATACACCAGATTTTGGTCAGCCAGCCCGCGAATATGTATCCTCCGCCTGCACAGCATGTTTTTTTCCTTGTTTACGACTTTTTAGTTCGCTTTTAAAGCAGTCGGGTTTTTGATTTTTACAGAAGTTATTCTGAATCTTCTGTTCCGATGAATAATTTGAAATGAAATAAGTAATATAATAATTATTAAAGTTTTGGGCGCCAGTTCATTCACAAAGTTTCGTACAGGTACAATGAGAATGACTCATTCTTTTCAACTCTCGTTGGGTGAACCCACTTAGTTCAAAGGCTAATGACCGGTAGGTGTATGTTACCGAGTGTTTGCTAATTGCTTTAAAAGACAATACACAGTGATTAATGTTATTTATAATTTCTAATTAATAAAGGACAACAGTTGAGTAGTAGCGTATCGAACGCTTTATTTCTTCTGATCAAGTACACACGTTGTAACACGCTAGTTGATTATAATCTAAAAAACATGGAAACCTGCAATAACACCTAATCAAGATTACATCTACATGCAATATGATTGCATTTAAATTCATATCAAAACAATAACATTCAAAATTTATCACAACCAGAATAAACCTGTTTCTTTATTATCAACACGTGCTACGGTTTTTATCAAAAAGCTATTGACCTTTTAATTTATATTATTGAATGATAACCTCTCGATTTTTTTCAGTGGGTGCTATTTACCGACTGTTTGTATACCTCCTAAAGCGAAACATCCCTCAGAATTAGGAAAATTTCAGGCAGATACTGTTCTATAAATCCATACTAATATTATAAATTCGAAAGTAACTTGGCAAGGGGATAGATGGAAGGACCTGGATCCTGAGGAAGAACTTAGGTTACCATTGCCCATAAGTAAAAAAAAGGTAGGGTAGGGAGGGCAAGTAGGGTAGGGTAGGGTAGGTAGGCATGTAGGATAGGGTAGGTAGGTTGGTAAGTAGGCAGAGTAGGGTAGATAGGTAGGTACGATAGGGCAGGGTGGGTAAGTAGGTAGGTAGGGTAGAGTTGGGTAGGTAGGTAGCTAGGATAGTGTAGTTAGGTAGCCAGTTGACGGGAACGAAGCCACGGGCGACAACTAGTTTTGTTATAATTTTTAAGTTCATCTGCAAGATAAAACCTACTGGGGTGTCTATTGACAAATAGTACATAGCTGACCCCTGATACAAGTCGCAAGACAATCACTCCTTCACCGTCAACCAACGCTTACCATCAGATTAGATAGTGCCTTATTCATCAAAAAAAAAACTGCAATGTACATTTATTTTTATTATTTGTAATTCGCGCATTAAACTTAGTCAAAATTAAACTGGTTTTATGTTTATTCTTGTAGTTTAACTACGTATGCTTGACTATGTAAACATTATCATTTAGCACCTATTATGTTGTCATAGAGCTAATAGGTGATGAACAAATATTTTGGCGCCTCTTTATTTACACGACATTTTACCGACTCAAAGCTAATAAGTTACGTAGGAAACTGTAACAACTTATGAGAATGTGTTATAAAAAGCCTATCCCGACTGGTTATCCCAACATTGAGACTATCTTCCTACCTTAGAGAGCATACGAAACCTAGTTAGAGTAGTTTTTACCGACTTAATAAAAACGTAGGTAATCAATTCGACACGTATGTAAAGTCAAAGTCAAAGTCAAATATATTTATTCAATTAGGCCAATAAACGGCACTTTTGAACGTCACATAAATTAAAACTAAAAATTAAAAGTAATAAAAAAAATATTTAAAAGTAATAAAAAAAAAAAAAAACATGTTAAAAAAAAAAATATAAAAAAAAAAATGATTCTACCGTGCATTCGGAAAGTAGATTGTTATGGAGAAGAACGCACAAGAAACTCCATACTTACACTTTAAAAAAAAATGGTGTTTGTAATATTGTGTATGTAATATTGTTGGAACTGCACAATATTTAAATTATTCTATGTGGGCTTCTAAAAACGTGTGCCAAAGTGTGTATGTATTTATGTCCACGCTTTTCTCCGAAACTACTTATTGGATCGTGATCATTCTTTTTTTATTGGATTAAGTATCTCTCAACTTAGGGAATAGTGCAAGTTTCATCAGAATCGGTTCTGCAGTTTTCAAGATATCGACCATACAACCGCTTCTTAGTGACAAACAGCTCGAATGAGTTATTATGGGTATTTTGTCTATCCTTAAGGTACCGTACAATAGAAATTAAAAAAGACACCAACTTCCGAAACAAAAGTTATTTTGCACTTTTTAGTTTTTTGCTTTTGAAGTCGGTTAATTTTTTGTGAAAAAGTTTTCATACGGTTGTGTTCATATTAATAATTATGTCAAGTCTGACAACTATATGATTTATGCTGATATATTATGATAGATACATCTAGGCTGTCTTGATAAAGATATTAGTTAGCAGGCGTCTATTTAATTATAGTAATTTAATTGCCATTTGACCTCCCTTAGATTGCAGTTACTGGGATGACTGATATCTGCTATCATGCAATGTAAACTAGGTGCAGTGTTTCTGTTGTCATCTGTTTATAATAAGCCATCTGAATTTTAAGTTGATTATAATTCTACTTTAGCTTGAAAACCTGTAAGACTTTGTAGTGTTATTAAATTGAGCATTGAACACCGGCGCCAAGTTGCCAGTCTGTCTATCGGTTTTTTATCGGTTCCACTTCGGGGAGTGTGCGTTGGAATTGCATGAACTAATTCCTCCTAGCCTTTCCCTCATCGGACTACAAGACGTACGGCGATGCGTCATCGGTAAATGGTGAACATCTCACCCATACGCACCAAACATTTTTGGAATACTTTTATTATGCGTACAGCAAAGGAGTGGAATTCCTTGCCATTGTCAGTGTTTCCTGATAGCTACAACCTGGGAGTCTTTAAGTCAAGAGTGAATAGGTACTTCTAGGCAAGCGTGAATATGAAAATTACTGTTACCATGCATATCAAGGAAAAAAAGGAAGATGGTAAAGATGATAACTAACGTTAAATATGACTGTATTCTGCACATCGTCATCAATACCCTTTATCAAACAGTGCCCCCTCAGCAAAGATAAATTGGCACTCCATAAATCAATTCAAAGCACCTTCTATCATAAAACACCTACAATAAATCGTGAATATTTTATCACCAAACAAATCATGTGATTGAAATCAATTTCTAACGGTCAGATAAGATTTCAAACCAGACGGCGTTATCGATTGTAATCAATTATAATTCTGACTATTTGTTCCCCGCGGCGTTATACTTATTACCTCGTTTACGCATCAAGTTCTTTCTGACTTTTTGCCCGGCTCCTATGGGTCGCAACGTGATTTTGAATAACTTTGAAGATATATAAGAAACTTCCGTAAGAATTGGGCTCTAGAATATAAACAGAACTTCTCAGATGCGACTATTGGTAGTCCGAGGTTCATAATCATCATCATTTCAGCTGAAAGACGTCCACTGTTGAACATAGGCGTCCCCCAAATACCGCCAAATCGACCGATCCCAGGGCGCGTTCAAAAAAAACAACCAACTCTTTTATCTATGGATATTTTATTACTTATGTATAGATAATAGTACAGATTACCACAAAAACCAGTCGTTCGGATTATTCAGCACTTATCCGCTTATCTACGGATCATATTGTTACACAACCAGGAGGTAATTTAATTAAGGTCTGATAGTGGTATGGGCTTGTTACCTTGGCCTTCTGGAGTTTAATTTTATGGTGATGTGAGTGCCCATCAGGCGTTCGATTTGATAAGATTTAACGCCTTGGCTCTGAGACGTGGTCGCTCACAATTGGCCTCATCAGTAAGCTTACAGTCACCACCCAAAGGGCAATGGAGAGCACCATGCTTGGTGTGTCCTTGCGTGATCGAATCAGACATGTAGAGATCCGCAATAGAACCAGGGTTACCGACATAGCCCGAAGAATTGCCAAACTTAAGTGGCAGTGGGCAGGGCACATTGATTGTAGAACAGATGGCCGATGGGGCTGAAAAGTTCTGGAGTGGTGACCGCGAATCGGAAGACGCTGCATTGGAAGGCCTCCCACCAGGTGGACCGATGACCTGGTTAAGGTTCGGGAATCCGCTGGATGCGGGACGCACGTGACCGGTCAATGTGGCGACGCTTGGGGAAGGCCTATGTCCAGCAGTGGACGTCTTTCGGCTGATATGATGATGATGTTGAACGCTTTGACTACTTGACTAAACCGTAGGGTTTCGGTGTAGGGCTGTGCGTGAATTCTGTCAGTGAAGTAATGAATTTAAGATTTTATTAAATAGACTAGCGACGCGGCCCGGCTTCGCATGGGTAGCAGAGGGCATAACGCAACGCATAGTAAGCTATCAAATATAGACATAATAATATATGCCATCGCAGACTTTTCTCTAGTTTTATAAAAGAGGAAAAATTCCACCGTACACTGTTTTGTTATACCTCAAAGGGATTAGGCAGCGTTTTCGATGAAAGTTCCCAGGTGGCCTGACTTTTACGGACATTTTCAACAATTATCGTCATATTTCAACCAATTTACACAAAACCTTAACAAATTATACTCAGGAGTTTTTAAGTTTATCGCAAACAGATAGACAGACTTAGACGCGGTGGGGGACTTTGTTTTATAACATGTACTGAAGATGGCAATTTGTTGGTCTAGTGATCACAAACGCTTTTATTGAGCATGGGGTCCTAAGTTAGATCCCTAGATCGGATAGTGTTATTAGGTTTTTGGTTGAGAGCAGTGGTGGCCCAGTGGTAACGGCCGCGACTTACAAGTTGTAGGTCATGATTCGTGGGTTCGAATCTAGGCAGGCGCTTTACTTTGTGTAAATTATTACATTACCACTGCTCTCAAAACGGTGAAGGAAAACATCGTGAGGAAACTGACTAAGAAAATTTCTTAGAAACAAAAATTCGAAGAGGCAGGTTAGGCAGTCGTATCCGATTAGCGGACGGGTCCGTAATAGTGTTTCTCTTTCTAGCAAAACAACGCGTCTTAGCTTTCTTGTCGTCAATTTGAATTAGATATCAAAGCGTAAAAAAACATCACTATTCCAAATCGTCACATTAGAGATTGATCTGCGTTCGATTAGACTCGTGTGTCCAGTGTTCAGAATCCATAAACTATTTAGAAGCCGAATGCAATACGCTTATTGTATGAGCGGGCTATATAATAAGTACGCATTGATATGTCATGGCGCTGGTCGATTGAGGTGAACGTCCTAAGGCTTGTCTTGGCAGGAGGCCAGTTCAAACAATGTAAGTTAGCATTTACAATCGAAATACTACTAAATGCACAGAATAATTAATAGTACTAAAGGGGCACTTGTGATTCTTTACTTGATAACCTAAGGATTATATGGCCAAACTGCGCTAGTTACCCACACACAGGCTAGACGCGACTTCGGTATAATACGAATTTGCGTTGTCTATCATTAGTTTTCTAACAAGTGATTCAAAAATTAATTGCATCGATACGAATTTGTGTTGTCTATCATTAGTTTTCTAACAAGTGATTCAAAAATTAATTGCATCGATACGAATTTGCGTTGTCTATCATTAGTTTTCTAACAAGTGATTCAAAAATTAATTGCATTATCTCGATGAAGGAACGCGACGCATTTCTTGACTGACCGACTCCAAAAGTAAACGGTTTAATTCAATGAGCCTGTAGACCCCTGCCTTTGCATGGGCGACTCTTTAGAAACCTTGAATGATTGATCACTACAGTACAGAACATTACGAGATGAGAACTTCTTGAAAAACTTAGTCCCCTTAGCCCAAATTCAAATTACTGCACCTTAGCAATTAGCTAAGTAAGAGTAATTTGAATTTTGCCTTAGGACATAAAAAATATGAATAGCAGAGGATTATTATCTGTAGTTTCTGCCATGGGGGCATGGGAAAAGGCGTGGGATAATGTATGTATGTAGGAGAATTTAACTGCACATGTAAGCCGATTCCCCCTATCATAGACCTTGGAAAATAGTCTAGACTCTTTATCAGAGAGATAGCATTGACCCAGTGTCAGGTTTAACTCACGTCGGCTATTTATTTATATTTTCGTTTACTGCACTTTAAAGATACTATGATCTCGGAAACTTTAATCAACAGAACAAAAACAAATAATGCTTTGTTCAGAAATAATAATGTAGTTATTTTTAATTGAATTCTATTCTCAATGTTATCATGAGGAATGATGCTTATTTAATTTGCATTATGTATTGAGCATTTGCAATGTAAGAGCAATGATTAGAAAACATTGTTTTCCTGTAGTTCTAAGAAATGTGACATGTCTTCTATTTTTCCTTTAAAAAACCCAGTGCGGCTTGGTAGTTTTACCAAGCCGCACTGGGGCCGCGTGGTATATTATGACACATTGTCTCTCACAAGAGAGCTTGTGTCTCTGCAGTGGTAATATTATAATGATGATCCTCAATAACAGAACAGAGTATTTTTTTTCAGGTTTTGGGTAAAACTCAAACCTTGCTTGTGTTTGGGTTTAGCACAAAACAACAAATGCAACTTCATCTGCAGTTTTCTCACAAATTATCCTGTTTATGTCATACAATAAAAAGACATTGATCAAATTAACCAAGTTAATTCCATGAGTTTCCTTAATCTGGCCCTTTACATGATAATAAAATAAAAGAAATACATACCCTTCCATACTTTTGCAAGGCCTGACGTTAGCATACAAGTCAAACTCCTTTCGCAGAGCCAAGTTGAGGGAGCGGTAGCCCTTGCCAATTGGGGTCATCAGGGGACCCTTAAGACCGATCTTGTTGGAGTTGACTGAGTCAATGACCTTCTGTGGGATACCCATCTTGCCGTCTGGGCCCTAGAAAAAGTTGAACAGTTAGTTACAAGAAAAAGGAGCACAGCTTTTGAGTTACTAGGTTCACTACGTAGTGGTTTTGTAAACTGAAAAACAGTGCCTAGAACATAGTACATAATGTATAAAGCTAAGGAATGGAGTTCCCTACAAGCCTGGGATCAAGTCAAAAGTGAATAGGTTACTTCTGGCGTCTAGGCAACCATGTTACATTTTCAAATGCTTCAGATGAGCCTATCAAGTCATAGGAGGTTTTGTGCGGGAATGGTTGATAAACCGGTTGTGCCCAGTACGACAAATGCACCGCACTCTAAATTGAAACAGCTATCAAATTTTGCTACAGTATTGCAATGTTTATATCATAAGCATAAGCTGAGAGGCAGTGTGACTTGATAAATGGATGATGAATGTATTATTTGTGTCACACTATGGTAACCTTGCGGCTTGTATGTTAAACCTGCTGCAAACTGAAAATATCTAGCTCGACAAGCATATTTAGAGGTGCTTATGTAACCTAAAACCTACACTCTGTTAGTGTTAGAATGCACAGCAAAACGAGCCTTATTCAGTTCATAGAGCATTAGATGAATGTTGCATTGAGTGCTAATTAGAATAAAAACAACTATATTAAATACTATATGCCCCTTTTAGCGCACAAGCAATATTTAATGGTTTACTTCAAATAATGTCATTGCGACTCTGTAGAAATAGCATAGCTTGTATTCACGCTTTTAAATGCATGTGAATAGAAAGGCAAAGTGTGTAAAACATGATAGATTTTTATCAATACAAGTTATAAAATAAGGTGATTATATGCTTGAACGTTAAGTTGCAGACACCATCCCGTTCAACTTGTGATGATTAGATACACCACTCTTTTGTAACTTGCATTGAAATATGCATAATAATACAAAAACTATATTTTAAAGAAAACATTAACAAGAATACATTGCCACTTTTGGAAACATTGTTCTTAATTAAAATGTTTACTATCTATTATCTGCTAATGTTTCTGAGGCAAAAGAATATATTGTTTACAATGTTATTTACAAAGCCACAATTAAAAACAATGCAGATACTTTAGAGATTGGTTTTCTTACAGTTTGAATGTTTTTAACACACTAGCAAAATGCCAATGCAGTAAAATCTAGTAAAATTTTTAAACAACACATGGGACTTACCCTAACAGCTGTGACGTCGACCTCATCCCACTCGATGGGGACTTTTGCGGCCTCGAAGATCTTCTGCACAGCGACCGTGATTTCAGGTCCAATGCCGTGGCCTGGGATCAGCGTAACCTTCCGCACGCCCGAGCTGTACGGCGCGGCGCCACTCCGGCTCACAGGCACCTGCACAGCACCAGCAAATACCAGTCACATAACCTCAAATACATCACCAATTCATCACAATAAAAAAAATATGTAACCTCATCATTCCCTCCCTTATTCACCCCAGAACCATTGCTCGCACCCGGCTCCAACCATTTCAGCAGTGAACCCAACACTTTGCTCTCACGAAAAGGTTCCAAAAGCACTTTTATATAATTCCTCGACATAACTATACTACTACGTCTATTTTTGGATTACGAGAACTAAAATACAGCAAACCACTTAAACTACAAGTTAAAAGGGTCCATGCAAAAGGACTTTACGTTAGTTATTATGTAACACCTCTATAAACTTACAATTTTCCTGATTATTCTTGCTGCCATTTCTCAAATTTTGCTAATTTGACGAGCGATAACTCCGCGGTGAAGGGCGGAGGGGAGGAAGCTGCAGCGCGGTAACCTACGGCACTACGCATGACCGGAAACAGCTATTCAAGGACGTTCTAAACGTTACATGACAACGAAAATTCATAAAACAAATAAAATTGATTAATTTTAGTGGATTGTGAATCACGATAGAATAATTAAAATATAATGATTATCAGATTATAAAATCACAAACTAAAACAAAATAAAACAGACCGATTAAAAAGTATGGCAACATTGATTATTGAGCTTCAATATATAATGTCATTACTTTTCGTCTTTTTCGTAGACGGCCTACTCTCTTTATCTAAGTTATTTTACATACAATTGTACTGTGCATGGAAATTGGAATTCTCAAAGCGACAAGCTAAAAAAGGATACTACAAATTATCCGGTAGAATTTTTGGCTAGTATAGCTCTCGCCAAACTTACTTCACATGCGCGAGGCACGACATGGTGCTGATTTTGTAAGAGATTTACTTCTGCGCAGCCATTGTAGCCGACTTCAGGGCGGCCAAGAAGTTTGGCAAGAACAGGGCGAGAAAAGAAGAAAAAAAAAATTGCACAGGAAGTCCGTTATACTGGCAACAAAAAAGTTAATTTGACGTTTAATGTCAGTTTGACGTTTTAGTTGTTGACTTGTCAATTGTCATTTGTCAATATTGTTGTGATTGGAATTTTTCGGAAAAATCAAACAATCCACCGAAAAGATATTTTTAGCTAAAAATAAATAAATGTTATACTTGTCGCCTTCTAAGTCCAAATTCGACATGTTATACTTACTTTAAGTAATAATTTGTGTGAAAGTAGGTCGCCGGTCGTCTCAAAATGGATCAACCTCTTTCATTGAAATTGGCTTCAATGGGCCTTATTTCTCAATGCAAACTGAAAGAAATCTTATTACTGTGCGGTGATAAAAAGGACCTTATTATAGACCCTACACTTATCAAACCATTGGAGAGAATTTGCGGTGTAAACTGGCTTCGGTAAGCTCAAGCTCTTTCCATATAATTTATTCTAAAATGGTCATTAAGTTTTTTTTTTTATCCGTATTATTGCAACAGTTATCTTAAACAAATTTTTTGAAGTAACATTGGTAAATAATAGGAAGTAGACCCTTGTCTCATGTTACTTGGGTTTGGTATAACACGTTTTCTTCTTCGTTTCCGTCTTTTCAGCGGTCACGCTACCACCGACTTTTCTTATCAACTTCTATTTTTCTAGGCAACATGGCATTGACAAAATATACAAAATGGATCCTCAACTGGGGAGCACAGCCAACACAAATCGAGTATACTTCATACCGGCCTGCATTCTGAAATACAAATGTGTCCTGGACCAGATTGCTTCAGTACTCAGCCAGAACCCAGCTCTTGCAGACCTGAAGTGCTTTCACATCATAATAGTACCCAAAGTATTAACAACATATGACTCTGTGCTTGAAAGCAAAGGATTGTATGGCATTGTGAAGCTTCACACATTTTCATGGGAACTCATGGCCTTGGATGAGCAGCTCCTTAGCTTAGAACTACCTTTTCTCTTCAAGCAACTGTTTGTTGAACAAAATCATTCATTACTCTCAAGCATATCTATGTCTCTATGGAGTTTATTCCATGTTACTGGGAAACCTAAAGCCATATTTTCTGTGGGCAAGCTATCTGCTAGTGTATTGGATATGTTGGAGATCTACAATGAAACTTATGCCAGAGATTTTCTAGATACTCATAGTTCTAAAGAAATAGGAGCACTGATTGTAATCGATAGAAATCAAGACTATGCATCAAGCTTGCTTACTCCTGCAACCTATAGCGGATTGCTAAGTGAACTGTTCAACATAAACTGTGGGCATCTAGACTTGAATGTCAAAGAGACAAAGGTGAAGAAAGGTAAACTGAACTTTGGGGCTGTGGAAGAAGGTACATCTTCCAAAAACACAGTCATGACATTAGATAGTTCTATAGATACTTTATATGGAGAGATTAAACACAGACATTTCTCTGAAGTCTTAAGTGTGTTGAGTTCTAAAGCAAAGCTTTTGAAGAATGAGGATATAAAGGCTTTAGGTATACAAGAAATAAAGCAGTTTGTAGCAACCAAGCTGCAACAGGTATCTCTGTTCAAACAGAATCTAGTCAACCATGTGCTTGCTTGTGAAACAATAATTTCTGAAATGAGCAACAAGTTTGAGAACTTGAAACTTGCCGAGACGGAGATGTTGAACAATAGAAATAAGAAGTCAAACTTCACATTTGTTGATGAAAACTTTGGAACAGATGTACATATTTATAACAGCTTGCGTCTCATGTGTTTACTCAGTCTAACCCAATCATTAACTTATGATGAGTACAATGCTTTAGTCAGCAAATACTTACTAGCTTTTGGCTATAAATATCTGTATGTTTTCAACAATCTCATCAATGCTGGGTTGCTAGTTCAGCCTTCAAGTCCCAAACTATCTTTAAATATCTCAAATCTTGGAAATCTAAGTGACAGACTACCAAAATGGCAAAATGAGTTCCAAAGTACTGCAAATAAGTTGAAGCAGCTTCCATCACAACCAGACAAAGTTGGCAAGACATCACCCAGTTATGTGTTCCATGGAGGCTATGTACCACTAGTTGCTGTAGTCTGCAATGCAATACTAACATCAGACACTTTTGCTGATGCATTATCAAAACTCTTTGCCATCTCAGATTTGAGGGTAGGCGGTACAATTCTGGATAAATTCAAAGATGGAATGGAGACTTTAAATGAGAAGCTATCCAATTTAAAGTTACAGAGTGACTTAGAATTTGGATGTAAAGATGTTAAGAGTTTTGCTAAGGTTTTAAAGAGTGAACCAAACAAAGGGGGTTGCTTTCCTTTGAAGCCTAAGACTGTGCTAGTGTATGTTGTTGGGGGAGTGAACTATGCAGAGGTTGCGGCTTGTGATGTTGTACAGACTAATACGGGCAGCAAAATAATTGTGGCCAGCGATTGTATATCTAGTGGTGCCGATTTGATGGCTGCTAATACTTAAAATGAGGAAAATGGTACATGGACATAAAGCTTTGAAAGGATGCATGTATATTGAGACTTGTTTCTAAATGCCATGAGTATTAGTATATTGGCAGACAGATCTTTATGTATTCAATTAGTTTTTAGATTTTTTTATGCTGAATAGCTGATGACAGGAGCAACTTGTATAATCCCATATATAAAATGTAAAGGCACATGTCCATTCTCTGTACATTGATGTACTAAAGCTTTAATTTAAAATTTGTAAATATTACTATTTTAGTGCATATATTTTTTTTTTTTTTTTTTGTATTTAATAGATTTCCTCAAAGGATCTATGGCAGGCCTAGATTTGTTAAAGCGAATTTATTTACGTTATTAATAGGCTTTTAATTTTAGTCTAATAAATATGTGTATTTAATAGATTTCCTCAAAGGATCTATGGCAGGCCTAGATTTTTTAAAGCGAATTTATTTACGTTATTAATAGGCTTTTAATTTTAGTCTAATAAATATGTGTCATAATATTGTTGTAAAGGTCAGCTCACAAAGACCCATGACACTGAAATCTATATTGTGTCGCTATCCAAGGCTCGACACCCAATGACCCAAGTAAATGGGATAAGGTCGCGAGTCGCGACAGAAGATGATAAAGACGAAGAATTGTATTGCTATCTTATAAAGTATGTGGAACTAAGCATCGCGTCTCTGTGTGAGCTGACCTTTAGGTTTAAGGATTTTATAAATCAAATAGACATAGAGAAATTAAATCTCATTTATATTAAAATAGCTTTTTTATTATGGTTCATGAACACTTATAATACCTATTTTATCACAGAATATTGTTCGTCCATTTTCTATGTGCAAACCAATATAATGTAAAAACTTGAAAATTGACCATTTAAAGTGATTAGGCAGTCAAAAAAATATTCGATATTTTTTATAATATTTTTTTCTCCTGGCAAGAAAACTAATGTAAAACTTCTTTTTATTTTATTACATTAAATAAGTTTACACGATTTCTATTCCCAATATTAAACAATGTTTATTTTGGCAAAACAACCTGAAATAATAGTAAAACAATTATAATTATCACATCTGATTTCTGAAACATTTATTTACTAGAAAATCGTACCCCAAGGTCAAGTAATAAAAACAAAACCAAAATTGGCTAATTTTCGTCTCCTTTTTTATTTTTGTGTATCACAAAAACGAATGCAACAACGAATGAAACGCTGCAATAGGAATAATGGACCAACAGTGATACTTTACCATGTTTTCGTTACTTTAAGCTTAGCTTGCATACCTGATGTAGATTGCCATACTTTTATGCAGACCCTAATCACGGACTTCCGAAATTAAAGTTAATTTATATTTATGCTGCTTAACTTCTAAATCAAAATTTAGAAGTCGGTTTTTTTCTGGAAAAGTTTTTATTTTTGCACTTTTTAGTTGCACAATTAAAGAGTGCATCATGTCAATTCCGATAAGCCCAAACACGGCTAGGATAAATTATTTATTACGGAGTTCTGGTACCTAAATTCCAGCTTTTTTAGTTTTTTTTTTTATCGTCTATAGGCTTGCGCTTGACCACTATCTCACCTGATGGTAAGCTTCATTGTCAGATCAGTTCACCCAGACTAATTTTATCAGAACCATTTAAGTTGCGTGCTTCGTCGCTTTACTATTTGACAAAGACGTATTCCAGTGGCCACCTGTGAGCTTCTTCATCAGTTCCACTTCACCAGACACTTTCTGAATGCAAATGCGTGGTTTACCATAGGGAGGTACTTTTCTGACCTTGTTGTTAGTTTGACTACTACAATTATCTGCTACGCAAGCTAAGCTCGACACTTTCAGTGCCGTTGCGACCTTTATGCGGCATCCAGCAGAGGGACTTCATGAAAATGTGACAATGAAAGCGTTAAAGGTTAGTCTTCTGCTTTATGGAAGATAGTTTAACATATTTATGTAAATTTCATGCAGGGTATACGAAACAAGTAAAAAAGAAATGTAATTAGATTAGTATAATTTTAAAATATTGGTACAAAAATTGAGTCATTTGTCTTTTATAAAAAGGCTGAATAGCCAATTAGTCTATATTCTTTAACAACCAGAGACAGGCTTTGACTGAAGGGACCAACTCTTGTATGTGGAGAAATCATCATCATTACCCCTTAGCAGTGGAAAACTTATAGTATGACTGACTTTACGGTTTTTCTAACTACCGTACTTAGATACAAAAAAAAAGTAAAATTTTCGTTCTTTTATACACTGTTGTCTAAATAAGGGCAAAGGCCTCTTTTCTTTAAATTCTGCCCAGTTTTGGGCAAGCGTTGACCAGAAACAAAAATTAGACAATTGTAGCTATATTAATACAGTCATTTATTCCTTAACCTACATTGTCTCACTGCAGGGAAAATCCTCCTTTAAAATTCTTTCCAGTTCTGGGCACGCGTGGACCAGTTACCTATTACAACAATATAACTTGTCTTTCTGTCTATAGTAAACTGTCAAAGCGGTCCATTTCATACAAGGTCTAGTCCCTAAGCCCGCCATAGTGTCGTCGAATAACTCTGGCCTATTTACGCCAATACTGCGCGAATTTGTGGAACTGTTCGACTAGAACCGCCATGACTGCAGTGACTGACATGTCTAGGAGATTTTGGAGATAGTGAACGGCTTCCTCGTCGCCTAGGTCCAGTCTGAAAGTAAGGATAAATGGATATTAGTTACGTCAAACATGGATGGAATAATTTCGATCTTTTTTAAAGGGCGAATGCTTTGATTGTTGTTCTTCTTCTTATATAGCGTATCGATAGCAAATATAGTCTCTAAATATTATGTTTGGCCTAGATTTCTGCCACGGCAACACCATCCCCCGACGCAACCTTAACGTTCTCGTATACACGAGTAACAGCTGGGCAAGCCGCGCAAGACGAAATCTGAGCCATTATCTGCAGAGAGTCGCCGCACAAACACTGAAGATTGGAGCCATCCGAGAATGTTTGTTGTAATAAAATACTCATAGGTAAGCTACCAAAAAGATGTACTGTAATATATGCATCTAGCTACCTAGGAATTATGGAGTTCAGATAGGCAGTCGCGTCATGTAAAATACTAGCTGTTCCCCGCGGCTTCGCTCCCGTGGACCACCCCACAGGACCCGTTTTCGGGATTAAAAAATAGCCTATGTCACTCAGGAATAATGTAGCTTTCTATTGGTGAACGAATTTTTTAAATCGGTCCAGTAGTTTCGGAGCCTATTCGGTACAAACAAACAAAAAAATCTTTCCTCTTTATAATATTGGTATAGACTCATCTGAATCTGGTTTGACTAAACAACTATCCCAATATATTTAGGAAAAGACTAGGCTGATTTAGTATAGAGTTGACCCAATAACTGGGCAATTCGATACCCATTGGCAAGACTTCTGTGGCTTCCAGCTGTCTAAACTCTATACTAGGTTCAAATTAACTCCAAAAACTATGAATATGGTATGGTTTACATACCTCAACTTGTCTTGCACTTTCTTGACAGCCTTGTCAGGTTCTAGCGCGATGTCAGGCACAGATGCGTCCACCATCAGCGAGAATAGATTCAGCATCAAATTTGCATGTCTGTAAATCAAATAGAAAAACTTCAAAAGAAACCCAAATACAAAAATTTCTTACATTTTACATATAAGTTCCAAATTTGTACTAAAGGCCACAAGTAAAAACAATAGCCCATAAGCCCACTGGTATTGGAAACTGGGTCCAAGCTATTGGTGCTCAGGGTTCCAGAGATAGGAACCTCTTAAAAAAGCGAGCCGTGTCCACAAGTACCGCTTTTTAATTGAAGCCGTTGATCCAGCTGCCTTAATGAGGGCCTCCTAAGGTGTTCATCGAGGCTCGTGGCTATTAAGCCTTTGGGCAAACGGTCCATAACAGTAGTAGTACTTCTTAAGCACTGCGGAGCGTTTTGCGCACATTGCGAAGGCCCGGCCTCGCATTCTATGATGACGTGGAAGAGTCCTCGGCATGAACCTCTCAGCTCCGGTTGGTACCGATAAACGCTAGCGTCAAGCTAGCCTGGTATAATCCCCGGCATGTACGTTGGCAAGAGTCGTTTTTAGGTCTCTTTGGTAGTGAAGCGGGGTGCTAAGAGCGTTCCTCACGCGCGATTGGTTGGTCAGTCCACACAAGGATCGACTGACCAATCGCGTCGGGTCCACGTTCTGTTCGCTCTATGTGGTGGTTGATTAGTTCGACAAATTACCCCCATTACGCCAAAACCTTGCCAAGTTACATGTCGGCGATTATACTAGCACACCGCAACTATATAAACTTTATTTATAAGCTTCTTACGGTTTAACTCTATGGCCGATTATGTTTTTCGACTATAGTCAAAGATAGAAACAAAAATATCATAACCAACATTGTAAAAACCGAATGTTAAGTCATATAACGACGCGTGAACGCGCACGCCCGCAGGACGTGAAGTCGCAGCTGAGAGGTTAGAGCAGCCTCTGCTAAGTGGGGCGTCTGTGTCGGCTGTATAATAACATACCTGCGCAAATGCAAGAAAGCAGTGTAGCACTGCTTGCGGAACTCGTGGTAGAGCTCCGAGTGCACTCCGCCCATGGCCTCCACCATCTCCTTGGACAGCTTCATGGGCGGCGGCAGCGGCTTGGGGTCGCGGCCCAGGATGTAGCCGAAGTCGATGTGGAACAGGGCGCCCGCGCGCGTCAGCAGCAGGTTGTCCAGGTGACGGTCGCCCACGCCTGGGAAGCGACACAATCACGGTGATCATTCTTCTTCTCGTATCGATAAACTCGAAACTTGTCTCAAGTTCTCAATTATATTACAAGATTTAAAATTTTGTCCGACCAGCCGGGCGAGCACGGCCCCTGTGATAGGCTTGAGTCACGCATTTTATCACGGTTTTTGCTCCCAAACTGTTATAAGAATCATCACAGTAGGCCGTGATCGCCCGGCAGTAGCTACCTGGCCAACCCACAAGAGTTTGTAAAAGGCAGGTAGATAAAAACGTTTGCACGATATACTTTTGCGATATATTAATGTAACAGTGCTTGTTTGTTTCAAGGCACTGATAAAACCTTAAATTACTATTATATACAGTATACACGATTAGTTCAACTAAACTCAGTTTATACGAAAACAACGTTCTGATTGGTTGAGACTGCTAAGAAATGATCAATCAGAACGCTGTATTTGCATAAACTGAGTTTAGTTGAACTAATCATGATTAGTGAACATTGGTGAAATCGGCCCTTAGTGAATGTGGGGGTAGTTAAAGAAAATAATACAAATGTACTCACCAAGCAAATAAGTAATAACACAGTACCCTGCACAGCTTCTTATATAAGTATCCATAGTTTCAGGCTTAATACCATAGGGGGCGCCCTCACAAGGGTTAAACTTTCTGAAGAAATTCTGTATACTACCCTCCGTCGCTAACGCTTCTGCTACTGTCACGGATTCAATAAATTGAAGGAACCCATGCTTTGAACTAGTTGCTAAAACCTTGTAAGGGGTCAACTTTAAGTCTAGATTCTCTCTCCTTAATAACTTATCCATTAAAGTAATCATTTGTAATATAAGTTGGTCTTGACGTAGATCGTCTCCGTGCTTGAATATCGCTTCGTATTCCATGCCTTCTGTCGTTAGGAAAGTTAGTTTTGAAGGCATTAAGGCGGATTTGAAGAGACTAGCTTTTTTGGCGACGATTCCTGAAAGAGAAAGGAAATGATTATAATGTAGTAACTGAGAGTAGAGACATATTCTGATACTGTTTTATTCTGTAAACTGACCAATAACTTTCACGAAATGCAAGAGAGTGAAACGAGCTACTCTTGGTGACTTTCATACAGAAATAAGAGATACATTGGTTGATTTGATACTTTATGCAGACAAACGTCCAGATGAGGACTTAATGGCCTTAGATATTTTGTTGATTTATGAAAAAAGAAGCGACAATGTAGGACGCAAGAGCGAGCAAAGCAAACTCGAGTATTTTCGGACCCCGCCTTGAACAAGTTTGTATTGTGGGGAACAAGTTGACTCATATCTCTCATACACCAATGCAGTGTACGTTACCCCAACAGGAAAGTGACTCCTAGAGAGATATGAGTGGAACGTATAATTCGTGCGTAATCTGCTGAACAAGTTTCCAGAAATTAGAGTTAGTTTGTCGACGTTTATGCAGAACGTTTTGGTAATCTTAGATTGTATGTGGAAGAGCGAGCGAAGCGATCTCAATAGTTCTGGCATCCTACGATTATATTAATATTTAGGTATATTGAACATAATTTAGGTGTCACCTAACTTCAAACTACATCTAATTGACCGACATATCTTTCGTTCTTTCTTTTTTAAAGAAACGTTGCCCTAGGAATTTCTTCCTGTATCGTCAAAAAGTCATGTTCTTTGCCTTGCCCTTGATATTTTAAATCTGTATCATTGTGAAATGACAAGATTCGTCATATAATGTTTATCATAGAATTAGATCTTTATTGTGATAAACGATATTTAAATTATTGTAAAAGATATCTATAAATACTATAAAAGAGCTTCCGTAGAGTTTCTTGCCCTTCTTCTCCACGAGAACCAGTTTAGCGAACGGGTGGTAAGCTCTATGAGCCTTCACAATATGAATTAATAGACAAGCCTAATTGAAATAAATACCTAGTCTTGTCTTTCTGTGTGTTTCTTCATAAAACCTTTCCCTTATACACCACATACATAGGAACTCTGATACACAGTAAATAACCAACAACCATCTTGCTTGGTAAATATCGATACTTTTATATGGAGTTCCTTCATGATTCTAACACAAGTGTACGGGTGCGGCTCGCAGTCCTGCACACGACTGGACTACTGTAGACAGGCGGCAATCCTCCAGTACGTGTTACAGCGCCGGTTTCTACCAGTAGCTAGTAGGGATCATGGCACATACCTTTAATGGTGACGTTAGGGTCGAGCGGGAAGGGCATGGGCTCGAAGTTGGTGAAGTTGAACTTGAAGGCGTCGGGGTCGGCCAGTAGTTGCTGCAGGCGCTCCGCCTTCTTGTTGCGGTTGCCGCTCTCCCGGGTCACTGTCTTTACTAGTTTGACCAGCTTGTCGATGAACACCTGCTGGCGGGCCAGGAACGAACGGGTACGTTGGTGGTCGGTGTTGCCTGGAAATAGAAATAGATTATTGAACACCGCAGGCGGAAGAGGTGTGCAAAAGGTTAAGCACTGCAGCTTATGTTCTTTTTAACCTGACAAAAAAAGTTGACATAAATACTGTTTTGGTAGCGTACCATGGTTTGGTCGCATCGGTCTTAAGGTTTGGAATAATTTTTTGGGGTAATTGCAGTCTAAGAGATAACATATTTAGAGCCCAAAAACGTTGTGTTAGAGCTATGTGTAATCTTAAACCTAGAGATGGTTGTGAGCCTGTGTTCAAATCTTTAAAAATTCTTACTTTTCCATCGTTATATATTTTGGAGATGGCAATTTTTGTAAAAAATAATAATAAATTGTTTGCTAAGGTTTCGGACTCCAAGAAAGGTCCCGTGAGATGTCAATACAAAAACCTCTTAATTACTGGTGGCTATAAAACGGCACTACTTGGAAAAAGTGTTTTCTGCACGGGCCCAACAATATTTAATAAACTACCGGACAGCATAAAAAGTGACACCCTTCGACAATTTAAGAATAAACTGAAGGCTTTTTTGATACAGAAATGTTATTATTCGATAAGTGATTTTTTGAATGATCCTATGTGTGACATCTCATGATTTTAATATTATTGACATTATTTGATACACTTCTGGACTTGTTAGAATAATTTATTGATACCTTGACACTATTTCATAATTTTTACCCATAAGCTCATTGATGATGACATTATTGTTGAATTTTGCATGCCTAAACTCGGGCAGAATGTACCCGGATCACTATATTTTATAACAACTTTATTGTACAATACCTACATTCTATGCGAATAAATGATTGATTTGATTTTGATTTGATTTGAACATGTTGTGATGACTGCAACTAAGATTTATTTTGTCGTTGGATTGAATGTCTAAGGTTCTAACTTCTAACTTTCATCTCAATGCAGACGACTTGCAGTTATATCGCCATTTCAAAGTGGGTGAACTCGCAGAGTCTGTGGCTGCCATCAATGATGACCTTGAGAATATCAACAGGTGGACTCAGTTTTGGACTCCTCCTAAACCCAACAAGCGCTCATTATTGGTGGCAGATACATGCTCAAATCTATTGGATCCCCAGTCTCTGCCGCCAGTAAAGTATAACTCAGTGCCCATATATTACACCAAAAGCGCGAAAAACTTGGGCGTCCATATAGACACTAACCTCTCTTGGGAGGTTCATATTGCTGATGTGAGTAAGAAGTTCTTCTACTCCTTTCAGTCTCTTAAACGTCTCCAAAAATTCTTACCATTTCACACTAAGGTCACTCTTACCAATCTCTTCTTCTACCGCTCATAGACTATGCGGATGTCTGTTTTCTAGATGCAAGGTACTCCTAAACAAACTCGAGCGATTGCAGAACTTGTGCATCCGCTTTATTTTCGGCCTCCGCAAGTACGACCATGTGGCGGAATTTCGGACCAGAGGCCTTAGTACGAGTTTTTACTCACGGTCAATCGCGTTAACGTAAACGTCAATTTGTATTGAAACTGGATAAGCGCCGTCTGGGGACGGTAAGGAGAAACCTCTTTTTTTGTATACCGTTTGACATAAGAGATCGTTTACGTAACACGAGCGAGCGTGAGTCACGCGTGAGTAAAACTTGCACTAAGGCCTCAGATTGAAGTGGCTGCCGATTCGGCGTCGACGAGATACCCATATCCTATCCCTTCTCTATACTATCCTGCATAATCCTAATTCTCCCCAATACCTTCGCGAACGGTTTGAGTACCTCATCCCGAGGGGCTAACCTTGTCGCACGGCCACTTCGCTTCTACTTCGTACTCCGCGTCACACTACCAGCCGGTATGATGGCTCCTTCTCTGTAACTGCAGTGCACCTCTGGAACTCTCTCCCACACTCCCTACGCGATAGCCCTTCTCTCGATGTTTTCAAGAGGAAAATTAAAGAGCATTTCCTTTCAACGCAATGTTAGTAGATGTATATATCGGAGGAAGGTAAATGATTAATAGTTGGGAACGATGAAATATCGCTTGTAAAGTTATTAATTCAGTTTTATTTAATTGGCAACATTTAGCTTCTGATTCAAATTTCAATTAGATTTTATTCGATTGGCAACACTGAGTTTTCTCCATGGTCCAATGCTAGGGAAGGATTTGAATCCTAGAGTAAGGTGACAGACAATTTGGAGGGAAGGCGCGCGGCAGCGCGGAGTTGACTGTAGTAGAGAGAACTGGAGACGGTATCGCGATGAAGTGTGATGAGTGGCATCATTGGTGCCGGTGGAGTTACGTCTAAAAGTCAACATGGCGCGTCAACTTGCTACTAGAATTGGACAATGGAATATCTCTAAAACGGCATAAGTTACCTGCCTCGTGCATGCATAACCCACGATAAGCCCACAAGTACGAGGGTATATGGAAGGAAGCCCTCGTGTTTCCGACATCGGAAGTGTGTACCAATGCACGCACGGGGCGATGCTGGATCAAATGAGACGAGTAATGGCTGGCGCGCTCACTTTGGTGCGCAACAAAATGGCATCGAAGTACCTACCTAATGGAGACGTTTTGCAACTCGCCCGCTACTAGAGACAGGAATATCATGTTGCCCGAATTCAACCGAATAGTGTGGCCTATCCTAGACAACATGCGAAGTCGGGTTGCAGATAATGTTAATGATGACATGGATGCCCAATCCTGACTAGATACCTACTGGGCAAACGCAACTGTGGTGTACAGATGTACAGGGAAGTATAAACTTAAGTATTCTGACAATAATTAGTACCTATCTAATGCCTTGTGAAGTTTAGCCACAATACCTATTGTTTTTTTTTTTTTGTAAAAAGTGGCTAAAATTTTAAATAAATTGCTATTTTCGTTATGATGCTAAAAGAAACTTAGCCAGTTTCATACTGTCAGCGGAACTCGCATGAGAATAAGACGACTTGTGTAAATACAGTGCAAGAGAGCAAACATCCTTAAGCTACAACTTGATTCAACAAAACATTACGCTTGTGTGAAAACTTGCTCATAGACATGAATTTTTCAGGCATTCGTACAATATGCAACAAATAGCATGGACGTCTGAGCCCTTCAACATGGCTGCTGTGGATACCACAAGACCTTTTGTGACCAGCTGTGTGTGGTGATACAAGTGCGGAGCTCAGGTTCCATTTCAAAAGGCAACACATAACCCGCAGCCTACAGCGCTATGAAAGAGGAAATTTAGTGGTGTTATACATGCCACTGCGGTGATCAATCCATTTAATATTTTCTGGTAGCATCTAGGAGTCTGGACTTGTGCATGTGTGCATGGTCGGCACTGCTGCCTGACCCATCCGGGAGTACAGGCTTAAGGTATGTTACTTTGATTGATCTGCATTCAACAATCTGTGCAGCTGTGCATTTTTGTGGCAGCCGAAGTATGTATTAGGTTTGGATTTACCTAAGTTTTACAATTAATTCTTGCATTCATTGCAATTTATAACTATTGCATTATTTTGTTTCATGGAAATGTGTCATGTAAGTTACATAAAAAGAGTAAAAAAAAAAAAAAAATTCAAACAGCGCTATTTTATGGTGTTGATACTGTATGTTTCTTTCAATAATCATCGAAATTAGATTCGGTACCCCATTAGCCGTACTATGCTGCTTGAAATAACTTATTGAATAGGTGCATGAATTTTTTTATGATCAATTAAAAAATGAACAATTCATTTTTACATAGACAGAATGAAAAATCAGTCCATGTCACACCATCTATTGATATCCTTGCTTTGTTCGAGCTTTGAAATATTTTGTTTCATCAAGTATTTAATCTTTTTTAGTAAGCAACAAAACGATTTTTGCAATTTTATGTTTCTAATGTACTCGGAGCATTGGAACGTGGGGATGAAACGCAAAAAAAAATAAAAAAAAATAAATGAGATTTCATTACATTATTATGTTGTTAGAACAATAATACACGGTTTTGTGACCACTAGTGCTGCCACAAGCATAAACACAGATAATAAATAGGTTGTTAGTTTACTGACAATCGAGAAGTAAAGATATTAGCAATCCGTTTTTTTTATATGTTTGAACACTAGGAATTTTAGCCATGCATTTTTTATTAATAGGTGTCACTTCAGATTTCCCGTAAATATTACTACCACTGAGTTTGTTGTTGATTTGATCTCCAAGGGAATTTGTGAATATGCTATTCCTTGGAAACAACATACTTTCTAACTGTTCGCGTTGGTATTTTCAATACAAGTTTGAATCCAGTTACGGAACGCAAAAAGAAAAATCGTAATAATAATCGATCTTTAGCATCTTTGACCGATTGGGGTTGTTTTTTTTACAACTAAATTAAAGTATCAGGTATAAGGAAACAATATTTATTTTGTTCACGTTGAATTCACTTGTTTGTGATATACATTCAATTATTTTTAAATGATATTTTGATTCATATCAAAACAGAAAAATCTTATCACGATTTTCTAGGGTGAAATATTGATTCGCTGGATCGATTCAGTACTTGATATCGATTGAAAAAAAAACGCTTTTTTTTTTTTGCCCTTAAATCGATTCGTCGATTAATCGATAACAGAACGTCATCCCTTGCTCATCTCTTTAAGACATAAAGACAGTGACAAGTTAGTGTCAACATTCGAAAAAGTTTGATGATACAAAACAAATAACTTTGATATGATTTTTAACTTAAAAGTTACTAGATAAAGACTAGATTATTAATAAATCGTTACAAGGTGTGAGTCACTGTGAGGATTAGACTTTTAACTTTTGCATTGTTGCAAAGACATGCAATAACTTTCAGTTAAGAGCTATGTGATCAAGTTTATTTTCAAACCGGTGTTAAAGTTTAGTGAAATAGTTTTTTGTTCGACTCGATTTGCAATCTTACAACCTGCAAACATCACGAGGACTAACGTTACTATAGCCTAGACAGTTGGCGTTTAGTTTTGTTGCTACCAATGGTTGAATTCAGGTAAAGTTAATGTCTAGTTGTTATATATCGCATTGTAGAGAACTAACCAACTGATAACATGTCATTCTAATGATACCTACAAATAAAAATGATTTAAATTGACTACGGTGAATGACAAGTGGAACTAGACATTTAGATGGTGTCGAGAAGACGTGTTCAGGTATTATGAGATGCTCGAGAGCCAATAACTGTTCCAAGTCGTGGCTGAGGATGAGATAGATGTTCAATTGGCAACATTTTAATTCACATAGAACGGTTTCTCAGTTTCGTGGCTCAGAGAGATGACGGAGTCAAGAGATTATTCGGCGTTTAAGTTGTGCATTCTGTGTAGCAAATGTATTTGCTAAGTTATTGTGAATTGTAGACCACGGATGAGATACTTGGGTTCTATTTGATATACTTGGTACATGGGTTTTTGTTTTTTTTGGAGGAAACTAAGAATGGTTTCCTTGTTCTGTGTTGTTCAACGATGCTTGGCCTCGGTAATCTTGAACATTGTTCAAAAATTTTAATAATTGTAACATCTCTTTAAAATAAAGGTATTTGTGAATTGTGTGGTGTCATGTAGGAAGTCTAGTACCTACCTAACTTGAATAATAAGTTTGGAATTTAAAGTATACTGTCAGTAATGGCTGTGCTAACTTGTTGAATAGTTGAATAGTCTGTGCTGGTCATTGTGAACATACCTAACGTTATTTTGTGTTATTTCATTCAAGTTGGATAAGATAATGTTAACACAGGTGTAAAGTCGGTGATGTGCGGTGCATGATTTAATTTTTAGTTTGCAAAAATTGGTAATGTTTGGTGTTTGTAGTTATTATACCTATCGTACTGAGAGTTGGGTATGAAATCATGAACATAGAATAGAGTTCTTGAGTATGCTTTTGGCTGTGTATGAAATCCTGAATGTGAAGTTGCCGTTGTATTCAGAATAAAGATTGATACTGAGAGTAAAGATTGAAATAACAAATTTCATTTTGGTTTAAAGGTGCTGTTTGGAAGTGAATTGTAATTCTGAATGGTGGCAATTATGTGTTGAATTAAAGGCTTTGTTTGGTTCATGATGAGTTAGAGAAAATCTGAAAGATCAAGTACCCATTGACGTAACTGAATTTACTATGGTGAAGACTGATTCAAATCAATCTAGCAATGGTGAGGTCGTGTGCATGGTCAAAGGACTGACTGTGCGGTGAAGAGTAGTCACTGCGGTGACTGCTGTAGCCTTTGATAGGCTGGTGAGTGGTCAGAGATGACTGCTGTAGCCTAAGATAGGCTGGTGAGTGGTCAGAGATGACTGCTGTAGCCTAAGAACGGCTGGTGAGTGGTCAGAGATGACTGCTGTAGCCTAAGATAGGCTGGTGAGTGGTCAGAGATGACTGCTGTAGCCTAAAGTGGGCTGGTGAGTGGTCAAAAGATGACTGCTGTAACCGAGATGGGTTACGAGGCCTGGTCAGGATGACTATGGTTGCAGGATGGTCACAGGGTTGACCATCAGGAGGCACAGCAATTGCTGTGGGACCAAGAAACATTGCTGGATATGTATGGGGGGGAGCCTAGTCCCACTGGGGCTTCGGTGACCTGTTGTTTAATGTATGTGGCATGGGTATCTGGCAGTCTTGTTGCTTCGAGAGGACCGGTTGTCTGGGGGAGCCTGGTCCCTCTGGGGCTTTGGTGACCTGTTGTCTGGGGGGAGCCTAGTCTCTCTGGGGCTTTGGTGACCTGTTGTGTGTCTGGGGGAGCCTGGTCCCTCTGGGGCCTCGGTGACCCGTTGTTTGGTGTATGTGGCATGGTATGTTGTGTTGGGCGTTTGGGTGGTTTCTGGCACACTAAGTGCTTCGAGACCGATTTGACGTCTGTTGGAAACCTGGTACCTCTGGTGCTTCGGTAACCGTTTAGAATGTGTTAGTTAAAATGGTTGTCTAAACGGTGAGGTGTCTGTTTCGAGAGTACGACGATGGTTGTGTACGGTGTACGGTGTGGAGACCTAGATTTACATGGAGAAAACAAATGAACATGTTTCGAGAGTACGACGATGGTTGTGTACGGTGTACGGTGTGGAGACCTAGATTTACATGGAGAAAACAAATGAACATGTTTCGAGAGAACGACGATGTTTGTGTACGGTGTGGAGACCTAGATTTACATGGAGAAAACAAATGAACAGTGTGAAAGTTTTCATGAGAGTTGAGTTTGAGAATTATGATTTCATGAGTAAAGAAGTTCTTGATTTTAGTTGTCGGCTGGTAATATAAGGTGTTGATTGAAGGTTTTACGTGGAAGATGTCACGACCACGTAATTTTTTTTTATTTGGTCAGGAGCGGCCGAACTTAACCTATAAGGTACTTAATAAATTTTTTTTTGTTCTCTTGGTTCTTGTTTTTTTGTTTTTTTTATCACAATTGAGTAACGATGTTGTTCATCGCTCTACATCAAACGTGGGACCGTTTGAATGTCAAGATGGCCGTATCGGAGGAAGGTAAATGATTAATAGTTGGGAACGATGAAATATCGCTTGTAAAGTTATTAATTCAGTTTTATTTAATTGGCAACATTTAGCTTCTGATTCAAATTTCAATTAGATTTTATTCGATTGGCAACACTGAGTTTTCTCCATGGTCCAATGCTAGGGAAGGATTTGAATCCTAGAGTAAGGTGACAGACAATTTGGAGGGAAGGCGCGCGGCAGCGCGGAGTTGACTGTAGTAGAGAGAACTGGAGACGGTATCGCGATGAAGTGTGATGAGTGGCATCATTGGTGCCGGTGGAGTTACGTCTAAAAGTCAACATGGCGCGTCAACTTGCTACTAGAATTGGACAATGGAATATCTCTAAAACGGCATAAGTTACCTGCCTCGTGCATGCATAACCCACGATAAGCCCACAAGTACGAGGGTATATGGAAGGAAGCCCTCGTGTTTCCGACATATATATATTTATTTATGTTTATTTTTATGATTATAATTATGTTATTTCAAAATTGTACACTGGATCCTACCCTCTTTTGTCATCATTCTCTGTCACTCTCTAGGGTTTGCTGTAAGAGAACTCAACATTGAGTTAAGCTGGCCTTTGTACATGTACTTTATTATCACATTGTATTGAATATTGTTTTTGGTGTACAATAAAGCATTAAGAATGTCTGTTTTCTATTAAGAACACATAACTAACTAAACTAACTTAATCTTCTTCCTTGACAATAACTTAATTCTTTTATTTTTTATCTTTTGGCATTTTGACATAATTGTACTTATAGAAGTGAAATAATGTAAACATTTATGTAATTAATTTGTAGTTCAGTGCGAGTAAGCACTGTTTATTTTATTATTATTTGTTTTTAATACTTGCTGAGTGTAAAAATTGTAATTAATTCTTTTTGTATGCCTATAGTTGGCAGATCATAGCGAACTTTAATAACAAATATGACCAACCTCTGTACCTATGTATCACAAATAAAATATTTCTGATTTTTTCTGATTTCATGGTTAAAATGGGCTAATACATTCAAAATTGAGAAAAAAAATGTGAAAATATTCAAAACAGTTTCTGTATGAGTACATTTGTCCACTATTTTACATATTGATAAGAAGTGAAATAAAACTCGTTCGTCTAGAGTAACCTATTTATACTTGACATAAATGTCTATGGATGTGCTCTGGCAGTTGAGAGTATGTTTTGCTCAATCAAATGTCTCTCTGAGGGTGGCATATGTGTTGTATCATCGGGTTCCTATTATGATGGTTGAGCTGTATGGTGTCGATCCATGCGTAATGTTCGTGAACGGGCGCCGTCATTTGGTATTTGTCATAATTTAGAGTCGTCGATCTGTTTCTTTTTTAAATAAATGTTATTTTCTACATACCCTTGGCCAGTCGATGGCTGAAGGTGCGCATGACGGCGAGGTACATGTTGCGCGCGGCCAGGTCGCGGCCCCCTTCCTGGTCCTCGCACTCGATCAGCAGGTACCAGTACAGGTAGTTAGCCACCACACTGTTGTTGCAGGCTCGGGAGATCAGGAACGAAGCTAGGGAGAGCTTTTCTTCCGTTGGGTCTATGGTTTCGCTGGAAAAATAAAAAAAAAACAAGTTTTAGGATGTTCTTCCAGCAGATTTGATTTTAGTTGCGGAACTGGGTGCGGCGTGTCGGAGCTGAGTGCGGAGAGGGCAGGCCACGCCTCCCCTCCTGCGCACTTAACTCTGCGACCCGCTCCGCTACAAGCATATCTTCTGTAAATACTATAAAATAAAGTCAAGTCTGCCTCTGTCTGTATCTCCGCTTGTTTCTCCCAATCCACACGCAACGAATTTTTAACAGAAAGAACGATAAAATAGGGAAATTTAATTCTCCATGCGAAGCCAAGACGGTTGTAATTTTATCTAGTCTGACATGTTCTTGCAAATTATGATTTCACATATTTTTTTAATACATTTAGTTTATCATAAAGCCCCAATTGGGCCTACCCACAGCTTATTCAGACGCATCAAGAAGTCGCAAGCGGACTATACATCAATCAATCCGCCAAACCCTATCCCAACCATGTTGAGATCGATTTTCCTGCTTAATAACCTTCACAAATCCACAACCCAGCAACTGGGTAGCTCGATCCCCTTGACCAAATTGGTGTTGGATTATCTCGCAAACACACTATACATACAGTACAACTATGTGCAGACCAGACGCTCTCAATCAACTTGGAAGTATATAGAGTTGTTAATACAAATGTGAGAAAAGCTGCTAAAGCTGTTATTTTTACAGCTCTATATATTTTCACACAGCAATCAAGACTAAACATAAAGTAGTTAGTTCTGAATTCAAAATTATCCATACTAATATTATAAATTCGAAAGTATCTTGGTCTGTCTGTCTGTCTGATACCTTTTCACGCCTAAACCGCTGAACGGAATTCAATGAAATTTGGCAAGGTGATAGATGGCATCTTGAGAAAGGACATTGGCTACTTTACGTAAATTTTGGTAGTTTAGGGTAGGGTAGAGTAGGTAGAGTAGATAGGTATGTAGGGAAGGGTAGGTAGGGTGCATGGATAAGTAGGTAGGGTAGGCCAGTTGACAGGAGCAAAGCTGCAGGGGACAACTTAGTACACGATAAATCTAATAATTGATGGACACGGAAATTAGCATTCGTTTGTATTCGGAAATACGATGATCGCCGAGGGACATTTAGAAAATAGTTGTACTGTACAGTATTATAAATATGGTTTGGATCTACATCCTAACTCGCACACTCAGTATATAGAACTCACCTATTGCCGTTGTCAGCACTAGCATTGTTGTTACTGGAGCTGGCATTACTCTCTAGTGCGGCGGGGGCCTCTTCCACTGTCGCCTCTGTGGAGCGACGGCTTGTGATCGATGACGTCATCTCACTATTTGTTAGAACTGGAATTTGGAATATTTACTGTTATTTGAACGTTATATTAAAATTTATGCAAGACGCAAGGACTCAACGCTGTCAATTATGATGAAAAAATCAAAAGTCATTCATTCAAATTAGTCTGAGAGCCAGCACTTTTTGGACGTCAATTCTCTTCCACCCGTCATCACTTCCTATTGTTTTAGCTAGGAAGTAGATTAAATAGAGAGAGAGAGAACTGTCTAGTATTTCTCATGTAAATCCTTAAAAGAAGAAGTGTAGCTACACTGAGTATATTGCCAGATGCGCTTACCTGACGCTGATAGAAGACTAGCTTGGCTGCCTCTCTGGCCGCTCTGCATGAGGCGTCCCTCACGAGATTCCTGATCAACAGTACTGGGGTCCTTACCGCATTCACGAGAGTATTCTGAAAACATTGCCAAATAAATTAAGATAAAGGCTAGAGAGAGTAATGATGATAATATATCCTGATAAAAAATTGGGGTTCGATAGGTCGATTTCAGGCCGAAGCCGAAGCTATGATAGGATATTCTTCGATTTCTGGCCGAAACCGAAGCTTTAGTCGGTAATTTTACGATTTCAAGCCGAAGCCGAAGCTTTGATAGGATATTCTTCGATTTCTGGACAAACCGAAGCTTTAGTCGGACATTTTACGATTTCAGGCCGAAGCCGAAGCTTTGGTCAGTCATTCTTCGAGTAATACCTATCACTCTTTCTTCTAAGGTTTTATTTTAATAGCAAAGCAAAGACGGTATCACAATTCACCCAGAAATCGATACGAACAAAACTGCATGCTGATCGATTGCTTAGAACAAGCGAAATAACCCTAGCCAAGTCACATACCTCCAAATTCATGGGGTATCAGAGCTATAAGCTGACCAAGTATGCATGAAAGATTATTATCTGCTAAGGCATTTCATAATACTAATACCAAAATCAGTCATGCTGTCGATTTAATGTAAAATCTGCACTGTGTCGATAACCGGCCAAGTGCGAGTCGGACTTGCGCACGATGGGTTCCGTACCATTATCGCAAATAACGGCAAAAAAATCACGTTTGTTTTATGAGAGCCCACTCAAAAATTTAATTTATTCTGTTTTTAGTTTTTGTGGTAATAGCGGCAGAAATACATCATCTTTGAAAATTTCAACTGTCAAGCTATCACGGTTCATGAGATACAGCCTGGTGAGAGACAGACAGACGGACAGTGGAGTCTTTGTAACTAGGGTCCCGTTTCTACCCTTTGGGTACGGAACCCTAACAAGGAACTCGGTTCACATGAAGACACGGACGATAATATCGACGATGTCGGGCAAGTGAATTTGTTTTTTTTTACCATTTACTACTTGCGTTCTGGTGGTCGCCACAGTTGATTCTGGCTTTCATGAGTTGCAGTGGTTTGGGAATAGTGCGGTGGGATTGCCCCAGACCATTTACTACATAAAAAGAAAGGCTAAATAATAACAGCCGCACGGGTCTCTCTTCCAGGTTACTTCATTCGTTATAAGCAATCGATCTGCATACAGTTAGTTCGTATCGATTTCTGGCTTTTTGATTCATACATTTTGGACCTTCTCCTTTTGCCTTCTCTTACCGTCATGTATTTCCGTGAAGTCTTCATACTTGAGCGCTTGGACTAGCTGCAGCAGGTACAATAGGAGATCATCATCAGGAGCCTGCTTTAGTCGGGAGATCGCGTACCTGAAATAGTTGTAAAGAAAACTATAGAAAAAGCGAAGAATCGAAATATCTAAGGCGAATGAATTACCGAGGTAGGTCACAGTATGGCAACCGTTTGTTTCTAAGGCACCTTCCTCACCGGTTGCGTTTTCGTTTCTGTACAGATGCACTTGGTAAAGAATCTGTACCGAAACCACTCGGGCGCCGATACAGATTCTTTGCCATTTCAATTTATTCAACAACCGAAATACCGAGCGTGTACACGTACATCACATCTGTACAGATTCGGTACAGAAACGAAAACGCACCGATCCGGTGAGGAAGGCCTCATCATCATCAGCCTTTTAATTTTCCCACTGCTGGGACACAGGACTTGCTCGGAGCGGGGAAATGGACCTTAAGAGGAAATGTGTGCAGAGAGCTCCGACTGAATTTCCTTAGTTAAAAGTCATAATTCGAGGTTTGGCTCTCGCCTATTTCCTCCTCCAATATTGGACCAATTTAAAAGATATTGCATAAACTGAAAAATAAACTTATAATCTATGCCCCCATATTTTTCTTTTTTCATTTATAGTTATCAAATTTGTACACCAGGCCTCTGCAAATTTTGAGTATTTATTGAGGGTTCTAGTGCTTGTATACATAATGTATCATCAAAAAGGAAAACATCGGGGTATAGTATATCGTATCTTTCTTAATATAATAACGGCCCCCAGTTACGTGTCGTGCCTTACTTTATGTAAATTATTTCATCACCACTGCACTAAAAACGGTGAAGGAAAACATCGTGACGGTTACCTCACGATGTTTCTGATGATCCTAGAACCATAGAATTCGAAGACATGTGACATCCATCAGTGGCGACCTCAGTAGTAGATAAAATAAGGTTAAAAGGAAACCGTACATACTTTCTGACAGCGGGATGTGTGAACTTGGGCGTCAATAACTCAAGCGCATCTTCGACGTCCATGGGCGCCCACTGCTTCATCATAGACAGGGCTTGGCGCACCTCGCCTGCAATGGAAAACAATACAATATTTTGAACATAATAGATACAAAACACTTCATGCCTTTACCCAGGGGGGTAGACAGAAAATGCGGAACGCTACGTGATGCGTTTATTAAAATAACATCTTGGTTAAGGTTTTACAAGGAGTGGAAACTTCGGGAACTTCGCTCAAGCTAGGACATACATAGACCTAATTGGTGAGGTTCTTGTGCGTATACTCACAACCTGCGTTCGTAGACGACTGTATGTATGAACGTAAACGAAGCCACAGATCATATAATACTAGCATACAGATGGCTCATCCCATACAAAGAAACCGTGCCGACGTAACTAGCGTTTTTCATCTGATTAAGATGATTATTTTTATATGTACTTGGATCGCGTTCGGTTCCCTTCCACGGATATAGGTAGTGTTAGCAGCGATTTGCAAGTAAAAGGGTTTTCTCGGTTCGTGACTATGTTTTTCTTTAAATACAGTGACGATTTGTTTTATAGCATTTTTTGCAAGTTATTGCAGTTTTTAAAATCGAGTGTCATCTCAAGAATTAAAAACCGCGCCATCTATTGGAATCAACTTTAAATGATCCGATCAAATAATCTTTGAAATGTGAATAAAGAGCCCAATATTCCATAATTTTGTGCTTACGAGAATTGATTAACAAATTTTTATATTTTTATGATCATAACTAGAAAATGTTAATTTTACACACATTTCAATAACGAATCGATGCATATTGCGCCATCTAGTGGTATTTTTTTGAACCAAATTTTTCTTTGTTAGCGCGAGGACCCCGTGACGTAGCTAAAGAAGTATGAGGTAAGGATCGTGACAGGTGGCGTTCTGTAGTTTCTGCCTATCCCCATGGGAAAAAGCGTGAGTTTATGTATAAAATCTTTGAAAAGTGTTCGCTAAATAGCTGGGTCAAGGGACTGATGCAGAAAGTGGTAGAATTTGATAACGTAATAAAGATTTTTGCCAGATTCCAGAATCACAGCTGTTTGCTGGTGTCCAATATTGCTGACGGTTGAAAACTATTTTGCCTGTGTTACAGTTTGTACCAGACTATGTAGAAAATAAAGGATACTGAAGAACTATATAAAAAATACACAGGAACTCGATATGATGACACATACCAGGGAAGTAATAACTCATAAGGCCGTTTCGTTTTAATTGTTATTTAAATAGTTTGCATTTGATAATGAAAACACCTGTGTAAAGATATGTGATTAATTAATGTGTATTTTCATTAATATAACAATGGTGTGTTTGCAAAATTTGCTGGTAAATGTTACGTTTATAAAATAAAGTTTTAAACATTGGTTTAATAGACGAAGAGTTATTCAAATTAAAAGTTAAAACTTATAATTAACTAGCTGACCCCCGCGGCATCGCTCCCGTCAAAATTATAGCCTATATTACTCGGGAATAATGTAGCTATCCATAGGTGAAAGAATTTTTAAAATCGGTTCAGTTTTTCGGAGCCTACGGTAAAAACAAACAAAAAAAATCTTTCCTATTTATAATATTGGTATAGATAGGATATTATTTTTACAAGCTTTTATTTAACTTGAAATGTATGTACCAGGCCCCTCAGAAAGTATTGCGAAAAAAAGTTTTTATATATGGGAGACTGGCCAGTTATAATGTTTTTCGAAAATATGATTATTTATAAGTAAAAATAAGTAAGTTCCAATTTCAAAATTTCCCTCCACATTTTTTGCGAGTTAATTTAAAGTATTGTGTCTCACTGAAATATGGATCTGCGCCGGGAACATTTTAGAGCTATGATTTTATACGATTTCAAGTGTCGCCTGAAACCGGATGAATCGTACGATAGACTTCAAATGGCATTCATGGATGAAGGCCCTTCCAAGGCAACCGTGTATCGTTGGTATAACGAATTCAAGCGCGGTCGACCAACTTTGGGGGATGACGAAAGAAGCGGTCGCCCTTTGACGGCTGTTACCGAAGAAAACGTGCTAGCAGTGAAAAATTTAATCCAAGACAATAGGCGAATTACATATCAGGAGATTCAACACATATTGAAGATTGGATCGGGAAGCGTTCACGAGATTCTACACAGCCATCTTCGCGTGAGGAGGATAGTATCACGCTGGGTGCCGCACAACCTCACCGATGCTCAGAAGCAGGCCCGGGTGGAATGGTGCCGTGATATGCTTAACAAATTTGAAGCAGGCTCGTCTCGGCGTGTTTACGACATCGTTACAGGTGATGAGTCCTGGATTTATCAATACGACCCAGAAACCAAGCGCCAGTCGACTGTTTGGGTGTTTCAAAATGAGCCAACGCCTACCAAAGTGAAGCGATCTAGAAGCGGGGGTAAGATTTTGATCGCTAGCTTTTTTAATTTGACTGGCCACTTGGTATCAATTCCCTTACGGGATCAAAGAAGCATTAATGCCGAATGGTATACTACCAAATGTTTGCCAGAAGTTTTCTCTGTTATAAGCAACAAGCGACCAAACACAGGGCTCCGCGGGCTACTGCTCCACCACGACAATGCACCTGCGCACACCGCACTCAAAACGAGGGACTTCCTGGACAGCACGCCAGTCAAACTCCTGGGTCACCCTCCTTACAGCCCTGATCTAGCACCGTGTGACTTCTTTTTATTCCCAAAAATAAAAAATCAGCTCAAAGGGATACAATTTTCGTCGCCGGAAGATGCGCTGGCTGCGTTCGAGCAGGCTGTAAACGAGGTGTCTGCGGCGGACTGGAAAAAGTGTTTTGAAAACTGGTTTAGGCGCATGAATCTTTGTATAGAGGCTGGTGGAAAGTACTTTGAAAAGATTTAATAAAAATATATGTACGTATAGAACAATTTTTTTTAGTTTCGCAAAACTTTCTGAGTGTCCCACGTATGTAAGTGTGTCCGGATCAAATCTTGCAACTGAATTTTAAAGCAGTTATCCGCCACCGATTAAGATGAAATTTTGCATACACGTTTAGTTTGGATGGTGGACGGCCCAAGATGGCGGACTAGTTATTTTTTGTGCACTGCCATGATATGGGTATTAAATGAAAGGGTTTGCTGAAAAGAATAGCTATGTAATAGCTTGTTTAAAAAAGATTTTTAATTTAATTTTTACTCAAAAATCATAACATACATGATCAATATTTCGACTTTTGCTCGAATTTCTTAGAAGTAATTCATACACCTGCTCTCCCTTTTTATCCTACTTCTAGTAGCTACTTTTATGAGCTTTTATTATATATACTATGTAGTTTTTTACTCAGTATAATATCTGTAACGAAACTCGAAACGGTTAAAAAACTGTCGATAACCTAATTTAAAGATTTTCCTTCTTCAATAATACTGAGAGACATACCTTTAAATCCTTTAAATCGCATCAATCTCGTATGTTTATTGATAGCAATGGTACACATTTTTATATCACTTTGATTACTTATTATTTATTAATAAACAAACACCCACTGAAAAACAGCACTCGGTGTCTGACGCCCAGCAAATACTGAGTTATCTTTTTTGTATTGTTTTTTTTTTTCACAATTCTTCCCTTTTACTCCGTGTTCGTGTCGTTTGAATGTTGTTTTTCTATTATATATACTATTTACTCAATCGCGTCTGAACTCTTAACTGATACAGTATATTCTAATATTGTTATATCGTTTTAACCTTGAGTTCTAAATACTACAGTCTTATCTGAACTGACCGTTACTATGACGAAAGTAAATTATTTTGTGAAATGTAGCGTGTGATAGCCGGGAAATGGGAAATAAGAGAGGAGAAGAAAGTAAGAATGAGAGGTACTGTCTTCAAGATTTTTTGAGTCTGCCAGAAACTTTGCCAAGTGGGGTTTCCCAGAGGAAACTTCGAGCTTTATGGAACTAAGATGTGTTTCCTAAGAACGATGATACAAATCAAGTATGTGTAAGTACCAACTTCTTATAGTATAACTTTAAGACGGTACATGACCAAAAATTCGGCATGAGATATGAGCATTCCTATTGGTCTAGCGGCACTGGCGGCGCATGAATTACAGTAGTGAATACGCCCAGATTTTAGAATAAAATATTTATAAAATCGAATTTTGGTCTTTTGAAAAAAAAATACTACAAAAAATGTTCGTTATTAAATTGTCTATCCATTAGTGTTAGTACAAAATAGTTATTTATGCTACAAGTGCGGAAGGTAGGTGATTTCCGATGAGTGGCATTTTTATTCACGAGCGAGCGAAGCGAAATATACGTTCTGCCAAACATATTTAATGAATATTTAAAATTAATTTATTGATCAAAATCTAAATCTAGAGTAATTAAAAACGCCTAAAATAAAGTATTAGTTTTATTTTACCTTTTATATGAATGATAATCTGTACATAACTAATTTTTAAAACTTTTCTCAAATAATAAAAACTCTATGCGTCGGGCTGACGTTGGAGTTAAAAATTAAAAAAGTACAGGAAAGTAAAAAGCACTAGTGAAAAAAGTGACACTTTCCGCACAGTTTGGCTGCTTGGAAAACCGCTCTTTTCGAGGACATGCATTGTAAAATAATTAATGATCACTTTACGAGAAGATTCATGCTATCAATAATTATTTATAATTTTTATGTTTTTTTTTTTTGGAAGGAGTTTAGTGAAATATATACAACATTAAAAAAAAAACGAAATCTACCATTTTAGAATCAATATTATGTAGAAATTTAATGTATTTTTATTAATTGACTAGTTGACCCGGCAAACTTTGTTTTGCCATAAAAACACCAAACATTTATCTACCCTACCTACCGTACCCTACCCTACCCTACACTACCCTACGCTACACTACCCTATCCTACACTACTCTACCCTACACTACACTACCCTACCCTACACTACCCTACGCTACACTACCCTATCCTACACTACCCTACCTTACCCTACCCTACACTACCCTACGCTACACTACTCTACCTACCTACCCTACCTACCTACCTACACTACACTACTCTACCTACCTACCCTACCTACCTACCCTACCCTACCCTACCCGACCCTACACTACCCTACCCTACCCTACGCTACACTACCCTACACTACTCTACCCAACACTACCCTACACACTACCCTACCCTACACTACCCTACGCTACCCTACCCTACCCTACCTACCTACACTACACTACTCTACCTACCTACCCTATCCAACCAAACATTTTTTTTTTTTTTGCTTTTAAACCTTCCCTGTATTCTGTCGAACATAACAAAAAAAGAATTATTCAAATCGGTCCAGCCGTTCTCGAGTTTTAGCGAGACTAACGAACAGCAATTGATTTTTATATATATAGATATTTCTTTTTAAATAACGAGTAGATAGCTCCTAAAAACGGCTTGCGCGGCGTTTTGCTCGGGGTACCGCCTTCACTTCCCCTAAAAACTTTAATTCCCTATTTAAATTGAAAGCGATGAATTTTTAACAGTTCATCCTCAGTGGTCACCCTAAGATTTTTTTTTTTTTTTTTTTTTGTGCAAAATATCAAGCACAGGTCGGTTTTACAAGGGGTCGTTCAACTACTGATGCCGGTGTTGAGCTTTTAGGACATATTTATAATGCATGGGAAGATAAGTGCGATGCCCTGGGAATCTTTTGTGATTTGTCCAAGGCATTTGATTGTGTTCTTCATGAAACGCTAATCAGGAAACTCCGCCACTACGGGATCCGGAACAGCGCTCTGGATCTTCTTACTTCTTACTTGAGTAATAGGATTCAGACTGTTGACGTTAATGGAAAAAGATCACCCGGATCTATAGTAAAAATGGGAGTCCCGCAGGGCTCGATTCTTGGTCCTTTCTTGTTTCTTATCTATATTAATGACTTGCCTTACCTCATAAAGGATAACCATGCCATAGTGTTGTTTGCAGATGATACTTCACTTTTGTTTAAACTTAAACGGCAGCAGCTGGTTACTGACGAAGTAAATAGCGCGATCTCAAAAGTAGTTCACTGGTTCAATGTTAACAATTTACTCCTTAATGAAAAAAAAACCAAATGCATTAAGTTTACCCTACCTCACGTTAGGCAGGTGAAAACTGATGTGTTGATAAAGGGCGAAGAATTGAATCCTGAGAATAGCACAGTATTTTTAGGCTTAACTTTGGATGCTAAGCTTCAGTGGGGCCCACATATAGATAAATTGTCAAAGAAGCTAAGCTCCGCAGCATATGCTGTTAGAAAAATTCGTAATTTAACTGACATAGAGACAGCCCGTTTAGTATACTTTAGCTATTTTCATAGTGTAATGTCGTACGGTATTCTGTTGTGGGGAAATGCCGCCGACATCCAGAATATCTTTGTTTTGCAGAAAAGAGCTGTTCGATCAATATATAAATTAAGCCCGAGGCACTCTCTCAGAGAGAAATTTAAGGAGATTAATGTAATGACTGTGCCCTCTCAGTATATTTATGAAAATCTTTTATATGCTCATAAAAATATAAAATTGTTTAAAAAATACAGTGATATCCATAACATAAATACTAGGAACAAACACAAATTTGTAGTACCTACAACAAGGCTCAAGAAGATAGGTGGCTCGTTTAGATGTCAATGTGTACGCTTTTATAATAAGCTTCCAAGCCACGTACAAGATCTAAGTCTTAATAAATTCAAATCATTCATTAAACGTAAGTTGTGTCAGAAAGCGTTTTATACTATTAAAGATTACGTTGAGGACAAAAAGGCTTGGGATTGAGCTGCTCCAATTAATTTAGATTTTTTATATTTTGCACCGTGAATTTTGTTTTTAATTTTGATATTTTTTTTTGTTTTCTTGCAATGACAAGAATATTTACTTTTTAAAGTATTATATTATTTTATTTTTATTATTGTGAATGTGAAGATTATGTGGATTTTTGTTTTTTATTATAACTTAGTTAGTTTTTACTCATGGTCTGGCAGTTTGAGTAGTTTATGCGGCCTACCCGAATGTCCTTTCTTTGGTATTGTTCGTCGAATCGTTGAGCTCCGTAAATTCTGAGTTGAGCTGCTCGGTTATTGACAAATGCGTGCACTGACTGGACAGGTCCACTCAATCTGGCTGGTTCTTTCCTCAAAAGACCATTTCAGACATATGTCTACATGGTCTTCACATGATATAACCAAGTTTTTGTCAAGACTTCAAAAGAGACTGTGACCTCTGAGTTTGTTTCGGCCTTTCTTCTCAGAGTAGTCAGATAGGAAACGCCGACCTCATCTAGTTTTAAAAAATATGATCGACATGTAAAAGTGTTTGTACAAACCAACTTACAGAAATAAAATCATTTATCATTTATCAGGCTTCTGCCAGCGGCTTCGCCCGCGTGTATGTCGAAAATTATCCCAAAGGAACATATGCAGAATAAAAATTATTCACATGATATTCCAGACTATAATCTATCTCTGTGGCAAATTACATCCATACCAGTCCAACCGATTGAAGGAGTAACAAACATACAAACACACACACTCACAAACTTTCGCCTTATTATTAGTGTGATATGATGTAGTTTAGACCAAGCAATTTAGGCTGTGCATGCGCATTTTCTGTCAGTAAATTAATGAATAATCATAGGAAAATACCTTTGCCCCGCATCGTTTTTGTTACAAATAAATACTTTTCTTTCTTTCTTTTAGTGGGACGGTTACAGGTATTTTTTTAATACTAAGTAGATTTCGTTGGTGATTTCAGAGACGACGAAGTAAATCATATTTTTTTAATGGGTATCATCTGTATTATGAATGGAATAGTAGTAAAACTGATAAGGTTTTGTTTTTAATTAAGAACGAACCGTTGTTGATAGTTGGTATTTTTACTGAAAAGTAGGTGACCCGAAATAAATTATCTGCTATCTCTTTTTGTTCCCGTATACAGGGTGTGTACGACACCACACCGACGCGAAAAAAAATCTGCATGATTCTGGACCCTTATATATATATATATACTAGACCCTTATATGGATACTTTTGAATTTTATTTTTATTGCTGTTTTTGTGAAAAAATGGCAATTAAGTTAAACATTTTTTTTTCGAAATTCGGCAATGACCCAGAAATTCCTATCCCCAGTATAGGAATTTCTGGTTCATTTCCAAATTTTCCAGAATCATGTACTGAATCCATGGTATTTTTTTGTCGCGCCAGTGTCAGACTCACCCGTCAGATGATACGTAGCGCTATTGAATTTTATTTTCATTGCTGTTTTTTTTTTTGAATGGAAATAAAGAATTGAAAAAAAATATCCTACAATTTTTAAAACAAAAAATTAAAAAAATCCTTCTCTGAATGTTTCTGGACCGCCGTCCAGAGTCCATGGTATTTTTTTTTCGGGTCGGTGTCTGACACACGCGTATACCCGTATCCCATCGGCAACGTGGCGGTATTTAAAAAAAATTACAATAATTTTATTTCTCATTCGCTTCAAGTTATCTGAACTAATATTATAAAGAGGTGAAATTATGTATTTGATATTTGTATTTGTGAAGGGTTAATAAGTCATTATAGTAAGGAATATCTAGAAGTACTGATCCGATTACAATACTGACTAATAGTCATGAATTAAAATTAATTAATTAACAAAATAAAAAATAGTAGCCTACTTTTTATCGCCAAAAAAATGCGCTGTTCCTTTGGGGTAGGCCGCGGGAAAATTAGATGATGAAATAGAATGTTTGTTTTTAATGCATTCTTAGAGTCTTAATAGAATGAAAATAAAATAAATAACACATGACACTATGTCAATTGTCCGATACAAAAAAGCTTCGAACACATCAGAATAAAAGCAAAACACGTTAAAACAAAAACTATATTATCAAAACAGTAAGCTTATATACTCACAACCACATTTCGGCAAAATCCTAATTTCACTAACAATTTTTTCCTTCATTCCGAACCAACACAATATAACACAGAAGCTCTTTTAAAACTACCAATACCGATGCCATTTCACTACAAACTAACTGAACAGGTTTAAAGCAAACTCGTTGCGTAAAGACCACGTGTAGTTAAGTTATTTCGAAGGTAAACAAGTATTGAAAAAATATGTTAATTATTTCATTTAGTTAATCTTTTGTACTCAAACTTCGTTGAATATTCAAAGTGATTTTAACTTTATTTAATGTGGTTAAGGTGTGTTTTGGATTGTGTTGTGTGGCTATTTGATTGGTGTAAGAAAATCATATGTTCACACAAAGAATTTTTGAAAAAGCACGGTACATTCTTGAGGTTTTTGTAATTATTTTATCAATCAATGTTCTTTTTATTTTATTTTTATAATAAAGCTATTTTTTGTTCTAGTATTGTGATACTTATTTAGTAAGTGCGATTACCGAAAGACAGACTTTTTTTATCACTTGCACCAGCTTGAACCACACACAATATTTGGTCAAAGCGGGCATCGTACTTAGAGAACAGAGAGCAAGTTGTAGGTCGTGGATTCGAGCCCAGGCAGGCGCTTTACTTTGTGTTAAATTATTTCTTCACCACTGCTCTCAAAACGGTGAAGGAAAACATCGTGAGGAAACCGGCATGTCCTAGAACCAAAAATTCGAAGACATGTGACATCCACCAACCCGCACTGGGCCCGCGTGGTGGATTACGGTCCATTCCCTCTCACAGAGAGGAGGCCTGTGTCCCAGCAGTGGAACATTAATAGGCTGATGATGTGATGTGGGCATCGAACGCACAACACTATTTGAGGTAGCTTAACGCTAAAACATAAAACTCATCTAGTTGTGTAAAATATTCACAACGGATCTTTGTGTCTCAGACAAGACCCTGCGCAGTCGCTATTTTTGTCTATGTTGAAAATGAAGATAGCATCGTATAACTGTCTCTTTCACTCGCTTACGTTTCGCATCGTCCTATCTCGCAACTCGATGACAAATTGTTTCTTGCGCAATGGTTGGCAGAGCCATCTTTAGAGGCACAAAGATCCGTTGTGACTATTATAACTGATTGATCATCAAGTAATACTTTTAATTTATAAGATAGTAACAAATTTATTTCATGGTCATTAGAATTAATGGTACGAGTAATGGTATAAGTATTACGCAAAAAGAGAAAGAATATTCTAAATTGTCCAATCTCATTCAATTAACTCGTGTCTAAGTATCTTATCAGAAATCGTTAGTAACAAAATACCGCCGCAATTTTCAAGCGCCATCTCTCTTACAAAATTACGAAACGCATCGCAGTGTATTGAAAAACTTTTTAATAAATAACATTCGTTTGGAAGTCAGTGTCTTTCGTACCTTATGTTCTCCGACACCAACATCCGAAAATTCAACATTTTTTTTATTCTGTTCGTCTATGTAAGGCCAGCATATTCGCTTGGCAATGAACGTGTTAAAAGATTTGCAACCTTATAGGAATGATTGTAAAGCATATATTTCAATGCCATTCATTATTTTACCGAAAGAAAATGTTTCTATCAGTAATATCTATCCATAGAGTAAAATAACTACTAGGCGGACTTACCTCAAACAGCAAGGAAAGTCCGTCTACACGCGCCAATTTAAAAAAAAACTGGCCAAGTGCGTTATCACCAAATAAAAAGTTCCTAGATCAGTGAGAAGTTAAAAAATTCTTCGGAACAAAGTTGTGTGACAGACGACGAACAGACATACGGACAAAAACGTGAGTGACAGCAATAGGGCTCCGTTTGGACCCTTCGGGTACGGAACCCTAAAAAGTGCTCTATTTCAGTGTTATTTGACATTAAAGCTATTCAATTGTTTTTATTAGGGTTCCGTACCCAAAGGGTAAAAACGGGACCCAATTACTAAGACTCCTCGGTCCGGCTGTCTATCTGTCACCAGGCTGTATCTCATGAACCATGATAGCTAGACAGTTGAAATTTTCGTAGATAATGTACACACAATAAAATAAATATTTAAGTGAGGCTCCCATACAACAAACATGATTTTTTTGCCATTTTTTGCGATAATGGTACAGAATCCTTCACGCGCGAGTCCGACTCGCACTTGGCCGGTTTTTAGAATAGTCTAAGACAATATTTTCATCATTTGTAACTATAAGGATAACCCTATAATGTATAGTTCCATTAGCTTTTTTTTTTAATCAAAGATAACTCTTAATTAGGGTCAATATTTGTCCTCATCCTATCAAATTCTGAGCTTAAAAGAAGGACGCTTTGTTAGAATTTTACAACTATTTCTTTGTAGGTTGTAAAACTCGTGATAGATCAAAGACAAACGTTGTCATCTCAGTAGCGGATGTTAAATAACTTCTAACGACAATATTATCTCATTTAAAAAGTTTATGTCACAGAGGAAGCATTTTCAGGACGATTTAGGTATTAATAAAATATGAAATCATTAAAAGCCAATAGTGATTACATTATACATTATTATACCTCAGTTTCTCGAACGAAAATTATCTCAAAATGAATGTGATGTCTTTTCAATCGCGAGTTTACTGCTGTGATCGGTTGATCGAATCATCAAAGGCAGCATGAACATGTGTGACATTTTGTCACATTTATTTCAGGCTTATTTTCGTTAAAAAAAAATCGTAAAATATTAAGACAATGAAGTTTTTTTACTTGTTAAGGGGAAATTCTACAATGAGGAAAAACTGTTAAATATGATTTTTAATAGCGCATTCAAGCGCTGGTCGCTGATTCGTGACATTCTTCTTATTTGCTTTTTAACCGACTGCCGAAGGAGGGTAAGGTGTTTATCAGTCTATGTATGTATGTTTTTCCTATGAGGCGTTCCAGAGACCCACGGTTTTGATGATTCTTACGTCAATCGATTCGTAACCTTGCGAGTGTCACTATAATATATTGTGGTGGCCCATTTTTTTTCTGCCAATCCCATCGTGTGGGATATCAAAATAAAGGGTTTGTAAGAGGTGACTTCTAAAATATATAACAACTTTTATGTTTAAATGTAACTAATTCGAAAAAAAATGTTAACTAAAAAGTTATAAATAAAAAAAAATCATTAAAAAAATCTAAACACCTGCCTGCTTAAGAAGCGAACTAAAAAGACGTCAACAACATATTTGCGAACTGACTGAACCAAACCCAGATATATCCTCCGACTGCACAGCAAGATTTTCATCTTGTTGACGTCTTTACAGTTCGCTTCTTAAGCAGTCGGGTCTTTAGATTTTTTGAATGAACATTTTGTTCCTCTCACCTTCATAAACAATTAAATGCCTTAGTTCAAGGTGAAGAGTCAGTCCCATATAAACCCATATTACTAAAAATAAAGGGATAATTTTCTGCCAACCTGTAATGCCCATATTCCAAGTCATGTCCTCCAACTCGACTTCCCCTCAAATTATAAAATTGACAACTACAGTTTGTTGTTGTAAACTAGAGTTATTTACGTGGTCAAAGCGGTTGAGTTAAGTACGGGTCCTTTAAAATATGGGCCTTAAAAAGTCTTAATGTATTTTATTATAATGGTAACACACATACCTGGCCTGTTCCAGTTGACGCATTCCAAAAACTTCGTAAGCGCTCTGCGATGTGATGACAAGTAGAATCTACAACAAAAAAGTATATAATAGGTAATTCAGTCTTGTACTTCTATCTCTCTTTTCCACTAGAATTGAGGTGTCTGCTGAGAAACGATAACCCTTGGAAAGTCTGAATATCTGTTTTACCGAGGGTTAACGTTTTGTCCAGTAACTATACTCCATTTGAGATAACATTAGTAGCCTGTTCAACCGATTTTGACGTCTATTGCGTTGGTGATATGACAAATGGCAGCTGTAGTAAACAGTTAGTTTTGGTAACAGGTTTATGCTTTTTATGCTATCCTTATATTTACTGCATAGAACTCAAAATCGGTTGAACGGACTGTAATAAAGGGTTGTAGAAATTTCTAATGTTATTTCAAATGGAGTATAGGTTAATTGGTCGGTTTTGGAGTCTAGATAAGTAGTCGCTCCTTGTTAAATAATGATATTCAGCTGCATTCTGTAGTTCTGGAAGCCTTCACAAAGGCTGGGCAGATTATGACTTTCTTTAGTTCTTTATCGAAGCAGTGAGTGGTCGAGCCTTTGGAGCGACTACTAAGGCAGATAGTGATCACGTTCGGGCATTCTCGGCTAGGTTCGGCTGCCTTCGACTTAAAAGCTGTATTTTTTTTAGTTCGAAAAGTTAGGGGGTTTAGGGTCGGTGTAGGTCTTAGTGGGGCGGGTTCTTGGCCTGGGAACTCGCACCTATAAAATGCTAAGCTGCCAATTGCGCACGCCTAGGAGTGTGAAGCTAGGCTATCAGGCGCTTACCGACAAGTGCTTCATACACGTCCACGCCATTGCTAGTCTGCCGCCGCAGTCTAGTGATGGACCCACATACTTCAATCTTTGTGGGTCGTCCCTCCTGGGCAATGCTACAGTCCGTAAAGAGCTTCACACACTCCATCTGCCTTGGGGCTTGTAGTAGCCAAATATGAAGCGCGAGGGCGAGCTTTCGGTTCCCGATTGCCGTCAACGGTGTGTCTGCGCACCAATGACGGCATATAACCGAACAAACTGGCTAGGGGAAGAAAAACCTGACATTAAAAATAACACAACACCTGAAGACCACACCACACCAGCGATGGAACAGTAATTGGTCTAGGAGATGCTAACTTCGAAATTAAATTGCGACCGCTGCCTCGTGGAGAGATGTTGGATCATCAAAGGCTAGGGCGTTACCCCGAAATTGTAACCAGCTCAGAAGATGCTAACTTCGACACAAAAAAAGGCACCTACTGCCTTGTAGAGAGATGTTGGGTCATCAAAGGCTAGGGCGTCAACCCGAAATTGTGATGTGTAGTGCCTTGGGAAAGCGATTCACTATCTTCCCATACATCGTAATGAAATGAGTGAAAATAATGAGAAAGTTCTGCCATGCAATCCGGCTAGCCTCCGGCGCTCACAGGTATCCGGGCCTGTGAGTGAGAAATTGACTACCGAAGACTGTAAGAGGGTGGGTACTCAGGCCCCTTTACCAGTAAATACTACTGGTCTTAAAGAGAGAAGCAGCAATAAGAAGCTGGTCCAGCAAGCTTTCCATCCAGGTCTATTTGAGACTAGACCAAGAAGTCTAACACTTAGCGCAATAAGGGATGCTAGCATTGAAACACAAATTGAAAACACACAGCACATTGAGATGAAGAATATTACGGACAACATAGAAGTCAATCCTCCCACTTGGCAAAAAGCACCAGTTCTAAGAAACGCCAAAAGGAAGAAGGTATCATCACCATCTCCTGAGAGAATAATTGTCACCAATACATTCAGTGGACTCCCAGTTGATCAGGAAGAAGACGTAACATTAGCACATACTGTTAAAAAAGTTGTAAAGCCACCACCCATAATCCTGTATGGCATTGAAGATCTAACCAAGCTAACTGAGATGCTATAGAGTGTAGTAGACAAAGCAGATTTCACATACAAAATTATTAACCAAAACCAACTGAGGATAAACTGTGCTAATGTAGAGGTCTACAAAACAACAATAGATGCTGTTAGAGAAAAAGGACTAATTGGACATACATTTAACAGGAAGGATAAGCGCCCCTATAGGATTGTGGTAAGGAACCTACACCACACCAGTCAGTGTGATAAAAGAAGTAGTAGAAGAGACAGGCAATACTGTGATTGGGGAGATAATAAATGTATAGTACGGCCCAGAGAAGAAACCAACAACTACATTATTTACTACCAACAACAAGGCCATAAAAAGTATTCAATACATTCACCATCAGTCAGTAACAATAGAAGACCCACGAAAACGAACACAGAACACAGTTGTGCAATGTCAAAGATGCCAACAGTATGGACACTCTAAAAACTACTGCATGAGGCCCTTCCGATGCGTGAAGTGCGCTAAATCACACAAAACCTCAGAATGCCCAAAGAAGGATCGCAACACCCCAGCTAAATGTGCCCTATGTCAAGGCGCGCATCCAGCAAACTTCAAAGGGTGCGAAGTATACAGAGAAATAATAGCAAGGAAGACAAACATACATATTACGGGCCGAGAAAGCACGAACCCAGGTATTGATGACAAGGCCCAGTCAAAAAAGAAAAGTTATCCATCCCTGCCAAATAAATTGACCAGACCCACGCCTGCGACCTACGCAACCGAACCACGGCCGAAATCTGACAACACGCAAAGGACATACGCTGAAGCAACAAAAGCCGACAAAACATCCAAAGATGAGAAGTTTTCCACAACAACCAAAGCAACAAACATAGAAGAGATCCTTTTTAAAACAAGCTGAAAAATTTGACTTAATCCTACAACAAATGAGTATGTTAATCAATCTCATAACTACCTTAGTCACTAAGATGTCAAAATGACTTTCCTCAAGATAGCGACGTGGAACCCAGCAGGGCTATCTCCAAATAAAGTAGAGGTAGAAGTCCTGCTACACACTCACAACATAGACATACTACTAGTATCAGAATCTCATACAACTGCAAACAGCAGCGTTAAAATTCAGAACTACAACATCTACTGCACTGATCACCCAGATGGCACTGCACACGCCGGAGCGGCTGTAATAGTAAAGTCTAGTATCAAACACTATGAACAACCACAATACAAAACTGAGCATATACAGGCAGCAACAGTGGCTATAGAAGACCGAAAGGGCACCTTTAATGTGTCTGCTATCTACTGCCCTCCCAAACACAAACTAAAGGAGGACCAATATAACGAGTATTTTAACACCCTAGGCGCCCGCTTTATAGCCGGGGGGGACTGGAACGCCAAAAATGTACACTGGGCCTCCAGACTTACCAACACAAGAGGCAGGGAGCTCAAAAAGAGCATAGATAATAACCATCTCAGGACAATCTCTACAACAGACCCAACCAACTGGCCCACAGACCCAAACAAACTCCCGGATGTCATAGACTTTTTTATTGTAAGGGGATTATCCGGTCTCTTTCACCATATAGAGACAAGCCTGGACGCAAACTCTAATCATGTTCCGGTAATTTTAACTATTGGCACCACAGTCTTAAATACTGAAAGAAACCCTAAATTATACAACAAGCGCACAGATTGGTGTTCGTTTCGCGAATGTGTTGAAGATGGAATTAACTTAAAAATACCATTGAAAACTGAGTTGGACATAGATGTTGCTGCGAGAAATTTCACTGCGGTAATCCAAGAAAGTTGTTGGAAGTCAACTCCAGAAATCAGGGAACGATCGCATCAATTTAAAGTCTACTCAGAAACCATAAGGGTAAAAATTATGGAAAAAAGGAGACTACGGCGTGTATGGCATACAAGTAGGCATCCAAATGACAAAACGGCGCTAAACAAAGCTATAAAAGAACTAAAAACCCTTATAGCTGAAGCAGATGGTGTCGCTTTGGATACCTACTTGGCCTTCCAAGTAGGTATCCAAAGCTGTTAGACCTTTCTAACAGCTACAAAAGCAACTGACTATTCATTATGGAGAGCCTGTAAAAACTTGAATCGACCCTTGCACCACAAACAACCACTAAGGAACCCAAATGGGAGCTGGATAAGAACTGAACAAGGCAAAGCTGACGCATTTGCGAACCATCTCATCAATGTATTCAAGCCTAATGACGGCAGACCAAACGCGGATGAAAGTGATATTGACATTGTCCTCAACCAAGATCTTCAACTGGATCTACCCTTGAAACCAATAACACCCACAGAGATATGTAGGAATATAAACCTAATGGACAACAATAAGGCCCCTGGTTATGATCTTATTGACAAAAAAGTCCTTCAAGAATTACCTCGCAAAGGAATTGTGTACCTAACCATACTTTTTAATGCCATTCAAAGAGTAGGCTACTTCCCAGATATATGGAAAGTATCACAAGTAATAATGATCCATAAACCCGGTAAACCAATGCATGATGTCACCTCATACAGACCAATCAGTCTACTGCCTATTGTGTCTAAGCTTTACGAAAAGTCTCTACTACATAGAATATTACCAGTTCTCAATGAGAAAAACATAGTCCCAGATCACCAATTCGGATTTCGAAAAGAACATGCCACCATAGAACAAGTCCATAGAGTATGCAGGACAGTTAGAAAAACATTTGAGAAAAAGGAGTACTGCTCGGCTGCCTTTCTTGATATACAACAGGCCTTCGACAGAGTCTGGCACAAAGGTCTGCTCTTCAAAATAAAATCTTTATTACCACACTCATTCTATGGATTACTTAAATCCTACATCACTAACAGAAGATTTCAAGTAAGAGAAAACCAATCCACCTCGGGACTCCATGAAATTGCCGCAGGAGTACCGCAGGGTTCGGTACTCGGACCTGTACTGTACACTCTGTTTACTTCCGACCTACCACAAAGCTCCGAGATCACAATTGCTACTTTCGCGGATGACACTGCTTTACTTGCTTCGCACAAATGTCCAACACAAGCATCTCGCATCTTGCAAACCAGTCTAAATGAGACTGAGGAATGGCTAGCCAAATGGAGAATTGCCGCCAGTGTATCCAAATCAGTGCATATCACGTTTACACTATGCAAACATGATTGTGACCCGGTCACCCTAAACGGTAGCCAACTCCCACACCACGAGTCTGTGAAATATCTGGGCGTGCATCTTGACCGAAGGCTAACATGGAGGAAACATGTCGAAACAAAAAGGGAAGAAATGCACCTGAAATACAGAAGTCTTTTGTGGCTACTTGGAAAAAACTCAAAACTGGCGATTGATAATAAACTACTAGTATACAAGACCATACTGAAGCCAATCTGGACATATGGCATTCAACTTTGGGGATCAGCCAGCGCCTCCAACATAATGAAAGTGCAACGGCCACAAAATTATATATTGAAACAAATATCCAACGCACCATGGTTTATCAAGACAACAGAAATTCATGAAATCCTCAATATTCCTATGGTCAATGAGGAGATTAATGCACATGGCGACCATTACAAATTCCGACTGCTAAAACACCCGAACAAGCTCGCAGGACAGCTTACAATACCTGAAAGCATCCGCCGACTTAAAAAGCGGCGGGATATCTTCGACCAGAACAGTCAGCCAGAAGAATGACTTTGTAACAAGTAAAATTTCACAATTTAAAAAACCCCCGACACACATTTATCTTGCGAAAACACTCTGATTCAAACAGTAAAACGCCCATATCTTTTGAACGGCTGTCTAAGAACACTCTCGACAAAATTACCTTTCAAACAAAAAGAACTAAATCAAAATCGGTTCATCCGTTTAGGCGCTATGATGCCACAGACAGACACACAGATACAACACACATGAAACTTATAACACCCCTCTTTTTCCGGCGGGGGTTAATTAAAAATGGGCTAGACTCCATTGGGAGTAGCGCCTAACATGTTATCCGAATCAACTTATCTGCTCATAGTCTGAAAGACTGATCGAAAGACTAAAAAGAAAAAAAAAAAAAAAAAACATTTTTTTAGTTCCATACCTGAACTTCCACAGTAAGTCCTGGTCGGTCGCAGTGAGTGGTCGTGCCGGTGGAGCGGCTACTAAGGAGGTCAGCTGATCACGTTCGGCAGCTGTCGGCTTGGCGTCGCGTCCGGAAACTCCCGAGCGCAGGGAGCGAGCGAGGCGGTGCTGTTTGCTTTCCACTAGGTTTTCCTGTTTGGAGATACAAATGTATTAGATTTAAGTTCTTCTACCTAAAAAGACAGATGCGTTGCTGGAGAGTTTGTCGCGCCACTTCTTCAGCTAAATCACCAGGAAGTGGTGACGGACAGGCGGGCTTCCCTCGTCACCCAAAGGGACTGACTTTTGTAATTTTGGCGTTCAAAAAGAGCCGATGCCGATTCTCAGCCTTTTTTGGATAAATGGCTCCTGATTTTCATTTTATTACTGATTTAAAAAGGCTAACAAAAAAAGAGCGAATTCATAAATCAAATAATATTTATTCATCAAAGATGATTTTACACACATAGTACTGATAAAATATGGAGGCAGTTGTCAGAAGTGGGATAAAATAGGCGAAAATAAGTTTTCGTCTATTGTCTTTCTTTTCTACTTCAACCCGTATCTCAATGCCGACTTAGGGAATTACTTCTTTCTCTCTCTCTTAATGCTAAGGACAGTAACTCACGTAAACCTCATAGAACACCGAATAAGTACTCGTTCACACAGGGGTCCCTTTTACAGATCCACTATATCGTATACGTTTTTATTCGGTGCTGTCGTATGTAGTTATATGAGCGACATCACACACATGACAGTATGATCCAATAAAAATACCGATCCGAGAAAATATAAAGCTGTCCGTTTTACAGGTCCGATTTATCGTATATGTTCTTATTCGGCGCTGACGTATGTAGTTGTTTGAGCGAGTTCACACACATGACAGAATTTAAGATCCAGTAAAAATACCGATTCGACACAGCTGTCCGTTTTATACAGGTCCGCTGTTTTTATTCGGCAATGGCGTAGATAGTTGTATGAGCGACTTCACACACACAACTGTATCAATATACTGATCCGTTTTATCTGATCGAAGCCACGCGGGGCGTATCATTACCCTGAGTAGCGACGGATCCGTTACAACGGTACTATAAATATGGTGTGAAAATCACCTCTGGTAGCGGCGGATCCGTTAAAACGATCCTGGAAATACGGATGTTCTGTGAGTACGAGCCCTTAGGTGGACTAGAAACTGTAAATTGGGCAGGTAGAAATGATTGCAAAAAGTTTTTAAACAGTAACATCGTGTTTTTTTTGTTTACAACTGTACTCACTTGGGTGTTCCGAATAATCATGCCCATTTAGACTCGGTGTCAAGAGTTCCGTACACGGCAAAGACGCAAGCAATACTAGTCATTCATGACATGCCCGAAATATTCCGAAAACATTTATTGAGGTATTTGAAAAGATTGATTGACCTTCAAATGCAAACAGACGGGAACTGACGTGAATAAAAGAACTTGTTCGATTATCATGAGCATGAAATTGCAGCGGTACCGGTTGAAAACCGATAATATTTTTAGTATTAACAATAGTAGAAAATGTTCTAGTCAACTAAATGTGTGTAGAGGTAGGCGAAGGCTGATCTAACCTTGCTGTAACAAGAATCTGACGTTTTATAAACAAATGTAGGTATTTCTGAGTTGCAGCCCTGGATTCGTGACTGGTTGATGGTAACCCTATAACCAGGCCTTTAATCAAAACTGGCAAAATATGGGTGTACTAGAATAATACGCCTCTGCCTAACCCTTCGGAGATAACTAGATTTTGTTTCTAAAGAATATTTTAAGGGTTCCGTTCCTCAATAGAAAAAAAAGAAACTCTTCTAGGATCACTGCGTTGTCTGTTCATGTGCCAAGAATTCAAATTAATGCTATATACTCTGGGTCTGCACTTTCTTGCAGCTGTGAAAAAATCAAACTTCTAAATCAATGCAATCAAAAGATACGGCCGTTTATGTCGCATTTTTTAGGAGTCGCGAGGGAATCAAAATCTAAAGAGTTCTGCCCGTTGACCTATAAACCAGAAAGGCAAGTAGCAATGAATACAAGTAGAGGAATAAATCTGCCAATTGTAAATTTGAAACTGCCAATTCCTACATCGAAAAAAAAAAACATTAATTACTTATTTGCAGTTGGTAAACTTGTCGATGTACGAGGACAACAATTTTCCAACGGCAAAGTTAATTTTGTCCCTTCGTTAGAGTAAAGGTCTATGCTTTTATTGTTGATGATCGTCAGTAATGTTACCCGATTATTTTGTTGAATGTAACTGTTTAAGACGAGACTGAGACGCGGTCGCACACAATGGGCCTCATCAGAAAGCTTACAGTCACGCAAAGGGCAATGGAGAGGGCTATGCTCGGATTATCCTTGCGTGATCGAATCAGAAATGTAGAGATCCGCAAGAGAACCAGGGTTACCGACATAGCTCGAAGAATTGCCAAACTTAAGTGGCAGTGGGCAGGGCACATTGCTCGCAGAACGGATGGCCGATGGGGCAGAAAGGTTCTGGAGTGGCGACCGCGGACCGGAAGACGATGCGTTGGAAGGCCTCCCACCAGGTGGACCGATGACCTGGTGAAGGTTGCGGGGATTCGCTGGATACGGGACGCACAGGACCGGTCAATGTGGCGACACTTGGGGGAGGCCTATGTCCAGCAGTGGACGTCTTTCGGCTGATATGATGATGATGATGAACTGTTTAAGCGGAACCCTCAGTACGACAGTCCGACTCGCACTTGGCCCGTTTAGTAAAACGATGCTCTACACTAGGAATTTATCCTGTATCGTGGGTGAGATTACAAACATATAAACTCAAATACACAAACAACCAATGTTAAAACAATGTACCATGTGTAACATACCTGTAGGATCTCATAGTCTGGTACAGTGACGATCTCAGCCTCAGCTTTGAACTGGTACATCTCATCGCCATCTTGTTCGTAGTACACAATGGCATGCTGCAACAAAATGGTCAGTTTAACACCTTATCTTAAACTAACTTTTTACTGCGGTTATGCTCCAGCGACCTAGCCTGATCGTGATGAAGTAAAATATACTTATAAATAAATGGTACCATCGAATTATCTGAAGATGAAACCGGAAGGTAGGTACTGGAACTTCTTTTCCGAAGTCGGCGTCGAAAAACGAAAAACAATAGGTACCAAAGACACCGAGCCGTCTCCGCAGCCATCTACGTCTAAAGAACATCGTGAACCATCACCAAGGCCAGAAAATAATCAAATTTCTCAAAAACTACATCCTAAGGCACCGATTTCTGGGACTATTTCTAATTCTTAAGCTGTAAATAAATCTACAACTGTAACGGATGGTGCTAGTAACGGACATAGGTGTTTTTTTTTGTTTAATATGTATATTAGAATTATAGGAAGAATTTCAGAAAAATTTACATCGCCATCTACTGGCAATACCGGAACCAGCATACAACGACCTTTTTTATTTTTGTGTGTGCTTTGTTTCTATCATGTATCAGAGATGGCGCTGTGTTCGCAAAATGTACGGGGAAAATGTTTAATTTTTATGGTTAATTTTGTCGAGGTTTTATTACTTGTTATCGCTATTCCGGACGAAGATAAATACATAAACACAAAAATCATAAAAATTGGTCCAGCCGTTCTAGAGTTATAAGTGGTGTGGTGTAACTAATACAACTTTGTTTTATTTATATAGATAGATATAGATGTAAAAAGTGCGCGAAGCGTCGCATCTCTTTGTGAGTTGACTCTTACGATAAGAAGCTTCCGATACATTAAAATCATTGAAGTAATACTTGACTAACCAAATCAGCAACACCTCACTGCGCTCCAGAACGCAAATTGCCAACATAGCTCAAAAAGCTGCAAAACAGAAATGGGATTGGGCAGGCCATGTCTGTCGGAAGCCGTTTAAGCTGTGGGCTCATACCTATATCGCAAGACTGGAGGTCTGATATAGCTGGACGGGGTGTCGGCAGACCGACGAAAAGATGGCAGGACGCCTTGGATGACTTCTTCGAGAATTGGCGGGATGAGGCGCAGCACCGAAGGAAATGGAAGGTGTGGGACATTTTAGGCTAATAAAACAATAAGGTATACTTACAGTAATCCCATTGATCTGCACCGTAGGAAACTCGATCATCAAGTACATGTAGTCAGAACTGCGCTTCTCTTTCTCGTTGATCATCTCAATCTCCCTGAAAGTCAGTCTGTCTAGCCAGTCCACCTGGTAAACAAAATAACATTTTATTACAACACTGTAAGGTATATTTTAAAACAATCAAATAATTAAGTTTACTGACTTTCTGTGCATCCGAGTTTGCACAGTATCTACTTAAAGTTAAAGTTGACTTTTGCACAATCATGCAGCATTAGTTTTCGACACTGAAAGGAAAAGTTCTGCTATCAAAACATAAACAAATAACCTAAACACTGTTATGGATTAAGGATAAATACTACAACACCACACTTCCGCGTGCCGGAAGACGCAACGTTGGAATGCCTCTCGTAACTGGAGCGACGACCTAGTCAAAGATGCGGGAGTCCTTTGGACGTGAGACACAGGAACGATCAGTGTGGCGACGCTTGGAAAGGCCTATGTCCAGCAGTGGACATCTTTTGGCTGAAATGATGATGATGATGACTACAACACCAATGTGCAGCTGTGCATGGAGTCTTTTACATCTTCTTCTTTTCGATACATCTGGTTTTGGTCAGCCAACTCGCCCATATGTATCCTCCGACAGCACAGCGTGATTTTCTTCTTGTTTACGTCTTTTTAGTTTGCTTTTTAATCAGTCGGGTTTATTATTTTTTGAATTAACTTTTAATAGATAATTTCTGCTCAGTAGGTGGCATTAGGTGCCGTAAATACTGGTATGACGAATTAGAAGCATTTACGAGAGATTGTCGGAGAAGACAGAGACGCGGCAACGAACTCGTGTATCAAGGTCTCTATAAAGATCAGACATTTATCATTAAGATGAAAATAATCTTAGAATAACAACAAAGCAAGACGACGACTTGGCTGGCCTTTTTATAACAATCAGTACAGCTAAGGAGTCGAATTCCCTGCCGGAGTCAGTGTTTCCTGATAGCTACAACCTGGGAGTCTTTCAGTCAAGGCAAGCTTGCTCCATCGTCATCCATATCATCGCTTCCCATCAGGTGACATGATATTTAATAATAATGAAAAAAGATACAACAGTATGCAAAGAGGGTAATAAAGAAAATAATGCATTAGTGATATTTGACTTATAACAAGCTTGATGTCATCTTTTAAAACATGTTGGAAAAACCTGCATCGATTCTCGAACAGTTTAGTAATGGTCGTGTAACGGTCGCCGCTATTACAATGTACTCATTATAAGATGAGTATTGTAGCGTTGTGAGGATCTCAACTGAAAATAATCGAATGATACTAATATCAAAATTAGTCGGTTAATAGTCACATCTCTAAAGACACGGCACAACTCTAACTTTCCGGACTACTGTCACTCGGCATTTTCGATTCCGGTGGCTTAGCGGATAACGTACTTTCGATCCTCACGACTCTGTGTGCCCCGATCTAGGGGCTCTTCGTACGGGCGTACCGTCCGGCTTACGCATGCTGCCCGGCCTACGGTCTACCGCCGCACGAGCCGGTGCGCTGCCAATGAACGTAGCGGCGTGCGCAGCCTACCCTGCGCACCCCTAGCCGCTACAGTCCCTGCGGCCTACCGCTAAGCCTGCCGCGGTCTACCGCCGCGCGTCCCCACGTCTGCCTCGTGCTGCCGAGGGACGCTCTCTTCGTACGGGGTCTTCGTACGGGCGTACCGTCCGGCTTATGCGCTACCGAAGGACGTAGCGGCGTGCGCAGCCTACCCTGCGCACCCCTAACCGCTACAGTCCCTGCGGCCTACCGCTAAGCCTGCCGCGGTCTACCGCCGCGCGTCCCCACGTCTGCCTCGTGCTGCCGAGGGACGCTCTCTTCGTACGGGGTCTTCGTACGGGCGTACCGTCCGGCTTATGCGCTACCGAAGGACGTAGCGGCGTGCGCAGCCTACCCTGCGCACCCCTAACCGCTACAGTCCCTGCGGCCTACCGCTAAGCCGGCCGCGGTCTACTGCCCCACGTCTGCCACGTGCTGCCAACTCCTTGTACGGGCTGAGACTTGGCGTTTCTCCCACTGCTGTAGGTACGCTGCCAACTACCTGCACGCTGCCTGCGCACACCGCCAGGTCTTGGCCTGCCTACCTGCACGCTGCCTACGCACACCGCCAGGTCCTTGCCTGCCTACCTGCGGCCTACCGTCGTGCGAGCCTACGCACGCTGCCCGGTTTTACCTGCGGCCTGCCGTCGCGCGAGCCGGCGCCAGCGCAGCCTACCCTGCGCACCCTAGCTGCTACAGTTCCGGCGACCTAGCGCTGTGCCGGTGCTGACTGATCCCCGCGTCTACCACGTGCTGCCAAGGGTCGGTACCCTACTTATGTCTTATCTGCGTGGTGGTTATGATTCAGAACTGAGTGGCGCTTAGAACCCACGACCTAGCTGTAGTCTAGACTTAAAATAAATGTATTAACTTATCAAGCTGTTTTCTTAACTTCCTCCTAACTATCAGTTAGCGGCCTGCGCAGCTTACCTAGCGCAGACCTAGCCGTTACAGTATGAAAGATAAGATAAGATATTTATTTTTGTAAAACATGAGTATACAATAGAATTGCATGGTCTTAAAAATAATATAGTTCAGGGCACACAAAAAAAAATATTTGGTTATATAAACCGTTTGAATTTTTATAATTAAAAAAAATAAAGTATTATATAATCTACTACATGCAGTCTTTTGTAAACAATTTATATAAAAACTTTAAAACTAAAAAAGGTACAGTTTTGAGATTGAGGAAATGTCGTAATGAAATGCGGAGAAGTCATTCTGTTTCAAAAAACTTTTAATGCTAAGATTACCAATTTTTACCCGACTGCCGAAGGAGGGTAATGTGTTTATCAGTCTATGTATGTATGTATGTATGTATGTATGTTTGTTCCTATGTGGCGTTCCAGAGACCAAACGCGTTGGCCGATTTTGATGATTCATACGTCAATCGATTCGTCTTAACCCTGCGAGTGTCATAGGCTACCTTAAAATTGGACAATAGAAAAATGGCGGATTTTGGGCGCCACATTGTGGGGTCCCAAATTTTTTTTTTCTTCCAAACCCAGTGTGTGGGGTATCAAAATAAAGGGTTTTAAGAGGTGATTTCAAAAATATATAACACTTATATGTTTAAATGTATCTAATTCGAAAAAAACTTAACTAAAAACTTATAAATAAAAAAAGTTAAATCAAAAAATCAAAAAACCCGACTGCTTCAAAAGCAAACTAAAAAGACGTAAACAAGGAAAAAATTATGCTGTGCAGGCGGAGGATACACCAGATTTTGATCAGCCAGCCCGCGAATATGTATCCTCCGACTGCACAGCATAATTTTTTCGTTGTTTACGTCTTTTTAGTTTGCTTTTGAAGCAGTCGGGTTTTTTGATTTTTATTATTATTTCTTATAGATTATCATTCACATATAAACTCACCTCACCCTTTGGGTAGGCAGAAACACAAAATAGAAAGTATACAGAAAGGCCACGCCCGCCGTTTCGAAAATTGACAGCTAAACTTGACAGATTCACTAGGGTTGTTACTATATTGATTCCGAATTAAAAAAAAGAGTAGGCTGTATAGGTTACTAACATAAATACATCGATTCGTCTAAACATACATCATATCATGCCTTAGAGGGTCAGGAGACAGAGCATCAAATATCCACTACATATCACGACGCCACTTACGACGAAGATTGGCGGGTACGGAGGTGCGGGGCGGGAACAAGACGTAACAATAGTGAAATAATGAACAAATTAAAATAAATAAGTTGTGAAAAGCACCAAGCTCGACAAAAAAATGTGAAAAAGAAAGGTAGGTAATAAATTCAAAAAACTCGACTACTTAAGAAGCGAACTAAAAAGATGTACTTATACAAGAAGAAAATTATGCTGTGCAGTCGGAGGAAACATAATTGTGAGCTGGATGACTTAAACCATTTTATTATGACAAGTTTCATAGCCTTTCCAATTTCGTCTATGAACTTAAAATAATTTATAATTTTCCTAGATATTGAATTTCTAACTTGTCATCTGGAAAAATTGAATGACCATGAATGAAAGAAGGAATTTAAAGTATATTCGGTCTGTAACTATTAATAAAGGTTACCCGGCCAATGCAACTTCGTTACAATAGACGTGACAAACGCCCGCACAAAGCACTCATGACAGCCGCGACTGAGCTCGGTCCAATATTGCCCAATATTCCCTGTAAAATCGCAATGTCAATGTGTGGGTGCAAAATGACGCTTTGTTCGTAGTGGTCTCTCTGTCTGCGGTGCACCGTCGCTTACGTACTTTGTGGCAGAAACAACAGAACGCCATCTGCTACGATCCTTACATACTTATTTTGCTTCATTTACTTTCATACACGCACGTCGGTTTTGAGACTTATGAGTATTGCGCACGTGGTCAGGCCTAGACTACAGTACTGATATTATAATACTCCTTGTATTGGTGGAATGTCACCAACAATGGCAGGACAAAGTCTTTTTGTCTATCTGAAAGTTAAAGATTTGAAATATTTTTTTTCCATCAAACCCATACGTGTGGGGTATCTATGGATAGGTCTTCAAAAATGATTGAGGTTTCTAATATTTTTTTTTTCTTAACTGAATAGTTTGCGCGAGAGACACTTCCAAAAAAGTAAAATGTGTGTCTGAAGAATGATAAAACTAAAATAAATATATGATGTACTTGGCCGGTTTTATATTATAGACTAGCTGACCCGGCAAACTTTGTTTTGTCATAAAACACCAAACATTTATCTACCCTACCTACCCTACCTTACACAACCCTAACCTACCCTACCCTTTCCTACACTAACCTAGCTAAAAAAAAAAAAAATACGTAAAAACCATCTTTGAAGTTCAACGAACATTACAAAAAAAAGAATTGGCCAAATTGGTCCAGGCGTTGTTGAGTGATGCGCTTACCAACACATTTTGCGAATCATTTTTATATTATAGACTAGCTGATCCGGCAAACTTTGTTTTGCCATTAAAACACCAAACATTTATCTACCCTACCCTACACTACCCTACCCGACCCCACATTACCCTACCCTACACTACCTTCCCTACCCTACGCTACACTACCCTATCCTCCACTACCCTACACTACCCTACCCTAGACTAACCTACCCTACCCTACAAAAAAAAAATATATATATATACGTAAAAACCATCTTTGAACTTCAACGAACATTAAAAAAAAAGCATTGGCCAAATTGGTCCAGGCGTTGTTGAGTTATGCGCTTACCAACACATTTTGCGATTCATTTTTATATTATAGATAGATAAGATAATAATACATACATACATTAATTAATATACGTCGATGCACCCAAACTAACACTAATCCCAAACTAACACTAATTACGCATAGATATTACAAAATTTGATGCTTAGATCCGGCTGCGTATTGCCATAATGTATACTAGCACAGACAGGGGTTGCTCTGTAATCGCACGCAATATGCTCTTGTAGCTAGAGAGCATACTGCATATCAGTACAGAGACAGACTGAAATAAAATACACTTTGCTCTAATTCGTGAGAGCAAAACACATACGAGTACAGACAATTTGGCTGCCGTAGTATGTGTGTCTGTACTGATATACACAATTTTAATGTTGACATTGGTTTTAACATAGAATAGGTGCAAGTACGATTAGAGTTAAAGCAACAAAGTCGACGTAGCCCCGCTGCGCGGGGCTCCTATTTCTGTCTGCAGGGTCAAAAGTAACCTAACACGAACGAGATGACGGGAGCTGCGTTCGCTCGCTTTGCTCGCTCACTTTAGCTCCCGTCATCTCGTTCGAACCTAACCTGTCCGTGTCGGGGTGCCCTAGGTTCCCGAGCTCGCTTCGCTCGCTCTTGTGCTGATTCGTTGACCATAACACGGTCACATTTTGCTTTAGACATATGCGAACAAACCGTATACTTATACAGACAGGTCTGTAGTCATACGTAGTTTGCTTTAGAGTATTTGTTATTTTTAAGAGCACAAAGTGATCTAGTACAGACTATGGGTGTCTGTACTGATATACACAATGGTAATACGCGATCCGGCTAGGTAATTACTACTCATGGACAAAATTGAGCGGTCCCGTTTTTATTATTCCTAAATTATTTTAAACATGATTTTAATGACAGTTATGCAGTTAAGCGCTAGAAATAAGTTTGACGGGAGATGCTAGCATATTTCTCGACTGTTATCCAAAAAAAAACTATTAGAAAAGCATCCAAGAATTTCTTGGAATACGGTCACCGATATGAATACAAAGTAAGATCATTATAAATACTTATACTGCATGCAACTGGCATGCCAACCAAGTCGCAGGGGGTCAATAGTAAAAGATAACTCGGTCCCTTATACGACAACGTTATGTTTTACTCAATACGTCACAACTCTAATTAATTAATTATAGGCGTTTTCACTTAGGTACGCTATATTACGGCATTTTTGGATGTTCATCTCTCGGCCTTTGGTCGAGCGGTGAAAATTGAACAACACGCGTTTATTAAGGCGTCATTTAAGTTTTCCTATATTGTGATTTTTAATTTCGTCGACAATGACCTTTTTTTTGAATGTTGCAAGCTCGGAGCATAGTGTTGTAGGTAAGGCTCAATCATATTAAGTAATGCATTGAATCGATGGGACATGACTCCTCAATATAATTTTACTATTTGGCGTGAATCAATGTTTTATGAATATAAACATAATATATTTAAATATAACAGTATTAATATTTATTAGTATTTATTATAGTACATATTTAAGTATGTTTATTTCAACTATATATTTTTGTACTAAATTTGCGTTCATAATATTTTTATTTCATTTTGTTATGCACCTGCCATGCTATCTCTTCACCGCCCTTGGTTGACTGGTAGAGAATGCCTCATTAAGTCCGCCTATGTACTTTTATGTTGCATGAAGTTTTAATAAATAAATAATACACATAGTACATTAACTTTTATTGTAAAAAGTAAGAAATCAACAATTAAATAAATGCGATAGAAAAAAAGTCTGACATAAATGAGTAGAAATTAAATAATGGCCGCTAGTTTCTTAACAAATGTATTTTTTTTTTTTGCCTTGAGACAGTTCCATTTTCGATCTACTTCGTTTTTTTTTTTATGATCTATTGGGTCGCGTTTGACCACTATTTCGCCTGATGTGTAGCGATGATGTGGTCTACGGTGAAGCACGCTTGCCTAGAAGAAACCTATTCACTAGACCCCAAGGTTGTAGCTATCAGGGAACAAAGACAAGGGAAGGGATTTCCACTCCTGAGCTGTGCGCACAATGAAAATATTAGCAAAACGCTTTGTGCGTATGGTATCTTCGAACAACTTTCGATGAGGATACGACACTATTTTTATGTAACGATTAAGAGTGCGGCGAAGCATGAATTGTCCATACAAACGTAATACCAAAATCATTTGTAGGTTGAGCATATTTCCACTATATTATGCTGATATCGGCTTTAGACAGTATTTATCTAGGTTCCTACGTCTTCTTTTTTTCAAAATACTTACCTAAAATGAAGTTTAAGCGAATTTAATTTCGTACCTTTTTACAGCGTAAATGACATGTTTTCCTATTGATTTTTCTGCATAAAAAAATGCAATATCTATAAAATTTCCGTCGCAACAACATAGCTCATATTATCAAGTTAAAAACATCGTTTTTTTTTTTAAAAAACATTAAGTTTGCATGCATAATTTTGGTATTACGGAACACATCAAAATAATCATACATTTTCAATAGTAGCTATTGCTATCGCGTCAAGCACGTCATGTCAATGTGTGTGTGATCGTGCTTCACACGGTTGAGTATCGCTCGTACGGCGGCGCGGCGTTTGATCGGGGCTCTTCGGGGTTGTTTATTGTTTGTTGTATTGTATTTTTTTTTGTGTTTTTTTGTCAGTGTTAGACGATTACTTTACTGTGCTGTTCGTGCGTATTTATTTATTTTCTAAGTACGTATTATAATATTTCTGACACTATTGACATATGCTATGAAATTGGTTTTAGATTTGCCTTGTGATTTGAACTTTGATATTGAGTAATCTACTTTCTTACGAACTTTGCGTTGTTTACGGACTTTGTTATTATTTACGACTTGGTTTGTAGTAAGTACCTATTTCCCAATGACATAATTTAATTAGTTACTAGCTGTTCCCAGCGGTTTTACCCGCCGTTTAAAACGGCTTGACCGATTTATATGATTTTTTTGTGTATACTTGAGGTCTGAGAATAGGTCGTAGGCGATCTAACATCACGCTACGACCCTTACGAGCGGCGGCGGGTGAAACCGCTTGGAACAGCTAGTATTAGTATAGATTTATGTTACCGGCAGGGATCTTGACCTTGAGTTGCGCAGTAGTCGATTTTAATAGATAGTCCGCGCATAATTATGCGCCAACTAACCCTTCACTAACGCGCCTAACGCTCAAGATCCGTGCCACTTGTTTTTGTACCTAGGTACTTATTACTTTCTTAGCTAGCTACTTATTGTTTACATATTTTTAAACTCAGCCTAAGAAAATAAAGATATTTTTCTTGATCTGAGTTACATTAATATTACCCGACTACCGAAGGAGGGTAATGTGTTTATTTCGTTTGTTTGTCATGAGACAAAGCGGGCGTCGGAAATTATTTCAAGGACACCGCTAAGACTTACCTACACTGCTCCTCTTTACATACAGTGATGTTAGTCCGGCTCACCCAGCATAGGGTGACCATACGATCGGATTTGGTTACACAAGCGCGGCTTTATGCAGGAATTTCCTAGTAGGTAGGATATATATCTTAATTATATTTTACATTTGATTTGCGCTCTATCAAGATGATAGTAAATTTATACTCTATTTAAATTTTCCAGATCTTCTTCATGTGGTTCAGGTGGCATTCAAATAACCAAAACAGCCAACCAAGCACCACCAAGCTTTGAACGTGTCTTTGATCTTGAGTCAAATCAGACCATACACATTGAACCAATCAGTCAATCGTTTAGCAGGTATGTACCTACCCAATTTCTTTTACCTTTTTTTATAAAAGATAGAGATTTTATATAAATAATCAATTAATTAAATATTATGTGTTGTGTTGATTGTTTGATTTAGGCAATACATTTATTCACGTATTTTATCTCTTATAGGAATTAGTTTCCAACAAGCACTACAACTGCTGGGTCTCTCATTGTTGAAGATGCAAATGACGACGAAATCGAAGTTTCACAGTTAGTCGGGCGCAGAATGATTGATGTTCAATATTTATTTGAACAATTGTCAGAAATAGACCACAGTCCTTTTAATTGCTCTTTTCTGTCTTGCAAAAACATAGTAAAGCAACTATTATACCATACATTTAAAGGCAATGATGCTACAAAATATGGAAACGAAAACGAACTCGTATCACTAAAAGATGCTGAGCAACTTTTAGGCCTTCATATTGAACCATCTGTGTTATTTATTGACGAAAAACGTCCTTTCCTCGGAGCAAGCCCAGATGGTCTGATAGGTGGTGACGCTATGATTGAACTAAAGTGTCCTGCGAGCCCAGCAAACATTACACCAGTTGAAGCAATTGATAAAAAAAATACTTTTTGCACTAAAGATATGGAGGCCGAATTAAATAGAATAAAATTAAAAATAAATCATAACTATTTTTACCACATACAAGGACAATTACAAATAACAAACCGCAAATACTGTATTTTTTTTATAGTGTGGACGCCTAAAGGACTGGCATATGTAAAAATTGAACAACGAATTTTGGAATTCTGTAGTCTTAAAATAAGAAAACTTTTATTTTAAATGTATATTGCCTGAATTAATAGATCCCCGTTTACCGAGAAATCTGCCTATCAGGGACAGAATATAAACTTGTACGTAACTTTACCTACGTAATGTACAATTACAACAATTATTACAATGTACAATTGTACATATAAACTAAAAAGCAGTGCGTAAAAATGTTTTCTGATTACTATTATTGTATTTTTAGGGTTCCGTACCCAAAGGGTAAAAACGGGACCCTATTACTAAGACTCCGCGGTCCGTCTGTCTGTCTGTCTGTCTGTCACCAGGCTGTATCTCATGAACCGTGATAGCTTGACAGTTCAAATTTTCACAGATGATGTATTTCTGTTGCCGCTATAACAACAAATACTAAAAACAGAATAAAATAAATATTTAAGTGGGGCTCCCATACAACAAACGTGATTTTTTTGCCGTTTTTGGCGATAATGGTACGGAACCCTTCGTGTGCGAGTCCGACTCACACTTGGCCGGTTTTTTTGTATTTCGTTCAGTCGATAATATTTATGGTCACCCTACACGACTTTATCACGTTACGATTTATATTTTTTAAATAGATGAATGATGATCTATAAAGTAAAACATAACAAAATAAATGTTTATTCAAAATCCTTGTGTTTATTTTTAATATTCTTAGATCAGAGCGCTATTATTTGTCTGTACCTATTTATGCGTAAATAGGCATAAATTATTGAAATATTTGTCTTTTACTAATACTTTGCCTAAATATAACTTGTATTATTTTACTTGCATTAATTATTTATTATAACAATACATATTTGAGGTTTCGTAACAAAGTTACAGCTAATACATAAATAAGACAAAAGAACGCCGGCGCCGTTCGCGTCGGCCGGCTTGCCGGCTTTCGGTTTCGAGTCGTTATGAATGGTAGCCTATCTACTCGCACACACACTGCGCTGCGCACGGCGCACCGCGTGTGTGTGCAAAGCGAGATAGCAATACTCCGAACGAATTTTGCACTCGCCTCGAATTGCATTTGCGAGCTTCGTTCGCCGCGCTCTTAAGGGCCGATTTCACCAACGCTGCATTTGCATAAACTGAGTTTAGTTTAACTAATTTTTGGGCGCACGGTTGGCGTAGTGGTTGAGCGATTGACTGCTGTGCTGCGTGTCGCGGGTTCGATTCCCGCACGGAACAAATATTTGTATGACCTACAAATAGTTGTTCCGGCTCTGGGTGTTGTGTATGTGAGTTTATATGTTTGTAAACGAACCCGCGATACAGGAAGAAATTCCTAGTGTGGGGCAACGTTTTTTAAAAAAAGAAAGAAAGAAAGAATTGTATTTAGTTTAATTGGTCAAATCGGCCCTAAGTGGCAACCCCTCAAAATGTCAGTCAAAATCAGAAGTAGTGTTAGTGAAAACGTTTTTTGCTACCGTTAAAACAATTTTTTAAGTTGCGAATTCTCTATTTCCATTTCTTAGGCTCATTTACATACACGAGTATATTTGGAGACTAAGATCTTGATAAGAAAATTTAGATGATCAAAGATATTAAATATCGTGCCTCATCTCAAAGATCGGTGGATCAGATAAGCGAGGCTGGACAGCCAATCAATTTGCGTATTGCTTAAAACAAGACGACCTCCATAGTTATTAAACCGACTTTATGGACACAAACGTCTGAGTTCTGCAAGTTTACAAAATCAAATACAGAAGACGAAAAGAGGTACTCAATATACATCAGGAATAACAAGACATTTGCCTGCTTTTTGTGCAGTAGTATTTTGATTCATCATCATCATCAGCCATTTAATGTTCCCACTGCTGGGACACAGGCTTCCTCTCTGTGAGAGGGAATGGGTACGGCCCACCCGCCTACGGTATCCACCACCCGGGCCAGTATTTTGATTAAAAATACATATTTTTGACATATTGTTTATTTGAATTCGCACATTTTTAGGATTCCGTACCCAAGGGGTAAAAACGGGACCCTATTACTAAGATTACACTGACCGTCTGTCTGTCTGTCACAAGGCTGTATCTCAAGAACCGTGATAGCTAGACAGTTGAAATTTTCACAGATGATGTATTTCTGTTGGCGCTATAAAAACAGAATAAAATAAATATTTAAGTGGGCCTCCCATACAACAAACGTGATTTTTTTGTCGTTTTTTGCGATGAAGATACGGAACACTTCGTGTGCGAGTCCGATTCGCACTTGGTCGGTTTTCATAAATTTTGTGTATATGTGTTTAATAAAAGTTTAAAAAACGGTGCTTAATTTAAAAAATGTGCGGTGTAAGCTATTAATATAAGTTGGTAGGTAATACATAATGTTAATCAGTTATAAGGCTGACCCTTTGCGTTTGTATCACGTCATAACCTGGATCAAAGAACATAAGTAACACACTTCTTTTATGTCATCATCATCTCATCTTCAGCCTATTAATGTTCCCACTACTGGGACAGAGTCCTCCTCTCTGTGAGAGGGAATAGACCATAATCCACAAATGTCTTAAAATTTCGAATTGGTTCTAAGACATGCCGATTTCCTCACGATGTTTTCCTTCACCGTTTTGAGAACAGTGGTGAAGAAATAATTTACACAAAGAAAAGCGGCACGATAAAAAGATCAGAGTGAAAGGAACCGATACAAAAAAAACTAAATTGCCGCCATGAGTTGGAAAACCGTTCACTACAAAATTCATACAAAATCCCACTGTTAAATGGGATATATTTTGGCCTGGTTTCTGAATTGAGAATTTGGTGTAAAGAATGACTCAAACCATACTTTAAATACAAAGTTTGACAGGTTTCCAGGCTGATGGATTTGACAAATACTCAATTCAGAAATCAGGGATGAAATTCGTAATTTCGCTACCCAAAGTGGCAGAAAATAAAATTAAAATCGGAATGGGCTTTTATTGGTTGGGTATTTTTATGTGAAATATTAAGGGAGAAGACAGTAGACTTACCAAACAGTATTTTCAATAAGGCCAAAGAAACAAATAAAATAAAAACAGTACCTTAGGTATATGTCCATTCCGGTGCTTCTTGGCCAGCTTCGCGAGCCTCTGCATCTGTTCCTTGCCGCGGTCAGGAGCTTTGCCCGGAGTCTTCTCACTGCCCTCCACACCCGGCCAGACTCGGAGGTCGAACATTCCCTTTGCGAAATCGAAAAACCTTTTTAATCGCTCTATAATGCTGAGGTAACATTCTTTGCAATGTTGCAAAGTACTGTACGATTTGCCCATTTTGAAAAAGGTTGATGGTTATTAACGAGAACTATTGCACTTCATTTTAAGAGGGGTAGCACTTTTCAAACAAGTTTTTTAGAAGAAAAAAAAACGTCCGCACAAAAACAATTCATTTCGAAATTTAAAAAAAGAACTGCACTTTATTATCACAACCAAATTTTAGCTCTGGCTCAATATTACAGAGCCATATTGGCGAATCATAAAAAAATTGAGCGCGCTTATTTTCGAGTGTATTTTTTTAAACGCGTCCATCCGCTACACTGATGCAGACACACTGAACCGCTTGTGGCATTTTCCTACCGATCGCCGTTTGTGCCAATGTTCCTTTATATCGGGTCATAAACATAAATAAATATCCTATTATATACTTGAGATAACGTTAAAAAAACAACTCGGTATGGTAAGCTTGGCGCCAATTAATCCTCTGCATTTTGCAATAAAAATGTTTTATTTTTAGTTTTGGATAAGTGGAAATAATAATGCATAAATATTGATATAAATTAAAAGGCAGACATAATAAAACTTTGATTTGTTTTGTATTGTTGCTATGATGTTTTTAGGGTTCCGTAGCCGAATGGCAAAAAACGGAACCCTTATAGATTCGTCATGTCTGTCTGTCTGTCCGTCCGTATGTCACAGCCACTTTTTTCCGAAACTATAAGAACTACGCTGTTGAAACTTGGTAAGTAGATGTATTCTGTGAACCGCATTAATATTTTCACACAAAAATAGAAAAAAACATGAAATTTTGGGGGTTCCCGTACTTGAAACTGAAACTAATTTTTTTTTTCGTCAATCCCAAATCCCCCAAACCCAATCTATGGATAGATCTTAAAAAATGATATTGAGGTTTCTAATATCATTTTTTTCTAAACTGAATAGTTTGCGCGAGAGACACTTCCAAAGTGGTAAAATGTGTCCCTCCCCCCACCTGTAACTTCTAAAATAAGAGAATGATAAAATTAAAAAAAAATATATGATGTACATTACCATGTAAACTTCCACCGAAAATTGATTTGAACGAGATCTAGTAAGTAGTTTTTTTTAATACGTCATAAATCTTAAGCCGCAATTTACCAAGTACGGAACCCTTCGTGCGCGAGTCTGACTCGCACTTGGCCGGTTTTTATTTATATTGAGAACCGGATTCAATTTTAATACCCTCTCATTTTTTCTTCTGCATCAAAGTCAGTTTGGTGTCTTTTTCAGTCAGTCAGTTTGGTGGCAACTGAATAAGGAATTCCTTTTTAGGCAATTTTCTTTTTAAGGTTCCGTACCCAAAGGGTCTGTCTGTCCTTCAGTCACCAGGCTGTATCTCATGAACTGTGATAGCTAGACAGTCGAAATTTTGACAGATGATGTATTCATATTGCCGCTATAATAACAAATACAATAAACATAAACCGCTATAATAACAAATACAATAAATAAAAAACAGAATAAAATAAATATTTAAGTATGGCTCCCATACAACAAACGTGTTTTTTTGCCATTTTTTTGATAATGGTATGAAACCCATCGTGCACGAGTCCGACTCGCCCTTGGCCAGTTTCTTAACCCTTTGCATCGGTCATGATCGATGCACTGCAGGGCAAAGGCTTCCTGACTTTGCCCAGCGGTGGGACATCTCGATCTAGTAATAATGATACTCTCTCTCTAGCATACTCTACTATCTTGGTCTTTTAAAATTTAGGGCACCGGAAATCCGGCGCAAACATCATCATAGTAAAATGCCGGTTTAGAACCACATAAATCAAAACAAGCAATGTTAGTAGGTTAATAATATTCAAAGGTTTTTATAAAATTTTGATTATGTAACTTTCCATCATTGGTATTCCTATGTTTGTAGGTTTCGGTACTGGTTTGGAATTAGAGGTAGCCTTTTTAATGGTTGTTTATTAAGGTTGCTAAAGAGAGCCGGAACCCTAACAATAAATTGTAGTTCTAAAACTAAAAAACACGCTTTAATGGTAAATTGTACTAAAAAGTCGCTAATCCTGAAGATCCTGGTAAGGATAATGGGAAAAACTACATTATTGCATTGTCATCGTTTCTTGATAAGTGTGCAAAGTTTCAAATTGAGCCGACGTTTTGAAGAGGGTCAAAATCACGTTCAAAGATTCCGTTACATAGATACATACATACCAAGCTAATAAGAGCCCGTTAAAAAAATCACTCAGTATGGCGAACCACTATGCATTGAGAGGAGGGGAACTTCAGAGTATCAATCATTGATTTAAAAACCATTAAATAAATGCCATAAAGTCGATACCGTGGAAGTGGCAAAGTTTTGAGCCAAACAAATTTGAATTACAGAAGAAGAATGCCACAGTGTATATTTTTTTTAATCAAAGAAAGAAAAAACTTGGCAACACAAAGAAATACCCTTTGTTACGGGTTGGTTGGGGGCGAAGCACAACGCAAGCTAGGGTCGAATGGGGACGTAGCGATTACCCGCAACAAACGAAGAAACAAAACGCAGTATTGGTTGTGTGACATTTTAAAAGTACATAATAAAGTTGAATACCCCTCTTAATTATCATAAGAATTATTATTTAAATACAATTAAGGTAGAACAAGTCCAAGTGGTTTTTTGCAATTTATTTTTGCACTGCACGTGTTTGTAGGTCATTATGATATCATTTTATTGATCGTAGGTGGGCATATGACGGAATATGATTAATAAATTATGCGACTGCGAATAAATTGCGACATATAATATTGATAGACTTTCAGCAGAAAATTTGTATTTTTTTAGTGTTCCATACTCAAAGGGTAAAAACGGGACCCTATTATTAAGACTCCAGTGTCCGTCTGTCACCAGGCTGTATCTCATGAACCGTGATACCATGACAGTTGTAATTTTCACAGATGATGTATTTCTGTTGCCGCTATAACAACAAATACTAAAAACAGAATAAAATAAATATTTAAGTGGGACTCCCATACAACAAACGTTTTTTTGCCGTTTTTGAGATAATGGTACGGAACCCTTCGTGCGCGATTCCGACTGGAACTTGGCCGGTTTTTTGAAAATACCTGATTTAGGAACTTCTTAAACATTTATGGAATAAACCTTTGCCAACTACATAATTGCCTCTCTGCCAGCCAATTTATAAATAATTTCTAACAGGTAATTGAATGAGTTGATAACCTTTTTAATTAGCAGGTTCAAACAAAGTAACGTCACCTAGGGTGAGTGGATAATGTTTACCTACTTTACCTATACACAGACTTGATAGGTGATAAGTAGCGATATTAATGAAAATGGGTCATGAACTGCAATTGCATCGAGAAGAATTACTTTTTACATTTCAGACTGGGTTATCATGCCCTTATCTCTCGAGAAAGGCCTCCATAAAAAAACAATGACATCATAAATATATTAAATCAAAATTATTCATTAAAAAATCATTTTAGGGTTCCGTACCTAAATGGTAAAAACAGGACCCTATTACTAAGACTCCACTGTCTGTCTGTCAGTCTGTCACCAGGTTGTATCTCGCGAACCGTGATAGCAAGACAGTTGAAATTTTCACAGACGAAATTTCGATGTATTTATGTTGCCGCTATAACAAAAAATACTAAAAACAGAATAACATAAATATTTAAGTGGGCTCTCATAAAACAAACGTGATTTTTTTGCCGTTATTTGCGATAATGGTACGGAACCCTTCGTGCGCAAGTCCGACTCGCACTTGGCCGAAAAAAATAAAAAGCCATTGTGTCTCTCGTGGATCCACGTTCTAGGCACTCAAGGGGTGAAACAATTTTACTCAAAAAAAATTCTGAACATTTTAGCAACTGATTAGCAAAATTCTACAGTTTTGAGATTAAATTGAATAGGACTGAAAGTGTTTTATTGAATGTCACCATAAAACCCTCCTCTCGTTGTAAAAACCAAAACTGAATGTGCTAAAACTAACCTGTCTCAACATGCCATGCTTCCCGAACAGCGAGATGGTGGTCCCTCCGACGACCATGACCTTGCCGGGCCCGGCGCAGTCGTATATCGTCATAGCTAGCGTGGCGTTGCGGGGCAGGTCGCTGTAGAACACCGGCAGCGTCACCCATTCGTTCCAACTGAGGAGAGAAAAGAGAAAGAAGTATAAGAACATTGTGGACCTTCATTATTGGCTTTGACGACTCAGGCGCATTACTGAATGACACTGACACACTGACAATGGCGCTCCATAATCAAAGTTTATCAGTTAAACAAGTATAGATATTAATTTGTCTGTCTATTGCATAATTTTCAGTAACCAATTACCCAAACACATGAGCACGGAAAGTACAAGCATTAACTATCGTTTCATTCAAGAAATTTAATCTATTCATAAACTTTTTTTCTAAATTAATAAATAAGTATTGCATGCAATATTGCCTTGAAGTAAGTAAGTGGTTGTGGTTGTTATTCATCATCATCATAATGATTTTAGCCGAAAGACGTCCACTGCTGGTCCTGTGCTTCTCGCACCCAGCGGATTGCCGCAGCTTTAATCAGGTCATCGGTCCACCTAGACGGCGGCCTTCCATCGCCGTCTTTCGGTTTATCAGTCTTTGTATGTATGTATGTATGTTTGTTTCTATGTGGCGTTCCAGAGTCCAAACGCTTTGGTCGATTTGATGATTCGTACGTCAATTGATTCGTCTTAACCCTGCGAGTGTCACTGGCTACATTAAAATTTCAAAAAAGAAAATGGCGGCTTTTGGGCGCCATATTGTGGGAAAAAGACGTAAACAAGAAATAAAAATACATATTCGCGAGATGGCTGACCAAAACCAGATGTATCCTCCGAGTGCACGGCATGTTTTTTTTCTTATTTACGTCTTTTTAGTTCGCTTTTTAAGCAGACGGCTTTTTTTATTTTAATGTACCCACTGCTGGGACACAGGCCTCCTCTCTGTGAAAGGGAAAGGGCCGTAATCTACCACGCGGGCCCAGTGCATGTTGGTGGATGTTATATATTTTCGAAATTTTGGTTCTGGACATGCCGGTTTCCTCACGATGTTGTCCTTCACTGTTGATTTGAGAGCAGAGGTGATGAAATTTACACAAAGTAAAGCGCCTGGGTTCAAACCCACGAACTACAATTTGTAAGTCGCGGCCGCCGTTATCACTGGGCCACCACTGCTCTCATTACTGCTTGTGATTCATCATCATCATCATTTCAGCCGAAAGACGTCCACAGCTGGACATAGGCCTGCCCCAAGCGTCGCCACACTGATCGGTGATTGCAACAACCAAGATAAATGATTTCTTTCTTTGGGCAATGTATCTCACTTGGCAAATTATTTATGAGAGCAGGAAATACTGAATTGAATAGACCATGTGTTAGTCCCTAACCTGTCAGAGTAGGAAATGGTAGATAGATTAATAGGTAGGTATATCCTCTTCAAGTCTTTATTCAGTTTAAGGCGGTACGCCGAGCAAAAAGCCCCGCAAGCAATTTTTCGTGCTGTTTTTAAAAAAACATAAAAATGAAAAATAATTATTGATAGCATGCATCGCCTCGTAAAGTGTTAATTAATTATTTTTTGTACTAACACTAATGGATAGACAATTTAATAACGAACATTTTTGTAGTAATGTTTTTTTGAAAAAACCAAATTTCGATTTTATTCTTAAATCTGGGCGTATTCACTATTTTCAGAAATGTCGAAGTCTTTGGCCCTTGTTCACGAAGAGGAGGCGCGTTAAATGTGGAACAACTAGCGACGGGACTATGTGGGTGTTCGTGGCATCATACTTCATCGCGTGGACTGCCTCACGCAACTGACGGCCGCGTGCACTACCAGGCACTACCTAAGGCGTTGTGAACTGGGGCCGTACTACGAAGTGCCACTGCGGTCAGTGGGTCGTCGGGGTGCCAATGCAATCATGATTCCATTGTTAGAAAAGGAGAGTGGTATTGATCCTTCACGGCGCGTCTCTCTCTTACAACAGAATTATAACGTCATTGTTGAGGTGAACGCGCACCTAGACGCACCGCACTCGCCGCACGCGCCGCAGTCATCGCATTTTATAAATCGTTACATGAAATCGTATGCAGCCTCGCGCACCTATCCGCGCCGCACGAGCCGCATTTCAGCAAAATGCTGTAGGTATACGGATTCCACCAACGCCTGCGGATGACGTCATCAGACTCGGCGGGCGATGCGGGCGGCGCGGCAACATGATCCGTATCCGTATGAAAATATAGTTCAAGATATAGAGAAGTGGATAAAATGCGTGCGGCGCGTTCGGCGCGGATAGCGCGGGGCCAAGAGAAAATGCTATGACTGCGGCGCGTGCGGCGAGTGCGGTGCGTCTAGGTGCGCGTTCACCTTTGGTTCATATTAAATTTCTAGATGTGGGATATATTGACAAATTTTATGTGTGGGTACATGAAAATTAACCAGTTGTCACTCAGCATTGCAGTTTCGTTCCCCACAGTTAGACACATAATCAAGTCAAACAAGGATTCTGTGGTAGTGGTGAAGGTATTAACACGTGCTTTTGTCAGTGCTAAGAATTTTCTCGGTTTTAGTGAATAATTTGTGTGTTAAACTTGATCGAGACTATTCCTTGTGTTTGTTCTTGGGTTAAGGTTTGTTTTTTAACTGTGATTTTCTTTTTCTTTTAATTTAAAGTAGCCAAAATGAGTTCGAATAAGCCCCCCGATCCTGATCCTCCCGATGAATTTTTTGATCTCTCTCCAGTCCTCACCGTAACGCTGCCCAATAATCCTGAAGTACTAATAGAAGAAAAAATGGACATTGAAACATCGAGCCGTAAAAGGGTAGCTGAAACGCCCCCTACTACGACCAATACCCCGCCGAAACTAGCAAAAAATGTTCCCGGCAGAATTGCATACATGATGAAGGACAACCCACCCTACATTGTGCATGTTTCGTTGAAGGATAATCAAACCTCGGGCACTGCTCTACAACCAATTAAGTTTGGTATGTTTTTGACGACAAATAACGTTAATAACATACGCCTAGATGGGATCAAACGCATAGGTAGGAATAAAGTCTCGGTTGAATTCAAGTCGCATCAAGATGCAAATAGTTTTCTGCATAATAAAATTTTAACTCAAAACAACTACATTGTTGCCATCCCACAGTATAATATTACGAGAATGGGTACTGTTAGGGACATACCGGTTGATTGGTCAGAGGACGAAATAATAAATAATATTAAGGTCCCAGAAGGATGTGGCTCCGTCATCAAAGCCAGAAGGATGAGCCGTAAGGTGTCCTCCTCTGGAGTGGCTGAGTGGAAGCCCACACAAACTGTTGTTTTGACGTTTGATGGTCAAGTTCTACCCAAACAAGTTTACTGTTTCTACTCAGCTCTTCCAGTGGAGAGATACACCTACCTACTATTCTATGCTACCATTGTTGCCGCTACGGGCATACCCGTACTCTGTGCCGATAAAAGCCAAGATGCTTTAAATGTGGTGAAGATCATCCAGGTGATGGATGTGAAGTCACCCCTGAAAATAGCTTTTGAGTTTCATGTACTGGGAACCATTTTGCAAACAACAGTGCTTGTCCTGAATTGGGTCGACAGAAGAGCATCAAGGCTCTGATGGCGGAAAAATCGATTTCATATGCGGAGGCAAGTGGGGTGTTTCCATCTGTTTCAAGATCATATGCCGATGTCTTCAAATCCTCCCATCGCAATAAGGTTGCAAATATATCCCTATCCCAGTCCTCGAGTCCCATCACTGTATCCCAAAATTCACATCGTAAAACTGTATTTTTAAAACCTAAACCCCGCATCCCCCTTTCCCCTGGCTATAATAGACAAGCTCACCTGGAGCTTACCGAAAACCACTCCTTCTTCCCATCCAGAAACGGTTGTGCTCTTTCAACGGAAGTTGCAGAACCAATGTCATATGGACAGGCAAACTCAAAAAATATTTTAGAATTAATAACTAATATGTTAATGTCTCTACTTGCAAATCCCACCCAATCCATACCTGACCACGTTGCCCTAAAACTGACTTCGATTCTCAATTACATCCACGATGGCCCCCAGTCCCTTGACATTCCTTCATTGGAACGTGAGGATTATTACTCCCAGAAAGCCTGATCTTTCTTTTTTAATTAACAAATTTAAACCATCAATCTGTGGCATTGCTGAGACATGGCTCTTGCCTGCTAGCAATTTCAGGTTGCCATGTTTTGGCAGTGTTCGTAATGATAGATCTGATGGATATGGAGGATGTGCTTTGCTCATCAATAGCAAAGTATCATTCTCCCAGATTCCTCTAACCTTCGTTGGTGACAACCTAAATGTTGTTGCTGTTAAGGCTGAGGGTATAAATATTTTCTCTTTTTATATTGCGCACCCACAAATCGAATATCTTCCATTTATCAGAAATTTGTTATGCAGTGTTAGCGGTCCAATACTTGTTATGGGTGATTTTAATTGTCACCATTATCGTTGGGGATCAGATACTTGCGATAACTTTGGTATAGGCTTGGTGGATATATTGGATGATCTAGATCTTTGTGTCATCAACGATGGAAATGCTACGCGCAGGTCTACACCTGGGCAGAGTAATAGTTGTGTTGACTTGACGTTCTGTTCATCCAATATGTCTAGTCTCCTTATTTGGCGTCGCTTGGACATGACCTATGGAAGTGATCATTACCCCATCATGATAGAATTCCCTTCCAAAAATAGTCCCACTAAAATTTCCCCACCCCTTTTAAAATACCGTCTAACTTCAGTGGATTGGGAGTTATATTCTAAAATCTTAGATTTGAGAGTATCTTCCCTTCCAAGGGTCGACAAGGATAACTCCCAAGAATGTTTTTCTTCCTTTTCTGCATCCATTTCCTCCACAGCCGATGATTGCCTCCCTTCCAAAAAACCCCATTCAGGTAAACTTCCTTCTCCGCCATGGTGGGATAAGGAATGCACAGACATGGTCAGAGCCAGGAATGAGGCTGAAAAGACAGTTAACTGCAATATGAACCTGGATAATCTCATCGCCTTCAAGCAGATATTGGCTAAGTCCAGGCAATTTTTAAAAAGAAAGAAACGTGAAGGTTGGTCAAAATACTGTAGTTCGTTGAGTCCGTCCACTCCGGTTTCGGCAGTGTGGCGAAAGTTGAAGTGTTTTAGGAGCAGTTTAACACCTGCCTCTTCAAACAATCTCACCAAAGAGCTAGGATACCAGTTTTTCTCAAAAATCGCTCCAGCTTATGTTCCAAGTGTAGAGGACATCAGTGCTGGCATCAATGATGTAGACAACACTGATGGCCCAATGAACATGCCATTTAGCTTGGAAGAACTAAAAACTGTGTTATCTCATGTAGAGACTACTACTATCTCTAGAGACTCTGCACCGGGTGTGGACGGATTCCCTTACTCCTTTATTGCCAAAGCTGGTCCAAAAACCCACCAATATTACTTGGACTTGGCAAATTTCTGCTTCACCTCTGGCTACATTCCCACAGAATGGAAGGTTCAAGTTATCATCCCGATACTAAAACCAGGCAAAGATCCGAATGATCATTGCTCATATAGACCTATTGCTTTATCGTCCATACTAATAAAACTTTTGGAACATCTAGTAAAAAACCGGTTAGTGTGGTTGGTGGAAAACAGGAAACTGCTCCCAACGACTCAGTTCGGCTTTAGGAAAGGCTTGGGCACTGCTGATAGTGTGGGTATCCTCACGTCAGAGGTCCGACTGGCCCTTAGCCGGAATGAGTCTGTGGTTGCAGTCTTTCTGGACATATCAGCTGCCTATGATTCGGTGCTCCTCCCATCTCTCAGGCAAAAGCTGCATGAGCTGAGAGTCCCGGCTAGGATTTGCCATATCATTAGCAGCATCTTTACCAATCGCACTATTCAATTAAGAACCCCTGAAACCGACTCTGAAAAAAGAACAGTCTGGAGAGGATTACCTCAAGGATCTGTTCTTAGCCCCCCTCTATATAATATCTATACTGCTAATCTGCCCTCATGCCTTAATTTCGACTGCAAAGTCCTTCAGTATGCTGACGATATCGCGTTAATGGTCACTGGCAGTTCTATTCAGGATGCCGCTCTATCTATGAATGTCTCTCTGTCCTCACTAAACCAATGGCTACTTGATCATGGTTTGTCTTTAAGCGCACCAAAGAGTACAGCGGTCATTTTTACCCGCAAGCGTTCTGTACCCCCAATAGATATTAATATCGATGGACAAATCATTCCAGTTAAGGACAAGGCTAGGTTTCTGGGAGTAACACTGGACTCTAGGTTGAATGGGGTTGATCACATTAACAACACGGTCAAAAAATGTGAACGGTCTGTGTCAGTTCTAAAAGCTTTGGCCGGAGTGTGGTGGGGAGCTCACCCCTACACCCTCAAACTAGTCTACAATGCATTGACTAGAAGCACTATGGATTACTGCAGCTTCCTTATTGAGCCCTGCAACAAAGAAGCGCTTAAAACACTAGATGGAATCCAGGCTAAGTCTTTGAGAATTGTCATTGGGGCCATGAAATCCTCTGCCATTAATGCGCTTCAAGTTGAATGTGCAGAACCGCCTCTACATCTTAGAAGACAGTATTTGGCAGATCGTTTCTTATCTAAAGTTTTTTCCCTTTCATCCCATCCTTTACTTCCAGTTTTAGAGCAAATTGACCTTTCCTTTAATGAATCCCCTTACTGGAACAATAAAATAGTTCCTCTATTGATAAATAGGTACAGAGAGCTTAAACAACTTTCGGCGCCAATTTGTCAATACCCAACTCTCCCAGTCTTCTCTGCTGCATATGAAACGATTAATTTCGAACCAAAAGCCGTTCTGGGACTAGGAATTTCAAAGAATTCCCAAAACGCTAGAGACGACTTTGACTTAGCTGTGAAGCGTTACTGGGAAGGATGGAATTTATTTTTCACGGATGCCTCAAAATTGTCTGAATCAGAATGCACTGGTGTGGCAATTTACTTTCAAAATTCCAAAATTGCTTTACTCTTTCAATGCCCACCAGAAACATCTGTTTTTACAGGAGAGTGTATTGGCATTCTAGAAGCCATACACTATATAAAATCACATCAAATAACAAGGTCAGTAATTTTTTCAGATTCCCGTAGTAGTATTCAGGCATTAAAACAAAATCAATTTTATAGTAAAATCCATAGTAAAATCATTGTAGATATTAAGAACTTGTTATTTGATTGTTCCCAAAACGGCTTGGACATCGAGATAGCCTGGATCCCCGGTCACTCGGGTATTGTTGGCAACGAGTGCGCTGATTCGTTAGCAAAGCATGCCACATCGAATCCGCTTGATCGAAAGCACTACGTGGTGCATAACTATGATTTGCGGAATGGTGCCAGACCCAAGTTATTTAACTCGTGGGCTGAAACATGGAAGACGACCTCTAAATCCAAGAGCTTCTATTATGCCGCTATACAGCCTGAAATTCAACGCAAGCCTTGGTTTTTTAAATGTCCTAAATTGTCGAAGAGAACTGTTTCGTCACTGTGTAGACTGAGACTCGGACACTGTTGTAGTCCAGTGTTCCTAAACAAAATTCATGTCCGGGACAATGCACTGTGCGAGTGTGGTCTTGCGGAAGGTACTTTGGACCATATTTTCTTCTCCTGCTCCTTAAATAATAAATCCTTTGACCTCTACCAAAAAATTTCCAAAATTAACATTCCTCTCCCAACCAACTTCCATTCCCTCCTATGCCACTTCTCTCCTAAACTAATCCATATTTTGGCTACTTTTTTAAACGAAAATGAGTTAAAATTTTAATTGGTGCGTAACGTGTGTGTAAATAGTATATATGTAGTAGTTTAGGTCTTGTATATAATCTTGTAAATTAGATTATGTGTTTTACTAACCCTTGTGCTCGTTTTAGCGATTAGACTAACACCTATCACAGAGAACAAAGTTCGACGGCCGTCTCAGTAGCTGCCGTCCCACGTGACACTGGCAGAAAAAAAAACTCAAACCAACTTTGAACACTTTCATACATTGCCTTACGTTTGAAGTAAATGGGTGATGCACAACATCTTCAGACGCAATTCCTTTGGGGATAGTGGTAAAGGTATTTTTGGTATAAAAAAATAAGAAACTTACTTCCATCTATTAGTAAAGGCCTTGTAGGAAGTAGTGACCGGCAATGCCAATGGCTGTCCATCGCTCAGTATTTGACATGTCACATACAAGTCGGAACACCCTTCCTGATAGAGCCCGGAGAACTTGAGCATCGGGTCCAATAGCAGCTGGTCATATTCCGGTTTAGCACGCTTGCCTTCTAAGGTGCCTCTGAAAAGAGAATGACAATACAGTGAAAACCGTATATAGCGACTTTGCTTAAAACGAGGTACTAGATATTAAGACGGAATACCAATGTCCCATTTAAGGACCTATGTGTAATTGTATATGTTTATAACAACTACCAACTATAACGACGGCTTTTGAACGGTCCCGTCAACATAATGTTTAACTCCTGCTGGAAAAAGAGGGGTGTTATAAGTTTCACGTGTGTTGCTGTGTATCTGTGTGTCTATCTGTGGCATCATAGCGCCTAAACGGATGAACCATTTAAAAAGTTTTTTTTTGTTTGAAAGGTGATTTTGTCGAGAGTGTTTTTAGCTATGTTTGAATAAAATCGGTTCAGCCGTTCAAAAGTTATGAGCGTTTAACTGTTTCAATCGGGGTGTTTTCGCAAGATAAATGTGTCGGTGTTTTTTTTTAATTTTGCTTGTAAATGGTTTTGACTGTAGGTAGTTGTAAAATGTATTAGCCTTTGAAGCAACAGTGAACTAACTCGAAGTCTTCTGGGTTCAAAGGTTCCATCATAGACTTTATCATGAAGCTGACATGTTCATGAAGTGATATAAAAAAGAAAGCTTGTTGCGCAGGGTTGCATGGTAATTTCTACTTAATTAGTGCTACTTGTGGTATATATTTTTTTATGCATCCACAACGCTATGATGATTACAATTATTGTAAGTAAATATTGTTATTTCAACAAGAGTAACAACTGAAATCTTCATGTTTATTAATACTACCACAGGAATATTACCATTTGAGATTATTTCAGATTGTCCTGGGAAAATGTATTGATTATGAAGTTATACAGGTACCTACTTCCTGAATTAATAAAAGGTAATTCAATAAACTTTTCTCTGGGTATCAAATTACTGTTCAAATCATAATTACTATTGTTTCTGTATGATAATGTTATCTCTATAATTACAAGTATCATTATTCAGTCGGACAATGCTCTAAAGACATGCACTCAATGAAACCCATTTCTTTCATTTATCTTTAACTAAGAGTCTATTAAAAACTATTCATGCATTGAACCGTTCAGTATTTGAAACTATGAAACTGGGCATTTCGCAACACAAACAAGAGTACTTAAATAAAATACGTAATACTTGTTACAAAACAATGGAATTTTTACTTACATCTTCATCTCCAGTTTGTGATTCAAATCGGAACTATACACATAGTAAAACTTATCGTCTGTCTCGTTCATATTGATTTTATTATAAAATAAATCAAGCAATTCACAATAACCATTAACTAACACAGCTGTTTTCGTTTAATGTTTTTTGTTTTTCTTTGTAACAATGTCAAGTAGCGTCAAGTAAATGTCTTCTATTCAGTTTTTTATGAATGGCAAGCAGAGCCGATGTCGGTGTCAGCTATTCTGCCAAGCGAAGGAATGTCTGTAATTTAAAAGCGCACGTGTGAATTTTATAAATCCAAAATAAAAGCGAGTTATAAACGGGACAGCATCTGTAAACATAAATAAATCTTCGATTAATATAGAAAAACTTTTAAAATCATATAATATTGTTGTGACAGAAGAAACTTATCAGCGCCACATTCTGTTCTGGCTAGCTAGCTACATATCAGTAATCTGTGGTTCTGGCCACGGAACAGAAAATACAGGTTCTGGCGAAGAATTAGATATTAGATAAGAGGGAGGGAAATAAAATGAAAGAGGAATTAAAAAAATGAAAATTTAGGGAGGTGGCTATAAAATTTAAAGGTGGGACATTGTTTGAAAATTAAAAATAAATATCCAGCGTACCCCCCCTTCTAAAGTTCTTTGTCACATTCGAGTAACAAACGATTTTTTTCTAGAAAAACAGAAGTAGGCTATTGTACTTAGTACTTACCTTTGTACTACTTCGCAGCCCCCGGTAATCCGTATTATCGAACACAAATTCAACATTATCGAATTCAACAAAGGACGAACGTAACGTTTTTTTAACACTTTTTTGCTTACATCACAGATAACTATATATTAGTCAGAGACTTACATTCACAGACTACTTAGAGATACTACATTTTTGTGTGCTAGAGCATAGATAATCAAGACGTTTATTTTAAGCCTATAAAAGCCATTGAGATAGGAGTAGGTATTTCCAGTCCATATTATTTAGTATGTCTATGATAAAAGCACTTTGGTAGGAGTTTTGACACCAAGTTATACTTCTTTGTTCTTTTACGATAGCTCTCAACGACTTATTTCAAATTGAGTTTTAAGTTATTGTTAGCCTGTCAAGCGCTATTGTTACTGTATTGCACAGACTACTTAGAGATACTACGTATCTGTATTGATACTGATAGCAGTCGCAGAGATTATGCTATCTTTTATGAAGTATAGAATATTAAAGTATCTTTTACCAAAAGGTGCGTACATACATTGTGGTTCGATTCGATTTCCGAACGTACTGGCATAGGGGCAATACTGGACGAAAAACGTCACTGTCTTGTGTCAGTGTTAAACTCGGCTGTCAACCACAGCTGTCAACTTGTCAAGTCAGGTGCAAAGTGTGTTGTGTGGTGATGTGTTTCTTCGAATCGCCGATTCAATTTCTTTAACGAATAAAGACCTCGTGCTTTACGAAAACTACTGAAATAACCAGGAAACTAAATAAATCTCGAGAAACTGTTGATAAACTTACAGGTATGTCATTATTATTTAGTAAATACAGCCAAGTGCTTCTTTGTTTACAATGAATTGAAGTATTCCTTTATTTTCGTTTCAGAGAGATGACGAAGTTAATGGAGTGGATTTCAGTGCTTTCAGCATTCTTCGCTGTTTGGTATTCCTTAGTCGGAGGCTACGTGAAGCACCCATTGATAGAGAAAAACATGACTTTGGTGCTTGTGTCACCTGTAGTCTTTGTATTGCTTTTTGGCTTGTATGCAGTGACTGTGATACTGTTCCGAGTCTTTACGTTCAACAACTGCGAGGAAGCTGCGAAGGAATTACAGGAAGAAATAAAAGAGGCCAGACAGGACTTGCAAGAGAAAGGACTCCGATGGTGAATTAACTTCTTCCATTTTAAGTAATAATACCTATCTGTTATAGATTTTTTAAGTGATTATATTTTGTTTATTTTTAACGTGTCTTCTCATTGTTTACTACCTTATGGCTTACCCATTGAGCGTTTAATTACAGAGACAATAGAAAAACAATCGCTTATGCACACATGGCGTGCAAACGACCATATCATGCCACATTCCTTACAATGGATACCACATTGTGGTGTTGTTGTGTGCTCATAACAAGTCTTGAAACCTATATTTATTTTTTAATAAATGACCAGCGGACTAAGAATTGCATGCTCATGCTCTTTTCTCATGTGGGTTAGGCAGCAACTACAGAAAGCCACCTGCCATGATCCTGACATACTTCTTTTGTATAATTTATCTTCATACATCTAGTCACACACGCTCACCAGTCATAAGTGCACCTGGTCCTTCTAAAGGTCATTACTAATAAGATCCATGTATATCCTTCTAGCTAGGGTGTCCCCTCACCAGGAATTTCCACATAAACACACTCGGCAATAGCTAAATGTTCACAAAAATTGAATGTTGTTGCCACCTTCAGAAAACTATTCTATTCCAAGACAGGGCACCTAGGAAATAAAAACAACTTTAAATACTTTATCCAGTATCTTTATTAAGCTAATTAATTAAAATTATTTGCATACAATATTTACCATTGATATTTATTTCCTTATGTTTAATATCTAACTGAAAATGTTCACAAAGGAGGATCACAACTTATAATTTAGTAAACATAGACAAAAAAAAAAAATAACAATATGCATTCCTGTTGTCATTTAATTGTAATTATACTTAGGTATATAGATATTTGATAAATTGCTGATGTTAATAAAATAAAAACAATTATATTTGATAAATAATTGGGTCTTATTATCTATATTTTAAAGCTGTCATTCTTAATAATTATGTATGCAAAATATACAACCAGCAAAATATCACATACCATTATTATTTTCATAATTTAACTTTTAGTTTATTGTAGACAGTGCAAAGAAGAGAAAGTCTTGCTCCTTTAAAGAAATCATATTTTTTTATCTTTGCAATAACTTTTTTGTAATACAATTTGGCTTAATATTTGAATTTCTTACTAAAAAGAGCCAAAATCACAGCACTTACATTTTATTGTGTACAATTTTAAATGGTGTAGAAATATTCATGCAATATTTAATATGTTATTAATATGGCACACTTTTATTTTATAATAAATTGGAAGCAAGATCTGACACAAATGTTTTAATAGTATAGACATACATAAACTCACGCCTTTTTCCCATGGGGGTAGGCAGAAACTACAGAACGCCACCTGCTACGATCCCTACATACTTCTTTTGCTTCACACACATTCATACATCTAGTCATACACACACGCCGGTTATGGGTACTGCGCACTTGGCCTTTCTGAAGAACATCACCTATAAGGTCTAAATATGTCATCTATGGTATAGACGCGGCTCAATATTTTAATATTTATTCAAATAAATATTTGGGAAAGGAATAAGGATAAAGTTTCATTATTACAGAAGTAAAAGTCTTGTATTTTGGCCGTAGCGTTTATAAATGAATAATAATAATATTGGAGGTATTATTAATTTAATAACCTTAAAAGAATTTGGGAATTCTCATTATGTTTACTAATTAATATTCTAAAAGATGTTCCCCTAACTTCATTTTCAATTTTATTAAATATGTATGTACCTAATTAAATACTTCATTTTTAATGATTTTCTACCTACATAAGAATCTAACGTATTTGCAATATTTAAAATATAAAAGCTTGTTTTAATGAACAATGTTTTTTTTTATTTCCATATTTTGTTGGACAAAGTATCAATTAAGATAGACAACATAAATTATTAAAATATAAAATAGTGATTATTCGTAAAAAGACAGTTTTAATTGGCAAAATAAATTATATTCTACAATAGTTCCCTAGTTCTGATCCCGCGCTTTCGTGAGCTACCCCATACTTACAAATTAGACCTAACCATTATAATAACCTACCTAGGTACTGAATGTGTGACTAATGATAATGAAACAATCTCAATTCCTTTTAAATTTAATTACAATGAATTTCGTTTATAATGAACTACTGAACGCTTCTGTATATATTGCCACCTTTAAAAAAATCGTGAATTGATCAGGTGTTTTCGAGAGGCTTCGAGCTACGTTGCTAGAGACAGAAACAGAAACACAAACGTTTCAAATCAAATCTGTCATTCGCGCCATATTTTTTTTTGGTTTTAGAAAAGCTACGCTTTTGAATCTATATAAAATAACACAGATTCAACTAACAAAATGTTTAAATTTAAAGCTAAATGGGTTGGTACGTTTAGTAACAACCGAGAAGGGATAACTATAAGACAAATTGAGCGTAACTGAAAGCACTCGATAGCTTCGGAATATTAAATCGACCCGAGGACATTATTAAATTATACGGATATCTCTTTGGTTCATTTCTATTCGCATTCATTTAAAAGCCTGAAATACCTACCTAGGTAAAACGTTTTTATGTAATATTTTTTGGTGATCGCGATGTTTATCAGCTACATTAACTGTTTACACATTTTTACCGAGAGCCCGAAAACATTAATAAAAAAAACCTTCTAAATCTAACTTTATAATTTTTCGCTAGATATTTTATCAAAAAGATCGGTTGATTTTTGTATTGAACCTAGCGCTGCACTACCGTGCGTCAATCAATAAATAATATACTCTGAAAAAGATTTGAACCCTCATCAATAAATTCGCTTTGATAGAGCTACTGCCGGAAAGGTACCCTACGTTGGGCTCAATATTATAACGAAAATGTCCAATACCTCACTATAAACGAAGCCCACTTTATGGAAATTGTATTCGTAATTAGTTGCGGGCATTTATATGCCTTATCACAGATTACTTAATAGTTACTAGTGGTGGGCGATACAAAATCGTATATAGTTACGAAATCTATATATCGGTACAATATCTAAAAACCGCTTACTGGTTCGTTTGAAAACCATGTATTGCAAAATCTAGATATTTACATACCGCTCGCTCCGCATCGGCTTCGGCAGATTTCGGCCCGATGCGGTGACGTGACTCGTGTGCGACAGAGCGCAGGTGATATAGATTTGCAGTAGTTAGAGCGGTATAGGTATGGTAATATTATTTGCAACTTACACAATACAAATTTGAGCTCATTTAACATATTTTAATGACATAGTTTAGATCTTAAGCTCGTGTATTTAAAGTTTAGTATAACAACGCATTTCAAATATTAAATTAAATTATTGGACGCTTTCATTGGTGAAGATACTCATTTCGAAAGAGACCAATAATTTTTGGTAATACCTAATTATATAAGTGAATTTGTTATACTCTTTTATGGGATCAAAGACTTTGCCTTGCCGAATTCACTTACGAAATTAGGCTGCACAATAGTTTTAAAAATACATACGCGTTCGCACAGTATCTAGTTTAATCTAAAATACCGATTTTCATCAAATATCGTAGCAACCAAAAAGCAGCGTATTGGATCAGGTTTGAAAATATCGCGTACGGACAATATCTAGATATTGAAATATATAGTTTTGATATCAGATATTGAAACTCGAAATCTGATTTGGGTACGATTCTCAGAAAAAGCGATACGACCCCAGGCCTAATAGTTACTACGTAAGCCTTATTGTCAAGGTTATAACTTATAGGTAATAAAGCTTGCCCTAAGCAATCGGGGTTTTACTTTCTCGTGTATGTAAATCGGACACGCAAGGGACAAAAAGCTTCCAGTCATGCAGGTTCTATTTCACGGCATTCTACTCTTTAGGCGTCTGGAATATTGTTCTTTTTTCGAATTTAATGAGATTATGGTGTTGCTAGCTTACTAATTTACTGTCGTGTGGTGTGTCGTATCCATAATAATGGCGCGAACTATTATCGGAACCAACGGCGCCCCTAACAATGACGTACTTAGTGTGAAACTGTGCATATGACGTGACATAATCTCTTTCTAATATTTTAGAGTGCATTTAGGTTTGATTAGGGGCACTTCCGCAGTTTTATAGTTTTACAAATGGAAATCGGAATATGCCCATGCATGGAAGCCTAAATACCTGTTCCATATGCGGCTACGTTAGCATACATACATATATGAAATGTTTGTAGGTAGGTTGAAGTACTAAGTAATCTCGTAAGAACATTGTTTCCGTTCGGATGAGCACGGGAACAATTAAGGTGACAATGTTGCCTGTAGTCAATACTCAACATTGCTACATTGTTTTTAATAGGCGCATAGACAAAGTCTTGCAAAGGCACTGGTATAGCTCGTCTCCTTTAAACACAAAGGATGAAATAACAGCGAAACTGTTTGGTTTCGAAATGAAACATTCAAGAGGTAATATTATCAAGACTTGAACATCACGTTAAGTGTTATAGTGATATCATCAATCATATTAAGTAATCGTATATCGCCATACTGTGATATATTTCAAAGTTTTTCGATATAAATCATCCACTCTGTACATTAATCATGATAACTATGTTTCATCCCCCGACAGGCTTTTTTATCTGTCAGCCAGATAAAAACTGAGACCCATTTTATTCCCTTGTCACTTTATGTAAAACGCTCGATAGAGGATCTTGTTTGAACAAGATGAAGAAGCTCATTCGGGACGTGTCGCTTCTTTTTTTATTAACGGTCTAGGACTAGAAGCTACATCTATGAAAAGTTTCTAATATAAATTTAATTGTCTTTGAACGGTGGGGTCATGTCATTGTCAAACCTACACTTGGTCGCCTTTTTTGAGGTTTCCTTTCCTTTTTATCTACCTAGGTACCTCTCTATCTGACAACCAAGGCACCCGACGCGACGGGCCTTTTGCGATATTAATAGAACGGTTTTCCGGTTTTCCAAAGTTGACTGACATAACCTAGACATGTCTATATTTTCTAAGCTCCGACTAAACTTTTTTTTTAGTAATCTAAGTGAATTTTGAAGCAATAATTAGCTTGCTAGTCTACATTAAATAGGGCACAGTTTGCCCTAGCACAACTTGGGAGTACCTATAGCACTAATTCAATTCCTAAGTCGGTAAACTCCTCAACTATTCACGAATACAAAGTACGTAATACTACATCTCATCAGTGTACTAGATATATTATTGCACTATTTTATTTATATTAATAGCTGGGGTGCGATTCTGTAGATATTTTACTAAACAAAGAAACTCTTAAGACTATTCTCCTCATTATTTTAATATGAAAACAAATTTAAATGCATTCGACTTCTGAAATAAGCCAAAAACGGGAAATATTCAAAAGTCTTAGTGTAAAAATGTAATTTTAATTCATAATAAACTCTAAGCGTGTTATAAGATTTGCCTCGAGTCTCTCAATTAGGCACTTTGCTTTTTACCTGAAGTTTGCTTGAAAACATTTCTTAATAAAATTACTGAAACTAGTTTCAAAGAGTTCAAAGAGCTTGCCGCCATTTCAAACAGCCAGTTATTTCTCGAATAGAACCGGTAAATACTGAAGTATTCAATAATTTACAGAATCGGGCTCCCGATGATATGATTTAAAGCTACAATTTCGAAATGTGTCTATATAGCTAAGTGAAATATTATAAGAAGTTAAGAAATACGCATGCGTGTGTCGACTAGATCGTATTGAGATTTTTAATACAGTACTGCCTATTTATTACTGATTAATGAACATACAATTTACTTAAATGGACCGTGGAAATAAATATCTCATCTGAAATGTGACACGACCTAGTTTCCTATAAAATGGACTACAGTGGCACCATTATTGTAAGTTGTTCATGTGCTGAAGATGAGTAGAATACAAATGAGGTTTTAATCACGTTTTTCGTTAGTTTGAACATTTTTTTTCTACCAAAACAAAGTGACTTTTTATCTAATTGTCTATGACGTAAGGATCCTACTTTACATTTCACATTCAACATTGAAATTAAGAAAAACAAAAGACAACACGACGCTACTCGGTTACATAAAATTGGTCCGAATTTATTCATTTTGTTGTAAACGGAAACAATACAACAATAACACGAAGCAACTACTCTGAATATGAAAAATCATAGTTCTAGAGAAATAAGGTCCCGCAAGTATTAGAAGGACATTCTTAAGGTTATAGGCAGATCGAAGTACATCGAATGTGAGTTTTGGCTTTCAATACAAACTAAAACCCTCCAGTGTTGCCAGATAAAAAAATACCTCAATTTCAAATTATTCTCAATTGGTTATTGTCTACGCGGTCCGTTTTTCATACGAATCGCGCGACGGCTATTGCTAGGAGGGATATGCCAGCTTTAAGTTCGATGGAGGGGCCCTGGTAAGGCGCCGAAGAGTTCCCCGCGAGGATGAGGGCCCGGAGACGCTGCCTCTCGCGATACCTGTCGTCCTCGCCCGGGGGGTCGAGGCACTCGAACTCGCAGCATCGCGAACCCATGCGAAAGTTTTTGCAGAACTGTGGAAGTAAGAAAAAGGGATAAGAATTTTTATGGCACTTACATAAAACATCGTAAGAAATCTGAACTCAGTTCAGATATCACTGATTACTTTCATTTGGGGTTTGTTTCTTTAAAAAAAAAAGTTGGTACGATTACATTAAAATAATAATTTACACAATTACAATTAATAAATGTTGTACATAATGACAAAAACAAGAGTGAACTGCTGCCTCCTAAACTCTTAGAGCATTTAACCTAAACTAGATCAAACGCCTGTGTTTTAGGAGCCAATGGCTTTACCCTGCAATGGCAATGGGTCAGTATCATAGACATATGTCAGTAACAAGCTGGTATCACCTACTACACAATGCAAGTTTTTATGGAACCCATGACCAGAGCCCACTTATCAAATTCATGAAATATGTAATAAATTAGTTGCTGTGCGTCACAGTTGTCAATAAAAACTTGCCCACATAATAGAAGTTTGTTCCACGTAATGACGCATGGGTGGTTGTTGTTCGAACTAACAAGTGCGGATTGTAATGAACAGGGTAGGTAACCAATATGTACCTAGGCACATTGTTAGCAAGCTATATGTACCTAAGTCTGGCTAGGATTTTGGTTTCTGGAAAGACTATAAATGTAGTATCGAGTACTTTGATGACTCGTCATACTGGTTAGGTTAGGTTAAGACGGGCTGGTGTCCGCAACTCCACGTCTAACGTCACTTCATGTCCCCACGACACGTCGTTGCGTCCTGTCGCTGCAGTGATGATTTTGAACCCGTCTGCAGACGGGCGCGCTTTATTCCTATTGATTCTAAGTATTCCGTGAGACTAAATGTCTGACTACACTCACTCACTACTGATCTGCGAGCGAAACGTCGTTCGCGATCATGCGACGTGTAGTCGGGCGACGTTTCGCTAGCTGCGGAAGGTATTTCGTAGAAATACACAGAAACCTATAGTGTAGCTGTGACTCGTCGTCTGCTGCTGCTGCGTACCCTGTACTTTAAGGGTTAAGACGTCTACCCGCACGTGTACCAACAGTTTTCAATTCCTTTCAACAGCCTTAGCAAAAGGCTGTCAATTGCAATGACTATATATTTTGCCTTTTCCATCGTCATCAGCACTGATAGGACATCACTTTGTCTAGGTCCACTGAGGCTCTAAACAGAGTTACATCCTACGAGTATTAGCGCAAATGATTATCAATAGGTCCAAAACGTGTGCTATCGCAATGCCACGTGGTCAATCCGAAACATTTTCACAAAGACAACCGTTATCGCTGATAGAAAATGACTTTGTCTATGGTTAGAAACAGTGTACTCACATAAGGGGGATCACAGTAGATAGCCTTGCACCACATGGGCTCGGAGTGGTAGCAGACGCAGAGGGAACAGACTCCTGGGCCGGGAACGTACAGCAGACCATGGGGCACCGATTTGTTCTCCCAGTCGATGCATTCGTCTGGCACGCATGCTGAGGACAAATGGACAGAGCGAGATAAGAATCTGAATGAAAACTAGAAAGAAATCGCATGAGCTATAAACAATTAAACATAAAATGGTTATGAAAACCACTGTCGGATTTATGAGACAAGTATTCTCAACTGCTGCAACACTTGAAAGCCAGGATCGGCAGTGGCGACCACCATAAAAGCGCTGAATCAATGAAGTTCAACGAATTCCGGAGAAACGATACTGTCTTGTTTATCCAGGATACGGGAACCAGACGGGAACCAAATAAATAAAATAAAAAACAGTGTAGGATCAAGAAAATATGATTATTTCTACTGCCTTTCTTATCCAGCAAGAGACAGAACGAAGATACGCCAATAGATATGAAGGTCCTTTGGAGGATCGTATGGGAATTCTTTATTTGGTAGCAATCTAGGCATTCCTCTTTGATAACATTTAGGTAAGTATGGACAGCCTGACAGGCTATTCAAGAATTGTAATTTCATAATTTAACACATTCTCCCTTGCTCCTTGCGACTGAGGGGCTCAGTAGCTTCAGTTTGAGTATCAAAACGACCAATAAAGAGAATGTTGCATTCCTCGATGTAGGTAACAAGTCAATAGTCTATTTTAAGTTTCCTTATTTCTTTTTACAAACTGTGTCTTCGTCTATCATCCAACTGTCCTGTCGCGGGTCTGCTGGAAGGATTTTCTATTGAAATAAGCATTAGGTACCTTTGTGCTCATCTATCTGTATTCTTTCATATCTCTGTTAAGAAATTTGAGTGTAAATAAATAAATAACACGTGATAGAAAAAAAAAAAAAATTGTGACCCGCACAGGAGACACGAGAAATAGTATACAATTAAACAATAATAATAATAAAAACCACGTGTGACACCAAAAAGGCTCCTATCTCAGCATGTGCAGCGATATCCAAAAAACGTAATAACGCTGCGCTGATATTCTGATAGGGCCGACTGTTGATGCCACGGACACACTTACGGAAACGGGACCTATATAATAAAATAAAATTTAAGAATATATAAATAACAATCAAAATAGAATAAAACAGTGATGGTGGGGCAAAGTATGTGAAAGTATAATACAAATAAGATTCGAAAAAACAGAGTGTAGACCACAGAGGGTTATGTGGAACTTCTAACGACTAAAATCTCAAGGTGGTCGACCGAAGCACTTTTGGCGAATATGGGATCGCATACAGGGAACCATGTTGCTTCATCTCGGGGGAGACAAAGTTGCTACCTCAACAACCTCACGGTACACGGGGACTCGTGACCACTTTACACTGGTCCAGACCTTGCCATACTTCCCTTAGCAGGTGCTATTTTATGTCTATGATAACGCATCAAAGTTTCGAGCTGTTTATAAGCAAATTACAGGTTGGTAGGTGTGGTTGGTTCTCGTACATCACCGGCGGAGGAGTCAATTTATTATAGTTTACTAAGTACCAAATGCATTTGTAAATCAAATAAGTAGTTAGTTAGTTAAATAAAATCAAACTGGCTAACTTAGTGCAAACTAAACAATTATTTTAGAACGAGACTTCGTTACTAGATAAATAATGATAAGAGTATTGGAGAATATGGATTATTGCAAATGCGGATTGATCAACCAATAAGCCTGAATCACTCCTACCGAACGAAGGTGGTAAAACTTAGCAGTGTTCATGTTCAGTGCAAATGGTTTTCTTTTAGCTATGTAGGTACCTACTTATAGATATATAGTAAAGTTAATTTTATGTAGTGCCTGCTAGCTTTTTTATACTAGATGTAGGCCGTGGGTTCGACCCAGACAGGCCCTTTACTTAGTGTAAATTATTTCATCACGACTGCTCTCAGAACGGTGAAGGAAAACGTCGTGAGGAAACCGGCATGTATTAGAACCAAAGATTCGAAGATATGTGACATCCACCAACGCGCAGCACGCGGTGGATTACGGCCCATTCCCTCTCACAGAGAGGAGACCTGTGTCCCAGCAGTCATCATCTGCCTAGCCTTTTCCCAACTATGTTGGGGTCGGCTTCCAGTCTAAACGGATTTAGCTGAGTACCAGTGTTTTACATGGAGCGACTGCCTATCTGACCTCCACAACCCAGTAACTGATACGATACCTCTTGGCTTGACTGGTGTCAGATCTCAAGCGTCTGACTATTCGTAACGACTGTCAAAGATCTTCAAATGACAGCCGGGACCAACGGCTTAACGTGCTTTCCGAGGCACGGAGGAAACTCGGTATCCGGTAACCTGTGTCCCAGCAGTGTGGACATTAAAAGGCTGATGATGACTAGCTGTGCCCAGTGGCTTCGCCCGCAAAATTACCTATCCCGAGTGACCATACTTCCAGAAAAAAATTATCCTAAATATGTCCATCTCCAAGGTCCAATCGATCTCTATACAAAAATTCAACAAAATTGGTTTCGCAGTTAAGGCATCAAAACGTAACAAACAGAGTTACTTTCGCATTTAAAATTTATAGTTGTTCATTATGTATATTATTAGGTACATTAGTATGGATTTTATTGCAGGAGTAGGTATTAAAAATCACAAAGAAACTGCGCTAGTAAAATAAGCCCATGACGAATAAATAAATAATGTTTGCTACGACGCGTAGCAATAGCGTAGAGGCATCGTAGAGGTCATTGCTACGCGCTACGACGGCTACGCTGACGTAACAGATTCATTGTTCTTAAACATGCGTCGATCAGGGGGTGACCATAAGCTTTTAGAGTAAGTTTATTTTGAGTGTGCGGTAAGTGGTAGATGTATACAAGCCATATACATCTGTCCCTTACACACACTCAAAAATCAAAATAACCTTACTCTAAGAGCTTGTGGTCACCCTCCTGATGTATAGAATTCAATCTTGTGCAGAGTTGTAAGACTAGCATGTTTTGGAAAGTGTTAAAATTGATAGCTTAATTTTGTATTTATTTATCACTTGTTTTTGAAATAAACATTAATTAAGTATTAAACCTCGGTTTCTGAATCAAGAATTTAATTTCATGTTGAGACATCTTCGAACTCTGATTTATTATGAAAATCTTTCAAACTTGGTAATTAATGTAGACTACCTGCTGGGTAAGAAGCAAGTTTGGTCCCTATTCGGCCGATGTGGTCGAACCGAGCCCGTCGCAACACCATCTTGCAGGACTTGGCAGCCCTGTTGAAGGCTTTCTTCTTCTGACCCACGTCACTTGCCTTGCGCGATCGAGCGTCGACCCAAGCCAGGTACGCCCCATGTTTAAGCGCGTCGGTGCGCTTACATTCGGCACCAAACCATGGCCGGTCTTCGCTAGACAATGATACGTCAGAGAACGGAATGTAGTACTCCATTCCCCGACGCAACACATCCGTCACGGCATCCGCGCACGTTGATGGATCAGTCGAAGAAAAGCAAGTAGGCTGCCAAGGATAGCATGCAAAGAAAGATCGCATACCATCCCAATCTGCTGACTTGTACCGCCAAACCCGCCGGATGCCTCTTGGGCTGGGATCGGGCGGGGAATAGACGGACACAGACTTCACCAGACAGTGGTCGGAACTACCCAAAGGTGAAGCTATTGACACAGAGTATCTGTCTGGATCTGTTGTCAGCAGAAGGTCCAAACAATTCGCTGTGTGCGAATCAACATCCGGTACCCTCGTTGCCCCCTGGACCAGCTGGGTGAGGTTTAGCGCTAGCGAAAGCTTACGCATCTCCCGTCCAGCATGATCAGTGCACTGGTATGGGAAGAGCCACTCCTGGTGGTGGGCATTAAAGTCCCCCAGTAACACTAATTGGGCTGAAGGGTACCGCTGCTGAGCCGCATCAGCCGCCTCACTGATGTACTCTGTGAGCCTGGTTGTCTCCAGATCTTCGCTGTGCGAACGATAGACACAGGCGTAGATAATTTTATCAAGACCTGTGTCCACCAGAGCCCAGAGCGTTGTGAATCGGGAGTCCTCAAGGTTACGGAGACGCCGATAGCAAATGTCATCACGGGCGTACATACATACGCCCGCCCGTGGTCTAAAATTGTGCTCCAGGGTGAACCCTGGGTAAGACAGGTACGACACATCTGACGGATTCGCTATCTGCGTCTCCGTAAGGAAAAAGAGCGCTGGTTTCTCAGCCTCCAGGTGATAGTGGACTGCAGTGATATTTGAGTGCAGACCTCTTATATTGGTGAGGTGCACTTTGTGGGGGAGGGGGTGCAGCCGCTGTTTAACTCCAGTATTCTTTTTCCCTTGCATTTAAAAAAATAAAAGAGTGAATGGAATAGAGGAGAAGGAAGTGAGACGAGGTTCCACGCTGCTAACCTACAGACACGCACTGAAAGGACGCCATCATTGGGGCACTAGTCTGGAGACTGCGGGGATGCCCGAGCCCCCCCGGAATGTCCATCGGGCCCTCCCGTCTGGTCGCCAACCAGCACGATGGTGCATTCCGGGATTTTTCGACAGTTGGCGGGGCAGCCTTTCGTGTGTGGCTGGCACACTACTTGGACCCCCAACTACCTGCGGTCGGCCAGCGGTGCACCGTGCCTCGGATCCCGCTACCCTCCGCGACTAGTCTCCCGATATAGCCCTATCAGCGCGTGCCAGGCTGGTCAGCATGCAGTGGAACAGCTATCTCGACCCAACTCCTCTAGTTGGCTACACCGAGCATCGTACCGGAACACGGCTAGGCCGCTTGGCGGTACGTCTTTGCCCGGTGGGTGGTCACAAGCCTTCGGCCGAAGCCTACCACCAGTTAATGTCACCTGATTTGCACCACCCGGGGACCACGGGAGGGAATCAGAAAGGGGTATACTCCTACGGACATGGGTGACTCGGCCCCCAAAAGTTAACAGATGTTAACAAGCATCTAGAAATCTAGAAGGCCTACAATGTTCACACATTCACAAAATAATCGGTAAAAGAATCTATACTTTTGTGTGGAGTTTCTTGTCCATTCTTCTCCACAACAAGCTACATTTCCGAATGGATGGTAGAATCAATTATTATTACTTTTAAATTTATTTATTTTTACGTTCGAATGTGCCGCTTAATGGCCTAATTGAATAAAGAAATTTTGTTTTTGATTCAAAGGTAAAAAAAAATAACAAGACTAAATTTAACAAATGTCGATTTAAATCTTTGGTAGGCCCTTTTGATCGGAATGCACCTATCGGTAACAGAAATAGGTGGATTGGTAGTATTTCGCTAGATAATTACCTATCTACATTCGTCAAAAGCTCTAGGTTGCTGCTGCCGATAAAACTGCGTAGTAGAAGATATAAAAACTAAAAAAACTTATAAAACCTTTTCATTATGACGCAGATTCAATCAACTAACCCTAAGTACAGTAATATATTCAATTGAATTCCCATAATCATTACTAAATAAATGGAGGTGACTTAAATAGTAAATTATCTGTGGAATTTTCCAAGAAGCTAGATGAAACGCGACCTACGCGATAATGAATGAATGGACGAGTTTAACAAAGATGAGAATGTTATTGCGGAAAACCATTTCTGCCGACCTTTGACTATTACGTTGATATTACTTGTTCCAATTATTGCAAATAACATGTTCATAAAATCAATTAAAATTGTATGACTACATTTATTTATTATATTCTTTATTGTACACCACAAAAATATATATACAGGACAAACAATCATAAAAAACAAGAGTACAATGGGCCGTCTTATCGCACAGGGCAATCTCTTACAGACAACCTTTGGATGGACTGTACGAGAGGAGAGGAATTTAGGGTTGTCAGACATGTTATCGTTTTAAAATTATTTGAAGCCCATATCAAAGAAAATATAGCGAGACGCATTCGGTCAGACAGAATTTCTTAAACCACAGATAGAGACTGGTAAAACAATTAGACTACAGTTACTGAGGCAATAGTAGATTCTCATTAGGTACTATTTATTTACGTAATAGGTACCTTTTGGCGTTTTTTTCTTATGGCGTAAAAAGGCGTGATTCTATAAGTTCAATAGCCTTATTGCGTAATGAATTCGGCAAAGCAAAGGGAGTATGAACAATCGACCAATCACATGGCGAGATGAAAGACGCGATGTGGATTCCCGTCTATATTCATTACGCAATAAGGCTGTTGAACCTTTAAAATCACGCCTATTTTACGCAATAAGGAAAATTAAAGCTCTACGCATTATTAAAATTGCTTATTTTCTAAAATAAATTCTCTGTTTTCCTCGGGTCTTTCCAAATCCCGTTATAATAAGCAACAAAGGAACCAGGATAAACAAATATGTAGATCCATGGTTCAAAAAACAGCGAACCCTAATTTCATTAAGGTCAGGCCACGCTCGTCAGACCTCAACAAATAAAACCAGATTATCAAATCATTCCTGCGCAAAAGTCAATGTTATTTACCTAACCTATGATGAGTTATGTTACAGTTTGGGGCAAAGGGCAGGCACTTCGATAAACAAATAAAAAGTTTTTACTTTGACATAATTGTTAACTTTTTGGACTGATAGAACGAAAGAAAAAAGTCAGCTGTCAATTTTCCCGCGCAAACTTTATGGATCTTTGTATTTGTTTTTGTTACAGTTCGTGTTCTGAACTTTTCTCTATGCTAATTTATTAATACAAATACAATAATGATGCCTTAAGCTTTTTGATACCTCCCCGTGTATGAATACCTGTAAAGTCCAGAAATATTATTCAAAAGTCTAATAATAATAGTTATTTATGCTACAAGTGCGGAAGGTAGGTGATTTCCGATGAGTGGCATTTTTATTCACGAGCGAGCGAAGCGAGTGAGTGGATAAATCGACACGAGTCGGAAATCATCTTACGTACGTGTATCATACAACATTTTACTATGCATTGTGCGAGGAAATAAATAAATTAATAAAATGTAATTAATAAAATGGCGGGCTTATTCAAGCTCGTTAAGCATATCCACAGATTAACTAATAGTTCCTCGGTCATGTCTACTGCGCATGTGCGAATACTGCGAATAGCTGTCACATCGTAACGCAATAAGGCACGAGCAAAATATACGTTCTGCCAAACATATTTAATGAATATTTAGAATTAATTTATTGATCAAAATCTAAATCTAGAGTAATTAAAAACGCCTAAAATAAAGTATTAGTTTTATTTTACCTTTTATATGAATGATAATCTGTACATAACTAATTTTTAAACTTTTCTCAAATAATAAAAACTCTATGCGTCGGGCTGACGTTGGAGTTAAAAATTAAAAAAGTACAGGAAAGTAAAAAGCACTAGTGAAAAAAAGTGACACTTTCCGCACAGTTTGGCTGCTTGGAAAACCGCTCTTTTCGAGGACATGCATTGTAAAATATTAAATCCACCACACCTGCTATTTCTGTTTACTCTACAGAAACTATTACTGGAACGTCTGGAGCTTGCTACTGCCAGACGTTTGTTTTCTATTTCTGAGATACTGCGATGACGAGCGAATTTTTATTTGCTCTCCAGCTTTGTTGAACTTGGCTAACGAGACGACCTAGACCTTTAGTTAAGTCGACTGCAAAATAAAGAAAAACAAAAACTTATTTCTATTGTCGCTGCGGCAAAAGAAAATGGGAAATCGTTAGAACACTAAACGTTTACCGTACTGTGTTGCACATAACCATAACGATTCTTTTTATAGTGGGAATTATGACGCGAAATAAAATTAGCGACGCCGAAGCAAAGCAAAACATATAAATGAAATGACTTGTTCTGCAGATAACATTGCTTACAACAATAAACACGAATTCACATTCGGTGTTTCTAAGCTGCTAGTTGGCAAATACTAGGTTAATATAATTATAATATATCTGTAAGTGGTCTTGACTAACTTTGTTGGGAAAATGGAATAAGATATTCCTATTCATCCCAAAATTTGAATTATGAATGTGTTTGCCGTTGAATAAAATTGTATTTTAAATCTCCCGCGGGATGTTGTTGAAAGTTCTCGGAAGCGCGCGTGTGTGCCAGAAAAGAAATATGACTACTATAAATAGGAACTAGGGAAATGAGTAGGAGTACGCTGGGGTATTGTTGACTGCCTGTACCAAAGAAGGGTCCATTAAAAATGTTTGTGCGGGTACTAGACTGTGACAGAGAGAATAGACGTTTCCTTTGCTTGTGTGAGTTTCGCGTTTGTTTTTCGCGCGTTAATCACCCGCGGTTTTTTCCGTCATGGCTGCTCAGAAAATAGAATATATATTTTATTTATTGTGTTGTGGGAGTTTATTATTGTCTGTCGCACGCGTAATATTCAATTTATATTACTTATTACGACAGCTAGTGTGGCTACGATCTAGAGTAGACAATATTTTGTGCGTAATTATGTAAATTAATAAAAAACTTTTTAGCAAAAAAATACCTACTACCGACTTCCAAATAAAAACTACAAAGTGAAAAATAACTTTATTTTTGGAAGTCGGTGTCCATATCGCAAAAAAAAAGGAAAAAAAAAAGGCACCGACTTCCAAAAATAAAGTTATTTTTCACTTTGTAGTTTTTATTTGGAAGTCGGTAGTATTTTTTTGCTAAAAAGTTTTTTATTTTTCCCTTTTTAGTTGTACCTACCAAAAATAGGCACCTATAACGCTAGAATAGATTACCCGAATAACATGAAACATGAACATAACCGGTGAAATGAGAGATCTGCGTACCCTTTTAGAGAGTACTGGCGTGATGTTATGTTATGAAATGGTATAAACAATAAACAGACATGCGATTGCATCAATCGCGAATGATTTGCCGTTAGTTATTGAAGAGTTCTGTTGTATATCTCCAAAGTTCTTCATCAGATCTTCACCAAACTAAAATGGGACCAATTTCAAAACATACTCTTTCAAACAAAAAAAGAATTTTCAAAATCAGTTCACAATTGACGGAGATATCGGTGAACATACATAAAAAAAAAACATACAAGAAGTCGAACATAGAACCTCCTCTTTTTTGGTAAGTCGGTTAAAAATGTGTGTAGCCAAACACCTGTTTTCATTCCTTCGATCATGTTTTTGCATGAATTATGATAGACTTCAGCAATTAATAGAGTTAACAGCATAATATTATGTAAAGGCGAATTTTCTTAACGTTTTTGCAGATATTGTCTATCTAAGGACGTCTGTCCCTTGTACTACTGTCTCTGAATTAGACATTTGCATGTTAGTGTCATAAGTTTGTACCCTAATAAAATACTCGTCTGCCGCAAACCTTTTATTTATCAACCATAGTGTTTATCGTGTTTCTCGCGCAGCCTCGAGTTTGGATTTGCGGTTTATGGCCGTATGCTTGCCGTGTCACATTGAACTTAAACAAACTAGTGAAATTGGCCAAATGCTTGCCCTCTATCACTTGGACTTGGAACTTGGGGAAATATGGGTGTCCTACGATTACATGTCTAACCCTTCAGCTGAAACAAGCGTGTGATGACGTCATGATCTCAACTGCTCTAACTTCGTAAATTATAATAACAGCAGGAACTATTAGAAGATCGTAGTTTTATAATATGATATCATTAAGAACCCCGTTATTAAGTACTGCCATTTTACAAATATTCCTCATTAAAGGGTAGAAGGACGGACATGATAAAACGGACGATAAACGTAACAAATGAGGATACTGTTAGGATACTCGACTATAAGGTTAACATAATCTCTTTAAGAATGTCCCTCATCCCAGTATATTTTGGAGATCCCGCATTGCAGTGGCAGAGCTCACAAAATATCTTCGAGAATTTAGAAATTATATCCAAGCTAATGAATGTGTACATTGCTAGATTTAAGATCACTCTTCGTCGGATATGCTGTCTGCTGCAATTAGGGTCAAGTTGCAGTGCGACTGAAAGTCTAGTTTCGCATTTTTCGAGAATTTGTTTGTGACAACGAGTACACAACAACAAGTAATCTTTGTTTTAAAGTAAGTACAAAACATAGCTAATGAGTCGCAGTACAGTCGAAGTGTTAAGTTTTTATCTTGACATATTGTCATGTTTTCATTGTTTAACAAAATACCAAATTCCATAAAAACGCTAACATTGTCTAGATTTAAAAATAATTTGACGGGGTTTTTAATTAAAAAATGCTTATATAGTGTAGGTACATGAGTTTTTGGATTATAAATTGTAATTTTTTGTAAATTGCACGGTCATTTAAAATTATTATTGTTATTATTTTGTCTTTGGTTATTGTGTGGTGAATCTATCCCATTATTGTCATGATTATTATTGACACTTATGATTATGATTATTATCTTTATAATTTTTTCATATTATATTGTCATTTATTTAATTCAATAATACAATTTTAATAGGCTTATCTGTTTAGTGACTGCATGATTATGATCAATAATAAGTTTCATTAATAAAATATGTAATAAAATACATTTGCACGCCGAAATTAAGCCAGAATAAGAGAACAATTTTGGAAATTTTACCAACCTTCTGTACCTTGTTTATGCAAATAAATGAGATTGTTTTTTTTTCAAAACCATGTGTTAAAGTAAGTGTTAGACTTTGTTGTGCAAAGCTAGGAAACAAACAAAAGTTTTGCTCAAAGCTTGAGTTTGATGCTAGCATGAAACATTCTTCCTGGAAAGTATGTAGGATGATTAAGGCGAGGTACTTAAGTACCTTGTATAGCCTAACTTTGTTAAAACACATGCCGTTTTTTGATGAAACCACACGTCAAACACTCTACCAAATTAATATTGCATATAAGCAAAAGCACTCCTGATGTAGATTTTCAGTTTTATGTTCTTAATATCGTGATGACTATAAAGGTAAATATTGCATAATCCGGAAACTAAGGACGCTTCAGGAATGGAGATCGTTCCGTTTTGCCAACAATGTTTGGCGCCAGATATTCTAATATCTTAGATCGTAGATTTGGTAACGTGTCACCTTGCAGCTCTTCCTTAATTGTAGAGATATAATTCTTCTGGTAGGTGAAATATATTCTGCATTAGCAAGAGCAGGTAATCAACTGTAAGAAGTTCATATAGCATTTTACTCTCTGGTGGTATTTTTCTTTTCATAAGTGAATAATAATAATAATAAATATGCTATCCACTTTTTAACGTGTGAAAAATAATAGTCAGCCACTTTGAAAACACAGTTGGTCGTTAAAGAAACACTTTTTTAAATCAACACTAGCAAGAATTCTCTTTATGTTCCCGCCAAAACAAAACTCCATTTTTATTTCGTCGATCAAAGCTAATGCTGTCGTTTTCCGGCGCGTGAGCGAACAGCCACTAAACCCAGCATGTTCAGACGATCTGTCCGTCCGTCATGTCTTTCGATATCTTTTGATACGACGTTTACGACAAACGTTTTTATTGTGCGACTAGTTTTCGGTCGTTACGGCAGCATAAAGGCAGAATGGAGTATGACGTTCGATCGTGTTGCTTTATCATTTAAAAAAGTTTATTTCAGCTGTCTATAGACCGAGTTTTTTTTTTGCGGTATCTTTCGTTATTTGGAAATGGAGCGTTAAAATAAAAAAGGTAAAAAGTTATTTTAATTAGCCCTTTGAAATGAAATAAGGTATAAAGAGAGGATTTTTAGCACATTTTCCTTGAACTGCTGTAAAAGGAAAATTACTTAAACGCTATTTCTGAATTTTTACGAGTAATAGTGAAGTAATTAGAACGTTCACATTGGAAAAGAGAAACAACGAAAACATCTGGAAGACTGGACGCAAAAATAGCAAGTCACACTGCGACATTAGTTGTAGATAGATAATAATTGCCGCGTTACGTCACAAAATATCTATTAAATAAGTGCTTTTTATTTTTAATACGTATTATAAAGAGTGTTTCGATACGTGCCAAGAGCTATTAAAATGATATACTGTTCTGAAGCCACCGAAGAACTTGTTTAACATATATTGTGTGAATAACGTTTTGTTATACCGGGGCTTGTGAACATTTTCAATGAAATAGGTTTGACGCAGGTTCCATTTTGCGGTTGACGTGTGATATTAATATTAGATACATATTAATTTTTATATTGTGTGATTTGCGAGAAATTAGGAACAGTTCATGAATTGCGTTTTCTACACGTCATATTCTTCGACGTAGAAAAGGTAATTTTGTTATTTTTCTTTTTATTTAGTTCAGAACTTGGTGTAGACCTAAAGTTTAGGCTCCATGGCATATTTTATCATTTATGTTTACGTTGAGAATAGCGGTCGGGATTGTATCATGGCATGACACTTTCTTTATGTAATGAAACTCACGAAAACTAAGTATGATTTTTGTTTTGTTTATCTAAAACCTTCTGTTTCACCGCGGGCAAATGTGACCTCCAAACCCGTCCAGGATATTTTTTTTCTAAACATTTTCAGTTACTTATAGGTCATACTTTTACCTAAGTTGAGTTTATGTATGTTAGTACCCAGGTAAAATTTAGGTAAAGACCGTGAGTTTTTTTATTGTATGTAAAACTTAAGACTCGTTTAACGCATCATATCGACTAACTAGTATAAAGCCATTTCCCTAGTTTCCTAACATAACTTTAGAAGTTCGGCACACCTAAAGTTCGTAAATTCCAATAGCTAGAGCCATTATTAAATATAGGACAATACGTACCCCGTATTCATTTTATAAGTGCTTTGTGCCAGGTTATTAAAAGTCTTTCACATGCACTGTGATCCGCTGTTTTGGGGTTATTCTACTTTTTAGAGTTCCGTAGTCAACAAGCAAACCTTATAGTTTCGCCATGTCCGTCTGTCCGTCCGTCCATCCACAGCATAGCTCAGAAAGCTATTATTTGGCATGGATATACATATTAATAGCGCCGACAAAGAGGTCAGAAAAGTCTGAAAATAAATACTAATGTGATTCACATGCGCTACCGAAATGACACTTTGTCAATTTCATACATATTAAACTTTTTGACAGTCTTTAAAAAAAAAGTTATTTCAGAAAATCTTTTTGATTTTTTGTTTTTTTTTATTTTTATTTATAACTTTTTAGTTAACATATTTTTTGCGAATTCGGTACATATACGTGTTATATATTTATATATATTAGATAATATTTTTGAAATCACCTCCTAAAACCCATTATTTTAATACCCCACACGATGGGACTGCAAGAAAAAAAATTGGGCCTCCACAATATGGCGCACAAAAGCCGCCATTAATCTATTTTCCAATTTTAATGTAGCCAGCGACACTCGCAAGGTTAATACGAATCGATTGACGTAAGAATCATCAAAATCAGCCAACGTGTTTGGTCTCTAGAACGTCACATAGGAACAAACATACATACATACATAGACTGATAAACAGATTACCCTCCTTCGGCTGTCAGGTAAAAATGCAGGAGGATTTTTGATTTTTCACCTCACTTTGTCCACAATACTAGACCCCCCGGATTAAAATTCATAGCTGTACATGGTTCAGTACAGCTTGGTAACCTCAACCTCTAACTAGGATCGATATGGTCCTAAGGTCTTTAGAATATAGCATCGATGTTAAGCCGTGTGAACGGTCTCTAACACAGGTAATTGTAAGGAAGCTCGGCATTCGGCGGAGCCTGAATAAAACAATGGGTACGACTATAATACTACTCGTACAGTCGTACTATCTACCTAATATAATATCTATAGAATACTCGTACATTCGTAGTACCTCCTCTTAGGTCGCTTGTACACGCAACGAATATTCACCGGGCCTACGTAAGAAATCGTGTCATAAACGACCAATATGCGATGTGTGTACACGACAAGAATTTTGTCGGACCTTGGCACAAAATTTATAATAAGGCCCCTGTAAAGGGTTATAGTTAGAAAAGTACCTCTGGTTTCTTTAACATTTTGAAGTTTATCAGCTAGGTGATTAATAAAAGTACCTATATTATATGATGGCTATCTACAAAACTTATAACAATAACTGCAAGACTCAATAAACACTAAATTATATAATAACACTCCCTGTTATGCGAAACGGATTTTCAGCTCAAAATTCTTTATAATAAATATTATGTATTTATGTTGGCAGCTGTGCTTCCTAAAGCTCACTTTCGTGTTCGGGAAACTGGAGAGCGGATGAGACGAGGCGTCTAGTATAATCGAACTATTCATACGGAAAACCTAACAGCACAGAATAAACAGTGGCACTACGTAGTACAGTAGGCAAAGTAGATAAGTGAGCTTGCAAATAGTCAATAATATTTTTTTAAATAAACTTTGATGTGACTGTTGTTTTAAAAATAATAGTCTAAAAGCTAACAACACGCTTTAATAGAAAACCAAACTAAAAAGTAGAAAAAGCGTGGGTGCTTTTTAAGATATTTACAAAATGACTTAAGTTTTACCAATATCTGTCAATAAAATATTATAACAATTGCCACGCTTTTTACAACAAAATATATATGATACATAAAAAAAATCTGCGTACGGTTAGACTGGAACCCACCCAAAATCTTTTTTTTGCAATATTCTGCAAACTTTATTTTCAGAGGGCTACCCCTCTGAAAATAAAGTTTTCAGAGGGGTAGCCAGGTGAGAAGATCCGGCCCTTTGCTTAAATAGTAATTAAAAAGAACATAGAATCAGTAATTATTCCTCCAGACGGGTCATATAACAATTACGCACATTTTAATGACCTTTATCACTGTCCTACTAATTGGATGACCATTACTCACATACTTACCTGCTAAGCTAACAATTGTATCGTGTGTACAGTGTATAATACATCGCACAGGTCGGATTAGGTGTCGGATATAATGGACTTGTCTAACCAACCGCTCGGCTGTGAATGTGGAGCGGTCAGGTGTGCTGAGCTAGCGGACGCCTAGCGGTTTCACCTGCGTATATCCCGTTCCGTGGGAATGCAGAGATAAAAAGTAGCCTATGTCAACCGGGAATAGTGTAGTTTCCCAACGGTGTAAGAATTTTTGAAATCAGCTCAGTCGTTTTTAAGTTTATTCATTACAAACAAAAAAACAATCTTTCCTCTTTATAATCGGCGCCCTTATAGCATCACTTGCTTGTCTGTCTGGCTGTCCGTCTCTTACAGCCAATTTGCTCCGAAATGACTAGACCGATTGAGTTGAAATTTGCTATACTTATGTAAGTCGGTGACCCAAAGACGGAAATGTAACGAAATAAGTGAATTTTAAACTAGGTGGCCTCTTTAGGGGGTAAATTAGAAAAAAAACACATACAAACAAAGCTTAAGAAATTTCTCAATATTTTTGTCATATTTAGAGCAAGATTCGGTGCTTTTATAGTTTATGAACTTCAGTAATGATACCAAATTATTTTGGTGCATGTTGCTGTTTGTACGGACCCGCGGTGCCGAATAATTATTAATTCTTTGCGTCATTAAGCCTTTGCAAATTTAGTGTATTAAAGAGCATTAGTGGTCGTTTCAGTTTAAAATTGTGAAGTAGACCATAAACCACAAGAGAAAAAGCTGACTTCAATCAAATATGGGCGCACGGTTGGCGGAGTGGTTGAGCGATTGACTGCTGCACTGCGTGTCGCGTACCTACTCTAAGTAGCAAAACTTTATATATTTGATAATGCTTCCGCAAGTCATAAAGCAGAAATAATAATTCACGGGCAAAACTTTGCTCGTGGCCATGAAAGCCGTAAAGGCTTGTTTAATAAAAAAGGCTACACTTTGGCGGCATACTGGTCACATGGGCGACATGGTAACTATATCCTACATAGGTAAAATTATTTGTCCAAACTTTATAGTTGAAACCATAGGTATGGTAAATAATTAATTTACAAAACTTGTCTAAGTTGGCATTTTTAAAATTTCAATTAGGACATTGAGTGGTGAAATTTTATTGAAAAAACAAGATGGTGGGGTCCTTGTATCGCTGTAAGTAGGTTAGCCTAAACTCATAACCTACAAACAGTCCAATAACATTAGGTATTCAATTGAATATATGACCATCTTCAATTGAATAAATGATAGACTCAAGACAGTATCCAGGCTATTTGGGGCCTAACGTTTGGGGCGTGTATTTTTAACGTAAGTGTCTTGTCGTGACCTCGACCCCCAAATGTCTGAAGGTTTCCGTAGTTTCCTTCGTGTTTTGCATATTTTAAGAATCCGTAAATATGTACGGGGAATATTTACGCATGTTCGGTTGTAGGAAAGCAGTGTTGATGGTTGTTATGGAACCATTTTTGTGAAATATATACGGGTTGGTGTACTTAGAGGGCTCCCTAAGTGGTGATATGTATATTTTAATACTAGCTGCTGCCCGCAACTTCGTTCACGTGGCCTTAAGTTTATAAATACCATCTTCACCTTCTTAGGGATAACTGACTTACTTAAAATACATCCTCTTTTTAAGGAAAATATTTAGCAAACTTGAAGACCTGTGTTCATATGTTCCTTTAATGACACGACCCATTTGTTTTATTTTCAGTAATAACAGTTGCTCTAAATTATATAATTTTGGTTCAAAATAAGGAACATCGTCCGAACCCGGTTGAGTTAAATCAGCCATTATCATGAACCGATGAGAACTTCCATCTGCTCAATAACTAAGCTCTGTCAGTCCCCTGGTATATAATATTCATACTTAATATATATCTAGATTATAGGTTGGAAACCTTATAAGTATGTTTTCATAAGCAGGCTATAATAACTAGCAGTGCCCGGCTTCACTCCTGTCAACTGCCTACCCTACCATACCTACCTACCTATTTTTTTTTTCTAGGGTCAACCTTCCGCGGAGAATCTTAAAACCGCCTTTCGGAAAATGACGTCAGATGCAAAACGCCATCTATCGAATATTAAGTTAAACTGTCCGAGTTTCTAAATACGTTTCGATTCTATTCTATCTGTTTTGCGTTTGTTGTGATATTTTACTTCCTGAACACTTTAAAATCATATTTCTTTTGATAGAATGAACCGATTTCGATGAAACAAAAAGTAAGTAATACTTCAAGTTACGTTTTTATATATAAAAAAGATTATCTACATTGGTTTCGTACATTTTACGTGATGCGTGCTCAACTAAACAGTTAAAAAGACAAAAACTCTAAAAATGCTGGAAATGGGTTCTGTTGGTTATCTTCTGGCTATTTTTTTTTGGAACTATCTTCGATGTACAAAAACGACTTTTCTACAGATTTATTATATGTATTGATTGATTGATGATACTGATTGATATTGATATAAGCAAAAGTGAGGTCGACTTGCGCGTGAGGAAGTATTTTTATAAATTTATTTTCAGCAAATCTTGTTTTATAGTCAAGGAACCCTGCAAACTAGTTAATCGAAAAGGGACCATTGAATGCAGCATTCCGTACCAAAAACAATAATAGGCAAAAACTTCACAGTAAAACGTAAGTAGATAATTTCACAGTAAAACTGTGTCTTACGTAGGAAAAGTAAAACTCAATTAAAGGAAGGTCTACATCAGATTTATCTCCGGCTTCAATAAAAGTTAAACCTACAGTTAAACCACTTAGAAGCTGCAGTAACTCTTCATTACCAAGTCACAGGGAATAGAAACAAAGTACGTGGGACACTCAGAAAGTTTTGCGAAACTAAAAAAAATTGTTCTATACGTACATATATTTTTATTAAATCTTTTCAAAGTACTTTCCACCAGCCTCTATACAAAGATTCATGCGCCTAAACCAGTTTTCAAAACACTTTTTCCAGTCCGCCGCAGACACCTCGTTTACAGCCTGCTCGAACGCAGCCAGCGCATCTTCCGGCGACGAAAATTGTATCCCTTTGAGCTGATTTTTTATTTTTGAGAATAAAAAGAAGTCACACGGTGCTAGATCAGGGCTGTAAGGAGGGTGACCCAGGAGTTTGACTGGCGTGCTGTCCAGGAAGTCCCTCGTTTTGAGTACGGTGTGCGCAGGTGCATTGTCGTGGTGGAGCAGTAGCCCGCGGAGCCCTGTGTTTGGTCGCTTGTTGCTTATAACAGAGAAAACTTCTGGCAAACATTTGGTAGTATACCATTCGGCATTAATGCTTCTTTGATCCCGTAAGGGAATTGATACCAAGTGGCCAGTCAAATTAAAAAAGCTAGCGATCAAAATCTTACCCCCGCTTCTAGATCGCTTCACTTTGGTAGGCGTTGGCTCATTTTGAAACACCCAAACAGTCGACTGGCGCTTGGTTTCTGGGTCGTATTGATAAATCCAGGACTCATCACCTGTAACGATGTCGTAAACACGCCGAGACGAGCCTGCTTCAAATTTGTTAAGCATATCACGGCACCATTCCACCCGGGCCTGCTTCTGAGCATCGGTGAGGTTGTGCGGCACCCAGCGTGATACTATCCTCCTCACGCGAAGATGGCTGTGTAGAATCTCGTGAACGCTTCCCGATCCAATCTTCAATATGTGTTGAATCTCCTGATATGTAATTCGCCTATTGTCTTGGATTAAATTTTTCACTGCTAGCACGTTTTCTTCGGTAACAGCCGTCAAAGGGCGACCGCTTCTTTCGTCATCCCCCAAAGTTGGTCGACCGCGCTTGAATTCGTTATACCAACGATACACGGTTGCCTTGGAAGGGCCTTCATCCATGAATGCCATTTGAAGTCTATCGTACGATTCATCCGGTTTCAGGCGACACTTGAAATCGTATAAAATCATAGCTCTAAAATGTTCCCGGCGCAGATCCATATTTCAGTGAGACACAATACTTTGAATTAACTCGCAAAAAATGTGGAGGGAAATTTTGAAATTGGAACTTACTTATTTTTACTTATAAATAATCATATTTTCGAAAAACATTATAACTGGCCAGTCTCCCATATATAAAAACTTTTTTTCGCAATACTTTCTGAGGGGCCTGGTAATTAAAGTAATTTAATGAAAACAGCTTAGATAAACTTGTACCTACTAGGTACAGTAACGCCCAGTTTCTGGAATGAAAGTTTTTGCAAAAAGAAATGACAAATAGTCAAGCGTATGTTAATTTATGTTTGAGTTAATTATCACCAACTAATTTCATTGTGACATTTCAATAATTTCTTTCAGGAATCGGATGTACCACTCCGTTCAAAAAATAATAAAACCATTTATTTGGAACATACTTAAAAAAGTACTAATTTTACTTGGAGTCTGTTTTAATGACATTAGGCCCACTTGCATAAAAAACTGAACTCAGAGGTAGTTGCTATAGGTAGTGACTACAGAAAGCCACCTGCTATGATCCTGACATACTTCTTTTGTATTATTTATCTTTATCTACACCAATGCTATAAATCCTCTATAAAAGTTCTTGAAACAGTTAGCTTTATTGCAAACATTAAAAGAGCCAGTGTCATAGTAACCATAATATCATCCAAACGGGTGTAATGTTGTACTAAATTTCATAATGCAACTCCTTTTTTACTCATCGAACAGCCACATTCTCATGGCATCTTTATGAATATAAAAAAAAACCCGCCAAGTGCGAGTCGCACTCGCGCACGAAGGGTTCCGTACTTGGTAAATTGCGGTTTACGATTTATGACGTATTAAAAAAAAACTACTTACTAGATCTCGTTCAAACCAATTTTCGTTGGAAGTTTACATGGTAATGTACATAATATATTTTTTTTAGTGTTTATTCTCTTATTTTACAAGTAACAGAGGGGGGGGGGGGGGGGGAACACATTTTACCACTTTGAAAATTTTTTTTTTAGTTTCAGTTTTAAAAATAAAAATCTTATTGCGGTTCACAGAATACATCTACTTACCAAGTTTCAACAGCATAGTTCTTATAGTTTCGGAAAAAAGTGGCTGTGACATACGGACGGACAGACAGACAGACAGACAGACATGACGAATCTATAGCCAATCTATTTAGCCATTTGGCTACGGAACCCTAAAAAGAACATTGTCATGCACGCGCGTTTCACTACCACAGCGCCGTAATTTAAAAGAAACTTATTCGAATTTTTGAATTGACGTCGTATCCCGCCATTTTTGTTCAATAATAGTATTGAAAAAAAAAAATATTTTGTTGTTTACAAAAATTTGTGATACAAGCTTTGATAACACACCACCAGATATTTCTAATGCAGCAAAGGACATTTCTAAGCAATTATTACCAGAAAAGTCGAGAAAACATTATGAAAAGACGTACCAAAATTTCGTGAAGTGGAAAATATCAAAGAGTAGAACATCATTTTCTGAAATATTTGTATATTTTCAAGAATTATCAGACAAATTCAAATCTTCATCCCTATGGACCTTCTATTCAATGTCGCCACAACCCACATTCGTGTTTTAATACCCCTTATTATACAACAGTTGCATAAATAACTATTAAACATCTAGTCACACACGCTCACCAGTCATAAGTGCACCTGGTCCTTCTAAAGGACATCAATAATGAGGTCCATGTATGTCCTTCTAGGGCATCCCCTCGCCAGGAATTTCCACATAAACACACTCGGCAATAGATAAATACGTAAGTGCACCATAGTATTGTATTTTTAAGGGTGTGAGCCTGGAGATCTGCTATACAGGTCTCGAACCTAGTATAGACTCCAGCTCTCACAAAGGTTTGAATCTGCTGTAACCTAGATATTATTTAACGAAATGTACCTTTTTGTGAGAAAATAAACTTCTATTCTATTTTAAATGTTCATAAAAATTGAATGTTATTGCCATCTTCAGAAAACTATTCTATTCCAAGACAGGGTTCCCAGTTAATAAAAACAACTTTAAATACTTTATCCAGTATCTTTATTAAGCTAATTAATTAAAATTATTTGCATACAATATTTACAATTGATATTTATTTACTTATATTTAATATCTGACTGAAAAATTTAACAAAGGAGGATAACAACTTATAATTTATTATTAGGTAAACATAGACAATAAAAAAATAACAATATGCATTCCTGTGGTCTCATTTAATTGTAATTATACTTAAATTAATATTTGATAAATTGCTGATGTTAATAAAGTAAGGTCAATAATATTTGGTAAATAATTAGGTCTTATTATCTATATTTTAAAGCTGTCATTCTTAATAATTATGTATGCAAAATATACAACCAGCAAAATATCACATACCATTATTATTTTCATAATTTAACTTTTAGTTTATTGTAGACAGTGCAAAGAAGAGAAAGTCTTGCTCCTTTAAAGAAATCATATTTTTTAAACTTTGCAATAACTTTTTTTATAATACAATTTGGCTTAATATTTGAATTTCTTAATAAAAAGACAGCCAAAATCACAGCACTTATATTTTATTGTGTACAATTTTAAATGGTGCAGAAATATTCATGCAATATTTAATATGTTATTAATATGGCACACTTTTATTTTTTAATAAATTGTAAGCAAGATCTGACACAAATATTTTAATAGTATGGACGCGGCTCAATATTTTAATATTTATTCAAATAAATATTTGGGAAAGGAATAAGGATAAAGTTTCATTATTACAGAAGTAAAAGTCTTGTATTTTGGCCGTAGCGTTTATAAATGAATACTAATAATATTGGAGGTATTATTAATTTAATAACCTTAAAAGAATTTGGGAATTCTCATTATGTTAACTAATTAATATTCTAAAAGATGTTCCCCTAACTTCATTTGCCATTTTATTAAATATGTATCTAATTAAATACTTCATTTTTAATGATTTTCTACCTACATAAGAATCTCACATATTTGCAATATTAAAAATTATAAAAGCGTGTTTTAATGCACAATGTTTTTTTTAATTTCCATATTTTGTTGGACAAAATATCAATTAAGATAGACAAGATAAATTATTAAAATATAAAAAAAGGATTATTCGTAAAAGGACAGTTATAATTGGCTAAATAAATTATATTCTACAATAGTTCCCTAGTTCTGATCCCGCGCTTTCGTGAGCTACCCCATACTTACAATAGACCTAACTATTATAGTATCCTACCTACTGAATGTGTGACTCTAATGATAGTGAAACAATCTCAATTCCTTTTAAATCTAATTACAATGAATTTCGTTTATACTGAACTACCGAACGCTTCTGCATATATTATATTGCCACTTTAAAAAAAATCGTAAATTGATCCACGCAGCTCTGATCAAATCTGTCATTCGCGTCTTTTTTTTTGGTTTTTGAATCTATATAAAAACGCAGATACAAGTAACAAAATATTTAAATTTAAAGCTAAATTGGTTGGTACGTTTTGTAACAGCCGAGAAGGGATAACTTTATGTAACAAATCGAGCGTAACTGACAGCACTCGATTAGCTTCGTTAAATTAAATCGACCTGAGGACATTATCAAATTATACGGATATCTCTTTGGATGAATTCTATTCGCGTTCATTTATAAATACCGCCTACTGCCTAGCTAAACCGTTTTCATATATTATTGTTGGTAATCGCGATGTTTACCTGCTACGTTAACTGTTTACACATTTTTACCGAGAGCCCGAAAACATTAATAAAAAAAACCTTCTAAATCTAACTTTATAATTTTTCGCTAGATATTGTAATATAAAAAAAATCATTCGAATGATTTTTGTATTGAACTTGGCGCTGCACTACCGTGCGTCAAGCAATAAATAATATGCTCTGAAAAAGATTTGAACCCTTACCAATAAATTCGCTTTGATAGAGCTACTGCCGGGTACCTAACGTTGGGCTCAATATTATAACGACAATGCCGAATACCTCACTATAAACGAAGCCCACTTTATGGAAAATGTATTCGTAATTAGTTGCGGGAATTTATATGTCTTATTGTCAAGGTTATAGGTATTAAAGCTTGCCCTAAGCAATCGGGGATTTACTTTCTCGTGTATGTAAATTGGACACGCAAGGGACAAAAAGCTTTCAGTCATGCAGGTTCTATTTCACGGCATTCTACTCTTTAGGCGTCTGGGATATAATGGTCTTTTTTCAAATTTAATGTGATTATGGTGTTGCTAGCTTACTAATTTATTGTCGTGTGGTGTGTCGTATGCATAATAATGGTGCGAACTAATCAGAACCATCGGCGCCCCTAACAATGTCGTACTTAGTGTGAAACTGTGAATATGACGTGACATAATCTCTTTCTGATATATTAGAGTGCAATTTAAGTTTGATTAGTGCCACTACAGCAGTTTTATAGTTTTGCAAATGGAAATCGGAATATGCCGCCTATGCATGGAAGCCTAAATACCTATTCCATTTGCGGCTACGTTAGCATACATATATGAAATGTTTGTAGGTAGGTTGAAGTACTAAATAATCTCGTAAGAACATTGTTTCCGTTCGGATGAGCACGGGAACAATTAAGGTGACAATGTTGCCTGTAGTCAATACTTAACATTGCTACATTGTTTTTAATAGGCGTATAAGTAGACAAAGTCTTGCAAAGGCACTGGTATAGGTCGTCTCCATTAAAGCACAAAGCTTAGAATAACAGCGAAACTGTTTGTTTTTGAAATGAAACATTCAAGAGGTGCTATTATCAAGACTTGAACATCACGTTAAGTGTTATATTGATATCATCAATCATATTAAGTAATCGTATATCGTCATACTGTGATATATTACAAAGTTTTTCGATATAAATCATCCACTCTGTACATTAATCATGATAACTATTTTTCATCCACTGACAGGCTTTTTTATCTGTCAGCCAGATAAAAACTGAGACCCATTTTATTCCCTTGTCACTTTATGTAAAACGCTCGATAGAGGATCTTGTTTGAACAAGATGAAGACGCTCATTCGGGACGTGTCGCTTCTTTTTTTATTAACGGTCTATGACTAGAAGCTACATCTATGAAAAGTTTCTAAGATAAACTTAATTGTCTTTGAACGGTGGGGTCATGTCATTGTCAAGCCTACACTTGGTCGCCTTTTTTGAGGTTTCCTTTCGTTTTTATCTACCTAGGTACCTCTCTATCGGACAACCAAGGCACCCGACGCGACGGGCCTTTTGCGATATAAATAGAACGGTTTTCCGGTTTTGCAAAGTTGACTGACATAACCTAGACATGTCTATATTTCCTAAACCCCGACTAAGCTTTTTATAGTATCTAGGTATAGCGTGAGGCGAAGTAAGCAAAGTGAATTTTGAAGCATTGATTAGCATTTTAGTCTACATTAAATAGGGCACAGTTTGCCCTAGCACAACTTGCTCGGAGTACCTACAGCACTAATTCAATTCCTAAGTCGGTAAACTCCTCAACTATTCACGAATACAAAGTAGGTACCTAATGCTACATCTCATAAGTGTACTAGATATATTATTGCACTATTTTATTTATATTAATAGCTGGGGTGCGATTCTGTACATATTTTACTAAACAAAGAAACTCTTAAGACTATTCTCCTCATAATTTTAATAGGAAAACAAATTTAAACGCATTCGACTTCTGAAATAAGCCAGAAAAAGGAAATATTCAATAGTCTTAGTGTAAAATTGTAATTTTAATTCATAATAAACTCTAAGCGTGTTATAAGATTTGCCTCGAGTCTCTCAAGGCACTTTGCTTTTTACCTGAAGTTTGCTTGAAAGCATTTCTTAATAAAATTACTGAAACTAGTTTCAAAGAGTTCAAAGAGCTTGCCACCATTTCAAACAGCCGGTTATTTCTCGAATAGAACCGGTAAATACTGAAGTATTCAATAATTTACAGAATCGGGCTCCCGATGATATGATTTAAAGCTACAATTTCGAAATGTGTCTAGCTAAGTGAAATATTATAAGAAGTGAAGAAATACGCATGCGTACAGGATGCGTGAGTCGACTAGATCGTATTGAGATTTTTAATACAGTACTGCCTATTTATTACTGATTAATGAACATACAATTTACATATATGGACCGGGGAAATACCTAAGTATTTCATCTGAAATGTGACACGACCTAGTTTCCTACAAAATGGACTACAGTTGCACCATTATTGTAAGTTGTTCATGTGCTGAAGATGAGTAGAATACAAATGCGGTTTTAATCAGGTTTTTCATTAGTTTGAACATTTTTTTCTACCAAAACAAAGTGACTTTTTGTCTAATTGTCTATGACGTAAGGATCCTACTTTACATTTCACATTCAACATTGAAATTAAGAAAAACAAAAGACAACACGACACTACTCGGTTACATAAAATTGGTCCGAATTTATTCATTTTGTTGTAAACGGAAACAATACAACAATAACACGAAGTAACTACTCTCAATATGAAAAATCATAGTTCTAGAGAAATAAGGTCCCGCAAGTATTAGAAGGACATTCTTAAGGTTATAGGCAGATCGAAGTACATCGAATGTGAGTTTTGGCTTTCAATACAAACTAAAACCCTCCAGTGTTGCCAGATAAAAAAATACCTCAATTTCAAATTATTCTCAATTGGTTATTGTCTACGCGGTCCGTTTTTCATACGAATCGCGCGACGGCTATTGCTAGGAGGGATATGCCAGCTTTAAGTTCGATGGAGGGGCCCTGGTAAGGCGCCGAGGAGTTCCCCGCGAGGATGAGGGCCCGGAGACGCTGCCTCTCGCGATACCTGTCGTCCTCGCCCGGGGGGTCGAGGCACTCGAACTCGCAGCATCGCGAACCCACGCGAAAGTTTTTGCAGAACTGTAAAAGTAAGAGAAAGGGATGAGAATTTTTCATGGCACTTACATAAAACATCGTGAGATATCTGAACTTATAGTTCAGAGATCACCGATTACTTTCATTTGGGATCCGTTTAAAAAACCGTTGCTGTCTGTGAGGTCTAAAGCTTCGCCTCTTTGTCGTCACGTCTATTTACTTTGTTAAAATACAAATAATATACCTAATGTAAATATGTAATAAATACAATATCAATGAAGATTTTGATGAGATGATTCGTCCGATGTCGAATCGAGGACAGTAAAGACAAAGCGATACATTATTAAATAACGGTCTCAAGTAAGACAAGTAAATTATATTGAACTGTTTAGTTAAGGTCCACACAAAATAGGTAGGCGGTCCGGATCTGGACCACGGTCCGCCATTTGGTGACCCCTGCTACAGTTAATATAAGTTTGAAATCGCCAACCGCGATTAACGCTCGTGTCGCTATTGTATGAGAAGAGTGACGTTTAATACATATATTTCTTTATTTATACATTTACATTAGCATTCTAATTTACACAGTTACATACTATAAATGTAGGTAGCCGACTACACGCAGCAGCAACCGACGACGTGACGTCGCTTCATGTCACCACGACACGTCGTTGCGTCCTGTCGCTGCTGTCATGATTTCGAACCCGACTGCAGACGGCAGCAGCAGACGGGAGCGCTATATTCCTATTGATTCTGAGTGTTCCGTGAGACAAAATGTCTGAATACACTCACTATCTACTGATCTGCGGTCGGGCTACACGACGTCCGCGATCGTGCGACGTGTAGTCGGGCGACGTGTCGCTAGCTGCGGAAGGTACTTCATAGAAATACATAGAAACCAGTAGTGTCGCTGTGACACGTCGTCTGCTGCTGCTGCGTGTAGTCGGTTACCAACGTGTACCTTAAGGGTTAAGACGTCTACCCGCACATGTACCAACAGTTTTCAATTCCTTTCAACAGCCTTGTCAAAAGGCTGTCAATTGCAATGACAATATATATTTTGCCTTTTCCATCGTTATCAGCACTGATAGAAGTCACTTTGTCTAGGTCCACTGAGGCTCTAAACAGAGTTACATCCTATGAGTATTAGCGCAAATGATTATCAATAAGTCCAAAACGTGTGCTATCACAATGCCACGCGGTCAATCCGAAACATTTTCACAAAGACAACCTTTATCGCTGATAAAAATTAATTTATCTATGGTTAGAAACAGTGTACTCACATAAGGGGGATCACAGTAGATAGCCTTGCACCACATGGGCTCGGAGTGGTAGCAGACGCAGAGGGAACAGACTCCTGGGCCGGGAACGTACAGCAGACCATGGGGGACCGACTTGTTCTCCCAGTCGATGCATTCGTCTGGCACGCATGCTGAGGACAAATGGACAGAGCGAGATAAGAATCTGAAAGATAACTAGAAAGAAATCGCATGAGCTATAAACAATTAAACATAAAATGGTTATGAAAACCACTGTCGGATTTATGAGACAAGTATTCTCAACTGCTGCAACACTTGAAAGCCAGGATCGGCAGTGGCGACCACCATAAAAGCGCTGATCAATGAAGTTCAACGAATTCCGGAGAAACGATACTGTCTTGTTTATCCGGGATACGGGAACCAGACGGGAACCAAATAAATAAAATAAAAAACAGTGGCAAATCAAGAAAAATATGATTATTTCTACTGCCTTCCTTATCCAGCAAGAGACAGAACGAAGATACGCCAATAGATATGAATGACCATTGGAGGATCGTATGGGAATTCTTTATTTGGTAGCAATCTAGGCATTCTTCTTTGATAACATTTAGGTAAGTATGGACAGCCTGACAGGCTATTCAAGAATTGTAATTTCATAATTTAACACATTTTCCCTTGCTCCTTGCGACCGAGGGGTTCAGTAGCTTCAGTTTTAGTATCAAAACGACCAATAAAGAGAATGTTGCATTCCTCGATGTAGGTAACAAGTCAATAGTCTATTTTAAGTTTCCTTATTTCTTTTTACAAACTGTGTCTTCGTCTATCATATAACATTCCTGTCGCAGGCATGCTGGAAGAAATTTCTATTGAAATAAGCGGTACCTTTGTGCTCATCTATCTGTATTCTTTCATATCTCTGTTAAGAAATTTGAGTGTACATAAATAAATAACACGTGAAAGAAAAGAAAAAAAATTGTGACCCGCACAGGAGACACGAGAAATAGTATACAATTAAACAATAATAAAAATAAAAACCACGTGTGAGAGCAAAAAGGCTCCTATCTCAGCATGTGCAGCGATATCCAAAAAACGTAATAACGCTGCGCTGATATTCTGATAGGGCCCACTGTTGATGCCACGGACACACTTACGGAAACGGGACCTATATAATAAAATAAAATTTAAGAATATATAAATAACAAACAAAATAGAATAAAACACTGATGGTGGGGCAAAGTATGTGAAAGTATTAATACAAATAAGAATCGAAAAACGGAGTGTAGCCTGTCAGGATAAATGTCCGATTCCATATTAATTACCACAGAGGGTTATGTGAAACTTCTAACGACTAGAACCTCACGGTGGTCGACCTAAGCACTTTTGGCGGATATGGGGTCGCATACAGGGAACCATGTTGCTTCATCTCGGGGGAGACAAAGTTACTACCTCAACAACCTCACGGTACACGGGGACTCGTGACCAATTTACACTGGTAGTAGGTGGTATTTTATGCCTATGACGACGCATCAGGTGTGGTTGGTTCTCATACATCGCCGGAGGAGTCAATTTATTATAGTTTACTAAGTACCAAATGCATTTGGAAATCAAATAGTTAGTTAGTTAAATATAACAAACTGGCTAACTTAATGCAAACTAAACAACTCTTGTAGAAAGAGACTTCTTAACTAGATACTTAATGATAAGAGTATTGGAGAATGGGGATTATTGCAAATCGGATTGATCAACCCATAAGACTGAATCACTCCTGTCGAACGAAGGTGGTAAAACTTAGCAGTGTTCATGTTCAGTGCAAATGGTTTTCTTATAGTTATGTAGGTACCTACTTGTAGATATCTAGTTAAGTTAATTTTATGCAGTACCTACTTTTTTTTTAAAAAAGAGAAAAGAGAAAAAAGAGAAGATGATGATGATCATGACTAGCTTTTCCCAGTGGCTTCGCCGGCAAAATTAACTATCCCAAGTAAACATACTTCCAGAAAAAAAAATCCTAAGTATGTCCATCTCCAAGGTCCAATCGATCTCTATACAAAAATTCGACGGCTACGCTGTCGTAACAGATTCATTGTTCTTAAACATTCGTCAATCAGGGGGTGACCATAAGCTTTTAGAGTAAGTTTATTTTGAATGTGCGGTAAGGGGTAGATGTATACAAGCCAAATACATCAGTCCCTTACACACACTCAAAAATCAAAATAACCTTACTCTAAGAGCTTGTGGTCACCCTCCTGATGTATAGAATAAAATCTTGTGCAGAGTTGTAACACTAGCATGTTTTGGAACGTGGTTACATTGATAGCTTAATTTTGTATTTATTTGTCACTTGTTATCGAAATAAACATTAAGGTTTCTGAATCAAGAATTTAATATCATGTTGAGACATCTTCAAACTCTGATTTATTATGAAAACCTTTCAAACTTGGTAATTAATGTAGACTCCTTCAAATTCTCAATTCAGAAATTGGTTGTAAATGCTTTCCCAGAATCACGATATCAAATAGGTACCTACACCACCTACTTGTCATGTAGCACCCTGAAAACAAATTCAATTTAAATAAAATTATTCATTAAAAATTATTTTTAAAACAAGCTTTTTTCGTATCCTTTTAAAAACAACACCTTTCATTTGATATCCATAACATGGCTGTGCAAAAATATTACTGGTCCGCCATTTTGAGCCATCCGCCGTTATGGATTTAGAATGACATCACTTAGCTCACCATGCATTGTCATCCAAACTAAACGTGTATGAAAAATTTCATCTTAATCGGTGGAGGATAACTGCTTCAAAATTCAGTTGCAAGATTTGACACGAACACACATACATAGATGCTTGTAAAATGATCAAACGACGCAGAAATTTGACGATCAAGAAAACTTTATCAGTTGAAGTAGGTAATCTAGCCACAATATTTTCAATTCCTACCCAAGTTTCTTGTTCGCGTGCACAAGACGAATCAAAGGCTGCATATTTCATTGTTATCGATCAAACGATACAACAATCGTAAATAGCTGAAGTCACAATTTTAATATTCGCATTGACATTGGATTGTCAACAAACACTAGAGTCGATTAACCTTCACGTGTTGACTGAAACTAGGTTATTTGTAATGTTGATTGCAAAACAATAAAAGGGCAAGTTTTTTCGACCACGGTACAACTCTGGTAGTGTTGTGTTTATGCGGCATTCGACATGCATAAACTCACGCTATGGGGGTAGGCAGAAACAACGCCACCTGCTACGATCCTTACATACTTCTTTTGCTTCACTCACGTTCATACATCTAGTCATACACGCACGCCGGTTATGAGTACTGTGCACCTGGTCTTTCTGAAGAACATCACCAATAAGGTCCTTCTAGGGCGACCCCTTCAGGCGATTCCATTCACGTCTGCCTTGTAGATATCTTTCGTTAGTCACCTTTCATTCATCCTTTCAACATGGCCAAACCATCTTAGAATACTCTTCTCAATTTTAGTCACTACATCTTCTTTTAAACCACAACGTTGTCTTATTACATCATTCCTCAATCTATCATTTATAGTTACACCACACATACTTCTCAAGGAACATATTTCTATTGCATTAATCCTACGAGTACTTTAATGTCTTTTTTGCCATACCCAACCTTCACTTCCTTATATAAGTGTAGGCACCAGCACGCTGTTGCAAACAGCAAGTCGAGCCTCTTTTAACATCGACTGACTGGTCACAACCGCATGTATAGCACTATTCACTTTATTTCTTGCATTCACTCTCCTTTCCACATTCTTTTCAATATTTTCATCCCTTGTGAACATTCGGCATTGACTTAATAATACGCTTGCAAGAGGTTTGCCGATGCGTTGTAGTACCTTGTAGTAGTAATTTGCAGGCACCCGATATGTTGGTATATACCAAAGATTTAAATTGTTAGATTCGCTCATTATTTCGTTTTGAGACTTGTCTCTCTCATGGTACAATACTACTGTGTATCGACCGTTCGGTGAGGACTTAACTGACGATTTAAATCTTTGGTAGGCCCTTTTGATCGGAATGTACCCATCGGTAACAGAAATAGGTGAACTGGTAATATTTTGCTAAATAATTACCTATCTACATTCGTCAAAAGCTTTAGATTGCTGCTACCAATAAAATTGCGTAGTAGAAGATATAAAAGCATTTTACCTTTTCATTATGACGCAGATGCCATCAACTAACCCTGAACACAGTAATATATTCAATTGAATTCCCATAAACATTACGGTAAAGGAATGGAGGTGACTTAAATAGTAAATTAGCTGTGGGACTTGCCAAGAAGCTAGATGAAACGCGACCTACACGAATTACGAGATAATGAATGAATGGACGAGTTTGCCAAAGATGAGAATGTTATTGCGGAAAACCATTTCTGCCGACCTTTGACTATTACGTTGACATTATTTGTGCTAATTATTGCAAATAACATGTTGATAAAATCAATTGAAATTACGACTCCAAGTTATTATTTTAGAATTATATGAAGCCCATATTCATATTGTATTCTCTACTTTTGGCATATGTTCCTTATGGCGTAAAAAAAGCTTGATTCTAAAAGTTCAACAGCCTTATTGCGTAAGTTTTATAATCACTCCGCTCCGCTCTACGCATTATTAAAAATGCTTATTTTCGTAAAACTAATTCTCTGTTGTCCTCGAAGGTCTTTCTGAATCCCGTTATAATAAGTGACAAAGGACCCAAGATAAACAAATATGTAGATCCAAGGTCTAAAAAACAGCGGACCCTAATTTCATTAAGGTCAGGCCACGCTCGTCAGACCTCAACAAATAAAACCAGATTATCAAATAATTCCTGCGCAAAAGTCAATGTTATTTACCTAACCTATGATGAGTATGAGTTATGTTACAGTTTGGGGCAAAGGGCAGGTACTTCGATAAACAAATAAAAAGTTTTTACTTTGGCATAATTGTTAACTTTTTGGATTGATAGAACGAAAGAAAAAAGTCAGCTGTCAATTTTCCCGCGCAAACTTTATGGATCTTTGTATTTGTTTTTGTTACAGTTCGTATTCTGAACTTTTCTCTATGCTAATTTATTAATACAAATACAATAATGATGCCTTAAGCTTTTTGATACCTCCCCGTGTATGAATACCTGTAAAGTCCAGAAATATTATTCAAAAGTCTATATATTAAATCCACCACACCTGCTATTTCTGTTTACTCAACAGAAACTATTACTGGAACGTCTGGAGCTTGCTACTGCCAGACGTTTGTTTTCTATTTCTGAGATACTGCGATGACGAGCGAATTTTTATTTGCTCTCCAGCTTTGTTGAACTTGGCTAACGAGACGACCTAGACCTTTAGTTAAGTCGACTGCAAAATAAATAAAAACAAAAACTTATTTCTATTATCGCTGCGGCAAAAGAAAATGGGAAATCGTTAGAACACTAAACGTTTACCGTATTGTGTTGCACATAACCATAAAGATTCTTTTTATAGTGGGAATTATGACGCGAAATAAAGTTAGCGACGCCGAAGCAAAGCAAAACATATACATGAAATGGCTTGTTCTGCAGATAACATTGCTTACAACAATAAACACGAATTTACATTCGGTGTTTCTAAGCTGCTAGTTGGCAAATACTAGGTTAATATAATTATAATATATCTGTAAGTGGTCTTGACTAACTTTGTTGGGAAAACGGAATAAGATATTCCTATTCATCGCAAAATTTGAATTATGAATGTGTTCGCCGTTGTATAAAATTGTATTTTAAATCTCCCGCGGGATGTTGTTGAAAGTTCTCGGAAGCGTATGTGCCAGAAAAGAAATATGACTACTATAAATAGGAACATAGGGAAATGAGTAGGAGTACGCTGGGGTATTGTTGACTGCCTGTATCAAAGAAGGGTCCGATAAAAATGTTTGTGCGGGAACTAGACTGTGACAGAGAGCGCACTCACCGTCAGAATAGACGTTTCCTTTGCTTGTGTGAGTTTCGAGTTTGTTTTTCGCGCGTTAATCACCCGCAGTTTTTTCCGTCATGGCTGCTCAGAAAATAGAAAATAATTTTATTTATTGTGCTGTGGGAGTTTATTATTGTCTGTCGCCCGCGTAATATTCAATTTATATTACTTATTACGACAGCCAGTGTGGCTACGATCTAGACTAGACAATATTTTGTGCGTAATTATGAAAATTAAAAATGTGTGTAGCCTGTTTTCATTGCTTCGATCATGTTTTCGCATGAATTGTGATAGACTTAAGCAATTAATGGAGTTAACGTCATAATATTATGTAAAGTCGAATTTTCTTAACGTTTTTGCAAATATTGTCTATCTAAGGACGACTGCCCCTTGTACAGTAGTCTCTGAATTAGACATTTGCATGTTAGTGTCATAAGTTTGTACCCTAATAAAATACTCGTCTGCCGCAAACCTTTTATTTATCAACCATAGTGTTTATCGTGTTTCTCGTGCAGTCCCGAGTTTGGATTTGCGGTTTATGGCCGTATGCTTGCCGTGTCACATGGAACTTAAACAAACTGGTGATTTTGCCCTCTATCACTTGGACTTGGAACTTGGGGAAATATGGGTGACCTACGATCACATGTCTAACCCTTCAGCTGGAACTAGCGGGTGTAATGACGTCATTTTCTGATCTGTACTATAACTGCTCTAACTTCGTACATTATAATAACAGCAGGAACTATTAGAAGATCGTAGTTTCTGAATATGATATCATTAAGAACCCCGTTATTAAGTACTGCCATTTTACAAATATTCCTCATTAAAGGGTAGAAGGACGGACATGATAAAACGGACGATAAACGTAACAAATGAGGATACTGTTAGGATACTCGACTATAAGGTTAACATAATCTCTTTAAGAATGTCCCTCATCCCAGTGTATTTTGGAGATCCCGCATTGCAGTGGCAGAGCTCACAAAATATCTTCGAGAATTTAGAAATTATATCTAAGCTAATGACTGACACACATTGCCAGATTTAAGAGCACTTTTCGTCGGTTAAGCTGTTTGCTGCAATTAGGGTCAAGTTGCAGTGCGACTGAAAGTGTAGTATCGCATTTTGCGAGCATTTGTTTGTGACAACGAGTACACAACAACAAGTAATCTTTGTTTTAAATTAAGTACAAAGCATAGCTAATGAGTCGCAGTGTGTCTTGACTCTAGAAGTGTTAAGTTTTTATCTTGACATATTGTCATGTTTTCATTGTTTAACAAAATACCAAATTCCATAAAAACGCTAACATTGTTTAGATTTAAAAATAATTTGACGGGGTTTTTAATTGCTAAATACTTTTATAGTGTAGGTACATGAGTTTTTGGATTAAACATTGTAAATTTTTGTTAATTGCACGGTCATTTTAAATTATAATTGTTATTATTTTGTCTTTGGTTATTATTATTGTGTGGTGAATCTATCCCTTATTTGACATGATTATTATTGACACTTATGATTATGATTATTATCTTTATAATTTTTTCATATTATATTGACATTTATTTAATTCAATAATACAATTTTAATAGGCTTATCTGTTTAGTGATTGCATGTTTATGATCAATATAATTTTAATTAATAAAATATGTAATAAAGTTACATTTGCACGCCGAAATTAAGCCAGAATAAGAGAACAATTTTGGAAATTTTACCAACCTTCTGTACCTTGTTTATGCAAATAAATGAGTTTGTTTTTTTTTCAAAACCATGTGTTAAAGTAAGTGCTAGACTTTGTTGTGCAAAGCTAGGAAACAAACAAAAGTTTTGCTCAAAGCTTGAGTTTGATGCAAGCATGAAACATTCTTCCTGGAAAGTATGTAGGATGATTAAGGGGAGGTACGTAGGTACCTTGTATAGCCTTACTTTGTAAAAACATATGCCGTTTTTTGATGAAACCACACGTCAAACACTCTACCAAATTAATATTGCATATAAGCAAAAGCACTCCTGAATGTAGATTTTTAGTTTTATGTTCATAATATTGTGATGACTAAATATGTCAATATTGCATAATACGCCGGAAACTGAGGACGCTTCAGGAATGGAGATCGTTCCGTTTTGCCAACAATGTTTGGCGCCAGATATTCTAATACCAGGTCGTAGATTTGGTAACGTGGCACGTTGCAGCTCTCCCTTAATTGTAGAGAATAAAATCTTCTGGTAGGTCAAATATATTCTGCATTAACAAGAGTAGGTAATCGAATGTAAGAAATTCATATAGCATTTTACTCTCTGGTGGTATTTTTCTTTTAATAAGTGAGAATTGTAAATGTTTTTTCGTAGGTCCCATGTATATTTTTTCGAGAATATACTATCCACTCTTTATCGTGTGAAAAATAATAGTCAGCCACTTTGAAAACACAGTTGGTCATTAAAGAAACAATTTTGTAAATCAACACTAGCAAGAATTCTCTTCATGATCCCGCCAAAACAAAACTCCATTTTTATTTCGTCGATCAAAGCTAATGCTGTCGTTTTCCGGCGCGTGAGCGAACAGCCACTAAACCCAGCATGTTCAGACGATCTGTCCGTCCGTCATGTCTTTCGATATCTTTTGATGCGACGTTTACGACAAACGTTTTTATTGTGCGACTAGTTTTCGGTCGTTACGGCAGCATAAAGGCAGAATGGAGTATGACGTTCGACCGTGTTGCTTTATCATTTAAAAAAGGTTATTTCAGCTGTCTATAGAACGAGTTGTTTTTTTTGCGGTATTATTCGTTTTTTTGGAAATGGAGCGTTAAAATAAAAAGGTAAAAAGTTATTTTAATTAGCCCTTTGAAATGAAATAAGGTATAAAGAGAGGATTTTTAGCACATTTTCCTTGAACTGCTGTAAAAGGAAAATTACTAAATGCCATTTCAGAATTTTCACGAGTAATAGTGAAGTAATTAGAACGTTCATATTGGAAAAGAGGAACAACGAAAACATCTGGAAGACTCACGCAAAAATAGCAAGTCACACTGCGACATTAATTGTAGATAGATAATAATTGCCGCGTTACGTCACAAAATATCTATAAAATAAGTGCTTTTTATTTTTAATACGTATTATAAAGAGTGTTTCGATACGTGCCAAGAGCTATTAAAATGATATACTGTTCTGAACCCACCGAAGAACTTAGGTACGTATATTGTGTGAATAACGTTTTGTTATACCGGGGCTTGTGAACATTTTCAATGAAATAGGTTTGACGCAGGTTCCATTTTGCGGTTGACGTGTGACATTAATATTAGATACATATTAATTTTTATATTGTGTGATTTGCGTGAAATTAGGAACAGTTCATGAATTGCGTGTTCTACACGTCATATTCTTCGACGTAAGCATGGTCACTTTAATATTTTTTCTTTTGTTCAGAACTTGGTGTAGACCTAAAGTCTAGGCTCTATGACATATTCTATTATTTATGTTTACGTTGAGAATAGGGGTCGGGATTGCATCATGGCATGACACATTCTTTATGTAATGAACTCATGCAAACTAAGGATGATTTTTGTTTTGTTTATTTGAAACCTACTGTTTCGTCGCGGGCAAATGTTACGTCTTAACCCGCCCAGGAACAGATTTTTACCCGACTGCCGAAGGAGCGTAATGTGTTTATCAGTCTATGTGTGTATGTATGTCATGTATGTATGTTTGTTCCTATGTGGCGTTCTAGAGACCAAACACGTCGGCTGATTTTGATGATTCTTACGTCAATCGATTTGTCTTAACCTTGCGAGTGTCACTGGCTAACTGAGTAACTCATCGTGTGGGGTATCAAATAAAGGGTTTTAAGAGGTGATTTCAAAAATATAATTATGTTCTATGTAAATGTACCTAAATAATTCAAAAAATATACGTCTGGTTTTGGCATAGAGCACACATGTGTGCTCTATGGGTTTTGGTCAGCCAGCTCGCGAATATGTATCCTCCGACAGCACAGCATGATTTCTTGTTTACGTCTTTTTAATTCGCTTCTTAAGCTGTCGGGTTTTTTTTAAATTAACTATTTTTTAAATTTCTCAAACTTTTTTGAGACATTATCTTCTTTTTTTCTGTTTTTTTTGGTTAATGTTTGTATGTAAAATTTAAGGATCGTTCAACGCATCATATCGACTTACTAGTATAATGCTTTACCTAGTTTCCTAACATAACTTTAGAAGTATGAAGGTTCGGCACACCTAAAGTTCGTAGATTCCAATAGCTAGAGCCATTATTAAATATAGGACAATACGTACCCCGTATTAATTTTATAAGTGCTTCGTGCCAGGTCTTTCACACGCACTGTGTTCTGCTGTTTTGGGGTTATTCTACTTTTTAGGGTTCCGTAGTCAACAGGCGTCTTTCCGTCAGCAGCTTAGTTTAGATACTCTTAGTACTAGAAAGCTATAATTTGGCATAGACATATAAATTAATCACGCCAACAAAGTGGTAAAATAAAATCATGAAAAAAATGATTTTGTTAGGGTCCTCCTGTACACGTAAAGTGGGGACGATTTTCTGTTTTTATCGTCTTCCCCATGGTGTGGGGTATCGTTCGATAGGCCAATTTAAAAAATTTAACAGGTATGTATAAACCATTTTTCGATTCAGGGATTCGTTTGGCGTTCTACATGGTTCTACAGCTTGGTAATCCCAACTGCTAACTAGGATCGATATGGTCCTAAGGTCTTTGGAATACCAGAACAGTCTCTAACACAGGTAATACTACCCCTATATTTCTCGTTACGGTGCAGATGTAGTAGTTTTTTTTTAACATATTAATAAGCACCATTTAGGAATAGCTTCAGATTTTGTATGCTGCATCATGCTACCTAATTTTCTTTTACCTTCTACCTTCAAGTGTTTTAATAATTTTAAAATATAAATTCGTTATTTTTTTATACGGAATCCTAAGGATTATTTTGTATTGCTAATTTTTCTTTTTGCTCAAGCTTGCTTGAAATGTAAACTCCGTTCTGGCCAGTACCACCACGTCAATACTACTACATTTAAATAGGTGCTTTCTTCTTGTTGTCGTCGGTGGTACCCCAGCACGGAAGTTTTTGGCCGAGATCTGATGAGCTGGAATGGTGGTTTTCAGGTTCTACGTCATCGTTACTTTTCGCGCATGCTGCGACAAATACTGCGTGCCCGTCATTGTGTGCCGCAGTCACGAGGACCCACTCGTCGCTACGCCACTGGTGTGCTGAGCGCGTCGGTCATCCCCGCCGTGCAAGTGACATCACCGTACAGCACGTCACGGATCATCGGCTAACTTTCATCTCCGGCCACCTGCAACTACAGGGGAGTACCTATCCCTGCAGAAGTGACAACAGACGACCGTAACCCACGACCTTACAAATTTTTGTGTGCCTCCGGCTAAAACTGGTTTGGATGGTAAATTAAATGTTATTTTCTAAAGTACGCGCCCGTCTTTTATTCAGTTGCCAACTGCTAGGTGGGAAAAGAATGGGTGGAGGCTACACGCTGAATCAATGAAGCTCAACGAATTCTGGAGAAACGATACTGTCTTGTTTATCCGGGATACGGGAACCAGACGGGAACCAAATAAATAAAATAAAAACAGTGGAGGATCAAGAAAAATATGATTATTTCTACTGCCTTCCTTATCCAGCAAGAGACAGAACGAAGATACGTCAATAGATATGAATGACCATTGGAGGATCGTATGGGAATTCTTTATTGGGTAGCAATTTTGGATTTTTGGGATTTTGCGGGAGATTTAAAATTGTATTTTAAATCTCCCGCGGGATGTTGTTCAAAGTTCTCGGAAGCGTGCGTGTGTGCTAGAAAAGAAATATGACTACTATAAATAGGAACTAGGGAAATGAGTAGGAGTACGCTGGGGTATTGTTGTACTGCCTGTATCAAAGAAGGGTCCATTAAAAATGTTTGTGCAGGAACTAGACTGTGACAGAGAGCGCACTCACCGTCAGAATAGACGTTTCCTTTGCCTGTGTGAGTTTCGCGTTTGTTTTTCGCGCGTTAATCACCCGCGGTTTTGTCCGTCATGGCTGCTCAGAAAATAGAAAAATAATTTTATTTATTGTGCTGTGGGAGTTTATTATTGTCTGTCGCACGCGTAATATTCAATTTATATTACTTATTACGACAGCTAGTGTGGCTATGATCTAGAGTAGACAATATTTTGTGCGTAATTATGAAAATTAAAAATGTGTGTAGCCAAACACCTGTTTTCATTCCTTCGATCATGTTTTCGCATGAATTGTGATAGACTTCAGCAATTAATGGAGTTAACGTCATAATATTATGTAAAGTCGATTTTTTTAACGTTTTTGCAGATAATGTCTATCTAAGGTCCCTTGTACTACTAGTCTCTGAGTTAGGCATTTGCATGTTATTGTCATAAGTTTGTACTTTTGTACCCTAATTAAACACTCATCTGCTGCAAACCTTTTGTTTATCACCAACCAAGTATTTATCGTGTTTCTCGTTGCAGCCCCGTCTTTGGATTTGCGGTTTATGGCCGTATGCTTGCCGTGTCACATGGAACTTAAACATAACTGGTGAAATTGGCCAAATGCTTGCCCCCTACCACTTGGACTTGGAACTTGGTGAAATATGGGTGACCTGCGATTACATTTCTAACCCTTCAGTTGGAACTAGCGTGTGTAATGATGTCATTTTCTCAACTGTACTATAACTGTTCTAACTTCGTACATTATAATAACAGCAGGAACTATTAGAAGATCGTAGTTTCTGAATATGATATCATTAAGAACCCCGTTATTACGTACATCCATTTTACAAATATTCCTCATTAAAGGGTAGAAGGACGGACATGATAAAACGGACGATAAACGTAACAAATGAGGATACTGTTAGGATACTCGACTATAAGGTTAACATAATCTCTTTAAGAATGTCCCTCATCCCAGTATATTTTGAGATCGCGCATTGCAGTGGCAGAGCTCACATAATATGTCCGAGAAGTTAGAAATTATATCCAAGCTAATGAATGTGTACATTGCTAGATTTAAGATCACTCTTCGTCGGATATGCTGTCTGCTGCAATTAGGGTCAAGTTGCAGTACGACTGAAAGTCTAGTTTCGCATTTTTCGAACATTTGTTTGTGACAACGAGTACACAACAACAAGTGATCTTTGTTTTAAAGTAAGTACAAAACATAGCTAATGAGTCGCAGAACAGTCGAAGTGTTAAGTTTATATTTGACATATTGTCATGTTTTCATTGTTTAACAAAATACCAAATTCCATAAAAACGCTAATATTGTTTAGATTTAAAAATAATTTGACGGAGTTTTCAATTGTAAAATGCTTTTATAGTGTAGGTACATGAGTTTTTGGATTATAAATTGTATTTTTTCGTAAATTGCTTATTATTTTGTCTTTGGTTATTATTATTGTGTGGTGAATCTATCCCATAATTGACATAATTATAATTTACATTATAATTATGTCAATTAAATTAATTATGTCATTAATTATAATTTATTATTATATTTATAATTTTTTCATATTATATTGACATTTATTTAATTCAATAATACAATTTTAATAGGCTTATCTGTTTAGTGACTGCATGATTATGATCAATAATAATTTTAATTAATAAAATATGTAATAAAGTTGCATTATATTATATTTAAATAAGCCAGAATAAGAGAACAATTTTGGAAAATTACCAACCTACTGTACCTTGTTTATGCAAATAAATGAGTTTTTTTTTTTTCAATACCATGTAAGTGCTAGACATTGTTGTGCAAAGCTAGGAAACAAACAAAAGTTTTGCTCAAAACTTGAGTTTGTTGCTAGCATGAAACATTCTTCCTGGAAAGTATGTAGGATGATTAAGGGGAGGTACGTAGGTACCTTGTACAACCTTACTTTGTAAAAACATATGCCGTTTTTTGATGAAACCACACGTCAAACACTACCAAATTAATATTGCATATAAGCAAAAGCACTCCTGAATGTAGATTTTCAGTTTTATGTTCTTAATATCGTGATGACTATAAAGGTCAATATTGCATAAGCCGGAAACAGAGGACGCTTCAGGAATGGAGATCGTTCCGTTTTGCCAACAATGTTTGGCGCCAGATATTCTAATATCTTAGATCGTAGATTTAGTAACGTGTCACCTTGCAGCTCTTCCTTAATTGTAGAGATATAATTCTTCTGGTAGGTGAAATATATTCTGCATTAGCAAGAGTAGGTAATCAACTGTAAGAAGTTCATACCGCATTTTACTCTATGGTGGTATTTTTCTTTTTAACCGACTTACCAAAAAGGAGGAGGTTCTATGTTCGACTTCTTGTATGTTTTTTTTTTTTTTTTTTTTATGTATGTTCACCGATATCTCCGTCAATTATGGACCGATTTTGAAAATTCTTTTTTTGATTGATAGACTATGTTTCGAAATTGGTCCCATTTTAATTTGGTGAAGATCTGATGAAGAACTTCGGAGATATACAACAGAACTCTTCAATAAATAACGGCAAATCATATCGGGATTGCTGCAATCGCATGTCTATTTATTGTTTATACCATTTCATAACATCACGCCAGTACACTATAAAGGGGTACGCAGATCTCTCATTTCATCGGTTATGTTCAAGTTTCATGTTATTCGGGTAATCTATTCTGGCGTTATAGGTACCTTACTAAACAACTTGCCTATTTTAGGAAAGTACAACTAAAAAGGGAAAAATAAAAAACCTTTTTTGCAAAAAAATACTACCGACTTCCAAATAAAAAACTACAAAGTAAAAAATAATTTTATTTTTGGAAGTCGGTGTCCATACCGCAAAAAAAATGGGTATTAAGAAAGACACCAACTTCCAAAAATAAAATTATTTTTCACTTTGTAGGTTTTTATTTGGAAGTCGGTAGTATTTTTTTGCAAAAAAGGTTTTTATTGTTTATTGTAAATGTTTTTTCGTAGGTCCCATGTATATTTTTCGAGAATATACTATCCACTCTTTATTATGTGAAAAATAATAGTCAGCCACTTTGAAAACACAGTTGGTCATTAAAGAAACAATTTTGTAAATCAACACTAGCAAGAATTCTCTTCATGTTCCCGCCAAAACAAAACTCCATTTTTATTTCGTCGATCAAAGCTAATGCTGTCGTTTTCCGGCGCGTGAGCGAACAGCCACTAAAACCAGCATGCTCAGACGATCTGTCCGTCCGTCATGTCTTTCGATATCTTTTGATGCGACGTTTACGACAAACGTTTTTATTGTGCGACTAGTTTTCGGTCGTTACGGCAGCATAAAGGCAGAATGGAGTATGACGTTCGACCGTGTTGAAAGGTTATTTCAGCTGTCTATAGAACGAGTTGTTTTTTTTGCGGTATTTTTCGTTTTTTTGGAAATGGAGCGTTAAAATAAAAAAGGTAAAAAGTTATTTTAATTAGCCCTTTGAAATGAAATAAGGTATAAAGAGAGGATTTTTAGCACATTTTCCTTGAACTGCTGTAAAAGGAAAATTACTTAATGCCATTTCAGAATTTTTACGAGTAATAGTGAAGTAATTAGAACGTTCACATTGCAAAAGAGAAACAACGAAAACATCTGGAAGACTGGACGCAAAAATAGCAAGTTACACTGCGACATTAGTTGTAGATAGATAATAACTGCCGCGTTACGTCACAAAATATCTATTAAATAAGTGCTTTTTATTTTTAATACGTATTATAAAGAGTGTTTCGATACGTGCCAAGAGCTATTAAAATGATATACTGTTCTGAAGCCACCGAAGAACTTAGGTACGTATATTGTGTGAATAACGTTTTGTTATACCGGGGCTTGTGAACATTTTCAACAATTAAATAGGTTTGACGCAGGTTCCATTTTGCGGTTGACGTGTGATATTTTAAAGAGGAATTTCATTATTAGGTAATATTAATTTTTATATTATGTGATTTGCGAGAAATTAGGAACAGTTCATGAATTGGGTGTTCTACGTCATATTCTTCGACGTAAGAAAGGTCTTTTAATTTTTTTAAACCGACTCACCAAAAAGGAGATGGTTCTATGCAATATGTTTATTTTTGTTTGGTACCTACCAAAGACACCGACTTCCAAAAATAAAGTTATTTTTCACTTTGTAGTTTTCCTATTTGTAAGTCGGTTGTATTTTTATGTAAAAAAGGTTTCATTATTATTTTTATTTAGTTCAGAACTTGGTGTAGACCTGAAGTCTAGTATCTATGACATATTCTATAATTTCGTTGAGAATATCGGGATTGCATCATGGCATCACACATTCTTCATGTAAGAATGAGAGTCACGAAAACTAAGTATGATTTTTGTTTTGTTTATCTTATACCTATAGCTTCACCGCGGGCAAATGTTTTCTAAACATCTCAAGTTACATTTATAGGTCATATATTTTTAGCTAAGTTGAGTTTATTTAGGTTAGTACCTAGGTAAAATTTGGGCACAGACCGTGAGTCTTTTATTCGTATGTAAAACTTAAGACTCGTTCAACGCATCATATCGACTAACTAGTATAAAGCCATTTACCTAGTTTCCTAACATAACTTTAGAAGTATGAAGGTTCGGCACACCTAAAGTTCGTAGATTCCAATAGCTAAAGCCATTATTAAATATAGGACAATACATGCTCCGTATTAATTTTATAAGTGCTTCGTGCCAGGTTATTAAAAGTCTTTGACACGCACTGTGTTCTGCTGTTTTGGGGTTATTCTACTTTTTAGGGTTCCGTAGTCAACAAGCAAACCTTACCGTTTCGCCATGTCGGTCTGTGCGTCTTTCCGTCAGCAGCTTAGTTTAGATACTCTTAGTACTAGAAAGCTATAATTTGGCTGGATATACATATTTAAAACGCCAACAAAGTGGTAAAATAAAATAATGAAAAAAACATTTTTAAGGGTCCTCCTGTACACGTAAAGTGGCGATGTTTTTCTGTTTTTATCGTTTTTTCCATGGTGTGGGGTATCGTTCGATAGGCCATTCAAAAAAATAACGGGTATATATAAACCTTTTTTCGATTCAGGGATTCGTTTGGCGTTTTACATGGTTACAGCTTGGTAACCTCAACTGCTATCTAGGATCGATATGGTATCTTTTATTTATTGGTATCTTTAGACCTAAGGTCTTAGACCTAAGGACGACCAGAACAGTCTCTAACACAGGTAATAGTAAGGAAGCTCGGCATTCGACGGAGCCTGAATCAAACAATGGGTACGACTATAATACTACTCGTACAGTCGTAGTATCTACCTAATATAATATCTATAGAATACTCGTACATTCGTAGTACCTCCTCTTAGGTCGCTTGTACACGCAACGAATATTCACCGGGCCTACGTAAGAATTCGTGTCATAAACGACCAATATACGATGTGTGTTCACGACAAGAATTTTGTCGGACCTTGGCACAAAATTGTCTACTACACACGAGATTTTTCTTGTTCAGCATCGTGGCATTGTACACAGTTCGTGTGTAGAAACGACACGAGCTCTTGCATGGGCCCGGTGACTTCCTCCCCGGTGGATGTCCGCATTGTCGCGTGGGGGTCTCAATAGCCGTGGCTTGGTCACCCACGGTGAAGCAAAGAGGAACCCGAGGAAGGGCCGCTCGTCAGGGCTTTTGCCGATAAGCCGACGACGTAGCGGCCAACAAGTAGGTTGCGGTGCCGCTTAGCAACAGAGGCGGGCCGCGATGTCGTATGGGAGGCATCGTGACTGAGGGTAGGAAGTCGCGGCGGGAGAGGAGTGATGGTGGACGCGGTGGGGCCGTAGGAGAGATTTCGATTCCTTACGGCCGAAAAGTGGTAGGTGGCGGGGCCACTGCCCTTACCCGTCACAGGGGACCAAGGGTGCCATACACGGCGTCGTCTGGCGCTCATGTGCTGGTTTGATCCCTAGGGTGGTCACGGCGTGCAATGTGTTCTGGTGCGCCGGTCATGGGGGGTTCACCCCAAAGGAGGATCCGGTTACGGATAGCCGTGGCGGGTTCGCGGCGTGCCCGTGTTCCCGCCATAAGCAGTACAGGAGGACACAGTGGAGTTTTAGTTGGTTGAAGTCCCACATAACTGCGCTACCTCCCCGTGGGAGCACAGTATGCATGAGCATAACTCCACGCAAAAAAAAAAGGGCCGGTCACTATTCTTAGCGTGTACAAGCGGCCTTACACTTGTGTTTGTATGTACAGTGAATGTTCATTTACCCTCGGTAATGGCTGTTGTTGGTACGAATTGTATTTAGTTATTGATAAAAAGAAGGATGGTATGGGTTTGGGTAATTTAATTAAAGTTAGTAGAGGTATCAATAATGAAGTTTTCTTTGTTTGCAACCTAATGTAATGGTAGAGTTATAGGGACCTTAAGCGCTTGTTCAGACTATCGTTTTGATGGTCGGTTCAGGGACCTTACTATGTGTCAAAACATCATGGTTCCACTGTGACAGGGGACAGAGCTATACAAGACGAAGAGAAGTATTCCTTTTTTTTAATCATTATGGCATTGACTAATTAAATTACGGCCCCGGTTTTCTGCTAGTCAGATAACCGAAAGTTTGACAACCAGTCTTGCGAAGGGTTATTGTGTAATCCAATCGCTCACTATATATATAAAAAAGTCCTCTGGGTATGGTTAGACTGGAACCCGCCCAAAATCTTTTTGTAGCAATATTCTGCAAGCTTCATTTTCAGGGGGGTAGCCAGGTGAGAAGATCCAGCCCTTTGCATAAGCAGTAATTAAAAAGAAGATAGAATCAGTAATTATTCCGCCAGACGGGTCATACTTATAACAATTACGTACACATTTTAATGACCTTTTGTTAGAGGGTTAAAACCTTATTGCTAATCCTGGCCGACTCCAATTTATTGAAATGACTGACATTGTGTTCTGTTACTTGTAAAAAAATGTTTTTTAATGTCATGTCTTGTGCTGAATAAATTCTGCTTATATTTTACACCAAATATGTGTTTAAATATGATTTATATCAGGTTATGGTTCAGCAAAAATAGTGCAACGTTATTGTAAATATGACGGAAACGAAAAATCATAGTTTTTCACATGAAAAATTACGCGGACGTGAAAATTACGTCGAGTGGAAATTTGTTATGAAAAATGCATTGATTCACGACAATTTATGGATCTGTATAAGCGGTTACGGTAAGGATGACAAAACAACGTCCGAAGTGAAAAATCGACGTGACGAAATAGCAAAATCTAAAATTTGCTTGAGCGTTGAAAAGTCATGTTTTTCACATTTGATGTCAGCGGATACGGCGAAAGACGCCTGGAATGCACTGGAACGTGCATATGATGATAAAGGACTCGGTTCAAGAGTGAGAACTCTTCAGAACTTGTGCGCTGTCAAACTGGAGAACTATTCTAGCATGGAAGCTTACGTCAATGAAGTATTGTCATTAGCGCAGCAATTGGCGAATATGAACAAAACTGTTGATGACGAGTTTCTTGGTGCGTTGATGCTCAAAGGTTTACCGACAGAGTACGAGCCCATGATCATGGCACTAGAGCATTCGGGAGCTGTCATTACTGCTGATCTAGTCAAATCGAAACTGCTACAGGATCAACGTTGGACTAGTCGTGGAGATTCGAGTGAGTGCTTGTATTCTACAAGAAAAGGCGCTAGTACGAGTGACTCCTGGACGAGAAAAGCGCAGCAGCACAAGGATGAGTCAAAAGCGAAGGATAATTCCACTAGAAAGAGAGAACCGTGGTGCTGGAAGTGCAGACAGAAAGGACATCTGAAGAAAGACTGCCGAAACGCGAAGGATTCTTCAGGAAACTGTGTCTTATCAGCATATAGTACTGGAACTGACTCGGAATCTTCGTGGTACATAGACTCGGGGGCTACAAATAACATGACTGGCAGGCGTGATTTGATGACAGACTTCAAATCGCGAGATGGTCACGTCACCATTGCTAGTGGAGATAAACTGCGGTGTACAGGTATAGGTACTGTTAAGTTGTCGGATAGCGCGACGTTAACTGATGTGTTGTATATACCTAAGCTGTCTGTAAATCTCATATCTGTTTCGCAATTGATTAAGAATGGTTGTATTGTTAATTTTGATACTACTGGTTGTACAATTTCTAAGCTGGGCGATGTTTTGATTAAGGCAAATGACGTTGGAGGGGCTTACAGACTTCAGATCTGCAGTCTACGGGCGAATCTTACTATTAGCACTGCAACTTGGCATCAAAGACTTGGCCATTTAAGCGCCAACAATATGAAGCTTTTGAGGCAGGGACTTGCTAATGATATTAGTTTTCAGGATGACCCTTGTAAAGACGTTGCCTGTGAAGTTTGTTTAAAGGGAAAGCAAGCTCGGTTTCCTTTTCTCAGCAATCCTGAGAAGTCTGTGGCTGCAAAGCGGTTGGATTTAATCCATACCGATTTGTGTGGTCCGTTGCCGGTGAATTCGCTTGGAGGCAAGAGGTATATCCTGGCATTCTTGGATGATCATTCGAGGAAGGTGTTCGTGTATTTCCTGAAGCGTAAGAGCGAGGTGAGTGAATACACGAAAAACTTTATTAAGCTAGTCGAAACTCAGACTGGTGACAAAGTTAAAGTTTTGAGGTCGGACAATGGCACTGAGTATGTGAACAGAGACCTTGAAGGTTTTTTGAAAGGTAAGGGGATAGTCCATCAGGTAACTGTGCCTTATAGTCCTCAACAGAACGGCTGTGCGGAAAGGCTAAACAGGACTCTTCTAGAAAAAGTAAGGTGCCTCTTGTATACTTCGAACCTAGACCACAAGTTTTGGGCAGAAGCTGCCTGTACTGCTGCACATTTAATAAATGTGTCACCTTCGAAAAGGCTCTCAGGGCAAACTCCTGAGGAAGCCTGGACAGGTAAGAAGGTTAGCTTGAAACACCTACGTGTGTTTGGCTGCGAAGCTTATGCTCACGTTGATAAAGTGAAGCGGAATAAGCTTGAACCAAAAAGCAAGCGTTGTATATTTCTTGGCTATGACGGTAATGGATATAGGCTCTACGATTCGGCGAAAAATATAGTTTTTCGTAGTCGTGATGTTGTTTTTAACGAAACAATTTTTCCAGGTGTCAAGAGTAAACGGCCCGTGGAGATCTTCTTTCCGACTAGTGATGACGGAGATACCGTTGAAGATGCGGATGTTCGTGATCAGTCTGGGACTGAGCTTGAGGTGGAGATACCATCACTACCAACTGTAGAGGCTGAGGTTGAGGCGGAGAGACCGGTAGCGCCTGAAGTGTGGTTTGAGGCTGACGAGCAGGTGCCGAGTTCATCTACTGATACAACCAGAATGCCACGGAAGCCACCATCTGACGGACCAGCCTATAATTTACGGCCGAGAGTACCGAGGACGATGTCTGCGCTCGAGACAGAGTTGAGTGAGCCGACGAATGTCAAGGAAGCTTTGCAATCGAGTGATAGTAAGCTTTGGCGGCAAGCTATGCAAGATGAGATTGATTCGTTCAATAAGCATGAGGCTTGGGAGCTAGTTGACAGACCGGCAGACAAGAATATTGTCAAGAATCGATGGTTGTTTAAAATCAAACGTGACGCCAATGGCAAAGTGGCGTGTTATAGAGCAATATAAGATTGGTTGCAAAGGGTTTTACCCAAAAGTTCGGAATTGACTACATGGATACTTTTTCTCCGGTTGTGCGACATAGTTCGTTGAGAATGCTGTTGTCTCTTGCGGTTGAATTAGATCTGAAGATTGATCACCTTGACGTCAAGACTGCTTTTCTGAATGGCAATTTGAGTGAAGAAATTTATATGTCACAGCCTGAAGGTTTCGTCAAGCAAGGCAATGACCATATGGTCTACAGACTCAAGAAAGCCGTGTACGGGTTAAAGCAGGCGTCAGGTGCCTGGTACGATAAGGTAAAGGAAGTTTTACTCGCAGAGAATTTCACGCAGAGCAAGTATGAGAGCTGTATCTTCAGTCGCCGATTGGGTAAGCGAACCATTATTATTGCTCTCTATGTAGACGATTTTTTCGTTTTTTACGACTGTGACGAGCTTGCTGATAAGCTAAAAACGTCACTGAAGTCTCACTTCACAATAAAAGATTTAGGTGAGATTAAACATATGCTAGGCATCAAAGTACAGCGCACTAGTCGTGAGTTGAAGCTGAGTCAGAAAACCTATATTGAAAAGTTACTTGAACGTTTCGGTATGAGTGACTGTAAAGTTGCTAAGACGCCCTTAGATGTAGGTCTGAAGTTTTCTGATAGCGCCACCCACGAGAGTAGACTACCGTATCAGGAGCTGATAGGATGTTTATTGTATATAGCTGTGACCTCAAGACCTGACATTTCTTTTGCTGCATGTTTCTTAAGTCAGTTTAATACTTGCTACACAGCGGAACACTTTGCAGCGGCCAAACGTGTATTGCGGTATTTAAAAGGCACAATGAATTTAGGTCTTGTGTACAGAAAAAGTGATGAACATGATAAATTTCATGTTTATGGATTTACTGACGCTGATTGGGCTAACGGGGCGGATCGTAAATCTTACACGGGGTATATTTATAAGCTAGGTAGGAATGTTATTTCCTGGGGTTGTTATAAGCAATCGTGTATCGCACTTTCGTCTACCGAGGCGGAGTATATAGCTTTGTCTGAAGCTGCCAAAGAGGCGGTATACGTCCGTGCGGTTCTTGCTGAGTTGATAGGTCAATGTCACACTGTAACCCTGTATAGTGATAATCAGTCTGCGGCGAAGCTGGCTAGTAACTCAGTGTTCCATAAGCGAACAAAACATGTGGACATTAGATATCACTATATTCGTGAAGCTGTTGAGAATAGGGTGCTAGAACTGATGTACATGCCAACAGAGCAGATGACTGCTGATGTGCTCACGAAGGCACTGCCTAGCTGTAAGCACTTGTCGTTTGTACGAGATATGCTTGAAGTCCTCCAGTATTAAGAGGGCGTGTTGGAGGGTTAAAACCTTATTGCTAATCCTGGCCGACTCCAATTTATTGAAATGACTGACATTGTGTTCTGTTACTTGTAAAAAAATGTTTTTTAATGTCATGTCTTGTGCTGAATAAATTCTGCTTATATTTTACACCAAATATGTGTTTAAATATGATTTATATCACCTTTATCCCTGTCCAACTAATTGGATGACCATTACTTACAATACTTAACTGCTAAGCTAACAATTGTATCGTGTGTAGTGTATCAGTGTATAATACATTGCACAGGTCGTATTAGGTGTCGGATATAATAGACTCGTCGTTGTGATATATAAGGAACCCTTCGTGCGCGAGTCCAAATCGCACTTGGCCGGTTTTTATTTCTAATGGGCCACCAAGCGGCGAAATTTTATTGAAAAATCAAGATGGCGGGATCCATGTATCGCTGTAAGTAGGTTAGCCTAAACTCATAACCTACAAACAGTCCAATAACATTAGGTATTCAATTGAATATATGACCATCTTCAATTGAATAAATGATAGACTCAAGACAGTATCCAGGCTATTTGGGACCTAACGTTTGGGGCGTGTATTTTTAACGTAAGTGTCTTGTCGTGACCTCGACCCCCAAATGTTTGAAGGTTTCCGTAGTTTCCTTCGTGTTTTGCATATTTTAAGAATTCGTAAATATGTACGGGGAATATTTGCACGTATGCTTGTGCTATTTTAGTAGGAAACAAGTCGCATGTTCGGTTGTAGGAAAGCAGTGTTGGTGGTTGTTATGGAAGCATTTTTGTGATGTATATACGGGTTGGTGTACTTAGAGGGCTCCCTAAGTGGTGATATGTATATTTTAATACTAGCTGCTGCCCGCAACTTCGTTCACGTGGCCTTAAGTTTATAAATACCATCTTCACCTTCTTAGGGATAACTGACTTACTTAAAATACATCCACTTTTTAAGGAAAATATTTAGCAAACTTGAAGACCTGTGTTCATATGTTCCTTTAATGACACGACCCATTTGTTTTATTTTCAGTAATAACAGTTGCTCTAAATTATATAATTTTGGTTCAAAATAAGGAACATCGTCCGAACCCGGTTGAGTTAAATCAGCCATTATCATGAACCGATGAGAACTTCCATCTGCTCAATAACTAAGCTCTGTCAGTCCCCTGGTATATAATATTCATACTTAATATATATCTAGATTATAGGTTGGAAACCTTATAAGTATGTTTTCATAAGCAGGCTATAATAACTAGCAGTGCCCGGCTTCACTCCTGTCAACTGCCTACGCTACCATACCTACCTACCTATTTTTTTTTCTAGTGTCAACCTTCCGCGGAGAATCATAAAACCGCCTTTCGGAAAATGACGTCAGATGCAAAACGCCATCTATCGAATATTAAGTTAAACTGTCCGAGTTTCTAAATACGTTTCGATTCTATTCTATCTGTATTGCGTTTGTTGTGATATTTTACTTCGTGAACACTTTAAAATCATATTTCTTTTGATAGAATGAACCGATTTCGATGAAACAAAAAGTAAGTAATACTTCAAGTTACGTTTTTATATATAAAAAAGATTATCTACATTGGTTTCGTACATTTTACGTGATGCGTGCTCAACTAAACAGTTAAAAAGACAAAAACTCTAAAAAATCTGGAAATGGGTTCTGTTGGTTATCTTCTGGCTATTTTTTTGGAACTATCTTCGATGTACAAAAACGACTTTTCTACAGATTTATTATATGTATTGATTGATAATACTGAATGATATTGATATAAGCAAAAGTGAGGTCGACTTGCGCGTGAGGAGGTATTTTTATAAATTTATTTTCAGCAAATCTTGTTTTATAGTCTAGGAACCCTGCAAACTAGTTAATCGAAAGGGACCATTGAATGCAGCATTCCGTACCAAAAACAATAATAAGCAATAACTTCACAGTAAAACGTAAGTAGTTAATTTCACAGTAAAACTGTGCCTTACGTAGGAAAAGTAAAACTCAATTAAAGGAAGGTCCACATCAGATTTATCTCCGGCTTCAATAAGAGTTAAACCTACAGTTAAACTACTTAGAAGCTGCAGTTACTATTCATTACCAAGTCACAAGGAATAGAAACGAAGTAATTAAACTAAACTTAATGAAAACAGCTTACGATAAACTTGTACCTACTAGGTACAGTAACGCCCAGTTTCTGGAATGAAAGTTTTTGCAAAAAGAAATGACAAATAGTCAAGCTTATGTTAAATTTATGTTTGAGTTAATTATCACCAACTCATTTAATTGTGACATTTCAATAATTTCTTTCAGGAATCGGATGTACCACTCCGTTCAAAAAATAATAAAACCATTTATTTGGAACATACTTAAAAAAGTACGAATTTTACTTGGAGTCTGTTTTAATGACATTAGGCCCACTTGCACAAAAAACTTAACTCAGAGGTAGTTGCTATAGGTAGTGGCTACAGAAAGCAAAAGACAAAAGACAAAAAAAGACAAAAGATATTTATTTCAACACAAGCCACCTGCTATGATCCTGACATACTTCTTTTGTATAATTTATCTTCATGCATCTAGTCACACACGCTCACCAGTCATAAGTGCACCTGGTCCTTCTAAAGGACATCAATAATGAGATCCATGTATGTCCTTCTAGGGCACCCCCTCGCCAGGAATTTCTACATAAACACACTCGGCAATAGATAAATACGTAAGTGCACCATAGTATTGTAATTTTTAAGGGTGTGAGCCTGGAGATCTGCCATGCAGGTCTCGAACCCAGTATAGACTCCAGCTCTCACAAAGGTTTGAATCTGCTTTAACCTAGATATTTTTTAACGAAATGTACCTTATTGAGAGAAAATAAACTTCTATTCTATTCTAAATGTTCACAAAAATTGAATGTTGTTGCCATCTTCAGAAAACTATTATATTCCAAGACAGGGCTCCCAGTTAATAAAAACAACTTTAAATACTTTATCTAGTATCTTTATTAAGCTAATTAATTAAAATTATTTGCATACAATATTTACAATTGATATTTATTTACTTATATTTAATATCTGACTGAAAAATTTAACAAAGGAGGATAACAACTTATAATTTATTATTAGGTAAACATAGACAATAAAAAAATAACAATATGCATTCCTGTTGTCTCATTTAATTGTAATTATACTTAAATTAATATTTGATAAATTGCTGATGTGAATAAAGTAAGGTCAATAATATTTGGTAAATAATTGGGTCTTATTATCTATATTTTAAAGCTGTCATTCTTAATAATTATGTATGCAAAATATACAACCAGCAAAATATCACATACCATTATTATTTTCATAATTTAACTTTTAGTTTATTGTAGACAGTGCAAAGAAGAGAAAGTCTTGCTCCTTTAAAGAAATCATATTTTTTAATGTTTGCAATAACTTTTTTTGTAATACAATTTGGCTTAATATTTGAATTTCTTAATAAAAAGACAGCCAAAATCACAGCACTTATATTTTATTGTGTACAATTTTAAATGGTGCAGAAATATTCATGCAATATTTAATATGTTATTAATATGGCACACTTTTATTTAATAATAAATTGTAAGCAAGATCTGACACAAATATTTTAATAGTATGGACGCTGCTCAATATTTTAATATTTATTCAAATAAATATTTGAGAAAGGAATAGGAATAAGGATAAAGTTTCATTATTACAGAAGTAAAAGTCTTGTATTTTGGCCGTAGCTTTTATAAATGAGTAATAATGATATTGGAGGTATTATTAATTTAATAACTGTTAAGAATTTTTGGGCATTCTCATTATGTTTCTAATTAATATTCTAAAAGATGTTCCCCTAACTTCATTTGCCATTTTATTAAATATGTACCTAATTAAATACTTCATTTTTAATGATTTTCTACCTACATAATAATCTAACATATTTGCAATAAAAATTATAAAAGCGTGTTTTAATGCACAATGTTTTTTTGACATTTCCATATTTTGTTGGACAAAATATCAATTAAGATAGACAAGATAAATTATTAAAATATAAAAAAAGGATTATTCGTAAAAGGACAGTTATAATTGGCTAAATAAATTATATTCTACAATAGTTCCCTAGTTCTGATCCCGCGCTTTTGTGAGCTACCCCATACTTACAATAGACCTAACTATTATAGTATCCTACCTACTGAATGTGTGACTCTAATGATAGTGAAACAATCTCAATTCCTTTTAAATCTAATTACAATGAATTTCGTTTATACTGAACTACCGAACGCTTCTGCATATATTGCCACTTTAAAAAAAAACGTAAATTGATCAACTGTTTTCGAGCTGCGTTGCTAGAGACAGAAAAACAAACGTTTGAAACGTTCAGCTCTGATCAAATCTGTCATTCGCTTCTTTTGTTTTTTTTTTTTTTTAAATTTAAAGCTAAATGGGTTGGTACGTTTTGTAACAGCCGAGAAGGGATAACAATAAAACAAATCAGCGAAACTGAAAGCACTCGATTAGCTTCGTTAAATTAAATCGACCTGAGGACATTATCAAATTATACGGATATCTCTTTGGATGAATTCTATTCGCGTTCATTTATAAATACCGCTTAGGTAAAACGTTTTCATATATTATTGTTGGTAATCGCGATGTTTACCTGCTACGTTAACTGTTTACACATTTTTACCGAGAGCCCGAAAACATTAATCAAAAAAACCTTCTAAATCTAACTTTATAATTTTTCGCTAGATATTATATCAAAAAAATCATTCGAATGATTTTTTTATTAAACTTGGCGCTGCACTACCGTGCGTCAAGCAATAAATAATATACTCTGGAAAAGATTTGAACCCTCATCAATAAATTCGCTTTGATAGAGCTACTGCCGGGTACCTAACGTTGGGCTCAATATTATAACGACAATGCCGAATACCTCACTATAAACGAAGCCCACGTTATGAAAAATTTATTCGTAAATAGTTGCGGGAATTTATATGTCTTATTGTCAAGGTTATAGGTATTAAAGCTTGCCCTAAGCAATCGGGGTGTAACTTTCTCGTGTATGTAAACCGGACACGCAAGGGACAAAAAGCTTTCAGTCATGCAGGTTCTATTTCATGGCATTCTAGTCTTTAGGGGTCTGGGATATAATGTCCTTTTTTCAAATTTAATGTGATTATGGTGTTGCTAGCTTACTAATTTATTGTCGTGTGGTGTGTCGTATGCATAATAATGACGCGAACTAATCAGAACCATCGGCGCTCCTAACAATGTCGTATTTAGTGTGAAACTGTGCATATGACGTGACATAACCTCTTTCTAATATATTAGAGTGCATTTTAGGTTTAATTAGTGGCACTACAGCAGTTTTATAGTTTTACAAATGGAAATCGGAATATGCCGCCTATGCATGGAAGCCTAAATACCTATTCCATTTGCGGCTACGTTAGCATACATATATGAAATGTTTGTAGGTAGGTTGAAGTACTAAGTAATCTCGTAAGAACATTGTGTCCGTTCGGATGAGCACGAGAACAATTAAGGTGACAATGTTGCCTGTAGTCAATACTCAACATTGCTACATTGTTTTTAATAGGCGCATAGACAAAGTCTTGCAAAGGCACTGGTATAGGTCGTCTCCATTAAAGCACAAAGCTTAGAATAACAGCGAAACTGTTTGGTTTCGAAATGAAACATTCAAGAGGTGCTATTATCATGACTTGAACATCACGTTAAGTGTTATAGTGATATCATCAATCATATTAAGTAATCGTATATCGTCATATTGTGATATATTTCAAAGTTTTTCGATATAAATCATCCACTCTGTACATTAATCATGATAACTATTTTTCATCCCCTGACAGGCTTTTTTATCTGTCAGCCAGATAAAAACTGAGACCCATTTTATTCCCTTGTCACTTTATGTAAAACGCTCGATAGAGGATCTTGTTTGAACAAGATGAAGACGCTCATTCGGGACGTGTCGCTTCTTTTTTTTTTAACGGTCTATGACTAGAAGCTACATCTATGAAAAGTTTCTAAGATAAACTTAATTGTCTTTGAACGGTGGGGTCATGTCATTGTCAAACCTACACTTGGTCACCTTTTTTGAGGTTTCCTTTCGTTTTTATCTACCTAGGTACCTCTCTATCGGACAACCAAGGCACCCGACGCGACGGGCCTTTTGCGATATAAATAGAACGGTTTTCCGGTTCTGCAAAGATGACTGACATAACCTAGACATGTCTATATTTCCTAAACCCCGACTAACCTTTTTATAGTATCTAGGTATAGCGTGAGGCGAAGTAAGCAAAGCGAATTTTGAAGCATTAATTAGCATGCTACTACATTAAATAGGGCACAGTTTGCCCTAGCACAACTTGCTCGGAGTACCTACAGCACTAATTCAATTCCTAAGTCTGTAAACTCCTCAACTATTCACGAATACAAAATAGGTAATGCTACATCTCATCAGTATACTAGATATATTATTGCACTATTTTTTTATATTAATAGCTGGGTTGCGATTCTGTAGATATTTTACTAAACAAAGAAACTCTTAAGACTATTCTCCTCATTATTTTAATATGAAAACAAATTTAAACGCATTCGACCGCATTCGACTTCTGAAATAAGCCAGAAACGGGAAATATTTAAAAGTCTTAGTGGAAAAATGTAATTTTAATTCATAATAAACTCTAAGCGTGTTATAAGATTTGCCTCGAGTTTCTCAAGGCACTTTGCTTTTTACCTGAATTTTGCTTGAAAGCATTTCTTAATAAAATTACTGAAAATAGTTTCAAAGAGTTCAAAGAGCTTGCCGCCATTTCAAACAGCTAGTTATTTCTCGAATAGAACCGGTAAATACTGAAGTATTCAATAATTTACAGAATCGGGCTCCCGATGATATGATTTAAAGCTACAATTTTGAAATGTGTCTAGCTAAGTGAAATATTATAAGAAGTGAAGAAATACGCATGCGTACAGGATGCGTGAGTCGACTAGATCGTATTGAGATTTTTAATACAGTACTGCCTATTTATTACTGATTAATGAACATACAATTTACTTATATGGACCGGGAAAATACCTAAGTATTTCATCTGAAATGTGACACGACCTAGTTTCCTATAAAATGGACTAAAGTGGCACCATTATTGTAAGTTGTTCATGTGCTGAAGATGAGTAGAATATAAATGAGGTTTTAATCACGTTTTTCGTTAGTTTGAACATTTTTTTTCTACCGAAACAAAGTGACTTTTTGTCTAATTGTCTATGACGTAAGGATCCTACTTTACATTTCACATTCAACATTGAAATTAAGAAAAACAAAAGACAACACGACGCTACTCGGTTACATAAAATTGGTCCGAATTTATTCATTTTGTTGTAAACGGAAACAATACAACAATAACACGAAGTAACTACTCTGAATATGAAAAATCATAGTTCTAGAGAAATAAGGTCCCGCAAGTATTAGAAGGACATTCTTAAGGTTATAGGCAGATCGAAGTACATCGAATGTGAGTTTTGGCTTTCAATACAAACTAAAACCCTCCAGTGTTGCCAGATAAAAAACTACCTCAATTTCAAATTATTCTCAATTGGTTATTGTCTACGCGGTCCGTTTTTCATACGAATCGCGCGACGGCTATTGCTAGGAGGGATATGCCAGCTTTAAGTTCGATGGAGGGGCCCTGGTAAGGCGCCGAGGAGTTCCCCGCGAGGATGAGGGCCCGGAGACGCTGCCTCTCGCGATACCTGTCGTCCTCGCCCGGGGGGTCGAGGCACTCGAACTCGCAGCATCGCGAACCCACGCGAAAGTTTTTGCAGAACTGTAAAAGTAAGAAAAAGGGATGAGAATTTTTCATGGCACTTACATGAGACATCGTGAGAAACCTGAACTTATAGTTCAGGGATCACCCATTCCACCACTTTCATTTGGGGTTTGTTTCATAAAAAAAAAGTTTGTACGTTTACATTAACAGAATAATTTACACAATTACAAATAATAAATGTTGTACATAATGACAAAAACAAGAGTGAACTGCTGCCTCCTAAACTAGACCAAAAGCCTGTGTTTTAGGAGCCAATGGCTTTGCCGCACTGGGTCGGTAACATAGAAATATGTCAGTAACACGCTGGTATTACTAGGTGTTGAAAAAGTATAGACGTTCGTTTTTTTTGGAAATTTTATTTAAATTATAATTAGTAGTTATTATTAAAAATACTGATTAAATTTAGATTAGTCTACAAGTGTTAAAGGACAGGTACCAACGTTTGTGGCACATTTATGTATTGTGTTTATGTGATATAATCATAATATACCACCTGCCAGCTGATCACTACACTGTCACTACCTGCACCATTAGTCGACGCTTAACAAACTCAGGATGTCTTAATTTGCTGAAGTTCTTGCTGCTCAGAGGACCCTGGAGGAGAACTTTCTGAAGAAGATGGGCGAACTCGAAGCACAGATCCAGTGTGCCGGGCCTGCTAAGGCAAACACAGTGGCGAAGATAGCCGATGAGTTTCGCACGTTCCGGGAGCTCGTTTTCTCCATGCTAGGCCTGCTCCGCACCCAGATCAGCGAGTGCGCCAATCAAATTGATGGAGTGGAGACCAGGCACCGGCGGAAGGCACTAGTTTTCCAGGGACTTGCTGAAGTGGAGAAGGAGGATAGCAAGTCAGTAATCCTGGATGTGTTGAATACCAGGCTTGCCCTCAAGAACGTAGAAGTATCTTCAATTAAGGCCTGTCACAGACTCGGTGCCCCCAACAATGAGCATCATAGGCCAATTCTTGTTTGGTTCACCAGTGCAGACATGAAGGCGACAGTTTGGAAAGCGAAGACAAGATTGAAGGGCTCCAAAATATCTGTTAAGGAGTTCCTGACGAGAACTAGGCAGACAGTCTTCGGGAAGGCGCGCGAGCACTTCGGCATGCGGTCGTCTTGGACCCAGGAAACATGACTCGTAAATAGCTCAATGAATGTTGACTGACGATGTGTAGTGATTGTTTCTTTCTTCCTTATATTCCATTATTTTAAAACTTCACTAACTGTTGTGTATTTTCCCCATCTTATACTAATTCTTCTTGTGTGTTGTACCCCTCACTGTTTACGTATCTTAATTTTTGTGTATTTGTTATTTAACTGAGATATCTATATCTATACCCTCAACATTGCTTTGATGCTACCCACAATATTGTCTAGTACCCTCAATATTGACTTTTGTTGTTTTGTTTACGGAATAAATTATTTTGACACCTGTGATACACGTTTAGAAATTAAGTCAGGTATAATTGTATATTTCGTGTATCGACTAAACAACAAATAACTTTTTTTTTTGCAATAACGTGATTTCGATTATTAAACTTTTTTTTTGTTAATTCGTAGGGGTGTACAACTGTTTTATGTTTTGTTTACGATGTTTTTCCTATTTCGTTTGTTTGGGAACTAGTTTTCAGTTTTTAGAGAATAATGATTTAATAATTGTTGAGTTTGTGTATGAGAAAGTGCTGAGTTCCATGTTTGTTTAAATAACTGTTTTTAGTGTTGGTGTTAGCTGGCGGGTGGTGCAGAGTGTCAATTCAGTTGTTCTGTTTTTGGCAATTGCATACCTATAATTTTATGTATATATATATAATTATTTTAGACATAATAACTTCTTCTATTTATGTCAGATAATGAGTGTTATTTCTCTGCTAATGATTCTGCTGCCTCTTCAAGCGACGTGAGCTTTTGTTCCCTTGGTGACTTTTTGCAAAATAACTTCAATGATGAGTCTAGTCGGTTGGTGAATGTTTGTCACATTAACGCACAAATGTACCCAGTCACTACAGCGAGCTGTACGATGCGTTTAATAACAAAAACATCCACGCTATCCTGATCTCCGAAACTTGGTTCAAACCGCATCTTCTATCCACCACTTACCCTCTCACTGGTTTCGTTCTTATACGGAATGATCGGATTAGTAAGGGAGGGGGTGGTGTGGCTATATACCTTCGCAGTGATTTTCCTTATAAAATACTTGCTACTTCCTCTTCAAACTATTCTGCCTCTGCTGAGTTTATCTTCCTTGAAGTTTGCGTCAAAGGAGCCAAAACCATTGTCGGTGTTGTCTACTGTCCCCCTTCTGTCGATTACTTCACTGAATTCGAATCAGTTCTTGAATCTTTGGGTTCAGAGTATGCGCACCACATCATCATGGGTGATTTCAACACGAACCTCCTTTCCCAAAACTCTCCTCGATCCCGTAAACTTCTCAATCTTATCGAGTCAGCCAGTCTGCACGTGTTGCCGCTCCAGGCTACCCATCATAATAAATCTGGCGATGACACCTGGCTCGACCTTGTCCTCACCTCGAATCCTTCCCTTGTCTCCGCTCACGGTCAGCATGACGCTCCTGGCTTCTCTTATCACGACATGATTTTTCTATCCTATATCCTCAAACCTCCTAAACCTAAACCCAAGGTTCTATACAGGCGTTGTTTTGCCAGGATGGATGTTGAGAAACTCAAGGAGGATGCGTCTTTGATCGATTGGGAGATAATGAGAGAGACCGCTTCAGTTGACGATAAGGTGGCGATCTTCAATGATGTTGTGGCCAACCTTTACAACATTCATGCTCCCGTCAAAAAAGTAAAACTGAAACGTCCTCCTGCGCCTTGGATGACTAGAGGAATACAGATGGCCATGCGACGCAGGGACCGCGCGTTCCGAAAATATAAAAGGAATCGTACTGACCAGAACTGGGCGCTATTTAAAACTTCGAGGAATAAATGTAACCAGATGATACGCAATGCTAAACGTATGTATTTAGTTTATTCTTTGAGTATATATTGTATTTTTAGTTTAGGTATATATATTTAAATAAACGCGATTTTGCTTAACTCAAAATATTGCACCTACCACTATTTGTCTCTGCATCACCCAAAGGTCGACTGGTAGAAAATGCCTTAGGCATTAAGTCCGCCTTTGTACGTTTGTGTGCATAAAGTATTAAATAAATAAATAAATTACTACACAATGCAAGTTTTTATGGAACCCATGACCAGAGCCCACTTATCAAATTCATGAAATATGTAATAAATTAGTTGCTGTGCGTGACAGTTGTCAATAAAAACTTGCCCACATAATAGAAGTTTGTTCCACGTAATGACGCATGGGTGGTTGTTGTTCGAACTAACAAGTGCGGATTGTAATGAACACGGTAGGTAACCAATACGTACCTAGGCACATTGTTAGCAAGCTATATGTACCTAAGTCAGGCTAGGATTTTGGTTTCTGGAAAGACTATAAATGTAGTATCGAGTACTTTGATGACTCGTCATACTGATGGAGCTTTGGATTTATCGGTGAAATTTTAATGTCCGGTTATTATCTGAACAATTATCCTGGACTGGATCAAATACCATGTGGTTTTTGTATCAGTTTATTTAGCTAAGCGTAACTTAAGGTATAAGTTGGTAGCCGACTACACGCAGCAGCAGACGACGTGTCGTCCCTTCATGTCGCCACGACACGTCGTTGCGTCCTGTCGCTGCAGTCATGATTTCGAACCCGACTGCAGACGGAAGCGCTGTATTCCTACTGATTCTGAGTGTTCCGTGAGACAAAATATCTGACTACACTCACTACTGGCGTTCGACAAGAGTCGGGCGACGTGTCGCTAGCTACGGAAGGTGTTTCGAAGAAATACATAGAAACCAGTAGTCGTCTTCTGCTGCTGCTGCATGTAGTCGGCTACCAACTTGTACCGGTTATGACATCTACCCGCACATGTACCATCAGTTTTCAATTTCTTTCAACAGCCTTGTCAAAGTTGTTGCTGTTAGTTGCAATGACCATATATATTTTTCCTTTTCCGTCGTCATCAGCACTGATAGGACATCACTTTGTCTAGGTCCACTGAGGCTCTAAACAGAGTTACATCCTACGAGTATTAGCGCAAATGATTATCAATAAGGCCAAAACGTGCGCTACCGAATGCCACGTGGTCAATCCGAAACATTTTCACAAAGACAACCGTTATCGCTGATAGAAAATGACTTTGTCTATGGTTAGAAACAGTGTACTCACATAAGGGGGATCACAGTAGATAGCCTTGCACCACATGGGCTCGGAGTGGTAGCAGACGCAGAGGGAACAGACTCCTGGGCCGGGAACGTACAGCAGACCATGGGGGACCGACTTGTTCTCCCAGTCGATGCATTCGTCTGGCACGCATGCTGGGGATAAATGGAAAGAGCAAGATAAGAATCTGAAAGATAACTAGAAATAAATCGCATGAGTTATAAACAATTAAACATAATATGGTTATGAAAACCACTGTCGGTTTTTTTTTATGTGACAAGTATTTTCAACTGCTGCAACACTTGTGAGCCAGGATCAGCAGTGGCGACCACCATAAAAGCGCTGAATAAATGAAGCTCAACGAATTCCGGAGAAACGATACTGTCTTGTTTATCCGGGATACGCAAACCAGACGGGTACCTACTAAATAAATTAAAAATCAGTGGAGGATTAAGAAAAATATAATCATTACTACCTTTCTTATCGAGCAGGAGACAGAACGGAGATACGCCAATAGGCATGAAAGACCAGCATTGGAGGATCATTGGTGGATATAATTCTTTATTGGGTGGAAATTTTGGCATTCCTCTTTGATAAAATTTATGTAAATATGGACATGTAGCCTGACAGTCTATTTATTCAAGAATTGTAAATTCTTTATTGAACATATTCACCCTTGCTCCTTGCGACTGAGGAGTTCAGTAGCTTTTGTTTTAGTATCAAAACGACGAATAAAGAGAAGGTTGCAATCCTCGATGTAGGTAACAACATGTCAATAGTCTATTTTAATTTTCCTTATTTCTTTCTACATACTGTGTCTTCGTCTATCATCATCCAACTGTCCTGTCGCAGGCATGCTGGAAGAAATTTCTATTGAAGAAAGCAGTACTTGTGTGCTCTTCTATCTGTATTATTTATTTTCTCGATGAAGAGTTTTGTTTGTACATAAATAAATAACATGTAACTAATAAGTATCGAAAAACCGAGTATAGCCTGACAGGCTACATTTCCGATTCCATATAAAGACAACAGAGTGCTATGTGGAACTTCCAACGACTAAAACCTCACGGTGGTCGACCTTAGCACTTTTGGCGAATATGGGATCGCATGCAGGGAACCATGTCCCTTCATCTCTGGGGAGACAAAGTTAGAACCTCAACAACCTCACGGTACATGGGGACTCGTGACCAATTTACACTAGTATTAGGTGTTATTTTATGCCTATGAAGTACCTATGACGCATCAGGTGTGGTTGGTTCTCATACATCGCCGGCGGAGGAGTCAATTTATTATAGTTAACTAAGTACCAAATGCATTTGTAAATCAAATAGTTAGTTAGTTAAATAAAATGAAACTGACTAATCTAATGCAAACTAAACAGCTATTGTAGAACGAGACTTCTTAACTAGATACCTAATGATAAGAGTATTGGAGAATAGGGATTATTGCAAATCGGATTGATCAACCCATAAGCCTGAATCACTTCTACCGAACGAAGGTGGTAAAACTTAGCAGTGTTCATGTTCAGTGTAAATGGTTTTCTTCTAGCTATACCTACTTGTAGATATCTAGTTAAGTTAATTTGATGCAGTACCTACTAGCTTTTTTATACCAGTTGTAGACCGTGGGTTCGACCCATATAGGCGCTTTACTTTGTGTAAATTATTTCATCACCGCATGTAATGTATTAGAACCAATTCGAAGATATGTGACATCCACCAAGCCTGTGTCCCAGCAGTGGGAACAATAAAAGGCTGATGATTATGATGATGACTAGCTTTTCCTAGTTGAATTGCCTTCCATTCAATTTAAATAAAATCATTTTTTTTTAAATATTTTTAAAACAAGCTTTTTTCGTATCCTTTTAGCAAACCCTTTCATTTGATACCCATATCATGGCAGTGCAAAAAAAATAACTGGTCCGCCATTTTGAGCCATCCGCCGTAATGGATTCAGAATGACATCACTTAACTCACCATGCATTGTCATCCAAATTAAACGTGTATGAAAAATTTCATCTTAATCGGTTGAGGATAACTGCTTTAAAATTCAGTTGCAAGATTTGACACGAAAACACTTACATACATAGATGCTTGTAAAATGCTTAATCATTTGAAGTAGGTAATCTAGCCACAATATTTTCAATTCCTACCCAAGTTTCTTGTTCGCGTGCACAAGACGAATCAAGGGCTGCATATTTCATTATTATCGATCAAACGATACAACAATCGTAAATAGTTGAAGTCACGATTTTAATATTCGCATTGACATTGGATTGTGAACAAACACTAGAGTCGATTAACCTTCACGTGTTGACTGAAACTAGGTTATTGGTAATGTGTAGTTATTTGATTGCAAAACAAAAAAGAACAATTTTTATCGACCACGGTACAACTCTAGTAGTGTTGTGTTTATGCGGCATTCGACATACAGAAACTCACGCTATGGGGTAGGCAGAAACAACGCCACCTGCTACGATCCTTACATGCTTCTTTTGCTTCACTCACGTTCATACATCTAGTCATACACGCACGCGGGTTATGAGTACTGTGCACCTGGGCTTTCTGAAGTACATCACCAATAAGGTCCTTCTAGGGCGACCCCTTCAGGCGATTCCATTCACATCTGCCTTGTAGACCTTTCGTTAGTCGCCTTTCATTCATTCTCTCAACATGGCCAAACCATCTGAGAATACTCTTCTCAATTTTATTCACTACATCTTCTTTTAAACCACAACGTTGTCTTATTACATCATTCCTCAATCTATCATTTATAGTTACACCACACATGCTTCTCAAGGAACATATTTCTATTGCATTAATCCTACTTTCATGTCTTTTTTGCCATACCCAACCTTCTCTTCCATACATAAGTGTAGGCACCAGCACGAGTCGAAGTCGAGCCCCTCTTGACATCGACTGACTGGTCACAACCGCATGTATACTACACTATTGACTATTCACTATATTGCCTGCATTCACTCTCCTTTCCACATTCTTTACAATATTTTCATCCCTTGTGAACATTCGGCATTGACTTAATAATACGCTTGCAAGAGGTTTGCCGATGCGTTGTAGTACCTTGTAGTAGTAATTTGCAGGCACCCGATATGTTGGTATATACCAAAGATTTAAATTGTTAGATTCGCTCATTATTTCGTTTTGAGACTTGTCTCTCTCATGGTAGAATACTACTATGTATCGACCGTTCGGTGAGGACTTAACTGACGATTTAAATCTTTGGTAGGCCCGTTTGATCGGAATGTACCCATCGGTAACAGAAATAGGTGAACTGGTAATATTTTGCTAAATAATTACCTATCTACATTCGTCAAAAGCTCTAGATTTCTGTTACCAATAAAACTGCGTAGTAGAAGATATATTATGACATTATGACACAGATTCAATCAACTAACCCTAAATACAGTAATATTTTCAATTGAATTCCCATAATCATTACGGTAAAGGAATGGAGGTGACTTAAATAGTAAATTAGCTGTGGGACTTGCCAAGAAGCTAGATGAAACGCGACCTACGCGAATTACACGATAATGAATGAATGGACGAGTTTGCCAAAGATGAGAATGTTATTGCGGAAAACCATTTCTGACGACTTTTGACTATTACGTTGATATTATTTGTGCCAATGATTGCAAATAACATGTTCATAAAATCAATTAAAATTACGACTCCATGTTATTGTTTTAGAATTATTTGAAGCCCATATTAAAGAAAATATAGCGAGACGCATACGGTCAGACAGAGTTTATTAAACCACAGTTATAGAATGGTTAAACAACTAGAATATAGATACTCAGGCAATAGTAGTTTCTCATTAGGTACTATTTACCTAATAGGTAGGTACCTTTTGATGTATTTTTTTCCTTATGGCGTAAGAAAGGCGTGATTCTATAATTTCAACAGTCTTATTGCGTCATGAATTTGGCTTTGCTTAAAAGGGCAAAGAGTATGAATAATCGACCAATCACATGGCGAGATGAAAGACGCAATGTGGATTTCCATCTATATTAATTACGCAATAAGGCTGTTGAACTTTTATGATCACGCCTATTTACGCAAGAAGTAAAATTAAAGATCTACGCATTATTAAAAATACTTATTTTTCTAAAATAAATTATCTGTTTTCCTCGAAGGTCTTTCCAAACCTCGATACAATAAGCGACAAAGGACCCAGGATAAACAAATATGTAGATCCAAGGTCTAAAAAACAGCGAACCCTAATTTCATTAAGGTCAGGGTAAGTTTTTACTTTGGCATAATTATTAACTTTTTTGACTGATGGAACGAAAGAAAAAAGTCAAAATAAAATAATGATGCCATCATATGCTTTTGATACCTCCCCGTGTATGAGTACCTGTAAACTCCAGAAATATTATTCAAAAGTCTAATAATAAAATATTAAATCCATCACACCTGCTATTTCTGTTTACTCAACAGAAACTATTACTGGAACGTCTGGAGCTTACTACTGCCAGACATTTGTTTTCTATTTCTGAGATACTGCGATGACGAGCGAATTTTTATTTGCTCTCCAGCTTTGTTGAACTTGGCTAACGAGACGACCTAGACCTTCAGTTAAGTCGACTGCAAAATAAATAAAAACAAAAACTTATTTCTATTATCGCTGCGGCAAAAGCAAATGGGAAATCGTTAGAACACTAAACGTTTACCGTACTGTGTTGCACATAACCATAAAGATTCTTTTTATAGTGGGAATTATGACGCGATATAAAGTCAGGGACGCCGAAGCAAAGCAAACCATATACATGAAATGGCTTGTTCTGCAGATAACATTGCTTACAACAATAAACACGAATTCACATTCGGTGTTTCTAAGCTGCTAGTTGGCAAATACTAGGTTAATATAATAATTATAATATATCTGTAAGTAGTCTTGTCTGACTTTGTTGGGAAAACGGAATAAGATACCTATTCCTATTCATCTCAAAATTTGAATTATGAATGTGTTCGCCGTTGTATAAAATTGTATTTTAAATCTCCCGCGGGATGTTGTTGAAAGTTCTCGGAAGCGTGTGAGCCAGAAAACAAAATATGACTACTATAAATAGGAACTAGGGAAATAAGTAGGAGTACGCTGGGGTATTGTTGACTGCCTGTATCAAAGAAAGGTCCATTAACAATGTTTGTGCGGGAACTAGACTGTGACAGAGAGCGCTTTCACCGTCAGAATAGACGTTTCCTTTGGCTGTGTGAGTTTCGCGTTTGTTTTTCGCGCGTTAATCACCCGCGGTTTTTTCCGTCATGGCCGTAATTTTATTTATTGTGCTGTGGGAGTTTATTATTGTCTGTCGCACGCGTAATATTCAATGTATATTACTTATTACGACAGCCAGTGTGGCTACGATCTAGACTAGACAATATTTTGTGCGTAATTATGAAAATTTAAAATGTGTGTAGCCAAACACCTGTTTTCATTCCTTCGATCATGTTTTCGCATGAATTGTGATAGACTTCAGCAATTAATGGAATTACCATCATAATAATGTAAAGTCGAATTTTCTTAACGTTTTTGCAGATATTGTCTATCTAAGGACGTCTGTCCCTTGTACTACTGTCTCTGAATTAGACATTTGCATGTTAGTGTCATAAGTTTGTACCCTAATTAAACACTCATCAGCCGCAAACCTTTTGTATATCAACCATAAGTGTTTATCGTCTTTCTCGTGCAGCCCCGAGTTTGGATTTGCGGTTTATGGCCGTATGCTTGCCGTGTCACATGGAACTTAAACAAACTGGTGAAATTGGCCAAATGCTTGCCCCCTATCTCTTGAATTTGGTGAAATGTGGGTGACCTGCGATTGCATGTATACAAGGGATAATAGCGTGTGATGACCTCATGATCTCAACTGTACTATAACTGCTCTAACTTCGTACATTATAATAACAGCAGGAATTATTAGAGTATCGTAGTTTCATAATATGATATCATTAAGAACCCTGTTATTAAGTACTGTAATTTTACAAATATTCCTCATTAAAGGGTAGAAGGACGGACATGATAAAAGGGACGATAAACGTAACAAATGAGGATACTGTTAGGATACTCGACTATAAGGTTAACATAATCTCTTTAAGAATGTCCCTCATCCCAGTGTATTTTGGAGATCCCGCATTGCAGTGGTAGAGCTCACAAAATATGTTAGAGAAGCTAGAAATTATATCCAAGCTAATGACTGTGTACATTGCTAGATTTAAGAGCACTCTTCGTCGGATATGCTGTCTGCTGCAATTAGGGTCAAGTTGCAGTGCGACTGAGAGTCTAGTTTCGCATTTTTCGAGCATTTGTTTGTGACAACGAGTACACAACAACAAGTAATCTTTGTTTTAAAGTAAGTACAAAACATAGCTAATGAGTCGCAACTCGCAGTGTGTCTTGACTCTAGAAGTGTTAAGATGTATCTTGACATATTGTCATGTTTTCATTGTTTAACAAAATACCAAATTCCATAAAAACGCTACCATTGTTTAGATTTAAAAATAATTTCACGGGGTTTTTAATTGAAAAATACTTTTATGGTGTAGGTACATGAGTTTTTGGACTATAAATTGTAATTTTTTGTAAATTGCACGGTCATTTTAAATTATTATTGTTATTATTTTGTCTTTGGTTATTATTATTGTGTGGTGAATCTATCCCATAATTGACATGATTATTATTGACACTTATGATTAAGATTATTATCTTTATAATTTTTTCATATTATATTGACATTTATTTAATTCAATAATGCAATTTTAATAGGCTTATCCACAGAACAGAAAAAGACAGTAGAAGTCGCTTAGCGCTTCATTAGTATTGGAACCAGCGTACCCAAACTCTCACATAAACAGGTTAATTGTATTTCGTAACACTAAGAAATCTTTGGTGTGATTGGTAGTTTAATTTTAGTTGAAAGTAGGAAATATGTCAGTCGTCACGAGTTTTGAAAATAAACCACAGTTGTATGACAATAGAGTTGGTTTATTGTCTACTCTTTTTGAGTATTTTAAATTTTTCCGTTTAAAGCGCACACGGAATAGTTTAATGAGCAAGTTACGCTACTCGCCACTAGATGTCACTATAATAAATGCATACAATTTAAAACTGTATTTCGTTAATGATAAGATTTATATTTGCGAAATGAGGTCATTACTATTCGTCCTCCTGTAGGGATGTACCTATGTCGTTGAATTATTTATCGACATTCCGTTTTATTTTCAAACAAAATACAGTCAACAGCTAGAGTCGATAAATATTATTATGTTTGAAATCAAGTGTTTACATAAATTTGTTCTAATACTTACGATTTATAGAAAGTATGATAAAGATTTTTTATGTTAAACTACTGATCCAATTTTGAAAATTATTCTATTGATACAAAGATACGCCTTGTGGTGTTTTTACCCGACTGCCGAAGGAGGGTAATGTGTTTATCAGTCTATGTATGTATGTATATATGTATTTATGTATGTATGTTTGTTCCTATATGGCGTTCCAGAGACCAAACGCGGTGGCCGATTTTGATGATTCGTACGTCAATCGATTTGTCTTAACCCTGCGAGTGTCACTGGCTACATTAAAATTGGACAATAGAAAAATGGCGGCTTTCGGAAGGCAGTCAGAATCTCAGAAGTGAGATACAACAACATTATACCGTATAAATTACCAAATTGCATAGATTTGATACATACAATTGGCCTTAGGACAACAGGGAAAGAATAACATAATTATACCTATACCTACTTGAAAATGTATAATTTTTAGTTTTGGCACTGCTGTGTCAGCTGGGTATTTTTTTCGCTTTTAATTAAAAAATCTAGTTCTAAGAAGTGATCTAAGCAAATTGTACAAGTCTTTGCGGGAAACCAACTTTGCCTTCCAGTCGCTTCAATCCATATTTCTTTTCTGTCTGGGTCCTTAGGAAATCTGAAGTCACAAAATAATACGAAACCATTTTTTTATAGGTTTGAGACTTTGTGAATTACAGTTGTTTGATTAACCTTTTCTCGATTAGAATATTCCGAATAGATTACCTATATCCATGCTATATTTATTTTAAACTTGGTTAGTTTAATTCGAAAAAAAGGTTTGGCCATGGAAATGTGTTTGGTTACTAATACTGAATCACCAAGCCGCACACATAAATTTTGCCCGATATATCATAGAACACAGAGAATATTGTAAGTTTTAAATATCGATAACTCATCATCGATATTGGTAATCTCTAATTGAGTAGCTGACTATGACATGTGCATAGTTGGAATCTTCGAGAACAATATGTTTAACTTTAAAAGAAAGTAGACCTTAAATTTAACGTCATAAATTCAACTTTTACTTGTCTTGTTTAATAAAATATTGCTTTTACATTTTTATAGAAATAAAATCAATTAAGACTTACCGATGGTAAGATATACCTCCATTTGATACATTTTTGGTTCTACTATTGTGTTTACATTCTAAAACAGCACAATAGGGTATTTTTGTATTTTTCCAAGTTTTTGTTACCGTGACGGTTGTAACAAGAATGATGTGCGTAGTGTGGGCCATAGACATAGACACTTTGCGGAACTGAGCAAAACTCGGGGTACGCGGGTCCCGCCTACTTGCGACTTCTATTGTAGAGGGCGTTTTTCCTGTTCTGTGGGCTTATCTGTTTAGTTACTGCATGATTATGATCAATAATAATTTTAATTAATAAAATCTATACTTTATCTATACTTATATAATATTATAAAGCTGAAGAGTTTGTTTGTTTGTTTGTTTGTTTGTTTGTTTGTTTGAACGCGCTAATCTCAGGAAATACTGGTTGGAATTGAAAAATTCTTTTTGTGTTGGATAGTCCATTTATCGAGGAAGGTTATAGGCTATATAACATCACGCTACAACCAATAGGAGCCGAGCATAAATGAAAAATATTGCAAAAACGGGCAAAGATATTCCTTTTTTAGAGCTTCCATTGCGTGCGCTGCGTAAAAGGTTCAAGTTACGCAAATATCATGTATGATGGAAATGTTCCTCTTTAAAAGTTCTACAAAAAAGTCCGCGACAGCATATGTCTATCTTTTAAGATTGACTCACAATAGCAACTTTTATGTTCTAAATTTTAATTAGATCGCAGCTGCCGGTAGAAACAAAAGTTGGTTACATTCGTATAGTAGTATTTTATTTCTTATTCAAATAAATAGTTCAACGAGTAGGTAGGGTAGGGTAGGGTAGGTTAGGGTAGGGTAGGGTAGGGTAGTGTAGGGTAGTGTAGGGTAGGGTAGGGTAGTGTAGGGTAGGGTAGTGTAGGGTAGGGTAGGGTAGTGTGGGGTAGGGTAGGGTAGTGTAGGGTAGGGTAGTGTAGTGTAGGGTAGGGTAGGGTAGGGTAGTGTAGGGTAGGGTAGGGTAGTGTAGGGTAGGGTAGGGTAGTGTAGGGTAGGGTAGGGTAGGGTAGTGTAGGGTCAGGTAGGGTAGGGTAGGGTAGGGTAGGGTAGTGTAGGGTCAGGTAGGGTAGGTAGGGTGGGTAGGGTAGATAAATGTTTGGTCTTTTTATGGCAAAACAAGGTTTGCTGGGTCAGCTAGTAATATTATAAAGCTGAAGAGTTTGTTTGTTTGTTTGTTTGTTTGAACGCGCTAATCTCAGGAACTACTGGTTGGAATTGAAACATTATTTTTTTGTTGGATAGTCCATTTATCGAGGAAGGTTATAGGCTATATAACATCACGCTACGACCAATAGGAGTCGAGCATAAATGAAAAATATTGCAAAAACGGGCAAAAATATTCCTTTTTGAGAGCTTCCATTGCGTGCGCTGCGTAAACGGTTTAAGTTACGCAAATATCATGTATGATGGAAATGTTCCTCTTTAAAAGTTCTACAAAAAACGCGACAGCATATGTCGATCTTTTAAGATTGACTCACAATAGCAACTTTTATGTTCTAAATTTTAATTAGATCGCCGCTGCCGGTAGAAACAAAAGTTGGTTACATTCGTATAGTAGAATTTTATTTCTTATTCAAATAAATAGTTTAACGAGTTGGTAGGTAGGTAGGGTAGGGTAGGGTAGGGTAGGTTAGGGTAGTAGGGTAGTAGGGTAATGTAGGGTAGTGTAGGGTCGGGTAGGGTAGGGTAGGGTAGGGTAGTGTAGGGTAGGGTAGTGTAGGGTAGGGTAGGGTAGGGTAGTGTAGGGTAGGGTGGTGTAGGGTAGGGTAGTGTAGGGTAGGGTAGTGTAGGGTCGGGTAGGGTAGGGTAGGGTAGGGTATGGTAGGGTAGGGTAGGGTAGTGTAGGTTAGGGTAGGGTAGGGTAGGGTAGTGTAGGGTAGGGTAGTGTAGTGTAGGGTAGGGTAGGGTAGGGTAGGGCAAGGTAGGGTAGTGTAGGGTAGGGTAGTGTAGGGTAGTGTAGGGTCGCGTAGGGTAGGGTAGGGTAGGGTGGGGTAGGGTAGGGTAGTGTAGGGCAGGGTAGGGTAGGGTACGGTAGTGTAGGGTCGGGTAGGGTAGGGTAGGTGTAGGGTAGGGTAGGGTAGGGTAGTGTAGGGTAGTGTAGGGTAGATAAATGTTTGGTCTTTTTATGGCAAAACAAAGTTAGCTGGGTCAGCTAGTATGTAATAAAGTTACATTTGCACGCCGAAATTAAGCCAGAATAGGAGAACAATTTTGGAAATTTTACGGACCTTAAATTTTTCCAAATAAATGCGTTTTTTTTTTTTTCAAACCCATGTGTTAAAGTAAGTGCTAGACTTTGTTGTGCAAAGCTAGGAAACAAACAAAAGGTTTGCTCAAAGCTTGAGTTTGATGCTAGCATGAAACATTCTTCCTGGAAAGTATGTAGGATGATTAAGGGGAGGTACATAGGTACCTTGTATAGCCTTACTTTGTAAAAACATATGCCGTTTTGAGATGAAACCACACGTCAAACACTCTACCAAATTAATATTGCATATAAGCAAAAGCACTCCTGAATGTAGATTTTCAGTTATATGTTCTTAATATCGTGATGACTATAAAGGTCAATATTGCATAAGCCGGAAACTGAGGACGCTTCAGGAATGGAGATCGTTCCGTTTTGCCGACAATGTTTGGCGCCAAATATTCTAATATCTTAGGTCGTAGATTTGGTAACGTGTCACCTTGCAGCTCTTCCTTAATTGTTGAGATGTAATTCTTCTAATAAGTGAAATATATTCTGCATTAGCAAGAGTAGGTAATCAATGGTAAGAAGTTCATATAGCATTTTACTCTCTGGTGGTATTTTTCTTTTAATAAGTGAGAATTGTAAATGTTTTTTCGTAGGTCCCATGTATATTTTTTCGAGAATATACTATCCACTCTTTATCATGTGAAAAATAATAGTCAGCCACTTTGAAAACACAGTTGGTCATTAAAGAAACAATTTTGTAAATCAACACTAGCAAGAATTCTCTTCATGTTCCCGCCAAAACAAAACTCCATTTTTATTTCGTCGATCAAAGCTAATGCTGTCGTTTTCCGGCGCGTGAGCGAACAGCCACTAAACCCAGCATGTTCAGACGATCTGTCCGTCCGTCATGTCTTTCGATATCTTTTGATGCGACGTTTACGACAAACGTTTTTATTGTGCGACTAGTTTTCGGTCGTTACGGCAACATAAAGGCAGAATGGAGTATGACGTTCGACCGTGTTGCTTTATCATTTAAAAAAGGTTATTTCAGCTGTCTATAGAACGAGTTGTTTTTTTTGCGGTATTTTTCGTTTTTTTGGAAATTGAGCGTTAAAATAAAAAAGGTAAAAAGTTATTTTAATTAGCACTTTGAAATGAAATAAGGTATAAAGAGAGGATTTTTAGCACATTTTCCTTGAACTGCTGTAAAAGGAAAAAAAAATAATGCCATTTTAGAATTTTTACGAGTAATAGTGAAGTAATTAGAACGTTCACATTGGAAAAGAGAAACAACGAAAACATCTGGAAGACTGGACGCAAAAATAGCAAGTCACACTGCGACATTAGTTGTAGATAGATAATAATTGCCGCGTTACGTCACAACATATCTATTAAATAAGTGCTTTTTATTTTTAATACGTATTATAAAGAGTGTTTCGATACGTGCCAAGAGCTATTAAAATGATATACTGTTCTGAAGCCACCGAAGAACTTGTGTAGGTACATATATTGTGTTAATAACGTTTTGTTATACCGGGGCTTGTGAAAATTTTCAATGAAATAGGTTTGACGCAGGTTTTTGCGGTTGACGTGTGATATTTTAAAGAGGAATTTCATTATTAGGTAATATTAATTTTTATATTGATTTGCGAGAAATTATGAACAGTTCATGAATTGCGTGTTCTATACGTCATATTCTTCGACGTAGGAAAGGTAATTTTAATATTTAGCCGACTGCCGAAGAAGGGTCATGTGTTTATCAGTCTATGTATGTATGTATGTTTGTTCCTATGTGGCGTTCTAGAGACCAAACGCCTAGGCTGATTCTGATGATTCTTATGTCAATCGATTCGTCTAAAGTCTAGGCTCTAATTATGATATATTCTATCATATAGGTATGTTTATATTGAGAATAGCGGTCGGGATTGCATCATGGCATGACACATTGTTTATGTAATGAAACTCATGAAAACTAAGTATGAGTTTTATTATGTTTATCTTAAACCTACTGTTTCGTAGCGGGCAAATGTTACCTCTAACCCGCCCAGGAACAGATTTTTACCCGACTGCCGAAGAAGGGTAATGTGTTTGTCAGTCTATGTATGTATGTATATCATGTATGTATGTATGTATGTTTGTTCCTATGTGGCGTTCTAGAGACCAAACGCGTCGGCTGATTTTGATGATTCATACGTCAATCGATTCGTATTAACCTTGCGAGTGTCACTGGCTGAGTAACCCACCGTGTGGGGTATCAAAATAAAGGGTTTTAAGAGGTGATTTCAAAAATGTATAACACTTGTAATTATGTTATATGTAAAAGTACCTAAATAATTCAAAATATATACGTCTGGTTTTGGTCAGCCAGCTCGCGATTATGTATCCTTTGACAGCATAGCATGATTTCTTGTTTACGTCTTTTTAATTCGCTTCTTAAGCAGTCAGGTTTTTTTAAATTAACTATTTTTCTAAACATCTCAAATTACTATACGTCAATTTTTTACCAAAGTTTAGTTTATTTAGGTTAGTACCTAGGTAAAATTTGGGCACAGACTGTGAGTTTTTTGTTTGTATGTAAAACTTAAGACTCGTGCAACGCATAATATCGACTAAATAGTATAAAGCCATTTACCTAGTTTCCTAACGTAACTTTAGAAGTATGAAGGTTCGGCACACCTAAAGTTCGTAGATTCCAATAGCTAGAGCCATTAATAAATATAGGACAATACGTACCCCGCGTATTAATTTTATAAGTGCTTCGTGCCAGTTCAAGTTTTTAAAAGTCTTTCACACGCACTGTGTATCCGCTGTTTTGGGGTTATTCTACTTTTTAGGGTGCCGTAGTCAACAAGGGGGGTATGGGGGAGAACGGATTTAACATCTTTCCGGCCCCAACTGTCAACCTCACCTGCACGCGCGGACAACACATCATCCGCGGCGGTATTCCTATACCGTGGTCCCCCTGCTAGATAACAGACGAGGCAATGGCGACCGAGCAGTGGCGGTATAACCACATTCCTGACCAGAGGTCAGAAGAGGCTACAGGGGCATTGGGGTTCAAATAACCCCTAAAAGAACTGGTGCAGAAGGCAACGGGAAACCACTGCAGCTAATCTCCCGAGAAAATCGTTATGGAAGTAGACACAAGAGAATCACGATTGCCATGCGAACCGCCTAACCAGCGGCGCCGCGCCGCGTCCAAGGCGAGCGGTGGGAAATGGACTACCGGCCATGATGGAGTAGGAGACCAGGCTCCACGTGGAAATAATGCTACTGGAAACTCCGTCAAGTTGCGAAACATCCAGAAGATAGGCACGTAGAATGTTCGCGGGTTGCTAAAACCCGGTAAACTTGATACCGTGGAGAGGGAGGTCACCAGATGTAGTTTATCCATTTGCGGACTAACCGAAACGCACTGGAGAAACAACGGGCACTTCTTTACCGACGCCCATGCCTTTTACTTTCCCAGTAGCGACGACAGTAGCCAAAACGGAGTAGCGATTCTTATTCCTAAGCATCAAAACAACAGTGTGATAGGGTATGAGGCAGTTAGCGACCGTCATGTCTATGAAGCTTAAAGCGTTACCTGTAAACTTAAATCTAATACAGGCATATGCCCCCACCAGTGAAGCTCTACCCCTCGTCCTGGAGAGTTTTTACCAAGATTTACAGGCAACAATTGCCAAAATCCCCAATAGAGAGTTACTTATAATAATGGGTGATTTCAACTCAGAAAATGGCGCAAATTCTGCCCAGTACAGCAAATGTGTGGGAAACTTCGGACTTGGGGTGCGCAACGAAAGAGGTGAAAGATTCATGCAGTTCGCAGACGAGAACAACATGGTAGTGGTGAACAGTCTATTCCAACAACATCCTCGTAGACTGTTCACCTGGACGTCACCTGGAGATAGAACCAAAAACCAGATCGAATACATACTGATAAGATCACGTTGGCGCACCTCTATCCTCAATGCCCACACGCTTCCTGGGGCCGATTGTGGTTCCGATCATGAACTCGTTATCGCAAAGATGAGGTTGAAGCTCAAAGCTGCCCGATCCTCCAAGAAGACAAGACGGATTGAAGTAGCAGATAACGAGAAATTCACGACAGCCATTGAGCGGAGTTGGAAAGATTGGACAGATATGAACCACAACGAAGCTATATCAGACAGTCTATGGAATAAGGCTAAACATCTCATCCAAAATGCAGTGACGGAATCTAGTCCAAGATCAGAAACGCGCAAACGTCAACATTGGATGACGGACAGTACCCTTGCTCTTATAGAAGAGAGGCGCCTTAAGAAAGCCGCAGGAGCAGACATAAGAGAGCTGAATCAGCTGTCTGCTAATATCCAAGCCTGCTGCAGGCGAGACCACAATTCCCACCTTCATAGCATTTGTGACGAACTTGAAAAACATGCTGTGAAGCACGAGTCTAGAGACCTTTACCACAAAATTCGTCTTATTACTAAATCTCTACCTACTAAAACCTGGGCTATCGAGAACGACAAAAACGAAGTGGTAACAGAACTCGAACAAATCTCTGAAACGTGGAGGAGCTACTGCCAGTCATTGTTCTGGATCCGCAGTCGCGACAATCGATAAGCACAGAACCAGGACCAGAGAATTTGGAACCAGACATTCTTCTGTCCGAAGTAAGAGCTGCCATAAAACACCTCAAAAGCAAAAAAGCAACTGGTAGAGATGCAATTCCTATAGAGACAATTAAAGCCTTAGGAACGTGGCGACCAGATGTTTCATCTTATCTGCAATAGGGTGTGGCAGACCGGAGTTTGGCTTTCGGAGTGGACACACACCATATTTATACCCCTGCACAAGAAAGGCTCAACGAAGAAATGTAACAATTACCGCCTTATTGCTCTGATATCACACGCTAGCAAATTATTGCTGCATATTCTTAACGAGCGCCTGAAGGCCTACCTCTCTAAGGAGATCGCTCCGGAACAGGCCGGTTTTGTGAAGGGGAAAGGCACTCGGGAACAAATTCTCATTTTACGCCAGATCATAGAGAAGTCAAGAGAATTTAACAAGGCCATATTAATTTGCTTTGTTGATTTCTCCAAAGCATTCGACTCGGTGAGATGGCCGGTGTTATGGAAGACCCTGTTAGATATGGGCACACCAAAACATCTTGTACACCTTTTAAGACGGCTCTAAGAAGAGGGCACAGCTTCAGTGCGAACAGATGATGTCCTATCAGGTGACTTCCATCCTAGTGCCGGTGTACGCCAGGGGTGCATAATATCACCGCTCTTATTCAACGTGTACACAGAGCTAATAATGCGCATCACTTTGGAAGACTGGACAGACGGTGTAACAATTGGTGGATGCAGGATTGCGAACTTGCGTTACGCGAAAGACACCACTTTGTTTGCATCCAGTTCGCAACACTTGGAAGAGCTTCTGTCAAGGATGGAACGAGTGAGCCATGAGTTTGGCCTTAAGATAAATCGCAGCAAAACCAAGGTGATGATTGTTGACCGTGCCAGAAATAATTGGCCTCAAGTGACTCAAATTGCGAAATGCAACGTGGTCCAACCTTATATTTATCTTGGGGCTCAGATTTCAAACAGTGGCGGATGCATCGATGAGATCAAACGACGTATGGGCATCACGAGGACGGCGATGGACAAGATGCGCAAAATATGGAGAAACAGGAATATAACAAAAGCCACAAAGACCAGGCTCGTGAGAACACCATATTCTCCATATTTCTATACGCGGCTGAAACGTGGACCTTGCGAGATGTGGAAAGACAAAAAATAGACGCTCTGGAAATGTGTTGTTCGTACAAACGTCTCGATACTTCAAGAACTCGGTATTAAGCAGCGTCTGTTCTCAACAGTACAATCTCGCATCCTTACATTCTTCGGACACGTATCTCGGCGTGGTGATCAGTCCATAAAACGCCTTGTCGTCCAAGGGCAAGTGGAGGGCACTAGACCGCGCGGAAGGTCACCTACGCGTTGGACTGACCAGATCAAGTCTGCTGTAGGAGATTCACTCAATGAGTGCAGCAGGATGACCTCTAATAGGCAGCGGTGGCAAAACGTCGTGAAGCGCATCACATCTGCCTTCTAATATTACTACTACATAGCGATCACGACCGCTCTGTCAAGAGTGTACCGGATAAGAAGAAGAAGTCAACAAGGAACCCTTATAGTCTCGCCATGTCCGTCTGTGCGTCTTTCCGTCAGCAGCTTAGCTCAGAGACTCTTAGTAGTAGAAAGATATAATTTGGCTTGGATATACATATTAATCACGCCGAAAAGGTGGTTAAATATAATAATGAAAAGGGTCCTCCTGTACACGTAAACTGGGGATGTTTTTCTGTTGTTATCGTCTTTCCCATGGTGTGGGGTATCGTTCGATAGGCCATTCAAAAATATAACGGGTATGTGTAAATCATTTTACGATTCAGGGACTCGTTTGGCGCTCTACATGGTTCTACAGCATATGGTTCTAAGGACTTTGGAATACCGCACCGATGTTAAGCCGTGTGAACGGTCTCTAACACAGGTAATTGTAAGGAAGCTCGGCATTCGACGGAGCCTGAATAAAACAATGGGTACGACTATAATACTACTCGTACAGTCGTAGTATCTACCTAATATATTATCTATAGAATACACGTACATTCGTAGTACCTCCTCTTAGGTCGCTAGTACACGCAACGAATATTCACCGGGCCTACGTAAGAATTCGTGTCATAAACGACCAATATACGATGTGTGTACACGACTTGTCAGACCTTGGCACAAAATTGTCTACTACACACGAGATTTTTCTTGTTCAGCATCGTGGCATTGTACACAGTTCGTGTGTAGAAACGACACGAGTTCTTGCATGGGCCCGGTGACTTCCTCCCCGGTGGGTGCCCGCATTGTCGAGTCGGGGGGGCTCAGTAGCCGTGGCTTTGTCACCCACGGTAAAGCAGAAGTGGAACCCGCGGAGCGGCCGTTCGTCAGGGCTTTTGACGATAAGCCCACGACGTAGCGGCCAACAAGTAGGTTGCGGTGCCGCTTGGCAACAGAGGCGACATCGCAACAGAGGCGGGCCGCGATGTCGCATGGGAGGCATCGTTGCTGAGGGTAGAAAGTTGCGGCGACAGAGGAGTGATGGTGGATGCGGTGGGGCCACAGGGGAGATCCCGATCCCTTGCGAAGGGTTATTGTGTTACCCAGTCTATACGATACATCAAAAATCCTCTGCGTACGGTTAGACTGGAACCCGCCCTAAATCTTTTTTTAGCAATATTCTGCAAGCTTCACTTTCAGAGGGGTAGCCAGGTGAGAAGATCCGGCCCTTTGCATAAGCAGTAATTAAAAAGAACATAGAATCAGTAATTATTCCGCCAAACGGGTCATATAACAATTACGCACACATTTTAATGACCTTTATCCCTGTCCAACTAATAGGATGACCATTACTCACATACTTACCTGCTAAGCTAACAATTGTATCGTGTGTACAGTGTATAATACATCGCACAGGTCGGATTAGGTGTCGGATATAATGGACTCGTTGTAGTGATATATAAGAAACCCATCGTGCGCGAGTCCAACTCGCACTTGGCCGGTTTTTTATTTCTATTAGGCCACCAAGCGGCGAAATTTTATTTAAAAAATCAAGATGGCGGGGTCCTTGTATCGCTGTAAGTAGGTTAGCCTAAACTCATAACCTACAAACAGTCCAATAACATTAGGTATTCAATTGAATATATGACCATCTTCAATTGAATAAATGATAGACTCAAGACAGTATCCAGGCTATTTGGGACCTAACGTTTGGGGCGTGTGTTTTTAACGTAACTGTCTTGTCGTGACCTCGACCCCCGAATGTCTGAAGGTTTCCGTAGTTTCCTTCGTGTTTTGCATATTTTAAGAATCCGTAAATATGTACCTATGGGAAATATTTACACGTATGCTTGAGCTATTTTAGTAGGAATCAAGTCGCATGTTCGGTTGTAGGAAAGCAGTGTTGGTGGTTGTTATGGAAACATTTTTGTGATGTATATACGGGTTGGTGTACCTAAAGGGCTACCTAAGTGGTTATTATATATTTTAATACTAGCTGCTAACCGCAACTTCGTTCACGTTGCCTTGAGTTTATAAATACCGTCTTCACCTTCTTAGGGATAACTGACTTACTTAAAATACATACACTTTTTAAGGAAAATATTTAGCAAACTTGATGACCTGTTCCTATGTTCCTTAAATGACACGACCCATTTGTTTTGTTTTCAGTAATAACAGTTGCTCTAAATGACAAAAATAAGGAACATCGTCCGAACCCGGTTGAGTTAAATCAGCCATTATCATGAACCGATGAGAACTAGCATCTGCTCAAAAGTAAGCTGTGTCAGTAACAATGCCCCTGGTATATAATATTCATCATTCATTTATATCTAGATTATAGGCTGAAAACCTTATAATTATGTGTTCATGAGGAGACAATAATAACTAGGAGCGCCCGCGGCTTCGCTCCCGTCAACTGCCCAACCTACCCTATCTATATATTTTTTTTCTAAGGTCATTCTTCCGCGCAATTCGCACAACTAAACAGACAATACTCAAAAAATGCTGGTAATAGGTTCTGTTGGTTATCTTAAATTAACACATTGGCTTTTTTTTTGGGAAATATTTTCGATGTACAAAAACGACTTTTCTACAGATTTATTATATGTATTGATTGATGATATCAAAGCAAAAGTGTGGTGGTTTTGCGTAATGCATATTTGTTTTTTAGTACGTCTTATCTATAAACAAGGGACAAACGATCCAATTGGGTAGGGCCAACTTCGAGAAAGATGTCAACCGTCGAATCCGACTCGGCTGGGCAGCGTTCGGGAAGTTGCGCGGTATCTTCGCGTCCACAGTGTCTCAAGACGAAAGTCTATGACCAGTGTGTGTTGCCAGTGATATGGCTCTGAGACGTGGTCGCTTACAATGGGCCTTATCAGAAAGCTTAGAGTCACTCAAAGGGCAATGGAGAAGGCTATGGTCGGAGTTTCCTTGGGTGATCGAATCAGAAATGTAGAGATCCGCAAGAGAACCAGGGTTACCGACATAGCCCGAAGAATTGCCAAACTTAAGTGGCAGTGGGCAGGACACATTGCTCGCAGAACGGATGGCCGATGGGGCAGAATGGTTTTGGAATGGCGACCGCGAACCGGCAGACGTTGCGTTGGAAGGCCTCCCTCCAGGTGGACCGATGACCTGATGAAGGTTGCGGGGATCCGCTGGTTACGAGATGCACGGGTCCGGTCAAACCAAAAGCAATAATAAGCAAAAACTTCACAGTAAAACGTAAGTAGATAATTTCACGGTGAAACTGTGTCTTACGCAGGAAAAGTAAAACTCAATTAAAGGAAGGTCTACATCAGATTTATCTTCGGCTTCAATAAAAGTTAAACCTACAGTTAAACCACTTAGAACCTGCAGTAACTCTTCATTACCAAGTCACAAGGAAGAGAAACGAACTAATTAAACTAACTTAATGAAAATAGCTTAGAGTAATCTTGTACTACAACTAAGGTACTGTTGCTAGATCGAAAATATTCGTAAAAATAATGTGACAAATTGTTGGGCGCCAATTTGAAATGGCAATAATTTGTGACACTTCGATTTCTTTCCAAAAACCGGATTCCGTACAAATGATAATAATAAAAAACCCATTTATTTCCAACAACCTTAAAAATAGGCATTTTGCTTCATATGACATGCAAACTTAATTAAAGCCTCCATAAATGCCTCCTGCATTAGTACTTTGTAGTACGCACTACAAAGTGCTAACTCAGCTTTGGTTTGCTTTTTGCCCTGTAGTGGGTGATCTGGACCTGTTGATGAGATTTTTATCTTTATCAAATGTATTTAGTTTAAATAGGGCTACAATTTCATTTTTGCCCCGAGTGCCTTGGTTACATAGGTACGCCACTGGCTAGAACCCCAGTCTAGGTAAAGGTCTCCTTCAGTTTACTTCAAATCTATGTCACTTGCTTTTATTCGCCATTCCGTTCAAAGGATGCACTCTTAAAACTCAATATTGAAAGCAGTCCCAGGAAATTGTGTTTACGATGTTGCTGGAAGGAAGTAAGAGCTGATAAAATGATTTTATGCTAAGCTTTCGTCAATTTGCATCTTTGAGTTTTGCAGCAATATTCTTGAGAAAGGGATGGGATTTGCAGAAGCCACTTGGGCAGTTCGAAGTAAATATTTGCGATTTGAACTCTTAATGTCGTGTCTCTCTTTAATAAATTGTTATTGCCCACAGTTTTCTTCAATTCGCAGTTTCTAATGTGTTAATAGAAATGTTTTCTGGTTAAAAAAAACCTATTTGGTTCGTCAGTTAGACTTATCAAAAAATAATGGGCACGAACTCTTTGCTTTATTAAATTAAAAAGTACAAAAGAGCGGCGAAGTTCGGGAGGGAGGGCTTGTGGCGTCCCATCTAGGGAAAATGCTTTTATTCCTCTATTTCTAATTTTAGTATCCCTACCATAACTAAAAGTGAGCAAGTTCTATAAAATACCCATAATAACTTAATTTTAAACATACAAACAAATATACATACACTTATGAAATTTGGCACACGTGTTTAGAAGCCCACATAGAGTAACATATATGAATATTACATACATACATGTCAAATTGATTACCTCCATTTTTTTGAAGTCGGTAAAAAGTGTCATCATTATCATCATGATTTAAGCCGAAAGACGTCCACTGCTGAACATAGATGAAAAGTGTACCAATTCGTAACGGAACGCGCAATTTTAATATTTTATTAGGACTCTACCCTATTCAGGATATACTCTGTCTGTACCTATGTCATGCTAAAAATACGGGTTGTTAGATGACATGTGACATGCCCGCGTAGTGTGTCTCAGCAGTGGGAATATCTTTAGGGTCGATAAGTTAAAAGTGAAAAGGATACTTCTAGGCAAGCGTGCTTCACCGTCGATCACATCATCGCTTACCATCAGGTGAGATAGTGGTCAAGCGCGAGCCTATCAATTCTAATTTAAAAAAAAAACATGGTTGATTATGCTGTATGTCATACAATCACATTTCAGCCCTAAAAAACTTCACGCAAGTGTGATAACATGATACTGCGCCTTTGTGAACCACAAGGTCTTTGTTTAACAAGAAGTTAAAATGGCCACCATTGTAAAACCATCTGAGGGCAAAACAAAAGCCGGGACATGATTGTAATTACGGTTTTAATTAAATCCTTTCGCCCATTTTGTGTTTAAAAGAGAGCTTCCGATGACAAAATGAAATGCAATGTAGACATTATATGCTCTGCGTACATAAGATCGTATAAAGATTGAGACAACAATATTGAAAAAAAATTATACTTTTATGTTTTCTTTTTTTAATTACTTTTATGACAGTGTTGCTGACAATTTAATTTAGAATTGATAACTTTTTTTATTTAATGTTTATGCTTTATGAATGTAATAAGTATAATGGACTAATTATACTTATTATGCCTGAAATAAAATTATTATTTTTATTTATTATTAGGTAAATAGTTGACAAGTAACTAGTAAGGAGGTCACTTTTGAGATGATGGCAAATCCTACTAGTAGGTATTTATAAACGCGAAAGTTAGTCCCCTAGAAGCCAGGAGGGTTACGGACACCCACATACGGATACTCTCCGACAGTGCATCAGTACTCCAATCCTTACGGGAAAAATACATTACATCAAAACTAGTACTAGAATGTCAAAACGCACTAGAACAAATAACTGTATCTAGTCGTAACATGGTGACACTACAATGGATAAAGGGACACAGCGGATCGCTGGGCAACGACGCGGCTGATGAGCTTGCGAGACGCGGATCCAGCTCGGCGGTCTATGGACCTGAACCTGTTGTGCCCATCCCCTTCAACCAAATACGCAGGTGGCTACAGGAATTCACCCAGACACAGGCGGAGAACTAGTGGGCCTCGACACCGGGCTGTAGACAATCCAAAAAAGCTCTGCCATCCTTGGACACTACTGTCTACTGTAAGCCTACGCTTATCAGGCGTCATTCACGCCTTGACAGGAATGGCCTGCGCCTGGTGACGGGGACCATCACGGGACACTGCTCACTCAACAAACACTTCCACACAATAGGCATAACGGACAGTCCCCTGTGCAGGGCATGCATGGAGGCAGAAGAAACCGTTACGCACGTTCTCTTTGAATGCACAGGTGTTACCCAGATAAGAACACGAACCCTCGGGTCACCCAGATCTTACGCTGATGTGTTGAGGAAACCAGGAGCTCTAATTGACTTCTGGAGGGAGGTGGGCTGGTTGGAATGACCACCCAACGGCCGCCATGGCCCACGTACAAAGGTCCATTTGAGGGACTAAGTGCGGCAACCAAACCCCCCTAACATAACATAACATAACAAACGCGAAAGTTTGTGAGGATGGATGGATGTTTGTTACTGTTTCACGCAAAAACCACTGAACGGATTTTGATGATACTTTACAATAAAACATAAACTATGATTTATAAAGATATTGTGTAATTTCGCCAAAATAGGGGTGCAGTAGAGCAGTACAAAATAAAAGCAGGCGGAGCCGCGGCCGACAGCTAAAAGATGAAAGAAGACATGAAGCGCCGAACCCAAATAAATCAGGAGGACAAGAAAATGATGTTGATTGATTAATTCACTATTAAACATACCTATTACATATGTATTAAAATACTTCTTGAGTGGCTAACTAAGTTTCATGATCGTACTCTGTCCAGTTGGTATTAACACACAAACTAAGTTTGACGCTAATTTCTTTCTTGCGCGGACATAGGCGAAACTTCTTTAACTAGTTCCTTGACTATAAACTACTGTGTTTGTGGAACGAAGCGATGTGGTTTATAATAAAATAACAGACGTGTGCAGACGTTCAAGCAAACAGTGGCTTCATAATAAACCACAATATCGTTGGTTAAGTTTGCTACAATCGTTATTCTGCGTCGTACATGCCGTGAGTGTATTTTTCTCATAATGAATGTATTTTAGCACAGATAATATAATACTAGCATACAGATGCCTCATCCCATACAAAGAAACCGTGCCGACGTAACTAGCGTTTTTTATCTGCTTAATCTTCTTATTTTTGTAAGGACATCAATCGCGTTCGATCCCGTTTCACGGCAATAGATGGTGTTAGCAGCGGCTTGCAAGTAAAAGGGTTTACTAGGTTCGTGAATATTTTTTTCTTTAAATACAGTGAAGGTTCGTTTTATAGTATTTTTTTGCACGTTTTTACAGTATTTTTGCAACTAAAAGCGTTACAATGCAAATTTTAACAATCGAGTGGAATGACTCAGTAATTTAAAAATGCGCCATCTACTGGGAACAATTTTAAATGATCCGTTCAAATAATCTTTGAAATGTGAATTAAGAGCCCAATATTCCATAATTTTGTACTAAGGAGAGTTGATTAAACAAGAACATACAATTTTTATGTTCAATTCCAGAAAATGTTAATTTTACACACATTTTATTGTTTTTTGTGTACATGTCGCGCCATCTAGTGAGATTTATTTGAACCAAATATTCTCTCTTAGCAATGAGACCCCGTGATTTTAGTTAATTATTAACCAACTTCCCAATAAGGAGGAGGTTCTATGTTCGAATGTATGGCATGCATTTTTTTTCACTGTTTTCTTCGTCTATTGTGGACCGACTTTGACAATTATTTTTAACCCCCGCCGGTTCGCGCCATCTGTGTATCTGTGTGTCTGTCTGTGGCATCATAGCGCCTAAACGGATGAACCGATTTCGATTTAGTTTTTTTGTTTGAAAGGTAATTTTGTCGAGAGTGTTCTTAGCTATGTTTGAATAAAATCGGTTCAGCCGTTCAAAAGTTATGGGCATTTTACTGTTTGAATTGGGGTGTTTTCGCAAAAAAATGCGTCGGGGGTTTTTAAATTGTGAAATTATACTTGTTGTGTGTTAAAAGGATATATCGTACATCGATCACTTTCAAAATGGTTACCGATTCATCAGCGTAGAGTGCTGAGGGCCTTGACTACCCTGTTTTCTTTTATTGATAAACCAACTTCTCCTTCTTATCTGACTTCACATGCCCAATTCCTTTGCTCTGCTCACAGTAAAAATCTTCGCTCCGCCAATAATCGTTTTCTACAATGCCCCTCTCACCGCTCTGGATTTATCCATTCCTCCTTCTTTGTCCAGGCGATTTCCCTTTGGAATGGCAACCAGTCGGTTATCTTTCAAATTGAAGGCACGCGAGCACATTCGCAAGAAGTTGGCAGAATCAACACAGAGTTAATTTGTTGACTTTGATTAAATTGTTTTATTTATATTTCTTTTCTCTATTTGTTTTTTCATTAAGTTGCACCTGCCATATTTTATCTCTGCAACACCCTAAGGTCGACTGGTAGAACATGCCTAAGGCATTAAGTCCGCCTTTGTACTTGTGCATAAAGTTTTATAAATAAATAAATATATACTCTCGAGGTGGTCCCATTGTCACTAATTCAGAATCTGATGATGAGATCCCATGGAAATCGAGGGAACTCCTCAAATAGGTATTATGGGCATGCATTATAGCGATTGGTATTTTAATCAACAATGCACTCAAATCATTTACATTTAGAAAGTGAAGTGAAACTGATGAAGAAGACCACAGATGGCCACTGGAACTCCTAAAGTTAAGTATATCACGGGTATAAGATATCTCGAATTTAACTGACTATGATAAAGCAAATACTTATAAATAAATGGTACTGATGAAAATGGTATCATCGAAATGATCTGATGAAGAAGCCGGAAGGTAGGCACTGGCACTCCAAAATAAATCAATGTATCCTAGTCGTGTTTGGGCGTATTGGTATCGTCATGAGATCTACTTTTGCTATAAATGATTTTCATAGAAGTTTTAGGTAAGTAACAAAACCATAGATATAAATCTAACTAGATGACGCCTTTGTTTGTACTTCGAGTAAAATCGTTATATAGTTAGATTTATGTCTGTGACCAAAAACAAAAAGAGAAAAATTAAAAACATAAAAAAAAGAAAACCGAGTTCTAAATAAAACTCTATGAAGCGAAAAATCGCTTTCTTTTCCGAAGTCGGTGTCTTAAAACGAAAACCAATAGACACCAAAGACACCGGTACCGACTTTGGGTAAGAAAGTTATTTTTCACTTTGTAGTATTTTTTTTGGAAGTCGATTGTCGAGTTCCTATTTACGTGTTTTTGAGTATCCTACTATATGAAGAGACTAGTAATACGTGGCAGTAATTAGATCACTTAAAGTTATTTCGACTAGTTTTGACTTACGAAATTCAAGGCCTTAAAAAAAATGGTATTATTAATACAGAATTACAATAACCGGCATGCGTGTATGTAAATGCAGCAAAATTAAAGGAGTATATAAGGATCGTAGCAGGTCTTTGGTTTCTGCCTACCCCCATGGAAACAAGGCGTGATTTTATGTTTGTATCTATGTGCTGAAAGGTTTTCAGATTAGAATCTTCAGTGACCTTGGGCAAGCCTACAAAAATGTAATAGGTAAAACTCAAAGAAGCTGCTTACGTATGTAGTTTGGCTCATTTGCTATGTTAATGTAAACGGATTACCTGCGGACGGCTTGTTTCTTTGATATTGTCTGACATATATATGTGCTGGGAGTTACGCCATCTTTGCGTAACGAAAGTTTTTATACAGATTAATAAGTATTGTTACGAGCTGGGGTTCAGGGTTAAATTATTTAAACAGCAGACTTCAATTAATCACTGTTTATTACAAAAACACTTCTTAAACAATTCTATGACTTCGCACTATTTTCCGCTTTGATCGCTCTGTATCGCTTCTCAATCGAAACTGACCCACGACGAACCCGACCGCTCTTTATATAGCCCGGAAGATGTTTCTAGAACGTTCCATACTGTTCTAGGTACTTCGAGAATCTTCCAGAACAATCGACTTTTGAACTCATCGATCCCGAAGTGACTAGAAACTTCCAGAATGTTCGGTTCGAACATTCTGGCAAATTCTACTCGACACGAACTTCCGAGAACATTGGTTCCGCTTTTCGATACTAGATGGCGCCACTAGTTACTACTTAGTTCTTCTACTCGTCACTAGATGGCGCTGCCCTATCTTGTAACATTGCCTCCTTCTTAGACATGCTCGTCCCGAGCATTGTTAGACCCATGATAACGGGCCAACCGATCCACATGAATGACCTTCGATGCACCTCGTGGTCCCTTTTGAATTCGGTAGGTGACGTCATTGATCTTGGTAACTACGCGATATGGTCCATCCCATTTGGCTTGCAATTTAGGTGATTTTCCTTTGCTGCGTACCGGGTTATGTAACCATACCAGAGATCCTTCATCGAAGCCCTTATTGTTCGCCCTCCGATCGTAGCGAGTCTTCATCCTATCAGACATCTGCTGACCTGTCTGTCTGATGTGCTCATATACATCATTCATCCTATTCCCAAGCTTTCCCACTGTGCCCAATAACTCTTGGTGATGGAACTGGTTGCTGCGACATCACTCCAGTGAGGCCTAGGAGCACCTGATTTCTTCCATTCAAGGATCGGTTTTAGGTCTCTGTCTTCTTGTTGAGCGCTCTGCAAGGTTGCCTTCCACTCTTCGCTAAGATCCGTCCTCAAAACCCGCACTAGCGTTACCTGCTTAGCATCTTGTCTCGCACAATGTTTACAATGGTCTGGACATGGTCTTCGCGAGAGGGCATCAGCATTACCGTGCGACGTTCCACTACGATGTTGAATTACGAAATCAAACTCTTGCAGTAGCTCAATCCATCTCGCTACCTGCCCTTCCGGGTTCTTAAATTGCAGTAGCCATTTCAAAGCAGCGTGGTCCGTTCGCAGGAGAAATTTCCGCCCCAACAAATATTTATTGAAATGCTGCAATGTTTTTACTACAGCTAGAAGCTCCCTTCGAGTGACACAGTAGTTCCTCTCAGGTTTGGATAAGGCTTTGCTGAAGTACGCAATTACAACCTCATGATCTCCTTTTCGTTGAGACAATACCCCACCGATTCCAGTATTGCTGGCATCTGTGTCAACTATGAATTCATTTTCATTGTCAGGATAGCCTAGGATGGGTGCATTGCACAGATGTTCCTTCAGCTTCTGAAATGCAACGTCACAGCTCTCATTCCAGCAAAACTGTATCTTGTCTTCAGTTAGCTTATGAAGAGGTCGGGCAATGTCAGCAAAGCTCTTCACAAACCGCCGATAGTAGGAGCACAAACCGAGAAATGCCCTGACTTGCGTTTTGTTCTCCGGAACTGGCCAATCCTTGACGGCAACGAGCTTATCCGGGTCCGTTTGAATACCTTCTTCGGAAACCACATGTCCTAAAAAGTTCACTTGCCGCCTGAACAACGCGCACTTCTTTGGACTTAGCTTTAGATTGGCTCCTCGTATCTTTGACAGCACACGTTCCAAATTGCGGAGGTGATCTTCAAACGTCCGTCCCACGATTATAATGTCATCCAAGGAAACTAGGCAGGCGTCACCAATCAGCCCAGTAAGTACCCGCTCCATCAATCTCTCAAAGGTGGCAGGAGCATTACACAGTCCAAATGGCATAACATTGAATTGCCACAATCCTTTGCCTGTAGAGAACGCTGTCTTTTCTTTATCCCGAGGGTCTATTTGGACCTGCCAGTAGCCACTCTTCAGATCTAGGGTGGAAAACCACTTCATTCCTGTTAGCGTATTCAGCGTGTCGTCGATCCTCGGCAACGGATAACTGTCCTTCTTCGTAATGTCGTTTAGACGGCGATAGTCCACACAGAAGCGCATGCTACCGTCCTTCTTCTTCACCAGCACTACCAGTGAACACCATGGGCTGGATGAAGGTTCAATCACGCCATCTTTCACCATACCCTTGACCATGTCGTCAACTTCACGTTCCCGTGCCACTGGCACACGTCTTGGTCGCTGGCGGATTGGTACCTCATTTCCTGTATATATTCTATATGTATATATCCTTGGGGCTCTTCCATCACCAGCCAGCACCCGCCCCTTAGTCCTGGCATCTACTCGTTTCCCTGCTGCTGTTGCCCAGCAGGGACATCAGGTGATCCTTCCACTGGCGACTGCTTACCAACGTGGCGAGGCCTTCGCTTCGGGCAGCTCAATCGGATGTGGCCTCTTTCTCCGCAGCCATAGCATCGGGGTGAAGTTGCAACCTCCCTGATTCGGTGAGTTCGATCGTCCCGTCGAACTGCCTCCACCTCCAAAGCGTGGGCTAGAGCCTCCTTGAGGTCCATGAAATGACCTAGCCTTACGGCAGCCCTAACCTCCAGGTCGCGAATCCCATCCGTGAAGGCCTGTACGAGGTTCCCGTTGATCAACACAGGTAAGCCTTCCGGACCAGTTTTTCCACTTCAAGAGCCCACTGCTGAAGAGTTTCACCAACCCGTTGCGATCGGTCTTTCAGCTGGGCCCGAAACACATGTTCCAGGTGCGCGTCGCCGTATCTAGCTTCTAATGCTTCCAGAAGCTTCTCGAAAGTGACGTCTTGTCCCAGCGCCTCTAAGACAGTCAAGGCCTGGTCGCGAAGACCCAAGGTTAGAGCAGTCAAAGCCTGTTCGTTAGTCCACCCATTTGATTTCATCACGGCATCAAACTGAATCTTGTAGGCGGACCATGACGAAGAGCCATCGAAAGGTGGTACTTTAAAACCACGAGGCGAAGGTGCCACTACCGCAGCTGCCACGATCCCATCTCCAGAATTGAGGCCACGTATTGACTTCTCCATTTCGACGATGCGGGTCTCGTGTTGCTGGATCTGGTCCTTTACCTCTTTCATCTCCTTACCAATGGCTCCGCGGAGATCCTTAATCACCAAGAGCTGCTCCTCCTGACGGCGAGCCTGCTCTTCCTTGTCACGCTGCAGCTGCTCCTCTAAGCGGCGTGCCTGCTCCTCCTGACGGCGAGCCTGCTCCTCCTGACGGCGAGCCTGCTCCTCCTGACGGCGAGCCTGGTCCTCCTGACGGCGAGCCTGGTCCTCCTTGTCGCGCTGCATCTGCTCCTCCATGCGGCGAGCTTGCTCCTCCTGACGGCGAGCCTGCTCCTCCTGACGGCGAGCCTGCTCTTGCATGAATGCCATAAGGGCGGCTAAGTCAGGCGACGCCGACGATTGAGCTGGTTCCGCTGCAGCCGCGGAATCTCCATGTCCACCTGATGACGGTGAGGGAGCGTCTCCAATGCGCCTTTGGTCTACGTCTTGCTGGCGCTGACTCCTGGTGCACATCCCTTCCGTTTCTTCCTTTGGTAGAACCGGCATAATTTATCCCGCACTTCTGACACCAATTTGTTACGAGCTGGGGTTCAGGGATAAATTATTTAAACAGCAGACTTCAATTAATCACTGTTTATTACAAAAACACTTCTTAAACTATTCTATGACTTCGCACTATTTTCCGCTTTGATCGCTCTGTATCGCTTCTCAATCGAAACTGACCCACGACGAACCCGACCGCTCTTTATATAGCCCGGAAGATGTTTCTAGAACGTTCCATACTGTTCTAGGTACTTCGAGAATCTTCCAGAACAATCGACTTTTGAACTCACTCAGAACCTGGTGGTGAATGTCACACGTCTTTGAATTTTTGTTTCTAGGACATGCCGGTTTCCTTACGATGTTTTCCTTCACCGTTTTAAGAGCAGTGGTGATGAAATAATTTACACAAATTAAAGCGCCAGCCTGGGTCGAACCCACGACCTCCGAAACGTAAGTCTAGACCGTTACCACTGGGCCACCACTGTTCTACTGCCTACCGCATCGTTATCGGCTAATCGAAGTGATGTTGTGCTGTAGTTAAAATATTAATTATGTCGCTTTAATACATACATAAACTCACGCCTTTTTCCCATGGGGGTAGGCAGAAACTACAGAACGCCACCTGCTACGATCCTTACATACTTCTTTTGCTTCACACACATTCATACATCTTGTCATACACCCACGCCGTCGCTTACAAAGACCTAATAAATAAATGGCCGAAAATCTTATAAAAAGTTAATAGTTTGGCTACAAACACTTGCTCCTCCCAAGCTGGGAGGAGATGACATAGGTATTTCCCGCCACCCTCGACGGTAAATCATCCCTAAGTAATACCGGGGGCTTAAGTTATCTGTCAGGGGGCAGCCCACTTACCGCGTTATGACTTGACTAAGGAATTATGTACGGTAATTAATTATGGCGTCCTCTACGGGATACGTTTTGAAGGGCTTTTGGTATTCTTAGGTTATGTCAGCAAGTAGATATCATTCAAAATTAGCGCATGGTGTGGTGAAAATTTGAGTCAGTCAGCAAGGTGTCTGCCTGGGTTGCCACTTGCCAGATGTTGTAATCCTTCAAATTTTGTGGAGTGAAGTTCTAGACCATAATTATTTAATTAATTTTGAACGCATATTAAAAAGTAAAGACTGAAGAGTAATATGAATTTATGAAAGAACTAGCTTCTGCCAGCGGTTTTGCCCGCGTGAAAGATTAAAATTATCCCGAGGGAATAATATTCCCGGGATAAAAAATATCCTATGTGACTATAATCTATCTCTGTGCCAAATTTCATCCTGAATCGTTCAGCTGTTCTGGCGTGATTGAGTAACAACACATACATCCGCACTTACGCATTTATAATATTAGTAAGATAGAACACAGATCTGTTTCAAGCAAGAGCATACAAAATCTTTAACAACAACAATTACAAACGGCTCGGTGTTTTAAGTGACGTCTGTCACACAGTTAAAATTAAAGTGACACTTGCCTCTTGTCACGCAGATAAACATTAATGAACTTATTAGCGTGAAGACGCGTCTTCAAGCTAATATGTGTAGATTTAAGAAAATATCATAACTGGGATTAGGTGTAATCTAAACCAGCCTGGTAACCTAATGCCCCATGGCAGGGCAAAGGTTACTTCTCATACAGAAAAGACACGAACATTAATTAACACGTTTGCTCAATGCATTTTTCCATATATTTATTAAATAAATATAATAATTAATGAATATAAGGTAAAACGGATTTAATAATAGATAAATGGTCAAGCAAGCGTTATCTGCTGTGATTGGTAGAATGAATTTTCAACAGCCAATCACAGCAGATAACCCTTGCTTGAAAATTTATCATATTAATTCTGCGATAATTTAAAGGTGGGCAACTCGGCCTTAGTGTTTTGCGTTAGAAGTCGGTTTATTTTTTGAGTTTTTTTACAAACTTTATATTTCTAGAATAAGGATGAAGACATGCATTATGAAGATATGTTACGTGAACTCCAAATAATTTGGATTAAAATCAGATGAAGAAGGTACCATCGATTCCACCAGCATTATTTTCCAAGATCAAAAGTAGGTATTATTCCATAATTGTCTACGTATTAAACCTTTTCACTCAAGTGTCTCAAAATTGGCCCACCTACATATATAATTACACTAATTGGAGTAGGAAACCATGAATTCTTAATAGTCTCTATCGGTGAGTTCAATTTTCTATATCATGCTAACTAATTGTTAGGGTTGGCTTCGATCAACTTCGACAGAAGAGTCATTTATATTCGTTAATTAATTGGCCGATCGTGCGCTCATCAACTATGGTAATTATTTTATAAATGAGAATAGTTTGTCGCATTTTATAATACAGTTACAAATTGTATTAAAACAGGACTGTCCAGAGCACGGCCCGCGGCTTATATTATTTTTGCAGCCCTCCAAACTATTTGCTAATTTTGTTGACTTTGGATCGTATCTGGTTTGGATAGCATTGTTTTAAAAGGTCTTCAAGTATATAATCTTACTTTTTAATCGACTTGGCAAAAAGGAAGAGGTTCTATGTTCGACTTTATATATGTTTTTTTAATGTAATTTCACCGAAATTTCCGTCAATTGTGGATCGATTTTGAACATTATTTTTTTGGTTTGAAAGAATATGTTCCGAAATTGGTCCCATTTTAATTTGGTGATGATCTGATGAAGAACTTCGGCGATGTACAACAGAGCTCTTCAATAAATAACGGCATATCTCTCGGGATTGCTGCAATGGCATGTCTGTTTATTGTTTATACCATTTCATAACATAACATCACGCCAGTACGCTCTAAAGGGGTACGCACATCTCTTATTTCACCAGTTATGTTCAAGTTTCATATTTTTCGGGTAATCTATTCTGGTACTACAAAATAACTTGCCTATTAGGTAGGTACAACTAAAAAGGGGAAAATAAAAAAAACTTTTTTTTTACTTGTCCTACTTCCTACTAATATTATAAACTAGCTGTTGCCTGCGATTTTGTTTGTGTAGCATTAGTACTTCGAACAGCCTATTTTTTTTTTCGGGCAATAATATTGTAGGTGTGTCGGAAATTATTCGTTCACCATATAAACTTGCATCCCCCTTTTCACCCCCTTTAAGGCAGATTTCCGGGATAAAAACCGTATGATACCTTAAGATATCATTTGTCTACCTCCATACCAATTTCATCTAAATCCGTTTAGCGGTTTAAGCGAAAAAAATGGTAACAAGCATGCAGACAGAATTATTTTCGCATTTATAATATTAAAGTATGGATAAAACACACATACTGTTTTAATTAGGCAAATTTAATGTACAAGGAATCCTCTATTTATTTTTATTTTTTTGGCGTCTCGCAGGTCAACCCGAGTGATTGGCTGGCCACTGCTTGACCGGGTAATCCTGTGGAGAATAAACTATAGCTTACAATAAGTTATCGTCTACTGCTTCTATGGAGACTAAGCTATATAGTCTCCAGCCAGGCACACGTCCAGCCAGGCGGAATACTGTACAAAAATGGTTTGCTCGGTAACAAAACCATAGCGCGATCTATTTCGATCCCAGCGCCATCTAGGGAAGCGTCAGCTATACTTTTAATTATAATACTTACGAATCAATACGAGCGAAGAAGTGTAAAGATACATACAGATTGAACCGATTTCCAAAAGAATGAAACAAAACATTTATTAAGAAAAGTAAACACTAAAAGCGATTAAATGGAACGTCTTGTCCGAACATAATGGATTCAGTGGAGTCGTTGAATAATAATCTATCGAATGAATAATTTATTCAAGTGCTTCCAACTGAGGCATGCGGCCATGTTTCTGTTACATTGTTGGAGTCAAGTGGAACGATTTCAGGAGCTCTTTGTTGAATGTCTTCAGAACTATTATGATAACTGTCTTATCCATGTTATACGGATTGCGGTTTATGGTTATTATTTTTATAAATGGCTTGTTCTTCTTGAAGGCTTTGGTAATGGACAGTATAGAAACCATTTTGAACTGGGGTTACCCATCTGTCCAATAACTTTCAGGCTCTGCAAATGGGGTTAAAATTACCTACCTTCATACAGAGTTGTAGTGTGTGCAGATTTCTTAAGCCTTCCATCAAAGCCTAATACCAAAAATTCAATATATCTTACAAGCTTTGTATTGTATGTATGTATGTTCGGGTGTTGAATTTTAAAGCAGTTATCCTCCACCGATTTGATGGAATTTTGCATACGCGTTTGGTTTTGATGACAATGCATGGTTTGCTAAGTAACGTCATTCTAAATCCAATATGGCGGACGGCTCAAGATGGCGGACTAGTTACTTTTTGTGCACTGCCATAATATGGGTATCAAATGAAAGGGTTTGCTGAAAAGAATACGGCAAAAGCTGGTTTAAAAAAAAAATATTCTACTAAAAATATTTTTTAAATCGTTTTGTTATTATTATTTTATTAATATTCATAGTCAACATATAATGTACAGTTTTTGCGATCATAGAACACGAAGAAACTTATAATATCCTACAAGTACAATTTTATCCTCAATCCTTATAAAAGTGTTTAAACGGTAGAAAAATTTAATCGATCGGATAAACTAGGACAGCAGAGAAAGTAGCAGCTCATACCTTACAGCGATTACTCAACCGACACTATGTTTCTGAAAGCCTCATCCATTCATCTGCTGTCAAACCCTGCCAATATATGATTGGTTCATTGAGTCGTGGTATTTTTGCTGACCAATCACAAAGGGTTATGATTTGCCGGATATTTCCGCGGGATTACCATAAAAATTTCTTGCTTTGTTTGATGGCACTAATCGGGCTATCCCAAATTCACGCGTGACTTAATCCTATAATTAAATGTAACACCTGTATTTCCGTATTCGAAGGGTAAGGCAGAGGTGTTGGTGTACCTGTAGCACTTTACATTTCACCACATTTGTCTTAAGTAATAAGGGAGCGAGTAATTTTGTGTAAGTGGACCTGTGAGGGTTTAATCCATACAGTCAGGGAACTATTGCAGAACCGGCCCTTCCGAGTGTGCTTCTTATCGGGCAAGAGCAGATGGCGTCGATAAAAAATTGGTCTCCCTCAAGGCAGTGTGCTGGCACCCACGATTTTTAACATATACAACAACGACCAGACTACAACGAAGCATACTGAATGCTTCTTGTATGCGGATGATCTAGCATTGGCGGCGTAATCATCTAGCTTCACTGAGGTTGAATATGAGTACTACGATAGTAATGCGCTTCGTCCGAAACCGTCCAAAAATCAATCTTGCGCTTTCCAACTTCGCAACAGATTTTCAAACAGGGAAGTAAATATCACATGGCGAGGAACTAAAGTAGATCACTGTAAAACTCCTAAATACTTTGGTGTTGCAATGGATAGATCGATAACTTTTAACGAGCACTGCCACGGCACAAAGTGGAAGGTCAGTTCCCGGAACAACCTGTTGCGTCGTCTTGGCTCTACCTACTTGGGAGCAGCACCCGATGTTCTTCGGACAACTGGGATGTCCCTCTGCCTCTCAGCTGGCGAATTCGCTTTTCCTGTGTGGCGATCCGCACGTGCTAAGCAAGTTGACATCTCCCCAAAACGAGACGTGCCGAATTATATCAGAGGACTTAAGAGTCGGAAGAGTTTTCTTTGATGTACACGGGTCATCCAAGATCCACCGCCTATAGTGAGAAGCAAGTTGTGGAGAAAAGCTCATCTACCACCACCCGGCAACTTGAAACCCCAGGAACACCTGCCACTTGGACGTGAATTGCAGTGGCCTATACGGAAAGCACTCATTTGGAAAAATGGGGCTTTATAGACACGTCTGACAGACAGTGTGAGTGCGGTGCCCCTTTGCAAAATATGGCTCACATGCTGGAGTGTCCCAAGTGTCCTTACACCTGCACTTTGGAAGATCTTATGCTCGGCACTGGCACCAAAATCGGGGTGGCCATCTACTGGGCCCAAAATTTATAAAGAGTTTTCCATCAAATCGAAAAGAAGAAGAAGTGGACCTGTCCAAACAGGATAAGCATTTGTCGGTAATCCTTTAGCTCAACTCGGAACTGCTTTGGTGTTCAACGGAAGGAAAAGTCAATAACTAAAAAAAACGGTTTCCGCAATCAAACCTGTTTCTCAGCTACCGCGCTTGCGGTGACTTTAGACCAGGCAGGCATATACAGGCAGTACAGAAAACCATTACCAGCCAAGGAGTAACAATACATTCAACACGAGATGAAACCAGGCATGAAACGTCAAATTTAAACTGCCTAAAACCGTTAATCAAACGCGATATAATACAGCCGCAAAGCTATCAGCACATACAGTATCAATTAATCAGTAATTATTACAGGGGTGTCACGTAATGCCTTGTCCATCCATCACGAACGTAATTAATTATTGCCAACCCTACAGGCTTGTGTAAAAGAGGGTACTTCGTCTTAAGATGGATGGCGTTGATAGGTACGGCTGAGATGGGATGACGTCACTTGGGTGGTTCTTTTTGTGGCACGTCATAATTTTATAAGGATAATGTTGTTATGGTAAATTCGCTTGCATGGTCCTGTTTTAATTTCTTTAAAAGTTACGAAAAGGGGCCATGCTTGAATATTGTTGACAGCTGTGGCGAATTTAATGTAAAACATATGATTTAATAAAGTAAAACACACGATAGATTTGGCAAAGAGACTTAGCAAATCTGCTTACGCTCTATATAAACTTGCACCAGTCTTAAGAACGGACGCTATTGTTACAGCATACCATGGCATGTCTGGTTCAATATTAAGATACGGTGTTATTTTTTGGGGCAACTCAACCAATCGAGAACTTATATTTAAAGTCCAAAAAAAGTGCATCAGGGCAATGTTTGGGTTAAAATGTACAGACACATGTAAACCTTTTTTTGTTAGATGTAAAATACTGACGTTACCCTTTATATACATTTTCGAAGTTGCAGTGTTTGTGAAATCAAACCTAAATCTGTTCCCAAAGCTATCAGATCGAAATAATCGGAGTCGACGACATGTCAATATGTTATGCTCGAGACAGTCAAAAACAGCACTGATGCGTAATAGTGTTTTTTGTATGGCACCAATAATCTATGACCATATACCAGAAACAATAAAAAATTTGAATATTATTCTTTTTAAAAGGCATCTAAAGAACTTTCTCGTAAGAAAAGCCTATTATAATGTTTCTGATTTTCTGAAGGACAAAGTACTGTTGTAATCTAAATATTAGTTTTTATATAGAATTATTGACCTTTTTGACATTTCATTACCGCCGTATTTGACATCTAATTTTATGATTGTATCTTTGACTGCATTTTTATTTCATATTTTGTTTTTATTATTATTATTGATTTCTTTGTTAATTAATTGAATTCCACTATTTTGACATCCAACTTGAATTATAATAATTGTTATTTTTATGAATTGATTATTTATTATTGTACAATATCGATGATGTTTTTTGTTTTCTTAAATTTACTGACGCTGTTTAATTGTTATAATCTTAATATTTTGACATCCAATTTTTTAATGATAATTTGTTGTTTAAATGAATTGATTATTATTTAAAATTGCATGTATAATGTCAATGATGTTTTATTCTTTGTAATAGTGTAAACCCAATGGGTAGATTTTTGCGCACATTTTTATTATAATATTATAAGACCTACTGTAAATTACCAAAAATCACACGAATAAATAATTTGAATTTGAATTTGAATTAATTCATGGCAGGTAACACGGATTGGTGCTGCTCATTATTAAATTCACTCTTGTTCATTCATTTCATTCGATTTGTATTATTCTTTTGACGTTTTTTTCTACTCATTCTTCTTGCAATGGCGAAATGAAGAACAGCCCCCTACCATGACGTGTCAAACTGTAATGGTTTGACTGTGAAATAGGGACTGATGTATGTACAAGTCATATACATTAGTCCTTTATGCACAATGGAAATAACCTTGCTCTAAGAGGTTATAGTAACCCAGGTCACAAATTAAGTATTACTTTTTTACAGCCCACCCGACATCTCCAGCCTTCATTTGGTAAACACTCATCATCATCATCATAATATCAGCCGAAAGACGTCCACTGCTGGACGTAGGCCTCCCCCAAGCTTCGCCACATAGATCGCTTCCGTGCGTCTCGCATCCAGCGGATCTCCGCAACCTTCATCGGTCCACCTGGTGGAAGGCCTATAATATAGTACACAGCTTTACAAATATACAGTGAGAGATGTCTTTGGTGGTCGCAAGAACTACTGCTAACCAAGACGTCCTATTTTCGATTCATGAGTCCAGAGAAGTTTTATTGGGTTGTTCACCAGAATTTGCTCATTAGTTACTTGGAGTCTGAACTTGTGCCCGGTTGATGTCAATAAACCAGCGAGAATAGTGGTGCCCAGTAGTAGCGGCCGCGACTTACAAGTTGTAGGTCGTGAGTTAGAACCCAGCGAGGTGCTTTACTTTGTGTAAATTATTTCATCACCACAGGTCTCAAAACGGTGAAGGAAAACATCGCGAGGAAACCGGCATGTCCTATAACCAAAAATTCGAAGACCTGTGACATCTACCAACCCGCATAACAGCGTGGTGGATTAAGGTCCATTACCTCTTTCACGGAGCGGATGTCTGTGATATAAGGCTGATGATATGTACAAACGACAGCCGGCAAAAACGGCTCAATATGCTTTTCATTTAAGGATAACCCAAATCACAGAGCGTCTTCATTCTAATATACGAACAGCTAAATTGCGTTCCAACTGCCATTACATATCTAAATCTTATCCTAGTTTCATTCCAATGTTGAATATAGGTCAGTCGCTTCCAGAAACACTTTGTTATACGTTATAGGATAGTGCTAACCGCATCGCAGCGCGTTTCAGTTTTAAGTGAAAGATTGATCGCTCGGCGGAAGATCCAGTGATCGGACAGCTAGAGTGCTATTTGTTACTAGGATTACTGGGGGATCGCCTTTGCTGGAGTACTCTTTTTGCGTTGGAACTTGAGTTATGTTATTATTTTATTTGACTTTGATGATAGTGAATGGTTGAAAAATGATAGATACGAGGATAGATATAGGTACTTTTTATTGTACACCATAACAAATTATAACTTGATATTATTTGAAAATTAAGTTTTTATTTATTTCTTAGTGAGTTTCAGTATGAAGTGAAAGATTGATCGCTCGGCGGAAGATCCAGTGATCGGACAGGTATAGTGCTATTTGTTACTAGGATTACTGGGGGATCGCATTTGCTAGAGGACTCTTTTTGCATTTTAACTTGAGTTACGTTATGGTTATTGTATTTGACTTTGATGACAGTGAATGGTTGAAGGATGATCGATAGGAGGATAAAGATTGAAATTCTTTATTGTGCACCATAACAAATTAAAACTTGATATTATTTGAAATTTAAGTTTTTATTTATTTCTTAGTGAGTTTCAATATGAAGTGATAGATTGATCGCTCGGCGGAAGATCCAGTGATCGGACAGCTAGAGTGCTATTTGTTACTAGGATTACTGGGGGATCGCGTTTGCTTGAGGACTCTTTTTGCGTTGGAACTTGAGTTATGTTAGGGTTATTTTATTTGACTTTGATGATAGTGAATGGTTGAAAAATGATAGATACGAGGATAGATATAGGTACTTTTTACTGTACACCATAACAAATTATAACTTAGTATTATTTGAAAATTAAGTTTTTATTTATTTCTTAGTGAGTTTCAATATGAAGTGATAGATTGATCGCTCGGCGGAAGATCCAGTGATCGGACAGCTAGAGTGCTATTTGTTACTAGGATTACTGGGGGATCGCGTTAGCTGATGATTTTTCGGGTAAATAAATTATATATAACCATCTTAAATTTTATTCGATATTAATGATTAAAATGGTTCTTTATAGATTTAATTACTTGCCTAACGAAAAAAAATAGCAACAGAATAAAATAGATAAGCTGTAGAAGAATCAGAATTTATGCGAATGTCGACCAGAACCAATTTACGACCACGCGTGCCCAATAATTTTAATCGTTTATAATGAATCTAAACTACCAATAGTGTTATTTATCCATAGTGTTCTAATACTAAAAGAACACTGCAACTACAAAACATGGCTGATAAATTTCTAGACGTTGGTAACAATAATAGCTTCAAGAGTTTATTCAACCCGGAAGAGGAAGGTTCTGTTATGAAAACCAGTGTGTAATATCAAGTCTAGAGAACCTAGTACTTAATGAAAGCTTTTCATTAACATGCAAGTAGGTCGCTTGTGCATGCATGAATGAATTTATTAAATGACATAAACTTAGATACAGGCACGGCAAGCGAGGTAATTGCGTTTTGTGTTATGTTTCAATTTGAATAGCTGATGTTCCAACAACACCCGCAACATGTGCAAACGCTCCTTGTGAAAATTCTCTATACGATAAATCAATCAATCAATCAATCAATCTTTATTCGTGAACATAGGTATTACAATAAAGGTCTTATGTGTCATTTCTGTTGAGCTCTATGTCCTACCAATGAAATTGGTGTACAAATACATTAGGTGTTTAGTAATAAATCTGAATCTATACAATACAAAGTCAAGTTCGAGTAGATAATGTCTATTAAATTTAGGTATTATTTATAAATAATTAACTCACGCCTTTCCCTAGTTGAGTAGGCAGATACTACAGAACTCCACAGTTTTATTTCTAGTTTTTACAAGCTTTTATTTAACTTGCAATGTATGTATGTATGTGTGTTCGGGTCAAATCTTGCATATACGTTTAGTTTGGATGATAATGCATGGTAAGTTTGGTTAGTTAAGTGACGTCATTCTAAATCCAATATGGCGGACGGCCCCAGATGACGGCTTAGTTATTTTTTGTGCACTGCCATGATATGGGTTTCGCTGCTATGAAAGGATTTGCTGAAAGGAATACAAAAAAACCTTGTTTAAAAAAAAATGCAATTTTATTTTTTAAATGTTATCTCTTTCCTTTTGCAATCTTGGATGAATTCTGAATTCACCTTAGCTCGTCTCTGATTAAACTTTCACAAACTACAGGTTGGTATGACATGATTATAGATAGCAATATTCCAGCCAGTCCCCAGGCGAAAATCAAAAAATCCCAAGTCACGATAAAGAAAATTGGCCGTACGCTTAACAAAGGGAAAACTTGAGTAACACGCATTCTTTGTCAGAATTCGGGACGTGGCGACATCTAGCGAAACTTATTACGAAGTTCTTGCTCAAGTTATATGATTAATGAGAATAAGTATCAAAAGTACATCAGTAGTTCGGTAGAAACGCTTTCGCGAAAATTACGTTTGTTTAATCGGAATGTTTTTATTATTTCTTTTAAAAGTGTTTATACCAGAGTGTAATGGATTAAGATCCGATCATATTTTAAGAACTGCTTCTGCCTATGTAAATGAACATCTTTCTCAAAGGCAATAAAAAAAAATAACCATACAAAGTGGTCTTCAGCTAACCAATATTTGTATGGCGGATACAATTATTTTTTTGAGTATTGCCTGTGACTTCCCTGGACAAAATCAGCTGACTACAACTTTGTATTGAATATCCAATTTTTTTTGGGAAATTTAGTATTTACATGGGCAGAAGCAGTATTTTGGACTTTCATATTACAGAAGAATTTGTCATTTGAAATTTTGGAGTATGTCTCCCCAATATGGCGACTTATCTTTGTTCAGGGAAAAATGCTCGCTCCTGGAAACGCACAGTCGGAATGGGAATGAGTGGGAATGTTTTCTTGGATGGACCTATACTGTAGACACACATATTGTTTTTGGTTTTCTACCTTGAAAATGCAGCGTTAGGTATTTGCATATACGCGTGTGGACAGTGCGTAAAGAGGCCGAGGTTATAGAGGTGCACTCGCTCTTTCCCTCTGAATTCTGTTTTCTGCTAGAGCCCGATTTCTCATCTATCAATGCGCCTGATCTAACCGAAATGCAACTCTGTATGCAATAACTGCTAAATGTGTCAGTAGAATCGTTAATCAACCAGAACAATTAAATGAAACATCCACAAACAGACAGGCAGACCGCTCACCGTCAATTTGTCGCATAACGACCCCGATCCCAGCGAGGGAAATGATTAGATTATTCATTGATTGCCCGCTCCGCTAATTACACAATCGAGGTCCCTCTAAAGGACAATGGGGCATACACCGACCCCAGCGTAGGGACACGAAAAAAGTATCGATACTTTGTGGTATCGAGTACATTTCCATTTGATACCGATACTTTGCATTCGATACTTTTACTCAATGAGTACTTTTTGGCAGGTATCGTATCGAATAAGAAATTAAGTTTTAAATGGGTAATCTTAGAAATTACTTATTTAAAACTTGCGACCTTACGGTTTATGTTTATGGTTATGGCAACGCCATCTAGTACACTCGTCCTTAACCTTCTAGAACATTACATTGATTTTTGCTCGAAATCGTTCCTTCCGTTCACCTTTCCTTCATTCATTTACTACAGTAATCAATCACTCATTCACCGTTGTCATTTTAATTGTTTCAAGATTTTATCGTATTCGTTTCGCCTAAAGTACTAAATAAATAATTTTGTTTCTATTTTATTTTTTGTAGTGTTGTCTTTTTCTATTATTGTATTAAATTTGTGTACCAATACCATTTGTTTTTTCATGTCGTGCCCTACTGAAGTTAAACTGACGTTATTTACTGACTGATATTGACCTATGCTCTATGCGCATTAGGGGCCCTAAGAAAAGTACTCGATACCTTGTAGTATCGATACTTTTATGAGTACGATATTTTTTTTTCGATACTACTCATGAGTAGAGAAAGATAAAGTACACAATCTGGAGAGGGAAAAGCGTATTTTAAAACTCCAAGAACTAGTCATGTAACGTAACGTATCGATACTTTCTATTCGATACCGTGTCCCTACCCCAGCGTTATTTATTGATGTGTGTATTTCATTACGAGGGTAACAGATTCATCATAATTGTTATTTCAGTGCTTAAATGTACGCAGAGGAATACAAGTTTTCAGGGAAATCAGTTTAGTACTTTTGTGTTTACAGTGCCTACATTTTCAAGCAAGTATACGCATTATCAAATTTCCATACTGACTGAATGAATGAAAACTTACGTGATCATCATCATCAGCCTTTTTATGTTCCCACTGCTGGGACACAGGTCTCCTCTCTGTGAGAGAAGGAATGGGCCTTAACCCACCACGCGGGTTCAGTGCTGGTTGGTGGATGTCGCATGTCTTTGAATTCTTGTTTCTAGGACATGCCGGTTACTTCTGGATTTTTTCCTTTCCCGTTTTTAGATTAGTGGTGATGAAATAATTTACACATAGAAAAGCGCCTGCCTGGTTTTGAACCCACTTCCTACGACACGTAAACCGTAACCACTGAGCCACCACCGCTCCCCTTACATGGGTAGAATAAATTGCAATTATTTTATCGGCTCTTCCTGCAGCCTAATTGTGTAAGTGAATTCGGCATGGCGAAGGATTTGATCGCATCAATGGACCAATCACGTACGAGATGAAAGACGCGTTGTGGATTTCCGTCTATGTGATTGGTCGATTGATGGAGTCAAATCGTTCGCCTTACCGAATTCACTTATGCAATAACGCTGCTGTTTTCTCAGCTTAAAGGATGAATTATGCTAGACAGCGGCGGGTGCGGGCCGTGCCCCGTACGACGCACGGACGAGGCGCTGTTTCAAAATTTCACGAACATTTTATATGATGCGGCATAAGCTATTCCGTGCATAGCATCAAATAAAATGCTCGTGGAGTTTTGAATCCATGCCTCGCACGGGGCAAGGCCCGCACCCGCCACGGTCTAGCATAATTCATCCTTTAAGGTTAGGTAATCGACGGCACGAACTATTTTGTGCGCGGGGTTAAAATGCATGCTGTCTCATCCGATAACACGTGCGAAAGAGATTGATGCTGTGATGGGCAGTAAGAAGCTAGTTATTGTACGAATTAGCACTTTTGCAAATTTGTTGCGAAATTTTATAAACAGACCTTATCATGAAAAAACTACGAAATGTATATTTTCAAAATGAAATTATTTGCATTGTTAAATTACTAATCTATCCCTTTATGGAGGCCGTTTTGCAATTTCCCTTCTTGATAAGGTATTTATTTCCGCCCAAAGATGCGTTAAAATTAGTGTTGAAAAATGGAACTTTCGACGCTCATAACTTTCAAATATTGTATTTTTTTACTTTTCTGTTTCCATACAGTGCTAGTTAATAGTGAGACAAATTGATATCATTTTTTATTTTGAACTTACATCGTCAAATAGCGGAGCAATCGCCAGACTACGTTTGTATGAAAGAATTTTCAACTAGTGTAACCTTAATAGGAAAAAACTGTCTGCAGTTGTAACCCCGATCAAAATTATAGATTAAGAACTTTGAATAGCGGTTAAGAAGATGCATTTTCTTTTGAAAATTACAAGACTAAAGGTAGAGTTACTTTTATCTTCTTCATAGTTTCTTAACAAAGCTTTCTACTTCACTAAGCATATCAGAATGAAGTTCAAAGACTACGTTACGTTACATGACTAGTTCTTGGAGTTTGAAAATACGCTTTTCCTTCACCGGATTGTGTACTTTATCTTACTCCATCACGTTAAAGTAAGTTGATCATAAAAATACTTCAGTAAAATGTTGTGGAGAAAACTCGCTGTAAAAATTGATGAAGTGTAATAATGTGTTGGGTCTTTCATGCCCTATTATGTGGTAGACAACATGTCCCTCGATGGTTTTCTATTATTAGTTCGAGGTTACTTAGATGTAGTTATATATGATAACTAGCTGTTGCCCGCGACTACGTCTGCGCAGCACTAGTACTTCCTATTTATTTATATCGCGCCATAATATTGTAGGTATGTTGGCCGCCTTACTTTGAGAAATTATTAGTTCACCATACAAACTTCCACCCCCATTTCCACCCTCTTAAGTATGATTTCCAGGATAAAAACTATCCTATTTCCTTCCGAGCGTCTAAAAATCTCCATTATATTTTATCTAAATCGGTGAAAAGGTAACAGACAGACAGATAGAGTTACTTTCGCATTTATAATATTAGTATAGATGCATCAGTGCCCAAGCCGTTTTGGCCCATCGGTCGTAGGCTCGAAACCCATGCACTTTACTTTGTGCTTTAATAACCTTTTTGAAAGCATTGGTGATGGAGAAAATCATCATGAGAAAACGAGGCTGTGCTGGAACCGAAAACATGTGACATCACCATCACACACTGAACGCGAGTGGGGGATTGAAATTCATTCTCTCTCACAGAGAAGAGACCTGTGTTTCAGCAGTGGGAACATTACAGATCTGGCTCTGCTAAAACAAGCTTTTATTTAGATTGACCTGTCCCGCAGCCATAATGCGTAATGAATTCGAAATAACAATGGGCAAAGAGTATGAAAAATCGACCAATCACATCGCGTCTTTCATGTCGCATGTAATTGGTCGATTTTTCATACTCTTTGCTCTTACCGAATTCATTACGCAATAAGGCTGCCGGTGTCTATGTGTCTGAATCAAAGCCTGTAAGTTAATTTTGACCCACTTTCTGCTATTCGATTGACCTAAACTGAGCACACGTTTGTTTTTCGAGACAATGTAATTTTTAATACAAAAGTTGGATTATTATTAAAAGCTTATAATTTATTGAAAAGTTTTAAACGGAATACCGATTCTAATAAATTCAAATTGCGTTGTTAAAATGTGCACAAAAATCAAGTGAGCTGTGTTCCAATAAATAACTTCGAACGTTAGGAAACATTATTGTTTCAACTGACGTGCTGGAATAAATCTGATTCAGTTTACTATTGAAATGTGAATCATAAAATATTCGTGGGAAGCTTTGGTATGCCTATTTATATAAAGTGTAATAAGTGATGCTAAAAAATAAATAAATAATATCAATGATTTGTAATCTAGGTAATGGCACTAACTATCTACATACAAACCAATTGTGCATACATCGTTATGGAAGGCGGGAAGTTATTCCCCAGATAACACATCAGCTTCTCATTTTACTCGTTGGGGCTCTTGAGTATCTGGTTATGTGGCAAGCTCAGTGTACTGTCTCGGGGCCGGGGATAAGCTTGTGGAGTGATTGCTTGTCTCGTTCCACTCATGGTAACAATTGTAGTAAACCGAATTTGTGACAAGTCAGGCTGCCTCTTTCCATCATAGAAAATATTCATTATTTTCCATCAGGCGAGAAAGAGATCGAGAGATAAATCATCAAAAAAATAATGACGTCGTCCTTTACTGCCCAGTCTTATTGAAGTTATGTTCAGCACAAAGAACATTACTTCAGTCTTCTTTGGTTATTCATTTAAGGAGGATTTAGCTGTCCACCGTCCAGCTTCTTTTACAGTACCTTTGGGGAGGGATTAGGTTTTCAGCCGCGTAAGATCCGGGAAAATAATAAAATCGTTAATGGGTTTTAAGCAACGTGTAAATTCAGTCTTTTAACATTGTATACTATTGAACTCATGATTGGTAATATCACGCTAAGATAATAATGATTTTAGGCGACATTGATACTGATATTAAATTCAGAGTAGCGTTTGGCTATACTGGAAGATGACCCCAAAATATTTAGGAAAAGGCTAGGCATTGGCGTGATGATGATTTTGGCATCATTGGCTATATTTAACCAACTTTCCAAAAAGGAGGAGGTTCTATGTTCGACTTCAAGTTTGTTTTATTATTTTATTTTTTTGTGTATGTTCACCGATATCTCCGTCAATTGGGGACCGATTTTTAAAATTCTTTGGTGAAGATCTGACGAAGAACTTCGGAGAAATACAACAGGACTATTCAATAATTAAGGGCAAATCTCTCGGGATTGCTGCAATCGCATGTCTGTTTATTGATTATACCATTTCATAACATAACATCACGCCAGTACGCTCTAAAGGGGTACGCTGATGTGTACAGTTCACCTTGGTACACTCTCATTTCACCGGTTATGTTCAAGTTTCATGGTATTCGGGTAATCTATTCTGGCATTATAAGTACATTACTTAAGACTTGCCTATTAGGTACAACATACTACCAACTTCCAACTAAAAACACTACAAATTGAAAAATTACTTTCTTTTTCGAAGTCAGTGTCTTTGGTAGGTACCAATTTTTTTCGTTATGGACACCGACTTCGAAAAAGAAAGTAATTTTCCCTTTGTAGTGTTTTTAGTTGGAAGTCGGTAGTATTTTTTTGTTCAAAAGTTTTTTATAATTTGAAGAATTTTCACACATTTGGCATTACCACAATTTCAGGAACATTTGTTTCTTTCAAAGTCGGTGAAACATTTCATAAGTGTGGAACTGTGGGCGTTGAAAAAACACAAAGAAAATTTATTATTTACTACATACCCATACTAAAACATGTAGATTAGGTTATAAAACAAGTATGTACTTCTAATATGCGTGGGTACATTCATAACATTCAAACAACACACGCGTTCAAGACACGGAAAACTATAGACTCCAGCGAATCGTGCCCTCAATAATACAGCGTCCATAAAACGCTAACATTGGCCAGAAATCAAGCCTCGCACATAGCCTGACATGATCGTAAAAACTGTGTGATGGTTCTGTACACATTACTAAAGCTATTTTGGGGTTAGGTTATGTCGGTTACAAGTGAAAGGGGTTTTTGTGTAAGCATGTTTACAGAGAATATGTTACACAGAAATCGAAGTTCTTAGTCTGGCCTAGTGTTGACCTTACTGCATAAAACTTTAGTATGTACACCAGGCTTTATCATATCAGCCGAGAGACGTCCACTGCTGGACATAGGCCTTCCCCAAGCGTTGCCACGTTTCACCGGTCCCGTGCGTCTCGTATCCAGCGGATCCGCGCAATCTTCACCAGGTCATCGAATTAGGAAATAAGGACACCAAGCTTGCCCTTTGGAAAATCCAGTTGAGTTGGTATTAAATGTATAAATTGCGTATAATTTATAAATCAGACGTTCACATGAAACGTGTATATAGGCTTTGCCGTCATTTCAGGCTTTTTGCATCAGTCTAGCAAAAAACTCAGATGTGCGAGTTATTATTGCAGTTTTAATAGCTCCCAACCGAACATTTCAAACAATCGTTTGGTAAAGAAAGACACACGGAAAAAATCAGCAAGGAACACATAAAACCAGAACATTATCTGGAATTCATTGCCGCAATAAATCAACGTTGCTTCTGCTAGAAAAACGATACAAATCAAGAATACTGCACTACAACGAAATGTCTTTCTATCTTCGGTGCCACAGAGTACGGAATAGCTGACGCCTGGACACCCGACTACGGCGAAGCAAAAGAGAGGGTTATGTTTTTGACCGGTATGTGTGTATGTATATGTATATTCATCTGTTCCTCATAACTTCTAAAATTCTTAACATAATTTGACAAGTGAGGTGTCGTTAGAAGCGTCTGGTTTGTCTGCTGGTTATAGGCTATATTAAATTGAATAGGGCGCACACTAAGGGGCTCGAAGTCAAGAACAATTTCTTTTCAGGGCCCGTCCCATAAGCTCTTAGAGCAAGGTAATTTCCATTGTGTGTGAAGGACAGACTGATGTTTACAAGTCAGATACATCTGACTCCTCTGTGAAACAAGGATGGAGCTATACAGGTCAAAGAGCACTATCACTTTTTCGCAGCGGAATATGATGGCGTTATAGTTATTTTACGGGCCCTGAACCTATTAATAAATGCGAAAACAGTGCAGTGCAACTTATTTCAAGTACCGCCTTCTTCATCAGTTTCTATAGGTATAGGTCTACCAGAATCTCATGGCATTTTTTATTTTTTTTAAATTGTGATTTTCATATGGCAATGTAAATTGTCACCTGCCAAATCAAAGTACTTGATGTGTCAACCGCTGCTGAAATTTTTTGATATTATCTTGAAAATTTGTTATTTTTGTGAAAATGTCGAAAAACCCACTTCGATCTCAAGCGAGACATATTGTTTTCAATGTGTATCATAAAATAAGGGAAGAAGAAGGCGTAAATCAAACTCAATCTTTGATTTTAAAGTGCGTCGTAGAGTGGACCAGTAAGTTGGACTAACTTGTTTTGATACTTTTAGTTTATTTTATATTTTTCTTACTTCATTTTTATTTCTTTTCATTACTAAAAATGAAGAAATGGCAACAGTAATGTAACTGTTACTAATTCTTCGACAAGTATTGATTTTAACGGAGATGGAGAATCTTTGACGTAAGAAAAATATTAAGTAATAATCTGCGCCCTGCAGTGGGACGTGTATATAGACGGGCGTTTTGGCGAGATTTTGTCGAGTGAAGTACAGTGGCTGTTAATATTATTTGCAAATTGATTCCTAGTGGATATTGTGATATATTATTGGTGTAGTTTTGTGACTCAACTGTCTACGCAACTGGACATTTTGTAAAATCATTGAGAGAAGCGATCTCGGGATAGTGGAGCGGAGTATTTTATTGTAGTATTGACCGCCTCTGCAAAGCTTACTGGAAAGACTGACTCGATACAATTTGCTGCCAAATACTCCAAAAAACATTAGAATCTGTTACATCCGCATTCTAATGCATACTAAAGAATAAATATAAGATCCAAAACTCTTTCCAAAGACGTGGCTAACAACCAGCCTAGGTCCTATCAACCAGGCCATAAAACTTACATAAAAAAGTATATATAGACTGATGATGATGAATGACTATAAGTAACATAATACATTTTATTATTGTTTACAGACTTTATAGATAAAGAGATTGGTTTTGAATATGTTAAATGCCAATGAAAAAGAACCATTTTGATGGAGAGAGATGACATAAAACTACAAAGATAAAAGTTTTTGAAATGCCAGTGGAGTTCATGGAATCGTATTCTAGTTTTCTAGTTCTGCATGAGGTTTTAAGTTATTAGTATGATTTAAATGATATATAATAAATTAGTACTTAAATTAATATTCAATTGATTTATTTTTCCTATGTTAAGAACCCGATGTATAAAAACATTCTTCATACACATACCTATAATTCTCACTCACAGCGGATGTTTGTGTCTCAGAATTGGTTGCAAGACCCTGCGCAGTTTGTGTCAATGTTGAAGGTGAAGATAGCATTGTATAACTGTCTCTTTCACTCGCTTATGTATGTCGCATCATCCTATCTCGCTTACTCTATGCAGTATACTCGATGACAAACTAGTTCTTACGCATTAATTGGCAGGGCCTACTTCAAAGACACAAAGATCCGCTGTGACTACTATAAAATAGGTACCTCATGTTCATTAATACTAAATACATAAATAAAAATTAAACAGTATCAAGATCGTTGAATCCAATTTCCCCAGTATTGCACACAACAATTTTTTATTTCCACATTTGCCATGAGATTCTGGTAGACCTTTACGGTATTTGTGTCTTTTGCGCCGATGTTTAGAATAATAAATGAGTACCTATCAAGAGGAAGTCTGAAAGTGGCATTGGTGACTGAAAAGTTATGGGGATTTTTCAATGGATTTCTTACACATCGCATACCATAACGAATCATGGTATATGATGCGGAGGAATGAGAAGCCCAAAGAAACGATGTGTGAACTGTGATAGATGGTAATGTATAATTACTTTTTATTTAAAGATTTTTGCAGAGCCTGAGGTAACAAATGAACATAAATGCATCCATGCATACATACATACTACATAACGATCAAAAAACACTGCGACGCCGTAGTTGGGTAAAAAAATTGTTTGCATGACTTTGACGGTGTGCATGAATGTGTCTCGCAAACGGACGCTTGACAAAAATATGATGTACCAAACACTACCTTAATTTTACCGCCCGCGTGTGCAGTGTTTTCTTATACCAAGGGAACATTATACTGGGATAAAAAGTATCCTATGTGCTTATCCAGACTATAATATATCTCTGAGCCAAATTTAACCCAGATCCGTCCAGCCGTTTGAGCGTGAAGCAGTAATAAACATATAAACACACACTCACAAACTTTCGCCTTTATAATATTAGTGTGGCGTGATGTGATGCACTATAGCTGCCGCCTGCGGCTCGTACCGCGTGGTATTAGTAATTCGCCCAATATCTTAATAAATTATAGCCTATGTGTGTTTAATGTACAAGTTATATTTCTGTAAAGTTTTATTAAAATCCGTTCAATAGTTTTTGTGTGAAAGAACAACAAACAACCATCCATCCATACTCACAAACATATAGCAGTAGGATAGGATAGTAAGAAGTAGTAGCAAGTACTGAATGCAGATCTTCTCAACAAACTTGACCGTCTTCTAAATTACTGCATTCGATTTGTTTTCAATTTGCGTAAATATTATCATGTCTCTGCGCATCGATCGCTTCTAAAGTGGTTGCCCATACGCCAGCGCAGAGTGCAAAGGGCACTAACTACCTTGTTCTCATTTCTCGACTATTCCAATTTCCCTAGTTATCTGGCCCCTCACCTTCAATACATTTGCGACAACCACAGTAAAAATCTACGGTCATCACACAACCGCCTTCTTCAATGTCCCACTCACCACACTGACTTCATTCACCGTTCTTTCTTCGTTCAGTCTATTTATCTGTGGAATGCGCTCCCTCAGGAAATCAGGATGGCAACCAACCGGTTAACCTTCAAAGTTAAAGTTCGCGAGCATATCCGTAAGAAGTTGGCAGTAGTATCGTCACAGCGCTAATGTTTTTCAATTATTTATCTATTACTACTAATGTTTAAGTATATTTATGTATTTAGTTTATTATTTTGAGTATATTTGGTATAATTGTATTGTATTTATAGTTTATAAGTATATTTAAATAATCCTGGTACGTTTAAGTTTCAATATTGCACCTACCACTGTTTATCTCTCCATCACCCAAAGGTGGACTGGTAGAAAATGGCTAAGGCATTAAGTCCGCCTCTGTACTTTTGTGTGCATGAAGTATTAAATAAATAAATAAGTTTTGTATGGAAAGAGTTAAATTGACATTGTCTAGTAGCGGCCACCAAAGCGTATCCGTAGTCTATGGTCGATACAGTGTCGGATAGATAGGATCACGTGACCTCTGCCAAATAAATCCTTTGTTCCTATGGTTTGTCGTAGTATTGCAGATGATACTTAATGTATTTGCTGTGCTTGGAAAGAGGTGAAGTAAACGGTGCTGAAAATTTTTGTTTCTGTAAATTATTTTAAAGGGCAAAGTGCAAAATATAGAGCTTTATGAGTTGTTACTGAGATTCAGCATATTTATCCAAATGCGATGCGGTAAACGCAAACTTGATTCAATTAATCCAACATCTATAGCATTATTTTTCTTAAATACTTGTAGGTATATTTCTTACTAAAGTAGTAAGGTGTAAATTTCTGAAAGTCTAATATTTTTTTTGGCGAACTGAGAATTCTGATTTACAACTCACCTTCGCTTAAAGTTTGCCTATGTCCTTCTCAGGATGCCATCTATCTCCTTGCTAAATTTCATTGAATTCCGTTCCGTGATTTAGGAGTGGAAAGGTAACAAACAGACAGAGTTACTTTCGAATTTATAATATTAGTATGGATTAACAACTATAGTTGGATGAGCAAGCTAACTAACAACGACCTGGGGGGTAACCACAAGCTCTTAGAGTAAGGTTATTTTGAGATCGAGTAAGGGACAGATGTATCTGACTTGTATACATCTGTCACTTACTCGATCTCAAAATAACCTTACTCTAAGAGCTTGTGGTTACCCCCCAGTAAAGCATCCATTTACTTAATGGATTGTTCAAAGTTTGCCAGTTCATAAAGGACTAAAAAAATAAAAAACTCGAAACTAAAAAGACGTAAACAAGAAGAAAATCATGCTGTGCAGTCGGAAGATACGTATTCACGAACTGGCTGACCAAAACCAGATGTATCCTCGCTTTGGTTACAATCAGGTTTTTGATTTCTGAATTAACTTTTTATTTATAACTTCTTAGATAATCAATCAATCAAATCAAAAATCAAAATTAAAAAATAATTAAATAGTCAATTGTGGACCGATTTTGAAAATTCTTTTTTTGTTTGAATGAGTATGTTTCGAAATTGGTCCCATTTTAATTTGGTGAAGGTCTGATGAAGATCTTCGGAGATACACAACAGAACTCTTCAATAAATAACGGCAAAACTCTCGGGATTGCTGAAATCGCATGTCTGTTTGTTGTTTATACCATTTCATAACATAACATCACGCCAGTACGCTATAAAGGGGTACGCAGATCTCTCATTTCACCGGTTATGTTCAAGTTTCATGTTATTCGGTTAATCTATTCTGGAGTTATAGGGACCTCAATAAACAACTTGCTATTAGGTAGGTAAAACTAAAAAACCTTTTTTGCAAAAATATACTACCGACTTCCAAATGAAAAACTACAAAGTGAAAAATAACTTAACTTTTGGAAGTCGGTATCCATATCGCAAAAAAATGGTACCTACGAAAGACACCGACTTCCAAAAGTTAAGTTATTTTTCACTTTGTAGTTTTTCATTTGGAAGTCGGTAGTATTTTTTTGCAAAAAAGGTTTTTTATTCTATTTTCCAATTTGTATGTAGCCAGTGACACTCGCAAGGTTACGACGAATCGATTGACGTAAGAATCATCAAAATCGGCCACCGCCACATAGGAACAAACATACATAGACTGATAAACACATTACCCCTCCTTCGGCAGTCGGGTAAAAAGGCTCTTTTTTCCTCACATTCAAACAAGCGTATTAATCCATTGAGAAAGTAGTGACATTGACACATCCGCAGAAACGGAACGCTGGCACTCTGCCTAGAAACACATTCGTTACATCTTCCCCGGTTCCCCGGTTTCCATAGCGCGATACATCGCTTTTTCTTTTGTGTTGTGAGGATAATAATCAAAATATTTACATAGAGTAACTTCATGCGCGTTTCTCTTGGGACTTGGCAGAAATATGAGGTAGAAAATGCCGTGGGCTTATGACATTACTTTATCTGTTTCACTTCTGTTAAATTCTGGCCTGTTTTCGGTTTTCATACAGTTATCATTCAGTTCTTTTTTTTGATTATTAGAAAACATTAATTTTTCTTTTCTTTTTATAAGGATTATTAAGATATTTACCTAAAGTAACTTCATGCGCGTTTCTCTTAGGAGTTGGCAGAAAATGCCGTGGGCATACTTTATCCTCTTCAGTACTGTGAAATTAAGACATGTTTTCATACAATCAGCAACATGTGTAGAACCATTAATATTATTTATTAAGACCTTTTTTGTACCACACTTTATGCAAAAATATAGAAAGATATATTCTCGTTCAGTTAACTCCTGGTACAGTTTTAATAAGTGATAGAACGTCTCAATGTGTACCTAAATTGCTATTTGTTTAGGCAGTCACATATGTTTAGACTCTAAATCTACATATTATTACAACTAGCATTTTCAAACGGTTAAGAAGACCGATTCACTGTTAATAAAACTGTTTGCACGGCCATGGACGAGGACGTCAGTAAGGTTTTCTTCATTGCAGTGGAAAAGTTAGACTGACATTAGATAGTAAATAGCTCGTAGGTAAAATAGGTTTAAATTACCATCCCCGTTGGAATTACGAAAAAAGTTTAAGATGTTTGAAATCAACCACTTGAGTACCTGAAACGTTGAACCACGCGAGACAATGGATTTTAAATCAAATAAAAGGAGATGTTCCAGAAATTTATGGAGCCTGGGCTAGCTCTATGTACACTATATGTAAAAATTACTGTATATTATAGTAACTGTTTTTTATTGTTAATTTCTTTAATTTCACTTCGTTTCAATGTAAACTCAAATTAACTTTGTCAAGTACAGCATCACAATTTACAATTTAACATGGTGGGTCAGATTAGCAGTAGGCACAAAAAGTCATTTTGACAATGACAGTATGCGAAGAATGACATTTTGACAATGACAGTATGCGCAGAATGTCATTTTGACAATGAAATTTGTTTGACGTGTCATCGTAATATCTGCGTCAATAAAAACAACACTAATTCAATTGCAATAGAGAAGCAATCAATTAATGTTCGTAGTAGTAAAACAATCACTAAAAACTCCGAAACATATCCAATTCAAAGTCAAAGCAAAGAATGACTCAAAGAAGTCACTTCTTAAAACTGTCAAAGTCGCCAGACGTCATGTCAAACACAACTGTCATGTAATGTCACAGTGTCTACGCTCTGGATTTGAGGAATTGTTTTGGTAATTACTGCATCAATCGGTTTATCTTAAAATCGTAACACAGCATTGCTGCTAGGAATTGATTAATTTATAAAAAAATCAGCTTAGTACCTAGTTTTGGGTTTTTCTACAACAAACATTTAAATACACTGGTAAACTCTTAACCCTACCTTTTGACTTTGGTAAATAAAGCAACCTGTGTCAGCTACATACAAAAAAAAACGCGAAAATCTAAATTTGCCTGTATCTTAAAAATCAAGGTCCTGAGTTAACACGATAATTATTTATCGTGTTAACTCAGGACCTTGATTTTTATACACCTAATAGGAACTATAGACCTTATTTATACCAGATACTACTTGCTAGGTCCACCCGTTCCTGAGAAAATCGGTGGTGACACACGGACAGGCAGACGGACAATAAAGTGATCTTATAAGGGTTATTTTTTACCTTTTGAGGTACGGAACCCTAAAAACGCGACGCTGCGGCACTGAAATTTCCAGAGTCTAATTAACTGTTAATAAGCAGAGCTTTAAGTTGCATAAACTTAACTTGGCATCTTCCTAAGCTTAGTTTAGGATGTTAGGAGCCGGCTAAAGTCGACTGCAGTAATATAGAGTGGCAGGCAGCTATTGCAGCTCATAACAGTGGAAACAGCGCAGAAACTTAGCTTCCGCCTTCTGAGTCACAGTTCGGATGAGAGAATTTTATATTTTAAGGTAAATATAACATAACAAGTAAAACTTTATTTGAAAAGAGTAACTACGAAGTTTCATAATTGTTCTTCTCCACAAGACGAATAACCTTTGGAAGGGATAACTAAAATCATTTATTGTTATGTATTTTAACTGTAAATCTTGAAATTAAAGAGTGTCTAATTTAAATTAATTATTGGACTTTGAACAATATTCCTGAATTGCCATGGCAAGCTGATGTATTGGATATGCCTAGGTCTACATTTATGTGTAACTTCTGCCAGTGGTTTCGCCCGCGTCAAAAGTATTTTCTTATCCCAAGGGAATATTATACGAGGATAAAAAGTAGCCTATGTGCTATTCCAGACTACAATCTATATCTGTGCCAATTTTTATGCAGATCCGTTCAGCGGTTCTGGCGTAATTGAGTAACAAATATACATCCAACTATGCAAACATTCTTATTGATAACATTATAAGTAAGATATAAGTAAGAACATTTATGTAAGATAAGAAGATAAATGTCTGGCTTTATAACCGCCTTGAGGAACCGTAATCCTTCTCTTTACAGGAAAAGCCTTTGCCCTTTTGAAGCTGTAATTATTGATGAGTTTGTTGGACATAAACGTGGTTTGGTGTGAATTTGATCCCTAGCGGAACTGTTTTAATGGGTGTTGCTATAAATTAATTTAGCTAGGTATTACAATATTTAACTTGCGACCCACGGATGCGCCTCAATTTAAAGGGGAAAATATACAAGTCCGTGATTAGACCTGTCATACTGTATTGATAAAAAAAATTGGGCTGTGAAATATAGATGAAAAAAGATTGCATGTAGCAGAGATGAGAATGTTAAGATGCATGTGCGGAGTGACGAGATTGGATAAAGTGAGAAATGAGTATATTAGAGGCAGTTTGAAAGTAGCGCCAGTGAGAAAATTTGAAAGGAAATCGGTTGTCCTGGTGTGGTCATGTGATGAGGAGGGATGAAACGCATTTTACGTTAAAGAGTTATGATTATAAATGTTAATGGATGGAGAGGGAGAGGAGGGACAAAGAAAAGATGGATGAACCGTGTGAGGAATGACATGAAAGAAAAGGGAGTCAGAACGTGACGGGGTACAGGACGATATGGAAGAAGAAAACAACGTTACATGGGATAAGGGCAGGAAGATGATGAGATATTACAATGTTCACTGGTAATAGACGAAATATCTACCTATATAATGAGTTGTTCATGTAAAACAATTTGCAAATATCAGAACCCAATAAATTTAATGGAAAATCTACCAACATGAATCATATTTTACAGATTCAAATAGTAATATCAATCAATGGCTTTCAAGTTATAAAATAGAGAGCATAACTTTATTTCATCGGACATTTTAACGTTAACAAGTCGTAAATATGTTTGAATGTTTATTGCCCAATGGATTATGGACGTCAGCGTCATAGTAAAATGCTTTCATGTTAGACAAATATTGGTAAAGTTATTTAAAAATATGATTTAGAAAGACTTCAGAATAACTACTCTTTAGATAACTATATAATCGTAACTCATTCCGCGAAAACATACCGTTTTTTTATTATTTTTAGGGTTCTGTACCTCAAAAGGTAAAAAAAGGAACACGGAGGTAGACGAACAAGAAAGTGGTCTTATAAGACCACTTTCCGTCTACCCGTGTGTCACCACCGATTTTCTCAGGAATGGGTGGACCTAAAAAGTTGAATTTTTATACCAAATACTGAGGTCTATAGTCCCTATTAGGTGTATAATAATCAAGGTCCTGACTGAACACTTTAAAAAGATATAAGGAAATTTAGAATCTTGTAAGTACCAAAATTTACCTTAATTTTGGTACTTATAAGATTTCAGGTCAACCGGAAGTACCAATAGGTTTTGGGTCGAAAACCTATATGGTAGCTCCCGTTGACCTAGAATCACGAAATTTGGCAAAAAGTAAGGTCTTATAGCACAAATAAAGACGAATTCCAAAAAAAAACAAAAAAGTTGAAAATTAAGGTAAGTTATGGTACTTACAAATTTACACGAATATCAAAATTTGCCCATACCTTTAAAACTTAGCCACCCTCAGATCAAACGGTAAATTATTTACTATTTAATTATTTATTATTTACTGTTTGATCTGCGGGTGGCTATTATCTATATAATTTTTATTATGGCGGTATAATGGGTAGGTACGGAACCCTCGGTGCACGAGTTCGACTCGCACTTGACCGGTTTTATTTTATTAATAATAGACTTGCGCTTGAAAACTATCTCACCTGATAGTAAGCACGAATGCCTAGAAGATAACTCACTCTTGACTCAAAAACTCCCAGGTAATACAGACTCCGGCAGGGAATTCCACTCTTTTGCTGTGCGCATAATAAAAGTATACCCAAAAGGTTTAGTTCGTATGGGTGGGATGTCCATCACCATCTACCGATGACGCATCGCCGTACGTCTCGTAGTCTGATGATGGAACGGGCTAGGAGGAATCAGTTCATGCAATTCCAACACACACTCCCCGAAATGTAACCGATATAAAACCGAGAGGCTGGCAACACGGCGCCGATTTTCAAGGCTCTAGAGCCTTGTCGATAAGCCTCTTGCCCCGTTTTTCGATCCGTTGGAACAGGTTTGCTGTATTTATTCCTTAGGCTCCCTGTTTCCATCCAAAGGCTAGTGCTAACCCTGACTGAACATCATCACGTAGTATACTAGTACCGTACTAAAGCCTAGACAGTTGACTTTCTATCATTGATAGCGATTGCCCTATCGAAATGTCACGTGATCAATGCCTTACATTTTGACATTTCAGTCATGGGCATCGCTGCCATCGAATGACACTTGTCAAGAGCCCGAGAGGTACCTAAGTTATCTAAACTTAAGATTATAAAGAGGCGAAATCATTTTTTTGTCCGTAAGTACTGACACACTGAGGACATCGCAGTGCACGCTGGTGTCCGTCAGGGCTGTCTTCTTTCGCCCCTCCTTTTTATAATCGTTCTCGACGGAATCATGTTGCGCACTCACGATGGCAGGCGTCGCGGGATAGAGTGGGGATTGACCAACGTCTTGGAAGACCTGGACTATAACGATGATCTATGCCTGCTGAGTCATACACACGCTGACATGCAAGCGAAACTGAACGACCTGCGCCAGGAGGCGGCGAAAATTGGGCTCAAAATTAACATCCGAAAGACTCAAGAGATGCGTACAGGTGTGAGGAATTCTACACCGATGTTAATCGGCACAGAGGTTGTGGAACGCGTCCACAAATTCACGTACCTCGGGAGCGTCGTGTCAGAGACTGGAGGAACTGAAGAGGATATCGCTTCTCGGATTGCCAAAGCGCGAGCCACCTTCGCACAGCTGAGACCTGCGTGGCAATCGCGGAAACTGACCCAAAGGGTTAAACTCAAAATCTTCAAGTCCAATGTCAAATCCGTGCTGCTCTACGGGTGCGAGACGTGGAAGGTAACAAAGGACATCTCGCCCCAAATCCAGGTCTTCGTCAACCGATGTCTTCGTCGCATCCTCGGAATTTACTGGCCCGAGATCATCTCTAATGTAGAGCTGTTGGAGAGATGCAACGAGACCCCGATCGACCGACAGATCAAGCGGCGTAAATGGAGTTGGATTGGTCACACGCTCCGGAGGGATTCCGATCACATTCCTAAACAGGCGTTAGATTGGAATCCTCAAGAAAAAAGGAAGCGAGGCTGTCCCCGTCAATCTTGGCGACGTACCGTATTAGCTGAAGCGACAAGCATTGGAATGGCGTGGAGCGAGGTGAAGCGCGAAGCTCAAGACCGGTCTCGATGGAGGACTTCTGTGGAAGCCCTCTGCCCCAGCTAGGGGACATAGGATCTTAAGTCAAGTAAGTCAAGTACTGACATGGCTGGGACACAGGCCTCCTCTCTGTTAAACGGAATGGGCCGTAATCCACCACAAGGAAAATAACTAAAGAACGTACTAATATTATAAAAAACTAAAGAACATAATAATATTATAAATGTGAAAGTTTGGATGGATGTGTGTGTGTATGTATGTATGTTTGTTACTCAATAATGCCAGAACGGCTGAACGGATCTGGCTCAAATTTGGCACAACTATAGATTATAGTCTGAATTAGCACATAGGCTACTTTTATCCCGGTAAAATTGTAATATATGTATCGTTCTCTAGTGGGTAACTCAGTAATAAACTAGCTATTGAGTAAGACGGTCGTTTCATTGTACCTCGAATACATATTATCTGGCGACGAAAAAAAAAAAAGGACCCGCAAGTAAAAAAAAAAAAATGCCAAGTTTTCTCGGAAATTTAGGCGTTTATGACTATAAAATACACGACTGGGATGTGTTTTATGGTAAATTGACGCAATTTATAAAGTTGAACGACATTAAAGATGCCAATCAAAGTGCTGTTTTGTTGACGCATCTGTCAGACGAGTCGTACCGTCTGCTTCGGAACCTGGTTCATCCGAAGAAACTCGAAGACGTTACCTACAACGAGCTAGTTCAAGTACTCAACAAACATTTCACGCCCAAAAAGGTCGACATTTGCTGATAGGGCAAAGTTTTACGAAGCAACAAGATCCGACGGTGAAAGCATCGAGGAGTGGGCAGCACGGCTGCGAGGGCTGGCCGTATACTGTGATTTTGGCACAGAACTGGATACCTTACTGAGAGACCGGTTCGTGCTGGGCTTTAAGACAGGACATGAGCGTGATAAACTTTTTGAATGTGACTCCAAGACCCTAACACTCGCAAGTGCATTGGAGGTCGCGCAGAAGGCGTCATGCGCAAGACAGGCGCGCGTGGTTGGCGCAGGCGACACCATCAGCGCAGGCGAGGTCGCAGTGAAGGAGGAACCGGTGTTTTACGTGCGGGCGGGAGCTGGCGCCGGAAGGGCCGCGTTACGTCAAGCGGGCTCCGCCGGCACGGCTGCCGCGTTTGATGGCAACGACGGCAACCAAGCGCGTTGTACAGTGTGTGGTATGAAGAACCACATTGCGGCAAAGTGTAGATTTAAAAACTACAAGTGCTTAGTATGTGGTCAAAAAGGGCATTTGAAAAAGTTGTGTGCGGTCAAAATGTCAAATGTGCATAATATTGGTACGGAGAAAATAGATAAATCTCAAGAGGATTGCAGGGAATGTCAACTTTTTAATTTGAGGTATGTTGACAATAATCCTATAAAAATATCAGTGATGTTAAACGATATTGAAATTTGTATGGAGTTAGACACAGGTTCAGGCAGTTCAGTTATATCGAAAAGGCTATATTTACAGCATTTTTCTAGTAATAAACTGTTAAAGAGCGATTTAAAAATGTGTTTATATAATGGTCACAAAATCACGCCTGTGGGTTATTTTGTTGCAACGGTTACATATTTAAAATCAAGTCAGAATGTCAAAATTTACGTTTTAGAAAATGGCGGTCCCCCACTTCTAGGTCGTGATTTCATGACTAAATTCAAAATTTATTTGACTACTAAAAATTATAATATTGGAACTTATAAAAGCCCTGAAGAAGTGCAACGATTCTTGATAGATTTCCAAAGCCTATGGCGAGACGAATTGGGTTGTTTCAATAAGTTCGAAATAGACTTAAAGTTAAAAGAAAGTGCATCGCCAAAATTTTTCAAACCGCGTACCGTGCCTTTCGCGCTCAAGGACAGAGTTAGCAAAGAACTAGATAGGCTCGTCAGTGTAGGTATACTTATACCGGTCAGTTATGCAGATTACGCAACGCCCATTGTTCCAGTATTGAAGGAAAACGGTAAATTAAAAATTGCCGGTGATTTTTCGTGTACGTTAAACAAAGATTTAGAGATTGACAAGTATCCCTTGCCCCGTATAGAAGAGGTCTTTTCTAGTATAGGGGGAGGGGAGCATTATTCAAAAATTGATTTGAGCAATGCGTATAATCAATTTAAAATATCAAAACCGTCTCAAAAACTGTGTACAATTAATACGCACAAAGGTCTGTTTTCATATACACGGTTGGTCTATGGTCTGGCCTGTGCGCCCGCGATTTTTCAGAGGGCTATGGAGACCTTGTTGGCAGGTATTGAAGGGATTAGCGTTTGGTTAGATGACATCTGTATTACGGGGCCTAGCAAAGATATACATATGTCTAGATTACGACAAGTTTTAGAAAGATTGCAGGATGCCGGTTTACGGCTGCAGAAGGATAAGTGTTGTTTTTTTAACAAAAGCGTAACGTATTTAGGTTACGTCATCGATAGAAACGGTTTAAGAACATGTCCGTCCAAAGTTGAAGCTATCTTAGACGCGCCGGCGCCTACTGACATATTAGGGGTAAAGCGTTTTCTGGGGGTAGTTAATTACTACAGAAATTTTATACCAAATGCATCGGCTTTATTAAACCCATTACACGAACTACTTCGTAAGGGTGCAGAGTGGCAGTGGGGAGAGCGCCAGCAGGCGGCGTTCGAGAGTGTAAAAAGGGAGTTGAGTAGTGATCGCGTACTGGCGCACTTTGACCCAGAGGCGCCGCTGACGTTGACTGTAGACGCCGGGCCCGCCGGCCTCGGCGCTGTTCTCGCGCACCGAGACGCGGACGGCCGCGAGCGACCGATAGCTTTCGCCTCGCGTTCCTTATCAACTAGCGAGAAGAACTACAGTCAAATCCAAAAGGAAGCGACTGCCATTATATTTGGTGTAAAGCATTTCCACCAATACGTGTACGGCCGTAAGGAACCGTTTATACTAAAAACAGATCATAGGCCGTTGTTATCGATTTTCGACAAAAACAAAGGGGTTTCGGTAACTGCCGCGTTACGTCTGCAAAGATATGCCATAATTTTATCCGCTTACAACTATACAGGGTGACTTGTAATTAGAGCACAACCTTGTAAGGGGATATAGTACAGGTCATTTGCAACAACTTTTGTAGGAACACTCATATGCAAAAGTGCACCAACATTGAGTTATAATTTTTTTCGTGTTATTTTGAAAAACTCTTATGGGGTAACCTTAAAAATTTAATAAATAAAAAACTTGACATAATTTTGTTAATTTTCTTTTTATTATTTAGTCTATAACGTTCCAGTTACATGTCAGCATCATCAAATGTACATTATTGACATTATTTTAGACACAGTGCTCCAAAATCCAAAAAACTTAAACAAATTTTACTGGCATTATTACACAAAACAGCCTGTTTAAAAAAAAAATCACTATGACACTTACTCTGCGTATTATTAAAAAAACATCTACATTTCATAAGCTTTCAAATGAGATATAAAACCCTAACATAGCTAGTCCAATAGGGAAGATATTCGCATAACAAAGGCGCACGGCCAAAAAAAGGTCTGTTTCTACTAAGCAGGTAAAAACAGCCGGTCATTGTTTAATCTCTTTTGTGTTGTTTAGGTTAGTCCGTCCTTGTGATTCGTTGCGATCGGATGCTTTTGTGTGTGCTCTGCAGTTTTGTTTTATCTCTGACGACCCGGCTTGTGACTGTTTTTGTGATTGATTGCTCTCCTGATGACTTGGCTTTTCAACTGGTTTCCGTGTGTTATGCTCATCTGTGGTTTTGGCGCGTATCAAGGACTATGGCTCAAAGACAACGGGCAAATTTTACGAATGAAGAATATGCCGATATTCTGTACACTTACGGCGTAGCTAGAGGCAATGCTTTAGCTGCCCAGCGCGAATATCAACAGAGATACCCCAATCGCCGTTTACCTGATGTAGGCGTGTTTTCCCGAGTTTATCGACGAGCCCGGGAGACTGGACGCTGTTTTTACCTGCTTAGTAGAAACAGACCTTTTTTTGGCCGTGCGCCTTTGTTATGCGAATATCTTCCCTATTGGACTAGCTATGTTAGGGTTTTATATCTCATTTGAAAGCTTATGAAATGTAGATGTTTTTTTAATAATACGCAGAGTAAGTGTCATAGTGATTTTTTTTTTAAACAGGCTGTTTTGTGTAATAATGCCAGTAAAATTTGTTTAAGTTTTTTGGATTTTGGAGCACTGTGTCTAAAATAATGTCAATAATGTACATTTGATGATGCTGACATGTAACTGGAACGTTATAGACTAAATAATAAAAAGAAAATTAACAAAATTATGTCAAGTTTTTTATTTATTAAATTTTTAAGGTTACCCCATAAGAGTTTTTCAAAATAACACGAAAAAAATTATAACTCAATGTTGGTGCACTTTTGCATATGAGTGTTCCTACAAAAGTTGTTGCAAATGACCTGTACTATATCCCCTTACAAGGTTGTGCTCTAATTACAAGTCACCCTGTATACCTAAATATATAGATGGAAAAAGTAACGATGTGGCAGATTATTTCTCCCGCGCACCGTTATCAATGGCAGCCAGCGAAGATAAGCCCGATGCTAGTTCCAAGTATTTTCTGTTTATGGAAGAGAGTGTAGAACCCGTATTATTTAATGATTTAAAAAATGCAATCGGTTCTGATAAAGTAGTGAGGACAGTAATTAGGTAAATGAACTGTGGCTGGCCTAGAAAAATTAAATGCAATAATATTCTACCATATTTTCAATGCAAGGGCGATTTAGAAGTGATAAATGGTTGTTTGTTTCGCGGACACAGAATAGTAATTCCGGCTGTTTTTAGAGAAAGAATGCTTAAGGAATTGCATTCCGGGCATTTCGGGATAGTGAAAACAAAGAGCGCGGCTCGTAGTAGGATGTGGTGGCCCGGGATTGACGGTGATATAGAACGATGGGTGGGTGCGTGCAGCGCGTGCTCCGCCGTGCGCTGCGCGCCGCCAGCGGCACCCCCCGCGCCCTGGCCGCGCCCGGCCACGCCATGGCACCGCATTCATATTGACTACATGTCTATAGGTCAGGCTGTTTACCTAATTGTAGTAGATGCGTACTCAAAATGGCTGGAATGCATCTATATGGATCGTAGTACTTCAACCAGTACGCTTATTTTAAAATTAAAAGAATTATTTTCTCGCTTTGGCATACCTAATGTTATTGTATCTGATAACGATGCGAAAATAAAATCTGCAGAGTTCATTAAATTTTGTCGTATGAACGGTATTGAATATCTGACGTCACCTATCTATCACCCAGCTAGTAACGGCCAAGCAGAAAACTCCGTGAAGACTTGTAAAAAAATGATAAAATGCATACTTTCAGATAAACAATTGCAATTGTGCCAAACGAGTATTGTAGACAAATTGCAAGGTTTTCTGTTTGATTATAGGAATACAGTTCATTGTGCTACCAGTTCGACACCGGCTATGTTGATGTTAGGCCGTAATTTGAGGTGCAGGTTGGACCTCGTCCTACCACAAAGTAGAAAAAATATGGATAATAATAACGAAGCAGCATCATTACAACGTAATAGATGTTTTGAAATAGGTGACACTGTTTGGGCGAAATGGTTTGTAGCAAGAAAAAGCATTTGGAGCGTAGCAATTGTAAAAAGATCAATAGGATCAAGAATGTTTGAAATATATTTTAAAGATTATGATTTTTATTGTTACAGACATATCGATCAAATGAGAAAGTTGATAAGTAAAGATGGTATGAATAATAGTGACGCTGGGAAAACGGACGGTATAGGTAGCTCATTGGTGCTCGGACCGACCGTTTCACCAGCGTCACCGCTGCAGAATCTGCCCCCTCCTCTCAGTCAGAGCCAAGCCCAATCCGCGATGCCAACGCCAATATCTAGTTCACCACCTTCTGTTTTGGCCACTGACGTGGGCGAGGAGCAGGTGCCGGTCTTGACAGATATGATAGTGTCGGCAACAGACGATAATGAGGTAATGCCACAGAGAGATGAGGATAATGAGGAGTGGGCAGAGGCATGCGAAGGTGTCAATAATGGTTCAGAACCAGCTGAGGTGGTCGTTAGTCCTAATGTTGAACCTAGCCCTAGTTCTGCCAAAGTAGCTTCGATTGGACGCACCCAGAGGTCGCGTAAACCTGTTAATTATAAGCAATATTTCTAAGTTAATTATAAGATCGCTTTGTTTAATGTATTATTATTGTGTTTATATACCTATGATTGTCCATTGTTACAGGTTCCCAAATTAATGTTGGAGGGATGTAATATATGTATCGTTCTCTAGTGGGTAACTCAGTAATAAACTAGCTATTGAGTAAGACGGTCGTTTCATTGTACCTCGAATACATATTAAAAATGTTCCCTCGGGATAAGAAAACACAGTAGTCAAACAAAAAATCCGACTGCTTAAAAAGCGAACTAAAAAGACGTAAACAAGAAGAAAATCATGCTGTGCAGTCGGAGGATACATGTTCGCGAGCTGGCTGACCAAAACCAGATGTATCATGATTTTTTTCTTGTTTACGTCTTTTTATTTCGCTTTTTAAGCAGTCGGGTTTTTTGTTTTTTTTAATTATCTTTTTTTATATATAATTTATTAGTTATTTTTTTTTTAGAATTAAGTTGGTACATTTAATCATATTAGTGTTTATTTTTTAAATCACCTCTTAAAACCCTTTAATTTGATATCCCACACAAAGGGTATGGCAGAAAAAAAAATTTGGTGCCCACAATACGGCGCCCAAAAGCCGTTTTTTTATTTCCCTATTTAAATGTAGCTAGTGACACTCGCAGGGTTAAGACGAATCGATTGAAGTAAGAATCATCAAAATCGGCCAACGCGTTTGGTCTCTAGAACGCCACATAGGAACAAACAAACATACATGCATAGACTGATAAACACATTACCCTCCTTCGGCAGTCGGGTAAAAAAGCACAATCACAAATTGCCCATGCCGAAAGGGTTATTAACTCAGTATTTTCTGGGCGTCAGAAACACAGATAATGCTATAGGAAGATACGATGAACGAGGAGATATTTAATATTAACGTGTAAACACCAGGTTCCATACTCTAGAATCTAGGGTTCCGCAATAAACGCTTAGAAGGCGTTGACAATGATTGATGATCCACGCCGAAGAATTCTCGTTCAACACTCATTAGTATTTATCATTTCGACATTTGCCTACCGTAACGTATTTTGGATGTTTTAGGGAGAAATAAGTGGCGGTAACCTTTGCCAGCCGGTCATTAACCTAAAGGTCAATGACCGGTTTCAGGGTTACTTGGGTTAATGTCCTCATCATCACGCTTGGTTTGAAGAAAGGTGAACGTAGAACTTGGCTATACTGCTGTCTGTCTCTTTGTGATCTCTAAATTCTCTGATGCTGTTATAAACTGCTTACCAAAGATACGAAAATCATTATTGATAACGCACAAAAAGTGAATCAATCAATTCTAATCCAAATCCGCAAACGTTTTCGAATTTTTTATAGTTACCTACGGAATGGACAGCGCACAGCTGCAGTTCTGAAGCCACATATATTGAACAAGCGTAAAAAACCAAAGGGTTTGTTTAAAACGAGCTGTTTTTTATCAGGATATCTCGTCATTATAATAATAAGTTAGAGTTAAATTGCTTATTAGTCTATTAAGGCTAGATTGTAATTTATTATTAAGAACATTAGTTTTTATAAATATAGAAAAAAAAAAAGAAAAAAAAAAAGGATATCTCGTGTGTTGCGGGTGAGTTGACATACATACAAAAACACTGACAAATCTTAAACCGGTAACACTATCTGCAGGTAAATGTAAATTTTCCTTGCGGGAGCCAAATCCGCTTTCAATGGCAAGAAATCAGTCGCTTAGCCACTGCGACAACCTAAAACATGTAAATGCAACCTTAAGATATCTCTGCCCATGCCCCAAGATGCCACAACAAATCACATCTGTCCCGTAATCCAATAGAACAAAGAATCTTAAGCAAATTCAATTACTAACTAATGCAATACTGTTTGTAAATAAACGCGGCATTTAATGAGATTACGTTAACGTAACGCAAACGTAACGTAAACAGTCTGAATGTCAGGGGCAAGGTTTATCTGCGAGAGAGGAATATGGCTGATTTATTTGATTCATAGCTATGATGCGACATATTCTAAGATAGTAGCTATAAATAGTCTATTTTGTTTTTAACCGACTTTCCTAAAAGTAGGAGGTTCTATGTTCTACTTTATTTTTGTTTTTTTTTGTGAACATATACACCGATTACGCAAAATGGTCCCATTGTCACCAAGTCAGGTTCTGGTGCGGGGATCCCATGGAAATCGAGGGAACTCCTCAAATTTTATAGGCATACAGCGATTCTTTATTCTCATCATCGACATGGCAAGCATTTGTATTCAGAAAGTATCATTTGGTAAAGTAGAACTGATGAATTCTTATTCATAATCTGTGGTCTTTCACAGATTGCCACTGGAACTTCTCAAATACTGAGAGTATGTTTTGAGTATAAGATATTTAGGCTTTTTTAACTCTGACACCAGAGGTGGCCACACCTCATACGAAAAGAAGAAGAAGTATAAGATATCTCGAATTAAACGACTGTGATGAATCAATTTTAAATAAATGGTTTTAATGAAAATGGTATCATCGAACGTTGGAATTGTTATGAGGAGACCTCTGGCTATAAATGATTTTCATAGTAATTTAAACCAACGAAAACACCGACTTCCGAAACTTAAGTTATCTTTCGTTTTGGAAGTCGTTTAAGTTTTTTTGTATTTTTTTTTTAGGCCTAGTAAACTTAAGTAAATTATGAACCAACAGCTTAAAAAAAACCGGCAAAGTGCGAGTCGGACTCGCGCACGAAGGGTTCCGTACTTGGTAAATTGCGGTTTACGATTTTTGACGTATTAAAAAAAAACTACTTACTAGATCTCGTTCAAACCAATTTTCGCTGGCAGTTTACATAGTAATTTACATCATATATTTTTTTTAGTTTTATCATTCTCTTATTTTAGAAGTTTCAGGGGGGGGGAAACATTTTACCACTTTGGAAGAGTCTCTCGCGCAAACTGTTCAGTTAAGGAAAAAAAAATTATTAGAAACCTCAATATCATTTTTGAAGACCTATCCATAGATACCCCACACGTATGGGTTTGATGAAAAAAAAAAAATTAGTTTTAGTTTCAAGTATGGGAAACCCCAAAATTTATTGTTTTAGTTTTATTTTTGTGTGAAAATCTTAATGCGGTTCACAGAATACATCTACTTACCAAGTTTCAACAGCATAGTTCTTATGGTTTCGGCAAAAAGTGGCTGTGACATACGGACGGACAGACAGACATGACGAATCTATAAGGGTTCCGTTTTTTTGCCATTTGGCTACGGAACCCTAAAAATTACTTTCAGTTTTCCGTTCTCCACATTCTCATTTTTCATCGTTTCTCTCTATGATTTTGTAAAATTACTGAAACTCGATAAGAAAAGCCATCTTACAAGGAATAGTTCGAAGTGAGGTAACCAAAAATTCGAAGTGACATCCACCAACCCGTACTGGGCCCGTGTGGTGGATTACGGCCCATTCCCTCTTGCAGAGTGGAGGCCTGTGTCCCAGCAGTGGGAACATTAATAGACTGATGATATGTTGTGATGTGTGATGTGAGGTAACAAGTAAAATTTCAAAATTTAAAAAACCCCCGACACATTTTACATAATTTCTCTAGTACATAGTAGATACGCTTCGATCGACAATCTATTGAACACGTAATTATGTCACGATATCTTGCCAAAACACCCCGATTCAAACAGTAAAACGCCCATAACTTTAGAACGTCTGAACCGATTTTATTCAAACATAGCTAAGAACACTCTCGATAAAATCATCTTTCAAACAAAAATAGCTCAAAATCGGTTCATCCGTTTAGGCGCTATGATGCCACAGACAGACACAGATACACAGCAACACACGTCAAACTTATAACACCCCTCTTTTTCCAGCGGGGGTTAAAGTATGTGTTTGGTAGCTTAAATAGGTTTAGTACTTACTGTTTGTTTTTTTTTTCAGGTTTATGTGGAAGTTAAAATAAATGATAAGTCGAAATTGGTTAATCCTTTTAGAAGCAGACTACAGCTTAATATCAGCTCTTCCAGTTTTTACACCTGAAATAATAAAGTTAGTTCAATTCAACTTAGGCCAGACGCCAATCCTTGGTGGCATACAGTCTGCGACTCCCTCTCTCGTGACATTTGGGTGGAATACCACCCAAGCGGTGTGTTATCCCATGAATGAGGACAACAAGTTACTAGCTGCTGAAGTATGTTTGGTGGTAGTAGTCCTTTTATATATATTATGTTTGTTTTGTGTACAAAAATCCTTTTCAAATAAGGTGTGAGTGACTTAACGCTATTTTGTACGACCTAGCGATAAAACGCTTCGAAATTATGTGTATTAATATCTTCCTAAGCTATCATGATACAAATGGACAAATAGTACCTCTCCCTCTTCTGACGTCGGGTTGACAAAAATACAATTCAACTTAGACCACGCGCCAATGCGTGGTGCCATACAGTCTACGACCTCCACTCTCGCGACGCTTGGGTGGAATAACACCCAAGTGGTGTGTCATCCCTTGAATGAGGACAATGGGTTACTCGCGTGTGTTTGTGGGCCGTGAGTCCGTGACACAGTTGTTAACTTTGCCAAAATTGTGACGAAACAACCTGCCCTAACATAATATCACACCATGCTTTTCACGCTGTTTTGTAAGCTGATTGTTATTTTCATTTAACATATAAAAAAGATGCGAGCTGTTGTAATAGCTTTTTCATTTTTTGTTGCTACTAAATAAAGATATTTCATGCTATTTTATAGCTAAGATGTTTTATTATATACACAAAATATGCTGCTTTTACATAGGTACAGATCCGTAGTTGCACTTTTTGTACTGTTAGATTAAATCCTAATCTACCTACATAGTTACCTAAATAATTTATATAGCATACAACAACCGAGGTGTATCTAAAGGTAGAAATTATTGCAAAATAATCGCATATAAGTTTCAGACAAAATCAGTTTGAAACGTACAGAGCTTAGTTTTGACCTTTTTTATCGAAAAATCCAAACATGAATTCCATTTGCAGGTATCTAATACACTCTATAAGGGTAAAGGCCTCGCAAAATGAGCAAAGTACAAGGAACAGTATTAGTTAATTTAATTACAGGACTCCCTGAAGACTTCCAACAGTATTGTTTTAATTATCCCAAGCACGGAACTCCGACAGAACGAATATATTCTTGTTTTATGCTGTCATCGTGGAGTTTCAACAACCATCCCACTTCTGACGTTGAATGTTATTGCGAAGAGGAATCAACTTTTAAGTGTTTTGAAGTTTCTGTCTTTGAGTTTCATAGGATAAATAGAAGTAGGACTGTTTGTATGTGGGTGTAATTTGTATTTAATTAATTTCTGAGATAGTAACAGGGGTCTTATGTGAGGCTTTTAAATTAATTTAACGATCAAAGTAGAAATTATTACTATCACAGTGGCAGACAACATCACTAATAGCATTTTGTTGTTAAAGTAAATAGACAACTAACTATGGATGGGCGGAAAAAGTTAGTAAACTTACCTTAATCATTCTTAAGTTACTTTAAACGTGTAATCAGTTGCACATAGTGCCAGGATCCGAATATTAAGATACGTCGACCGATAACAAACAATTTGTCAAGCTTTTTCCCAACTAAGATGGTTAGCTTCCAATCACAACGGATGTAGAATAGAATAGAAGAATAGAAATATATTTATTCGACACAGGCACAGCACAACAACAACAACAAACATTGGTGTAAACGACAAAAAAGAAATGCAAAGACAAATTGCGCTGAACGTGCCCATACCGAAAGGGTTACCAACTCAGCATTTGCTGGGCGTCAGACATCCAGCGCTGGTTTTCAGTTGGCACCCCGCAGCGACACACGGACGTGGGTAACAAAATAAAATAAAAAAAATAAAATATAATTTATTCATATTTGACTTAAATGATACAATAGGATGTATATAAAGTGTAAATAAATAATGTACAATTAAATAATAGAAGAATAAGTATATATAGAAAAGAAAATCATAAATAAAAATCATTCACAAATACCCTACCAACCTATCACAAAGAACAAAATAAGTCACCAGCATGGTGCTTAAAGCCTACTAGTAGTAAGTCACATTATCTCCTTCTTTAGAAGAGAGACCAGTACCACAGATAATATAATACTAGCATACAGATGCCTCATCCCATACAAAGAAACCGTGCCGACATAACTAACGTTTTTCATCTGATTAAGATGATTATTTTTTTAAGAACTTCGATCGCGTTCGGTTCCGTTCCACGGCTATAAATAGTGTTAGCAGCGATTTGCTAGAATAGAATAGAATACTCTTTATTATGTACACCATATAAGTTACAGAAAGTATAGACGAAGAAAACATTACACTGGGTGACACAATGGGCGGCCTTATCGCTAAAAGCGATCTTTTCGGTTTTCTCGGCTCGTGACAATTTTTTTCTGTAAATACAGTGACGATTTTGCAATTTCTTAGTTTCATTGTACCAAAATGTGTTACAATACAAATTTAAAAAATGCACATGCCTCAGAAATTTAAAACCACGCCATCTATTGGAATCATTTTTTAACGATTCGTTCAAATAGTATTTGAAATTAGAATTAAGAGTCCAATATTCCAAAAAAATATGTGCTTAGGAGAGTTGATTAAAAAAGAACATAAATGTTTTATGATCAATTCCGGAAAATGTTAATTTACACACAAATCGATGCATATCGCGCCATCTAGTGACATTTATTTGAACTAAATTGTCTTTTTTAGCGCTAAGACCCCGTGCCAGTACTATATATGGAGTGACCACCTATGTGACCTTCATCGCAAGACTGGTTGACTTCTATCTGTAACGATTGTCAAAAAGATTTACAAATGGCAGCCGGGACCAGCGGCTTAACGAGCTTCCCGAGGCACGGAGGGGACTGTAATGTATGGTCACCCCATCCACAAACAGACCTTGGCAAGCGATGCTTAGCCTTGAAGATCGACCCGGGCGTTTGTTATTATTCATACCCTCACGGAAAGAAACAATACATGTATAAGATACCAAGAACTTTGAATAAATAAATAACTACTGTCTTGCGGACTCTAGACAAGTTTGATTCTACCAGTGATGGCGAGAGTCGAAATTGCAAAATGTAATGCTGGTACTATACTTGGCCTATTTGTACAAATATTTGCCCCAACAATATATATTTGCTTTTTTTATTACAAAATTAACTTTATTTCAATAGAGGTAAGGTTCGTTTTACATTGTCATAATTTCGCAAATATGTCAAGTGTAGTGTCAGCATAAGGGATTGATCACGGGGCGTTTCGATAGCGCTTGTAATGCCCATACATTTTTGAGTTTTCATTATGCGTACAGCTAAGGAGTGGAATTCCCTGCCGGAGTCTGTGTTTCCCGATAGCTACAATCTTAGGGTATTTAAGTCAAGACTGAATAGGTTTTTTCTAGGCCAGCGTGCTTCACCGTCGACCACATCATCGCTTACCATCAGGTGAGATAGTGGTCAAGCGCAAGCCAATAGATGATAAAAAAAAAAACTTATCTCTGGCGAGGTTTTGTTGATAGAATGTCTAACGCGAGCCTATCGACTATAAAAAAAAACAATTGTCTAGAGTCTTAAGGCCAATAAAGGTACGGAGGTGTCACGGTTTGCAATGAAAGTATTTCCTAAACGTTTAGTGCGTATGAGTGGGATGTCCACCATGTATCGATGGCGCATCACCGTGCGTCTTGTAGTCCGATGATGGAACGGGCTAGGAGGAATTAGATATCCCCTCGAGCGTCTGTTATAGGCCCTCTTTTGTAAGGGTATAAATAATAACAGTCAATTCAGAGAAGGGATAAACAAACTGTACATCTAAAAGATTTATCAAGAACATTGAATAAATAAACAAACTACTGCCTTGAGGATCCCTAAACTCCTGTGACCCACTTTGTGTCTAGTTGAACAAAAACTGCGGACGCACTTAATTTGTCTTTCATTGTCGCGTAACTGACAGATTGAGCGAAATAACATTAGTGGAGAGAAGAGGGAAAAACTGGGAGGAAAGATTTTATTACCTAGTTCAAGTAAGTTTCAGGAGACAAGTGTTTGTTCGTGAATCACTAGCTTCTGCCAGCGGTTTGGCCCCGTGGATAGTGTTTTATTATCCCAACGGAACATTATACTGGGATGCAGAGTAGCTTCTAATCGTAGTTGGGCAGTAGATATTTGAATTACTTGTAATAAAAATAAAAATACGTTCTTTGTATTTGTAATTCAATTACTTATTAAAATTTAATTTGTAATTGGTATTTCAAATACCTGATGCTGATGTATTTTGTAGTTAGTATTTCAAATACTTATGGCTTCAAAATACATTTGAACATACAGATGTAGCAACCTTATTAATGGGTGCGTTCTGCAGGAAATAGCGCTGCATAGCTTTTGTAAGCAAAATGGCGACGTCGTACTTTAAATATCTTGTCAATTGTTAATTTAATTTCAAACGGTTATTTTCGCCAGACAACTGTAATTAATTAAATTAATTTAATTTAATAAATTAAGTTTATTAGTACGATTGAAACGATGGATGATCGATTGTATTTTGTTATTAGTATTTTAAATAAAAATAAAATAAATAAATAAATAAAAATAAATCACATCACATCATCAGCCTATTAATGTTCCCACTGCTGGGACACAGGCCTCCTCTCTGTGAGAGGGAATGGGCCGTAATCCACCACGCGGGCCCAGTGCGGGTTGGTGGATGTCACATGTCTTCGAATTTTTGGTTCAAGGACATGCCGGTTTCCTCACGATGTTTTCCTTCACCGTTTTGAGAGCAGTGGTGAAGATATAATTTACACAAAGTAAAGCGCCTGCCTGGGTTCAAAATAAATAAATAACTTTATTTCCAAAAATACAATAAAAAAAATTATACTGTATTTTGTATCTTAAATGAAAACAGTTAAAATAGAGTTTTTTGAGTTTTTAATAAAAAATAAAAAATAAATATTATCGATAGGCTCGCGTTTGACCTCTACCTCGCCTGATGGTAAGCGATGATGTGGCATACGGTGAAGCACGCTTGTCTAGAAGTAACCTATTCACTCATGACTTAAAGACCCTATGTTTGTAGCTATCAGGGAACAAATACTCCGGAAGGGTATTCCACTCCTTAGCTGTGCGCACAATGGAAGTATTAGCAAAACGCTTTATGCGTATGGGTGGGATGTACCGATTGCGCATGACCGTACGTCTTGTAGTCTGATGATGGAAAGGGTTAGGCGGAATCAAATTGTGCAGTTCCGTTGCACATTCCCCGAAATGTAACCAATAAAAAACTGACTGGCTGGCAACTCGGCGTCGATGTTCGAGGCTCTGGAGCTTTGACGCGACCAATGCATCGTTGCCAATAAGCCTCTTGGCCCGTCTATCAATCGACTCAAGTGCATCAAGCTGGTATTTGGCAGATCCGTGAGAGCAGTACTCCATGCACGACCGAACTTGCGCTTTATACAAGTTGAGCAGCTGTTCAGGTGTGAAGTACCGTCTCACCTTTGCAAGAATTCCCTACTTTTTTGCAGCCAACTGAGCTTTCGCTTCAATGAATGGACCAAAATTGAGGGTCGATGTTAACGTAACACCAAGAAGTTCGAGATGGTCCGTTAACGGCACGGTTACACCAAGGAAAGATGGAGCCGTGTGGAATTGGCTCGAAAATAGTTAAAATACTGTATTATATATTTCAAATACTCTTCTTTTTTTAAATACATGCGAGATAGGATTTTGTAATTTGTATTTTAATCAATGTCTGTGCCAATTTTCATACATATCCGTTCTGCCTTTCTGGCGTGTTTTTATTTTTCATTATTTTTATTATTGATAGTCTCGCGTTTGACCACCACCTCGCCTGATGGTAAGCGATGATGTTGCCTACGGTGAAGCACGCTTGCCTAGAAGTAACCTATTCATTCTTGACTTAAAGACCCCAAGATTGTAGCTATCAGGAAACAAAGACTCCGGAAGGGAATTCCACTCCTTAGCTGTGCGCACAATGAAAGTATTAGCAAAACGCTTTTTATTAAGTTTAGAACAAACATCCATCCATCCAAACTTTCACATGTTTTATCGCCTGTTAAAATAATTTACAAGGTCAGTTATACATGGATTACTATTATCTTGCTATTGTTATTTCAACCCAGTGCTAATGTGGACCAATGGTCGTTGCAGTTCGTTCCAGCTCGTCCTGCCTTCTTTATGCCTATAGGGTCTGCCACGATGCCTTCTGGCTTTGCCACAGCTACCGTTATTTTTTTCTACCATAAATAAATCTACCACCAACGCACACTGGGTCCGCGTGGTGAATTGCGGTCCTTTTCCTCTCCTACAGAGAGGAGTCCTGTGTCTCAGCAGTGGGAACATTAACAGGCTGATGATGGTGATGAAGTAATGTAAAGAATCTGTTTATAGATAGTAATATCTCGAATTATGGAACCGATTACAATAAAGGCGCTTTTACTGTTCTGTGACCCTCATTATTTTTCCAAATACACGACATCCACGCTCCCACATAACACACAAACAAACACCCCTACACACACACCACACACTAACACTCATCCACACACTACACAACATCACAACCACACACATTGTGCACGCGCTATCCCACACATTATTGCTACTGTTAAACGTTTTGCTTGCAAAGTTTGTAAAATAACTATAACGGGCGGATGGCCCCCTTTATCACAGGATTTTCCTAGCATAGGGGCCAATATTCACAAGATTGAGCAGAAATATGTCACAATATTCTATTAATGTAACATGAAAATATGTTTTTCTCTTTTTTTCCTAAATAAATAAATTATTATTTAACTTTGACAATCTCGGGTCTCGGTAGCTTGATAGGCGTGCGAGGGGCCGAAGCCAACTCGCAGAGCCCTTGTTAGACATGTATCAGGAAATGTGACACCAATCGACGATTATCCCTGTATGCACTACGCAACTGCAGCCATGGGCAATCCCCGGTTGGTGCAGGACTATTGCAAAATATGGAGAAAATGCACTGGGCTATGGGTTTGGTAGGTTTAGGTTTATTATTATTTTCCTTATTGGATGCTAGTCTCTTGCTAAGTGGCGTACGCTTCTTTTAATTCCGGAAAAAATCTGAATTCCTGTGGGATAGCACACGGAAGTGAAGCAAATGGAAAAAGCTAGTAAATACATAAATAAACAGACTGTTAAATATAATCCTTTATCCACTTGTAGGAGCCCAAAAGCAGCACTACCTGTCACTGTAATCATGTTCTTGTTGGAGCTGTATTGTTTATTTATGTATCTATTTTGGTATTTTATATTTAGTGCCTCTGTTATAACTTATTATTTAATTTTAATATTGCACCAAGTGCAACCCCATGTCGTGTCCAGGCTATCTCTCTCCATTCAGGGTTGCCTGGAAGAGATCGCAGATCGCGATAAGGTCGCCTGTTGTATGTTGTTGTTATTTTAAGGTTTCCGTATGTAACGTTATCTTGGTGTTCAATAAAGTTTATAATAAATAAATAAAAGAAAATGTTCAACACTTATTTGAAAACCGTCAGAATTCTTAATGATATTTGCCGCAGTGAGCTCAAACTTGGCTTTACGCAAATGCCGGTTGTTTAAAGCTAATTAAAATTTAATTTCTCGAGAAGAACAAAACAACAGAACCTTACAAACAACAAAGATGATTAAATATGAATAATCTAAACGCTAAGGGATGGTGCCTTAGCGTTTAGATTATTAGGGACCATAGTGAAGACGCGATAGGCGATATCGCGCTAGTATTTTCAAAGAAAATTTCAAGTGCAAGTCGAATAGGATAGTTGACAAAAATATATATTTAGTCTGTCAGTTAGATAACTTTAAAATATTGACCATGTTTTTTTCTTTTGCCACGAAAACAAAAAAATACGACGATACAGTGCGTCGAAATATCGTGTGACGTCACGCTATTAATACACCTTATACTGACATAGTGACGTCACAAGCTCCCGCTTCTGAACTTTGATGCGCTTTATCTTTATATTTTTTTATTGATTTGGTAAGCAAAAAATACTTGTCAAATATTATTTGATAATCTCACTGACGGACTATAGTTATTTGTGCAACAAGAGAGCAAAGTTGGTTTTTGCCGCGAGTGTTGATTTTGAATCCCGAGTAAGCGAAGGATTCTATATTTGAATCACGAGCGTAGCAAGTGATTCTAGGTTAGAATCCTGAGTGCAGCGAGGGATTCAAAGACACGAGATGCAAATAACTTTGGTCTCGTGTAGCACATACAACTTTTCACTTCAGCAGCGAGAACAAATAATCTAAAGGTAAAAAATACAACTTGGTAATATTTAAACCACATGTATATTTGTAAAAATTAAAAGTTAAAAGTAAAATTATTGCAGTTTTGCAAATTAAAAGTACCTACCAGTTTTGTTTGGAACCAATGGAACCGATGTTGTTGTTTTAGCGACTTCAGTTTGAGTATTCACTGATTCGCTTTTTACATACTGCTTCAATTCTTCCGGTGTTAAATTGCAGACATCATCACTGGATTCACTCATATTTATTTATTATTATTTTAATAATATCCAACGTGTATCGCACTTTGTAGCTAGCGAACAGAAGAAGAAAACAATAAAAATTTAAAGCCCGCTATTTGTAAAGATGCGTTCGGAAATTGCACTATTACTAAATTATTCTGTCACAATAAAGATTGTTAAAACTTTAAATAATTATGTAGATACATGATAAACTTCGTATTTTTTACTTCAACATCTCTTTATTGATTATAAAAAATATAATTCGATTATTAAGAGAAAAGTATAATAATTACATTTAAACCTTGATTTGAAATTTTATAGATGACGTGTTTCCGAACGTTTTATTGTTGGTTTCTTTTTTGAGCCTATTATATATGGAATTTGAAAATCGAACTTCGAATCGACTTGTTTCTATCTCTCGCTCTTTTCGTATCGAAGTGAAAGTGACAGAACAAAGTGAAGTTCAAATCTTTCGAATGTTGTGAGTAGACCCAGCACTGACACGGCATTTAAAAATAATAATTAAAAAGTTACTTTGTCTCACGCTCGCAGCAAAATCGAATTTTGCTCACTGTCTTTAAGCAGCAAAACCTGCTTGTTTGAGGTGCTGAGGTGAAAAATAGAATTATCATTTTTCTACCCAGGAAACATCCTTATTGCATTGCATTGGTCCATGTAAAAGTACTTACTTGCTATTTCGCTTTGTAAAATCGTTTGTCGGTGTATTATAAATCAAATAGCGTCGAGCCTTCAGGAAGGTCGCATAGACTTACGGAATTATTTATGTACCGATTACTGAAGCATTTTTAATCAAAGGTCCATTTATTCCAACTCGGTTTGAAGAGCCTCGCCATGATACGTAGGAAGGAAATAACCCTCAATTAATGTCTCAATTCTCAATTTGATGATTCGAGGTGAACTCGAGTTGGAGGGCATACACTTGGAATATAGGAGAAAGAATACATTACCCACTTCATCTAGGGGTAAGGTAAAGTTGAACTGACCCCAAGTTACAAGCAAGAAAATTATCCTGGAATTAATACGACAAATTGACATACGGGTAATGTGATTGGTTGATTAAATTGTCAACGGCCAATCACAGTTAGCGCACGTTTGACAAATTGTCACATTAATTAGGGTTACGCCAAAGACTTTATACTTCTTACTACTAGACTGTGCACTATGGCGCAAAAAACGTTCCGAGCGAGAGGGCTCCCGTTGGTAGTGTGTCACTTTCTAATGAGGTGACCATGACCAAACATAACAAGGGACAAATTGATTGTAAAAACCACAGAACAGAAAAAACGCCTGTAAAAACAATAGTGTAAGTATCCCGATATATGTATATATCCTACCTAACTACGCTACCTAAACCTATCAAATTAAAGGAAAAAAAGAAACGTGTGTTTATTTTTTGAAGATAAAGAATTTCAACAGCCCATGTTTTTCCATTGGTGTCATAAGAGGCGACTAAGGGACAAACCAGAGAATGGGCAGCAGCGGTCTCTGTGCATTTGTAACAACCATACTGGGATCGCCAACCCGCCTGCAAAGCACTCCCCATGAATAGCACGAATAAAACATAGCCCTTAGTGCCCGGCAGCCTGCCTACCCTCGACTATGGTAGCTATCTAGGTTAAGGTATGGCAAGGGGTGCAAAGAATCCCGGACGAGATCCGGTTACCCCAACAAATACCGACGACAGGACCTGGCAACGTACAACACGCGCACACTCCGGACTCCGGACCGACGATAAGATCACCGAATTCGAAGAGGAATTGAGCAGTTTGCGATGGAGTATTATAGGGTTATCTGAAGTTCGAAGAGAGGGGGAGGACTCGATAACCCTCAAATCCCAAAAGTCTTGTTCTTCAAGACCCATCGTATAGATAGGAACAAAAAACTCTCTGATCTTACTCTTAAGCTCATGAAGGAGAGGCGTGAGATGATCCTGCAGTCTTCAGACGATGCTTTGAAATACCCCAAAGGATCTCAATTATTTCACTTAATGTCCAGTTGCGTAGACAGTTGAGAAACTTAACTTCACCAATTTTATTCCACTAGGAATCAATTTGCGAATAATATTAACAGCCGCTGAATTTTACTCGAACAAAACCCGCCAAAAACTCCACAAACCTGGTGGTCCTACATTTAGTATTACCAGGCCCAGACATTTAAAAGTACTACTCCTACTCAGTATTAATTAATATTTTTTTAAATACAATGAATTGATGAATTAAAGGAACTGTAAAAATATTTAAATACGCTTCAAAGTTTCATAGACTTTGAAACGTATTTAAATATATTTTTTATTCGTTCGTTTTGGTATTAATGTAATACCAAAACGAACGAATAAAAAATATATTATAAAAAATATAATATATTATAAGAAAATATAAAATTTTCTACCATTTCTACCAAACCCAATGATTAGTTGAGTTGACAAGATGTCAGACAAGGACACACTACCAGCGGGCACCCTCTCGCTCAGGACCGCTTTTGGTTAGCTACCGCTTATAAGGGAATAGCTAACCTAGATGTATGGTAATAGATTTGATTTAAGCTATACAAAAATTTGGTACACAGTCTAGTAGTAAGAAATACGTATAAGGTCTTTGGGTTACGCACGTCCGAATGATAAAACGGAACTGTTAGGGCGGTTACGCACTACTCGTCCGTGTCCGTGAAATTTCGGTTTCGAAAAAGCCGTAGTACTTTTTGTAGGGAAGCTTACGCACTACATCCGAACTGTATCCGTCATAATTCAGAACATTTTGAACTCGGAACGCAAATCAAGGACACGGACATGGACGTGTAGTGCTAAAGGATCACACGTGTGTTACAGCCAATTTTTTTTATGATAATGTATTGTTCCAGAAACCAAGTCAGTCATTATTTATTTTTAACCGACGAAAAAAAAGGATGCAGTTCTCAATTCGGCACGTGCTTTATGACTTTTTTGCAAAACGATTACAAGTTACATAAGTGTTTTTACTACAATAATGGGCATGGCTATTACAAATAATGTTCAAATTAGAAAAATCATGTATCTTAAAGAACAGTTTTCTTTACTGTGCCTAAGACTTACGAAATTAATTATTTACTGAAGCATTTTTGATCAAAGACCACAGCTCTATTCGAGAGGCAAGGTAAGCTTGAATTCAACCACAAAATAGTAAGTATACAGAAGGGCCACTCCCGCCGTTTAGAAAATTGACAGCTAAACTTGACAGATTTACTAGGGTTGCTACTATACTGATTTCGAATTAAAAAAACGAGTAGGTTGCCCAAGTTAGAAACATAAATACATAAATTCGTCTAAACATACATCATATCATGCTTACATGCCTTAGAGGGTAGACAGGGCATCAAATATCCATTTAATATCACGAAACATTTAATATTACGCCACATACGATGAATATTGGAGAGTAAAAAGACGTAGTATAATGATCCCACTTAAAAAAAAAAATTGTATAAAGCTCCAAGCTCGACAAAAATATAAATGTGAAAAACAGGTACCTAATAAAATCAAAAAAAACTAAGATGATCTTAAACAAGAAGAAAATTATGCTGTGCAGTCGGCGGAAACATATTTGTAAGCTGTATGACTTGAACGTTATTATTATGACAAGTTCCCAATTTCATCTATGGGTTTAAAATAATTTATTATAATCCTAGATAATGAATTTCTAATTTGTCATCTTGAAAGATTAATGACCTTTATAACTTAAACATAATTGAAAGAAAGAATTAAAAACAAAAAAGTAAATTCGGTCTGTAACAAATAATTAAGGTAACCCATCCAATGCAACCAACCTCGTTACAGTACTTAATGTATGAATGACGTGACAAACGCCTGCACAAAGCAATCATGACAGCCGCGACTGAGCTCGGTCCAATATTGCCCAATATTCCCTGTAAAACCGAAATGTCAAAGTGAGAGTGGCCCCTCTGTCTGCGGCGCGCCGCCGCTTACGTACTTTGTGATTCAACTAAGTTAAAGTCTGACAGGTTTCCAGGAGTTGTGCAGTAAATCCCGGTGGCTTGTTTGTTTAGCGAGAGACTCGGTAATTTGACCTACATCTAGGGAACGGTAATCAGAATTGCTTAATTATTTAGTTACCTATTTCGAGCTTCTTTTCGGGAAAGAAGTTTGTGTTGAGAGTAATTGAAAGTCTGGCTATATATAGTAGAAAAATAAATAAGTCTATAATTGAATGGTACTTATAATATCTTTTCCCATGAGGTTAAGCAGTAACTACAGAAAGTCTCCAGCTACGATTTTTATATACTAGTTTTGATTTTGCTTCGAAAAACTAAATGATTGTTCTTGTAACCAGGCTACATAGCGCTTAGGCCAATAAAAGTGATTCCTTAGTGATTACTATCGCTTCCAAGGACAATGAGATAAATCTATCTACTTTTGTCTCAAAAGCAACATCATTAATTTATTTTAGGGGCTATTAATAGTCGAATTAACACAACAATGTCAGAAATGAACATGACTTTGATATCACTTCTAAATCTGGCACGAAGTAAATAAAATTCTTGGGGTCGAAAGGACGATTAATGTCAAACTATTTTGATGGTAGACGTATGGTAGACTATTATGGTAAATATTTTATTCAATCAGATATAAAGCATATTTTCTGTAGAGTTCACAAACATCACTATATTTTCTAAATTTATCTTAAAGTCTAATCCTCTACGATGCTCCTTTGTTTACAAAATTTTAGATTATCTTAATTTCGCTTTAGTAGTGATATAAACATGGCAAAGATGGACCTCTAACGTAAAGTGAATTATTTTCATAACCATGCCAAGATTTTCATTAGTTTACAGGAAAACGATGCCCCGAAGTCTGAATTCAAAAATTTTAGTAAAGTATTTATCAAACTCTATTTTAGCCTGATAAGCTATCAAAGGCTTCAAAGTAGAGACACGTCTTCACCCCAAATAATCAATTCAGAAACCGGCCCATAGACTTTAAATATACATGGAAGGAGAAAGAATATGGTCTTGGCCGCAAAAACACTGCTCTTAGCTTTAAAAGAACAATTGGACCACTGCGGTATCCGTAGCCAAACTACAGTCTGACCCAAATAAAAAAGAAAACAATAAAACCTCTTACCAAATTCAGAGTGGAAGTGTTCCATATTCAAATGAAGTTTAGTTTTTAATGTAATCAGCCAGACTGCATCAAACTCGTTTAGTTTGTTCCCGGTTTCAATTTGTGAAATTTGTATGCAGCGTTTATTATGCAGATAGATTCCGTTGCGCCTACTTATTGTTTTATAAGCTTTGTTTATACTGCAGTAATAAATCAGGCTTAATTATAGAAAAGTCTTAATTTAATTCGTAAGTAGGTGTTGAGCTGTTGATTTGGTGTTCGTAGTTTGATTTTCATGGTTTTTTTCTTATTTTCCAAAACCAAAATAAAATACATTTTATTTAAAACTTACCAAAAGAAAAGAAGAATTTGAAACGTAATTTTATCACTGGCAATTTATAGTATTTTCTACTTACAGTTCCAATTTCAAAAATTCCAATGTTTGGAATCCTTTATAGAGGTCGTTGTCATAAGTAAGTAGAGCGAAAGGTTGAGTTTATAGTCTGAACGAGTATTGTCGGGATTTCTACGTTTGAGCAAGAAATGTTAGTTTTAATTTTAAACCGTAAATCAGATGCCGGTTTCTGTTAGGTTAGATTTTATATTTAGTTTTTATGGTGTTATAAATTCTTTACATGTTTAGAACAAAGCTGTAATAAAACAGCGAACAGTAGATAATAAAAATATTATACTTCCTGTGACGTAACCAGATCCATAAATAAAAAATATTTTAATTCATGATTCACTGAAAATATGAAAACAACCTATCACCGGAAAAACAACAGGCTCTATATGAGCCAACCACACCAATATCACCGTAATAAATCGAATAACAGCACTACCACCTGTTTAAAAATTATTGAAAAATAAAAATTACAGTTGGTGATGATTCTAAATTCGAATTCAACTCACCGACGAGAGCCGCGAGTGCCGCGAGCGTTGCGGCGGCAAGCGCGGCCGTAGCAGGCGCGGCGCGGGGCATGACTGCCGGACTCACGCCGGGATGTTGCCAGACGCGATCGGAAAATTGCGCCAATTTTCCGGACGGGAAAATTGTACCAATTCATCGGTGAATTATGGTTATTATTCATATTAAGTGTAGTTACAAACGTATGTTCTAATGAAGATTATGGATGCAGTAGAGTTGGAATGAGCTGTGTGGTATTAAGTCTCAATAATATCAATTTCTAGGTATTCTTTATTAAGATTTTGGTTTCGCCACCTACTGATATCATAGTTTTTAACTTTTACTTACGCTTAATTAACACTTTTAGCTATTAGATTAACCAAGTCAACAGTAGTTTTATGATCTGCGTTTAAACACGCTACTTTAGATATAGACACAGCTTGTCTGTTATAGCAGCTTATCATTCCAAGTAAGTTATAAAAGCAGCAAATCTCACGACAGACACAAGCTATTTTTATCAACTTTAAAGCGTAGAGAAGGTTTCACGTTTCTAGTTCTACGCCCGGCGGCATCTGGCAACCCCGGCAGCGTCGCACGCTCGCCGCACGCGGCCGCAGCTCGCCCCCCGCGCCCCCGAATGCGGCACTGCGCTCTGTATGACGACTCCACGCCTGCACCAGCTCCATTATCTCACGGCATGCGTGAACTGTTATCACATGAGGAAGGGTGCAATGTAAGGGCATCCGAATTGAGTCGAACAGGGCAAAGTGAAAGGCACCAGAGGGCAAGAGAGGAGACCGACCAAATAAGGTCTGCTTTTGGCGATCCCTTACATAAGTGCACCAGGATGTCGGCGTCCAGGGAGATGTGAGGATCGTGAGATGAATCATATCCACCCCTACAATAGTCGCTACGTGATGATCACGACCACTCTGTTCTGAGAGTCACTATGAGGAACCAGAAATAATCAATGCTTGATTCTGGGGCTAATTCGGCAAGGAATAATAGGTAAAGTTCGTTTATAAAACACATTATGTGTAATAATTATGGTCCATACAATAAGCAAATTAAATATCGCTTCAGCAATACCAAATTCAAAAAGGTTTTTCTGCAGAAAACATTTAAAATGCTGAAAGAAACTTTAATAAATATGAATATCCATTAAAATCAGACTTTTTCTCAACACCAAACCTCATCCGTTATTCCCCTGAAATCAAAACAGCTCAAAAATAAACTTTCAATAATTGACAGTGGACACTCGCTCTCTAGTGTGTGATACGGCCACTTCATCTCACACAAGCACCTAGTTACCTCTGCTTGACACCTTACCACTGCTAGCGATATGTTTGTTCGGGAAGTTAATATCGTGGATATTAGTGCTTATATTATTGCGGTATATACAATATCATCGAATGCTCAATTAGTCTTTTTCTAACAACTATCAAGTGGCACATATGGAAGACCAGGAAAAAATATGCTCTGAATTGGAACAAAAAGTTCTTAATTTCGTTTTGACTGATAATGCTAAAGAAATTAGTCTATTCTTTAATCTAAATTCATTGTTGCGTCGAGTCGAGAAGGATAACAGTTTGAACATCGTTTCCTTGGTAATCCTTATAATGGTTTGGACACCTAATAATTGGCGACCGATGGATCAAGCGTCGTAAGTGGTAATGGATTAGTCACACGCTCCGAAGAGAATCCGATCACATTCCTAAACAGGCCATGGATTGGAACCGCCAACGGTAAAGATATTGGGGCTGTCCTCGTCAGACCTGGCGACGCACCATGTTGTTAGAAGCTAGGAGCATCTGATTGACGTGGAGAGCGAGGTGAAGCGTGAAGCACATGACCGGTCGCCATGGAGGACTTCTGTGGACCCTTTGCCCCAGCTAGGGGACGTAGGATCTTAAGCAACATCTAATAATTAAAAGCGTAATAAAGATATTTAAAGAAAGAAAAAGAAAGACAAATGTGTTTATTAGCAATAAAAAAGGTTGTCTGTAAGAGATTGCCCTGTGCGATAAGACCACCCATTGTAGCCTTGTTTTTGTAAATGATTTTCCTGTATGTTTTTGTGGTGTACAATAAAGTATATAATAAATAAATAAATAATAAAAACACCTTAAAATAAAACAAAATAAATTATTAAAACTATTAAATGCAAAAGAGCCACAGCTCAGCATAATGCCAAATGGGAATACAGGGTATACCACCTGACGCTGCTTTTCAACTGCAGCCCACGAGTGCCATACGCTTGAAAACACCAACACGATTTTTTTGTAAAAAACACCTAAAATAAAATTTTGCGACTCTTGAAATAAAATGGAAATAAATGCAAAGAAATGGAAAGTTTTACTAACGATCATTATAACAATTACAAAAATATACCTGCAACATTCGTGTAGTGTATTGAGAATTGTACTATTCATTATCGCTGGCCACTTCACCCGCGTGAAAGTTAAAGCTATCCTACTGGAAAGTACGACCGGGATAAAAGTATTCGATGTTCCACGCCATGGCGTACCCGTGTTCCAATTTAATTGCAAATCCGCTCAGCCGTTAAGCAATGATTGATTAATAAACATTGACATAACTAGACGTTCGTTCCAATTATAACAGGAACCAGGATAAAACTACCGATTTACCGAAATATTGCCAAACTAAATGGCAGAATAGATGGCCGGTGGACCTGAAAGGTTCTGGAGCGACGACCGCGTATCGGGAGATGCAGTGTTGAAGGCCTCCCACTAGGTGAAGCGATGACCTGGTGAAGGCTGCGAGATGCACAGGACCGGCTGATGTAGCACGTGGACACTCTGGGGAGGCCTATGTCCAGCAGAGGACCTCTTTCACCTAAAATTATAATGAGGATAACCTACAAGACTCGGGCAGACAATTCAATATTATACTATAGGTATTATTATCGGGGCGACAATAATATTCATGTTAATCTGCCCATTTTATCTCATGCGCTTTGTGATTGGAGGCTCCATTGTTGTTTGATTACTAATTGATTCCACAATCTCTAAGTGGTTGTTGAATCAAAGATATTAAGGAACATTATTGGGTCAAGAGAAGAGAAATCCGTAGCAGTTCGTAGACGGTCTACGATCTCGTAGTACGTCTACGAAATTCAAAAACTCGTAGCACGCTACGAAGCGATTGTTAGAGTGCGCGCAAGATAAGTCTGCGCGCGACGGGTGGCGTGCTTAATGTTGCCAGCATTACTGATCTTTTTTCCTTCATTTAATCAATAGTAATTTTTTATTACTCGAAACTTAAAGTAATTTAAGTTAAGCATAATTAATTACTAACTTTTTCTACTTGCATAGAATATGATAATAATAATAATTAATAATAACTTGACGCCCTGGATAGGAGAGTCCGCACATTGCTTACCGCAAATCGTATGCATCACCCACGATCATTGGTTATGAGACTGTATATCCCGCGGAAGTGCGGTGGTCGTGGCTTTTTAAATGCTAAGACCCTGCACAACCGCGAGGTATGCAGTCTTAGGGAATACTTCCAGGCCGTCGACGTGGGTATGCATCGAGATGTGGTAGCGGTGGACAAGGGCCTTACCCCGCTCTCCTTGGCTAACGAGAACTGGCGCAAACCTATAGTACTAGATACTAATGACCGCAGGGAGGTATGGCAGAGCAAGGAGCTTCACGGTCGCTTCTACCGGGTCCTACATGGGCCCGATGTTGATCTTTTAGCGTCCGTGGCCTGGCTGCGATTTGGTGACCTTTTCGGAGAAACCGAAGGTTTTGTCTTTGCGATTATGGACGAAGTTATGATGACGAACAACTACCGGAAATACATTGTGAAGGACGGCACAGTTGACATCTGTCGGGCATGTCACCGGCCGGGAGAATCTATCCGTCACATTATCTCCGGTTGTTCTAGTCTGGCTAACGGAGACTACTTGCATAGACACAACCTTGTAGCCAGGATTATCCATCAGCAACTTGCTCTTAAATACAATCTTCTGGAATCGGAAGTGCCTTACTATAAGTATGTGCCCGACCCAGTTCTCGAAAATGGCAATGTCACATTGTATTGGGATCGGTCTATCATCACTGACAGGACTATTGTTGCCAATAAGCCTGACATAGTGGTGATAGACCAACTAGAGCGTCGCGCAATGATTGTTGATATAGCGGTCCCCCATGACGAGAACCTCGTGAAGGCTGAGAGAGATAAGAAAAGCAAGTATCTTGATCTGGCTCGCGAGGTTGTCGACATGTGGGATGTGAATACAGCAGTCATTGTGCCGATAGTCATGACGGCCAATGGCATAATAGCCAAGAGCCTCGACGAACATCTGAGAAGGCTCTCGTTGGGCAGCTGGATCAAGGGCTTGATCCAGAAAGCGGTACTCCTGGACACGGCGCGTATCGTTAGGAGGTTCCTCTCTCAGGAGCCCTGACCAACGGTAGCTTGGACCCTGTTCCCGATACCGGTGGGCTACTAATTTTGTATTTTTAAATGTTTTTTTATTTTATTTTTTATAGAATAATATTTAAAAATGTAAAGATATGTATATTTAAAATGAATAAATGGAATAATAATAATAATAATCTTTATTCAGATAATAAAATGGTAAAAACACTGTATGAATCTTAGATAACTAATGTAGGTATAATAATGGAAGATGCCTGTACTAGGTAATCCTGTATCACAGGCAGTAAGGAGCTCTAAAAATATGCATAGGTTAGAACAACAGAATTTAAACAATATTTAACCCAAGAAATTCTTAAAATAGTAGCAAGACTAAATAATTTTGAAAAAATAAAATACCTAATTTACTTAAACACTATAAACACAGAACTAAAATACTAGGTCATAATTATTTATGTAATTAAATTTCTTATTTATCTATATTGTAAAACATAATCAAAGTGCATGTTACACACACAAATAAATTAGTTGCGTATGCAGAATTATAACAGTCAATGTTGTAAAATTAAAACACATATTTTTACGGTAAGTAGGCCACTGTGGTGTCAGCAGCAGACGTTCAACGCGTGTGACCTTGAGCATGGTAAAATAATATTATGTGGCGCTCTTAGGTGCCCTCATAGTCTATTGAGTTAATGTAGTTGGTCTCTGCATATTTACGTGCCGGACAACTTAAATCACCGCTTGGATGGTCACATTTCCTCTTAAACCGCTTGCACGTCGCACATTGAGGGGAAGAAGATTTGCTGCTGCATTCCTTCAAGGAGTGTCCAGATTCTCCACAGTGGCCGCACGTAGAACTGCTTTCACGGCAAAACTTGGCTGCGTGGCCAAACTGCTGACAATTGAAGCACCTCGTGACTATGGTAAAGTCTCGCACAGGGCATGAAGTCCAGTTAATAAAAATTCGGCTTTGGTTTATAAGCACTTTTCTTATGCCAGCAGATAGTTCAACGATGTAGTTGCAGGTAGGAAGGCCCTTCTTTCCCGATTTGTGGCTCAACTTGATGTTCTCGAGGAAGGTCTCTCGACTTGTATTGGGCAATTTGTCTGACAGGTTTTGCTCATAGATACAGTCAAATACCTCCTTGTCGGTAAGGGTTACGGGAACACCAATGACTGCGATTCTAGGGCGTCGTTTAGACGGCTCTTCTAAAATTAGGTCTGAGGTGACAATTTTCTCCGACTTTTTTAGTTTTTCAATATCGCCTTTGCTTTCCGTGCTAATTAGTACGCCTCCGTTTTTCACTTTCTTTAGACCACGGACTTGGATCTTTAGTTGTTCGGGCGAAATCAACTTATGAACGAGTGACTTAGTGTCGTCACTCGTTTTAGTTTTATCGCTCGGATAAATGGCGATTGAGCTTAGATTAGCAGGACGAACGAAGTTGTCGGAGCCTTTCTTCACCATGCTGGCATAAGAAGAGGAGGGATTCAGCTTCGATTCAAAAACCTCTTTGAATTGTTCCAGAGAGTTCACCACGTTCTGCTGATGTTGTAGGTGCTGCACGGTACTGTGGCCCTGGATCATCTTCTGCTTCAGCGATTGGTAAAGGACAGCCATCTGAGAAGTTCCACTTGAGACCTTTCGGCAAAGAGTTGACACACGGAGTTTCTGTTCAGAGTTCATTTTACCGTCACCGACAATAGTGCACACTTCGTTCAGAATGCTTTCTATAGATCCTAACCATTTCTGGATGTCTGGCGTGCTGATAACTTCACTCGGCAACTCATTCTCCGCAGGTGCTGGTGGGTTTGGGTTTCTCGGGGGCAATTGTTGGTTAGGCGTCGGCGGAGGACTTCTTATATGGCTAAGACCAAACGGGCTCGATCCTGGGATAGACATACTACCCGCAACACTTTATATAATGTCAATAGAAAGTAAACAATATTTCAGTTCATCTTGCACATAAAAGTTGGAAAAAACCTACTAGTCATACGTGACACACTTAACTTTGGTTTTAACTGACGCCACAAAAAAAAATAATTTGTTGCAATTGTTTATAGATATTTCATTTTAGCAAGTACAAATAAACACGTCCACCTAGTCTCGCGACTGGTCTAAATGATGAAAAAACTTTAATGAAATTTTTGTAAATCTTTTATTGAATACTTAGTAGTACGTACTGTTAAATTTGATCTAACAATGGTCCTACAGTGGCTGATACCGTCCATTTCAATTTCAATTATTTTTTAATTTCTTCTTCAACAATTTTTGAAGAAGCTGCCACATAACCCTCTTGAGGTATTTGGGTGGCGGTGCGTTCTAAAACGCCTAAAACAAAATAACAATGATGCATTATACGAGTATTACATGATGCTGGTCCTGTCCCGCTGGTATATTTATGTAGCACCCAAAAACCAATACTGTCAGGCACCGGTGGTACAAAAATTTTGGGTTTTTTTTGTATAATGGTATCCCTAAAAGTTACCTGTCAAAAAAGCAACGCGGGCTCTATCTTTGTAAAACGGTACCGTAGGCCCGTTACTGTCTTGTTCACTTCAAGAAAAAATCCCTGCCAGCACTTTAATTACTTTTGGCATAATGATGGCGATTATTTACTTCGGAAACGTACAAAAACACTGAATACAACACACTCACTTGACACCTGACATGAATGACAAACATATGACAAACGATTAGTGCCGATTTTGGCCGCGCGCAGACTTATCTTGCGCGCACTCTACACACTTAGGGCCGACTCAGGAATAAAAATGAATCTCCACTGAGCCATCGTTTAATATTAATTTACCACGCAAACTTACGCAGTTCTTCAACCATAAGATATGAAACTAAAAAAAAAACCCTAACATTACACCCGTTTTTAGGTTTCCGTACCCAAAGGAAAAAAACGGGACCCTATTAGTAAGACGCCACGGTCCGTCTGTCTGTCTGTCTGTCACCAGAACCCTGATAGCTAAACAGTTGAAATTTACACAGATGATGTATTTTGATAAAATAAATATTTAAGTGCTATCTAACAACAAACGTGAATTGTTCGCTGTTTTTGGCGATAATGATACGGAACCCTAAGCGCGAGTCCGACGGTTTTTTTTATTAATTTCTTACCTTTTGAACTACTTAATTTATCTAGTAGTAGACACACTTCGATCAACAATCTATCGAACTCGTAACTAAGACACGATATCTTGCTAAAATTCGAACATAAGAACACTCTCGATAAAGTAACCTTTCAAACAAAAAACCTAATCAAAATCGGTTCATCAGTTTAGGAGCTATGTTGCCACAGCCAGATATACAAATACACAAATACACAGGTACACACGACAAACTTATAACACCCTTTTTTTTTCGCCGGGGGTTAAAAATAACATCCACCATGATCCACGCTCATCAAAGAGACAAGGAAGCTGACAGTCTCGATTGTCTAATGTTTTTAATGACACCTTCTAATTGCAGCCCTTTCAGCACTTTACAGCTGAACTTAATGAAACACGCTCAAAGGGATGAGGACGCTTGCAGCAGCTTTTGAGCAGCGCTTTCTTTAGCTTTCTGCTTTTTTTACGTCGGATCTTTGTTGGTCCAACGTTAAAAGGAGATCTTTTTTACGCTTCTTTGTGTTTATAAGTTGGGTCTTGTTACAGGGTTTCTTCAGATGATTAGCAATGTGACTCATTTTCAGGAAATTAATGATCTATAAAGAATTATCGATGTTGGTTAATAAGTGATACAATTGTCTGTTAAAAATAAATGCATTCAATTCGTCATATCGTTGGACAGTAATTAATCCCATTCATTTTGAAACAGTTTTCGTTTAAAAACTGCTCCCCAAGCCAAGGCCAAGTTACAAAAGTTTCGTATCAAATCTTTTTCTACAATCGTTAACGCCTTCTATTTGTATACAAATACAAATACAACACAAATATTTATTGGAACAAAACTATAATACAATTTTTGTGTACGATAATACTGCGTTAGTTTAGTAGGTAACTGTGTCGCAGATATCAGCGCCCACCCCAGGAGCGAAAATACAACTTAGTTCCAAGACAAAATTCTGGTTATACTAAAGGTACAAACATTTACAATAAAACTAAAACTAGACATAGATAAATTAATAATAGATTGTAGCAGTATAAGTGGGTGAGTGTGTGAGTGTATGTGTGTGCGTGTGTGTGTGCGTGTGTGTGTGAGTGAGGGTGTGGAGGTGCGTGTGACTGTGAGTGTATGCGTTTAGGAAGGGTGCGTGTATGTGTATGTGAAGGATGTGCTAAGCATACAAATTAAGTTTGTATGAGGCACTCTGTTTCCTCATAAGTCAGGTTTTGGAGCCATTTTTCAATTTTCAGTTTGCACTCTCTTAAAGAGAGCGGATAGATATTTAATTTCTCATTAATTTTGTTTTAGATAACAGGACTCAAAAAGTTATAGTGTCTTCTAGCGATAACAAGATTTACGCTCTCTGTCTTACATATTCTGTTAACTCTGCGTTTTTAAGTATTGAGATTAGGGTCATATTTAATGTCACCATGCTTACGTAATAATATGCTTATTAGAAATGCTTGTCTTACAGTGGGCACTTTGCAAAGAACATACAGATCGTGCGTGGGGAAGCGAATAGGTTTATGTGCCATAACTTTTAGAACGGCTCTTTGTGCTCTTTCCAGACGAAGTAGAAGGCATTTACCAGAGCATCCCCATGCGGTAACACAGTAAGTTATCACAGAATGTGCTAGCGCAAAATACACAGTTTTTAACGTGTGAAAATCTGCCGAGGTTCTAAGGTTTTTAAAAACAAATATTAATTTTCTGACACGTGACACCAATAACTCAATCTGCTCACTCCAGGACATAGTGCTATCTATAATGACCCCTAAATATTTAATTTCATTAGTTCGCGTAATTGTAGCACAATTGCAGGTTGCAGTACTATTCGAGAGGCATTTGTGAGCAGTAAGTGTGAAGGAGGAATCAGGTTGTGATAAGAGCCGTGGTGCAAACGTTATGAATTTTGTTTTTTCTAAAGTATGGGCTGACACGTGACTTAACGTTCAGATGTGTCATTCCCATACATTGATTCGTTTTCTACTATAGTGCGCGCGGAACTAGTTGGCCGCGCCTTAGGTACTTAGGAACTTTCAACGCGTGTTGCCCTCGCGAAGTACTACGGCGCCGCACTAGTTTAGACAAAACGCACATGAGATTGCAATAGCTAGATGACGCGCCACCTAAGGCGCGGCCAATTAGTTCCGCGCGCACTATAGAGTTATCTATTGTAGATTGTCAACTTAACTACATGGGCCTGAATAGAAATTGTTATTAGGTATTTCTGTTAATCCTTTCAACTCTAGTCTCTGCGGGAGGCCATGGTGGAGCGCTTGAACCTGTCCTTGCAGGCAGTCTCCGAATGGGGCGATGCCAATCTGGTCAGGTTTAATGCTGCTAAAACCCAGGCGTGTCTTTTTTCCGCTAAAAAGAGCCAATTTCACCCGGCTCCAACTTTCCGAGATGTGACCGTGCCAATAATTGACCATCTTGAGCTTCTTGGCGTTACGTTGACATCGACTCTCAATTTTGGCCCATACATTGAGGCAAAGGCTCAGCTGGCTGCTAAAAAGCTGGGGATCCTTGCAAAGGTTAGAAGGTACTTCACGCCGGAACAGCTGCTAAGCTTGTACCAAGCGCAAGTTCGATCATACTGTTCTCATCTCTGGGACGGATCTGCCAAATACCAGCTTGATGCACTAGAGTCGATCGAAAAGCGGGCCAAAAGGCTCATCGGCAATAAGGCACTGGTTAAGACAAGCCTTGAACATCGTCGCCGAGTTGCCAGCTTGTCGGTTTTTTATCGGTTGCATTTCGGGGACTGTGCGATGGAATATGATCTAATTCCACCAAGCCAGTTTCATCATCGGACTACAAGACGTACAGCGATGCGCCATCGGTACATGGTAGACATCCCACCCATACGCACTAAACGTTTTGGAAATAATTTCATTATGCGTACAGCTAAGGAGTGGAATTCCCTGCCGGAGTCAGTGTTTCCCGATAGCTACAATCTAGGGGTCTTTAAGTCAAGAGTGAATAGGTTACTTCTAGGCAAGCGTGCTTCACCGTCGACCACATCATGGCTTACCATCAGGTGAGATAGTGGTCAAGCGCGAGCCTATAATTCATTAAAAAAAACTTAGTATTTTCCGTCCTTAATTAAGATACGAGTTGGTATCTACTAATGAGAAAAATTAACTGACCCATTGCATGGTTTCTAAATAACGTCAACGCTGGGGATGCGTTACTTGATTAATGTTTAAACTTTTTCCACGCTTTTAATTAACTTGTTTGCATTAGTTCCACCTCCAAATCATGTTGATTGGAGCACCAACATGATTTGGAGCTGAGATCTGACTTTACATTTATTTTTTAATGAAGTTCCATGGCATTAATAAGTATAAAGTGCTTTGACTGCTGAACAGAAAAACATTTTTCTTTCTTTTTTTTTGTTATAACTACACTCGGCATTTCTTCTTGTATCGTGTGTGCGTTTACAAACATTTAAACTCACATACACAAGATTCTCAGATCCGGAACAACTATCTGTAGGCCATACAAATATTTGTTCCGTGCGGGAATCGAACCCGCAACACGCAGTGCAGCAGCCGATCGCTCAACCACTACGCCAACCATGTCGTCGTATATTTATTATTATTTTAATTTTTTGCCGCCCAAATTGCGTCACTCCTGCAGTGCCAGAGCAAATTCCTCCCTTTCCTCTTTTTCTCTCTCGGTTTTGGGCAAGTGTAGACCAGTCTTTTCTGTAGGTGTCAAACTCGTCCCGCCATCTTCATTCATTCTTGGGTCTGCCACGAGAAAACACAAACAAACATATTTATTATTCAATCATTTATGGTTTAAGAACTTTATTATTCCTCTCTAAGAATAAACAATAATTCACTTACTGAGAAACTAAATTTACATAGTATGTTTAATGTTTATGAGCGCACAAAACGACGTTACAAGTAATTATATAATAATAAATAAGAGGGTAGTGATAAAAAAATAAGTAAATATCAACTAATCACCAACCGAGCAAACACGGATCCAAAGTAAAAAGTAAAAGTGGATCTATTACTAGATGTGGCATACATGGCGTGGCATACATCATTTGGATTAGTAATTAGCTACAAGAGTTATCACTCATGCAGCATCGCATATTTCATGTTTAATCTATATCTATGCTAATATTATAAAGAGGAAAGATTTGTATTTTTATATGTAAAGAATAAACTTAAAAACTACAGGACCGATTTGAAAAATCCTTTCACAGGAAGCTATAACACTATCTCCGGGTGACATTGGCTAATTTTTATCCCTATATTCCCACGTGAACGGGAACTACGCGGGGTTTTTAAATAAAATTACTTTGTATTATCTCCAGTCATTGTCTAAAAGAACCCGCATAACGGCCCGAAATACCATTCCCTATTATCATTAACACAAACCCGAAATGCTATTCTGAACCAGACCAGTCCCACAATCGAACCCCGACCCTTGTCACAAAAAGTGTCCGTTCCACTACGCTATTGGGTAACCAAAAATAAACATCATATTAATGTCATCCATTAAGTGGGCAAGTCTGTTTGTTAGGATGTTCGTAAATCAATCACGGCTAAACACGTGTAAGAAACTTAGGACCTTGATTAGAACAGGTAGTATTTATTCTAGTAGTACGTTCCCATAAAATAATTGCTTAAATAATAAATAAAAACGCGAGCGAAGCCGCAGGTTGAAGCTATCATCTTCATCCTTTCAGCCAAAATACATCCACTGCTGGACATAGGCCTCCCACTAGCGTCGCCTTGACCGGTCCCGTGCGTCTCGCATCCAGCGAATTCTCGCATCCTTCACCAGGTCATCCGCTTGTGGGATGCACTTCCCACAAGTGGATAACCTGCTATAGTATTAACTAAATAATAAAATATTAATAAGAAGTAAAATTGTTTGTCTGTTTCTATTTTTGTAAGAGGTAATTTCTGGCAGTACTGTTCCTACAATGAAAATGATTTTACTGATAAAAAAGCTACACTATATAACGCTGAGTACCAAAGGCATATATTATATACAATACAATAATTTTATCCCGAAAAATTAAACAATTTCTAAGCCATGGCCCAAATCAGCGAAGCCGCGGCAATTAGCTAAACTCCTTTTTTAGCCAAAGGATAAAAACGGGACCCTAGTACTAAAACTGTCCGTCTGTCTGTCACCGGGCTGTATCTCATGAACCGTGATAGCTAGCTAGTTAAAATTTTCACAGATGATGTATTTCTGTGGCCCCTATAACAACACATACTAAAAACATAATAAAAATATATATACTTATGTATATATTTTTTGCTCCCATTCAACAAATGTGATTTTTTTGCCGTTTTCTGCGATAATGGTACGGAACCCTTCGTGCGCGAGTCCCACTCGCACTTAGCCGGTTTTTTCTTTAACGGTAGGCTCGCGATCGACCACTCTCTCACCTGATGGTAAGCGATGATGTGGTCGACGGTGAAGCACGCTTGTCTAGAAGCAACCTGTTCACTCTTGACTTATAGACCCCTAAGGTGTATAGCTAATCCTACTAATAAAATATTATAAAATTGAAGGTTTGGATGGATGGATGTTTATTACTCAATCACGCCAGAACTGATGATTGGGTTGGGATGGAATTTGGCACAGAGATAGATTATAGTCTGGAATAGCATAGTACACTTTTTATCCCTGGAGTATACCTATTATGTACTCTTAGGATAATTTTCAAATATCTTGCGAGTGAAGCCGCTGGCTGTAGCTAATAACAACTAAATATTCATAACCCCAAAAATAAGTGAAATATTTAATCGACTAATTTAATCCATTGACCTCCGAGGGTTGTTTATTGCGCGTTGCCTAGCGACGCAACGCCCCTAGCAACCGATTGAAATATTTCAATGACAAGTCCGGAGTTTTGCAATAATTATTTAGTACCAAAGGATATTTATTTGTTTAGAAGTATAACATGGCAGGAGTTACGAGGCCTATGAGTCAGATGCGAAAGATTGAAACTGTGAGTTTATTCTTTTGTTTAAATACTAGCTTCTAAGCGTGATAAATGAATTATCATCCCAATGCGGGAAGACGCTACCAGGCTACAAACTATACTATGTCCTTCTAGAGTCTCAAACTATCTCCATACCAAATCGGTTTAGCGGTTTAAGCGTAATAAGATAACAGACAGAGTATCTGCCGTATTTGTAATATTAGTATGGATTTTCAAGTTATTTGCGTAATGACTGCACGTGGTTTTCTATAGTATATTGCTGCTTATACCCATTGAGATAATATGTACTACGTACTAGAGAAGCTATCCTAAGCAAAATACATGCCCCATTTTGTCAATTTTGACAAGAGTTGAAACTAAAAATTCGCTGCAGCGCTGAAACAATAATTAGTCGTCTAACAAAACAATATAAACATGCAGCGCTAGAGCGCTTCTAAGGTGTAGTTTTCTCGCGACCAAAAAGACGGAAGCGCCGTGATTTTCATGGCGCTTACGCGTTTCGTACAACGTTCTGCAACACCTTGTCATTCATATAGACTAATTTGCTGACTGACTACAGAAGCGACATAGCTTTATACCTAACAAGCTTCATTAGAATTTTCACTTTTCAAAATTTATTACATACATACATAAACTCACGCCTTTTTCCCATGGGGGTAGGCAGAAACTACAGAACGCCACCTGCTACGATCCTTACATACTTCTTTTGCTTCATACACATTCATACATCTAGTCATACACACACGCCAATTCAAAATTTAATAACCGACTGTTAAAGTGTAAGTCAAATGCGCTTACAATAAGTAAAAAAAAATCAAATTGGAATAGGGAATTTTACAATTTGCTTGAAACACGAATCTTCTGTACTTTTTATTATAATAATAAACCTTAAATAAACAAAATGAAAATTAAGTCTTACATTATGTAATAATTGTTTTTCATCTTTCATTTTTTATCTTTTTTCATTTAATAACAACAGTCAGTTCTTTTTCTAAATATTTATTTATTTATTTAAACTTCATGTACAATGGTGATACATAGGCGGACTTAATGCAGCAAGGCATTCTCTACCAGTCAAACTTTGGGTTAAAAGAACACAGCAGTGGTAGGAGTCCAAAAAAAAATGAACAATAATTAAAATTAGAATGAATGGATGGAATGGATTAATATATTATGTTAGATTATTATTTTCCTCTTTAAAAAGAAACGTCAGCTAATTCTACCTACACTTGTTACACAAATTGTCACATCTTAATTTTTAGTCTATATGAAACATGACGTCCACCAAATATTTTGTTCAAATTATATTTTAAAATGATTATCTAGTTACTCACCGATGAAAAGTTATTACTTTGCACTTCGCCGTATTAGTTGAATTATTAGTGCAATATCTTAAAACACACCAGGGCATATTTAATGCGTCTGAACGTTTTTTTCGTTTAAAAACAAAAAATGATTTAGCTGTCAAGATCTAGCAAGCAAATGAGTGAAATGCGGCTAGAAAAGCGCAATTGAACGGCACGCAGTAGTGATGTGTGATGACTTCTCTAGTGCGTAGTACATTATTACCTCAATGCTTATACCACTTATTATAGTGGTTAATTGCCAGTACTACTTTAATTTTGGTGATAAGTTCCTTGTAGGTCTTCCTTACATCTTAGATTTCCACCTTTTCCTAGCCATAATATATTATCATCTTTCATAGAATCGTGTCTTTGGTTTTCTCTTGCTCTTATAGCATCCACATTCTTACTCAAACATTTCTTAACGTTGTGCCTCTCCTTAGCATCATCGTCATCCACAGCCCGACGTTGCCCACTGCTGGGCATAGCATATAATAGTCATGCTCCTGTGACATGTGCTAATTTTTAGTCCATAAATGCCTCATCTATATAAAAAACCGGGCAAGTGCGAGTCGGACTCGCGCACGAAGGGTTCCGTACCATTATCGCAAAAAAACTGCAAAAAAACAAACACGTTTGTTGTATGGGAGCCCCTCTTAAATATTAATTTTATTCTGTTTTCAGTATTTGTTATTATAGCGGCAATAAAAATACATCATCTGTGAAAATTTCAGCAGTCTAGCTATCACGGTTCATGAGATACAGCCTGGTGACAGACAGACAGACAGACAGACAGACGGACCGCGGAGTCTTAGTAATAGGGTCCCGTTTTTACCCTTTGGGTACGGAACCCTAATAAAAATGAATCATCATCATCAGCCTTTTGATGTTCCCACTGCTGGGACACAGGCCTCCTCTCTGTGAGAGGGAATGGGCCTTAATCCACCACGTGGGCCCAGTGCGGTTTGGTGGATGTCACATGTCTTCGAATTTTTTGTTCTAGGACATGTCGATTTCCTCACGATGTTTTCCTTCACCGTTTTAAGAGCAGTGGTGATTAAATAATTTACACAAAGTAATGCGCCTGCCTGGGTTCGAACCCACGACCTATAACTTGTAAGGCAAGGCCGTTACCACTGAGCCACCACTGCTCAATAAAAATGAATGGCTTAATTAATATGTTGCTGCTTAGTATAAAACTCGACAACAGCTGTACCCATTCGGCAAATTTTATATCTATACTAATATTATAAAGCTGAAGAGTCTGTTTGTTTGAACGCATTAATCTCAAGAACTTTTGGCTGGAATTGAAAAATTATTTTTGTGTTTGATAGTCCATTTACTCTCTTTTTGAGCTCGTGGCTAAATAATAACAGCCGCACGGGTCGATCTTTAAGGTTAAGCAACGCTTGACGAGGTCGGTCCGTGGATGGGTGACCATTTCAACATACCGAGTTTCCTCCGTGCCTCGGAAAGCACGTTAAGCCGTTGGTCCCGGCTGTCATTTGAAGATCTTTGACAATCGTTACGAATAGACAGAAGCTTGAGATCTGACACCAGTCTTGCCAAGGGGTACCGTGTTACCCAGTTACTGGGTTGTGGAGGTCAGATAGGCAGTCGCTCCATGTCAAACACTGGTTCTCAGCTGAATCCGGTTAGACTGGAAGCCGACCCCAACATAGCTGGGAAAAGGCTAGGCAGATGATGATGATGATGATGATTGATAGTCCATTTATCGTGGAAGGCTATATAACATTACGCTACGACCAATAGGAGCGGAGCATAAATGTAAAATGTTGCAAAAACGGGCAAAAATATTCTTTTTTGTGAGTTTCCGTTGCGTGCGCTGCGAAAGCGGTTAAAGTTACGCAACATTCATGTATGTAGGGTAGGTAGAGTAGGGTAGGTAGGTAGGCCAGTTGACGGGAGCGAAGTCGCGTGGGACAGCTAGTAACTGCTTTGAAGCCCGAGCAAGGTTATGTTCAAGTTTCATGTTATTCGGGTAATCTATTCTGGCGTTATAAGGGACCTCACGAAACAACTTGCCTATTGTGTAACTTGCCTGGTAGGTAAAACTAAAAAAACCGGCCAAGTGCGAGTCGGACTCGCGCACGAAGGGTTCCGTACCAATTTCGTAAAAAACGGCAAAAAAACACGTTTGTTGTATGGGAGCCCCCCTTAAATATTTATTTTATTTTGTTTTTAGTATTTGTTGTTGTAGCGGCAACAGATTTACATCACCTGTGAAAATTTCAACTGTCTAGCTATCACAGTTCATGAGGAGTGCTGACTCGTAGTCACACCAGATTATCACACCAGTGTGACAAACAGGAATATTTTTCTCGTTTGTCACACCACTGATTTTACCACACCATGTATACAATAATTGCTAGTGCAGTACCTACATATTCTAGTAAAGTCGATCTGCTGATCGGCGTTTGCAGACTATTTAGATTTTCCGTTTGCAGACTATTTAGATTTTCTGCTTTTAGTTATATTTCTGCCAAATTTTTCTTAATTACCAAAAAACACTTTTTACCTTCAAATTGTTTTCATTTCCTAGAAAAAAAAACTAAACTGCAAAAAAACCAGACAGACCAACGTCAATATAAATAATTTTCACATTAAAACATCAACGATTTTGCAAATCGTGCATTGGTTTCACATTCGCTTTGTACCATGGATTTTTGTATTATTAATAGGAAACGTGGACAAGTGTTGTTATATAGGCAACACCAATACTATAAACAGAAAGTTTATAAAAAATTATCTCAAATATGGTTTTGTCGTAACCGTCGTAACAGTATAAAGTGCTCAGGTTCAATCACAGTAAACGTAAGAACACCTACAATAAGTACGAGGCTTTGTCAATTTGAAAGGTTAGCATAAGTAGGTACTTAAATTATCTCATTCGGACTCGTATCAATAGCCGCCTAGAAACAAATCATGTATGTATTAAGTTATACGATATCATAGTCGTTATTTTTTTCTTCACAGGGTGATAATGTTGTAAAATCAGTCGAGCACAAAAATACATGTCAACCAGATGAGAACCAAAATGAAATAGCTATTTCGATACAGAAAATACATGAAGTAGCAAGTACTTCTGCGGGGCCAGTGACTAAAATCTTCAAGGAAAATATAAGACCTTTAAAAGAAAAAGAATTTTGTTAATACCTTACACACAGCTTCTTTTATTTCATTTCAACACCTACACCATCTACATCTCGTTTCATTTAAAAAACGAAACGAGAAAAACAATCCTGTTTGTCATACTGGTGTGATAATCTGGTGTGACTACTAGTCGCTAAGGTTGAAAAACCCTTTGGTATAACTAGGACAGCACTAGTTAGAAATAAATGGTGTGGTAAAATCAGTGGTGTGACAAACGAGAAAAAAATTCCTGTTTGTCACACTGGTGTGATAATCTGGTGTGACTACGAGTCAGCACTCTTCATGAGATACAGCCTGGTGACAGATAGACAGACAGACAGACAGACAGACAGACAGACAGACAGACAGACAGACAGACAGACAGACAGACGGACCGCGGAGTCTCAGTAATAGGGTCCCGTTTTTACCCGTTGGGTACGGAACCCTAAAAAGGGAAAAATAAAAAAACTTTTTTTGCAAAAAATACTACCGACTTCCAAATGAAAAACTACAAAGTGAAAAATAACTTAATTTTTTAAGTCGGTGTCCATATCCCAACAAAATGGTTCCTACGAAAGACACCGGCTTAAAAAATTAAGTTATTTAAAGTTGTTTTAAGTTTTTATTTTTAATTTTAAGTTAGTTAGTTAAATGAAGTAGTAGTAAGTACGGTAGTATTTTTTTGCAAAAAAGTTTTTTTATTTTTCTTTTTGCCATTCATACTGTTCATAGCTATCAATTCTAGGGATAGCGATCTGACATATACTTAATAATTGAAAACTGATTTGAGCAATGAAGTAAAGAGATAAAAAATGTCTTTTCCGGGTGACAAGAAGAGCAACGAATGTTTACACAAAATGTCAAGGATCAAATTAAGTAAGCCATTACATCGCATTCGTCCTGATCCCCGAATCGAAAGCGCGACCTAGAGCTTGGAAGACAAATTGTTAACAGTGTGCCAAGTAGAGCAACGATGGTTTACTATGTAGGTCGCTAGCGTGGCGTGTGATCTCCATTCGAATATAGGTCATCCCCCTTTCTTGTATGGGGGTTGAAAGGGATGGAGTTAGTTTTTGTTATGGGACTATAGACTGAGAATCGGCGGAGAAAGGACATCGTCTGCACAAAACCATCCTTCAAAACCTGTTTTGCACATCGCTTCTTCTGCTATCAGGGCTGTAATCTTTATAACAAAATAAATAGGTTTTTGTCTATCTACTCTCTTTCTAAAAACGAATGTAGCGCTGTAGTAAGGGACTGGTTGCAGACACAGGACTAAATTTCCGCAGATAAACTTTTACAGTAGTGATTATCATTTGGTAGCTAGGTATAATCGCACACTCACATGCACACACTCACCCACATAAACACACACACCCAAACAGTCATATATACATCCATATACATGTACACACAACACACACCCACTCCACGCACACTCACACTCATATTGTGCTTTGTGGCATTATGATATTTATTTTTCATTGCTGAATTTGTCTCCTTAATTTAACAGATTGTTTTAGTCTATACGTTCCATCAAACGCTTGTCTATTTTACATAAAAAAAATGTTATGTTATGCCTGTTATTCATGGGGTGAGGACCTGGTGACCTGTAATACAGGTTAACACCTATAACAGACACCAGCTCAGCACACTCACTTGACTGCAAAATGTTTCCTTCTAAATGTAATTATAAGTTGTTAAATAAGGTCATGTTTTTGTGAGGAGAAATAAAGATTATGATTAAGATTATGATTATGTTATCAGTTCTGGGACGGCTATACAGATGTAAATACAATGCAACGCTTCTGCAATAGAAATATAAATGGCAACTGGATTGGTTTCTGTCTTTAATTCAGGTTAACTTATGGACATATTCCATGCATCCAGAAGTATATGTAACAACTTCTGCCAGCTGCTTCGCTAGTGTGAAAAGTGTTTTCATATCCCAAGGGGTACATTATACCGGGATGAAAAGTAGCCTATGCTATGTGCTATTCCAGACTATGGTCTATCTCAGTGCCAAATTTCATCCAGATTAGTTTAGCCGTTCTGGCATAATTGAGTAACAAACATACATCCACACTTCCACACACACATCCATCCAAAGTTTCACATTTATCAATACTAATAATATTATAAAGAGGTAAAGTTTATGAGGTTGTAGGGGGTAATCTCTGGATCTACAAAACTGATTTAAATGAAATTTGGCATCGAGATAGTTTCAGACCCTAGGAAGGAGATAGGATAGTTTGTATTCCCTTGGTATGATAAAACACTTTTTATGCAGGCGGAGCCGCGGGCTGAAGCTAGTAATATTAATAATTCAATTGAATATAGTTTCATCATATTCATAATTATTTCAGCCGAAAGGCGTCCACTGATGGGCCTCCCCCAAGCACCGCCACATTTAATTTATTGTTACTAATATTATAAAAGCGAGAGATTGGATGTATGTTTGTTATTCAATCACGCCAGAACAGCTGAACGGATCTGGGTGACATTTGGCACAGGTCTGGTGTAGCACATAGGCTACTTTCTTATCCCGGTATAATTGTTCCCGTGAAATGATAAAACAGTTTTCACGCGGGCGTAGCCGATAACGCCAGCTAGTTTAGCAAAATTATTTATTATTGCACGATCCCATGGGGCTAAAACTTTTTCAATCTGGGGGCATTGTAGTGCCTCCGCCAAGACGAGCCAAGCGAAGTGCAAGGGCAATACATACCTTGCCCTCTCGAAGCGCTTCATCGTTTTTTTGAACCCTCATAACTTGGTTTTGGATTATACCAGATAAACAAAATTCTCGGGATATGATGTCAATAGTGGACTTATTAAACGACACCAACAACTTATTAAACTCTACACGCCCTAACTTCACAAACTCAACACCTTAGTTAAAATATGTGGTTTGGCCGTTTCGCTACCGTCACATGGGCATAAGGTGAAAAATTAATTCACTGTTCATTACTTTTTCGTTATACAATGGTTCTTGTAGTAACGAAACATTGCGACAAGGATTTGCGCATACAACAAACGTGACACCTAATGGCTACTTCTAGTAACAAGATATGTGACAGTAGCGAAACAGCCACATATTTTGAGTAAGGTTTTGAGTTTATAAGTTAGGGCTTTTAGAATTAGGGCGTGTAGAGTTAGAAGCTTGGCTCTACATGAGATCTGATAACTTTTTGCCAGTGCGAGCCATATAGTTTCGTCGTCTTAGCAATATTTTACATGAAAATGTTTATGGTGAGATAAATTCAATCGAAATTATTCTTTAGCCATGCAAGTGTTTAGAAACGATGAATATTTAAATATATTAACTCCGTTAAATAATCCCCTCAGACCTCAGAAACCAAGCTAAAGTAAACTAAAACACGCTAGGTATCAAAGTTTTATCATAATAATAATATTGAGTAAAAAGTACACTTATTCCATTTTGATATTACAAAATTTATTTGAACTAATATAATAAAGAGAACGTAGTTTTTGTTTGTAAGAGGTGATATTTTGTTCTTCTTCCTGATAGTTCTTTAACTGATAGAAAGCAGTGGTAGCCCAGTGTGGTAACAGCCCCCAATCACGCGTCTTAGGTCGTGGGTTCGAACCCAGGCAGGCGCTTTACTTTGTGTAAATTATTTCATCACCACTGCTCTAAAAACGGTGAAGGAAAACATTGTGAAGAAACCGGCATGTCCTAGAACCAATAATTCGAAGACATGTGACATTCACCAACCCGCACTGGGCCCGCGTGGTGGATTACGGCCCATTCCCTCTCACAGAGAGGAGGCCTGTGACCCAGCAGTGGAAACATTAAATGGCTGATGATGATAGAAAAAAGTGTACCACAGTGCTAGTTTTTTCATACATACATAAACACACCCCTGTTTCCCATGGGGGTAAGTAGAAACTACAGAACGCTTCCTGCCACGGGCCTTACAGACTCATTTCTCTTCTTTTATGTGCATACCTCTTGTCACGCACGCTCTGCCGGGCGAGCACTGCCTACTGTGGCAGGCTTGAGTGGTTGAATCACACATTTTTATCACAGTTTGGGAGTAAAAACCGTGATGAAAATGCGTGACTCAAGCTTATCACAGAGGCCGTGCTCGCCCGGTTGGTTATTTATTATATACTTTATTGTACACCATAAAACGCATTAACAAAAAGAAACTGAAGTCTAATACACATATGAAGACAACAACAGATAATGTTCCTTTACAAGTCTTTTGAACTCAGGCAATGATTGAGCACGTTTGAGCTGGTTATGCTTTTTATCCCGAAAAAATAACTGAGTAAAATGCTACGAGAGCGAAGCCGCGGGAAAAGTTGGTATAACTTATCTATAAAACAGATTGAAAGTTCCCCAATAAGCCGATTGAAGGAATAACAGATGGGGTCGAAGATTGCATTATGCTAACTTTGGGGTCACCCTATTATCCTGAATTTTATAGTGCTCCACGATATTTTTTCTCTCATATACACACACATATGACTAAGGAACCTTCCTGATGGCACGACGATATTTAAATTGTATTACCTGGGCGACCGAGCTCTGTTCGGGTGAAAATAGAGAAAACGACGTTTTCTAACAATTAAACCTAGCTAGATCGATTTATCGCCCCGGTACACTCTGCATACTCATTTTCATGAAAATCGTTGCCGTTTCCGAGATTTAGATTATATATATACAAGAATTGTTCGCTTAAAGGTATTAGATATATAGATAGCCAATATTATACAACCAGCATGTCTTAGAACCAAAAATTCGAAGACATGTGACAGCTCGTGGCTAAATAATAATAGCCACACGGGTCGATCTTCAAGGTTAAGCAACGCTTTCTTAGGTCGGTTTTTGGATGGGTGAACATACATAGGGAGTTTCTTCCGTGCCTCGGCAAGCACGTTAAGTCGTTGGTCCCGGCTGTCATTTGAAGATCTTTGACAGCAGTTACGGGTAGTCAGAAGCTTAAGATCTGACACAAGTCTCTCCAAGAGGTATAATGCTACACCAGATAGGCAGTCACTCCATGAAAGAAATATTAAACTTGTAACTGCATGTAGCAAAATAACTATAGCGACTGCCTGTCTAGCGTCCACAATTAAGTTACTGGGGTAACTCGAATAAACACATTGGTAAGAGTGTCATCAGATTTTCGGGCTGCTGACCCTCTGTATCCACTGTCAAAGATCTTCAAACGACAGCCAAGATCAATGGCTTAATGCGCTGAAAACAAAAAATATTAACACTTTTTTTTAAAGGAGGTTAGGAGGCGTCTCGATATTAAGAGTATGGTCTTTCATCTCTGGATCGCCCTCAGCTTTAAAGGCGCGAATTGTTTTTCATGGGCGAAAAAGTTCTAACAACTATGTATAAATATCACGTATTTGCTTATTTTTCTAACATTAAAATACTGTTACTTAATTTAAGGCAATCTAAATTGGATACGCAAAAAAGTTAAAGTAATAACTTCGAATTTCAAATTTAGAAACTGGGTGCGTAAATAAAATCCATTTTAATAAAATAATTAATCAGCCTTTTTTTAGCTTTTAATTGTGCTACTAAATGTCTACTACTATTTTACCGGTGTATAAATTTATTGAGAAGTTTAGATAATTTCTTGCTACGCCGCTAGTCTACGAGATTTGGTCCTGGCTACGGCGTAGCAATATGTCGTAGCACTAGTAGCCGGCTACTACCCACCAAGTCATCTTTGGACTATCTTGTGACCAGGAAGTTTATAGTACATTTGGAACAGTACATATGACAAAAAAGATTAGGAAGAGATTGTTACATAACGATAAGTGACAGAGGCAAAGCTTTACAAACCCGATTTTTTTCTAGATCTCTTCTTGCCATATTTACGGAAATTAATTATTATGTTATTAATACATATAATATACATGTCGCAGAAAGGCTGGCCGATAGATGCAAACCATCGGGAAGACAGAATGTATTCCCTTAGATTAAGACATCGTGTGTGGGCAGGTCGGTGGGAACAATCTTGAAAATGAAATCACACATATTATTTCATACACTGAGATTATTCAAATAGTCAAAACTCGCAGTTACAATCCTGCTTACTAATATTACGGATTGACAGTGATTTTATGACGTCTTAGCTCTAAGGCGGTCAGTACTCAACTGGCATATTCTGCTGTCTCCACCACGCAAGTGGTAAGAAAAAGCGCGCCAAAGCGAAGTTGTTCTTGATTTGCCGCCTGGGGGCGTGCTTGTGCTTTGTTTTGACGTCCGTACTATTGACTAAACCCGACATACATAAAATTACGCTTAAATCAGCAGCAGGCAGCCGTATTACCTTGTACATCAACACGTAGTCTGCTTATGTCCCATGCTATAGAGGCGAGCGCATTGCTCGCCTCTATAGCAATAAACTGGGCACAAAATCAGGCTCCAAATGGATCATTCAATTATTTATTAAACATTCATATCTATCATCTGGAAAAACTAATAATATAATATAATAATAATATAAAACGTTTATTTTGTCTTCACAAAGTTTCTTAAATTATATGCCTTGCAGTTTAAACCAGGGTATAACTTTGTGAGAGACTGATGCCTGTGATTGGTTTCAATAAGTACCTGTATTACAGGTCACCAGGTTTTTATTGAAACCTATATATAAAACTGGTATATAAAAGCAATTAAATTATGTTCCAGCTGTGAATATGATCTTTCATTTTCTTCAATGCCGAAAAAGACTAGATTTCTCTGTCTTACCTGCCTTTTAACCTGTTTTTTTTTTCGCCAACTTTTTCTGATTTTCTTCCCATATGGTAAATTTTGCTGCCAGTTTATATTTTCGGTTACTTTCTCGGTTATTGTTTCGCCACTTTTCGCAATAGCAAGTTTTTGTTCATCTAGGTTTTTTTGGATCTTGCTTAGTGCTGCCATAACTTCTTCCATATTTGCGTATAGTTTTTACAAAAACAAAACGCGAAATATTCCAAAATCCAAAAACAAACATAAAAACAGAAAGTACTAAAAGAATTATCATCATAACGTCATTAATGTGTATAATATTTTTTAATGATCTAGAAAGAAGCTCTGTTCCGCGCCAGGAAGCGTATCCTCAAGTACCTGGTGCTGGGCTACCTGAAGCAGGAGGGGTTCTTTCACACGGCTGAGACCTTCGCGTCGGAGGCGGCCCTGACCGGCGAATACGAGGTCTGTGACAATATCGACCTGGATATCATTCTACAGGTAAGGTTAAGATTTAGACAACATTATGAGGCAAATTACATGTTAAAAAGTACATATTTTCGTACTAAAATTGGACAAAATATTGGACCTGCGTACCGGAAGGTTTAATGTTGAAAGACTTCCTCATAAGGTGGATTCCTGACTGCTTTTTTCGTATTCTTCTCAGCAAACCCTTTCATTTGATACCCATATCATGGCAGTGCACAAAAAATAACTAGTCCGCCATCTTGGCCCGTCCGCCATATTGGATTTAGAATGACGTCACTTAGCTAACCATGCATTGTCATTCAAACTAAACGAGTATGCAAAATGTCATCTTAATCGGTGGAGGATAACTGCTTTAAAATTCAGTTGCAAGATTTGACCCGAACACACATACATACATAGATACATTGCAAGTTAAATAAAAGCTTGTAAAATTAAAATTACCGGAGTACTAGGAAAACAGGACCAGTCAATGTGTGTTGACGTTATAGGCTTTGCACGCTTTGCGATTATTAGCCGCGCGGATTTTATGCCCGCGATTTTTTTTCTGCTTACTAAATCAAGTAACACGCACTGTGGATAAAATTCCGCGGGATTTTTATCGTGTTTAATCCGTTTTTTACCTGTTCATATAGCTCAAAATAATCTCGAGAGTTTAATCCGTTCTGTGTGGTGGATTTTGTGGCAAAACACGGATTTCTTGCTGTATTATTTCCGCTCGATTTTTATACTGCAATGCGTGCGGCTTCATAATATGCCATGTGTCGCAGACAGTACGGCGAAAATCGCGCGAATAAAAACCGCAGTCCATGTTAAGATTTAAGACTGAAATGATGATGATCTGATGATGAGGACCTGGTACAAACACACAACACAACGTGGTACAACATGTTGGTCCGGTAAAATTATGTTTCCATCTATATGTGCATATTCATGTATCATGTTACACATGTTTTAACAAATAAATTTATCTTTATCTTATCTTTACCTGCATAGTGCGATAACGAAACAACCCCTTTCTCAGGTCTGGATCTCAGCAATAGTAAATTTATTGGCTGATAAGGCAAGGTTGTCGCAAGCACACGTAGATGACTTTGACCAGTTCACTCATGGATATATAAGTCAGATGATGACCAAGTCGTAAACTTAATTACTCACTCTCCTCAATCTTACTTCTTACTTTAATATCATAAATGTGAAAGTTTGGATGTATGGATGTATGCTTGTTACTCAATCACGCCAGTATGGCTGATTGGATCTGGATGAAATTTGACACAGAGATAAATCTAGAATAGTACTTGGGCTACTTTTTATCCCGGTATAATGTTCCTTTGGGATGATAACACACTTTTCACGCGGGCGAAGCCGCTTGTAGAAGCTAGTTTACTATATTCCCAGAAGATCTAGTTGTTTAATAAAACGAATTCCCAAATACACAGCGACGTTGCAGCCATTGTTTATCCAGCACGGCACTCAATTAGGATGTCACAAGGGACTCAAACATGTTGCTGCAGCGTAAATGTACCTCGAATCACAGAATAGATAATAGTGCTCGATGTCAGTATGTATCTCACCTAAAGGCGTCACTCCACAGCACAGACGGCTAAGCTACACATGTTTACATAGCTAAGTTTCCGTGTTTCGAGAAGCACATTAATAGTTAGTCTGCTGTTACTGGTAGATCTTTGACCATCGTTATGGATAGTCAGAAGCTCGTAAGTTTTACAACCAGTCCTGCTATTAGGGTACCTATTGTGTTACCCAGTTACTGGGTTGTGAAGGTCATCATCATCAACTTATTAATGTGCCTATTGCAGGGACACAGGCCTCCTCTCTGTGAGAGGGAGTGGGCCGTAATCCACCACGCGGGTCCAGTGTGGGTTGGTGGATGTCACATGTCTTCGAATTCATGCCCTTCTCTTCACGATGTTCCTTCACCGTTTTGAGAGCAGTGGTGATGAAATAATTAACACAAAGTAAAGCCGATACCACTGGGCCACCACTGCTCGCAGATAGGCAATTGCTCCATTTAAAATTTTCAGCCAGTTAGGTTGGTAACCGATCCTAACGTGGTCGGGAAACGGCTAGGCAGATTAAAACTTGGCTAACCTTTGTCTGAAAATGTCTGGAGGGATCGTCCAGTGCAACCCTTGGCAACTCTGGGCACGGATACGTGGCTGGCAAACAAATGAACCGCACAGCTTACTTGTAAACCTCTCCGTGCACATCCTACGTAACATAGCAGTGGACGGTTGACTTAACGTTACATGTTATCATTCCCATGGGTGTCCCAGCAGTGTGTTGGTAATTTACTTTGGAGTCAACATTCATTTATTCACTGCTCTTGAAAAACTGTTTTAGCTTAGATGCATATTTTCAACAGGTTGTCTAAAGGGTCAGGGGGTCCCAGCGCTAAGAATGAAAATTTGCTTCGAATAAATCTACCTAGATGGCGTGATATGCACCGATTTTTTATTTAATTGTGTGTAAAATTAACATTTTGTGGCATTGATTGAAAATAAAAAATGTATGTTCTTGTTTAATCAACTCTTCTTAGCATACAATTATGGAATATTGGGCTCTTAATTCACATTTCAAAGATTATTTGAACGGATCATTTAAAGTTGATGCCAATAGATAGCGCGGTTTTAATTTTTGGAGGCATGCCACTCGATTGTTTAAATTTGTATTGTAACATATTTTGGTGCAACGAAACTGTAAAAACGTTCAAAAAATACTATAAAACCAAATATCACTGTATTTAAAGAAAAAATATTCACGAACCGAGTAAACCCTTTTACTTACAAGTCGCTGCTAACACCATCTATCTATCGCCATGGAACGGAACCGAACGCAATCGATGTACAAAAATAATCAGTTTAATCAGACGACAAACGCTAGTTAAGTCGGGACAGTTTCTTTTTATGGGATGAGGCATCTGTATGCTAGTATTATATTATCTGTGGTAGGGATTATAACTGTTCAAAGGCCCCAGACAAGTTAAATTCTATCATCGAAAGTATGGCGATAGCGAAAATAATACTAGCATACAGATATGCTAGTATTATTTTATCTGTGAAAGGGTTTAGTTGCGTACAATCACGACTTTGTGTTTCTGTAATGAATTATGCGGCTTAATGCAATTTAAAATAGTTTTCTTATTATGAGTTTGTCGTTCATCTAGAACCTACCACAAATATGTGATTAAGTACGTACCTAATATTTTTCTCTATCTGCCGTTGAGCTTTAGCATTTTCTCTGGCAAATTTTTGTCCATAAAAACAGGCATAAAAGCCTGCAGCTAGCCTCAACTCGCTATGTACAACCTCATTAATAACCTCGTATTACGAAACGCCGGATGAGGTGTTTCAATAGGAATTCATCTACTACTAGAAGCAAGGAATCCCACGGGGCACGGGAACTCAAGAAAGAGGACTTGAGTCAAGGTAGTAAGCGTGGTGATGGAACAGAATATTTGGACAGAAGTGTTTTATGACTTAAATATACCATTATTTGCTGTAAAAATTGTCAATATACGCCAGGAATTTCTTTTGGGTCATGTGTGTATTAACAAACAAACGGTTAGATCAGAAATAACTACTAATTTTAGTATTTCGAGCGTTGAATTTATCCCCCAACTACATGCAGCAGCCAATCAAAAGGCTGCTGCGCGTCAACCTTTCAACTTATTTTTAACGCACACGGTGTTGCGTGTTGTGTTAGTCTTCTTTTAAACGTTTCAATTAAGGTTTATTCATTGGTCCAATTTTTGTACGACATGAATATCTTTTATTGCAATTTCTACAACAACCTAAAGTATTACCCACCAGAAAATTCTTAAAAAATGTTTCCTAGCACTTTCAATAGCTACTAAGCTAAGGCTTTCTCCCCGGAGAGGTGCACTTAACTATCATTGAGTTATGTGAGTGCGGCGTGGACCCGTGCCAGCCTCCAGCCTCGTTACCGAAAGGAAGTATTTCAAGAGCTTATGCGCCTCTGGGGTGTAAGCAGATGCCCAAGGTCGGCGGGAATTTTGTGTGCTGGCTGTAATTTGTGGGTATTGCTTTCAGGAAGTGTTCTAGTCGTATTTATTTTACGTTTTCTTTTAGGTAAAGTTTTAATATATTGTTGGGTATCATTCGTCACGCGAGGGTGCGCAAAACGTGCGATGGCCTCCGACTCATGATAGCGGTAGGAACTGTGAGGTTTTAGTCGGTAGGAATCCGACATAACCTTCCGTGCTCCTCAGATGCAGGATATCCTTATAAAATTACCACATAAAAAAAGTTCAAGTATTCAAAAAACCGGCCAAGTTCGAGTCGGACTCGCACATGAAGGGTTCTGTACCATTATCGCAAAAAAAAACACGTTTAATGTATGGGAGCCTCACTTAAATATTTATTTTATTCTGTTTTTAGTATTTGTTATTATAGCAGCAACAGAAATACATATTCTGTGAGAAATTCAACTAAACTATCTAGCTATCACGCTATGATATATAGCCTGGTGACAGACAGACGGACAGTGGAGTCTTAGTAACAGGGTCCCGTTTTTACCTTTTGGGTACGGAACCCTAAAAATTGTGGTAAGTAACTGCAAAGTCTCTTGGATCAATTTTCAACATTCTCTTGGATCCGATTGTTCTTGGCATTCTCTTCCATACATTTTAAGAAAATATTGAACAAAATGTTGTCAAAACTATTGCAATTTTAGAACAAATTCCTATATTATAATATACTAGCGGACGCCTCGCGGTTTCACTCGCGTAGTTCTCATTCCCGTGGGAATAAAGGGATAAGAAGTAGCCTATGTCATCCGGGGATAATATAGCTTCCCAACAGTGAATGAATTTTTGGAACCGGTCCAGTAGTTTTTAAGTTTATCCGTTACATACAAAGATACAAATCTTTCCTCTTTATATTGTTAGTACAGATTGCTTGTCTTGAATGTCTGAGTTTGATATCGTTTCTGAAACAAATCATACAATCTCGTTTGGTGTTAAAATAGCAGCATTAGTATTTAAAATTCACCCTCTTTATAAAATCCAGTCCAGCAGTGGTCATGTCCTCCACTCAACACATTCGTGTGCCTTTGTCCTTTGTAATTGACGTGAACACGTCGCTTGTTAGTGGTCGCACGTAATGGTCACGTTAGCACGCGCCGTGACACGCTGCCGTGCTTTGTATGTAGCTGTTAGGAGTTTCTAACAAGTGCCTGGTACTCGACGAAAGTAGGTTAGCACAAGTTTTTTTTTAAATCATAGTTCATCATCATCATTTCAGCCGAAAGACGTCCACTGTTGGACATAGGCCTCCCCCAGGCGTCGCCACATTGACCGATCCCGTGCGTCTCGCATACAGCGCCTGCCCGCAACCTTAACCAGGTCATCGGTCCACCTAGTGGGAGGCCTTCCAACGTATCGTCTTCCAGTTCGCGGTCGCCATTCCAGAACTTTTCGGCCCCATCGGCCATCCGTTCTGCGAGCAATGTGCCCTGCCCACTGCCACTTAAGTTTGGCAATTCTTCGGGCTATGTCGGTAACTTTGGTTCTCCTGCGGATATCATCATTTCTGACGTGATCAGGCAAGGAAATTCCGAGCATAGCCCTCTCCATTGCCCTTTGGGTGACTTTAAGCTTTCTGATAAGGCCCATTGTGAGCGACCACGTCTCGGTCCCATAGGTGATCACTGGCAACACACACTGGTCATAGACTTTTGTCTTGAGACACTGCGGTAAATTGGACGAAATCATAGTTGTATACACATAATCTGAACTTTGTAAATAATTTTGGACTAACTAGCTTCTGCCAGCGGCTTCGCCCGCGTGAAATGTGTTCACCTATCCCAAGGGAACATTACACCGGTATGAAAAGTAGCCTATGTGTTATGCCTCACTGTGCCATCTCTCTGCCAAATTTCATCAAGATCCGTTCAACCGTTCTGGCGCGATTGAGTAACAAACATACATTCAAACTTTCGCATTTATAATATTAGTAAGTCATCGCTTCTAGGCAAGCGTGCTCTGTCGTCAACCACAATCGCTGACCATCAGGTGAGATACCTAACGCGAGACTATTAATAACAATACATAATAGAAAAATATGGCATATTACTGTAACTCTTGGTTTTAACGGTAAGTATAGTTTTACGAATAGCTCTTTCGTGGCTGATCGAACCTACCTTTATATTTTATAAAACCAGTAATTTTGTAAGTAAAAGTAAACTAAACAGTGCACAGTGGTAGCATCGGATTTTTAATCGTTACGGCATACTAAACTTCTGCTACAGAATGGTACGGCTAGCTACGCTGATGCAAAAGCCTGCTATGCTCTAGTTACGGCCGCCTTTGCTGTTGCTGCGATGCTATTCTTTTCCTACGAAATGTTACGCATTTGCTACAACTCGCAACGCGGTGCTAGAGCCTGCTACGTAGTTGCTACGAAATGCTACGCTTTTGCTACGGCACGCAACGCAGGTGCTACAGCCTGCTACGCAGTTGCTACGAAATGCTACGGCTCGCAACGCAGGCGCAAAAGCCTGCTACGTGGTTGCTACGAAATGCTACGCTTTTGCTACGGCTCGCAACGCAGGTGCTACAGCCTGCTACACTCTAGCTACGAAGTACGACTACTACGTTGTCGCTACGCCGATTTTATTTTGTTCGTCTCCATTAGAAATCTAAGCTTTGGAGCATGCAACTAGCTTCAGCTTTTTGGCCGATCGACTTCTTGACAATTCAAAAGTGCTATCATGCTAAATGGCGTTCATGTTAACATTATATTGGACCATTCGGTTCCCTTCATGATGTTTGAGCTGAGTGGCGCCAATGCATGCGTCATGTTCGTGAACGGGCGCCATTAGTTGGTATTGGTCATAACTTAACTTCTTCGGCCTGTTTTTAATTACGTACTTATTTTATTTTTGAATTGTTGGTTTTACTCTAGACGCTTTTACGTGCACGTCTTTTTACATTGTTTTTACTTATGTATTTTTCCAACGAGAAACGAATGATGTAACCAAATAATCGTAATTAAAACTGGTGGAAAAGAGTGTCCGTGGAGATTCCGGCACGTTCTTCTCCATAGAGACCTACTGACGCCTGCGAATATGAAACTAGATTTTTTTTTTGTTTGACTAATCAAAAATACCTATGTATATGGTTTAGTTGAATTAAAAACATTTAGATTTTTTGATTTTGACATCATTTATTAAATTACCACATTACTGTCGCAAAACGACACTTTTCCAAGTCGTGGCCCCCAATTAAAAAAAAAACCGGTCAAGTGCGAGTCGGACTCGCGCACGAAGGGTTCCGTATCATTATCGCATAAAACGGAAAAAAAATCACGTTTGTTGTATGGGAGCCGCCCCACTTAATTATTTATTTTACTGTTTTTAGTATTTGTTGTTATAGCGGCAACAGAAATACATCATCTATGAAAATTTCAAGCGTCTAGCTATCACGGTTCATCAGATACAGCCTGGTGACAGACAGACGGTGATTCTTTTTCCTTATATTTGTACATTGTGTGTATCTGTGTGTGCCAAATAAACAAGTTTTCTTTCTTTCTTTTTTTCTTTAGACGGACCGCGAAGTCTTAGTAATAGGGTTCCGTTTTTACCCATTTGGGTACGGAACCCTAAAAAGGCCTCTACTTTTACCTGTCTACGTCATTGTTCAACAATCAACATATTCACACGCACGGCTACATTCCGACAGCTCTCGTTTGTGACAATATGGCGGGTAAAACTTTTAATTTGAACCAAATGTTCCGACTCCCTGCATAGTTCTGTTTGTTGGGGACTAAATGAATGTTATTCCTCGTTTAGAAGGAGTAAGTTGTGGTGTTAGGGAAAACTGGTTTCATTTGCAGGGAAATTGCACTGATACTCATGATTTTTAAATACAGTTCGTGTTAAAATAATTATTCTTAGCGTATTAAAGATAAAGATAAAGATATATTTATTTCTGAGTATATGGTACATTAAGATCTTAATAGTAAACAGTTTCACATACACTACCGTTGCCGGTGTAGAAATATTAAAATTAACTTACAAATTCAAAGTGTCCATGTTCTAGGCCGCAAAAATATAATTCTAGTAAGTAGTTTGTCATCGAAACGCTAAGAAGAGGCTATATTCCCCTATTGCGCGTCAATAAGCAGATACAATAGAAACAACAATAGCTTACGCATACATGGCGTGCGCGCGACGTTTGAGGCGTACAATATTATAAATTAGTTTAGATAAAAAATAGTCAATTTTATACAATGTTATAATAATTATGAATGAAATGTCAAAATTTAATAATCATATAATGTCAAATGCCTAAAAAATATTAAAAAAAAATAAAAACAATTCAAGTTAACAAGTGTAAATAAGTATTAATAAAATGTAATGTCAAAATTTATAATTAAAAAATTCATTAACTGAATAGAAACAATTGTCTAAAAGCCAGGCAAATATTGTTTTCCTAAATTTATTAGTGGGCAACACTCTGATGCGTGAGGGTAAATTGTTAAATATTTTGATTGCCATGCAATTGGAATTCCTGCTATACAATTGTAGTGTCTGGCTAGGTGCAAGTAATTTATTTGGGCTTCTGCTTTTCACTCTTTTAGAAATGTGCTCATACAATGGGAACATGTGCGAATACCTTTTAACAAACATACAAATCTCAAAAATATATAGGCAAGGAAGTGGAAGAATTTTCAGTGCTTTAAATAATGGCTTACAATGATCTAAATATTCTGCTCCATACACAGCTCTGACGCATTTTTTTTGTGCAATGAATGCACTGTTCACATCTACTGAATTGCCCCATATAACGAGTCCGTAACGCAGCACTGATGCAACATAGCCATGATACGCACTTAGGGCTGTTTCTTTGCTGGCTATTCGTCTCAGTTTTCGAAGAGCAAACACAAATTTGTCGAGACGAGTGCAGACCTTTTTTACATGTTCTTTCCAATTTAATTTTTCATCTATAACTATTCCCAAGAATAAGGTTGAAGGTACAGGTTTCAAAATTGAATTATTGTAGTGTATTTGAGGTGGTTTCACTAAAGAATTGTATGTTTGAAACTGTACTAACTTTGGTTTTTTCAATGTTTACACGTAAATTATTCGATTCCAGCCATTCAATTGCTTTTAGTATTTCATTGTTAGTGTCAGTTTCTAGGTCATTCCTATTTGAAGATTTTATTGTGAGAGTAGTGTCATCAGCAAATAGTGTACAATTATGTTTTAGGTTCTTGCAAAGGTCATTTACGTATATTATAAATAATGGAGGCCCCAATACGCTTCCCTGAGGAACACCACAACTATTTATTTTTAACTCCGAACTGTATGTTTTGTGTGTGTTATTGACAATTTTTGATACTACTGTCCTTTGCTGGCGACTCGATAAATAACTTTTAAGCCAGTCATGCGCCTTGCCTCTTATGCCGTATTTCTCCATTTTGCAAAGTAGGCGATCATGTGGGACAAAATCAAATGCCCTGCTCATGTCTAAAAACACTGACAATACAGGCATTTTCTTATTTAGGGCTTCAGATATCAGTTTGACCAAAGTAAAACAAGCAAGAGAAGTTGAACTATTCTTCCTAAAACCAAATTGGTTCTCAGTAAGGATGCTGTTTTTGTTTAAAAAGTTAATTATTTTCTCGTACATTGACTTTTCAAAAATCTTTGAAAGGATAGGGATCAATGTAATGGGTCTATAATTGGACATATCAGTGCGGTTTCCTTTTTTGTACAGCGGTTTGACAATAGATTGTTTTAATCTAGTAGGAAATGTGCCTGTCTCAAATGACAGATTAATTAAATAACTTAATGGTTCTACTATGCTTTTGCTACTTAGTTTTATTATTTTTGTGGTTATTTCATCATATCCAGTAGCGTTAGTGTCATTTAAAGAGTTAATAATTTTTATAATGTCTTGTTCATTTACTGGAGTCAAAAAGATACTGCCAGTGTTAGTGGTAATGTCAATGTTACTTACGTTTTTACTAGGATTAAATTTATTGGTCATTTCTATAAAATAGTTATTAAATTTATTGCATATGTCATAAGGATCATTAATTATATTATCATTAATTATTAATTCTTTGATGTCATTTTTATAATTATCATTATTATTTATATTATTTTTTATAATAGACCATGTCGCTTTGCATTTATTTTTAGAATTATATAAATATTTTTTGTTATTTATTAATTGTGAATGTGATATGCATGTTTTTAAAATTCTAGAATAGGTCAGGTATCTTCTTTTATGATATTTTTTGCTTAAGGCATCGTGTTGGTAATTATAATATAAAGTTCTCTTTTTTATGCACGATATTTTTATACCTTTACTTATCCATTTATTTTTTATTGGTTTATTATATCTTTTTATATTTATTTCTGGGAAACAGAGTTTGTAAAAGAGAATATATAGGTCATGAAATATGTTAAATGCAATGTTGCAATCTGTTTCCTCATATATTTCATTAAAACTTAAAGCCGATATACAATCAACAAATTTTTTAATATTGTTTTTATTGTAATCTCTTTTGACTTCATAAAAGAAATTTGGGATCTTCGACTTATTATTAGATATCGGAAGAAAGAAAGTTAATGACTGCCCAGTATCATGATCTGAGAGGGCTAGGTTATGTATACTGCTTTTTGTGTCTAGGATCGAGATATTACTGGCTATTTGATCTATGCAGGTTTTTTTTCTAGTGGGCATTTTAATATGTGTCAATAAGTAGTTATATTATTAAATAGCATCGATTTAGTGTTTCTGAATTGAGTATTTGAAGTTATAGGTCTACCAGAATCTCATGGCAAATGTGGAAATAAAAAATTGTTGTGTGCAATACTGGGGAAATTGGATTAAACGATCTTGATACTGTTTAATTTTTATTTATGTCTTTAGTATTAATGCACATGAGGTATCTATATTATAGTAGTCACAGCGGATTTTTGAGTCCCTAAAGATGGCCCTGCCTACCATTGCGTAAGAAACAGTTAGTCATCGAGTATACTGCATAGAGTAAGCGAGATAGGACTATGTGACATACATAAGCGAGTGAAAGAGACAGTATACGATGCTATCTTCAAGATTGACACAAAAATAGCTAATGCGCGGGGTCTTGCAACCAATTCAGAGACACAAAGATCCACTGTGAGTATAATAGGTATGTGTATGAATAATGTTGTTATACATCGGGTTCTTAACATAGGAAAAATAAATCAATTGAATATTAATTTATGTACTAATTTATTATATATCATTTAAATCATACTAATAACTTAAAACCTCATTCAGAACTAGAAAACTAGAATACGATTCCATGAACTCCACTGGCATTTCAAAAACTTGTATCTTTGTAGTTTTATGTCATCTCTCTCCATCAAAATGCTTCTTTTTCATTGGCATTTAACATATTCAAAACCAATCTCTTTATGTTTAAAGTCTGTAAAAAATAATAAAATGTATCATGTTACTTAAAGTCATTCATCATCATCAGCCTTTATATACTTTTTTTTATGTAAATTTTATGGCCTGGTTGCTAGGACCTTTTAGCCACGTCTTTGGAAAGAGTTTTGGATCATAAATTTATTCTTTAGTACGCATTAGAATGCGGATGTAACAGATTCTAATGTTTTTTGGAGTATTTGGCAGCAAATTGTATCGAGTCAGTCTTCCCAGTAAGCTTTGCAGAGGCAGTCAAACTACAATAAAAAAAACACAACAAACACAAACAACAAATAACAAAATACAATAAATAAAATACTCCGCTCCACTATCCCGAGATCGCTTCTCTCAATGATTTTACAAATTGTACAGTTGCGTAGACAGTTGAGACACAAAACTACACCAATAATATATCACAATATCCACTAGGAATCAATTTGCAAATAATATTAACAGCCACTGAACTTCACTCGACAAAATCCCGCCAAAAACTCCCGTCTATATACACGTCCCACTGCAGGGCGCAGATTATTACTTAATATTTTTCTTACTTCAAAGATTCTCAATCTCCGTTAAAATCAATATCTTGTCGAAGAATTAGTAACAGTTACATTAATGTTGCCATTTCCTTCCAGCCATCATTCGATGTGCCCTGACCTACGATTTACCATATAATAGTAATGGAAAGAAATAAAAATTAAGTAAGAAAAATATAAAATAAACTAAAAGTATCAAAACAAGTCAGTCCAACTTACCGGTCCACTCTACGACGCACTTTAAAATCAAAGATTGAGTTTGATTTACGCCTTCTTCTTCCCTTATTTTATGATACACATTGAAAACAATATGTCTCGCTTGAGATCGAAGTGGGTTTTTCGACATTTTCACAAAAATAACAAATTTTCAAGATAATATCAAAAAATTTCAGCAGCGGTTGACACATCAAGTACTTTGATTTGACAGGTGACAATTGACATTGCCATATGAAAATCACAATTTAAAAAAAATAAAAAATACCATGAGATTCTGGTAGACCTATAGTGGTCAAACTCTATTTCAAAGCCGAAGTTTGACAGGTTTTCTGGATAAAGTAGAATTTGACAAATTATGTATTTGACTTTAAACTCTTAATTCAGGAAATTAAATTAAATTTGAAATAAGTATTTTTTGGTATTTATCATGTTGATGAATTAATGGACTTTTTCTTCTTTTTTCGTATGAGGACGCAGCGACCTCTGGTGTCAGAGTTAATTAATGAACTAGTTTTTACTAAATGTCAAAAAATATATAAAGTGGATTTAGGCACTTGTCATGACTGGTCCCACCGCCGCGCGCCGGCGAACAAGCGTTTACCTATCGACTACTTTTTTGCTGAAGAAACGAACAAAGGATGCAGATCCCGTGTCAATAAAAGAGACACAAATATTAATAGTTAATCGCTGGCTGTTCACACTGCCGGCTCACCACAATTTTGTCGCAGACAAGAACTATTAAAGATAATACTCACTACACTACGGTCAGAACTCACGCCAAGAGACCAACCAACCAAAGCGTCCAGGACTGACTGACTGCCTGAGCGAGTGGTTCTAGTAAAAACACTCGCTAGAAGCCAAGCGGTAAAATTATCGGAACTACTCACTCGATTCTCGCTGCTCGCCAACTCGTATCTATGTTCTAGCTCTACTCGCTGCTCGCTGAACGTCCGCGGTTAGACAAGTGCCTTAGTGAATTATGAATCTAAATATACCTAACCTCTAATTAATTTACCTAGGCACGGGGTCTCAGCACTAACAAATAAAATTTCGGTCATAAAAATGTCACTAGATGGCGCGTTAGGCATCGAATTGTTATTGAATTCTGTCTAAAATTAACATTTTCTAGAATTGATCATAAAAATTATATGTTCTTTTTAATCAACTCTCATAAGCACAAAATTATGGATTATTGGGCTCATAATTCACATTTCAAAATTTATATGTACGGATCATTTAAAATTGATTCCAATAGATGGCGTGGATTTAAACTTCTCAGGCATGCCACTCGATTTTTTTAATTTGTTTTTTAACCCATTTTGGTACAATGAAACTGGAAAAACAAGCAAAACATACTATAAAACTAATCGTCGTTGTATTTATAGAAAAAATTGTCACGATCCGAGAAAACCCAAACTTGCAAGTCTCTGCTAACGTCATCTATAGCCGTGGAACGGAATCGAACGCGATCGAAGTACTTATAAAAATAATCATCTTAATCAGACGAAAAACGCTAGTTACGTCTTCACGGTTTCTTTGTATGGGATGAGGCATCTGTATGCCAGTATTAAATTATCTGTGACCTAGGTAAGTTTTTTGTATGTAAGTAACTTTACGCAAACATGACTCGAAATTGATTCTCTCCAATAAACTATTCCGGTTAACAAAAAAACTCTTGCAATCTTGTTCGAACAGTGATTTACCCCATTTACATAACGCGTGCTCATGGTGTGTAAGAAGATTTTGAGTGAGGAGGTATTGTGAGTTCATAGCCTTATTTATGGCAGCTTCGATATTGAGCGGCTGAGAGTTAGGGTTGTCAGAAAAGGCAATTACTCGTAAAAGAAAGAATAAATAAAGAAACTTATTTTGATTAAACATCAATCAAAGCTTGATCATTATTGCTAAGTGAATAATGCTGTGCTCTGCAGTTAGTTTAATGCCAGCCTTTTATTGCTCTTTTCACTCATTTCTCGCATGGGTGCAGGCAGAAAATATAGAACACCACCTGCTTCGAAAAGGTGTGGAATGATTTACCTATGTACCTATTAGATTTGTTGCAAGCATCAGCATCCGCGGCAAGTCAGCTTTATTTTCAATATCAGCATCAGTATCCGCATCAGTATCAGCATCACCATCAGTATCAGCATCAGTATCAGTATCAGCATTAGTATCAGCATAGATAGATGCTGATTAGTGATTATTAATGCTGATGTTCCATTTGTGACATGACGGCAGAGGGAGAGGGGCTTATGGCACGTGTCCTTTTCGATTGCGAGTGTTGACCAATCGTGAGGTCGACTGCGCAGATTGCGATTGTAAACAAACGCAAACGTATCTGTCGTGATTCAGTCGTTAGAATCCTTCACTTGTTCGTGATTCATCTAAGGCCCTTGCTTTAAATTCGTCCTTTATTCACTAGTTGCACAATATACTAATATCCAGAGAAAACGATAAAAAGCTTTAATTTTCCTTGTTTTTTTAAAAGAAATAAAAAAGAAAAACATAAAAAAATATTATCTTCCTAAAATTATAAAAATCAGCATCAGCATACTTTGATGTCAATGACAAAATATGAGCATTAGCATCAGCGGATGTGAAAATAATGTACATCAGCAATAACCTTGGGACCTTAGATGTATGTGTTACTTACCCTTCTTTAGTCTAGACCTCAATTGTTATTAGAGCGGTCTCTAACACATCATCTACAAATGTGGCAACTTGGCTATGATGCGGTGTGATAATCGAAAATAAAAATGGTTTCCATCGAGAAAAGTGCAAAAACTCTGAAAATCGATTCAGTAGATCTCAATAAGTACTACCAATTTTCAAAGCGAAAGCAATTCTATGTAATGAAAGCATCCATTGGCAGCTGCATCAGTCCGGATTGACCGGACGGACGTTTCATTTCCACTCGCGTCTGACGCCGGACAAATACCGTCATAATCAGACCGGTCGATTGGAAACCGGACGCGGGACAGCCCTGCCGGAGAGTAGCCGTTCACTCGAGTATAATAGTGTGTTCCACTACATAAACTCAGGGCTCTTCCAAGTTGTAAAGATTGGTTTTTGAGTTTAACACTTTGTTGGAGCGAGGAGTATTTTTCGCGGTTTTATACTCCAATTTATCGTAATTGCGTAGTGGTCCGATCTCTAAGGCAATGTAAACTTGGCCAAAAAAGTTCTCCTACATCAATATTTAGAGATACTGTTACCTATTTTTTTTATCTATAGCTTCATAATAATCTATAATACCAGCCTTTTAGGTACTCTTACAGCACGGCACTGATCTCTTCTCATACAGAGAAGGTTCAAGGCAGATTACCGATTTTAAACTTCTATTGACTAGCTTTAAGTCCGGGTTTCTCCATGATGATCTCCTTTCTCTGATGTAAGTGATGTATAAGCAAAATAAATCTATCCCGAAACACTTTTGATTCCTATAAACTGAAACTAACTGATTGCAGTCATCACCGTCCTCGTGCTGCCTAATTGCATAAGTGAATTCGGCAAGGCAAAGGATTTGACCCCATGGAAGATTATGAAAAATTTACCAATCATATGCGAGATGAAAGTCGCTTTGTGGATATCCGTCTTTACGACCCCTATGATCAGTATGAAACCCTTTGCTTTGCTGAATTCTCTTATGCAATTAGGCTGCTGTTCGTATCCCAATTATGTGGTGTCGACGCAGCGTGTCGTCTTCTGCCATACATATTTGCTATCTCAATAGTGACCTGCTGTCTACCCTATCATCTATCACAGAATCTGTACATCCTTTCCTTGGTTTCCTTCAGCCAAAAATCCACATACGTAAACCCGTATCCATTGAAGCAATTACAGGAGCGCGGAGTGCAAGAGGTTCGCGAACATAGTTGATACCCACTTTTAGAGGGCCTACTGAACGCCTATGACGCTGCTATTGGCGTGGTTGCCTACTGGTCCCAAAATATCTGAAGAGTTTTCCATCGACTTGAAAAGAATAATTACATAATTACAACTACAGTTAGTATACCAATCTCGGGTCATCTAAAGACTTCAAAAACACCTTTAGTAAAGCTCGCTGCTCACAAAATAACTGGCGCAGGTCATTTGCTGGCTTGAATGAAGATCTGTGTGCCGTGTCAGTGACACGACGGCTTGGTGTGTATGTCGTCACTTCTATGGAATGACCCCACGGAGTGGAGTGAATTATTTAGTAGAGTGTTATTTTTGGATGGATTACTTACGAAAAACTAGTTTTTCCCCGCGGCTTTGCTAACGTCACCTATCCCGCAAGCGCTGTTATTTTTTTCGGTATAAAAAAGAAAGAATAAGAAATATTTTTTTTTTAGTTCTTTTTTAATCCCCGACGGAAAAAGTATACCTGTGTCTTTGTGTATATGCCTGTGGCATCATTTTTTGTTTGAAAGTTGACTTTATCGAGAGTGTTCTTAGCTATGTTTGATGAAAGTTGGTTCAGCCGTTCCAAAGATATGGGCGTTTTACTGTCTCAATCGGCTATCGGCATAATTAAGCTGCACACCTACCACTATTATAAATGTGAAAGTTTGTGAGGATAGATGGATGTTTTATACTCTTTCACGCAAAAACTACTGAACGGATTTTGATGAAACTATGATATATATATATATATAGGCTATAATTTTTATACGCCTAGCCCGTTTATTCATCGGACTACAAGACGTACGGTGATGGCGCTATCGGTACATGGTGGACAACCCACCCATGCGCACTAAACGTTTTGGAAATACTTTCATTATGCGTACAGTTTAGGAGTGGAATTGGCTGCCGGAGTCTGTGTTTCCCGATAGCAACAACCTCGGGGTTTTTAAGTCAAGAGTGAATAGGTTACTTCTAGGCAAGCGTGCTTCACCGTCGACCACATCATCGCTTACCATCCGGTGAGATAGTGGTCAAACGCGAGGCTATATTGAAAAAAATTAATAAAGATATTGGGCGAAGTACTAATAATACGCGGGAGCGGCGCGGCGGCAGCTAGTGATTTCTAAATTTTAGCTTATGTATTAATAAAACGTTTCCGAGATGTCGTAAATAATTTTAATTTGATGAAGACTTTCGAACGAGCCAAGATCATTCGGTATATGATATCTATTTATGCAAACGTTATAAATTTACTAGCTGTTGCTCACGATTTTGTCTGCATAGCATTAGTTCTACTTCAATTAGCATATTATATTTGCTTCGAGTCCCCTTTCTTCAGAAATTATTGGTTCACCATACAATCTTCCACTCAGTTATCCACTTCCTTAACGATGATTCATCATCCTTTTGATGTTCGCACTGCTGGGACATAGGCCTCCTCTCTGTGAGGTAGGGGTGTACATGTATGTAAGGATGATTGCCGGGCTATAAACTCTAAACACTAGATAATTAAATATGGGCTTTTTTCAAAGTACCCTGTTAGATATTATCAGATCATGTTCTAATCTACTTGCTTAACATCTTATCCCATGTTCCTTGGAGTTGGCTCATCAAGTTTTTCCTTACATCTATTATTCCTAGATACTAACTGACCCCACAAACAAAGCCCATAAAAACGGAATTTTCCCATTTTCGGGGCACCTTGTAGTTTATTTATTTGCTTTAGAAGCTCACTGAGACTTAAATAATCAATCTGCCTATAAGCCTTGCTACTTTGTTGGGGTCCACTTCCAGTCTAACCAGTATTTCTGTCTACCACTGATAACCAGTATTTTCCTCGACTATTAAACCAATAAAAAAAAAATTGTCCAGCCATTCTCGATTGATGCGCCTACGGTTTACCAACGTACCAGATGTTCATCGCTATTCATCATTTCAGCAGATAGACGTCCACTACTGAACATAGATCTTCCCCAAGTGTCGCCACCTTGACCGGTCCCGTGCCTCTCGCATCCAACTCATCCCAGGTCATCAGTCCACCTAGTGGAGGAGGCCTTCCAACGCAGAATTACGGTTACCACTCCAAAACTTTTCAATATGTGTGCCCACTGCCACTTAAGTTTCGCAATTCTACGAGGTATGTCGGTATTTTTGGCCTTTCAGTGGATCCTGCTCCTCATCGATGCAATCACGCAAGGAAACAGCATTTGTTTATTTTAGAGAGATCGACTGTCCTGATCTCCTTTGTATTTTTCTTACTCCTCCATTATTTTTTTCTGATTACTTTCGTTGCGGGATCCAAGACAGTTAAATTCATTCGTCGAGCGTCATTACCTCGGCGCTTTTCTGGTGGTTGCCACTGTTGATTCTGGCTTTCAGTAGTTGCAGTGGTTTGGGAATAGTGCGGTGGGATTGTCCTGATCGCCTGAATAAACTCAATGTTTCCCAGAGCAGAGATCAGTAAGATTTAATCCTCCTATCTCTATCCCCTCCTCTTTATCTAAGTACAGGCGTAATTCATACTTAGTGCAAGCGAGTAAAGATCTTAAGTTATTGTGTAGAGAGTTCTCGTTTGATGTATTTACCACTAAAAGCTCATCAGTGCGTAAGCAGTTTAATCTTGACTTTTTCAAAAGTAGGATAGTGTGCAATATTGTTCGTTAGCTTAGCGTTACTGAATATTTTTTTCTGATTGTTGTGCCTGCTGCTAGTGATCCTTAAGATCTCTATAATTGGCTTAATGGAACGTGCTTGACTTGTTTTATTCATTTTATGTATAGCTGTTGGTTTTCCATCTAATAAATAAATAAACATTTAAAAACCCTAGAAAACTCAATCGCATCACAACAATAAGTACAAACTGAGGTACAAATCGCCCCACCCTCTGTGTTTACGTGCCGACCTCGCCGCTTGGAAGGGTGCTGGTATCGCGAGACGCGCAGACGCCGGTGACGTCACGCCCGCCATGTTGCGTAACAAGGTCGTTGCATTACCCGCTTTTTGGTGAAAATGTAATATTAAAGTGGTGTCCATGCTATTGATTTATGTTCTTTGAATTGAACGGATTTATTTCATGGGGCAGGGTTATTTTGCCTAAAATTATGGATTTTCCTGAATTATAAATATAATTCTAGCCTGTTACTGTCCATTGCAGGGCAGAAGCCGCGTAGCCGGTTTTCAGAAAGAGAAGGCACACGCATTAATCATTCTTCTAGATTGCCCCGACGTGACTACGACCGCTCTGCCAAGAGCGAAACGACAGAGAAGAAGAAGATTTTCTTAAATAACAATCAAGTGACCTAAATTAGGTATTTACTGAGCAGCAGTTAGACAATAAGTTAGACTGACAACTAAACAGGGAATTCAGCAGTTTAGAAGAGTCCTTCTTCATCAATGAACTTACCCTCAGTTTCCCAGCTCAAAATTATCGGAGAATTAATGTGACAAATTGTCAAGCACGCGTTATTTGCTGTGATTAGCTGTTAAAAATTCATTCAACCAATCACAGCAGATAACGCATGCTTGACAATTTGTCACATTAATTCTCCGATAATTTTAAGCTGGGAAACCGGGGGTTAGTCATCTACTGAGTTGTATTTGACTAGCTTTTGATATTCCCCGCGGCTTTACTCCTGTGGTCTACTATGGGATAATAAGTAGAAAGATGAAATTCTATAAAAATAGATAGTTATGTTGAGATTTCTATAAAAAAAGTAATTTTATCAGCACTTTCAGAGATTACCTACTTACTTATTAAACACATATAAAACAATCATTTTACCTAACCTTACTTAACGTTAAGGAGCTTAAATGAATGAACATTAAAAAATATTTAGTCTTTGGCAACCACTAAGAACGGACGACAAAATTTTTCAAATCCCGTCGTAAATTGAGCTCGCCCAATACGGACTCATTTAATCTTATTTTCAACTAGATAAAGTTTCTCGGACCTTTGTAGTCACGTTAGATATTTGTCAGGCTTGAAACCGGACGGTCCGGTAATGCCGTGATATGTGGGCAGAGTTACAGTTATTTATTTCTGTCACTTGTCTGCGGGTCCGTAAAGTAAACGTGTAGGTACTGTCCACAACAACATTCGACTAACACTAAAGCAACAAATTGAAGTGTGATATTAGCTTTGATCATTCAAATTTGAAAAATAGTGGATCAATTTTTAGTGTTCAATCCACAATTTTTAATTTGATATTTTAGCTACGTGTTATTTTCTTGTAATATTACTTCTGTTCTGATTTTATTTAGATTGTAATGCTAATAATCATCTTTAGAAAACTGATGTGTCGAAATCTACTTTTTTTACTGACTGTAGTCACTGTATCACTACTGACTTTAAATGTCTAGAAGTATCTATCTGCCTAACCTTTTTCCCAACTATGTTAGGGTCGGCTTCCAGTCTAACCGGATTCAGCTGAGTACCAGTGTTTTACATGGAGCGACTGCCTATCTGATCTCCACAACCTATTAACTCGGTAACACGGTACCCCTTGGCTAGACTGGTGTTATATCTCAAGCTTCTGACTACACGTAACGACTGTCAAAGATCTTCAAATGACAGCCGGGACCAACGGCTTAACGTGCTTTCCGAGGCATGGAAGAAACTCGGTATGTTGCAAGCAAGCATTGCTTAGCTTGAAGATCGAACCATGTGTATGTTCTCGTGATCATGGCGCTTGTAACGGTGCCGATATATCGAGCTCTTAACCAAAATCTAAATATACATGGAAATTATCCCGAAAAAAATATTAATTATAATGATTGTGACTATGTCAGCTTAAAAACTTAACATGTACTTTCTGTAATACCTACATGGAACATAATTAAACAGACATTTGGCTAAATAACGAATGAGGAAGTACGTCGATGAAAACTTTTATGATACCATTTGGCATATGCCAGCGAAAGTTCCAAGCTGAGTGAAATTTAATTGAAATATAAATATTACGATTTCACATCACGACCAAGTTATAATAAAATTAAAAGTATGTTTGCTAATATCCACTGAAGGTCGATCTCATCATTCAACAGAATTTGACCATATCTATACCAATATTATAAAGAGGAAAGATTTTTTTGTTTGTTTGTTTGTTTGTTTGTACCGAATAGGCTTCGAAACTACTGGACCGATTTTAAAAATTCTTCATTTTTATCCCGAAAACGGGTCCTGTGGGGTAACCCACGGGAGCGAAGCCGCAGGGAACAGCTAGTTACAAATATAAAGAAAGAAAAAGTGTTTTCTTGAAAAAATATGTATATATAAGTACTTAAATTAAGTTAGCAAAGACGAAAAAAACAGAAATATATATATTAACTATTTATTATTATTTATTTTTATTATTAATATACTACATTTTCTATAAAACAGAGCTAATACTATTAAATGGCCTTCAATATTCTCGTAGTGCACTGAAGTAATTAAGTAATTTTTCAATTTTCAACCTATCCAATACAGAATTAAAAGTGGAAAAAGTTCTTTAACTTTTAGCATTTCTCCTCTTTTAGCATAACCAGACTATAACGGTCCACTACTCGTATACAGGCCTACGTTTCTGTGAGAGGGAGCGGGCGATTTACTCCACTTATTATCAGGATTCGATTCGAACCCAAGCAGGCGCTTTCATCATCATCATCCACAGCCCGACTTCGCCCACTGCTGAGCATAGGCCTCTCTCTTCTCGCAGCAGAAGGCGCAGGCGCAGGCGCTTTACTTAATGTAAATTATTTAATTACCACTGCTCTCAAAACGGTGAAGGAAAACATCGCGAGGAAACCGGTATGACCTAGAAACAATAGTTCAAAGACATGTGACATCCACCAACTCGCACTGGGCCCGCGTAGTTGATTACGGCTCATTCCCTCTCACTGAGAAGAGGCCTGTGTCCCAGCAGTGGGAACATCAAAAGGCTGATGGTGATGTAGGGCAGGGCAAAATCCTTTCTTCGTAATCCTTTATGAACGGGACCAAGTCGTCTCGGAATATCCTTTTGGTCCTACCCACTCCTCTTATTAGTCTTTTTAAAATCGCCCGACTCTCTGTCCAGGACTACTGCAGCTACTACCTGATCCGCTTCAACAAGCAGCCGCAGTTCTGCCGCAAGCTGGAGGAGCAGCGTCCTCCCACCAGGAGACCTCAGACCAGGAAGACCAGGGAGCGAACGGAACCAGTGGTCAGCGCAGAGTGCGTGTGTGCGAAGGGAGATGCTGACCTGCCTTCCACTTTTACTGTTACTAAGCTTTTGAAGGTAATGCTTTGGGGTCCTTTGGGGCTATGGGTCCCTACGACTAAGATATCTAAAGGTTGTTCGATATGTTATTATGATCAGTCAGTACCTAGTGCTATTCGTCTTACTGTGTTGACTTATGTGTACGTATATACTCGAAGTGAGCTGTTAATCTCTAGCATATCGGTTGCAATGAAAATTCACTTCGAGCACATTTGATCTATATCATCATGGTGAGATTGTTTACAGAATCGACCAGCTGTAAGTAAATGAAGGGGCTTGTACCCATCAGGAAGTCCTGCCGATTTTTGTTACCAAGGTTGGTGGGCTTGGTGTCAGCTTTACCATAACTTTATAACGTCCTAAGTGTCTAACTACTTACCCTATAATGTTTTATAATTATAAATAATAAAATAAGTTAATTAAAAAAAACAAAAAGCCCGACTGTATAAGAGGCAATATGTGCGGAGAGCGCCCATCGCCATCGCGAGCTGGCTGACCAAATCCAGATGTATCCACCGACTGCACAGCATGATTTTCTTCTTGTTTGCGTCTTTTTAGTTCGCTGGTTTTTTAAGGTTCCGTACCCAAAGGGTAAATCGGGACCCTATTACTAAAACTCCACGATCCGTCTGTCTGTCTGTCTGTATCTCATGCACCGTGATAGCTAAACAGTTGAAATGTTCACAGATGATTTACTTCTGCTGCCGCTATAACAACAAATACTAAAAACAGAATAAAATAAATATTTAAGTGAGGCTCCCATGCAACAAACGTGGTTTTTTGCCGTTTTTGCGATAATGGTAAGGAACCCTTCGTGCGCGAGTCCGACTCGCACTTAAGCAGTTTTTTTTTTATAAACTTCTTTATTTATAACTTTTTACAAAGTTAACATTCTGTGTTCATTTAGTGGTCATTCTTCGTGTTGGATATTTATGAAAACTCCTTTATTTTGATAACCTACAAGATGGGTTTGGAAGCAAAAAAAAATGGGCGTTCACAATATGGCGTCCAAAATCCGCCATTTTCTATTTTCCAATTTTAATGTAGCCAGTGACACTCGCAAGGTTAAGACGAATCGATTGATGTAAGAATCATCAAAATTGGCCAACGCGTTTGGTCTCTAGAATGCCACATAGGAACAAAAATACATACATAGACTTATCAGTCTATGTACTATGTATGTCTATGTACACTTTACCCTCCTTCCGCATTCGGGTAAAAACACTGGCTGGCACAATCATGTCCTTACAGGGTCCTGTTTAATTATGTTTATGAAATAATTTAGCTTTGTCAATGCCTAAAGGGTATCAATGCAATGCTGCAATGGCCCTCATAATGCTGATCTTCCTACACGTATACGACTTAGTTCACTGGCTAAGTAAGGTAAGTAGGTACTGCTTGCTTGTTAGCTACCCCATAACAAAAATACATTGGAAGGTCATTCTAGATAGTTCCGTGCACTATATCTGATAGTTCTTTAATAGCTTACAAAAACCGGAAGCCGGAAGCATACGTGAGCGGGTAAAACTTATCAAAACCCATTTGTGCCAACTAAAACAGTCAAACTAATGAACGTTGCGGTTTTGATATCCATTTAAAATGGAATTTAGATGCAGGAAATAGTTTTATAACGGTATTCTGGCAAGCTGCCAGCAATTTGTCACAGTGTGACATATCTCAGGGTCATAGCAATGACTTTTATAAGGGCAATAATAATAAAGTAGCTAGTTATATATTCCACACAAATGAATAACAATATCCTAAGCATTAAAAGGAATTCAACAATAATCCTACTTCTATTATAAACGTGAAAAGTTGTTAGGATGGATGGTGTGTTTGTTACTCTTGCACGCTTAAACTTCTGCACGGATTTTGATGAAACTTTACAGAAATATAGCGTAAATATCGGAATAACAAATAGGCTATAATTTATAAAGATATTGGGAGCGGTACTAATACCACGCGGGCGGCACCGCGGGCGGCAGCTAGTTCTTCATAAATAATAGTCAGACTTAGATTGTCCTTCCCGCATCGAGTTAATTTATGTTCTGACTTGACTTTTATTAATATTACAAAAAGATGAAAGTTTGTGATTGTGTTTGTATAAGTTTGTTACTCAATCACGCCAGAACGGCTAAACGGATCTAGATCAAATTTGGCACAGAGATAGATTATAGTCTGGAATAGCACATAGGATACTTTTGATTCCGGGAATATGTTCCCTTAGGATAATTTTCGCCATTCATGCGGGCGAAGCAGCTGGCAGTATTATTATAAATGATGCGAAAGTCGGTTTGTGTGTTTGTTACGTTTTGAAGCCTAATTTTGTTGAATTTTGGTCTATATTTAGATAGAACCTTGGAAAAGGACCAAGCATAGGTACTTTTTATCCCGGAATTACGTACGTTTTCATGTGGTAATTACCGCCTTAAACGCGGGCGAAGCCGCTGGCAGAAGCTAGTATATCATCATCAGCATTTTAATGTTCCCACAGCTGGGACACAGGCCTCCTCTTACAGAGAGAAGCTAATATAGTGTAGGTATAATTAAACAAAACGTGCTACGATGCCCACATCCCTGTGTAGCCATATTTCTATTTTTACAAGCTTTTTATTAGCTTCACCTGTATGTACGTTTGTGGTCCGACTTCTTTGGGCGCGATTTTGACCCACTTTAAACGGCCAGATTTCGTTCAAACTTTGTAGATCTATCGAGGACCGATGACAAAACACAAATTTGAAAAAAAAAAAAAAAGTTGGTAAAAATTAGTTGCCGAAAAAACAGCTAAGTATTATATACTAGGAAGGTACTGCACAAGCGCCCCTGGTAGAATAAATGTACATAATATTTCTAGATATAGATATATCACCATCCATGTTAATTTTACATGGATATATATAGATATACAGTCTTGTAGTTTTCGTTTTTTATTAATTGTAACTAAGCGACACTGAATTTATTAGCCATTCACATTCGGTGACCTACAATTGTAAACTAGAATAAAAAAAATAAAAAAAAAAACTCAAATAATTGTTTTTTTCACAAGTTACAGTGTTTCCGGAGTTTCATACATGACGGACAGGATTTTTGTTTTACCTATTTTGATGTTTTTTTTCGTTTCTATTGCACTAGACCACGCTTTTTTTTAAATATTTTTTTTTTATTCACACTATTATTAATTTATATTTATTGAAATTTTTAACACTATTCTTAATTTAAATTTATTAAAATTTATTTTCTATTTTTTAGTTCGGTTTTCTATAAAAAGCGTGTTTTTTAGTTTTTTTAAACTATTATTTTTATTTAAAGCAATTTTATGTTTTCTAGGACGAACCAACTCTCCAAACAATCCCAGCTACAGAAAGCAAGTCACTCGCTGGTTTCCTGAACCACGCGACTCCTGACAGGAAGCAGTTGGTCGAGCTGTTGTACCAGGACATCATCAGACCCACAGGGGTGTCTTGGGACGATGTGAAGGGACTGGCGTCAGCCAAGAGCTTGCTCATGGAGTCTGTTGTGTATCCTGTACGGTAAGCACTGGCTGAAAATCTTGTTACGAGCTGGATTTCAGGGATCAATTAGAAATAATAATTAGGCATGAATTAAAAAGAGCTTTTGGAAAGATTCGTTCCGCTATCCGATACTAGATGGCGCTACTAGTTACTACTAGTTCTTCCTCTCGTCACTAGATGGCGTTGCCCTATCTTGTAGCAATATTTTTATCTCGTCAAAGAAATGTCTGTTTTGGCTAATATGAAGAATGTTTGATGCCCGAACATTTTTTTATAAATTTCTGATGAGCCCGCTCTTAGCCTCGATCTTGTCTGATGGCAAGCGATGGATGAGGTTTGCTATGGATCACGTGAACCCAGAATATTCGAACATTTGAAAGTACATATATGGTTGCTGCTTTTCTGTAAAAGCAAGGTGGTCCGATGACCTGGTGAAGGCCGCGAGATTAGGCTGGATGCCAGAAGAACAGGACTAGTTGATGTGGTAACTTGGGAAAACCATGTCCAACAGTGCTCTACTTTCAGCAGAAATGATGAAGCAAACGCATAAACAATAGGCACGGCTATGTCAAGCCAAGTTCAAGCAAAAAAGGAACTGGCGACGCAGCAGAAAACCAGTCAAGTCAAATCTTGAGCTACAATTTATCCTAAGTCTTAAGTTTTCTTCTCACATCATTGTCACCACTAAATACAGTCGCCATAGTCGGCGATATTAACATTAATATCACTCCAACCAGCACCGATCCAAATTGTGAAGACTATCTAAACACTCTAGCTTCTCATGGTCTACTACCTGCGCATCTTCTCCCAACACGCTTAGTAAACTGCCTAGATCATGTAATGTTAAAGACCACTAAAAAAACCAAGACCATCGTCTTCGACTCTCCCTTTACTGATCACATTCCACTTCTTTTTAACATTGAACTTACCCATAGGAATACTAAATTCAAACATTCTACGGAACGTACAAACATTTCAGAAGCAGTAAAGGACATTGAAGCATTTCAGTTTTCTGAAGTTTTTGACAGCTATGATCCCAATATAGCCTCAAAAATTTTCGTAGACGCATTGACGGCTGTTATAAGTAAACATACTAAAGTAGTAAAAGTACCCGGCAAAAAAAGAATGATTAAACCGTGGATCACACCCGGTCTCTTAAAATGCATTAAACATCGTGATAAACTACATAAAATATCTAAGAGATCACCAGATGACGATACCTCAAAAATTATCTACATCCGCTACCGTAACTTTTGCAATAACCTTTTAAGAAAGTTAAAACGCAATTACAACCAGTCCGAACTTGAAAAACACCGCAAAAATCCTAAAGCAACATGGAATATAATTAAAGAACTAGCAAACATGCAGAAAACGTCCCAACCAGCATTAGATCTCCTAAATATCACAAGTAATCCCACCACATCTATCAACAAGGTCAACAGCTATTTTGCAAATATCGGCAACGAACTAGCATCAAAAATTATTCCACCGCTAAATCCAACTTACCCAGCCTTTAAAACACATAGTTGCAACTCCCCTCTTAACTCGATGGCCCTATTACCAGTTGACGAAGCTGAACTAATCTCTATTATAATGAGCCTTCGCAATGACAGTGCTACTGGTGTTGACAAAATACCTACTGTGTTTATAAAAGCTGCTAAAACATTTCTTATTGCCCCACTGAAGCACATAATGAATCTCTGTCTAAACAAAGGCGTATTTCCCGTAGAGTTCAAAAGAGCACTGGTACACCCGATCCATAAGGGAGGTGACAGAAGCAGTGTCACTAATTACAGACCCATATCCGTTCTTACTTCATTATCCAAAATCTTTGAAAAAGTCTTAAATTCTCGTCTGACTAACTACCTGGAAAAGAATAATATACTTGCACAAAACCAATACGGGTTCAGGAAACATAAATGTACTGAAGATGCAGTTCTGGATCTCACCAATAACATAATTAATGCCCTTGATAATAAAACCAAAACAATAGGCATATTTCTAGACCTGTCCAAAGCATTTGACACTGTCTCTGTCACAATCCTCCTTAAGAAAATGGAACGCATGGGAATCAGGGGCGTGGCACTGAACATATTCAAAGACTACCTTACAGGACGAAGCCAATGTGTGAAAATACAAACCTCTCAAAGTGATTACATTGACCTCAGTGGCTTCGGGGTGCCCCAGGGTAGTGTACTCGGTCCCACACTCTTTCTTATTTACGCAAATGAACTTTGTCTACTCAACATAAATAATTGTAAAATAATTGCCTATGCGGACGACACCGCTGTACTTGTATTTAGCAAAACCTGGGCAGATGCTCGCATTGATGCAGAGAATGCTCTCAGAATTATTCTTACGTGGTTGAATGCTAACTTGCTCACTCTGAATGCCGCTAAAACTAATTATCTCGCTTTCTCACCATCCACTCAATCCCAACCCACAAGTGATTTGCTCTCCCTTAGGGCTCATAGTTGTCTTGACACAAACACACAGACCTGCAATTGCCAATGCATAGAGAGGGCAAGTAATGTCAAGTACCTTGGTGTGTTCCTTGACTCCACCTTGAATTGGCACACGCATTTAAAGGTATTGACAGGGCGTGTCCGCAAACTCATATTTACCTTCAAAAGACTTCGATCGACTTTGCGGAGTGGTTCGCTTACAGCTGTTTATTATGCTCTGGCACAGTCCCTTCTTACGTACTGTATTTCGGCGTGGGGTGGTGCATATGCCACAGCGTTTCTAAAAGTTGAAAGAGCGCAGCGAGCTGTCTTAAAAGTTATATACAAGAAACCACGCATGTACCCTACATCTTTGTTACATAGTGAGTGTAAACTTCTATCTGTGAGACAGCTCTTTGTCTTTCAATCAATTCTGCGCCAACACTCTTCTCTTGCGTATATCCCAGGACTCATGAGTGGGAAACGACGCAAGAGCCATGTATGTCCCACCGTACGCCATAGGACCACTCTTGCTAGTCGACATTTCTATGTTCTCGGTCCTCGTCTTTATAACAAAGCGAACAAACAACTCAACATTTACGAGCACTCCTTCTCAAAGTGCAAACTACTGTTGCGTGATTGGCTGTTGAAACTCTCATATGGTGATACTGAAAGCCTTCTTGTACAACCGATATAGTTCTACAGTGAAATCTGTACACTCACCAGCAATCACACACACACACACACACACACACGCACACACACACACACACACACACACACGCACGCACGCACGCACACACACACATCACACATCATACATCGCACAACACATATACACACATAACACGCCTACACAGTACATCCACACTTACAGTTACTTTCTTTTAATTATCAACTTGTTCCTATGTTTGCATGTATTCCTTATTACATAATTGGCTATTTCCAACAAATATCGGCATGCATGTAAGTACTGCCAATACGCTGTCTCATTGCAAACGGAAGGCCCTGTCTCCTGTGATACAGTTTTCTATAACTAGTACAGGAAACAGGTGATCTTTTCCACTAAAGATAACTGCTACTTTGTATTGCATAGTCTTTGCATCAATGTCTGGTGGAAAAATTTAATTTGTAACACTGTTTTTGGATGAATAAATTATTATTAAATTATTATTAAATTAAGTTATCTTAGAATAAATTGTATAGTTAGCTTTATGTAAATAATTCGACTATTCAAATTTAAGAAGTTTTAGTTAAACATAGCAAAAGTTGTTGTAGGAGAAAAAGCAAGAAATTTGTTATTAAATTTATTTTAGAATGTTTTATGTTATGTAAATAAATTTCAGGCTACAGAACTTAGCACCCATTTAGATCTTAACTCTTTTGTCAACAACCGCTCATATTCTTAGTATTGAACTTGGCTCCCTTTTACACATTTATGTTTTTGATGGGTCTGTTTTTCCTGGTTGGTTCACACTATCCTGATCGAAATTACGTTTTTTGTTCCAGTTATCCAGAAGTATTCACTGGTCTTTTGGAACCGTGGCGCGGGGTGCTCCTGCACGGTCCGCCTGGCACCGGCAAGACGATGCTGGCGCGAGCCGTCGCTGGCGAGAGCAGCTGCACCTTCTTCAACGTGTCTTGCAGCACCATCGTCAACAAGTGGCGAGGGGAGAGCGAGAAGATTGTAAAGGAAAGAACTATTTCATCATCCGCCCCCAAGTGTCGCCATATTGACCCGTACCCTGTGTCTACAAGGCAAAGAGTTTGAGCGCTATCCAATCGACCAATAACATGTGAGATAAATGACGCGATGTGGATTTCCGTCTATGTGATTGGTCGATTTGGTCGATTGGATAGCGGTCAAACTTTTTGCGTTGCCGTATTCACTTACGCAATACGGTTGGTCTACCTAGTGCGAGGCCTTCCAAGGCAATGTATTTCGGTACACAATCATGATTTACTCGGAAAACAAAAATCATTTGAGACGTGAGTCTATACATGACAAGCATCATGTTTAAAATCAGTGAGTTTCACAACTTAGATCTGTGTTTGTAGCGAGATACGTGAACATCCGAATACCACACCATTTGTGTAACTGATGGTACAGATAGGTTTTATCTTTCACAGTCGAATTAGTTACAAAGTAGTAGATACGTTTACTTTTAAGGTTCTGTACCCCAAATCTGACAGAAGCGCAGGACTGGTTGATGTGGTAACTTGGGGAAACCATGTCCAACAGTGCTCTACTTTTAGCAGAAATGATGAAGCAAACGCATAAAAAATAGGCACGGCTATCTAGACACGCGGTAGCGTGTCAAGCCATGTTCAAGCAAAAAAGGAACTGACGACGCAGCAGAAAACCAGTCAAGTCAAATCTTGAGCTACAATTTATCCTAAGTTATCTTAGAATAAAGGTTTTATCTTTCACAGTCGAATTAGTTACAAAGTAGTAGATACGTTTACTTTTAAGGTTCTGTACCCCAAATCGAAAAAACCGAACCCCTAAAAAATAATTTTCTTGTTCGTCTGTCTGTCTGTCAATGTCACGTGAAGGTATCGAATTGAAATTAATATCGTATACTCACATTTGCAACCCCCTGCAGCTGTGAAAAAAAATTAACTTCTAGATCAACGCAATCATGAGATTCACACTCGCAAGGGAATCAAATCTACTTCCTGTTGAACTTTTTTTTTTTTTTTTTTAGCGCGGCGAAATGCTCATGCATACTGCGCTACCACGGGGAGATAGCGCAGTTATGTGGGACTCTAACCCACTAAAACTCCACGGTGTCCTCCTGTGCCGTTTATGGCGGGAACACGGGTACGCGTTAGCACTCACCGCGAACCCGCCGCGGCTGTCCGTCACCGGACCCTCCTCTGGGGAGTACCTCCCATCACCGGCGCACCAGAACACACTGTGCGCCATGACCACCCCAGGGACCAAACTAACACATGGGTGCCAGACGACCCCGTGTATGGCACCCTTGGTCCCCTTGTGACGGGTCAGGGTCAATGGCCCCGCCACCTACCATTTTTCGGCCGCAGGGGATAGGGAGAGTGGCCAACGCTATACCGGCACTCCTCTTCCCCTGCGGCCCCACCGCGTCCGCCATCAGACGGTGGCGACCCCGTCTAGGCCGCGGAAGGTAGGGAGAGCGGCGCACCGCAATACCGGCACTCCTTTCCTGCCGCGGCCTCCAACCCTCAGCCGCGATATCGTATGGGTATGGGAGACCCCATACGACAGCGCGGCCCGCCTCAGTTGCGATGTCGCCTAGGCAGCACCGCAACCTACATGTTGGCCGCTACGTCGTCGGCTTATCGGCAAAAGCCCTGACGAGCGGCCCCTCATCGGGTTCCTCTTCGCTTCACACCGTGGGTGACCAAGCCACGGTTACTAAGCCCCCCGCATCGACAAAGCGGGAACCCACCGGGGGGGACTTCCTGTTGACCTAAAATCATGAAATTTTGCAAGAAGCAATGTCTTTTATACAATGGCCAAGTAAAGGAAAATATCCGAAAACCGTAAATTCGTACCCACAAAAAAGATTATTAAATTATTTGCAGTTGATAACTGACCGTGACTTATGTCGATGCATGGGGAATACAGTTTTGTTATGGCAAAGATAATGTTGTCCCTCAATTCTGTTTAACGTATAGTTAGAGCAAATGTTCGGTGGCCTCATAGTTTAAAAATTTAGGTAATGTTGTTTAATTATTTGGGTGAATGTAGCTGTTTGTATGGAACCCTAAATGCGCGAGTCTGACTCGCACTTGGTCAGTTTTTATTTATTGTGTGTTTGTGTTTTACCAAAATCCTGATTGCTGGTTTTCTGGACAGTTTATCTCTTTTATTTTTCATTAAAATCATATTTCTTCATTCTTCAACAGAACTGCTGATAAATGTCTTGTTATATCCAGGTCCTTTTCGAAATGGCGTCCTACTATTCCCCCTCAATAATCTTCATGGACGAGGTGGAGACACTGGCATCAGACCGGTCTTCTCCTGGTGAACACGAGGCATCGAGACGTCTGAAGGCGCAACTCCTCACAGAACTCGATGGCATCGGGGGACGAGAAGGCATCATATTCATGCTAGCTAACTCTAATATGCCTTGGTAAGCTAACTTATTGTAGTTATATTTTGGGTTTGACATCGTCATCATCATTTCTGACCAGTCGGTGTGGTGACGCTTAGGGGAGGTATCGTAGGTATGTATGGTTATAATGGGGGCTACCGCGTATGAATTCGCCGCTAGAGGCGCTGGTGTGGCGTGAGGTCGCCGCATCTCACATAGTTTTTTGGCTTTTACCGCGAGCTTATATAAAAAAAAAAATGTTAGAATATTTTGCAAATATGGCAGATTGATAGGTACGGGATTTACCAACCACTGCTTTAATAGTTTTCTGTTTCGGAAAATGTTATTCACCTTTTTTGGAAAAAAAAGTGCTGCGCAAAACGAATTTTATTATAATTGCACTTCCACGGCATTAGAAATTATTATAATTCAAACTTTTTTCCGTGCGCGCAATAACATCATCATTATGGGACCATACTCACCAGTGGCGCCAACGGGTGAGCACAAAAAAGGTAGTCCCCATTCAGCTGTCTACAGTTGGCTACGGGTTGGGCCATAGAGCTTTAATTTATTTCGGTGTTTTCTGGCATTACCTAAACTTAAAAATAAACTAACATTGCAAGACGTAACCTCACCAATTAAGGAGGAAACTTAATATTTCACAGGGAAATAGACCCAGCCATGTTACGTCGTCTAGAGAAGCGAATCTTCATACCCCTCCCTGACTTGAAAACTCGCGAAGAGCTGTTCCAGAAATACTTGAACTCAAAGAATGTAGAGCTGTTCCCCAAAGTGGACTTCAAGGAGCTGGCCACAAAGACTGAAGGGTACTCCGGCAGTGATATCAAACTGGTCTGCAAGGAGGCGCTAATGTCTACTGTCAGGAAGATGCTGCCCTCTATGAGTGGGAAAGGTTAGTATTACAACCTTATTGGATTCAGAATAGTTTTAAATGTATTGAGACGCTGTTCTAACCAGGCACAGAAGGCAGCTCAAATGCTGCAGCCATGGGCGCCGGCAGGACTGTTTTCTGGGGGGAGCATCATCAGCACCCCACCTCGAAATCCTTGAATACATGTTTTTTTTTCCATTTGTTCAGAAAACGATTCGTTAACTTATGCTAAAAGTCTGAACAACAAATAAGGAGGATACAAAAGGTGCGAAGCGAACTCGAAAATTTTAGCACATCACCTCAGATTTTTAATTTTTGTACATATTATGTACCTACACATTTTATTGAAATCCAGGGGAGTGCTAATGCATCCGCTCCCGGCGCTCATGGTTACAGTTGATGACTTGTGGAAGTCCGCTTACTAAGACGAGATACTTACTCTGAAAAAAAAAAGCTTGAGCCTCGTGCTGGAAACCCGAATACAATTTTCAGTACTCTGAGAGTCTTAGGGCTGATTTTCAGGGTTTCAAAGCTGTTTTCCAAAGGGTAAAAACAGGACCCTATTACTAAGTCTCCACGATCCGTCTGTCTGTCCGTCTGTCACCAGGCTGTATCTCATGAACCGTGATAGCTAGATAGTTGAAATAGCTAGACAGATGACGTATTTCTGTTGCCGCTATAACAACAAATACTAAAAACAGAATAAAATAAATATCTAAGTGGGGCTCCCATTCGTGCGCGAGTCCGAGTCGCACTTAGCCGGGTTTTCAAGAGGAATAAAAATGGCGGTTTGACAGCTTTTGTATAGAAAATCTGTCAAACGGCCATTTTTATTCCTCTGTTATAAGTAGTAAGAAATACGTATAAGGTCTTTGGTTATAAGTTGTCAGACTATTGAAAAATCGGCCCATGATAGACAAACCAGTCTAAAACGTTTCCACATGAAAGATTTATTTGTCCAAATCGATACTACTGCTGGACCGTGGTCCAGCCGTGGCCCTTCTCTCTGTTAGAGGGAGCGAGCCGTAATCCATCACGCGGGCGCAGTGTGAATGGATTCACCAGGGGTTGTTCATCCACTGATTTAGTTTGGTGGGTGGATTTCACAAGGGGGTGTTCATCTACTGATTTTTATTTTCTTTCAGGTAACGTAGCCAATCGCAAGGATAGACTGGACCTGACCGATATACTGACAGCCATCGAGAAGACCAAGCCAGTCTCCAAGAATTTAACCAAAAGGCATGTGGAATGGCAGAATGAGATGGGATGTTCTTAGTTTTAGATTAATGGAGAAATCTGGGTATATTATCGATTTTATTTAGTAGGCAGGTAATTTTAGATACCATATTCCTCAAAGGGTAATGCAGTGTTGTACCGCTCACATTTCGTCAGCTATGTTTAAGTTAGGGCATGTAATGCAAATCGGAATTTTTTGAATTCCGATATTAGATCTCAATATCGGAATGCCGGCATTTTTATCGGAATTGCAGCGTCATTTCAGCCGAAAGAAGTCCACTGTTGTACATAAGCCTACCCCAAGTGTCGCCACATTGACCCATCCCGTGCTTCTCAAATCCGACGTATTCCCGTAACCTGAGCATTAATCAATGAACATATCATTGTTACAACGGGTTCTATGAAACTGTGTATTTACTTGTACTCTTACAGGTAACATATTTAGCAATCTCGAGACTGTAAATCCGGAATTCATTAAAGCACATATATTTTTTTAATTATGGGAAGTTTTATTAAATAAGAGCCCAAGTAGTAAACAGATTATGCGATCAGTGCTACTCACCGTATTCAACGGGCTTAAGGCGCCGATTCCTTTGAGTAGCTGATTTTAAAATGAGAATCACGTCTAAACGGCTAGACGTAATTTATTGGAAAAAAATATATGTTATATTAGACCATTTTCTTAATAATTTCATCTGAGCAAATTTTGAGTTTTATTCGTATAACATAGTGTAATTAATTTGTAAAGTTATGTCTAAAACGGACAAAAACTCGACAATCACAACAAAACCGCTGGGCGTATTTTAATGAAATTGACACCATATCAAAGACAATTTAATTATCTACATTTTGATCTGAAGCTTTTTTTTTTAAAGTCATAGAATAATAAGAAAAGTACAAAAAACTACTAAATTTTGGGTCGCGCGGGTGTGAAACGAGTGCGCGTTCTGTTCCCTCAAGGAGCTCGGCACTTCACAAGGAGCTAAAATAAGATATTATTCTGATACCGAAATTCCGATATTGCATAACTCAGTATCAAAATTGAATTTTCGTTCCGAGATGCCGAAATTCATGCCGTAGTTTAAGTCCCAAAAGGTAGCGAGGTTATTATTACCAATCGGGCACAAATCCAAAAACCAGAATCCAGGCTGCCACTAAAATGAAATACCACTGCCAAACCCGAAAATCGAACCCAGGACAGTAGCGTTTACGATCGCTAGACCAACGAGGCAGTCGTACAAAATTTTAATCACTTATTTATTGAAATGTAGTTAGTTAATCGTCGTAATAATTGTTTATTATTGATAAACTAGTGGTATTTTCAAAAGAATGAGCATGTTATCAAAAACTGCCGTAATAACAGTGTTTTATCAGTATCAGAGCTTTTTTGGCTCTTAGCTTAGCCAAAATATGTGGCAAATATTGATCTTTGATATTAAATATTTGATAAACTTTTTGATATTAAGTATTGTAAGATATGAATGAAAAAATGTGTCGATTTTTTTGGAATAGTAATGAGATTGATCATACTTTTTGGTGTTGTTATTTTCCTTCATTCAATTATTTAGTACCTAGCCGAACTTATTGGAAGAGTAAAAAAAAACTAAATTGTATTCCTCATTTTGTGCAACTAGAATAGGTAGAGTTATTCAGAAGGTTTTACCTCAAATAAAACAGCAATATTATACACTGTTATTATTTATTGACGACATCTAGACCAACATCAGTTCCTCTATACAAAATATTTTTTCATTTAGATACACTTCTTACGCTACAAACACAGCTCAATTCCTGCATTCGCTTCAACATTCTAAAACAAGCTTTATACAAACACAATAACGTCTAAAATAATTTACAATTCATCAGTTGTTTATGACAAAATAATACTTTATAACCAATCGTTACTCGATGTTATAGTAATTTTGATCTAAAAGATTAAGGATTCCGTTTGACGTTAAATATAATTTAAAATGGCAACTTGCTAGATAGCTTTGAAGGAGGTAGATAGGTATTAAGGGCAAGATTCACAGTGAATTAAGGGTTCAAACGAAAATACACCTTATGCTTAACGAGAAAAGTTTTATTTGGTATAAAACGCTTGCTGACAATCGGTTACACGAATATGAACATTGATCCCTTACAAAAAGGTTCAAATTTCTTTGATACATTAACTTAACTCAGCTATTTACAACGTGAACCTTGCCCTAAAGGGTAGGAATGTAGAAACACTAGTACTTAAGCGTACGTAAGTAGGAAGGTAAGGAAGTAAGAGGTAAATAAATATTTAGGATACTTTACATGAGGTGGGTAATACATACAGTCTCGGATCAAAAGTGCAGTCACAATCACACAAACCAATACTCCATTTACATTAGATATTTAAATAAGCCTATTTTACAGCCCGTTCAACCGATTTTGACTTCTATTGCGTTGGTGATATGATAAATGGCAGCTGTATTTAACAGTTAATTTTGGTAACAGGTTTATGCTATCCTTATATTTACGGGATTAGAACTCAAAATCGGTTGAACGGAATGTAAAAAAGGGTTGTAAAAATTCTAATGTTATTTCAAATGGAGTGTAGTGTATAATATCTTAACTAATATTATAAAGAAAACCCGATTTTTTTGAGTTTGTGCTCACGTGTAGGGTATCTCTGGAACCACTACACCTATTACAACAAATCGTTCACCATTTGAAATGTATATTATTCCAGATGGTTATAAGGCTGTAAATTATTATGACCCAGGCAAAGCCGGGGCGAGCCACTAGTTACTTTGTAAAAAACTTCAATGGTCCACAACTGACTTGCTTTTTTTCATCTTATTTTATTTTAAAATTGTACACTGGATCCTGCCCTCTATAATGTCATCTTTCCCTGTCACCCTAGAGTTTGCTGTAAGAGAACTCAACATTGAGTTAAGCTCGTCTTTGTACATGTACTTTATTATCAAACTGTATGTAATGATGTTTTTGGTGTACAATAAAGAATTAAGAATCTATAGTATAGAATTTTATAGTACAACCTAATCTTGGACCATTTACCTTCTTCAACAATGAAATTTTATACATTATATTTTTGGACGATTGCTACTTCACTTTTGACCTTTGATTGTACAATAGCCAATAAAACGGAACCCTTTAGGCTTGACGTGCACTATTGCATGCCCGGATTAGACAAGAGCCTCATGTTTTTGAAACTATGATAGCAACATTGTATTATTAAACTAGGAAGTTAGGCACTTTGGCTTCGTGTTTACAGGGTTATCTTCATTTGTATGTGCCAATCCGAGATAAACCAGTGGACCAAGATCCCAAACGCCCCAGACATTAGAAATTTTTACAACTCTTTTTTACAGTCCTTGCAACCGATTTTGAATTCTATCCCGTAAATATAAGGATAACATAAAAAGCATAAACCTGTTACCAAAACTAACTGATTACTACAGCTGCCATTTACCATATCACCAACGCAATAGAAGGCAAAATCGGTTGAACGGGCTGCAAAATGAAAGTATTTCAACGTGTAATGTTAATGGAGTATAGTTTGTTTCGACGGTCAATTTACAAGTATCAGGTGCAAAAGGTACCAATTTTGTGTAGAAAGTTTTGAGTAGTATCTGGGGCGTCTGGGATCTCTATCTGTAGCTTTGTGTAGTCCGGACAGTATATCTGGAGAACACAAAGATTCTTTTAGGAGCTAGATACACAAATGAAGAAAGGGATTATTCGGTTTAGGTCAGATTCTGGTTTGGGCAGATTCTTGTTACGGCAGATTCTTTTTTAGGCAGATTCTTGATACGACAGATATTTTACAGTCATCTACAGAAGTTTTATGTAAGGATTATATACAAAAGTGTGCATTCATTGGAAAAAAAAAACTATTTGTTGCTGATAATAGATCCTATGCACGACCAGATCTGATGCCTGATATGGTCAGATCCGGAGCGATATCATGTGGTCTCTTTAGTCTTAAATAATTTAATAAATCCTCAGATGGCGGCCACGGTTAGTCTTGTCAGGTCAGATGAAAATCAAGTCGTGTGAAGCAATCCGGCCTGATTTCGCCGCTCACATAGTACAATTATTACAATGATTTGCTAATAACATTTACAAAAAACTAGGTGATCAGATTCTTTAGGAGGTATAACTAATGGTTTAAAAAGATCAGGCCTGGACACGAAATGGCTAGAAATACTGTTGATGCGTTGTTACACGGCTGTAAGAAAGAAGTTTGCGCTAATCTAGAACCGATGCCAAAAATATACGAAAATTATTTTAACACATGCTGCCTAAACTCGGCAGATATACCATCATTTAATTCAAAAACAGATTCTTATAATGCAAGAAAAACATTTCTAACTATGAATAGAACAAATTGTAGAAGTATGAAAAGTTTGAGATTACCCAATGACTTCGTGAAAAATATTTTTATGTATGACGAGTTACCGACGAAAAAAAAAATTTTTTTGGTACTACGTTGGCGAAACAGAATTTGAAGAAATTCCGAAAATATAGTGGAGATGGTACTTTTAAAATTACCCCCACTCCGTTCTATCAGCTATTTACGCTACACGTTAACAGTCGAATGAAGACGAATATGTATATTTCGTACCCTTGGAATGTATGTTGCTTCCAAATAAGGCGCAAGATACCTATGCAAGGATGTTTAAGGTACTGAGAGACCAGTTCTCAGTGCAGATAACATATACAAGTGTGATTATGAATCGTGAAAACTTATGGACCACGAACTCAATTGAAGGATGGCATCGAAGGTTAAATTCGAAATTTCCTCGCAAGCCGTCGATTTATTATTTTATTCAATTATTAAAAAAAGAAGCCATACAGAAAAATTGAAATGTCTTGCGTAACAGACGGAACATGAAAACTATAAAAATAAATAAATGTGTAAATAGTGTTATAGAAAAAGCAGAATCAAATGAAATCACGTTATTAGAATGTCTTCAACGTTTGGCAAAGCTAAAAGTTGGTAAGACATTCACCAAGTAGTGTTACGTATTTGCAGAGGTTAAGTTTTCTTTGTTTTAATTTTGTAACTAAAAACTTAGCAAACTAAGTACCTTTTAAGGTTTTAGTTTGAAATTGACTTTAAGTATACTATACATAAATTATATGGTTTATGTTGGTCATGATACTTCTGCCGTATAACGAATCTGCCTAAAAAAGAATCTGCCGTAACAAGAATCTGCCCAAACCAGAATCTGTCCTAAACCGAATAAGCCGAAGAAAGTAGTGTAGCGTTTGCAGTTGCTAGCTTACTAGCACAATGTTGCTAACGACTGTACGCATAGTGAACAGACTCAAAGATTACTTTCTCGCAGAAGGCGATAGCTTCTCTCGATCTGAAGCTGACTCTAAGAAGAAAATAAACCATGAGTGGGATTGAGCGTTCGCAGTAGTGCACGTCTACCTTGACCATTGTTTATAATTTGACTAGAAAAATACCAATTCAAACGACTTTCTATCATTTTATTGAAGATCGACTGAAAAATAACAGAAGTTTTTTTTTTTTTCAGGTATAGTTTGTCATCTTTGGATAATAAAATGATTTCGAAACAAGTAATTTCACCGAGTTTTTCTTAACTGTGATTTACATTTTTAAACCCCTGTTATTTTCGTACACCGTAAAATAAAATATCTTACAAAAGCGTAACTCGAACAAGTGGCTACAATTTACATTTGGATAATTTTAAAACAAACTTTACAATTTTATTTATAAAAAATCTCGACGGTGTTTAGCAAATACTTAATACAAATGTTTCATTACCATAATTTCAGCCGAAAGACGTCCACTGTTGGACATAGGACTCCCCCAAATGACGCCACGTTGACCGGTCTCCGTGCATCTCGCAAATGTTCTATACACAATTCGAATTTAGAATTCTTTATGGCCTGCGCACACTGGCTGACGGGACGGACCGAGCATTGAAATATATACCGTATTCCGATTGGATAACTATTAAATTCAATTGATAAATTTAAAATCCTCTGCCGTCCCGTCCGCCAGTGTGCGCAGGCCTTTAATCCGTTGCTAAATACCGTCGAGATTACTATGAATAAGGCTCTTAATGTTTATTCGTCAATCCATCGCTAACATAGTATTTTATGACCCTCTATACAAAGACAAATAATAAAGCATAATGATATATTTTTTTGGAAATCTTTTTTTCAGCTTTACATAGTATTTTTTGGCACTCCGCTCAAACGAAGCTCTATAAACAATAATAATTTATAACCTGTCAACAAAATGAGTTTCCAATATTTTGAATTACAACCTTCTAACTTGGCAGAACATCACGAATCCAAAAATATAGAATAGAAAAATGAACTGCTCAACCACAAACAACTGATAATTCTGTAGAAAGAGACAAAGTGATTGTGCGGCCAATACGTGTCCCTTATCACATTCTCTAAGTCTATGTCCAAAACTCATCCGCACCTGTGAAGTGACCCATCAGAATTTTAGATAAAAGTGTAGCCAGATTTCTGACGCAACATGTGAAATAAATCAGCGCATCATCATTTTAGCCAAACAACGTCCAGTACTGGACATAGGTCTCCCTCAAGTGTCGCCACCTCGATGGGTCCCGTGCGTCTCGCATCCAGCGGATTGCCGCATCGCGGCGTTGAGGAAGGCCTTCCACCGCTGCATCTTCCCTTACGCGGTCGCCACTCCAGAACTGGCACTCGTCCGGCTTAATTACAGACACAATAGAAAAACAATTAAACAGGCGCCATAATTGGTCGCTTGCCGGTTCAGGGCAGAGTTTTCAGCGCGATTTGAACATATTTATACAGCAGTCCGACAACAACCGTTGTGCTGTTGCCCGGTCCATGCACTACACCCGATTCGTCGGAATATCCTTTTCAATGAAGTTTGCGGGACTTTCCACCCTGGTCCACAACCATATATAGAGACAAATACTGGCCACACGATCGCTTTAGCTCTCTCACTTTTCTGGCCGTAATCATTTTACTGTCGTGGTATAACTAAAATACCGTTATCCAAAATCGTTGTTTTTTTTACTTTTGAGGCTATATTAATGAGAAAAAATATCTATCAATCGGTGTATGCGAATTTCCAAAACTATTCAAGGTATTGATTATTCGCATACACGACCCGATCGATAAGCATCAAAAGTAAAAAATCTACCAGATGTCGGTTAACGGCATTTTAGTTATACCACGGCAGTTTATTACTATTAATGCTCAAGTGAAATGTAGCTTCCTCTGATAGCTTTGTCACTGGTTAGCGCGGGAATGGAGGTTTTCCCTTTATTTCCGAGTAGAAACTATGCCAGTGCCAGGTCCCTTGGTAACAGCCCTAACTTACGTGTCGTAAGTCGTGGGTTCGAACCCAGGCAGGCGCTTTACTTTTTGTAAATTATTTCCTTACCACAGCTATAAAAACGATGAACGCGAACATCGTGAGGAACTAAAAATCAAACACGTGCCATCCTGCAACTCGCAATGGGACCGCGTGGTGAATTAAGGCCCATTCCCTCTCTCACAGAGAGTGGAGGCCTGTGTCCCAGCAGTGGGAACATTAAAAAGGGTGATGAAGATGATGATTAATGATGAATCACTTCATACATAGGGTAAGGAACGCTAAGTACATTCTGTCTATGGACAAAACGCATTAAATCGACAGATTATATAAGATTTAAATCAAAATCATTACAATAAATAAGGCAGCTTACAACTAAAGCTAATAAGATTCATATTAGAGGAAATCTTTCTCACTCGTGATTTGAAGAAAGAGACCAAAGTAATGTGGTCCCACAAATATAGCTACCACAAAGTCAGAGAAATTAATTGTTTACCACTTTTGACAACCAGTTAAATGGAACTATAACACGGTAGAAATAACAGTGCACATGGACTGTCGTCGACCCCACTCCCTCCTACCTGCCCGGCGAGCATGGCCTACTGTGACATCGCTTAAGTCACACTTTTAATCACAGTTTGGGCGATAAACTCATTTTGTCATAAATGCTAGCAACATAAATGGTTTTTTCTTTTTCGGAAATTTTCCAATTTTATTGCAGTTTCGGTTTAACCTTGGCTATAAAAACCATTTATGTTCTGAGAAGCATAGCCCTACGACGCACTGTTTCCGAATTATGGGCCTCCGTATCTTATTTTATTTTGCATAAAACGCTCTATATTTCTAAAATGATATCTCGAAAACGGTATGTCCTAGGCAAAAAATAACCAAAATTTAGCCCCCCACCTTTGGTACCCTCATGTTAGCAGCATCCCAACATGAATTATACTTTTTTTTTTTTAACATTGCTTGGTTTTCGACTTGAACTACGGTCATGACAAGTTATGATAGAATATGTCATGTCTTACAATTTGTCTTAAATGCTAGCACGGGACAACCATGTGACATAGTGTGCAGTCGCGACTTGCTTTTCTTGTTGTTGACTTCATAGTACGACATAATTTGAATAGACGACCAAATAAAATAATACGTAAAAAAGTATGCCGTTCATACAGCCAAACAACTTTTTTATTTTTCTTTGTTTGTTTGATAACATATTAAGTGTTTGTTAGAAAGATTTACTAAAAAATATAATAGCTTGGACAAATACCGGTAGGCCCCTATTTTTTATATTTTAAATGTTTTTTGGGGATTTTATTTAAGAAACATTTAAAAATGTAGAAAGTAAGAAGAATATGGAATAAAAGAAAATAATAATCAAAATAAAAATAATAATTAAAAATAAGAATAATATAAAATTAATTGTAGATCCTATAACATTTCAATTAATTAATAAGCATTGATCACCACACACAAAATAAATTTATTGCCATTTGGTGCAGTAATTAGAAGGAAAATATTATTTTTTTTAACTGTACAATTTTATCACCACCTCCGAACGAAAGTGATACATTTTTCTCAATCATCTGACAAAATGTGACATTTGTATGGGTGCGCCCGTATTAGCAATTAAGACCCGATGAGTCCCAAATAAACGTCACGAAATTTTCTCACGCCGCCGGTACTAGTATTTAAGACAAAATGACTTTATCGCCCAAATTGCGATGAAATGTGTGACTCAAGCCATGGTACAATAGGCCGTGCTCGCCGGGAAGCAACAAAAAAGACATGTCGCGCCTTTAAAATATGGCACATGGTTGACCCGTGCTAGCATAAATGACAAATTGTAAGACATGGACGAATTTTATCATGTCTTGTCACAAACGTCTTGGGTTTGCCATGCTCGCCGGGCTGCGCGGCGTCCCACGTTCTCCTCTTTCGCCAATAGCTAGAGTCGAACGTCAACGTCGTGCCACGCCCAAGTGCACAGTTATTTTTACCGTGTAGTACTAAGGTCTAAACTATACAACTGTCGTATATAACAAGGTTTTATATTTTGAATTGCACTGTAACGAGTAAAAAACGTATGTACAAAAACTCAGCTCAATTGAATACCGGGGAGAGTGTCAAAGGAGATCAACCAAATTGGCAGCGCGTGCGCACGGCACCGAACTGTAAACGCACCGGCAACATTTTTAGACGACGTACTTGTAAGGGAAGATATGGAGAATCTATACCAATATTATAAAGAGGTAAAGTTTGTGAGTTTGTGTGGTGTTGGGAGGTAATCTCTGGATCTATTGAACCAATTTAGATGAAATTTGGCAAGGATATAGTTTGAGACCCTTTTTTTCTGTTTTGTCTGGGAAATCATCCAATGATTTCTCCCGCTCTGCATGAAGCGGGAGGGCGTGTCAGACTTTTACTGACTAAAACCCACCCGTGTTCCTTCAGTTGCTTGTGCCAGGGCCGGTGACTCTCATTCAAATTTAAACTGGGAAGGACATATGATACTTTGTATTCCCTTTGAATGATAACAGTTTTTACGCGGGCGAAGCCGCGGGCAGAACCTAGTTTATACCAATATTATAAAGAGGAAAGATTTTTTTGATGGTTTGTTTGTTTTGTACCGAATAGACTCCGAAACTACTGGACCGATTTAAAAAATTCTTTCACCTATGGAAAGCTACTTTATTCCCGAGTAAAATAGGCTATTATTTTGACGGGAGCGAAGCCGCGGGGGTCAGCTAGTGAGTAATAAAGTAATAATGATTATTTTTAGGTTTAATTTCAACTATTTTTATTACTTTTTCATAACATTCCCACAGCAAAATCTACTTAATTAAGCAATTAATAAAACTTTATTTTTGGAAGTCAGTGTCTTTCGTAGATACCAATTATTTGCGATATGGACACCGACTTCCGTAAATAAAGTTATTTTTCACTTTGTAGTTTTTCATTTGGAAGTCGGTAGTAAGTATTTTTCAAAAAAGTTTTTTTATTTTTCCCTTTTTAGTTTTACCTACCTAATAGGCAAGTTGTTTAGTAAGTACCTATTACGCCAGAACAGATTACCCGAAAAACATGAAACTTGAACATAACCGGTGAAATTAGAGTTCTGCGTACCCCTTTCAGTATACTGGCGTGATGTTATGTTATGAAATGGTATAAACAATAAACAGACATGCGATTGAAGCAATCCCGAATGATTGGCCGTTATTTATTGAAGAGTTCTGTTGTATATCTTCGAAGTTCTTCATCAGATCTTTGACAAATTAAAATGGGACCAATTTCGAAACATGTTCTTTCAAACAAAAAAAGAATTTTCAAAATTGGTCCACAATTGGCGGAGAAATCGGTGAACATACATAAAAAAACATACAAGAAGTCGAACATAGAACCTCCTCCTTTTTGGTAAGTCGGTTAAAAATAGAAATTCATAGCTGTCGACAAAATATAAGTTCTGTAGGTTGCCCTAAAATATAGTTGACTTAAATGTATGTTAAGTTGTTTCCAATAAGTAATTAAATGCATTTTGTCTTGATATTAATTACAGAAAAGAGCCGTGTTATATTAATACTAGCTGTCCCACGCTGCTTCGCTCCTCTCAACTGGCTACCTATCTAATTTACATACATGATTGTTGCGTAACTTAAACCGTTTACGCAGCGCACGCAACAGAAGCTCTCAGAAAGGATTTTTCCCCGTTTTTGCAACATTTTTCATTTATGCTCCGCTCCTATTAGTCGTAGCGTGATGTTATATAGTCTATAACTTTCCTCGATAAATGGACTATACAACACAAAAATATTTTTTCAGTTCCAATCAGTAGTTCCTGAGATTAGCGCGTTCAAATAAAAAAAACTCTTCAGCTTTATAATATTATCTATATATATAAAAAATCAATGCCACTTTTCGTTGTAATTTTATAACTCAAGAACGGGCTCATCTATCCAAACCAAATGTTTAGGCTTTATTCGGACTATTTAGTAGAGGGTTTATGTTATTTTTTTTTTTTTCATTATGTAGGGTAGGTAGGGTAAGGTAGTTATGGTAAGTAGGTAGCCAGTTGACGGGAGCGAAGCCGCGGGGATCAGCTAGTATTAGTATAGATTTGAAGCAAGTTAATTACTTGCGTATTTCTTGTACATTAACATTTATATTGACGTATTAGTATAGATTTGAAGCAAGTTAATTACTTGCGTATTTCTTGTACATTAACATTTATATTGACGTATTAGTATAGATTTGAAGCAAGTTAATTACTTGCGTATTTCTTGTACATTAACATTTATATTGACGTATAAGTATAGATTTGAAGCAAGTTAATTACTTGCGTATTTCTTGTACATTAACATTTATATTGACGTATTAGTATAGATTTGAAGCAAGTTAATTACTTGCGTATTTCTTGTACATTAACATTTATATTGACGTATAAGTATAGATTTGAAGCAAGTTAATTACTTGCGTATTTCTTGTACATTAACATTTATATTGACGTATTAGTATAGATTTGAAGCAAGTTAATTACTTGCGTATTTCTTGTACATTAACATTTATATTGACGTATAAGTATAGATTTGAAGCAAGTTAATTACTTGCGTATTTTTTGTACATTAACATTTATATTGACGTATTAGTATAGATTTGAAGCAAGTTAATTACTTGCGTATTTCTTGTACATTAACATTTATATTGACGTATAAGTATAGATTTGAAGCAAGTTAATTACTTGCGTATTTCTTGTACATTAACATTTATATTGACGTATAAGTATAGATTTGAAGCAAGTTAATTACTTGCGTATTTCTTGTACATTAACATTTATATTGACGTATTAGTATAGATTTGAAGCAAGTTAATTACTTGCGTATTTCTTGTACATTAACATTTATATTGACGTATTAGTATAGATTTGAAGCAAGTTAATTACTTGCGTATTTCTTGTACATTAACATTTATATTGACGTATAAGTTTTGTTGCTGTACAAAGAACTTAACGTCGGTACCAAAGCTTCAAAGAAAGTGGTTGATCTCCTTCAACTTTCAAGTTTTTATTACATAAACCCGACCCCGGGACATGTAAAACTAAATAAGAGTTTGTAAAAATAGGCCTTGTTGTTATATGACGTGGATGATTATATTTATTATTTTAATGAAGTAAGCTATTCACTCTTGACTTAAAGACCCCCAGAGGTTGCAGCTTATGTGTTGTAGGTGGTAAATAATTAATTTCTCCGACTGTACATAAAACAAATAAATCCATACTTTTCATTTAACACACAAACCACAAGCCTATCACAGATATATCTATAGAACAGGGAGATTTTTAAGGCCTTTTCATAATACTTGGAGATTTACTATTGATCCTATTCTTCTTCAAGTTTTATTTCTTGTAATTTAAAAAAAAAAAACAAACAATCAACTACATTCTGCTTACAGATTTAATATTATACATTTTACTTTAACAGAATATTCACAAACTGCATTCTGCTTACAGATTCAAATTTATAATTTTTACTTCGTACCTTGTGAACAGGCACACAAAAAAATTTAAAACAATTTATTTCAGTAGAAAAAAAGTATATATTGTTTAAAACGTTAATTCGGTCGAAGCATCAGCTATCATGGCAGTTCTTTTTACAATTCAAGCCCAACAATCCTTATGCATATTAATAGCACAAAATAGATAGGTACGGAAGGCCGTCTCCATATAATTAGTGAAAACAGGAGCACGTATAACGCGTACGTACGGCTTTCTCAAACAAATCGCACACTTAGATTGAAAGTGATCTTATCCAAAATTCCTGTAATTCCTGAGTTTTCTATAAACGGACCAAAAAGATCATCAAAGTTAAGCTTGATGAGTTCGGTCCGTAGATGGGTGACCATATCAACATACCGAGTTTCCTTCGTGTCTCGGAAAGTACGTTAAGCCGTTGGTCCCGGCTGTCATTTGAAGATCTTTGACAGTCGTTACGGGTAGTCAGAAGCTTGAGATCTGACTCCAGTCTTGCCAAGGGGTACCGTGTTACCCAGTTACTGGGTTGCGGAGGTCAGATAGGCAGTCTCTCCATGTAAAACACTGGTACTCAGCTGAATCCGGTTAGACTGGAAGCCGACCCCAACAACAATTGGGAAAAGGCTAGGCAGATTGATTGATTGAAAGCCTACTTACTCTAAAACACTGTGATGAAAAATATTTGTTGAGTTAGGTCTCTTTCATTCTGAGTGTGCGAAATTGCACTCGGAAACGCTGTACGTGTTTATGTGTGCGTGTGATTTCGCTCATTGTGTGAAGCCGTCCTTCTGTAGGAACGTATTTATTTTATGTCATTAGTCTGAACAACGAAACTTGAGTTTTGTGTTTCAGTGGGAGCCGGATTTACATGAATTGCTCCTCGCCTTTTTTTAAGGCCTCTGTATGTTTTTCCGCACACGCTACGGAGTGAACGTGAGCGGGGACACTGGCAATTCGCGGGAAGGTCTTAAGCGCTGTGTATCACGCGTCTGGGTCAAAACACTTCGACCGCAGTGGCGCGTGAAATTACGTGCGTTAGTGTGAGTCTGAGGTGTACACACCCACACTAACACAAGCACAAAACTTATGTTTCGTTACAAGGACTGTTGCTACTACACAATTTTGTTACAATAATTTACTCACCCCCCTTAAGAAATAAACTTTTAAGAATCTAAGAAATCATTCTTGGAACACCAAGAGTTCGTTCTAAAAGGATTGTTGAAAGCAGTTAAGCATTATTATACACAAGGCGATTTACGACACTAATTTTCACAAAAATATTGAAATTTACGAGTATGTTGTGACCATTTTTGTTCATACTTAGCCGAGAGGAACTCTAATGCCCAATAAACAAATACCCGACTTCTGAATTTAGAATTTGAAGCTGAGCATTTATTTTACTAACTCTAACCCGAAAACCTTTCAAACTCCAAAGTACTCAATTCAGAAATTGGTACTAAATCAGACTAATATTGAGGTTTTTTACTTACTTTTATATGAAAATACAGAAAAAGCTATACAAATGTATTTTAACCCTGCTTTACTATTGCAATCACTACTATTAACTTTTTGCGATAATTTTCTTTTAAATTCCATAATTATCTATTCAATACTTTATACAGTAACCTCGCTGGACATTTAATACTATTTAGAAGAAATATATTATTTTATAGTGGCAATACTGTAACTGAAATCTACCAACCTTCAAGTATGAATTCCTGTTTTAACGATTTTTTAAGAGCGTAACACTGGTAATTTAAAATGTTTAAATGTCGTGTACTAAATTTTATGATTATTTTCGTTTATATATTCTTTCTTTTTTAAAGGTTTTTTCAGTTGTTTGTGATCTTTTAAAGTCACGTTTTGAAGCATGAAGTTGATATGTTTTAATAAAATCACTTTTTGCTGTTTGCAATTTAACTATTACTTTTAGAGATGTATTTGATTATATTATTACAAATCTTATTTAAATAAAATGTTTTTTTTTCAAAAAGCTTTGAAAACCTAGATTTTTTCGTTAAATGGTAAACATTAGGAGTCTAATTTTTAACTGATGAAATAATGACAGCTGATACATTTGTTTACTAAGCACACACGAATTCAGCTTCAGACTACAAATCTCGATGTTAGTTTAATATATTAAAAACGTGTTCTTAAAAGCCTATTTCGTTGTATTACGAAATAAAGGGAACCATTATAAAAATTAAACAGTTATATATCCTAATACCCGAGCGTAAATATAGCACATCTAGTTTAAGAAAAAGACGACGCTCTTCAAAGCCGATCTTTATCCAAAACTCGACGTGTCACATATACGACAAGTTAGTCTGGCATCCTTTTTTATCACTCCCTCCCAGAAACAACAAAACAGGCCGTCAAAAACGCAAAATTACCAGCCTCAAATAAATGTTGCCAGCCTAAAAAATAATTTCAAACACCGGCTCTATAAATATTGCCAGCGTTTAGGTGGGATTATATGTAGAAGATGATGGCCGGTATTTGGCCGTCCTCTACCGATGTTCCGTTGTTATTGCCGGCGGCGTATGAGAATTGGAATACGACCTTTTCACCGTTGTTGCAGTCGACTGTCACACGACGGAGACCCTTCGTGCCGTAGTATGAATCGGTGCCCTGGAAGAGATATTTAAAGGGTTAATTGACATCAAAGTTAAAAATGCAGAGTGGACGAGTAGCGAATGGACTTGTGTTTAGATATAGAGTAATGGACTAAGCGTAGACAAAGCTCAGCTTTCAAAAAAACTTCACAATTTAGTTGAAAACGATCGCTCTTGGCCAGACCTTAACAGGCTGGACTTTTTTAATGACAGAAATTTTACGGTGGCGTCCCTGAAGTTCTATGGCATTTATAAATGGTAACTGAGAGCAATTTATTTTTCCAGGCAGAAAAGATATCTCACACCCATCTGGGAATTAAAGAAAACATTGTGTATCAATTGTTTCTTTGCGATTTCATTATTAGGACAATTATTTATTTTAAACAGTTTATCGGGCTTTTAAGAAAGAGTATAGTTTCTTTTGTTTGTAAAAAGTCATCTCTGGAATTTCTTTCACCGAAAAATAAAGCTTTTTATTTCGGAAAAAAATGCTTGGTTCCTGTGGCCACAGGAACAGCTTTACCATTAAGGTTGACGTGGCAATATTTCCAAAATTAATGCTAGTATAATATAATATAATATCAACCTAATTCATACAAATTAAGGACTGTGTCAATTATCATCATCTTCCTGCCCTTGTGCCATGTTACTTGTGGTCGGCGCAACACGTTTCCTTCTTCCATACCATCCTATCCCCCGTCACGCTATCACTGACTCCTTTTTCTTTCATATCACTCCTCACACAGTCCATCCATCTTTTCTTTAGCCGTCCCCTCCCTCTTCATCCATCCCAACCACAGTAAATAAATCTTAGAGAAATCTAAGGCAAATAATTTGGTAACGATTTTCGGTACACAGTTTTCTCTTATTCCCAATCAGTAGGTGTTAGTACTTCATAACAAGCAAGAATATAAATTATGAGCAGTTTAGTGTCAATTTAGACACACCCTTCGCTTCTAGAGCGAGATGGATGTTCGTCGAAGGTAGCCAAAAGGTAAAAGCTGCATAATAGAAACGCCAGTTTCGATTTAAATTCAACGTGGCTATTGACAACCGTTCGATTCCATCCCGAAACGAATGGTTGTAACATTGTAAGGCTCCTTTACGGAGAATGCTGTAGTAAATATATTACTTTAAAAGCCCGAACTTCGGTAAATCCTAGAAATTACCGGTAAAACCTAGGGTTTACCAAGTCATACTGGTAAAAGCCCGAAATTATCTATAATAATCGCTGATTTCGGGCTTTTACCTGCAATTATATGGTAAATGTCAGGATTTACCTGAGCTACTTGTAAATGTTGAAAAATTGTAAAGTCTATTAGAGATGTGCCGACTATGACTTTGGCAGACTAGCCGATTAGTCGGTTGTAAAGAGGCCAACTAGTCGTGTAAAAAATGAAGTCGTTTGGACTTTATTTTTTTACACTACTAGTACCTACTGTTCATTAAAGTGAAAAAGTTCAAATAAAATTTAAATATGTCAAAAAGAATCACGAATTTGACCAGTTGGACAATTAATCCCGGCAAGTTAGGCGTAATCAAAATCATTGCGAAATCATTATTTCTCGTAGTGGGCAAGAAAAACAGCAAATACTACAGAAGCCGAATTGTCGGTGTTCTTTAACGAATAGACCCCGACTACGAATGTGGCCGGATGGTCGGCTTTACCGACTTGTCACTGACTGTTGTGCGCGCGGAACTAGTTGGCCGCGTCTTAGGTGGCGCGTCATCTCGCTATTGCAATCTCATGTGCGTTTTGTCTAAACTAGTCGGAACTTTCAACGCGTGTTGCCGTCGCGAAGTACGGCGCCGCACTAGTTTAAACGCATGAGATTGCAATAGCGAGATGACGCGCCACCTAATTCGCGGCCAAATAGTTCCGCGCGCACTATAGTAGAAACATGCCTAATGTCTATGACACTCTATAATGCTACGAATAGATGATGTCGCCGAAAAAAAAGTCTAACAAACATAGTTCCAACTTTGGTGAAGATATTCAGTCAGTCCTTAAAATGTTCTCATCATTTCGTGTCATAGACATTACAATTGTTCAACATTTACAAGACTCTAACCTAAATCCTAAGATTTACCGTGTGATTCCTAGTAAAAACCGGCAATTAGCAATTATCGTAGATCATTTCAAGCTTTTACCAGTACAATTTGGTAAATCCTAGAATTTACCGTAGTTTCGGCTTTTACAGTAACAAATACATTATTATTAATAAGTATTTCGCAACATAACTTAAGTGTAACTATTAAATATAAATGTATTAATTAGGTAATTTGTTTTACAAAATAATGTAATTATGTTTCACTTATTTCGAATAGACTTCCTTTGTAAATGCATATCGCCAATGTTTGTGCATTCATTCCATTGGTATAATTTTCAGCTATAGAGAATTCGAGAGTGATCTGACTTTATTATATTCCAATTGTTTAATGATCTCTAAGAAAGTATTCTTTAATATAATACGACATTTAATTTTTTCTTTGGACAGTAACAATCCTGTATATATTTTTTTTCTGTTGAACTTTTTGTTTGTACTGTGAAAACAAAATCATAACATAAGAATAGACGCTTGGTAGGTTCACCATAAGCTATTAGAGTAAGGTTATTTTGAGTGTGCATAACTGATAACTCTAAGAGCTAATGGGGTATCTACCCCTGGTATCACGCGCTGAACATAAATCAAGATTAAGATGCAGATTCGGCAAAAAAATATCATTGTAACCCCTTTTTTGTTGGTCTGAGTTATAACCTAAAAATACCGTTGGTGCATACAAAGATAAATCGTTTTTTCAAATCAGTGCTGAGCGCTGCGCCATCTAGTTGGAAATATAAAAAGAAACCGCAATGTTTTATCGACAAAACACTGCTGCCATCTAGCGGTTCCCTTAGAAACTATCTAAACGGAACATATCGCCTTTGTCGCATTCAATATCTAATTTATTACATACGATGTTTAGCATCTTGTTCTCCAAATCTTGGTAGCTCTTTTCTCTTTTTGCCACCCCAAAAAAATTGTACATTATTTCTTCTTGATAGTCTCTCAGCATTGTCTATGTCCTCTTGCATATTTAGCATTTGCACTTTTTGCTGCCTTATTTCTTCTTGCACATTTACAAGCATAGTTTTAATTTAATCCATAGTGCGTAGCGACCTCTGTCGGTAACGAAATGGAAAGATAAAGATGGCTGGTTGATTATGGTACGTAAGCTTTTTAATTAGGTAATTGCTTAAGGAGCCTATAGATGTCAGTAGTGTTTTGTCGATAAAAACAGTGCGGTTTCTTTTTTTATTCCCTACTAGATGGCGCTTGCTCTGTATTGATTTGAAATAACGGTTTTCTTTGAACTCATCAAAGGTATTTTAAGGTTATAATGATAATGTTATGCTGAATCTTCGCCTTAATATTGATTTATTTTATGTTCAGCAAGACCAGGGGTCTAATCTTATTTTATGATGTTCTTCTCCCAGCAAATACACAACAAATTCAACAGTAAAAGTCACTATACGCTGGGATTACTTTTGACCAGTTTTTAACACTAGTTCTCGATTTTTGCTTCGCACTTCAGACGACATTTTTTGGTGTATGATCACTTTTTGACAACTTTGCATCACTAAGTTTGCAGTAAATTAATTTTAACCTTCAGCATACAAGGTACGGTTATTTCAACCCCAACAATTTTAAAATGCGATAATCTTATAATAAAACGCAACCTAATAAGTTGCTTATTTCAGTAGCTGGAGTTAAAACATAGCCGCATCGAATCACAACATCGGATCCGTACTAATTCTGGGGTGTTTTTATCCCCATGTTGTATGGGACGTCGTTAGAAAGTACGTGCATTGTTGCATGAAGAAGTTCCAGAACCACTACAAAAGCAACCAAGAATGTCTCAAGAGGTTTTCCTTCTGTCCAAGAAACAAGGATAGGCAGACTGAACGGTTGTTTTAAATTTTCAACTGCGATATTTAAGAAACATGCGAATGTGATGTGTCATAATTGTACCGACTAATCGGTACCATTCAGCTCATTATATCACACTAATATTATAAAGGCGAAAGTTTCTGAGTGTGTGTTTGTTACTTCTTCATGCTCAAACGGTTGGACGGATTTGAATGAAATTTGGAGACACAGAGATATATTATAGCGAGGAATAACAAAAAGGATACTTTTTATGCCGGAAATATGTTCTCTCGGGATAATTTTCGACATTCACGCGGGCGAAGCCGCAAGCAAAAGCTAGTTTTTTTATAAATCCAAATATGTTTCATTTTAATGAAAAAGTAAAATAATTGTATTTCTTTTAAGAAATATTTTTTTCGATGTTTTTAATATGACATAATAACAGGTTTTTTTTGGGGGTGGGGGGGGGGGCGGGGTCTGGACCATATAATTTCAAGACCGTTGTAAGGCTATGGGTGAGACCTTTGCCCACCAGTGGGACAATACAGGATAATTTAAAAAGAAATTACAATTTGTTGATTTCACATGGACACGTAATTACTACTACTCTTTATTTAAAAAAGATTCATCTTTTATTTGTTTTATTCGTTAGCTTAGTAATGAACTTAACAAAAAACGCATGCAAACTTGATACACGCATAAAGTACCTTTTATGGGTAAGGAGGTTTTTTCACCTTGTATGCGGAAGGTTATTGTTTTCTTTATTTATTTGAAACTTGCAACCAATAAAAATATTTCAGCACCCCCATGCTTATGAGCACACACTTCTTAACTATAAACTTATAAATAATCTTAGCTTTAATGATTACAGAAACTATAAACTTATAAATAAACTATGCCTTAATGATTATAGGAACTAGAAACGTATGAATAAACTTAGCCTTAATGAGTACAGAAACTATAAACTTATGAATAAACTTAGCCTTAATGCTTATAGGAGCTATTAACTTAGCTTGAATGCTTATACGAACTATAAACTTTGCATTAATGCTTATAGGAACTATTAACTTAGCTTGAATGCTTATAGGAACTAATAACTTAGCTTGAATGCTTATAGGAACTAACTTAGCTTAAATGCTTGTAGGAACTATAAACTTAGCTTGAATGCTTAAAGGAACTATAAACTTAGCTTGAATGCTTATAGGAACTATAAACTTAGCTTGAATGCTTATAGGAACTATAAACTTAGCTTGAATGCTTATAGGAACTATTACCTTAGCTTGAATGCTTAAAGGAGCATGAATGCTTATAGGAACTATTAACTTAGCTTGAATGCTTATAGGAGTATTAATGCTTACAGGAACTAATAACTTAGCTTGAATGCTTATAGGAACTGTAAACTTAGCTTGAATGCCCATAGGAACTATTAACATAGCTTGAATGCTTATAGGAACTATAAACTTAGCTTGAATGCTTATAGGAACTATTAACTTAGCTTGAATGCTTATAGGAACTATAAACTTAGCTTGAATGCTTATAGGAACTATTAACTTAGCTTGAATGCTTAAAGGAGCATTAATGCTTATAGGAACTTTTAACTTAGCTTGAATGCTTATAGGAGTATTAATGCTTACAGGAACTAATAACTTAGCTTGAATGCTTATAGGAACTGTAAACTTAGCTTGAATGCTTATAGGAACTGTAAACTTAGCTAAAATGCTTATAGGAACTATTAACATAGCGTAAATGCTTATAGGAATTATAAACTTAGCTTTTGCTTTAATGCTTATAGGAACTATTAACATAGCTTGAATGCTTATAGGAACTATAAACTTAGCTTGAATGCTTATAGGATTTATTAACTTAGCTTGAATGCTTATAGGAACTATAAACTTAGCTTTTGCATTAATGCTTATAGGAACTATTAACATAGCTTGAATGCTTGAAGGAACTATAAACTTAGCTTGAATGCTTATAGGAACTATAAACTTAACTTAAATGCTTATATAGGAACTATTAACTCAGCTTGAATGCTTATAGGAACTATAAACTTTGCTTGAATGCTTATGGGAACTTTTAACTTAGCTTGAATGCTTATAGGAACTATTAACATAGCTTGAATGCTTATAGGAACTATAAACTTAGCTTTTGCATTAATGCTTATAGGAACTATTAACATAGCTTGAATGCTTGAAGGAACTATAAACTTAGCTTGAATGCTTATAGGAACTATAAACTTAACTTAAATGCTTATATAGGAACTATTAACTCAGCTTGAATGCTTATAGGAACTATAAACTTTGCTTGAATGCTTATGGGAACTTTTAACTTAGCTTGAATGCTTATAGGAACTATTAACTTAGCTTGAATGCTTATAGGAACTATTAACTAAGCTTGAATGCTTACAGGAACTATCAACTTAGCTATTCAGCTAAGCTTGCAGGATTAGCATTGAAATTTACCAAAACTTTAATTACTTAGCTATTTTATTTTATTATGTATTATTCTAGTATTTTTATCGATGAACTGGTCAAATAACAAATATATTTTCTTGCATTTTCCCTGTTGCATAAACTTACAATTAAACTTAGTATAAAAGTATAAAAAAAATGGATTGTGAGTATCCCCGTTTGACAACTAAACTCAGTCTTAGTTCTCGAACGTTTACAAAGCAGTTTATTCGAAAAAAGAAAACATTTATATTAGCTCTTAGCTTATGTTGCGAAATACTCATTAATAGTAATTTATTAACTAATTCAACATTTTCTACGGCGAAAATGACCATTTTGTAGCATTCTCCGTAAACGAACCTTACAATGACACAACGATTCGTTTTGGGATGGAATCGAACGGTTTTGAATAGGCACTTTGGTAAATCTGAGGCAAATACCGCGCGTCGACAGTTTGCATGAATAGGAAATCACGCGAATATTCGTGGCAGAACACTTTCATACAACACCACTTACAACACGTTCACAATAACTGAGCACCTCGCTGGATTGTGACCCGCGACCCCACCTACCCGCACGGCACCCCGCGTTCACCTCGTGCGCTAATAGCGAGAGTCAAGCGTCAGAGTGATGTGACACCGCCAGGTGCACAGTTATTTTAGCCGTGTAGTACGTGCATGTCAACCCAGATATAGTACCCCGCATGTAACTTGGCAAGGTTTTGGCTTAGTGGGGGTAAGTTCGCAGATAGTGCGTGAACTGACCAATCACCATATAGAGCGAACGGAACGTGGACAGTCAATTGGTCAGTCGATCCTTGTGTCAAATGACCAACCGATCGCGCGCTCGGAACGGTGCAAAACGTTCCCCGCGTCCCGCTTGGTAACCAAAGAGATCTAAACAACGACTTGTGTGCATCTAACGACTTTTGCCAAGTTACGTGCCGACAACCATACAGATGACACGTACGAATTTTGTCCTGAATTCCGTGCTGTATTGACTCAGTCAGACCAGAGGAAGAACAATAAATTCAGGTATTAAAAAAAACGAATTTTTATCTAAAGGAGCAAAAAAATAGCCCGCTTTTAACAGTGAAATTGCTGAAATAAGATTACGACTAGATTTTGGCCATTTTAGAATTATGCTGGATCTGCTCCATAGGATAATCTTTAGTGTAGACAAAATCAAACTGGTTGATTTATAATTATACAGAGTGAGTTTTTCAAGTGAATGGATGGCTAAAGCCGAAGCTTTGAGGAATAGCGAAAAATTAGGATAATCTTTAGTGTAGACAAAATCAAACTGGTTGATTTATATACAGAGTGAGTTTTTCAAGTGAATGGATGGCTAAAGCCGAAGCTTTGAGGAATAGCGAAAAATTTCAAAGGATTCACGAGGCCGATTTTGGTGATAAGCAAAACTGCATCATTGGATTTTTGAAAAATCAATATTCCTAGTAGAGGTTTGAATTTTCATCATAATCAGCCCTGTGACTCCTTTAAGTGTTTTTCGCTATTCCTCATAGTTTCTTATTTGGACATACGTGTCCACTTGGAAAATTAATTCTGTAGTCATAATTATTGCATTTTTTTTTAAGAAATTGCTCTCACTCTGTTCCGTTGTTGTTAAATATAGTTCTCACATACTTAAAAGTATTGCGTATATATAAGTAATTTACCTATGTTCGCAATATTTTTAAGTATGTGAGAACCATGTTCCTATCTTTCAAATTAATGAATTTACCTGTTATTCCTTGTAATACTCTACACCTGTTTGTAGAATAGTAGTGTTATCCTAGGTGTAACGTCCTCGAGTATGTGAAAAATGTATAAAAACTACTCAAAACAAAATAGGGGCATAAAGAAAAATTAAGGATTTTTTAAATATTAAAAATTTCATAAAACATGCTAAAACAACGTTTTCAAGTATACAAGGCTTTTTCATTGAATTACGCATTCAATTAATCAAGAAGGCATGCTCGTAATTAAACACCGCACATTTTCTTCCTCTCTTAGCACCCGTCTGATGATATTAACATCTTCAGGTACCGGTTCCAAACGTTTTCAACCGCTCGTCGCGAATATCTCCCCATTAAATATACGGCGCGTTGACTGTGGCCCTCCTGCAGCTTTGCGTAAGTGAATTCGACAAGGCAAAGGGTGTGACCGCCATCAATCGACCAATCACATGCTAGATGAAAGACGCGACGTGGATTTCCGTCTACGTATAGAAATACAGCTCTGGTGGCTGGATTTGCGTCTAAGTGTATTCTCACGGGTGCCATGATGCTATTAAAAAAGCTTTATAAAAAACTGCTTGCACTAATAGTAGCAGAAACACTAGCAAAAAGTTGCAAAATTAAGCAACGAAAATGCGTCAATTTTCAACCCGATGAAAACTTGATATCATTTAAAATTAGACAATACTACTGATACTTACTTAAAATAATTCATAACATAACTGAGGCAGAATGGAGAATTTGGAGAAAAAAAAAACTTATTTATATTGGAACATAACAGGTGACCCTTATTTTGTTTTGAGTTGTTTTATATAAATACCTAGGTACTGGTAAACCTTTTTTTTAAAGTTCGCAGTTTCTTGTACGTTTTTCTCCATAATAATGTTTAAATAAACCTACACATATATTCATTAACCGTTGAACCTGTCAACGTATTAGCGTTAACCGTTTATAAATTAACTAGTTGAATTTGTCAACGAAGTTTGTGAATCAATCAACAACATTCGAGAACGCAAACGCAATGAACCTTAATAATAAAATAAAATAAAAAACTTAATAATAACATCACAAATTGCGAGCGGCGGTCATGTCATAGAATTTTAGTTGCATCAAAATACTTAATAGATACTCGTTGAACGTCGCAACGTTGAATAAAAATCGTTGAAAAATGGTTCAAGCTCCAACTTGACACGAATTTAACTATGTATAATCAGATTTTTAATTTCGTAGACTAAACTGACATTTGGGGGATTATCACTTATCTATATATATATAAAAATCAATGCCACTTTTCGTTGTAATTTTATAACTCAAGAACGGGCTCACGTATTCAAACCAAAAAATGTTTAGGCTTTGTTCGGACTATTTAGTTGAAGGTTTATGTTGTTTTTTCAGTAGGTAGGGTAGATATGGTAGGTAGGTAGGCAGTTGACCGGAGCGAAGCCGCGGGGGTCAGCTAGTCGTTACATGAAAATAGTGTCGTATCCTGACTATCCGAAATTATCGAAAGTTGATCGAAAATCGAAGTAAATCGAAAAAGGAACTATTTCACAGCAAAAAAATTACATTCGTTAAGAAAATAGCTGCCATTATTTAATTTCTACTCATTTATGTCAGACTTCATTTTATCGGCCGCATTTATTTTATTGTTGATTTCATATCTAACACAATAAAAGTGTATATTTGTATTTTGATACCCCGCACGATGGTTTTGGAAGAAAAAAATTTGCGCCTCCACAATATGGCGCCCAAAATCCGCCATTTTTCTATTGCCCAATTTTACTGACACTCGCAGGGTTAAGACGAATCGATTGACGTAAGAACTATCAAAATCGGCCAACACGTTTGGTCTCTAGAACGCCATATAGGAACAAACATACATACATAGACTGATAAACACATTACCTTCCTTCGGCAGTCGGGTAAAAATAAGGTAATTAATAGCTGTCAGTTTAGTCTACGAAATAAAAAATCACAGTATAGTTGATTGACTAATTGACGATAGTAAACCAATGTTAACGTTACTATAACCGATGTTCCATAACCGGACCCTCATATTTAGGATCCCATAAATAATGAAACATTTTAATATTACGCCGATTTCCAGTATCACTCCGTCCGTATCCGTAAAAATTCTCAACTCTGTGATCTTTGGTCCATTTCACCTTAAGTTTAGCACTAGCTATATACGACGTGTTGGGCAGGATTTCCACCGGCTCCTTGAACATGGCGCGGAACGTGTCGTCCGTGCCGTCGCAGCAGAAGGTCGTGGTGTTCGAGCCACACACCTTCTTCGTCGCTAGGTGGATTATCTGCAATACATCAAATAGAGGATTAGGAAGTGTCGATAAGTGTGTGTCGGCAAGGGCGAAGAAAGAAAATTTGCTTCAAATAATTTGCACTAGATGGCGTGATAAGCTTCGATTTGTTATTGAGTTTTGTGAAATATTAAGATTTTCTAGAGAAGATCATAAAAAACCGGCCAAGTGCGAGTCGGACTCGCGCACGAAGGGTTCCGTACCTTAATCGCAAAAAACGGCAAACAAATCACGTTTTTTTTTTAATATTTATTTTATTCTGTTCTGTATTTGTTGTAATAGCGGCAACAGAAATATCATCATCATCATCTGTGAAAATTTCAACTGTCTTACTATCACGGTTCATGAGATACAGCCTGGTGACAGACAGGCAGACAGACAGACGGACAGTGGAGTCTTAGTAATAGGGTTCCGTTTTTACCCTTTGGGTACGGAAATACGGGGTCCCTAAAAATGTATGTTCCTGTTTAATAAACTCTCTAAAGCACAAAATTAAGGAATATTGGGCTCTTAATTCACATTTCAAAAATTATTTGAATGGGTCATTTAAAATTGATTCCAATAGATGGCGCGGTTTTAAATTTCTGAGGCATCCACTCGATTTTTTAATTTGTTTTCTAACACATTTTGGTACAATGCAACTGTAAAAACATGCAAAAAATACTATAAAACAAATTGTCGCTGTATCTATACCAATATTATAAAGAGGAAAGATTTTTTTGTTTGTTTGTTTGTACTGAATAAGCTCCGAAACTACTGGACCGATTTCAAAAATTATTTCACCGTTGGGAAGCTACGCTAACCCCAGGTGACATAGGCTACTTTTTATACCTGTACTCCTACGGGAACGGGAACTACGCGGGTGAAACCGCGAGGCGTCCGCTAGTTTAAAATAAAAGTGTTCACGAACAACAGTGCCAAATTTCATCCAGATCCGTTCAGCCCTTCTAGCGTGATTGAGTAACAAACATACATCCACAAACAGAAGGGAGAAGTAGTAGCTAGTACAATCTAAAGTTATCACAATAAAGTTTCGCACGAAGTAGAAAGTGGTATAAAATATATTCCTCGTGCAACATTGCAGCTGCGTGTCGCGGGTTCGATTCCCGCACGGAAAAAAATATTTGTAAGGCCTACAGATAGTTGTTTAGGATCTGGGTGTCTCGTGTATGTGAGTTTAAATGTTTCTTAACGCACCCACGATACAAGAGAAATTCCTAGTATGGGCCAACACTATAAAAAACTTATTTGTAAGGAGAAATAGATTAACTAGTTTATTGCAGCGGCTTTGCTGCTCTAGGCTTTACCACATGCACCGTGGATTTATTAGGGGTAGTAGGGGGCGCGGGGAGTTAGTCGTTTCTGAGATAATTTAATCTTCTACGAACAAACGAGACATTTTTAACCCCTGAAAAAGCGAACTAAAAAGACGTTAACAAGAAGAAAATCATTCTGTGCAGTCGGAGGATACATATTCGCGAGCTGGCTGACCAGTGACACTCGCAAGGTTAAGACGAATCGATTGACGTAAGAATCATCAAAATCGGCCAACGCGTTTGGTCTCTGAAACGCCACATAGGAACAAACATACATAGACTGATAAACACATTACCCTCTTTCGGCAGTCGGGTAAAAAGAGGGGTAATATAAGTTTGACGTGTGTTGCTGTGTATCTGTCTGTAGCATCATAGCTCATAAACGGATGAACCGATTTTGATTTAGTGTTTTTAGCTATGTTTGATTAAAATCGGTTCAGCCCTTTAAATTTATACGCATTTTACTCTTCGAATCTGGGATTTTTTTGCAAGACATCCTGTCATAATTACATGTTTCGATAGATTGTCGATTGAAGCGTGTCTACTACTAGTTATGAAATTAAAATTAAATTAAAGCAAAAAATAATCCTGGTACTCGGTTCGTCGGGGAACCGCTAAGTAAATAAAATACACTGCTGTAAACGTTGGCGGTTCCCCGACGCGAGTCCGAGGCTTATTTTTCGCTTTTTAGAGGTTTTTGTATCGGCAGTTTTAATTTTTTTACCTCTTATTATATTATACTGTCATAGAAACCGATCCTGTTCCCTAACTTAACCCAACAATGCCCGAGCCGGGCATCGAATCCCAGTCTTTATATTCCCGCTTACGACACACCTAGACCAACGAAGCAGCCATAACAAAAGTATATAACTAACCTGTACGTGTACTTCATACTCCGTCGGGCCAAAATAAGATCCATACATGCCAAAGCCGACCACAAAAATTCTCTGATCAACTGTGAACCGGATCCGGTCGGTGGTTCCACTGTACCCCCATCGGGACTCCGTCTGGGGAAACCTGTTCACCGTCAGCTCTTTACCAGTCATGCAACATCTCGGCGTGTCTAGAAACCCCACATTAGGCTTAGGATTGACGGTAAAATATAGGAACAGTTGTACGATTTCTCGATCATCTAAGAGCCCACTTTGGGCAGGGCCCATGGCGAATTCTTCTACAGACATGAGAGGAAAACGTATGGCGTTGAAAGCTCTGCCAAGGACCATTCTTTGGTTGGTGGGTGTGACTGGTAGCTGTCTCCTTATGCATTCCGCTTCGGACCAGCGTAGGACTGCTGAGAAGATCTTTGCTTCTCTGATTCGGAGGGTGTCCCTGGAGAGAAAGAGATGGAAATTGTTATATTTCTGTAGTACTTTCCATATGGATATTTAAGGAAACCCTGAGACTCAATGTCAGCGAAGGCGATAGTTGAAATGTTAAAATGATGAAAATGGACTGGTCACGTGATTTACAACCCCATACAATTTTGCCTCTTTGACAATCGCTATCGCCATACTTTCGATGATAGAATTTAACTTGTCTGGGGCCTTTGAACAGTTATAATCCCTACCACATATAATATAATACTAGCATACAGATGCCTCATCCCAGACAAAGAAACCGTGCCGACGTGACTAGCGTTTTTCGTCTGATTAAACCGATTATTTTTTGTCCATCGATCGCGTTCGGTTCCGTTCCACGGCGATAGATAGATGGTGTTAGCAACAACTTGCAAGTAAAAGGGTTAACTCGGTTCGTCACTATTGTTTTCTTTAAATACAGTGAAGGTTTGTTTCACAGTATTTTTTTGCATATTTTTACAGTGTCTTTGCACCAAAATGTGTTACAATGCAAATTTAAACAATCGAGTGGAAAACTTCAGAAATTTAAATACGCGCCATCTATTGGCATCAATTTTAAATGATCCGTTTAAATAATCTTTGAAATGTGAATTAACAGCCCAATATTCCATAATTTTGTACTTAGGAGAGTTGATTAAACAAGAATATACATTTTTTATGTTCAATTCCAGAAAATGATAATTTTACACACAATTCGGTGCATGTTGTGAGATTTATTTGAACGAAATTTTCTTTCTTAGCGCTGAGACTGAGACCCCGTGCCAGGAGATAATATAGTGCGTGTACATAAGATAAGTGCATTATATGTTATTATGTTCGTCTCTCATAGTTCAATATGGCGGCAATGATAATTATAGTAATCACCAATAGCTAAGTTATAGGACGTTTAGAAGATAATAAATTAGTTTATTTACATTGTTGTAATGGTTTACACAAATCTTTACTTTATGTATTGCTGGCATGACATTCCTAGCCTTGGAATTATTGTCTTAAAGCACGCGAATTGTATTTGGAGAGTGACAAAATAAGCTAAAAACAAAACATATGTGCAGTTTCCACTCGGTAGAAGTGAAACCTTCAAAAAAAGAGGAGACCGTGAACATAAGAAACACAGTATAATTAAGTACTTAGTAACTTCTCTAATCTATGGTATAATGTACTAGCTTCTGTAAGCGACTTTGCCCGCGTGTAAATTGTTTTCTTAACCCAGGGAAACATTAAACCGGGATAAAAAGTGCTATTGCAGACTATAATCTATCTTTGTGCCAAATTTTATCTAGGTCCATCCAGCCATCCAAACTTTCGCATGTATAATATTATTAATAAGATTCTATCTCATTCTCTCGCACGTCCTATAGATTTACATATGTGTTTATTTCCTGAAGGACACCGACCTTTGCCAGTTGTTGCAAGTTGTGCGATGACTTCTTTCGAACGACAAAATTACATTCTAGGCCTTGTTCATGTCTTAGACCAGAGAAACGTAGATAATGTAAGAAAGTATTAAGGAAAATGAAATTACATATCTTCACGCCTGTATTCCCTTAAGGGAGCCTAAAGGTAAAGCAGAGGTTCCCTATAACACAGGGTCTCATCAAACCCTTTCATTTGATACCCATATCATGGCAGTGCATAAAAAATAACTGGTCCGCCATCTTCGGCCGTCCGCCATATTGGATTTAGAATGATGTCACTTAGCTAACCATGCATTGTCATCCAAACTAAACGTGTATGCAAAATTTCATCTTAATCGGTGAAGGATAACTGCTTTAAAATTCAGTTGTAAGATTTTACCCGAACACACTTACTTACATACATACATACATAAAAACAAACATCTATTACAAATTCCACGACGCGTCTCGATCGAGTCCGCTAACTCCTAACTGCCTCACTATTTTATATCCAAACAAACGTTTAGTTTCTATTTTCCTACGCAATATTCAATGGAGTAAACTACAAACTTATAATAATATGTAAATGCAACAGAAAAACAAAACATCGAATTCGTGGGCGTCGATACTATCGCATTTAAATAGACGAACGAATTGCTAATTCACACGTCTGGGTGATCCAATAAACCTTTTTGATCCATGTGAGAGGAAAAGTACGTAATCAAATTCTTGATTTCAGTGCCCTACGTCGGCAAAACCACCTAGCAATCATCTTCCTGCCCTTGTGCCATGTTACTTGGGGTCGGCGCAACACGTTTTCTTCTTCCATACCGTCCTATCCCCCGACACGCTATCACTGACTCCCTTTTCTTTCATATCGCAAGCGTATTGCAATCATTTTAAATCATCATCATCAGTCTTATAATGTTCCCACTGCTGGGACACAGGCATCCTCTCCACCACGCGGGCCCAGTGCGAGTATTGGTGGATGTCACATGTCTTCTAATGTTTTTGTTTCTAGGACATGCCGGTTTCCTCACGATGTTTTTCTACACCGTTTTAAGAGCAGCGGTGATGAAATAATTTACACAAAGTAAAGCGCCTGCCTGGATTCGAACTCACGACCACGAACACGTAAGTCGGGGCCGTTACAACTGGGTTTTAAATATATCGCATATAATGAAGACTCTCTTGTTGATTAGTACCTTAGTGTAATGTAAATCATAGTCCCAATGGAACTCTTTTCATGATGCAGGTTAGAAGCGAAAAAATGGATACCATTGAACGAATTAAATAGCTAGGTACCTAACTATAATACCTATGTAAGTAGAATGATTACAGTTTCCTAAAAGAAGATAATAATAATTGTGAACGAGACAAAAAAGGAAAGACCGTGTTAAATCGGAATGGTCTATGGTCTCGTATTATTATTAGCTCCAGACAAACAGTTATGGACAAAAGAAGAAAGATGAAAGAGGCATAGGACATTTAAAAAAAAAATTTTTACTGTGTCTCAAACATTGCATTTGCATACACAATTGAGGCAGACCCAGTAAGTAATTAACAATACTTTTGTTGGGTTTGTCTCGATCTCTCCCTTATTTTTTCTTTATTTTTTTTGGAAAGCTCGACTATGCTAGTATTATATTATCTGTGGCTCTACCAAGCAGGTAATATTGCATTTACATAAACAAATTGAGACAGCCCAAGTAAGTAATTAACAATACATGAGTTCGGGTTGTCTCGCACTTTACCTTTTTTTTCCTTTTAAGAACAACTGGAAGACCAAGCAGGTAGCTCGGCCTAAGGCAAGCGTAGCGAGGGATGTGGATCACACCCGACAAATGAATAACTTCATTGTCCTAAACTCGAACAAAGCAGCCCTGGTGGAAAAGGACTTAGCAGTGTCCTACTATCCTACTAATATTATTGATGCGAAAATATGAATGCATGTTTGTTTGCACGCTAGGACGACTGAACTGGATGAAAATTGGCACAGAGATAGATTCTAGTCTGGCACATAGATTACTTTTTATCGCAGTATAATATTCCCTCGGGATTGCGAAGCTGCGAGCACAAGCTAGTAACTTGATTACCAAAATAACATCATTAGTCTTTATCAATACTAACAAACTATTAAGTGGAACAGTTAGTAACTAGGTATTTGCTACAGCAAACGGTTATTACCATAACTGTTGCACTTGTAGATAAGTGCAACAGTAGTGTAGAACTTGACTAGGTACCTACTTGTTATTTACAAGCTCATGTAGAGCCGTGTTACGTAAGGGTAGAGTGATAGTCGATCAAAGGATTCAACAGGTGTACTGAGAACTTGCAAGTTGGAAATACAATCGCAAGCCACCATTCAGTAGACTAAAAAGCTACCACATCTAGTTAATAGAACCTTACCAGGGACTGCCATGCCGCCAGTAGAATCCTTATCCTGTGAGGATTTCGAAATATTGGCCAACGATTAACTTACTATAGAGGAAACATGTGCTAACTTTTTAAGTCCATCCTAGCGCACAAAAACCTGGAAAATCTATACTGAAAGTTATTTATTTAGCTACGTTATGTATCATATGAATTTGACATGTTACTGTTACATGTGGTTATAAAGAGGCTACAGGACCACATCTACGTGCTGATGGTGATCACCGGGGTGGTTTTAGTGAGGTAAAATCCCACACATCCTGGTGTTTACCCCAAAAGATCAGGCGCCTTCTACAGATTAACCTCCATAAAAAAAAAAAAAAAAAATCCACTAGTGTCAGCAACCAAAGAGTATGTAAGCCTATGTTTCCAGCATCCAGCCACAACAAAGCCACATGTGCTGTGATGATGCATTATTTATGGTTGTACGCGAAAGTGGTAGGTCAATAGTTGCCTGGTCAGGGATGCAAGCGAATTTACTATATCTCGGGCCCAAACTGATGGTGGCGGTAAGAACTATGGGATTTTAGCCAGGAGACTAATACCTATAACCCTCTGTTCCCCCTAACAGAGGTTATTCGTGAGAATATTAGCAAAAAGCCCAAAATTTGCACGGCTGCAAGATAATCGCAACCACTACAAGCCAAGTTTGAAACAGACCTTAAATATTATGCATTTTGACTCATTCATTATTATATCTCTTGACTCAAACCTTTCCTACATACACAAATGGCATTTCAACACGTATACTCAAGTACACCATGTTGCCATGGAAATAAAGCAGCACAAATTAACATGCCAGTGTAAACAGACTAGTTTACTAAACATTAATTCTGGCATTGGCCCACAGTGAACCAACTGTTGGCATGTTGACAATGACCTTCCAACATCACTGTCGACAGATAATGTCATGTATTGATTGCAGGGAATACTCAAAATACTTGTTGCTTAATGGAGAATCTTCAGATAATGATAATGTGAATATTACTTAAGAAGAAAATAGACTCGAGCATTCACTTGTAGCATGAAATTGAGCATGTGGCATTTTTAAACCACACTGTCTTTAAATTGCAATTAAAACAGGAAATATTGACAGATATATGTGGTATTGATTGCAGGGAATACTCAAAATACTTGTTGCTTAATGGAGAATAAAATGATAATGTGAATATTACTTAAGGAGAAAATAGACTCGAGAATTTACTTGTAGCATGAAATCGAGCATGTGGCATTTTTTAACCACGCTGTCTTTAAATTGCAATTAAAAACAGGAAATGTCGACAGATATGTGTGGTATTGATAGCAGGGAATACTCAAAATACTTGTTGCTTAATGGAGAATCATTAGGTAATGATAATGTGTGTATTAATTAAGAAGAAAATAGACTCGAGCATTCACTTGTAGCATGAAATCGAGCATGTGGCATTTTTAACCACACTGTCTTTAAATTGCAATTAAAAACAGGAAATGTCGACAGATATGTGTGGTATTGATTGCAGGGATTACTCAAAATACTTGTTGCTTAATGGAGAATCATTAGGTAATGATAATGTGAATATTACAGAAGAAAATAGACTCGAGAATTTACTTGTAGCATGAAATCGAGCATGTGGCATTTTTTAACCACGCTGTCTTTAAATTGCAATTAAAAACAGGAAATGTCGACAGATATGTGTGGTATTGATTGCAGGGAATACTCAAAATACTTGTTGCTTAATGGAGAATCATTAGGTAATGATAATGTGAATATTACAGAAGAAAATAGACTCGAGAATTTACTTGTAGCATGAAATCGAGCATGTGGCATTTTTTAACCACGCTGTCTTTAAATTGCAATTAAAAACAGGAAATATTGACAGATATGAGTGGTTTTGATTGCAGGGAATACTCAAAATACTCGTTGCTTAATGGAGAATCATTAGGTAATGATAATGTGAATATTACTTAAGAAGAAAATAGACTGGAGCATTTACTTTTAGCAAAATATCGAACATGTGGCATTTTTTTACCGCACTGCATTCAAAGTGCAGTTAAAAACAGCAAACGCTCTATGTTCTGTTCCAAGTAAATGCTTTAGTCTATATTCACCTTTAGGCAAAATGTTAATTTGTTCAACGGATTCCCGAGATGTTTCCTAATAATTAACACTCTTATTCATAAAATATCTGAACTGATTAGCACCTGTCAAGCATGTGATTATCAGTTTTTATTATGGAAAACACAGTAACTCTGAGAATTCAATACCAAACTTAAGTAAAGTTAGGTAATTTGTTATTAAAATCAGATTAGTTTTCAATCCTTCATTTTCATAATAAAATATTCATTATTTTTGCATGGATTACAAGGCATACATTTATGTTTCCTGTGCCTCCTAAATAAATGATTTCTTGGAATAAAACATGAAGGTGCCACATAGTTATATTACCACATGTTAGATGCTTCATGTTATAATGTAGAATTATATCGAGATCATGCAAACAAATAAATATTTATTTATGTCATTAAAATTGTGAGCTATTATAAAATCAAACATACCTCTCCAAAACTGCATTGAGCGTATCCTGATCAATATCCGTAAAACCTTCAGCATTCAATGCATCAGCAGTATTCTTGTCTATCATCTCCAAGCACAATGCAGCTAGCTGTGGTTCATCAAACAAACGAGCCTGCGTCAACAAGAGAAACGCATTGTCCGTACCCAAGTTACTTTTCAGGAAATCTACACAATGCTCCTCTAATGCCGCCACGGCATATTTTTTTGCAGTATATAGGGTCGTCATCACGCTCTCTGGACCAATCCGCACCTCATCGGAGTATAGGAACTTTAGTAAATGTAGGAATGCCGCAGGCTCCACATCAGGTAACTCTACTTCATCAGACTTAGTTGCTAGAACGCCATTGAACATAGCATCGAACACAGCACTGCCCACAGACAACACAAACTTGTGGGCTGGTATGGTTTGTTGGTTGGCGTCCTTGCCGACGATAAAACGTACGTCGCATAAAATATCGTTGTTAAAAAGGAACGATAATCTTTCTTTTACGGTGGTTTTTGTTGCTTGCCAGTTGTGTAGGCGTCCGCCTGTATTGTTGATCGGCTGGAGGTTCTCTATCGTGGAGGATGAGGCGGAAGGCTCGATCAACGATCCATTGTACTCCTCCACCACCAGATTGAGCTGCCGCGCGTGCTGGTTTGACGGCAACATGTTCTGTGGCGGCAGCTCGTCTCCACCTCCTCCGTCGTCCAGCCTTACGTTGAGCAGTCTATTAACTATATCATTTTTAGACCCAGATGCCATAACGCGTGGTATTTTCAACTATCACACATTACACGGACCGCCGGTCGTGCTCGAAACACGTTGTTTATGTTTGATAACGGCTGTCTGTATCAAGAAGGTGGGTGTGAGACACAATTTATAGTGATTTGTTGTAGTAATTAGCCTCAAATTTTTGTTTATCACATTCACAGCACAGACAGAAGTGTTTCGTTCGAAGATTTTTTGACGCGCGACAGGAAAATTTTGGTGTTGCCATTTATAGAGTTAAAAATACTACCACAAATTAGGATCCTTGAGTTATATTAGTAGATTTACTGTTAAAGTCTAACCACGCTAACTGCAGCCAACTTAGATAAAGTACCTATAGATGGAGCCATGGCGTGGCCGCACATGAAACAACAATAACAATAACACTTTGGCTTTTACAGCCTAGAACACTTCAATCCAACATCGCACTGACACTTATTATCTATAAATAACCCAATTCCTTGTCTCAATAAACACTTAATCCCGCGAAATCCCAAAAAAATCAAACACGACCGAGTTAGTTTGTCAAACCTGCCATGATATTAGCGTTTGACAAACAACAAAAGCCGGCCATGGTGACAAAGACAAAAAAAATATCTTTTGTCCTTATTATTTACATGGAGCTGCCAATTAGCGATCTCGCTCAATCAATCAAGCTCATTTTAAGGCTAAATCTATAGGTACTTTATCTAAGGCAGCCAAGTATGAAAATGGAAGAAATTGCAAATCTAGGGATGGTAACACCGTCTGAACTACGAAAAAATATTTTGATATAATTATGTTTTTGTTTTTCAAAATGTTACCCGACTACGGTGCAGTAAAAGGGAGGGTTATGGTTTTGACCGGTATGCGTGTATGTATGTATGTCCATCTGTTCCCTTATAACTTCTAAACTACTTATCATAACTTATTTGACAAATGAGGTGTGGTTGGTAGCATTTTGTTTGACCACTCCGTTATTTATATGCTGATTATTTCCAGGTAGGGAAAAGTCACCTTAGCACGATGCAGTGTGGATTCAGCGGCTTTCATACAGTTTTGTCACCGTGAGTGACCGTTTTCACTGTGAATGACAGAGTGATTACCGTAATACCACAAAGTTTGTTGTTTTGCTTCATCATCATCATTGTAGCGACCCTGCTAAAGCGATAAGTTTGTTTATTTACTAACTTTACTAAATTTAATTATATGTATTTGTTGAAAGTGTTTAGAGATAATAATTATCGAGATCGAGATATTAATTCGATTTTATTTTATCGTGAATTATCATTTCATTTGGCTCACTAGTACCTAAAATCATCATCATCATTTCAGCCGAAAGACGTCCACTGCTGGAAATAGGCCTTCCCTAGGCGTCGCCACATTGACCGATCCCGTGCGTCTCGTATCCAGCGCCTTCCCGAAACCTTAACCAGGTCATCAGTCCACCTAGTGGGAGGCCTTCCAACGTATCGTCTTCCGGTTCGCGGCCGCCATTCCAGAACCTTTCTGCCCCATCGGCCATCCGTTCTGCGAGCAATGTGCCCTGCCCACTGCCATTTAAGTTAGGCAATTCTTCGGGCTATGTCAGTAACTTTGGTTCTCCTGCGGATATCATCATTTCTGACGTGATCACGCAAGGAAATTCCGAGCATAGCCCTCTCCATTGCTCTTTGGGTGATTTTAAGCTTTCTGCTAAGGCCCATTGTGAGCGACCACGTCTCAGAGCCATATGTCATCACTGGCAACACACACTGGTCATAGACTTTTGTCTTGAGACACTGCGGTAAATTGGACGAGAAGATACCACGCAACTTCCCGAACGCCGCCCAGCCGAGTCGGATTTGACGGTTGACCTCTTTCTCGAAGTTGGACCTACCCAACTGGACCGTTTGTCCCAGGTAGACATAATCGTCTACAACTTCGAGTGTAGTGTCTCCGATCTTGATATGACTGGGTGTTACATGGGCATTCACCATGACCTTGGTTTTGTCCATGTTCATTTTAAGACCCACTCTTTCGGAAGCTATACTGAGGTCATCGAGCATTTTACTGAGGCTCTCCATGGTTTCAGCCATGACTACTATGTTGTCGGCAAACCGAAGGTGAGTGATGTACTCGCCATTAACGTTGATGCCAAGCCCCCTCCAGCCTCGAACCTTGAAGAAGTCCTCCAGCTGTGAACAGTTTCGGCGAAATTACGTCTCCCTGTCTTACGCCGCGCTGGAGAAGGTTTGGTTTCGAGGTCTGATCTTGAAGACGGACTGACATGGTGGCGTTTTTGTACAGACACTTCAACACCTCAATGTATCGGTAGTCGATCTGGCACCATTGGAGAGACTGCAGTACAGCCCAAGTCTCAATCAAATCGAAGGCTTTCTCGTAGTCCACAAACGCTAAACAGAGAGGAAGGTTATACTCTTCGGTCTTCTGTATAACCTGCCGCAGCGTATGTATGTGGTCTACGGTGCTAAAGCCTTTTCAGTATCCGGCTTGTTCGGGCGGCTGGAAATCGTCAAACCTGCGCGCGAGACGATTCGTGATGACTCTTGAAAACAACTTGTAGACATGGCTAAGAAGTGAGATGGGCCTATAGTTCTTCAGCCGGGCATTGTCGCCTTTCTTGAAGAAGAGTACCACCACATCCCTGCACCATGCCAGTGGCGTTTTGCCCTCGAGTATGGGACGGAATCAAACAGCTTCTGAAGGGCCTTGAGGACCGGTTTTCCACCCGCCATCAGGAGTTCAGCCATGATTCCGTCATCACCAGGCGCCTTGTTGTTTTTAAGCTGTTTCAGAGCCATCCTAATCTCGTACAGGCTGACGTCCGGGATATCTTCGGATAGTGTCGGGTCAATCTAGGTCTTGGATCGTTTGCTAGACTCGCAACGGGTTTGCTGATTGATGTGTACAACTGTCCATAGAATGTCTCGATCTCCCTCAGAAGCTCCGGTTTGGCGGATATGATCCTGCCATTGTCGGTGATCGGTCTTCAGTTTTGGGAACTGGCTCTGCCCAATAGCCAGATCCCTTCAAAAAACCTTGGAGCTTTTATTTTGCTCAATCGCGTCTTTAATACGCTCGATATTAAAGCGGCGGAGGTCTCTTTTCAAGGATTTAGAGATCTGTCTATTGATCTGCCGGTATTTGCACGCCTCATCTAAGACTGCAGGATCATCTCACGCCTCTCCTTCATAAGCTTGAGGGTATGATCAGAAAGCTTTTTGTTTCTATCTGTACGACGGGTCTTGAAAAATTTAGACCCGACCGTATGGACAGCTTCAACTAACCCGTCGCTGTATTTTCTGTATTCTGGAGTTCGAGCTGAAAGCTCTCGGGGTTTTGGACCTGGATCTGTGCTGGACGGATCGTGGACTTCATCAGTCGAGACCTTTCAAGCTTGATATTAATGTTCAATGTGCCTCTTACCATTCGGTGATCGCTCCCGGTTTTTACCGAATTGTTCACAGAGACATCATTGAACATTTGCTTCTTGGTTGAAATGATGAAGTCGATCTCATTTTGTGTTGCACTATCGGGGCTCTGCCAGGTCCACTTCCTGTGTTCACGCTTTTTGAAAAAGGAGTTCATCATATAGAGGCCCTCCTTCTCCATAAAACTGGCCAGGTGGTGGTGGTTCCGTCGTCCAACTCCAAATTGCCCCACTTGCAGCTTATCCTCGTCTCGTTTGCCCAGTTTCGCGTTAAAGTCCCCCATGATAACGATGAAGTGTGTTTTGAAACCATGCATGGCTATAGAGATATTCTCATACATGGTCTCTACCTCTCGTCATCAGGGCGTGCCGAGGTTGGGGCGTAAACCTGTATGACCTTCAGCGAATATCTAGAGGATATTCTGAGTATAAGGTACGCCACCCTGGTCGACACACTCTCGATCTTCACCACGTTGTTCACAAGGGACTTGTGGACGATAAACCCGACACCACCCTGGGACTGCCGGTCACCCTCTCGGAAATAGAGCAGGTTACCGGATTTCAGGATTATCGAGTCAATCAACTTGCTCAATTCCTCTTCGAGCTCGGTGATCTTCTCGTCGGTCCGAAGTGTGCGCGTGTTGTACGCTGCCAGGTCCAGTCGTCGGTGATTGTTGGGGTAGCCGGATCTCATCCGGCGATTTTTCGCACCCCTTGCCATGCCGTAACCTCGACCGCTACCGTAGTCGAGGGTAGGGTAGGCAGGCTTCCGGGCACTATGGGCCATTTTTTATTTGTGCTATTCATAGGGGGGGTTTTGCCATAATCACCACGCTTGGCAGGCGGGTTGGCGATCGCAGTATGAAGCACAGAGAACGCTGCTGCCCATTCTCTGGTTTGTCCCATAATCGCCTCTTACGACACCCACGGGAAGACATGGGATGGTGAAATTCTTAACGTCCGGCAAAATACGGAACGGTTTTGCTTCATGATGTTGTAATTTGATACGATCTTCTTTTAAACAACACAAACAAAGGAGAGTAAAAAATGGTCTTAGATATTAATAATCTATTATGTTGTATATTATACTTGGTGTCAAACTCACAGATCGCATCAGAAACACTATACTTCGTTCCAGAACACAAATAGCGTGAGTTTTTGAGTCAAACGGCCACATCCGAAACTATGAGGAATAGCGAAAAACACTGAAAGAAGTCCGATCGGCTCGATCACGAGGCCGGTCCTGATAATAACTAAAACTGCATCTTTGATTTTTGAAAAATCTATATTTCTAGCCAAGAATCGGTGCCCGTTTATTTTGAAGCACACGCTGTATTATTACACCATCCGATAGTGTCGCTAATAAGGATCAAATTCTGGGCAGTAATGGCTAATTATGAATAAGCAATCAGGCAGCCCAACTAGCACGAAACCACGAACGTGACTGATGGAAAAATATACCACTTAAAACTTTTTGGGGTTGCCAATGTAATCTTATGCAGAGTTAGCGTGGCCAGACTATATTAAAAGTATGGTCTGGCTATGTGCTGAAATTATTTTTTCATGATTTTATAAATATCGTATTAGACAGAGATGTACAAAATGGTTTTAAAAAAGCATTTAAATACAAAATGCAAAATACTTTTAAGATTTACTATTTCAAATGCAAAATAGCAAATAGTTTTGCGTTTTGTATTTCAAATGCTAAATGCAAAATAGGTATTTTCAAAATACTTTTTCAAAATAAAATACCTTTTGACCAAATCTCAGATTTTTTAATTATTTTAGGTATTTATCATGAGAAATAGAGACACAATGCCAAGCCGAACAAAAACGTCTTATCACATGGCACCTTATGCATGACATTTCGGTCATATTTATCAGTACGCGTATCAATAAATTCTGTTATGTTATTAATAATAATAATAATCACTTTAAATAATGTAAAAAACTAGACTAACGAAAAGAGAGCCATGGCTCCATTTTATGAGTTGTGTGGCCATTTATTTCGGTTGATTGTGCATCTAGTTCTTATTTTATCATTATAACACTTTTCTTTTATTAATAACTGGAGTGTTATTGTTAAAAAGTGAAAAAAAATACATAAATTTTATTTATTACGCTTTTTAACCATACCATTTGTTCAAAAACATCATCACTCATTTTTCTTCTGTGAAGTCTCATAATCATCCCACCGTACGAATCAGTACAGTAACCACTTCACCAGCACCAGCAAACAATAAATCCGTGAAATCGAATCGTCGGCGTCAGCGGCGTTGCGTTTCATAGCCATAGATAATGTTAGACACTAGTCAGACATAAGGCGCGCACTCTGACAAAAGAAGAAAAAAAAAGAAAAAACCGGACTGCTTAAAAAGCGAACTAAAAAGACGTAAATAAGGAAAAAAACATGATGTGCAGTCGGAGGATACATCTGGTTTTGGTCAGCCAGCTCGCGAATATGTATCCTGCGACTGCACAGCATGTTTTTTTTCTTATTTACGTCTATTTAGTTAGCTTTTTAAGCAGTCGGGTTTTTGATTTTTTATTTAACACTTTTTAGTTAAAATTTTATCGCCTCTTAAAACCCTTTATTTTGATATCCCACACGACGGGATTGGAAGAAAAAAAAATATTGGGCCCCCACAATATGGCGCCTAAAAGCCGCCATTTTTCTATTGTTCAATTTTAATGTAGCCAGTGACACTCGCAGGGTTAAGTCGAATCGATTAACGTGCGAATCATCAAAATCGGCAAACGCATTTGGTCTCTGGAACGCCACATAGGAACAAACATACATACATAAATAGACTGATAAAAACATTACCCTCCTTCGGCAGTCGGGTAAAAAAGGGCGCGCATGGCTAGCAGGCACCTCTATCGGTCAAATTCGGCAATACGAGCGTCAATCGTTCATTTAATTTTTAACCCCGCCGGAAAAAGAGGGGGTGTTATAAGTTTCACGTGTGTTGCTGTGTATCTGTGTATCTGTGTATCTGTGTGTCTGTCTGTGGCACCATAGCGCCTCAACGGATGAACCGATTTTGATTTAGTTTTTTTTGTTTGAAAGGTGATTTTGTCGAGAGTGTAATTAGCTATATTTGATTTATATAGCTTATTAAATCGGTTCAGCCGTTCAAAAGTAATGCACGTTTAACTGTTTGAATCGGGGTGTTTTCGCAAGATAAATGTGTCGGGGGTTTTTAAATTTTGGAATTTTACTTGTGTTTGACTGGTAATGTTGGCTAAACTTAATCACAAAGTATTTTGCATTTTGAAATGAATATTAAAATGCAAAATACATCTCGAAAGGTATTTCAAATAAAATACAAAATGGTTTTTACTAAAAGGCATTTAAATGCAAAATACAAAATAGGTATTTTGCATTTTGTATTTGCATTTTAAATAGAAGTATTTCAAATAAATCGCATCTCTGGTATTAGACCGATGGAAGTAATGGATAAGACAACAGACAACGCCATTTAATTTCGCTAATCATGTATTTCTTTTTTAATAAACACTCAGATAATAAACAAAGCTATGGAAAGGATATTCTAGCAAAGGATGAAACTATTGTTACTGCCACTCGAAACGTATTATAAACGCGAAAGTTTGTGAGGATTTATGTATGCATGGATTTTTGTAACTCATTCACGCAAAAACTACTGAACATATTTTGTTGGAACTTCACAGATACATCAGAATATGAGCTATAATTTATAAATATATTGGGGACGTCCCAAGGTTTTGGCGTAGTGGGGGTAAGTTCGCTTTTATAGGTCTACCAGAATCTCATGGCAAAAAGGGAAATAAAAATTTGTTGTATGCAATACTGGGGAAATTGGATCAAACGATCTTGATACTGTTTAATTTTTATTTATGTCTTTAGTATTAATGAACATGAGGTAACTATATATTTTTTTTTTTTTTTTTTTTATAACCTATAGGCTCGCGCTTGACCACAATCTCACCTGATGGTAAGCGATGATGTGGTCGACGGTGAAACACGCTTGCCTAGAAATAACCTATTCACTCTTGACTTAAAGACCCCTAGATTGTAGCTATCGGGAAACACAGACTCCGGCAGGGAATTCCACTCCTTAGCTGTACGCATAATAAAAGTGTTCCCAAAACGTTTTGTGCGTATGGGTGGGATGTCTACCATGTATCGATGGCGCATCGCCGTACGTCTGGTAGTCCGATGATGGAACGGGCTAGGTGGAATTATATCGTGCAATTCCATCGCACACTCCCCGAAATGTAACCGATAAAAAACCGACAGGCTGGCAACTCGGCGACGAAGTTCAAGACTCTGGAGCTTTGACTTGACCAGCGCCTCATCGCCGATGAGCCTCTTGGCTCGCTTTTCGATCGACTCTAGTGCGTCAAGCTGGTATTTGGCTGATCCGTCCCAGAGATGAGAACAGTACTCCATGCATGATCGAACTTGCGCTTGATACAAGTTGAGGAGCTGTTCCGGCGTGAAGTACCGTCTCACCTTTGCAAGGATCCCCAGCTTTTTGGCAGCCAGCTGAGCCTTTGCCTCAATGTAAGGGCCAAAATTGAGAGTAGATGTCAACGTAACGCCAAGAAGCTCAAGATGGTCAGTTATTGGCACGGTCGCATCTCGGAAAGTTGGATCTGGGTAAAATTGGCTCTTTTTAGCGGAAAAAAGACACGCCTGGGTTTTAGCGGCATTAAACCTGACCAGATTGGCATCGCCCCATTCGGAGACTGCCTGCAAGGACAGGTTCAAGCGCTCCACCATGGCCTCCCGGAGAGACCGGATCTGAGGCCCGGTAGCACGAGCGTTGGACAAGTATCTCTCAGCAACAGTGCTGTCGTCTACATACCCAAAGGTGCCGGGTTTAAGCAGATCGTTAATATGCAGCAAGAATAAAGTTGCTGAGAGTACCGACCCCTGAGGGACCCCGGCATTGATATCCAATTGGTCCGACGAGCAGCCATCGATAACCACTCGAATGGACCGATCTCTCAGGAAGTCTGCAATCCAATCACACAGACCACCGGGCAAACCGAATGAAGGAAGCTTACCAATAAGGCTTTCGTGCCAGACCCTATCAAAAGCCTTCGAGATGTCGAGGGAGACGGCAAGCGCTTCCCCGTGTCTCTCGATGGCCTCACTCCAGATGTGAATGGCATACGCTAGAAGATCCCCAGTAGACCGATTTCGGCGGAAGCCGTATTGGCGGTCACTAAGGATATCGTTAGATTCTAGGTATGCCAGGAGCTTCGTGTTAAGTACACGCTCCATACTCTTACAGAGTATGGACGTTACAGAGATGGGTCTGTAGTTGGCCGGGTCAGATCGACTACCCTTCTTGGGCACGGGCTGTACGTTAGCTAGCTTCCAAGCATTCGGCACTTTTCCAGTCTCATACGAAAGGCGGAATAGGCGTGTCAAGATCGGAGACAGTTCAGGCGCACAGGTTCTGAGAACTATTGCTGGTATTCCGTCCGGGCCACTAGCCTTGTTCACGTCGAGGTTGCGCAGTACCTTACGGACGTCCTTTTGATGGATACGAATGTCCGACATACTCGTCTCGCATCCATCAGGATAAGAAGGGGGATGCGCGTCACCAGGGTTCAGACGTGAAGATTCCGCAAAAAGAGAGGCAAATAAATTTGCCTTCTCCTCAGCAGAGTGGGCCAGCGACCCGTCGGGTTTCAGCAGTGGTGGTAGTGAGGGACGGCTGAAGTTGGACTCGACCGACTTAGCCAGGGACCAAAACGCTTTACTACCTGCTGGGTAAGAAGCAAGTTTGGCCCCTATTCGGCCAATGTGGTCGAACCGAGCCCTTCTCAACACCTTCTTGCAGGACTTGGCAGCCCTGTTATAGGCTTTCTTCCTTTGACCCACGTCACTCGCTTTGCGCGAACGAGCGTCAACCCATGCCAGGTACGCCTCATGTTTAAGCGCGTCGGCGCGATGACATTCAGCGCCAAACCATGGCCGGTCAACATTGGTCATTGTTACGTCAGAAAACGGAATGTAGTACTCCATTCCCTGACGCAACACATCCGTCACGTTGTCCGCGCACGCCGTAGGATCATCCGAAGAAAAGCAAGTAGGCTGCCAAGGATAACATGCGAAGAAAGATCGCATGCCATCCCAATCTGCTGACCTGTATCGCCAAACCCGCCGCGTGCCTCTTGGGCTGGGATCGGGCGGGGAGTAGACGGACACAGACTTCACCAGACAATGGTCGGAACTACCCAAAGGTGAAGTTATCGACACAGAGTATCGGTCTGGCTCTGTTGTCAGCAGAAGGTCCAAGCAATTGGCCGTGTGCGAATCAACATCCGGCACCCTCGTTGCCCCCTGGACCAGCTGGGTAAGGTTAAGCGCAAGCGCAAGCTTACGCATCTCCCGTCCAGCATGGTCAGTGCACTGGTATGGGAAGAGCCACTCCTGGTGGTGGGCATTAAAGTCCCCCAGTAACACTAATTGGGCGGAAGGGTACCGCTGCTGTGCCGCATCAGCCGCCTCACTGAGGTACTCTGTGAGCCTGGTTGTCTCCTGATCTCCACTGTGCGAGCGGTAGACACAGGCGTAGATAATTTTATCCAGACCTGTGTCCACTAGAGCCCACAGCGTCGAAAATCTTGGGTCCTCAAGGTTACGGAGACGCCGATAGCAAGTGTCGTCACGGGCGTACATACACACTCCCGCGCGCGGTTTATAATTGTGCTCCAGGGTAAACCCTGGGTAAGATAGGTACGACGCGTCTGACGGACTTGCTATCTGCGTCTCCGTAAGGAAAAACAGCGCTGGTTTTTCAGTCTCCAGGTGGTAGTGGACTGCAGAGAGATTTGAGTGCAGACCTCTAATGTTGGTGAGGTGCACTTTGTGTGGGAGGGGGTGCAGCCGCTGTTTATAACCTGTATTTTTTATCCTTGGCATTTTGATTTGAAGAAGAGTGAATGGAAGAGAGGAGTAGGAAGTGAGACGAGGTTCCACGCTGCTAACCTTCAGACACGCACTGAAAGGACACCATCATTGGGGCACTAGCCCGGAGACTGCGGGGACGCCCGAGCCCCCCCGGAATGTCTATCGGGCCCTCCCTTCTGGTCGCCAACCAGCACGATAGTGTATTCCGGGATTTTTCGACAGTTGGCGGGGCAGCCTTTCATGTGTGGCTGGCACACTACTTGGGCCCCCAACTACCTGCGGTCGGCCAGCGGTGCACCGTGCCTCGGATCCCGCTACCCTCCGCGACTAGTCTCCCGATACGCCCATAACAGCGCGCGCCAGACTGGTCTGCTTGCAGTGGAACAGCTATCTCGACCCAACTCCTCTAGATGGCTACACTGAGCATCGTATCCGGAACACGGCCAGGCCGCTTGGCGGTACGTCTTTGCTCAGTGGGTGGTCACAAGCCTTCGGCCGAAGCCTACCACCAGTTGTGTCACCTGATTTGCACCACCCGGGGACCACGTGTAGGGAATCTAAGGGTACTCTCCTACGGACGTGGGTGACTCGGCCCCCAAAATATTATAGTAGTCACAACGGATCTTTGTGTCTTTATTTATTTATTTATGTTTTGAACTTGGTCCTGCCAACCATTGCGTAAGAAACAGTTTGTCATCGAGTATACTGCATAAAGTAAGCGAGATAAGACGATGACAAAAAAGACAAAAGATATTTATTTCAACTGGGCCACCAAGCGGCACTTTTGAATGTCACAATTTAAATTTACATGGAATAAAAGTTGATTCTACCGTGCATTCGGAAAGTAGCTTGTTATGGAGAAGAATGCACAAGAAACTCCGTAAGCTTATGTGACATACATAAGCGAGTGAAAGAGACAGTTATACAATGCTATCTTCACCTTCAACATTGACACAAAAATAGCTACTGCGCGGGGTCTTGCAACCAATTCAGAGACACAAAGATCCACTGTGAGTATTATAGGTATGTGTATGAATAATGTTGTTATACATCGTGTTCTTAACGTAGGAAAAATAAATCAATTGAATATTAATTTATGTACTAATTTATTATTTAGCATTTAAATCATACTAATAACTTAAAACCTCATTCAGAACTAGAAAACTAGAATACGATTCCATGAACTCCACTGGCATTTCAAAAACTTGTATCTTTGTAGTTTTATGTCATCTCTCTCCATCAAAATGGTTCTTTTTCATTGGCATTTAACATATTCAAAACCAATCTCTTTATGTATAAAGTCTGTAAAAAATAATAAAATGTATCATGTTACTTAAAGTCATTCATCATCATCAGTCTATATATTTTCTTTTTATGTAAGTTTTATGGCCTGGTTGCTAGGACCTTTTAGCCACGTCTTTGGAAAGAGTTTTGGATCTTATATTTATTCTTTAGTATGCATTAGAATGCGGATGTAACAGATTCTAATGTTTTTTGGAATATTTGGCAGCAAATTGTATCGAGTCAGTCTTCCCAGTAAGCTTTGCAGAGGCAGTCAATACTACAATAAAATACACCGCTCCACTATCCCGAGATCGCTTTTGTCAATGATTTTACATATTGTCCAGTTGCGGAGACAGTTGAGATACAAAACTACACCAATAATATATCACAATATCCACTAGGAATCAATTTGCAAATAATATTAACAGCCACTGAACTTCACTCGACAAAATCCCGCCAAAAACTCCCGTCTATATACACGTCCCACTGCAGGGCGCAGATTATTACTTAATATTTTTCTTACGTCAAAGATTCTCAATCTCCGTTAAAATCAATATCTTGTCGAAGAATTAGTAACAGTTACATTACTGTTGCCATTTCCTTCCGGCCATCATTCGATGTGCCCTGACCTACGATTTACCATATAATAGTAATGGAAAGAAAATAAAATTAAGTAAGAAAAATATAAATTAAACTAAATGTATCAAAACAAGTCAGTCCAACTTACCGGTCCACTCTACGACGCACTTTAAAATCAAAGATTGAGTTTGATTTACGCCTTCTTCTTCCCTTATTTTATGATACACATTGAAAACAATATGTCTCGCATGAGATCGAAGTGGGTTTTTCGACATTTTCACAAAAATAACAAACTTTCAAGATAATATCAAAAAAATTCAGCAGCGGTTGACACATCAAGTACTTTGATTCGACAGGTGACAATTGACATTGCCATATGAAAATCACAATTTAATAAAATAAAAAATGCCATGAGATTCTGGTACACCTTTAGCGCTCGAACTGACCAACCAACAAATAGTACGAACGGAACGTGGACGCAACATGATTGATCAGTCGATGCTTGTGTCAACTGAACAGCCAATTGCGCGATCGGAACGGTGTTATACGTTCCCCGCGTTCCGCTTGGTCACCAAAGAGTCCAAAAAACCTGCCTAAAACCGACAACTATACCTACTATACTTCTTTTATGATAGCTTGATCGCTGCGACTTAAATCAAACTAACGTATACGTTATTGTTACGATAGGTTAGCCTGTCAAGCGCTATTGTTACAGTATTGATACTGACAGCGGACGCAGAGATCAAGCTATCTTTGATGAAGAATAATTCCACGCGGGTGGAGCCGCGGACGGCAGCTAGTCGGTCATAACGCAAATGCCACAATGCGTCCATTAAAGGAAATACAAACTATTATATATTATTATCAGACTTCAAAAAACCGGCCAAGTGCGAGTCGGACTCGCGCACGAAGGGTTCCGTACCATTATCGCAAAAAAATCACGTTTGTTGTATGGGAGCCCCCCTTAAATATTAATTTTATTCTGTTTTCAGTATTTGTTGTTATAGCGGCAACCGAAATACATCATCTGTGAAAATTTCAACTGTCTAGCTGTTACGGTTTATGAGATACAGCCTGGTGACAGACAGACAGACAGACAGACAGACAGACAGACGGACCGCAGAGTCTTAGTAATAGGGTTCCGTTTTTACCCTTTGGGTACGGAACCCTAAAAAGGAAGGGGTTCTCAATTCAACTGTCAATCAATCAATCTGCCTAGCCTTTTCCCTTCTGCTTTTCCCAACTATATTGGGGTCGGCTCAATTCAAATGTATTTTATTAAAATGTGTATTACCTCCTAGGTGAACCAATTTTGATGATTCTTTTTATTTGTAAGCTGTGGTGCTTCTCATGTGGTCCCATTTAAAGGTGAAGATCTCATGAAGAACTTCTTGGATATATAACAGAACTTTTCAATAAATTAGGATTAAGGAAGTTAGTCGCAAGCTATTCGCATCTGCTGGATCTCTGAAAAGACTGCGTAATTTTCTGCCGACCGCCTGGTATGATGTTCCCTTGGAATAACGCAAATGCCACAATGCGTCCATTAAAGGAAATACAAACTATTATATATTATTATCAGACTTCAAAAAACCGGCCAAGTGCGAGTCGGACTCGCGCACGAAGGGTTCCGTACCATTATCGCAAAAAAATCACGTTTGTTGTATGGGAGCCCCCCTTAAATATTAATTTTATTCTGTTTTCAGTATTTGTTGTTATAGCGGCAACCGAAATACATCATCTGTGAAAATTTCAACTGTCTAGCTGTTACGGTTTATGAGATACAGCCTGGTGACAGACAGACAGACAGACAGACAGACAGACGGACCGCAGAGTCTTAGTAATAGGGTTCCGTTTTTACCCTTTGGGTACGGAACCCTAAAAAGGAAGGGGTTCTCAATTCAACTGTCAATCAATCAATCTGCCTAGCCTTTTCCCTTCTGCTTTTCCCAACTATATTGGGGTCGGCTCAATTCAAATGTATTTTATTAAAATGTGTATTACCTCCTAGGTGAACCAATTTTGATGATTCTTTTTATTTGTAAGCTGTGGTGCTTCTCATGTGGTCCCATTTAAAGGTGAAGATCTCATGAAGAACTTTTTGGATATATAACAGAACTTTTCAATAAATTAGGATTAAGGAAGTTAGTCGCAAGCTATTCGCATCTGCTGGATCTCTGAAAAGACTGCGTAACTGCCGACTGCCAACAAGATTGCGCTTGCACAATCTCTTCTACTACCCATCCTTGAGTATGCTGATGCCAGCTATCTTGACCTCACTGGAGTAAAATGTTGTGGTTGCAAATTTGCCTTCACCGCAATTCTCATATTCTTTTCCTCCTATTTAATAGGTATACTATTTTTCTCGTCTACCCTTCGCCTCTTTACCTCAAAAACTGACTTCAGTTTTTATGTGACTCGCACACGAAAGTTCTTAGGTCATCGGATAACATGAAATGCCAATGCATTCCACTACCTTCCTATACAAATCTTTTACTGCCAGGCTGTTGTACCTGTTTGTTTTTATTTTGGTGTACAATAGAGAAGGTACATATAAAAAAAAACTACTTAGCCTTTTCCCAATTTCATTGGGGTCGGTTTTCAGTCTAACCGGATTCAGCTAAGTACCGGTGTATTACATGGAGCGACTACCTATCTGACCTCCACAACCCAGTAACTGGGTAACACGGTACCTCTTGGCTAGACTGGTGTCAGATCATAGGCTTCTGACTACCCGTAACGACTGTCGAAGATCTTCAAATGACAGCCAGAATAAAGTACATACATACATAAACTCACGCCTTTTTCCCATGGGGGTAGGCAGAAACTACAGAACGCCACCTGCTACGATCCTTACATACTTCTTTTGCTTCACACATATTCATACATCTAGTCATACACACACGCCGGTTATGGGTACTGCGCACTTGGTCAATAAAGTACATATGTATAAATAAATAAATGTCGGCAAATCTCTCGGGATTGCTGCAATCTAAAATCAAAATCATATTTTTTACACCATTTAATATCATAACATCACGCCGGTACGCTCGGAAGGGGTAAGTACGCAGACTCACTCTGGTACACTCTTATTCCCCTGGTTATGTTCAAGTTTCATGTTATTCGGGTAATCAATATTGTCGCATCACTTTGGGCATTAGATAAGGTTAAGTACCCTAATTAGATACCTATTGAAAAATTGAAACATTTATACAAAAAAATACAACCGACTGCCAAACAAAACACTACAAAATGAAAAATAACTTCAATTTCGAAAGTCGGAACACTGTTACGTTTTTTGACACCGACTGCCGAAATTGAAGTAGTTTTTCACTTTTTAGTGTGATAAATCTGTTGTATTTTTTGTAAAAATATTTTTCCTTATATCCTACTAATATTATTCTTTCGAATCGAAAAGAAGAAGAAGAATAAATAAATGAGACAGTTTGGATGGATGAATGTGTGTTACTCTATCACGCGAGAACGGATGAACTGCAGCCTAATTGTGTAAGTGAATTTGGCAAAGGAAACAATCTGTTTCTTTCCCAAAATCGCATTTTTGTACTGCGCAAAGTCGTTTTTGGGAAACAGATTTTCCATTGCCGAATTCACTTACACAATTAGGCTGCGGATCTGGATGAAATTGAGCACAGATATAGATTATAGTCTGGAAAAATAAATAGGCTTATCCTGGTATGATGTTCCCTTGGGATCACACATTTCACGCGGGCGAAGTCGCTGGCAGAAGTAAACCATAAAAACTGCACGCCCGTGGTAGGTACCTACTTATACGAAGATTTACATAAGTGCGGTTTGCGGTGTCAAATGGAGCCACTCAAACACCCGACCGCTTCCCATGAGCGTCGTAATAGTAATGAAGGGGTAGGCAGTAGCAGTGGGTACCTAGTAACATTATACTGCGGTCAAAGAACTTACTGAGTATCGGTAGATTCTGATGATGTTTGAAAGTCATCTATATTCATATGTATGATTTCATGTATCTTAGGAATGAAAGCGGAGATAGAGACGAGAGAGGTCTTGCTGTATGGTCGCCTCGTCCACAAGAGAGTCGCAATCGGCAGGTGCTGAAAATTTGTTTCTGTAACCTTAATAAAGGTGTGGGCATTTTTTAACAGAAATGCTGATTTTCTTCAACAATGAAACATCTTTAAAATAGTTGTAAATTTTAGCATCATCACCTTACAATGCCCGAAATTGGTTCTTTGCAGGCCTTCTCCAAGCATCTTTACATATCTTAGATACCTCTTAAGACACAGAGCAAATTATTGTAATTTGCGCTGCGTGAATGATTGTAAATTTTTTTTAGGTACTTACTTGCAAGATTGTCTATGTTGTGTGATTATTTCTGGAGAAACATTAGCTCCTAAAACACAGGCCCCTGGTCTAATTTAGGAGGCAGCAGTTCCCCCTTTTTTTGTCTCTTTGTTTGTACAACATTTATTATTTTAAAATCCGTGTATTGAATTATTTTAATTCAAATTTACCTACAAATAAACAATTTATTTATTATTTAAATAAAATGATTCAGCCAGTGTCGAACTACTTATTCTTGTGCTTGGGAAGTTGAGACTACTTTAGACGCAGAAAAAGATTCAGCCAATGTAAAACTAGTTACTTATTCTTGTGCTTGGGAATTTGGGAATCCTTTTAGAGAAGCCGTAAGTTCTCGATTCGCTTCGATAAAACAACCTTATTATGACCAAATTGATCTTCTATTAATTATTATTTATCACTTGTTTGAGCAGTGATTGCACAGTGGAGAGCAGTGGTGGCCCAGTGGTATAGAGCAGTGGTGGCCCAGTGGTATAGAGCAGTGGTGGCCCAGTGGTATAGAGCAGTGGTGGCCCAGTGGTATAGAGCAGTGGTGGCCCAGTGGTATAGAGCAGTGGTGGCCCAGTGGTATAGAGCAGTGGTGGCCCAGTGGTATAGAGCAGTGGTGGCCCAGTGGTATAGAGCAGTGGTGGCCCAGTGGTATAGAGCAGTGGTGGCCCAGTGGTATAGAGCAGTGGTGGCCCAGTGGTATCGGCCGCGACTTACATGTTGTAGGTTGTGGGTTCGAGCCCAGGCAGGCGCTTTACTTTGTGTAAATTATTTCTTCACCACTGCTCTCAAAACGGTGAAGGAAAACATCGTGAGGAAACAGGCATGTCCTAGAACCAAAAATTCGAAGACATGTGACATCCACCAACCCGCACTGGGCCCGCGTGGTGGATTACGGCCCATTCCCTCTCACAGAGAGGAGGCCTGTGTCCCAGCAATGGGAACATTAATAGGCTGATGATGTGTGATGATGTGATGTACCACTTGTTTTGTTTGTACAGATCTTTCATCTTTTAACTGTGGAGGAACAGACACTTATTGTTAATAATACTAACGGCCCGACGTTAGCTGGTTCGCTATACCTACTATTATCTAGTTATAGCGTGATGTTATGGAACTTGTCGAGGGCGCGTGTGACATAAAGATATGGTGGGCACGGGAGTTTTATTACCGCGGAAACTGCGACTCACTGAGCACGCACAGGGCTAGGAAACGGAGAGTGTTTCCGTGAATACTTTCACTTTTTATTTTTGGAAAAGGTTCACTTCTTCATTTTCGTGTCGATGTCGATGTACAAATTTAAATTTAGTTGGTTCAGTTCTTTATTCGCTCGTGTTACGGTTTTATACTAGTACGAGGGGACAAGGCAAATCACTCCAAAGACAACCAAACCGTTATTACAATCTAACTTTTCGTACCACTTGCTCAAAAAAGTGACATTCTAAGCCACAAAAACCGAACATAACAATAGTCATTTTTAATCTGTTAAAAACAGGGAAAGAAAATTGTACTGAATTTCATTCATCCTCTAGGGGAAGAATGTGATTTAAATTTGGAATACTTACCGAAATGTATACTGAACTACATCTGTGTTTACACCATTGAGTTTGTATATAAAGCATTATACATCTTTTTGAAAAAGGAATACGCATTTATTATGCAGTTAAGCAGTTATGATTATAAAATAAAATTATGAAAACTGACGAGGCCGTATGAGCTTGATGCCTTTGCTTTTCCGACAAAAAAATATTAGTCTAGGAATTTGCCGCGTTTTTGTTTTCTTCAAATACATAAACGTTATGTTTATTTTACTTTTAAATGTCATTATTTTAAAAAAATGCATATCTCATATTATTATTGTGTTAAGTTTTTCGCAAATGGTACGAAAAGTAGAGTATTTTCTTCGGTGATAAAGCTGTCTTAGTCTTGGGTGAACTTAAATCCCTCGCTACACTCAGGAGTCGTCTTAAATCCCTCGCTTCGCTCGTGATTTAAGTTTTTACCACCCTCGCTACGCTCGGGAGTAAACCTCGAATCGTCGCCCGCGACAGAAGACACTGCTTTATCCCCTTGGTTAATAATCTACTATTTCACATTCTCCAAATGTTGACCTGCTTTTTTATTGTCAAAAATAACATTAAACGATTTATGTCTATTTTGTGTTTAGTATTATGTTACTCTGTATAATAATATACCTAATAATAGTAAAAAAAAAAAACGTTTAGGTATTTATTTCTCACCACAAACCAAGTATAATATAGGATTGTCTCGTATTCATGAATATATTTATGAATAAGAGTTATGTTAATTATTCGCCAATTACGTGCGAGTGCATCCAAGTCTAATCATATCACCTTCACGCTCAGGCACGGAAACACCCCACCTGTTAGACTTGGCCCTGACGCCCTACCACACACAGATTGTGTAAAGTATCTAGGTTTCCACTTGGATAGGCGCCTAACATGGAAGCATCACATTAAATATAAGAGGGATGAGATAAACCACAAGTTCCGCAACCTATATTGGCTCATGGGAAGAAACTCTGTGCTCTCTGTAGACAACAAACTCCTCATTTACAACTCAGTTCTCAAGCCCATATGGACCTACGGGATCCAACTGTGGGGCGTTGCCAGCAAAACCAACATACTCTGCCTGCAAAGAGTGCAAAATGGTATCCTAAGATCAATAGCAAATGCACCTTGGTTTACTAGGAATGACGAAATCCACGACTATCTGCAAATGCCATCAGTAAACTCTGAAATTGAGCGATACAAAAGACAACACAAGGCACGCCTATCCTCGCATCCAAATCCACTAGTTACTGAACTGTTAAACCAGACAGCGGTGGTAAAAAGGCTGAAGAGGAACCACCTTCTATAAGTGGGAGGCGCAGCACCGGCTGCTCCACCACAACGCCATTTGTCACGGAACGAATTCGCTTATGGTCCAACGACCGATTGAAAATAGAAAAATATGAAAAAAAAAAAAAAATCGCCAATGCCGCGGGTTGCATATAAATAGGTTGCCTTGAAAACGTAGAATTAAGACATTAACTAAGACCGCTTAATACACACAGTGTTGGAGGGAGCCATTTCTACCGAATAAACAAAACAAATTAAAATTATCAGTCGGATAGGTTAACCTGAACTTATCCGGAGGTCGTGAAACAGAACAAACGACATTCCTATGATTGTTATTGTAGTCCGTATTATAGTTCTCAGTGTAAAGTAAGTACTAAAATAATTAAATTTTGGAATAGTCCTGAATTTCAATGTATTCTGCGGGCTTAGAGTGAGTTTTTACTCACGTCAATTTGTATTAAAAACTGGATTAGCGCCGTCTGGTGACAGTAAGGAGAAACCTCTTTTTACCCGACTGCCGAAGGAGGGTAATGTGTTTATCAGTCTATGTATGTATGTATGTTTGTTCCTATATGGCGTTCCAGAGACCAAACGCGTTGGCCGATTTTGATGATTCGTACGTCAATCGATTCGTCTTAACCCTGCGAGTGTCACTGGCTACATTAAAATTGGACAATAGAAAAATGGCGGCTTTTGGGTGCCATATGGGGGGGCCCAATTTGGCGTATTAAAATAAAGGGTTTTAAGAGGTGATTTCAAAAATATATAATATTTATATGTTTAAATGTACCTAATTTAAAAAAAATACTAACATAAAAGTTATTAGTAAACAAAAAAAAGTTAAATCAAAAACCCGACTGCTTCAAAAGCGAACTAAAAAGACGTAAACAAGGAGAAAATCATGCTGTGCAGGCGGAGGATACACCAGATTTTGGTCATCGCTTTTGAGGCAGTCGGGTTTTTGATCTATATTGCATACAAATTTACTTATGAGATCGTTTACGTTATCACGATCGAGTGCGTTAAAAAACTCGGAATAAGCACACTGGTCTCGAACGTGCTTGAAGCCTAGAAAGGGCCAACATATTATAATCAAATATGTTTATTTCTCACCACAATATTACACAATTCATCATTTGGAAAGGTTAAACAAGCTTATTACTATTGTGGGAGACTGGTGCCTAAACTAGACTGAGACAGACAGAGTCTGTGTTTCAGGACACCCTGGACTCCGCCCTTAACACAGTCATTTTCTCGATGCATTATTTTTAGGTATTATACATTGAATCTTGATCGGTGTACACTTACATAATAGTTATTGACAAGTTTTTGTTAGAATTTGTGTGTGTTTTGTATGAGAGTGTGTGATGGTGAGTGTGTGTGAGTGTGTAGGTATCTTTTTTACTAAGGTAGCAAGTAGTTTTTCGGTATCTTCATAATTAAATTATTGAAAAGAAGCACTTTTTACACATGTTCTTAGTAAGATTAACTATCGCTAGCATCCTCTTAATTTTAATGTAATAAAACACCTAGATTATATTACGGATATAATCCATACTTTTTACCCGACTGCCGAAGAAGGGTTGTTATTTATTAAGTAAACAAAGATCTCGCAAATGATTTACATACTCATTTAATTAGCCAAAACAATCTCTTCTCCGTTCTATGGCGTTTCTCGTACGTCATCAAGGGCACGCACGCGCGCAACGGTCGATTCAGCTACAGGTGCTGTCCCGGCAGTCGAACCGTCGCCGTCTGCCACGCACCACCTCGCAGCCCCCGGCTGGACCCAGACAAACAAGGCGATACCGACTATGACAGACTGATAACCCAAACATCATTCTAAACTTAACAAAACGCTTATTTAAAACCTCTAAAGCCTGCTACAAAAGTGTAAGCAAAACGTTGTGTCAACAAAACTCTTTGCGTTTACAAATTCAACAGGCGCTCATAAAATTTCATGCTCGAGTCTTATGACTAGTGTAAATAATCTTTAAATTTTTAATATTAATCGTTGTCTCGTTTTCTCTACTGCTGTTATAAAGTGTTGTCTGTTCGCCTATTGACTTGTGTGTGATCTAAGTGTTCACGTTCTATAAATAATGTTGTTTCCATTGTTGTTGATCTTGAACTGGATGTTACCTGATTATAATCGTGTAGTGAGTGTGACATAATTGTATTATATTATGAATACTATTAAGTAAAGGTGAGTAACAATCGATATTTTAACTGTATCTTGTTAGATATAAGATTATAAACATAAACATACGTCCCACATGATGCTATGCTAAAAATACGAGGTAGGTAGGTGGCCAGGTAGCGTATGGTAAATAAGAGGGATGGTTTGGCAAAGCTGTGGCCATTGAAGTAAAGATAATACTTGGGTACGTAGCAGTGCACCTAATTATAGCAGACCTTTACATTAATCATATTTTTGATCGACCATTATCCAAGTTTAGATTTTGTTTATAATTGGTATCTATCAACAAACTTAACTACGAGCTAAAAGGTCACATAAAAGATTAATGACGTTCTTTCTAGAAGCTTTATTTCAACTGAGTTTGTCGACATTAGGCCGTAAAACTTAGGTACATATAACATTATCAACTAGACAAATTTAAACTTAGTCCAATCACAACGATTAATTTGTATTTCTACAAGGCCACCACACACAAACACCCTGAAAACCCTGAAACCAGTCAAAGCAGAACTTCAAGATGTAACCGTATTGTTCCAGATATCAAGATGATGCTGAGTCCGAAGATGCAGCGGTCAGTCCGTGTGAACGATGGCCAGCTACTCGCTCTCTCCGACAGGGCGCAGTATGACCATTCCCAGGTTGGTAGACCGACGACTGCTACAGAGTGTAGCACATTTAATAGCTATAAAAGGGAACATCAGCTTACGTATTATCACTAGTGGCTCACCCCGGTTTTGCCTGGGTCATAATAATGTATCGCCTATAATCATTAGGAATAATGTACCTACCTTTCAAATGCTGAGAGATTATTTCAAATAGGTGTAGTGGTCCCAGAGATCACCTTACACATAGGAACAGGCTTACAAAATTCGGGCTCTTTAATAAGTCAAGATTGGAAACTAAGACCGTCACACGATCACACAAGTGTGACACTGACGGTCAGTTAATTACAGCTAACAAGCAAAATAAGAGTGGAGAACCCCAGAGAGACCATCTAGGTCCGTCCCATTATATTGTTAGGCAATTAGCTTCGCTACCATCCTACAGTGGTTGATCGCTAAACATGTATAGCGAGTGTAATTATTATGTCACAAAATAGTTCAGGGTGATTTGAGAGAAGACTCGGACAATAAAGTAGTCTTTGTCTGGACGACCTCAGCATAGGTCAGCGATGATCTTCGCGATTTGGACGGTAGTGGCTTGGTTAGTAAGAGCAATGGCTAGCGATTGGAGAGACTTACCTACCTATAGTTAGAATAGAATTGAATAAATCAAAGTCAAAGTCAAAGTCAAATATATTTATTTAATTAGGCCAATAAACGGCACTTTTGAACGTCACATAAATTAAAATTAAAAATTAAAAGTAATAAAAAAAAAAACATGTTAAAAAAAAAAAAAAAAAATGATTCTACCGTGCATTCGGAAAGTAGATTGTTATGGAGAAGAACGCACAAGAAACTCCATACTTACTCTTTTAAAAAAAAAAAAAAATGGTGTTTTACAATATTAACATACGTACATACATTAATATATGTGAGGACGATGCACCCAGAATAGCTCTACACACAGGTATAAAGTATTAAAAAGCATTTACAGGAAAATTAATTAATTTGATAAGTAGGAACATGGTTCTCACATACTTACAAATATTACAAACATAGGTAAAATACCTAAATATTTATTTATTTATTTATTTAGGAATAACCAACAGTTACACATTTAAAACTTATGACTAATATTATAAGAACATGATATAAATGCGCAACTTACACCGTTATCCACATCATATAAATTAGTAAGTTAGTTTTGAGCAAACAATACAAAACAAAGAAACAAATGATTTCACATTCTGTTAAATAACAATTTCAAGGCTCTTTATTGCTTCAATAAGGCAGTTGCGAAATTTATTAGTGGGCATTGCAAATATGTCCAAGTCAGTAAAAAGTTCATTAAAACCATTACAAATACGACGCAGGGGTGCGCGGGCTCCACCGTTTGTTCGACAGGAAGAAACAGCGAATAGCGGGCGCGCGGCACCCCTCGCCTCAAAACATTTCTAGGAACAAAGTAATATACTCTATTGATAATATCAGAAGTATACTTTATATACAGTGAAATATACTTTATTATACACCAAAAAAGTTGCACTTCTCATTTACAAAAACTTAATACTATGGTGGCGGTCATACCGCTGACAGCGATGTCAACCAGACAATCTTTGAGTGGTCTAAAATAAAATAAAATAAAATAAAAAGCGAGGGTTCTGCGGTGTACACAAACATTAAAATAAAAATAATTATATATTATGTAGCTACAGGACTCGTTTAAATTGCTAACGTAGGTAAAGTTACGTAATCTGTGGTAAAGGCTACCAAGGAGAAGCGTCCTGGCTCCTGAAGTGTCTGTTATGTTGGAATAACTCAAGGGTATCAACGCAATGAATATCCGTGTGCGTCAACTTTTGCGATCATTACCTGTGTTTGGTGTGGAAGCTTCAGCATCATTATAATCATCATCATTTCAGCCGAAAGACATCCACTGCTGGACATAGTCCTCCCACTGATAGGGTCCTGTGCATCTCGCATCCAGCGGGTTCCCGCAGCCTTAACCAGGTCATCCGTCCACCTAGAGGGAGGCTACAGCGTTGGAACTGTGGAAGCTTATGAGCTGATAAAATCATGATGATGATGATGATGATTATTTATGAAGTATAAAATGTTATTATATCAGGGATTGTTTTAATTTTTTACTACTTTTGTTTTCCTAATGTGATTGTTTTATATTAATTTACTTTTCTCTGAAACCGAACATGTGTCAAAAATCTTCTAAATGTTTACCCTCAAAATTTATTCCTAAGATACAAGCTTGTCTAGTTTGGGGCCAACGTAAAAAATCTTTATAATACTGTTCTTTATTAAATAAATTTGAATTTGAATGGAACAGCAGTGTTCATTAAGGAAACCTAAGCTTGTCAGTTAGGTTACTTGTTTATAACAGCTATCTTGGTAAATATCGTAAATTCTCTTACTGAATTGTTTGTGAAGCTTCACATGTAGGTACCATAAATTCCTTGAACACTCTAAATTCGATACGATGAACGAATATTCTCTTCCCAAATACCTACTAACTTACCTTACCGCTATGAAAGAGCTCTAGATTATTTTTGTGGTTGATAAGATGTCTGTTAACATTCATTATTTTTGTAGACTGGCTACCTGCACAAACGAAGCTCCGACAACACCAAATGGCAGCTCCGATGGTTCATCCTCTATCAGGTAAGCGAAAAGCAAAACATACTAACATCATCATCAGACTTTTAATGTTCCCACTGCTGGGACTGGGTCACAGAGCTCATATTTGTGTGAGAGGGAATGGGCCTTAAACCACCAATCCAGTCCAGTGCAGCTCCGTGCCGTCGGTGGATGTTACATGTCTTCGAATTTTTGGTTCTAGGATAAGGCGGTTTCCGCACGATGTTTTCGTTTACTGTTTTTAGAGCAGTGGTGATAAAATAACTTACACAAAGTAAAGCGCCTAGCTGGGTTTGACCTACGACACGTAAGTCGGGCCGTTACCACTGGGAGACCAAAGCTAAAAAAAAGTATTAGTAGGTAGAAACCAAGTTATTTAGTATACCTATATCTATGTAAGTCTTGTCTACTTGCTGCACTCAAAAGCATTTACCTACTAAAGCTACCTAAGTACCTACTCAAGAAGACATTGACCTTTTAAGTCGCATCGAAAATGCAGTACGAACAAAATGGCTGAACTTATTATTGTAAAGTTCATTGGATAAAAGGATAAACAATTTGAATAAATTCTTGTAGAAGAACTCGTGGGTAATATACTGCGGGTCGATCTTCAAGTCTAAGCAATGCTTGCTAAGTTCGCTCTTTGGATGGGTGACCAGCTATTACATATCAAGACTCACTCGTTAAGGTTGCTCCAGTCGACGGCTTGAACTATTTTGTGTGTGAGGTTAAAATGCATGCTATCTCATCCGACAACACGTGCGAAAGAGATAGATGCTGTGATGAGCAGTAAGAAGCTAGTTCGCGTACGAATTAGCACGTGGGCAAATTTGTAGCCAAATAGATGATGATTTAGGACGAAAACGAGCCCGCGAAATTTTATAAACAGACCTTTGGGAGTATGGATATCATGAAAAAACGACTAAATGTATATTTTCAAAATGAAATTATTTGCATGGTTGAACTACTAATCTATCCCTGTATGGTGATCGTTTTGCAATTTTCCTTCTTTCCTATGGTATTTATTTCCGCCCAAAGATGCGTTAAAATTAGTGTTGAAATATGAAACTTTCGACGCTATGAGCGTTCATTTATGAACTTTCAAATATATATATATTTTTTACATTTTTGTTTCCATACACGACTAGATAATGACGAGACAAATTGATATCATCTTTTATTTTGAACGTACACCGCCAAACAGTGGAGTAATCGCCAGACTACATTTCTATGGAAGAATGATTGACTAGTGTAACCTTAAGACTGGAATTCTCATTCGGAAAGCATAATAATAAAAGGCCGTTGGTCCTGCCTGTTATTTTGTAAGTCCCACCTGTTATCTTTCACAGTCGTTACGGGTAGACTAGGAGCCCGAAATTCTGAAACCAGTCTTGCCAAGGAATATCGTGTTACCCAGTTACTGGGTTGTAGAAGTCAGAGAGGCAGTCGCTCCATTTAAAATACTGGTACCCAGCTGGTGCATCCGATTAGGCTGCAAACCGACCTCGACATAGTTAGGAGTAGGCTATTCTAATAAAGTACCTGGGCGACCGATCTCTGCTCGGTTGTAAATAGAGAAAACGACGTTTTCTAAAAATGAAACCTAGCTAGATCGATTTAACGCCCCCGAAACCCCCTGCATACTAAATTTCATGAAAATCTTTCGAGCCTTTCCCGAGATTCAGATTATATACATGAATTGCTCGTTTGAAGGTATTAGATACAGTTAAACGTTCTTTTCGTACATCACATAAAACTGGCCAAAGTTTTTAACTTCTTATATCCTTTTTATTATGCCCCTCTTGTAGCTGGGTAAGAACATTTTAAAGATTGATGGCTTAACTTCGGCAACTTAAAGCTTAAAGTAAGTTTAGGTCAGGGGTTCGTTGGTATTTCTTGGCAACCGCGATGATTGATCAATATCTTGCGAGGAGATACTTTTTTCGCGGTAGAGCATAGTTGAATGACCTTATTTGCTTACTTTATTTGAACTGGGCCTTAATCTGAGGTCTCAAAATTATCATGGATCTACTTTGATACAGAGACCGAGCAATACAGGACGAAGAGGACTATACCTTTTGCACATCGGAATCAAGATAGCCTTGACGGGTTATAGTACAAATCCCACATCAAACTGCTCTGGGCCTAGGTGCCAGACGAATATCCTAATTCCAGCCAGACATGGGTCAAACTTAACGCCCGAAGGACTAAAATATCTAATAAAAAATCTTGAATGTCTACGGACGGATCGTAGCTGCGTAGCATGCCAATTACCGTTCATTAGACATAAGCTCTATTGCCTATATATTAAAAGCTTTTTTTTACCGATTTCTTTAGTAAAAACCCTTGCATTGGTTTATAATACCTACCGGTACTACTACTGTGATTGTTACATACGTGCTACGCCGCCGTGGGCAACTACGGCGTAGCACATGGTAGGAATTTTCGAAAGCTCGGCCCAAACTGGCCACCGACCACTTCCACCGGTGGCGCCATCATTCTTACATGCAAACGTAGTCTGGCGATTATTACACTGTTTGACGATGTACGTTCAAAATAAAAAAGTATATGAATTTGTCTCATAATTATCTAGCCCTGTATGGAAACAAAAAAAGTAAAAAAATAATAATTATAGTTATGAGCGTCGAAAGTTCCGTAATTCAACACTAACTTTAACGCATCTTTGGGCGGAAATAAATACCATAAGAAGAAGGAAAATTGCAAAACGGCCTCCATACAGCATTGAGGTAATAATGTACTACGCACTACATATTATCTCAATGCCATACAGGGATAGATTAGTAATTCAACAATGCAAATAATTGTATTTTGAAAATATACATTTAGTAGTTTTTTCATGATATCTAGAATCCCAAAGGTCTGTTTATAAAATATCGCGCACTCGTTTTCGTCCTAAATCATCATCCATTTCGATACAAATTTGCAAAAGTGCTAATTCACAAATTTGTATTTGATGTTTATTGACTTGTTATTTAAATGTTTTTTTTATTTGTTATTTAATTTGTTCTTTATAATTATTAATAGTTTTTTTAGAGCAGTGGTGGCCCAGTGGTTACGACTCCGACTTACGTGTCGTACTTATGTCGTGGGTTCGAATCAAAGCAGGCGCTTTCCTTTGTGTAAATTATATCGTCACTACTGCTCTAAAAACGGTGAAGGAGAACATCGTGAGGAAACCGGCAAGTCCTAGAGCCAAAAATTCTAAGATATGTGACATCCACCAACCCGCACTGGGCCTGCGTGGATGATTACGGCCCATTCCCTCATTCACAGAGAAGAGGTCTATGTCTCAGTAGTGAAAACATTAAAAGGCTGGTGATGAAACAGCCCAGAGTCTGGATACACCCAGTTCCTCCCTATTACATAGGACTTATACATATCTGGCGAAATAAGGGTGTGCATCTCTGCCCAACCCTTCGGGAAATACAAGCGTGAAGTTATGTTATTTTACCCCATCAAAAATTACCAAAATTTTAAAATCTTAGACATCTGATTAAATTAGCCAGCTTGTTCAGCCGTTCATTAAACGCCTTCAATTGAATGCCTAGGCTGATAGTTAATTGAACTAGAATCAACGTTAATTCAACGTTTAACAACTTGGGGTACAGAAAGTCAGCCCTTTGAAGATGACTGACCAAGACTCAGCCAAGTGATTCAAATTTAATTCAGTTTACTTTTGCGCTTCGCTTAAAAGTTCAAATATTGCGCTCAATGACTTGGCTAGTTGTCCTACAGCCGTGTTTAATGAACGGCCTAGGCATCAAATTAGCTGGCTTATTTAACCAGATGGCTGCGACATACATATAACCTACCAGCCACCGTATAAGTCTAACGGTATAAAATATTATTTCATTGCGCCAACACCTTGAGTCCTGCAGCCTAATTGTGTAAGTGAATTCGGCAAACAATCTGTTTCTTTCGCAAAACCGACTTTTCGTATAGCAAAAAGTCGTTTTTGGGAAAGAAACAGTTTGTTTCCTTTGCCGAATTTACTTACACAATTAGGCTGCTGTTATACTCAGGTAGATATCAATTAACACTCCAAAGAGAGGGAATTTGAAGAGCGGTTTACACTCAAGAATCATTGAGTTTGAGATCTGAAGTTTAGCTGTAAGTGGATTAACGTCGCACACTAATGCCGTTTGGGAGTGCCCTCCTGAGGAATAGAGAGGGATTACAGATTACACGGCTACGATACGATCGGAGTGCATTCGAGCGAAGTGGACCACGGTGAATGGGAGTCTCCATTCTCCGTGGTCCTGACTAGGGTTGCCAATCGTATCAATTCCCATTCATAGTTTTTTTTTTTTGAAATTTACTCACACACACAGGTATTTTACCTATGTTTGCAATATTTTTAAGTATGTGAGAACCATGTTCCTACTTAACTAATTAATTAATTTTCCTGTTAATGCCTTTAATACTTTATACCTGTACGTAGTTTAGTGTGTAGAGCTATTCTGGGTACATTGTCTTCACTTATATTAATGTATGTACTTATGTAAATATTGTAAAACACCTATTTTATTAAAAAAAGAGTAAGTATGGAGTTTCTTGTGCGTTCTTCTCCATAACAATCTGCTTTCCGAATGCACGGTAGAATCATTTTTGATTACTTGTAAATTTTAATTTTAATTTATTTGACGTTCAAAAGTGCCGTTTATTGGCCTAGTTGAAGAAATATATTTGACTTTGACTTTAGTATAGAGTATACTAGCTTCTGTCCACAGCTTAACCCGTGTCAAAAGTGTTTTATAAGTGTTTTTGTAGTGTTTATGTGTTGTGTATGTTTAATTGTGGACCCTGTCGGGCACTGCAAAAGTAGGAGAGAGGATGCAAAGCGATGGGAAGCGAAAAACAGGGCTTTAATGAAACTGATGGCTATCAATCATACAATAATTTTCAAAACAACGAAAAATGCTTAAGTTGCGCAAAAAAATAAACTTTTAAATCAAGATTGTTAACTTACTGTGAATTGACATCCAAACCAAACGTAGGTAGGATTCTACAAAATTTCACCTCAATCAGTTGAGGATAACAGTTTTAAAATTCAGTTGCAAGATTTGAACAATCCGATACTAAACAATTAACTAGTAATAACTATAGAATTTTTTATACATATAAGTCTGTACTCTTTTTATTTACCTTCTCTAAAATCAAGTGAATACTCTTTTCTTCTAAAAACAGTTGGTAACCCTAATAGAGACAAAGGGAGAAAGGGGGCTTGGGGACGTTTGTTAAGCCTGTCCCACGGTTACTGATCTTTCGGCTGATACTGAAAGATGGATCGAAAGGGGAACTGAGAATTTTCGATTTAATCTGATTGTGAATTGTTGATTTATAAATTAACGTTTATGCGTGAATGCCTGTTGAACTCTAAACCCTTCAGACTGACTGACAGATAATGTCTGCCTGCATTAAGTCCGCTTATGTATCACCATTGTACATGAAGTCATTACAAAAAAAAATCGGATTACTGGTTAGTTATACCGAGATTATTATCGAAGGTGCATTTGCACGAACAACTTAACTTAGAGTTTGTTGCTAACACGAGGTTAAATTGTCAGTTTTTCATATAGTATTGTCAATTTAACCTTGTCTTAGTAACTTACTCTGAGTTTTCGTAAGCAGGTATAACAATTTTGGAACGACAAAGTCTAAGTCATACATGGCAAAGTTCAAATTCCATTGTAACCCACACTTTTACGAGCCTTTTTGATACAAAAATCAACATAAAATACGCTAAAGTCGATACTTGAGTTGGCCATGGATTGAAATTATCTCTAATTATGAATTCAGTAGGTAATTACTTATTCCTAAGTTATTTAAGCGTTATATGGAGCAGACGCTCGCCACCTATTCACCATAATCATCACTATTTTCACGCACAACGGATCTAATGGGAGTCTAAGAATGGAAAAGGGAGTCCCTACCCCTACCACCACCATAATCATCTTCACCTTTTAATGTCCCCACTACTGGGACGTAGGCCTCCTCTCTGTGAGAGGGAATGGGCTTCAATCCACCACGCGGGCCCAGTGCGGGTTGGTGGTTGTCTCATGTCTTGATCGAATTTATGGTTCTAGAACAAGCCGGTTTCCTCACGATGTTGTCCTTCAACGTTTTTAGAGCAGTGGTAATGAAATAATATACACAAAGCAAAGCGCCAGCCTGGTTTCGAACCTACAACTTATAAATCGCGATCGTTACCACTGGGCCACCATACTGCTCTCTGAACGTCAATAATGTTACCTTTGCGGTGAATGCAGCTGTTTATACGGTACCCTCTCGCACTTAGCTGGTTTTTGCAATCGCTACGCTTTCTTTAATAAAATGTCACTTGTCAAGATCATATGGGACTTACAGGACTTAACCCTAAGTAGATGACCTACCAAAGGTTCCCTAAAGTTATTCATAGTGCCAACCTTTCTTACGAACACGTTATGATAGACCTTCCAATTTCACCCTCGAACAAGCAATAAGTCTGCCAGAAAATGCCCTGAAACTTGAACATAAAGAGCCGAGGCATACCTCCGCGTAACTGCGTAACCATCAAAAGCGAAAGTGTGTCGTACATTTTATCGCTAACTTCAAACGTAAAGGAAATCCTCGGGGGAACACATTCCGCGTTCATTCCACGGGAAATTGAACGTGCATAATGCTGGAGTGTCGGAAACGGCACGGGGACGGCACGAGGACGGCGATGTTATACATGCAGCCGGTGACTATTAGTATCGTGTTGTGGAACTACAAAGTTTGTTCGTAAATCAATGTGTAGTTTATTGCTTTTGGTTATGGAAAATGTTGTTGATGTTTTATTGAATGTATGTTCCTTGAGTGTGTATGTGGCTGCCTTATCAGGATACCAGCGCTACGTTATTTAAGTATTATTTTAAATATTGCTGCATTTGCTGAGATAGGAGCATTTTAAGCCACGCACGGGATTGTTGCGTTTTATTATTTATCTCTCGTGTCTCCTGTGCGGGCCACAAATTAATACATATGTATTTGTTGTTGTTGCGAAATATTAAAGAGACTTAAGTCAAGCCTCCTTCACTGGACCTTACTTACAGCTATTAATACCTAAACTGCCGCGCGGTCCCGGCACCACTCCGCTAGTCGGTTGGCACAGCTCACGTGGTTGGTGGGCGCGGGGGTCTAAGTTCGGCTGCCTCGCAAGAAACAAGCCGTCACGGAATCAACTCAACAGTCACGGCTATTGAGTTCAAAATTGTGTACCTACTTGATCGCGGAGAGTGAAATATCTGTTACGTAGTAACTTAACTCTAATCTGTGCAACGTGTCATAGATACCTTAAGGTCAATAGGTAACTTTAAGAGATTTATTTAGGTTCTATGGGCAGTTTTTAGGGTTTCATACAATGTTTCATACCAAAATGTTTGACAGTCGTCAGAAGCCGTCGTCAATAGTCAGAAGTCTGAGATCTGACACGTGTCGACATTAACGAAACTTCAACTAGTTTTCTTTCTTTCTTTTCGATCCAAGAGGTATCGTATTACCCAGTTACTGGGTTGTATACCAAAATCTTAAAAAAGGGTAGGCCGATTGATTGATACCAAAATCTTAAAAAAGGGTAGGCCGATTGATTGATACCAAAATCTTAAAAAAGGGTAGGCCGATTGATTGATACCAAAATCTTAAAAAAGGGTAGGCCGATTGATTGATACCAAAATCTTAAAAAAAGGTAGGCCGGTTGATTGATACCAAAATCTTAAAAAAAGAAACCCCACCTCATTTGTCTGTGAGTCTGTTTGATACAAAAACTGTTTTTTTATATGCAATCTTTTTATGTATAAGGGAGCGTTGTAAAAAGTAATTTCGGATATTGATTCTTATTCCGTGATAAGCTAATTATTTTGAAATCTATAATCCCTTTCCGAGTTTAATATTCCGGTAAAAGATAGCAAAGAATGACTAAAGTTTTTGATTTATTAAATCATTTTGTCTCTAGTGGCCCAGCATGCATGTACCTACCTACCCACCTGATTGGCATTCGTATTTCGAACAAAAATAAAATTATACACAAAAAAAATATTTTTTTAAGTAATAATAAGTTTTTTTCGTATTCTTCTTAGAAAACCCTTTCATTTGGTACTCATATCATGGTAGTGCACAAAAAATAACTACTTCGCCATCTTGGGCCGTCCGCCATATTGGATTTAGAATGACGTCACTTAGTTTACCAAGCCTTGTCATCCAAACTAAACGTGTATGCCCTAACTGCTTTAAAATTCAGTTGCAAGATTTGACCCAAACACACTTACATACATACATACATTGCAAGTTAAATAAAAGCTTGTAAAATACATAAATATTAGAAGACGCAGAAGGTAACCCTATTTGTAAGTAGCTATCTTCGGATATTATCTAAACCAGCCAGTACGCTACAATCCTACATGATACAAACGATACGCAAATCAAATATACCTACGAACGTCTCGACAATACTAGAATCAAACGGCAAATTGTCGAAGGTTTCCATAAAACTGGAATTCGGAGCATATCCAGCTATATCTGTTCGACGAAATTCATATTCATGGAAAGGAATCCATAACTTTTGTTTTCAATTTTATGCAGGACTATGCTGTAGTCATAGAAAAGGTAAAGGAAAAAAAACGCCTTTTTTTTGAGGTGGGAATTCCTCCAATGAATTCTCCCGCTCTTGGTGAACCGAGTGTCAGACTTTTGCTGAATTAAAACCCCCCGTGATCCTTAAGTTGCTTGTGCCAGGGCCGCGGTAACTCTCTTTCAAAGGAGAATGCCCATTTTGTAAGGGAACTTGGGCCCCTTTGAAAAAAATGGTTGTATCTTGATGAATTTGGTTGTATATTGTAGAAAAAACACGTTGTATTCATAATTTGAAAAAAAAAATATATATTTTGTGGGGATCACGAGATATAACGATGTTTCTGTTCTTGAAATGAACCCTTATTACAATGCAATAAGGTGCATACAAATGTCCAAGTGAAGGAACCTTATATGTTTATGTCTGTACATATAAACTAAAGGACACGGATGGGAAAAAAAAAACACAAAATATAAATCCTATTTTCGGATAATATTGAAATCGCAGACACGATACCTCATAGGGGGCCTGTGTATGGGCAATCCCCTTTATCCGAAACCCAGACAAGCATCGGGCGGACCCGTCACTTTTTGCTGACATGTCTTTGAGGCTCGCGTGGAACACTATGCGCCGTCGACTCGAGCCTGGTCCTTATCGAACGGTGAGCTACCCATTAAACGCCGACCGCAAGCCCGCGCCTAAGCTACGGTGGCTGGGCATCGGTTTGCGACTCCCGACGTCCAGGGCGACACCCACGGTGGCTAGGGGCGTGAAGGCGTCTCCGTTGCGTCTCCCAATGTCCCAGTTGCCCCAGTAAAATGGCGGTAAATTTATTGGAAGCTTCCACGGAGTTTTGCCGAAAACAAGAACAAACTCATGTTCTACTGCTGTGTTTTATTTGCCCACACTCGTGCACGATCACAAATATTATACGACTAAAAACCGGCCTAGTACGACTCGGACTCACGCACGAAGGGTTCCGTACCATTATCGCAAAAAGCGGCACAGAAATCACGCCCCACTTAAATATTAATTTTATTCTGTTTTTAGTATTTGTTGTTATAGCGGCAACAGAAATACATCATCTGTGAAAATTTCAAATGTCTGGCTATCACGGTTCATGAGATACAGCCTTGTGACAGACAGACAGACGGACCGCGGAGTCTTAGTAATAGGGTTTTTATCCTTTTGGTACGGAACCCTAAAAACCACCATTTTAACACTATTAATATTCAATTTAACACAATTTTAGGAAAAATAAACAGAGAAGCAACATAATAGACGCCATCACGTTCCCGCCAAAACTCCAAAGTGTACAGTTATTTTGACCGTGTAGTAAGAACCTAGTGCAGAAACCCCTATTAAATGCGCCAAAACTTGTAATACAGGGTCACTATTCGGTAGAGTATTTTTTTTTCACAGTGGGGTCCGAAGTAAATAAAAAGTTAAGATTAGAAAGAAGTTAATAATTGTAATATTTGTAAGTATGTGAGAACCATGTTCCTACTTATCAAATTAATTAATTTTCCTGTTAATGCTTTTTAATACTTTATACCTGTGTGTAGAGCTATTCTGGGTGCATCGTCCTCACATATATTAATGTATGTACGTATGTTAATATTGTAAAACACCATTTTTTTTTAAAAAAAGAGTAAGTATGGAGTTTCTTGTGCGTTCTTCTCCATAACAATATACTTTCCGAATGCACGGTAGAATAATTTTTTTGTTATTACTTTTTTTTATTTTTTATTACTTTTAAATTTTAATTTTAATTTATGTGACGTTCAAAAGTGCCGTTTATTGGCCTAATTGAATAAATATATTTGACTTTGACTTTGTTAAGAAAGGTTAAGATTTGAGTTTTTTTTTTTGTAAAACTTAATATTATCTTCAACACATCCAATAAACAACCGTACATAGCATGTCTAACGCAAGGACCCATCAGTACCAATCTAGTGAAAATCATAAAAAAGATACAAAATGTAGATTTTTTCGAATTTTAATAAGAATTAGTAAAAAAAGACAATGTTCTCATAAAACACAAAATACTAGAAGGGATCAAAAAGTAGTGAGAACGACATACTCCTTAGTAAGAAAAAAAAAACTGGCAGGCATAAATGATAAATGATTTTATTTCTGTAAGTTGGTTTGTACAAACACTTTTACATGTCTAACATATTTTTTTAAACTAGATGTGGTCGGCGTTTCCTATCTGACTACTCTGAGAAGAAAGGCCGAAACAAACTCAGAGGTCACAGTCTCCTGTCCTGACAAAATCTTGGTTCGATCATGTGAAGACCATGTAGACTGATGTCTGAAATGATCTTTTGAGGAAAGAACCAGCCAGATTGAGTAGACCTGTCCAGTCAGTGCACGCATTTGTCAATAACCAAGCAGCTCAACCCAGAATTTAAGGAGCTCAACGATTCGACGAACAATACCAAAGAAAGGACATTCGGGTAGGCCGCATAAACTACTCAAACTGCCAGACCATGTGCATGTCGGAACGTGTTCTCGAAAATGAAGAAAAACGAAGTGCCCTTATTGAATACCTCTGTTTAAAAAAGTTAACGACGCAAGAGATTCATTGCGAGTAGGGAGAACGAGCACGGAAGACGAACATCGTTGCGGCCGTCCATCGACGTCAGTCACCCAAGAAAATGTTGCGAAAGTCGAAAAATTGTATTGAGCGATCGAAGAGTTACCATCCGATACTTAATTCAAGAAACGGGCATTTCATATGGAAGTATTCAATCCATATTAAAACAATCTTTGAATATGAGAAAAGTCTCCGCAAGATGGGTGCTGAGAATATTAACCGACAGTCAGAAACAAAATCGGCTTGACATTTCGAAGATATTGTTGGACAAGTTTCAAGAAGATTCTGAAAACTTTTTGTCTCGTTTCGTAACAATGGACGAAACATGGGTTCATCATTTTGATCCCGAGACAAAACAGCAATCTTCGCAATGGAAACGGCCATCATCACCGACCCCGAAGAAGTTTCGTGTCGTGGCATCGGCTGGCAAGGTTGAGGCCTCAATATTTTGGGACTCAGAACAATATCCCTTGATATTGTTGATTGATTACCTGGAGCGTGGAACCACTATTACAGGCCAATATTATGCAGCTTTAATTCCCAAGTTGAGGAATGCCATCAAAGAGAAAAGGAGAGGGAAACTTCGAAGGGGCGTGCTGTTTCATCACGACAACGCACCCGCGCACAGGTCGGCAGTTGCGATGGCTGCTATGCAGCAATCTGGCTTCGAATTGGTTGACCACCCCCCTTATTCACCAGATCTGGCGGCTAGTGCTTTTTATCTGTTCCCCAAATTGAAAAAATACTTAAGGGGAAATAGGTACGAAGACGATAACGAGGTGATGGATGCCGTGGAGAGCTTTTTGCAGGACCAAGACAAAACTTTTTTTCTGAAAGGGATTGAAGCCTTGGAAAAGCGCTGAACTCGGTGTGTAGAGAGACTCGGAAACTATGTAGAAAACTAAATTATTAAGTTATCAATAGTCATTATATTCTATTTCATTCTCACTACTTTTTGATCCCTCCTCGTAAATTATAACTCTGCAGGGGTTGACCTTAAGGACCTCCCGTAGAATAATTTTTTGCAGCTGATAGCCCCATCTAACCCCTAGTTGCGTTTGATCCACGACTTTTTGGCCATCCTGTATACATTGTACAGTACTTACAACAATTTTCTTAATGTCCACTCCCTCGGCAAACTTCGTATTTCGTCAGTCGTCTCAATCAACTTGGAAGTATAAGAATTGTTAATACTCTATGTAATGTATTTTAAAGTGGTAGGAAAACTGCTAAAGTCGATGATTGCCGAGGGACATATAGAAAATAGTTGTACTGTACACTTACTTACCTACACAGTTGTTTCCAGCTGTGATAAAATATTAAACAGGCAATTACCTGATTGGAATCCTTTTATAGTTAACAGCCCGAAATGAAAAGCACACAGTGGCAGCCCATCCAATTAAGAAGCTTTGTGCTGTGAGAGAGGAAATTAAAAATGTTTTATCTTATTTCAGCAATGTTTTATGTTATTTTAGTATTTTTATAGGCTTTATAAAATAATAGTTCCTGCCCGCGGCTTTCCTCGCGCGAAAAACTGTTTTTTATCCCACGGTTGAAAAGCAGCAGTAACCTATGTGCTATTTCAGATTAAATTCTATCTGTGTGTATTTCATCCAGATCTGTACTGCCGTTCTGGCGTGATTAAGTAATAAACATCCATCCATCCAAAGTTTCGCATATAAATAACTAGCTTTTGGCAGAGGCTTCGCCCGGGTGATATGTGTTTTCTTATCCCAAGGGAACGTACATACCCCCGGGATAAAAAGTGTATATATATATATATATCTTTGCCAAATTTCATCCAGATCCATTCAGCCGTTCTGGCGTGTTTGTGTAAAAACATACATCAATCCGAACTTTCGCATTTATAATATTAGTAAGACTAGTTTCTTCCCGCGGCTTTTCCCGCGTGAAAAACGAAAACTATCCCGAGGGAACCTGGAGGGAACCTATTCCCGGGATGAAAATTATCCTATTTGCTATTCCTGACTATTATCTATCTCTGTGTCAAATTTAATCCAGATCCATCCAGCCGTTTGAGCGTGAAGGAGTAAGAAACATACAAACACACACACACACATTCACGCACTTTCGCCTCTATAATATTAGTGTGATTATATATTATCTAGACTCTTTGCTGCGATTCAGAATTTCAAATAAACCCAAAACCTTTGGCTCAGCAGTTGACCACTAGAACATCCTTAACCAGTAGACTAACGACGCAATCCTGACAGGTAGCCCCAGTTCCTCATCAGACATTTGCCTAGCCTTTACCAAAGTATCTGTCTACACGGATGAAACTACCAGTATGTCTGTACCTCCTAAGTCTATCAATTTGCCAAACGTGTTCCCTAGTCAGGGCTTGTTTCTCCTAAGTAAATAACATAACATATTTTGTACACAGAACATGCTGTTCTACTATGAATCGGAGAACAACACACGACCCACAGGCGTGCTCATGCTGGAAGGGTCGTACTGCGAGCGACTCAGCAAGGCGCCCATGGAGAGGAATGCTTCGGTGAGTCTTATAGGCATAGTATGAGAACAACACACGTCCGACAGGCAAGCTCATGCTAGGGGGGTCGTACTGCGAGTGACTCAGCAAGGCAGCCATGGAGAGGAACGCTTCGGTAAGTCTTATAGTCGCACTTTGAGAACAACACACCTTCCACAGGCGTGCTCATGCTGGAGGGGTCGTACTGCGAGTGACTCAGCGCGAACTGGAAGACGTTGCGTTGGAAGGCCTCCCACTATGTAAACCGTTGAAGCTTGCGGGAATCCGCTGGTTGCGAGACGCCGGTCAATGTGGCGACACTTGGGGGAGGCCTATGTTCAGCAATGAACGTCTTTCGGCTGAAATGATGATGATGAGGGATTCGCTAATAGTCAGAAATAGTTCTAGTTGCACTATGCGACTACCCCAGGATGGCATATTAGCTGCTAAGTTACTATGTAGCTGATTGTAAGCAACGATCACTGTGCCAAGGAGTAGATGAAAATTTGGAGTGCCTTGCCTATATTTTAGTCTTCAGAGTGAAAAAGTTTGAATAATTAGACCTTCTGCTAAACAAGTCCTAAATATTTATAAGTTAAGTAAGCATACTTGTTCCCAGTTCTGCTTCATCATATCATACCGACGTGAGAGTCAGCGCCAGTACGAACTGCGAGCAGCCTCCGAAGTGGACTGCGTTCATTGGGTCGACGCCATTCGGGAGGCCAGGTATTGTGGAACTTATTCAATTAGCCTGTTACTGTAATATAGTAGGGCTTAAGGTCTCTTTTCTCAGAGAAGGCACCAGCACTTGCTCAAGGCGTGATTACCACTTTAGGCCTGTTTATTGGCAATATGCAATATTTGGGCGCACGGTTGGCGCAGTGGTTGAGCGATTGACTGCTGCGCTGCGTGTCGCGGGTTCGATTCCCGCACGGAACAAATATTTGTATGATCTACAGATAGTTGTTCCGGCTCTGGGTGTTGTGTATGTGAGTTTATATGTTTGTAAACGCACCCACGATACAGGAAGAAATTCCTAGTGTGGGGCAACGTTTTTTTTTTTAAAAAAAAAAAAAAAAAAAAAAAAATATTCAATATGGTGGCAAACAGTGACATCAGCTTTTGTTTTACTGCCATCTTTATTACTGTTTTTAACCCCCGACGGAAAAAGAGGGATGTTATAAGTTTGACGTGTGTACCTGTGTGTTTGTGTATCTGTATATGGCATCATAGCACCTAAACAGATGAACCGATTTTGATTACGTTTGTTGTTGTTTGAAAGGTGACTTTATCAAGCTGTTCTTAGCTGTTTGGTGCAAATCGGTTCAGCCGTTTAAGAGTTATGGGCATTCTGTTGTTTGAATCGGGATATCTTTGCAAGATATCGTTTCATAATTACGTGTTCAATATATTGTCGATCAAAGCGTCTACTAGAGTGCTACTAGATAAACTATGTAGGATGATATAAAATGTGACGGAGGACTTTTAAATTTTACTTGTTGTTAAAAATCAGTATTATTAGTATTAGTAAAATTACATAAAGCCTGACCGTGCAAAAATATTTGCCATTGTTGCCAATTGGTTAGAACAAAGATGACACTCATAATCTTTGGAAACGAAAAGAAAACCGAATATTTGGTACCGTATCTTAAGGTTGAACTAGTCGACCGCACGAACTATTTTGTGCGCGGGGTTAAAATGCATGCTATCTTATCCGACAACTCGTGCGAAAGAAAAAGATGCTGTGATGAGCAGTAAGAAGTTAGTTCGCGTACGAATTAGCACTTTTGCAAATTTGTATCGAAATGGATGATGATTTAGGACGAAAACGAGCACGCGAAATTTTATAAACAGACCTTTGGGAGTCTAGATATCATGAAAAAACAACTGCATGTATTTTTATAAAATAACATTATTTGCATTGTTGAATTACTAATCTAACCCTGTATAGAGGCCGTTTTGCAATTTTTCTTCTTCTTATGGTATTTATTTCCGCCCAAAGATGCGTTAAAATAAATGTTGAAATATGGAACTTTCGACGCTCATAACTTTCAAATATATATTTTTTTTACATTTTTGTTTCCATACAGGACTAGATATTGATAAAACAAATTGATATCATTTTTTATTTTGAACATACAACGTCAAACAGTGGAGTAATCTCTAGACTACGTTTGTATGGAAGAATTTTCGACTAGTGTATCCTTAAAGACTAAAATCTAGACCTAAAAGATGTGTACCTAAACAAGTAAATATTGAACGTTTTGTACGAGCCCCTGGCACGCAATCGCGTCATTTGTGACATCCATGACAATCAACCCGTCATATGCAACCTTGGAGTGAAAAGAATTGATTTTAAGTATTTTAGTACGTTATGTCATGACATGTTTACTCTCTTATCTGTGTTGTGTTTGTGTGCGCGTTGCCTCGTGGTTTAAAATAACTTTTAAGATTAAATGTGACCAGCTCGATGTGGCTAAATAATAACACCTGCACGGGTCGATCTTCAAGGTTAAGCAACGCTTGCCGAGGTCGGGCCGTAGAGGGGTGACCATCTTAACATGATAGCGAGTTTACTCCGCGTCTCAGAAACTACGCGAAGCCGTTGGTCCCGGCTGTCATTTGAAGAGCTTTGGCAGTTGAGTCTTTAATGCCCTTTGTTAACTGCATATGTCAACTTGATTGAGGGAGACTGAATCGTGGTTGAGCCGTGAGGAGACGATGAATTAGAATTGGGATGAAGGGTTTCCTTTCATCACGACACGGAACGGAATTTGATGCTGGACGGCCATAGTGCTCCGGCAAAGATTGATATAATTTGAGTTATTTTTTGTAAAAAAGTTGTGTAACTATTTTGGTGTACATCATCTGCCTAGTCTTTTCCCAATTGTTGGAGCGACTGCCTATCTGACCTCCACAACCCAGTAACTGGGTAACACCATACCCCTTGGCATGATTGGTGTCAGATCTCAAGCTTCTGACTACCCGTGACGACTGTCAAAGATCTTCAAATGTCAGCCGGGACCAACGGCTTAACGCGCTTTCTGAGGCACGGAGGAACTCGGTATGATGAAATGGTCACCCATCCACGGACCGACCTCGTCAAACGTTGCTTAACCTTGAAGATTCTTCGAGCTCCTGGAGTATAATAAAGTATATTATTATTATATTGAGAGCGGTCGTGGCACACCGGCCCCCGTTGCGGAAATTATTTCGTCACCACTGCTCTCAAAACGGTGAAGGAAAACATGAGGAAACCGGCATGTCCTAGAACTACAAATTCGAAGACATATAAGAAAAAGAAAGGAAAAGTGTTTATTCGCCACAAAAACGACATACAATTTTTTGATTTTTCCTTAAATTAAACCCATCGGTAGTATGAGTAAGTACTTAAATTATGTTAGTAAAGGAAGTTAAAATAAAATACCAATTTTGAGTACAGTACAATGATGATGAGTAGGTAAGTACAAGCAGATGCATGTCGTGACTGTGACAAGAAGGCTTCCACTCAGCATAATGCTGTGCCGTGGGAGACCCACAGCACAGCGCTGATTTTCAGTGGTCGCCTAGGACGTGACGTACGGAAACCAAAGCTTGTTGCGTCTAATATAATACAAAAATATATAACAAATAAGTATAGAGAGATAATATAAACCACTACGTAAATATGTTCCGACTAAAATTAAAGTAGGTATCTAGACAAAATCAACGAAACACAAAGTGCGGGTACCATTGCTCTGATTGCTCATATGACATTCATCAACCCGCACTAGGCCCGCGTGGTGGATTACGGCCCATTCCCTCTCACAGAGAGCAGGCCTGTGTTCCAGCAGTGGAAACAATGTAAGGCTGATGATGATGATGATGAGGGTTATTATATTCTAAATCCCACCTATGGGTGTCACAAAACTAATTACAACGCAAAGTACATTTCTACACGATTGAAATGGAAAACGCGAGTCCCATCAAAATCATCCAATTTAGAATCTGAATACACGAAACATCCATTCAGGAACTCCATTATAAGTAAAATTCAATTGAAAGTTCAAAACACCGCTCTTCAAACATTACTGTCGGTAACCATGGCAACCACAGGATTAGGGTCACAGCGACCCTGACCCGTTTCCCGGGACCGCGGCACTGGAGGGTTAAAATTTATTTTTAAATGACCTGTTACATTTTTATTAAGGCACCTTTTATACCCGGTAAACGCATTGTTGGGTTATTAAAGCAATGAAGCTTAGGTGGAACATTTTCAGGGTCTGTACTGCGTTTGTGTGACCATGAGAGAGGCAATTTCTTATCCCCTGAACCTATTTCTTTCTGTAATGTATATATACGTAGAAACTATTTGTTTAAACGATATATAGATATATATAGATAAACGATTCTGGAGTTACAGGGACCTTAATAAACAACTTGGTATTAGGTAGGTAAAACTAAAAAGGGAAAAATAAAAAACTTTTTTGCAAAAAAATACTACCGACTTCCAAATGAAAAACTACAAAGTGAAAAATAACTTAACTTTTGGAAGTCGGTGTCCATATCGCAAAAAAATGGTTCCTACGAAAGACACCGACTTCCAAAAGTTAAGTTATTTTTCACTATGTAGTTTTTCATTTGGAAGTCGGTAGTATTTTTTTGCAAAAAAGTTTTTTATGATGACCACTATCGCTTAAAGAATACTTTGCCGCCCATTGTCTGTGACAATAAAACGCGCGCAATCTCAAAAATAAACGTTTTGGAAATACTTTTATTATGCGTACAGCCAGCTATGGAGTGGAATTCCCTGCCGGAGTCTGTGTTTCCCGATAGCTACAATCTCAGGGTCTATACGTCAAGAGTGAATATGTTACTTCTAGGCAAGCGTGCTACACCTTCGACCACATACATCATCGCTTACCATCAGGTGAGATAGTGGTCAAGCGCAAGACAAATATAAATAAAAAAAAATAAAAAAAAACACTACCAGTTTTTAGGTTTCCGTCCCCAATGGGTAAAAATGGGACCATATTACTAAGAGTCCACTGTCCGTCAGTCTGTCACCAGGCTGTATCTCATGTACCGTGATAGCTAGACAGTTGAAATTTTCACAGATGATGTATTTCTGTTGCCGCTATAACAACAAATACTAAAAACAGAATAAAATAAATATTTTAGTGGGGCTCACAACAACAAACGTGATTTTCTTGCCGTTTTTTGAGTACAGAACTCTTCGTGTGCGAGTCCGCCTCGCACTTGGCCGGTTTTAAGAGACTTGTAAAGGAGCACTACTTGCCACTGTGATCATAAGTGATAATCTTGTACAAGCTGCATTGTTTTCTTGCCTGTATATTTAGATATATATGTATCTATTTTTAACCGACTTCCCAAAAAAGAGGAGGTTCTATGTTCGACTTTATGTATTTTGTTTTTGTTTATTTTCACCGATATCTCTGTCAATTGTAGAACGATTTAGAATTTTCTTTGTTTTGTTTGAAAACGTATGTTCCGAAATTAGTCCCATTTTAATTTGGTGAAAATCTGAAGAAGAACTTCGAAGATATACAACAGAACTCTTTAATAAATGACTTAATAGCTATTGTATATTTTTTTTGATTAAAGATTTCTTTAAGTATTGTGTTTGTCTTGGTGTACAATAAAGTATATAATTATAGATAAATAAATAATAATATAGATCACAAAATATGAAATACTAGCTCCTGCCAGAGGCTTCGCCTGTGTTAAGTCGAAAATTTAATCCTAATCTAGGACATGGTCTACAAGACACCCGTCTGCCTTATTTTATCCAAATCTGTTCAGCTTTGAGTCCTTAAAACGGTAACAAATACCGACAAACACCGTAACATTCGCATTTAATATGGATTAGATTCGATATGGATTTCAAAAGCACCAATTACGCAACACTAAAAGCTTCAATTCGTCTAGTAAACGGTCGATTTCGGACAGAGGAGCTCCGTCCATCGATTGACCTTTGTTCAAACGTACCCTGAAGTGCATACAAGCTGCATTAGTTAATTGAACCCTTATTTCGAGCACACAATAGCTCCTGTCGCACACAATAGATCGGTTAGCTATACACATGGAGAATGGACTGAAAAATATCTTCTCAAAAGTGACCTCTCTGTAAAAAGCGATACCAATTATCGAAATGCCAAAAAGTAAGGGATTGATCACCTGATGTCAATAGCGCTTGTCAATTTCATACATTTTTGGCATTTGACAATCACTGTTTCTATGCAATCGCTGATAGAAGAACACTTGTCTAGAGCTTATGGTGACTATTACCAATGCCTATCTATTTTCACATACGCTCTGGCAAGCCTGTGATATCGCCCAATCAGAATTCAAACGAAAAAAGACAAGTACTGATAACACGGTCGCTTTATTTCTCATAAAGTATTGCTGAGGAGTTTGCTGCGCCAGTGCGCCTTTTCTTCTTTCCAGCTCTGTCTTCTTCTTCTTAACTCTTGATCGGTAATTTTAAGGGAATATCTTTTTTCAGTTTTGAAATTCAAAACTTGCTGATTCTCATCCATTTTAATAAATGACGTTGGATTTGACACTTTTCTACTCGGACTCCCTTTATACCTGGGAAGGGAACGCTCTATCTATTCTCTATGCTCTATGGCTTGAGTTCGACACTGCCCGCAACATTGTGGGCAGTGTGTAGAATTAAACTTCTAGACATATTAGTCTATGGCAGGTTAAAATATACAGTACATAAATTGGGTTGTATAATGTTTGCTATTAAAAACATTATGAACCCACATTTTGTCCCTCTCTTTTAACAAACGTCAAAGCAAAACACTTTCCAAAGCCGACCGTGCCTTACAAGTTATAGGTCATGGGTTCGAACCCAGACAGTCACTTTACTTTGTGTAAACTATTTCATCACCACTGCTCTCAGAACGGTGAAGGAAAACATCGTGAGGAAACCGGCATGTCTTAGCACCAAAAATTCGAAGACATATGACATCCACTAACACGCACTGGGCCCGCGTGGTGGACAACGGTTCAATTACAAGGTGTAACAAAGCGCTAGTGAAAAGGACATTGTACCTCTTGATTCTATTAGGCGATAATGTAGTACAGAATAGTACAACTAGTATCTGCACTAAGAAATCCTATTACGCAGATTACCAGGCACCCCCCAAAACAGTGCGTTTTGAGTAAATTTCAGATCCGCATTTTGCCAAACACGAGCTTAAACGGAGTAATATGGAAAATAAGCAAACATGCGATACATACTCTGAGCTCACAGAGCATGGAATGGAGATGGTATTACCAATAATGTTCGTGGCTACACAAATTAAGTTTTCAAGTAGATAGTTCTTAAGGTTGAATATGGGTCCCAGTTAACCAATAAAAACAAAGAAAATAAATTATGTGGTCAAGTGGACTCGCGGGTCCAGCTGACCAAAGACTCAATAAGCAGTGCACAATTGTTGCTGTAACAGCCCGTTTATGAATTGAGTATTTTGAGATAACAACGCGTGTCGTGTAAATTTGACAGGTTTTCAGGCTATAGTAAAGTTTGACCAATACTCCAATTCAAATTCTTTACTATGACCTATACTCCAATTAGAATTCCGGGGATGGTCAGAATTCTAAGACCGTCAGTTTGTATAAGTAAACAGTGACACTCACTGATACGCTTGGTCTGTATGGGAAGTGTTGACAATATTGTCCCTAGCAGCGGCCACCGACTCATCTACGTAATCTGTGTTTGAGTTGAATACGTTTGAACATACAGATAGGATCAAACTCAATAGCGGCTTGAAACACGAGGTGAGTCGCTGCGCAGTATCGAATTCATTTGACAGCGGGGTGAGGGTTGGGGTACTGCACAGTGAAAAGCGAACTTGAACCATAATGTACTTAACTCTACTTATGGAATATTTACCATATTTCAAGCCTACCACGTGTAGCATCATGAACAGTCGTTTTGATAACATATGCCTACTTAAACAGGTTCAGTAGCTTGCTCGAGCATTAACCTAGCTAGGTGAATGTTTTTTTAGCAATAAACTTACCGTATCCGCGATAATTTATAAAAATAACTGGTTGTTTAACCTGCTAGCTCTATGCAAATCATTTTCAGCCCTGCATGTAGCGTGGGTAATTTTTACCATGTACCTACTAAATCTGCCAAGCCTGTTTCCAACTACGCTGAATTCGGCTTCCCGTCTAACCAGATCCAGCTGACTACCAGTATCTTATCTGTACCGACTGTCCATTTATTTATTTTATTAGTTTATCCTATTGCCAAACATATTTGAAGAAACCCAATCTTTTATTTCTTCCATACTGCCCGGTTCTGTGAGTCCTTCATCTAGTTGCGTTGTTTACTATAACAAAAATACTGGAGAATCTAAGTAGAAAAATCGATTTATAAACTAAACTCAAAACACCTTTAAATAAATTCTTAGCCGTTATATAAAAGATAACGACATGAAGCTCAAGAAGCTCAAAAAGCGTAACACGACTTGCTAGAAATGTACTTGAAAGCTAATAACATCAATGGACAACATATACTAACTTAAATCCAGGTTTCTTCACGATCTTTTCCTTCACTGTTGTTGTCAGCGATGTTCAAGATAAACTTAGAAAGTACATATGTATTGGTTTACACGGTTCGTGAATATTTTTTTCTTTAAATACAGTGACGATTTGCTATAATACGTTTTACAGTTTAAGACAGAGAGTTATAATACAAATTACAAATACAAATTTAAACAATCGAGTCTCAGAAATTTAAAAACGCGCCATCTATTGGCATCTATTTGAAAATTATTACCATTTATAAATTACTAGCTGACCCGGCAAACTTTGTTTTGCCATAAAAAGACCAAAAATTTATCTACTCTACCCTACCCTACCCTAACCTACCCTACCCTACCCTACACTACCCTACCCTACCCCACCCTACCCTACCCTACCCTACCCGACCCTACACTACCTACCTTACACTACCCTACCCTACACTACCCTACCCTACAGTAGGTACCCTACCCTACCCTACCCTACCCTACCCTAACCTACCCGACCCTACACTACCCGACAATACTCTACCCTACACTACCATACCCTACCCAACCCTACCCTACCCTACCCTACCTATATAGCCTATGTCCTTTCCCAGGTCTCAAACTATCTTCATACCAACTTTCATCTAAATCGGTGCAGCGGTTTAAGCGTGAAAAGGTAACAGACAGACAGACAGACAGACAGAGTTACTTTCACATTTATAATATTAGTATGGATAAATGATCCGTTCAAGTAATCTTTGAAATGTGAATTAAGAGCACAATATTCCATAATTTTGTGCTAAGGGAAGTTGATTAAACAAGAACATACACTTTTTATGTTAAATGCCTGAAATTTTTTATTTTACACACAATTCAATAACAAATCGGTGCATTTCGTGCCGTCTAGTGAGATTTATTTGAACCAATTTGGTTCAAATAAATCTCACTTCTTCTTTCTTAGCGCTGTGGCTCTCGTGGCCTCGTGGCTGTTCGCACAATGATAGTATTCCAAACACTTTTACTTAGTGCGTCTACATGTACTGATGGCGCAACGCCGTACCTACGTCTTGTAGTCCAATGATGGAATCGGCTAGGTGAAATTAATTATTGTGTTGAGTTTCTACACAAACTAGTGCCTGTTTAGATATGCTGAGTATACTGGCGATGCAGCTGCTGAATACCTTTGCAATAGCCTTCATTGTTCATGTTTTATACAGCTAAGTAGATCAATCAATCTCCCAAGACTTTAAATAACTATGTTGGGGTCGGTTTCTAGTAAATACTGGTACTCACCAGTATTTTACATGGTGCGACTGCCTGTCTGACCTCCACAACACAGTAACTTTACCAAGTTACACGATACCTACCCCTTCGCTATTGTCAGATTTTAAGGTTCCCACTACGGGTAACAATTGTCCAAGATCCACAAATGTCAGCCGGGATCAAAGTCAAAGTCAAGATTCTTTATTTCAATTACGTCATTAAGCGGCACTTTTTATCTTCAAAAATTTATATTTAAGAGTTATAATAATTGATTCTACCGTCCATTCGGCAAAGTAGCCTGTTAGGAGGAGGAGAACGGACAAGAAACTACGATTTTACTCTTTTAATAAAAGTGTTTTACAACATTTACATACATACATAATATATTCATTATACGTGAGGACGATGCACCCAGACTAACACTACTATACTACGTATAGGTATAAAGTATTACAAGCACTAACAGGTATATTCATTCATTTAATACACAGGAACATGGTACTCACATACTTACAAATATTGCAAACAGGTAAATTACCTAATTCAACAGCAACGAACAGTGTGCGAGTCAAATTCTTAAACAAAAACAGAAGATAAAATAAAATTAAGCATTACTATAATTATGAATATAATATAAATTAACCAGTTTAATTTTGTGTACACCAAATATTTCCAAGCATTCTTCTCTTGGATACAATCATTAATTTTAATTTATAACACGGTATTTTGTTATAGAATTTAACACAGTACCCTATGATCTACAGTTAAACGTGCTTTCCGTGGATGGAATAGATATTGTACGGAGGAAATTCGGTATGTTAGGATGGTTAAGATTGCATGCAAAATAGCTAAAGCGCTGCATATTAGCAATAAAATAAAATCAGCAAAGGATAAAATAAAACTACATGGAAAATAATAAATAATGAAACAGGTAGAAATAAACTATGTAATACTGAATTTAATTTAGCAACTGCACATGACTACTACTACTCAGATGTCGAAAAAATCAGGCATTTGTTTTTTGTTAATATTTCTCTTAAAACTGTAGCAGCCTTAAACTCTTTACCCGCGCTGTCTGCTGCCTTACTTAGAAATAATGTAAATGCATGCCAACCGCAAAGTTCGAGATCGTCAGTAGTCGCGGTAAGATCAGATATATAGACGATGAACATCACACGATGAACACATAGAGATATATAAACGATGAACATCATCAAGATTTAATGACAATAACCTGCACCAACTTTAGTCCAAACTTCGGACGGATAGTTCAAGGCAACAAATTTCATTCTTCACATCTCGGTGTACGTGTGTGTGTACGATGTGAGTGGGGGGGAGGGAGGTGGCTTTAAAGCTTACGGACCGCGACGGTGATATTATTTTTAAGTAACGGAACCCAAATTAAAGCAATTGGTGTTATAATAAAGCTACTCGTATAGGCCATAGGGCTAGAAGCCGCAAGAAAATGTTAGTGTTTTATACTCGAAAATATGGGTTTCTAGCTATTTCCCGCGACTTCGTTTGCGTAGCATTAGTACTTCCAACAGCCAATATTCATTTATTTATTTATTTAAATAAGGCATGCCAACAACCTATTCGCAATTACATTTTATAGACTTAAATTTAATAGAAATTCCTGTGCAAACAAGTCAGTTATAGGAATGCAGAGCACTCACAGATTAGGACTACGAATTAGTTATTTTACAGAAAAAATAAAATATAATAACATACAATATTAAAATTAGAATTAGATCACAATTGAATTAATATAAACAAAAATTGAATCAAGATTGAAATTAAATTAAATGACAAATAAATATTTAAAATAAATAAAAAAGGTATTATGTCTCAAAAAAAAATGTTATGTATACAATGCAAATAATTATTTTCTGTCAACAAAACAGGTAAACCTATAATTAAGTTAAACATAGAAATAAAACACTGATACTCGTAGGTCACAAAAAAGCAAGATAATCATCATGTTATGAACTACTCGTATAGGTAACAAAAAGGAAAAATATCCAATAAGAGAGTGACCAATTGTGAGCAGGCAATTTAGGTGAGACTACGAATCATCAGCGCGAGCTTTGACTTAAACTTCGACAGAGAGTCAAAAAAGATGTCAATGTCCTCGTTGCAAGAGCAGATCCCATTGTACGTGATAATCAACCGGTTCAAAGGAGCGGAACGCCCGAGATTCGTGCGAGAACTTTTGCTTGCGAAAGTGCTTGTTGGAGCAATTCAGAGGTGCAACTCATGTTGTTCATAATTTTGTACAAGAGGGATGAGAGAGGGGTTGCAGGGAGGTCAATCCGAAGTGGCGGAAACGATGCCTGTAGTCGGCTCTATAGGGACAAGAGTGATCCTTAAATCTCAGATATAGCGTAAAATTTCGTTGGACTCCCTCGATACAGCTCGTGTGAACATTGTAGGTTGGATTCCAGACCGGGGATGCGTATTCCAGTGTGCTAAGTACAAGACAGTTGTAGAGAATTTTCACGGCAAGCGAGTTTTTAAATTCGATCTTTTAATGAATCCGGTCATCCTAGCTGCTTCTGCAACAATGTGTAAGTTAAACGAGAGGTCACCACTCAGCAGTACGCCAAGGTCGCGGACGGTCGCTACTTTCTGCAGTGCAGTACCATCAAGAGAGTAGCGTGATGGTATAATCTGTTGTTTACGCGTGAAGGAGATATGGTGACACTTTTTTACGTTGAGTACCATCCCGTTCGCGTCACACCAGGACTGCAGTGCATTAAGGTCGCGTTGAAGTAGTTCGGAGTCCTCAAGCGAGGCAATCCTGCGATAAATTTTTAGGTCATCAGCAAAAAGAGAGCACTGACTGTGACGAAAACCGTCTGGTAGGTCATTGATGAAAGTAATAAATAAAATTGGGCCTGCGTCCGATCCCTGAGGCGCCCCAGATGTTGCGGTATACTCTGAAGAGTGGAAGCCCTCTATCACCACTCTCTGCAACCGCTGATCTAGGTATGACCTGAACCACTCTAAGAGACTTCCATGCACACCATGTCTTGCCAGTTTTAACACTAGAATTCGATGGTCAACTTTATATTATGGAATATTCTTAATATCACGCTATAATATTGTAGCAGTATCTAGGTGTGCCGGCCACCTTACTTGCGAAATTATTGGGTCAACTTATAAACTTCCAACCCCGTTTTCACTCCCTTAAGGATGATTTTCGGGATAAAATCTACTCTAGTCGTCCTTCCCAGGTTCTCGCACTATCTCCATCCATACCAAATTTGATTACTACTATTATAACCGTGAAAGTTTCTGAGGTTGGATGGATGGATGTTTGTTACTCTTTCATACAAAATCTACTGAACGGATTTTTATAAAACTTTACAGAAATATAACTTATAGAAGAGAAGTACTAATACCACGCGAGTGGAGCCACGGGCGGCAGCTAGTGGGTTATAATTTACTTGTACAATAGGAGGAGTTCGGGTAGCTGCCCGGACCAGAGGGCAGTTGCCCGGACCAGACACAACACCCGTCTGGTCGGAGGATCCTCTTCTATGGAGGTTTGTGGGACTTTACACCATGGTCCACCTACGCAAAGATTCATTGTAAACTGGAACTATATAATTCCAAATCCGAATACATATGACATCCACGGCCCATTCCCTCTCACAGAGAGGAGGCCTGTGTCCCAGCTGTGGGAACATTAAAAAGGCTGATGATGATGATGACTATAGGAGTTTAAACCTATGAATTATTTCGGGAAATGTGATGTTTTTTATGTAATAACTACAAGGCATTTTCCATGAAATGGCGTCACAATAGCGGATCAGAATGCTCACTATGAATTTTAAATTTTGACAACACGGTTGCCGCAATTGTTGAGCGATCGGCTGCTGCGCTGCATGTCGCGGGTTCGATTCCCGCACGGAACAAATATATTCGTATGGGCTACAGAGATGTTCCGGTCTGGCTGTCTCTGAATGTGAGTTTAAATGTTTGTAAACGAACCCACAATACAGGAGAAATTTCTAGTGTGGGGCAATGTCCACCACGCGAATCGTGTTCGAAAAACCCACCTAATAAATTTTCAAAGCGCTTTTATTTGCAAATTCGCTGAACGAACAACAAAAATAAAGCTCTTGGAATAACTGACCTTTCCGATTGGCGCTGTCTATTGTTTGAGCATTCCCTTTGTGATCGGATCGCAAAGTGAAACGAAATAAGCTTCTGCCAAAGGAAAACAATACCTATTGTGCTAGCCATTCGATTGAACTGCACTGTCGAGGACCTCAGGGTTTCAGTTATACGTGCAAGAGTAGTGAGGCTGATGTTCAAATCGAATGTGGAGTGTGGGCTATCAGTTTTCAAAGGAACTCGCTATGAGGCAGTACATTTTTAACAGACTTTCCAAAAAGGAGGTTCTACGTTCGACTTTACGTTTGTTTTTTTATTTTTGTGTTTGTTTACCGATTTCGCCGTCAATTGTGTACCGATTTTGAAAATTATTTTTTATTTAAAAGAGTATATGCCCAAATTAGCCCCATTTAAATTTTGTGAATTACATAATTACATAATAAAATATAATTACATAATTTTCGATTGAAAATTAGAGTGGTTTTTGATATTACGTCAAAATAAGGTGAAAAAATATATATTTTACTTAAAAAAATTATAGTGTATTTGGGATATAAAAAGGTAAGTTTTCACCAAATTCCATGAAAAATGTATTTTTTTTGTAAAAGATAAAAATAAAAAACCAAAAACTTGGTTATTTGAATTCTTGACATACATTTTGAGGTTATTTGATAAAAGTGTAAATATAAAAGTTGTAGATCTTTTTATTACTTTGCCATTTAACTTTTTACCATAGGCCTTGTAGCTTTGCCGGCAATCGAGATAAACCGTTTTCTACTCTTAAAAACTCACCCCCTTGCACTTCCCGACTTCAGATCGCCCGTAAATTATTTTTGTTATATTCTCTTCCTTTTCCAATGGATTTCATCCAACTATAAATTAATTCCTTTTCAAAAATTATTTACCCTGGTCTATAAATAGTTTTCTGTTGCCTGTCTTATAATAGGCAAGGAGTTTGCCTCTAAATAGGTGAGCCCTCACAGTACCTTACTAAGAACTTGCCTATTAGGTACCACAACTAAAAAGTGAACAATAAAAAATATTTTTAACGCATTGTATTCGCCCTATTCAAATTATATTGGGATCAGGTTTCATGCTAACGCAATGCGACTGAGTGAGTATCGTGCTCTGAGAAATAGAGATAACCAAACAAATTTAAGCAACTTTAGTTATTAGAAAATAAACTTAATTACATTTTATATGAAACAAAACTAATTAACAAATAGTTTTCGTAAGCAAGCCTTTGGTAGCTGTTATGTGTGGACAAAAATAATTTAATAAAAAAAATACTGTGCTTGCATAGGTAATGTGTAACTAAAGCACATGTTTTTGAAGCTATGAAAGTAGGCAAAGCAGGAAAAAGAAATAAACAAAGACAACTGATGAGGTATTTTATAATTTCTGCATAGTAAATCATGGTAGTGATGAACACTGAATAAATCTGTTAATCATAAACCTGCAAAACAAAATAAATAAATTTGTTGTCGACCAGAGTTGAACAAACAATCTGCATTCATACATATTTTTTTCTGTATTTTACCCATGGGGGCAGTACCGATAGAACGCCACGTGCTGCGAGACTTTAGATGTATTCATAAGCATTGTAAGTTAAACTGGGAAATAAAAATTATTCATATTTATTTACAACAAAGAGGACAAAGTTTTAAATGCACCATGTGCGGTCCTATTTAGAATAGAATAGAAAAGTTATACCAATACTTACTAAAATAGTAATAAATAATATAGCCTTTTATTCAGATCTAGCAGCTTAACCTAATAACAAAATTCTAAAACACTTAAGGTTAAAACTATTCTATTATTTGTTGTTTTTTTTATTTTCTGTAGATCTGGTTGCCAATCGGCAAAGGCCTCCTCCAACCTTTTCCATTCTGATCGTTCCTGAGCTACTTTATTCCACGTTGTTCCTGCCACTTCTCTAATATCATCATCCCATCTTTTCTGCGGTCTGCCTCTTTTCCTTTTTCCATCCCTGGGATACCAACTTGTCACTCTTTTGCTCCATTTGTCCTGACCTCATGTTATATGACCTGCCCATCTCCATTTCAGTCTTTTAATTTTTTGTACTACATCTATAGTTTTTGTTTTACTTCTGGTGACTCGATTTACTAAAAAATAGTACAAACTAGAGTATTTGGGCGATTAAATAGTAAGATAAAATTCAAATTCTAATACAAAGTGCGTGGTATGTCGATAACAGTATCCTATCTCCAGAAAATAACTGATTAGCAGCTTACGCGTAAGAAAGGTAACATACTTACAGAAACAGACGGACAGAGTTCCTTTCGCATTTAGGTATTAAGTAATTCATCATCATCATCATCTCAGCCTTTTAATGTTCTCGTTGCTGGGGCACAGGTCTCCTCTCTGTGAGTGGGAATGGGTCATAATCCACCACGCAGGCCCAGTGCAGGTTGGTGGATGTCACATGTCTTCGGTTTTTTGGTTCTAGGACATGCCAGTTTTCTCACAATGTTTACTTTTACTGTTTTGAGAGCAGTGGTGATGAAATAATTTACACAAACTAAAGCGCCTGTCTGATGATGATGAAGCGACCGAGACCTGTGTTATGTTCTTTTGTCAACGGATGGAAAAAGAACGAAATAATGAAGAATAGAAAGAGTTTTAAGAAAATCCACGTATCGGAAGACTACTCGAAGGAAGTTTTAGAGAAAAGGAAAGCTTTGCAACCACAACTACTAGAAGAGAGGCAAAAGGGGAACATAGCCTTTCTGAAACACGATAAACTAATAGTCAAAGAACCCAACTCTGATAAAAGAAAAAGGGAACTGTCTACTTCACCACAGTCGGGTTCAATAATTCAACCCAAAAAACAGCAAACACTAAGCTCTATCAAAGCTAGGCCAAACGCCTTCGATGTAATGAGATCCCGATCAAAACCTTCAACAACAAACCCTAAATACAAAAAACAATAGCAATTAACAACCAACCAACGGACAACCTGCACCCCAAGCCGGCCGGTCACCGTGGGGGAAGACGACCGCTACCCTCCAAATGTATCACTTAAACATCGAGCATCTGCATACCCTAAAAAAACCTTATCAAAAGGACGAAATATTACACATTGCTACATACAATACGCTCTCCCTAAGAACTAACGAAAGCCTGACCGAACTGTTATTAGCACTAGAAAACATTAAATGGTCAGTGATCGGATTGAGCGAAGTTCGACGCCTAGGAGAGAGCATAGAAGATCATGGAAATTTTATTTTCTACTTTAAGGGCGATACACCTGGCCAATATGGCATTGGATTTTTGATAAATAAAGAACTAAGACAATATATCGAAGAGTTCATAGGCGTATCCGAACGCATCGCAATTCTCAACTTAAAATTACCGCCCAACAACAAAATGTGGTCAATTGTGCAAGTTTACTCACCAACCGAACAGTCTAGCAACACAGAAATCGACGGCTTCTACTCAATGTTAACAAACGAAATAAAAGATCATGCACATAATAACTTAATAGTGATGGGAGATTTCAATGCCAGAACAGGATCCAGAAGCGAAGGAGAGGAGACAATACTGGGTCCGTACTGCTCAGGTAAGAGGACAAGAAATGGTGGAAAACTTGTACAAATGGCATATGAGAACAACCTGAAAATACTTAATAGTCTATACAAAAGTCGCGACAGCAACAGATGGACATGGATATCGCCAGACGGTCGTTACAAAAACGAGATAGACTATATTCTCACTAATAAAAGTAAAGAATTTCAAGACTGTAGAGTTATAAACAACCTCAATTTTAACAGCAATCACCGAATGGTTAGAGCTAAACTACAATTCAACGCTTTTAAGAAAACCAGACCGTTTAGAGTAAAGCAGACCAATACTATAACACTGCAGATTACTGAGAAACTGAAAGAGAAACTAAATCTTTTTACAAGGGACACAATAGATCTAAAAACACAAACCAAGTATAACTACTTTGAAGAGCTTATGACCACGAACGAAAACAGCAAACCAAGGAGTAGAATGAATAACACGATGTGGCTATCAAATGCAACCAAAGAACTACTTAAAGATAGAGCTGAGCTCATATCAAGGTCAGAAAAGACAAAAAGTATGAGAAAGGAAATAGCTGAGTAAAATATTAAAATCAAAGCCTACATGAGAAAAGACCGCCAAAGATACAGGCTAGGTTTACTTGAAACATGCATTCAAAAAACCGGAGGCATCAAAAGAGTAGCTAAAGAATTAATAGGAAAAATTGATTGGATACCGAACATTACAGACAGAAACAGCAAAAGAGAGAATAGACGACCAGGAATCCTTTCAATAGCTACTAACTTTTTCCGAGACCTATATACAAAGAAGCAGATCAGTCAAGCTACAGACCTGCCAGCTGGAGACGAAGTCCTAGATATACTACCGGAAGAGGTAGATAAAGCCGTTAAAACCCTAAAGAAAGATAAAGCTCCCGGTCCAGACGGCATCAACAACGAATTCCTCATTGAAAACAGAGATTACCTGGTTCCAGTTCTTACACACCTATTCAATGAAATTTTGCTGAACGAGACAATACCTCACCAATGGACAACGTCGACTATAATACTGCTACACAAAAAAGGGGACAAGAGCAACATAAATAACTACAGACCTATAAGTTTAATGTCCAATGTATACAAGGTGTTCGCTAAGGTCATCCTCAATCGATTAACCAAGACGCTTGATGAAAATCAACCAAGAGAGCAAGCAGGATTCAGGAGTGGATTCTCAACTATAGACCATATACACGTTGTAAAACAACTGTTCGAGAAAAGCAAAGAATTTAATATAACATTTTACTGCTGCTTCGTAGATTATAGTAAGGCCTTTGATTCGCTGGAACATGAGGAGATATGGCAAGCGCTTAAAAATCAAAGCGTCGAAAGCAAATACATCAGAATCCTGAAAAACATCTACGAAAACAGCAAAGCCAAGATACAATTAGAGACAGAGGGTCAGACGATAAAAATAGAAAGAGGTGTCCGCCAAGGCGATCCTGTATCGCCTTTTCTTTTTACAGCGGTCCTGGAAGAGATATTTCGCCGACTAGATTGGGAGAAGTGTGGATTGATCGTCAACGGAGAGAATTTGTCGCACCTGCGATTCGCGGACGACTTGATAATCCTTTCGCCATCCAAAGATGGACTGCAGGTAATGCTTAATGAGCTAGATAGAGAAAGCCGCAAAGTTGGTCTAGTCATGAACACCCAAAAAACCAAAGCTATGACAAATGGGAAGCAAGAGCCTATCTGCGTCAATAACAACACCATTGACTATGTCAATGAATATGTCTATTTAGGCCAAATCATCTCACCAATAGACCTCACCTCAAAGGAAATAGATCGACGTATAGGAAACGCATAGAAACAATACTGGAGCCTTAAAGAGATAATGAAAAATAGAGAAATGAACATGACCATTAAAAGGAAATTATTTGATACTTGTATTCTACCAGTACTCACTTACGGATGTCAAACCTGGGCAATGAGTAAAGCCCATTACAGAAAACTAGAAACGTGCCAAAATGCAATGGAAAGGAGTATGTTGGGGAAGAGACTATCCGATAAAATAAGAACCGCAGATATAAAGAAACACACAAGAACAAAGGATGTTACTGTAACAATAAGAAAGCTCAAATGGAAATGGACAGGACATACAATCAGAGGAAAAGAAAAATGGTCAAAAACAATTATGTACTGGATAACAAGTCACAAGAAACGAAAACGGGGTAGGCCATTCAGAAGATGGGCAGATGAGATAAAGACGGTAGCAGGCGCTACATGGACAAGAGTCGCTAGGGATAGGGAGAAATGGAAGCATTTGGAGGAGGCCTTTGTCAAAGGAGGGCACACAGACGGAAATGTTGAAGAAATTAGAAAACTTAAATTATAAACTAACATATTCTAAACTAAATTGTATACAAAATAACCAAACAATGTACTTATTTATACCTGTCTGAATAAAAGGCTTATATTATTATTAAAGCGCCTGTCTGGGTTCGAAGCCACGACCTGTGACACGTAAGTCGCCGCTGTTACTACAGACCAGTAAGTACCTAATAAGAAATAAAATATTTTTTAACAAAAACGAGTGAAAACAAGTAAAAAGAAAGATACTACTGGAGGCCACAAGTCTCACAACAAAAACTTTAATACAATATTCCTTAAAAATCCAAACTATGTGCTCGTCTGACCGAGTGCATACTAGACTCAATTATGTGAAACTTTAACCCCGGAACTCAGAATTATGAAGTCGAGTATTTGTCAAACTATTTCATCTTGAAAACCAGTCAAACTTTGACATTAAAGTAGGTTTGACACGTTCTCAATTCAAAAATCGGCCTTATGTGATTGATGCTACACCCAAATATGTCAAGCATTAACTGCTATAAGTACTCTCTTCGCTAGCCTTATCTTTGTCAAGCAAAGGAACCTTTTACTGCCGGGACGCTGTTTCTAAGTGCTAACCGACATAGCAGACCGTACGTATATAACTTAGGCTTGCCTCATAAACAAGGATTAGCGGCGACCGTGACCTGAGTTCGCTTCTCTGTGTAGTACGGTGCCTGCATAAAGCGGAGAGAAGCGAGGAGTGGTGGGAAAACATAACAATATTTTCACTACTTAAATGCAATTTTAATATTTGCTGGATCCACAGGTCATGGGTGAAGTGAGAGCTTTATTATAACGATAACCAGGGAGTATTTAGGTTAAGAAATTGTTTAGGTTAGCGCTCCGGCAATGCATTGTTGACCACATCATCGCTTGCCATCAGGTGAGAAAGAGATTAAACGAGCCTATTAATGTTATTAAACAAGCTTGCATATTAAAAAAAAAATATTTTAAACAAGCTTTTATATTTACGAAAAACATAGTAATTTCAACGGGTCTCCCTTGTTTGACCGAAACGAATTTGACAAATTTTCACTTACCAAAAAAATTTTCGCATAATTTCATTTCCCAAATTATTACTTAGCAAAAAATCTATTCACGAAAATTTTTAACGCAAACATAATGTTTGGGAAATGAACGTTTAAACTATAACTTGTTTACCAACTAGTACTTTTAACATTTTTTATTTATTCAAATATTTCACTTGGAATAACAGTTTTTACGCAAAATCAAATAAGCCAAATATTTATAGTTTTTTATTTCTCTTTTTTTATATATATTTTTTTTAAATTTAATGCAGGTCACAGTTTTAACCTAACCTAACCATTTTTTTTTAAATAACTAATTATCCTAATCTTAATAGTTCAGTTCCGGGTAACCTACTAAAAACAATCTCTTTTTTCTATTAATGCAAGTCGTTTCTGGCACTCGCCGGCCGCTGCCGCGGCAACGCTCGCTTCGCTCGCTCGGCTCGTGCGTAGGAGGTCACAGTTTTAACCTAACCCAACCTAACCATTTTTTTAATAATTAACCTACTCTAACTACTTCCATAAATAAATTAATATCAAGTAACCATAAATTTGACTTGTTTCAGACAAATTGAAAGAATTAATCAAAAAATAAAATTGTATTTTTTATTATATAATTCAAAAAATCTTATGTTTGCCTTAATACTTTTTGTCTTAACAAATCATTTCACCAAACGTTTATTGTCTGAAGATTGTTTGCTGTAATAAATCATTTGATTAAAGACCAAATGCCATAATGACATTATACTTGGTAAAATTTTGCCATGTAAAAATTTGACCAAATAAAAATATGCGTACTAAAATCATTCGAAATATTGCAATGGTATAAAAAAAGATTGCTGAAATTTGTTTGGGTAATGAAATTTTGTCAAAATCTTTTCGGCAAAACGGCAGGATCCCAATTTCAACAGCAATTTGTATGTAATAAATTGCCTCATTCTCACGAACTTTCTTGTATTCTTCGTACTTTTGTTGGACAAAAAGCACAACAACAAAAACAACAACACAACTCACAAATCTGTACCTACTTCAGTACAAGCGGAGAACAATTTTCTTACCAATTAAATCTTAGACCTTCACCTGCTCTGAACAGACCTTATTATGATACCTACTGAGTGCACTCAATAACCGTTTAAACATGTATCAATAAAACCAGTGTATTAAATTAACAATAACTTCAAGTGTAAGGTCCCAAACTATTCATATTAATGGTCCTTCGAGCTGGATTCACTCCTCCACTTTACTTGCTCTCTTTTCTGCGCTTAGATACTTACTTCTCTCTAATTGTCAGACAATCGTAATACAGTATAGTGCATGTGCAGGTATAATGCCGTGGTGGCCCAGTGGCTTTACCTCGCCTCTCGTGCTTGAGGTCGTGGGTTTAAATCCGAGCAAGTACCAATGTGACTTTTTCAATTCGAATGTACTTTCTAAGTTTATCTTGGAAATCGCTGACAAGCAATGGATGAGCTTGTGCTCTATTGATTTAATTGCTGCAAGGCGTTCCAGTGTGAGGATAAAAAAATAAATTAATAAGCTAGGTTAGCTAGGTAACACTGCAATGCATGCGTCAGACAGCAATGCCTGATTATGACATTTGCTGGTTAACCGCAGGGTGATAAGGTGGTAGACAGACGCGTAAATTAATGTGGTCTTATGTTAGCTAAACGTTACTCGTGTCTTGCCATGTATGGTAGTTGTGTCATGTGGTCAAAGGCCATGGTTTATTGGCAAATGTTTGGACGTCAATTTAATTAATACAGCAAGATACAAATTGATAATCTAACTCAGAGTGTTAATTTAATACCTCTTCTTTTTTCCTAAGACTGAAAAGTTACAGATGCAAGAAATTCAAACATACCTAGTGGCTAAAAAAACAGACATTATAAAATCCTCCTTTAAATATCCCACCCTCAAAGTTGGGTTGAGATGGACGAATTGAACTGTGTGACGTTTCAAAGGACAAACTAAAAGATACATTTAGAATAGAATATAATAGAATATACTTACTATACTATACTTGCTTTGAAGTTCATGTTACATACATTCATATATAATATCATGCGTTTTCCCCCGAATTCCCCGAAAGGTTAAGCAGAGATGTTCTTATAGCAATATATATGGCGTTCAATTCGACAGTTATGTTGTGAAAATTGACCAATTCTAATAGGCAATTAAACCTCCTTTTTAGGGTTCCGTAGCCAAATGGCAAAAAACGGAACCCTTATAGATTCGTCATGTCTGTCTGTCTGTCTGTCTGTCTGTCTGTCTGTCTGTCTGTCCGTCCGTATGTCACAGCCACTTTTTTCCGAAACTGTAAGCACTATGCTGTTGAAACTTGGTAGGTAGATGTATTCTGTGAACCGCATTAAGATTTTTACACAAAAATAAAAATAAAACAAAAAATTTTGGGGGTTCCCATACTTGAAACTAAAACTAAAAATATTTTTTTTCATCAAACCCATACGTGTGGGGTATTTATGGATAGGTCTTCAAAAATGATGTAGAGGTTTCTAATATCATTTTTTTCTAAACTGAATAGTTTGCGCGAGAGACTCTTCCAAAGTGGTAAAATGTGTCCCCCCCCCCCTGTAACTTCTAAAATAAGAGAATGATAAAACTGAAAAAAATATATGATGTATATTACTATGTAAACTGCCAGCGAAAATTGGTTTGAACGAGATCTAGTCAGTAGTTTTTTTTTAATACGTCATAAATCGTAAACCGCAATTTACCAACGGAACCCTTCGTGCGCGAGTCCGACTCGCACTTGGCCGGTTTTTTCATTTATTTATTTGCCTGTACGTACCTGTTGTAGGGAAGCAAAAGCAATTTCCCTCGTGTGAACACAACTACTTTACAACCCCTTCTATTTACACCTGTTCACACACCCTTACTATCTACACACTACGTATTAACAGTTTAATCGGATGTCACACTTTGTACACTTCATTGGTTACCATCCCTTTACTGAGCCTACCGAAACCGTTAGTTTGGAAACACTAGTTTACTATGCGAAAAAGGCACACAAACCCGCCTCTTTACCGGCACCATTTACTCCACAAGTACCTACATACCTAACCTACTGCAGCATTACATATTTACTCTGAAAACTGCGACTACTCTGTGCATTGTTCTTCAAAAGCTACTCGCAGCTTCTGTTTTGTTTAACTACTCTGTAACAATTGAATGATGAAAATTGCTTTTTTGCTCTATTTTACTTTCAATTTTAACAAGGAGTAAAGCTAGCTTATGATTTTTTCATGCAAAGAAGCAGATTGCTTCCTAGAAACAATTAACTGAACACTTTGCTGATAAAATGTCCGTACTTTATGCAAAAAGTTTTTATGTTTTCTGTTTTTCCCTGTTTGAATAAAATAATTAAGTATTGTAAGTTTTTATGTTTTCTTTTTGTATAAAATGTATAATAAGTCTGTAGGTTTGTATGTGTGGATTCTTGATCAATCTCAAACTGATTGTCTACAGGAAACTTTGAACCCAGGTAGGCTTAGATCTGGACAGTAGGACTTTAATCCTGGTAGTATGTTCCTTTGGGATAATTTTATAAATATAGCTGCCGGCAAAAGCAAGTTGGTGAATTTTCAGGTAGGTATCCATTCTGGGGACAGATTATGGTCTTCATAATGTCTTGTCATCCGCACTGCCGTAGGACGGCTAGTGTCACTATGACATTTGACCGTTTTAACTCTTGAATACTCAGCAAAAATACCTCTATCGATCACTCTAAGTAGTATTTGTCTACTATCGATAGATGATAAAAAATCAATATACTGCAAATTAAAACCATTAAAAATGATTTTTTTTTAAAGATTTCATAATTTATCTAAATTATCAATGTGCCTATTCGAAAGTATGCAATTGCATCTATTTGACTTAAAGTTGTTATGCAGCATCAATATTAATTATTCCGCGGTTTTTTTTGTTTTTGTCCAAAACTCTTAATATGATTTAGGACGGCAGCTTAGGTATTTGTAGGTTTTTAAACCGTTGCCAAATAGTTATTTAAAAAAAACATTTTATGCCATGCCCAATGAGGTCTTACCCTCTCCCTTTATATCCTGCTTGTATCTACGTAAGATTTTTTTTAGATTTCTATAATCTATATAATTTTTAAGTATTTATATAAAGAAGGAAAGAAAGAAACAATATTTATATGTGACCCGCACAGGTGACATGAGAATTCAACAAAAACAAAAAATTTAACAATATTAAAAAATAAAATCCCGTGCGAGACCAAAAAGGCTCCTATCTCAGCATGTGCAGCGATATCCAAAAAGGAAATAAATAATGCAGGAGCTCGTGGCTAAATAATTTTGGCCTTCAAGGTTAAGCAATGCTTGCCAAGGTCAGTCCGGAGATGGGTGACGATTACATACATACGAGATTCCTCAGTGCCTCAGAAAGCACTAAGTTTTTGGGCCCGGCTGTTATTTATAGTTCTTTGTTAGTAACGGAGTTGGAAGCCAAGAAATATGTCACCAAACTTAATAAATAATTATTTATTAATTAGGCGTTAAATAAACGTCAGTCAACAGATGTCAGACTTGTCAGAGCTGTAACCACTTCGTGGAAACATGACAATGTTATGTTACGCAAACTGCAAAGCAAATTGCGTTACCTTGCGGCAGCCCGCTTTGCCTACTACAATATAACTATACGAGTACATCCCTATAGTGAGGCTGAGGCACGCAGGAATGACGGTACTGCGTAACTTAGGTTATAATGAAATCAAAGTCTGAAGGTGCACCTTGTTAAAGGTTCAAGACTCCACCTTTCCTTTATAATGTGTTATTTTTTTAACACGTGTTTATTACCTTGGTATGTACTCGTATGTATCTATGTAACGGAATCTTTGAACGTGATTTTCACAACCTTCAAAACGTTGTATTAATTCGAAATTTTGCACACTTATCAAGGACCCGATGACAATGCAATAATTTAAATAATTTCTCCTATCCTGAAAATCTTTACTAGGATCTTCAGGATTAGCGAAACAAAAAATAATTTTTCGCTAATCCTGTTTAACAAAAAAAATATTTTTATTGAAAAAAGTGTGGGGTGCTTGATGTCAATTGTTAATATATTATTTTATTGACAGATATTGGTAAAATTTAAAAGTAGAGTCCACTTGTGTATATATTTTTTGGTAATCACACTTTTCTTAATTTAAATTTATTAATAATTATTTTCAACTTTTTAGTTTGGTTTTCTAAAAAAGCGTGTTTTTTATTTACGTTAGTTTCTCTGATCACTAGTAGCTTATGGGTACCTTGTTGAGGGCACCTCATTCGCAACCTGCCAAAAACACTGCTAATTGCCATAATTTTGACAAGTTTTTGACATTGATTGTTGCTGCAATGATAATAATATATTTTATTTGAATTTGAAAGTTTCTTTAGGTACAAGAATTGACCTGCAAATGATTGTTTAGAGCTTCTAGCCAGTTTAGCTAATCTGTACTTTTACCCTCACACAATTAACGAACAACCCAACAATACATAAGGCTTACATAAGGTATATATCTTTACTAATACTAACCTGCCTTTGCTTTTCTATTTTATTCTAATACTTGTGGGAGTAGCCACTTCTATAGTTCTATTTTTATTATCAAACCGATCATGTTACCAATGAGAACGGCAAAACAAAAACAATTAAATCAATAAGTAGAAAACATTAAAACAATAAGACGGTTATCCTACATCGGTGCACCAATGAGAACGGCAAAACAAAAACAATTAAATCATGATCAGAAATCAGAAAACATGAAAACAATAAGACGGTTGTGGAGGACACGTCCCACATCGGTGCCCTTGACCCATAGGACCTAGTTACAGCCATGAGGCAGGGATCCGTTTGTCTCTGGGCACTCGTTCCGCCAAATTTGATATTAATTAGTTATTGATTTTGTGCGCCCGTGTGCGAGATGTGTGCATTTGCCTTGGTTGTTACGTAAACTGGAAAATGAGGACGGGAATACTGATAGAAGACGGCTGTGTTTTCTGATAAAAGGGGGTAGTTTAAGCTCGTGACACATTAAGAGGAAATGCGGTAGCAGACATCAGACTGAATATCCTAAGCAAAATTCATAAGTCGAGGTTTGGCTCTCGCCTAATAAGTCTCTCTCTATTATCTGCGTTCTTCCAACAATCTTCTCCTAGTCTGTCCTTCTCATACTTCTGATTTTGTTAATTTTTCCTTTCATTTTCAGTCTATTCTTCTTTGGAACGCGCTTCCTCTCGAAATCAGGACGGCCAACAGCCGCTATGCTTTCAACCAGAAATTGTGGTTTTATTATCGGCGGGGGGAGGGTCATCTCAGTAACTTATTTTTATTACTTTATTAAATCTATATATATTTATATAGGTGTGTATTATCTACACATATAATAAAATTGGAGTGTCTGTTTGTAATATTGAAATAACCGTTTTTAAATACATGTATATATAATATATATACGGTAAATACACCAAAATAACATTTTTACAATTTTTGTCTGTCTGTTTGTTTGTTCCGGCTAATCTCTGAAATGGCTGGACCGATTTTAAAAATTCGTTCACCTATGGAAAGTTACATTATTTCCGAGTAACATAGGCTATAATTTTGACGGAAGCGAAGCCGCGGGGGTCAGCTAGTATAAAATATGTATTTATATGTATTTTAAGCAATCTATTATTATTATCTTTTGTTGCCACGTATTAAACAATGCACCTGCCATGTTGTCTCTTCACCACTCTTGGTTGACTGGTAGAGAATGCCTAAGGCATTAAGTCCGCCATTGTACTTTTGTGCATGAAGTTTAAATAAATAAATAAATATGTCCTCCAATATTGGACCAATTTAAAAGATATGCCATAAACTGAAAAAGAAATAAATGTACTTTGCCCCTTTGTTTTCTTTTTTGATGATACTCGTATATTATTTTTAGACGCACTAGAACTCTCAAAAATGCTCAAAATGACGCTGTCAACAGATTACGTTAGTTTGAGCCCTGGTTAATTGATTCTTGATTCAAGTATTTTACAAGGTTTTATTTAACTTGCAATGTATGTATGTATGTTTGTATATATGTATGTAAGTGTGTTCGGGTCAAATCTTGGAACTGAGTTTTAAAGCAGCCGTCTCCAGCGATTAAGATAAAATTTTGCATACACTTTTAGTTTGGATGACAACGCATGGTTAGCTAAGTGACGTCATTCTAAATCCAATATGGCGGACGGCTCAAGATGGCGGACTCGTTTTTTTTTGTGCACTGCCATGATATGGGTAACAAATGAATGGGTTTTCTGAGAAGAATACGAAAAAATAAAAAAATAAAGGTTTTCATGAATAATTTTATTTACTCAATACTTTATTGCATTGCATATGTATTACATAGATGGTATAGACATGGTAAAAGATCAATATGGACCCCGTCGGGCACAGCAAAAATTAGGAGAGAGGAAGAGGGCTAAGTAGCATTTCAAGGCATTACTTAATATCAAAAAACGAATAAAAAATACTATAAATGTTAAATTGGATGTATAATTATAATTATGTCTGTGTTTATAGGTATGATATATTTATTGAATAGGAATAGTAAATAAGTAGTATTTATATAGACGCTTCATATGTTTACTTAGATTAAAATTGGATACATTCTGTTATCAGAGCTCAGAATACCAAAGTGTTGAAACTATGGCAAAGTGGCGTCATTTGAAGGTAGGTTACATAGTCTCTTTAACATATTACTTAGTATACCTAAGTATGCATTTCACGAACTCAGTTTAGCGTATAATTTTAGAAAGCTTTTGTGCAAAACATTGTATAGAATGAAATACCACGAATAAGAATTGAGATTCAGAGTCAGTATATCATTGCTTTGCTATCTCTGGTTCTTTCTTAAGTTCTTTCTTGACACAGGTTTTTTATTTTATTGGGATTGGTTAGGCACTATGTTCCAGTTGCATAAGATATGGAGATACCGTAACATCACGCGAAAAACTATAACCAAATTGGTGGTATTAATTAATGGGTTTACTGAATATGGAGAAAACTTCGCTAGTTTTCTCCATATTCAGTTATAGATCGGAGACCTGGACACTGAAAAAGGCCGACAGAGACCGAATAGACGCCTTTGAAATATGGAGCTGGAGAAAAATGCTACAGATTCCATGGACCGCCTTTCGCACCAACGTGTCTATTCTGAGAGAGCTTAATGTCAAAACTAGACTTTCCACTATATGCCTTCGTAGGATGCTGGAATTCTTCGGACATATTGCTCGTAAAGAGGGTCACAATCTTGAACAGCTGATGGTGACAGGCAAGGTAGATAGCAAACGTCCCAGAGGACGCAGTCCCACGAGATGGTCGGACCAAATACGATCTTCTCTTAACATCAACTTCCACAATGCCCTTCATGAAGCTAAGGATCGCAGCAGATGGAGGGAAATCGTACGGGAGAAACTGATGCAGCGGGGGATTCACGACCCTCAGTAATGAGGAAAACGACGCGAGGAGGAGGAGGCACTATTTAATTATTAAAAGGATTATCGTAGTGTTTATAGCACCTACGCTTTAGAATGTGCAACTATCCTCATCCTTTTGACCTTGACAGTTAAAATATCTCTGTAAATGGTTTAGAGTTTGACTTAAAATCAGAAAATATTTTTAATTCAACTAACCTTATATAGGAACTTTGAATTGTCAAACAAAATATGAATCTAGTTGCAAATTTGCAAGCGTCAGTAGGTCTCAATGGAGAAGAATGCGCAAGAAACTCCACGGACAATCTTTTCCATCAGTTTGAATTACAATTATTTGATTATATCATTCTTGTTGGAAAAATACATATGTGAGAACGATGTAAAAAGACGAGCACCCAAAAGCGTCTAGAGTAAAAACAAACAATTCAAAAATAAAAAAGTACAGGCCTAAGCATTTAAGTTATGACCTATCCCAACTGATGGCGCCCGTTCACGAACATGACGCATGGATTGGCACCACTCAGCTCAACCATCATGAGGGGAACCGAATGATCCAATATATGTGCCACCATCAGAGGGACATTAGAGAGAGCATGCCAGGGCACACATAAGTCAACGTACGAAACATAGGTACAGTTAATGGTAGATCTACAGTTCGTACATAGTAATGACACATGTGCACTTAGTTCTTAAAATTAGCTATTGTACGTGACCACTCTTGTCACCAATGTATAGTCTCAAAATGTAAATCTTACATCTCTACCTGTCCCCTCAACGTGTACCTCGATAATACGAAAGCTCTCACCAAGTTTGAACAAGCTTATTTACCCGTGTGGCCCTTTCATAAAATTTTAATTTTATCATCGACTTCGCAAAGCTCGCGGCCAAATAATACTGCGTAACTTTAATAATAAAAGCTACTGAATAATTCAGTCGTGTGCCGTAAGTTTCGGCGATTCTGGGACCGGCGCCATCTTGGAACTCGCTCTGGAGTCAAAGGCCTACTGAATCTATTGCTTTTGTAGATAAAAGATGAATGATTAATGTGTCATCTTTTCTTGATCCGGTTGGATGAAATATTGACACGGTTTATTGCTTCCTGTGGGTGAGATATTTCGATATCCTAAGCGGGAATAGAGGGTGAATCTGTGTGACGTTATAGTGAAGTATTTTAAGCGATTCTTCACTTTATAGCCACTGTCATACATTTGTTTTTATAGACTTGTTTGTTTCGTAAATAAGCTCAAATGTTCCAGCTTCAGTTTTCATAATTTATCGATTGCAACTTAGAGGTTGAATTGTGGTCTAATATCTATGAGTTGCTAGTTAGATCCACGACAAACAACACGAAAAACTTCGGTTTACGAGTACGTTGCAATTACAGCTTTTTCAATCAAGTCTGTTAAGTATGATCGTGAAAATGTTCGTAGTGATGTTGGGCTCAATGATTGGCTATGTTCATTGTTCAGTACGAATTAAATAAAAACGGCGAATGTTCGATGTTCTGTTATAAATGCATTCTCAGGAGGTTGATCATAAGCTCTTCGAGTAAGGTTATTTTGAGTGTGCGTTAGGGAGAAATGTATACAAGTCCCTTACACACACTCAAAATAACCTTACTCTAAGGGCTTATGGTCACCCCCCAGGTCTATAAGCACCTTAACCTAAAGCAATTGAACAGTAAAGGGTGACCATGTCAATGCTTACCCTATTAGTCGAAGACTGAGGATATACTTCATATTATGAGTAATTGTCAAAGACAGCAAGGCCTGTGAAGTCACCAGAAAGCTTCTGTGCTTTTGGGCAGAGCTAGCTAGCCATACTCCCCACGCATAACAGACGGAATTTAAGTGAGTGAAAGGAGAGTCTGAGTGCGGAAAATGGAGTCTCTACTCTACTCTACTCTACTAGACACCCAAAGTACGAAGAAGTGAGAGATGTTGCCAACCTTATCTACAGCAAAATTTTAAATATTAACGTTAATAGTAACGCCGCTGATACGGCACCAAAGCCCCTTATGAGTTGTTCAAAACGTAGTTCACGGCAGTTTATAGTCGTTTAGTAACATTAACAACTAAATATGCTATGCACTGCAAAGCTGCTAACAAGAACTAAACGTACATTAATTTGCAGAGAACAATGAAATGATCAAAGCAAAGGCTTCACCTAATTTCTGTCTGAAACGGACTTCTGAATTAAACCCCAAATTCGCGAACGGGAGCCATCTTTTAGTTCTGCAGTAGCTCGAGTTGGTGCCAACTAGATAATGAAGAAGCTTGTGATGACGGTAAAACTATTAACCGGTTGAGTGGCTTAGATAATTACCGAAACAATTAATAAAAATCATGCTGTGCTGTCAGAGGATACATAATCGCGAGCTGATTTATCGAAACCATATATGTATCCGCCGACTGCAGAGCATGATTCTCTTCTAGGGTACTTACGCAGTCGGGTTTTTGATTTTTACATTCACTTTTTTTTATAACTTAGTAGTTATCATTTATTTTTTCAAATTACGTTTAATTTTTGTAATCACCTCTTAAAACCCTTCACCTTTAAAACACTACTGTATGGATCATAATGTTTGACTTTGAAAAAGATGGATGGACTGTGTGAGGAGTGATATGAAAGATAAGGGCGTAAGTGACTGCGTGATTTACCATACTCTTTGCCTTTTGACTTGCCGAATTCATTACGTAATAAGGCTGAAGGATCCAATAACTTGCTGAGCGCTTGCGATTGTCAAACAGAATCTATTACTTCGCGCTGACGATCATTGAGTTCGTAGTGCAAAATGGGTGCCCAAATGTGTCATCTTTTCTTGATCCGGTTGGATGAAATATTGACACGGTTTATTGCTTCCTGTGGGTGAGATATTTCGATATCCTAAGCGGGAATAGAGGGTGAATCTGTGTGACGTTATAGTGAAGTATTTTAAGCGATTCTTCACTTTATAGCCACTGTCATACATTTGTTTTTATAGACTTGTTTGTTTCGTAAATAAGCTCAAATGTTCCAGCTTCAGTTTTCATAATTTATCGATTGCAACTTAGAGGTTGAATTGTGGTCTAATATCTATGAGTTGCTAGTTAGATCCACGACAAACAACACGAAAAACTTCGGTTTACGAGTACGTTGCAATTACAGCTTTTTCAATCAAGTCTGTTAAGTATGATCGTGAAAATGTTCGTAGTGATGTTGGGCTCAATGATTGGCTATGTTCATTGTTCAGTACGAATTAAATAAAAACGGCGAATGTTCGATGTTCTGTTATAAATGCATTCTCAGGAGGTTGATCATAAGCTCTTCGAGTAAGGTTATTTTGAGTGTGCGTTAGGGAGAAATGTATACAAGTCCCTTACACACACTCAAAATAACCTTACTCTAAGGGCTTATGGTCACCCCCCAGGTCTATAAGCACCTTAACCTAAAGCAATTGAACAGTAAAGGGTGACCATGTCAATGCTTACCCTATTAGTCGAAGACTGAGGATATACTTCATATTATGAGTAATTGTCAAAGACAGCAAGGCCTGTGAAGTCACCAGAAAGCTTCTGTGCTTTTGGGCAGAGCTAGCTAGCCATACTCCCCACGCATAACAGACGGAATTTAAGTGAGTGAAAGGAGAGTCTGAGTGCGGAAAATGGAGTCTCTACTCTACTCTACTCTACTAGACACCCAAAGTACGAAGAAGTGAGAGATGTTGCCAACCTTATCTACAGCAAAATTTTAAATATTAACGTTAATAGTAACGCCGCTGATACGGCACCAAAGCCCCTTATGAGTTGTTCAAAACGTAGTTCACGGCAGTTTATAGTCGTTTAGTAACATTAACAACTAAATATGCTATGCACTGCAAAGCTGCTAACAAGAACTAAACGTACATTAATTTGCAGAGAACAATGAAATGATCAAAGCAAAGGCTTCACCTAATTTCTGTCTGAAACGGACTTCTGAATTAAACCCCAAATTCGCGAACGGGAGCCATCTTTTAGTTCTGCAGTAGCTCGAGTTGGTGCCAACTAGATAATGAAGAAGCTTGTGATGACGGTAAAACTATTAACCGGTTGAGTGGCTTAGATAATTACCGAAACAATTAATAAAAATCATGCTGTGCTGTCAGAGGATACATAATCGCGAGCTGATTTATCGAAACCATATATGTATCCGCCGACTGCAGAGCATGATTCTCTTCTAGGGTACTTACGCAGTCGGGTTTTTGATTTTTACATTCACTTTTTTTTATAACTTAGTAGTTATCATTTATTTTTTCAAATTACGTTTAATTTTTGTAATCACCTCTTAAAACCCTTCACCTTTAAAACACTACTGTATGGATCATAATGTTTGACTTTGAAAAAGATGGATGGACTGTGTGAGGAGTGATATGAAAGATAAGGGCGTAAGTGATTTACCATACTCTTTGCCTTTTGACTTGCCGAATTCATTACGTAATAAGGCTGAAGGATCCAATAACTTGCTGAGCGCTTGCGATTGTCAAACAGAATCTATTACTTCGCGCTGACGATCATTGAGTTCGTAGTGCAAAATGGGTGCCCAAAGTCAAGCTTTTTTACCTTGGCAATTTTCTGCAAATTAACCAATATTGTTTTGATGCTAACATCGAAAGCTGCTGCTGATTCAGCCGTAGATTGAGTATCATCAGTTTCCACAATCGCCTTTGATTCGTCATGGTTGACCAAAGTTTTCGGACGACCATGGGGTTCATTTTTCAGGACGGCATTTACAGAACGGAAGCCGGAAAACCAATAACAGGTGGTGCGTTCGTATGTAGTGTTCAAGTTAAGTTCAAGTTATTTATTTCATAACAAACATTACATTTATGTCGAAATATTTGCACAGTAGGTACATAAAAACAAGCAACATAAACAATTACAACGCAAGTAACCTCATTCGTCACCCATCATCGAAGTTAGAACCTAATTCCAAATAAAAAAAATAAAAATATGCTAAATTTACAAACAAATAATATTCTTATTGAGTCCCTTGCAAAAAGCTACAAAAATACAATTCAATGTCAAATATTAAGTACAAAACAAACAAAAAAAAAAAAAAAACATTTCTAACAAAGTCAGAAGACATCTACAAAAAAACTAGATTTTAGGTCTTTGTCATTACAAAATTCGTCAATCTATAATAGGCTTTATTCATTAACAAAGCCCTGAGCCTGTTTTTAAATATGTTCACATTCTGAATATTCTTTAATTCCGCTGGTAATTTGTTAAACAGATTGTGCGCTCTGTAAACGACGTTGACGTTGCGTGCCGCTTGTGCCGCGTTGCTGCCACGACGGTACCCATATTCCATAGATACTCGTTTTTTTTACGTATCCATGATGACGATAAAGATTCAATTGCGATGAAAACATGACGCTAATCAATAAACAAATGACTGATTTTGAAAAAAGAATTCCCTTTTTTTAAATAAAATAAATTTGTTAAATTGGAATTCTTAGCCAAACAAAAAATATTTTGCTTTGTAAAGGCAAGTAAGTACTGCAGAACGGCAATTTCATAGGTAAATACCTATTAATATCGGATATGATATCTTGTCATCTCATAAGCGGGCAAGCTTAGTAGCTAGAGATATCGGTTGTCATGGAAACCCGGTCAAGGCCACCTTGACATTTCTGATTTCATATTATGGGACAGAGATTTTATTTTAAAATTTATAGATGGGTGATAGGGCGTTACCTAATGAGGTGCTGATATTATTAGACGCGTGGGCTGACGTCATTATAATAAAGTTAATTTGTCAAGCAGCGGTATTTATGACATCGCTAGCACCATCATAGCCTTATTATAAGTAACTATTAAAAGAAATGTATCACGTAAGCATTTTTTTTTCATAATGTGGTTAAAATTTTGAGGTATATTTGTGTAACATATTGCCTAATAAACAGTTTAGTTAGTCTTTTGGTATTAATGGTGCCCAACATGGGACATGTTTGGCGCCCAGCATGGGACTGGGTTGGCGCCCAGCATTTGAAAGTTTTGGTTCCTGCCTGCCACATAGATTTAGCATCCAGCTTGTTTGGTCTTTTGTTTTTAATGGCACCCATGGTGGGGCTGGTTTGGCGCCCAACATCGGACCAGTTTGGCAACTAGTGAAGACCAAGTTGGCGCCTACTGTGTTACTGATTTGGTGCCCAAACTCCCTCATGTAATAAACAGTTTGTCAGGTATTTTATTCTTAATGGCACCCAGCATGGGACAGGTTTGGCACTCAGCATTGGATCTGTTTGGCACTTAGTGTGGACCAAGTGGGGCGTCCAATCTGTCCCATGTAATATATAGTTAAGTTTGATCTTTTGTTTAATGGGAACCAGCGCGCGACAGATTGGCGCTTAGCATGAGACTTTTTTGGCATTCAGTGTATGGGACAGGATAGGCGCCCAGCGTGGAACAAGTTGAAGAGCGCTAACTAAAATCTTTATTCAAAAATGTTATATTGTACGATCCCAAAATGTTCGAATCAAGATTTATATAATATATTAGGGAGATAATTAGAATGCGCGTCAAAACCTAAATAGCTGCAAGCTTCAGAGGCATCGTTACACCTACACGTAGTTCCTTGAAAACGTATTGTTTACCAACTAAAACAATTAAGCTAGTAAAACAAACATCCAAACAATGCATTGCAAATAATAGATTCCCATCCAACCGACCATAAAATTATTATGACCATAATATTCATTTCACAATTAAAATTGTAACGATTAATTAAACCACAAAACAGAGAATACACGTGAAAATTCAAACGTAACAAATAATTAAAATTTCGCATAACACCTGGCAATTTGCAACATTTTAATTAAAATATTTCACGAAGTGTTTTCGATAACATTGCTGTTACGATTGTACTTATATAGTACAAACTGAATGTTAATCATTATTGAAAAATACTTTTGAGTGCGCGTCGGACTTGCGTTTGGGTTCCCTCCCGCACTCAAGTGTATTTAAAGGTTTCCACTTAGGTCGTTCACGAGGCACCGCAGGACACGATTTTCGGTCACGATATTTAACACAAGACACACCGCAGACGGTCTGTCGTCCGTTCGTTTGTTCACTACACACGATTCTGCAACGACACTGCAGTGCACGTGTATTGTTTTATAAACACATGAGTGACGAACCACGCGTCAGCCGTGCGGTGCGGTGTGTCGTGTCAACTCGTGTCGTCAACAAGCTCATACTTGTTTTGTACAGCAGCTAAATCGTCACCGCAAAAAGTCGCGACGGCATAGCGGAATCCACGACATAGCCGGAAAACCGTTTGTTAATCGGATCACGTGAGGTGCGGTGTCGTGCAATAAATAAACGGTCGCTCTGGATCGTGACCACATTTTGTCGTGTCGTGTGTCACGACGCGAACTTTGAAGCTTATAGCAAAATAATTACAGTCACATAGGTCGATCGTCAAGATTAAACAACGCTTGTTAAGGTTACACTAGTCGAAAATTCTTCCATACAAACGTAGTCTAGAGATTACTCCACTGTTTGACAAAGTTCGTTCAAAATAAAAAAATATATCAATTTGTCTCATCATTATCTAGTCCTGTATGGAAACAAAAATGTAAAAAATAATATATATTTGAAAGTTATGAGCATCGAAAGTTCCATAGTTCAACACTAATTTTAACGCATCTTTGGGCGGCATTTAAATACCACAAGAAAAAGGAAAATTGCAAAACGGCCTCCATACAGGGATAGATTAGTAATTCAACAATGCAAATAATGTTATTTTATAAATATACAATTAGTTGTTTTTTCATGATATCTAGCCCAAAAGGTCTGTTTATAAAATTTCGCGCGCTCGTTTTCGTCCTTAATCATCATCCATTTCGATACAAATTCGCAAAAGTGCTAATTCGTACGTGAACTAGCTTCTTACTGCTCATCACAGCATCTATTTCTTTCGCACGTGTTGTCGGATAAGATAGCATGCATTTTAACCTCGCGCACAAAGTAGTTTGTGCCGTCGACTAGTTCAACCTTAAGGTCACTCCGTGGATAGGTGACCAACTTTACATTAGGACATTCCTCCGTGCCTCGAACAGCACGTTAAGCTGGTGGTCTCGGTTGTCATTAAAGATCTTTGACAGTCGTTATAGAAAAAAAAGACCGTCCGTGGACAAATTGCCGTGCGTTCTAGCGTTTTTGCAATACCTATTATTGGCGGTGGGATTGTCCCAAAGAAAGTAGTCAAACGAACCAGGGGACGGCGTAGACTTATTGAGAAAGTCCAATACGTGACTTCTGTATTTCCCGAAAGGGTTTGGCAGGAGTACACGCCCAAAATTTAGGCACTTGTTTAAGTTTCGTGTAATTATAGGCAAGTTGACAGGGTGGAATGGAAGTAGAAAACGTGTTGCACCGAACACAAGTAACATGGCTAATGGCTTTTTATTCATTCTTACTATATACTCTTCCTTAATAATTTTATTTTATGACCACGTAGCTTGTTTATATCGTCACGTTATCAGCCTATTAGTGTTCCCACTGCTGGGACACAGGCCTCCTCTCTGTGAGGGAATGGGCCGTAATCCACCACGCGGGGCCATTGCGGGTTAGTGGATGTCACATGTTTCCTCACGATGTTTTCCTTCACCGTTTTGAGAGCAGTGGTGAAGAAATAATTTACACAAAGTAAAGCGCCTGCCTGGGCTCGAACCCACAACCTACAACTTGTAAGTCGCGGCCGATACCACTGGGCCACCACTGCTCTTTGCTTAATGCTTGTTTGTATACTGCCTTCTAACTATAACAAATTTCCGTGCGTTCAAGCGTTTTTGCCATACCTATTATTGGAACCAAATATAACAGCTCACAATGTTAGGACCCATTAATATGTATTAATGCTAATTTTTTATCCGTGGTGCTAGGCAACTGGGCTTATCCCAGTTGTATATGACCCTTTGTGCCTATTGGCCTTGTTTGTTCTGTCTCCTGCTTGATATGGAGGGAAGTGGAAATTTACATTTTTCCTACTCCTCCGTTATTCTTTTCTGATTAATTTCGTTGCGGGATCCAAGACAGGTAAATTCATTCTCCGGGACTTCGTCGAGCTTCATTGCCTCGACGCTTTTCTGGTGGTCGCCACTGTTGATTCTGGCTTTCAGGAGTTGCAGTGGTTTGGGAATAGTGCGGTGGGATTGTCCCAATACTATACGGACCTTGTGGATTGCCTTCTAACTGGTCGTATTCTATTATCAGAAGATTTATTGAAAATATTCTTTTTGATTTTACAAAAACAGCTGTTGATGATATAATTAATGTACCTCTTTAGGCAAGGAAATCTACAACGCTTAGTTAAAAATATTTCACGTGATTTTTTTTGATACGAGTGCAATTTTACTAATTGTACTTTTACAATTCGAACTGTGAATCTGTTAAACGATACTCTTCGCTGATTTCAGTGCAAATGGCTTCGGATTGAGTATAAGTTTTTAATGATTCTTGCAGAAAATATAATTATATGTCAGTAATGCATAATGATTTTTCCACACATTTACACATAAATAAACTCACGCCTTTTTCCCATGGGGGTGTGATCTTTTTGTATCATCTACGCAATTCCCCGCAAATGGACTATTTTTTGCGTTAGTCTCGCTTTTGGTCACTATCTCGCCTGGTGATAAGCGATGATGTGGTCGGCAGTGAAGCGCGCTTGTCCAGTAGTAACCTATTTACCCTTGTTTTTCAGACTCCTAGGTTGTAGCAATCAAGAAACAAAGATACCGGCAGAGAATTTCACTCCTTAGTTATACGCACAATGAAAGTATTTGCAAAAGGCTTTGTGCGTAAGGGTGGGATGTCTACCATGTACTGATGGCGCATTGCCGTACGTCTTGTAATCAAATTGTGCCGTTCCGAAATGCAAACGATAAAAAACCGGCAGACTGATCTCGGCGTCGATGTTTAAGGCTCTGGAGCTTTGACGCGACCAGTGCATCGTTGCCAATAAGCCTCTTGGCCCGTTTGTCAATCGACTCAACTACATCACGCTTAGGGCATTTGGCAGATCCGATCTTGAGGTGAGAGCAGTACTCCATGCACGAGAAAACTTGCGCTTTATACAAGTTGAGCAGCTGTTCAGGCGTGAAGCACCGTCTCACCTTTACAAGTATCCCTAACTTTTTTTTGCCGCCAACTGATCCTTTGCCTCAATATATGGAACAAAATTGATTATCGATGTTAGCGTAACACCAAGAAGGTCGAGATGGTCATTTATCGGCAAGGTTATACCTCGGAAAGATGTCACCGGTTGGAATTGACTCTTTTTTGCAGACAAAAGACACGCCTGAATCTTAGCAGAATTGAAACTGACCAGATTGGCATCGCCCCATTCGGAGACTGCCTCCAAGGACAGGTTCAAGCGCTGAACCATGGCCTCCCAAAGATCCCGGATCCTAGGGCCCAGAAACTCGTGCACCGGACACGTATCTCTCAGCAACAGTGCTGTCGTCTGCATACGTAAAAGTTGCGGGTTTTAGCAGGTCATTAATGTGCAGCAAGAACAATTTTGCCGAGAGTGCCGACCCCTGAGGGACGCCGGCATTGGACCGAACTGTCCGGTCGAGCAGCCATTGCTTACCATTCGGATGGTCTGATCCCTCAGGAAGTCTGCAATCCAGTCACACAGACCACTAGGCAGACCAAAGGAAGGAAGCTTACAAATAAGGCTTTCGTGCCAGACCCTGTCGAAAGCCTTCGAGATGTCAAGGGAGACAGCAAGAGCTGCCGCGTGCCTCTCGATGGCCTCAATCTAGATGTGAATGGCTAAAAGATCCCCAGTTGACCGATTTCGACGGAAGCCGTATTGGCGGTCACTAAGGATGTCGTTACTATTGTTGATAGCAATTTGAAGTTGATAATGAGCTATTAGACTCCCTCTAAAATAAAATCCGAACGAATTCTGGATCCGAATTAGAGAATTTAAATGTTAAACAAAAACACATTTTTATACAAAACTAGCTGTGCCCGAGGGTTCGCTCATGTAAACTGGAGCATGATCCACAGGCTTTTCATTTGTTAATGTGAATAAAAAATCCGATGATTTAAAATAATGGGACAATAAATGCAAACTGGAACTGTAATTTACCTAACATCTGTCTGTATATCATATGCCCACAGTAAAAGTTTTGATTTGATTTGAAAAATACTCTTAAACTTAAAAATTGTTTGTGGGTAAATATTATTATAGTATATAGGGGTATAGATAATTTGACAACTTCAAATTAATAACTAAGTAACTCATAAATTATCTTTAAATAGGTAGATAGTTTATGCAGATATTATAGACGAAAATTGCCGTATCAGACACCCCAATTATGCCTAGATGAGCAGCCATTTCAAGACGCAGAGAAAATTATACAACGGGAGCATGATTTCTCCAAGGACTTTGAAAAATAAACGACAGCTGCTCGGCGAAGCAATCATGCAGAAACTCGGATGTTACGGCAAAATGAGCCTTATTCTGAGGCTAAGTCAAATCATTTATTTCAATTAAAACATATCTTCGTTCTTATTGAAGTAGAAACAGCTTGAATGTTTTAGTTGTCGCCAAATATTTTCAAACAAAAGGGACAAAAGGGATAAACTTGACAAAATTGAACCTAATATGTGTTCTCTTGAACTAAGTATAGATTTATTAGTGATATTTTTCCTGGAAATAACATATTTTATTGTTAGATTTTATGTTATATAAGTCCTTAAGGTTTGGCCAATAGGGTCAACATTTACACTGCTGGACCACAATTTTGAAAGAAAAAGAACGACAGAATAAAATATTCATGTGTCCGCACAGGAGACACAAGAAATAAGCAAAAACAAAAAATTAAACAAAAATAAAAATAAAAGCCCGTGTGAGACCAAAAAGAACAATATTATTATAGTAATTTTGAAGATTAAACCTCAACTAGATTCATTTTCCTAACTCGGTACATGTGCGTAATGGCAGAAGAATGACAGGCGATGGCACATACTTAAATAGAAAAAAAAATACACATATTACTTAAACAAATTAAAAACACATAGACAAGAAATAGATAACTGAAATGTTAATAAGGAAAACCTCCCTTCTATCTAGAATGACAGGGCTCATATTTATTTCTGTTATATATTTATATATATATATATATTCTGTTGTATATTAATATTTACTACCTTTAAGTACATGTAATAAATTTTATTTGAATTTGAACAACAACCGGTAGGCATATTAACAAGTTACAACGTAATAACTTAATAAGTATGGAACGGAATAAACGTAACAGGCGTAAAAACGACGGAAACAAGCGTGTCATTTTAAGGGGCTGACACTCGATATGTAATGATTTTAAAAATCATTTTCATTTTTCGTTTTATTGAAAAAAGAAAATGTTACATTAAACATTTTGTTAATTATATTTTATGAGAATATTTTAAATTCAATGTAATTAATTTGTAAAGCTATGCCCAATGCGGACAAAAAAAAAACGACAATCATACCAAAACAACCGTATTATTAAAAAAAAAACACCATCTCAAAGACAATTTAATTATGTACCTTTTTTATATACGGTTATTTTTATATTGTCAAAGCAAAATATGGAAAGTTGTTATTCTACTAAACTTTGGGTCACGCGAGTGAGTGGACACAATCTGGAACAGCTGATGGTTACTGGCAAGATTGAAGGGAAACGTCCTAGAGGTCACAGTCTGCGTTAAACACCGAACTGCACGATGTAAAGGACAGACACGATGGCGCAAATTGGTAACATAAAAATGGTTTCCACATCAACGGGGGATTAATGAGGAAGACGACGTGAGGAGGGGGAGGGTGTGTAGTGCATGTCCGTTTTTTTTTCCTCAAGGTCGTTTGCAGCTGTTGCCGCTTTAATGAAAGCATGCTACGTTTCAAGCTATCCGTCACCGAGATTGTCGTGGCGATTGTCCTGTATATTAATAACATAACACGGCGTCCCCTGGCGTCCCTCGGTATTAATGTTACGAACGTGATGCGACTGTTTTGGATTATTAAATGACCGTGTAATTGTGATTTAAAAAAATTAAGGGAAGGGAGGGTATTTCAGAATGAAGCGTGGTTTAGGAAGTTTTGTTAAAATATCGATTAAGCCATCTACATCATCCATATTCATTTCTGGCCAACATATAGTTATTTTGAATAAAATGTTCAGGAAGTATTTTTTTAAATATTATTGGTAGGCTCGGTTTGGCCACTATCTCATCTGATAGTAAACGATGATGTGGTCAACAATGAAGTACTCTCGCCTCTACGTAAATACCTAACCTATTCACTCTTGGAGTTATTAAGTGATCAAGTTGAATGAATATCCAGAATAAGTTTGGAATATCTTGGGCGATCATGTTTTCAGCATTTGAGACTCCATGAAAAGGCAATATTATGAATGAATCCATAATAACCGGAAAAAATTTAACAATTGAATTAGAGTTCGCAAGGTAAGGACTTCTAAAAAAGCAAACCTCTTGATAATTTTTATCAGAAAAATCGTCTAAAATATACAACAGGTTTTGTTTTTATTATTTCTACGTCAGTAATATTTTATACCCACATTTTATGTTCCAGAATACACGTCAAAGCGATGTTCCAGAAAGAAAATAAGATTATGTATGCTTTTCCTTCAATTTTGCATCTGTGATCCGTTTACGATGAAATCGTTTTCCGACCGGTCGCCGTGCTCGAGCCAATAACTGATAAATGAATTTGATTTCTGGCTCTCTAGCAAATGCAACTTAATTATTTAAATGAAAATTGTAGATTTATGGTGTTTATATTTTCACTTAGTAATAACAATTTTTTGTTTACAGTTTTTGTATCTTGGTGATAGTTTTCTTTTATTAAGGTTTCAAATCTTCTATTTTATTATTGTTATATTAGTTTTTAAGGATGGATGGATTGATATCTACCTATTATTCTTTCACGTTAAAACTACTGTTATATCCATTCAATGTTCAAGAATCAAATACAGAGACTTTGTCACAGAGAAGCTTAAATATACGGACAGACTTTGTATACAATTTCTCTGGCTACAAGACGTATTGCCATGACGCCTTTTTTGATTTGACAAGCTTGCCGGTTATATCAGACGAATTTTCAAATATCGATTTACTAGAAAATGTAAATCAAAATATCTGACGGAAAAAGGGTCACAAGAATCATTGTAGATGATCAATATCATCTACAATGATTTTTGTGATCCTATGGTAATAATGTACTACGCACGTAGATAAATTAATATTTTATTGGTAAATCTATAAGCCTAAATTTTAAAGTTTTGTTGACTGTTATGTCGTCTTGTGTGCATTAGTGCCGTCCCTCGTATGTATACAGCGCAGATCATTTAACACATTCACTGCCAAGGACGCCCCTCCCAAGTCCGACACAATGGCTTATTTTGTCTGTTTTTTTTTGTTTTTTTTTTTGTATTTTAATTGGCGAATTTTTCAAGAATACACTGGTTGTATTCTGGTTTATTGTTAAGTAATTATTCTTTGTAGTTTCGCTATCTCTTATATCTCAAAGACTCTATCATAATTTTGATTGTTCATATCTATGTCTGTAGATATCAGCGGGCTTACTGCGAGTTTTTACTCACTCTCATTCGCGTTAACGTAAACGTCAATTTGTATTAAAACTGGATTAGTGCAGTCTGGAGACAGTAAAAAGAAACCTCTTTTTTGTATACCATTGTTATCACGATCGAATTCGTTTAAAACCTCGGAATAAGCACTCAGTTAGTTAGAAGCCGTACTCCGGCTTTATCGTACGGGCTGGAGGCGTGGACCGGCCGAGTGCGAGGTTTCCTACGTTTACAACAGCCAGTGTTTTGGTCCAGGAAGTGCTGTAAAGCAGTACTACAGAAAGCGGATTTTCCTTCAGGAGCAAAGCCGTTGGTCCTGCGTTAGACCTGTCCCTGGAAGTGTCGGATAACTGTCCCATTGCACCAAGAGAGTTAAGGAGCAGATAATGCATTTATGTTTGCACACACATTTGTAATCTATAAAATCTCCTACGTACTTGCCTCATCTCCGTTATGAGTGGCCACCATTTCCAAAATTTGGTAGAAAGGATTATAAACAATCTATGTTGTCCAACCAGCTTGATAAATCCTCTTGTCCCCAGTTTCAACAAGCTCCTGCTGCAGAAAGAAGAGTTGGAACAGAAGCAGCTACACTTACTCCAGGTGGTGGAGAGCGAGAGGACCTCGCGCTGGCAGTACGCGCAGCAGTGTGATGAGCTGACCAGTGAAGTCAAGAAGTTAAGGACTGAGGTAAGTGGATCATAATCATCATTATCATCAGCCTTTTAACGTTCCCACTGCTGGGACACAGCTCTCCTCTCTTTGAGAGGCAATGGGCCCGTGTGCCCAGTGCAAGTTGTGTGGATGTCACAAAATATCTTTGAAGTTCTAGGACCTGCCGGTTTCCTCACGATTCCTTCACCGTTTTTAAAGCAGTGGTGATGAAATAATTTACACAAATTAATGTGCCTGCCTAGGTTCGAACCCACGATCGATACGTAAGTCGGGCCGTTACCATTGAAAATTGTAATTGGTTTTGATCGAAATGATAGTGGTATGGAAACAAGTAGTTCTTGCTAGTACTATTGACTTGTAGCTCTTGTTAACCGACTTACCAGAAAGGAGGAGGTTCTATGTTCGACTTTATGTTTGTTTGTGTATTTTTACCGATATCTCCGTCAATTGTGGACCGATTTTGAAAACTCTTTTTTTATAATAAAAAAATACTACCGACTTCCAACTAAAAACACTACAAAGTGAAAAATAACTTTATTTTTCGAAGTCGGTGTCGATAACGAACCAAATTGGTACCTACCATAGCCACAGACTTCGAAAAAGAAAGTTATTTTTAAACTTGGTACTGTTTTAGTTGGAAGTCGGCAGTAGTTTTTGTAAAAAGATTTTTTTTTGTGAACCGAATCTTGCCGAAACAGGTGTTTTCTGAATTGTGAAACAAATCCATCGTTTCAATTATTCAGAAAAACACCTGTTTCCCTACACAAACCCAAAAGTGTTTGGCAAGTAGTCTATAGAATCAAATCTTTGTGAAGGAAAATACCGTAGAAATCTATAGCTTTTCATGATTGCTTGATATAAACTGTGTGTTTTCTCCCACAGTTGTGCACGTACAAGAAGGAGCATGAGCCAACAACACGGGCCGCTTCCATCTCCAGCTCTTCGCCGAGCCACTCGCCTGAAATAGACCCTGCCGAGCTCCGGAAGATCAAAAAAGTTCAGGTAATTTCTCACTATCTTATATTTGTGAAGTTTATATGAAGCCATATAACGGATTGTTAAATTTGTATTTTTTATGGAAGCTGTATCAAGCTATGAAGTTTATTCTTCATTTACCAGTAGACGCGTCATAACTTATATAAAAAAAAAAAAAATCGAAAAATCAAAAACAAAAAGACGTAAACAAGAAAAAAAACATGCTGTGCAGTCGGAGGATACATCTGGTTTTGGTCAGCCAGCTATGTATGTATCCTCCGACTGTACAGCATGTTTTTTTTCTTGTTTACGTCTTTTTAGTTCGCTTTTTAAGCAGTAGGGTTTTTTATATTTTATTTTTTTATTTAACACTTTTTAGTTCGCTTTTTAAGCAGTAGGGTTTTTTATATTTTATTTAACACTTTTTAGTAAAATTTTATTTTCGGGTACATTTAAACATTTAACTGTTATATATTTTTGATATCGCCTCTTAAAACTCTTTATTTTGCTACCCCACACGACGGGACAGAAAAAAAAAATATTGGGCCCCCACAATATGGCGCCCAAAAGCCGCCATTTTTCTTATTTTCAATTTTAATGTAGCCAGTGACACTCGCAGGGTTAGGACAAATCGATTGATGTACGAATCATCAAAATCAGCCAACGCGTTTGGTCTCTGGAACGCCACATAGGAACAAACATACATACATACATAGACTGCTAAACACATTACCCTCTTTCGGCAGTCGGAATGCTGATATCTTAAGTAGTTGACTTAAGATATCAGCATTCTACTCTTTATGCGATTCCTGTTTTTACCCGACTGCCGAAAGAGGGTAATGTGTTTAGCAGTCTTTGTATGTATGTATGTTTGTTCCTATGTGGCGTTCCAGAGACCAAACGCTGCCAGTAGTTTTAAGGTGTGAAGAGTTTGAGAATTCGTAACTATCATACTTAACTTATAATTAGGTACTGTTATACGCACCGTCTAACATTTCTTATCTATATAACAGAGACCTTGGCATTTGCCAATTTTGGCAGGAACTTATCCAAGCTTCTGCCAGCGGATTCACCTACGTGGAAAGTGTTTTCTTATCCCAAGGGAACATTGTATAATGTAGCCGGGATGAAAAGATCAATCTATCACTATACCAAATTTCATTCAGAATCATTCAACCGTTCTGGCGTGAACGAGTAACAAACATCCAACCATCCATCCAAACATTCGCATTTATAATTTGAGTTTCTTACTGGTGCTTCCATTGTATTCATGATATTTCCGTTGTACAGAGCTTCTTCCGCGGCTGGCTGTGCCGCCGGCGCTGGAAGCAGATCGTGGACGAGTACATCAAGAGTCCGCACGCCGAGAGCATGCGCAAGAGGAACAGCCTCGTCTTCAAAATGGTTGAGGCTGAAGAAGAGTATCTAGAGCAGATGGAAATTATGGTGAGTCTACTTTTGTGTCAATATATTTTTGTACTCTGCAGGGAGATATTCTTTATACCCTATTGTTGGGAATCGAATCGCATTTGACCACACCTGATGGTAAGCGCTGATCTATTCGACGGTGAAGCACGCTTGTCTAGAAGTACCCTATTCACTCTTGATTTAAAGACCCCGGTTGCGGCAACATTATTTTAGTTTCTCATTAATTCTCTTTTGCCTAGGTCACCTGCTTCCTCCGCCCCTTCAAAATGGCAGCGAGCTCCAAGAAGCCGCCGTGTACGCACGAGGACGTGAACTCCATCTTTCTGAACAGCGAGACGGTGCTGTTCCTCCACCAGATCTTCTTTAAAGGCCTCACGTCGCGGATGGAATCCTGGCCTACGCTGGTCTTAGGTGAGTTTTATATGAATTTATTGTTTTAGTGATATTATCAACTCACTCTCATTGGGGATTCTATCGTTGATCGTTTTGTTTGTGTTAATTTTGTAGTGGCTTAAATCAATCAAGTAATCTTTCTCGCTAAAAAAATGAGACCGACTCAATTCAACCGTATATAAACATTTTTATTGACGTCTATAAAATTTAAGTTAATGAACTTAAATAAATGCAAAGATTTTTGATTGTTTAAAATATTATGAGGTAGAATTTAAATGCGAAGTCTTTTTTTAAGTTTTTGTTGTGCACTGGGGTATATTGTCCTCATTTGCAAATACCTCTATGACACTGAGGTTTGCTGTTAGAGATCCCAATTATGACTTCAGCTCGCCTTTTTATATAAGCTGTCCTATTTTTGTTGTACAATATAGAATATGAATGATCATTAATGTCTCTCATCCTGGTTCACACTATCTTTGGATTTCTACATAAAACATAAATAAATATTCAATTTTTCCAATACCATTGCTCATCTCCTTTAGATACTATCTAACAGTCTTACCTACAAAATGAGAGACTGCCATCACCTCCATAACCCCATCAATCGATGTCAAAGTAAACAAAGGATTACACTTAGTAGTGCACCTACATACAGGAGACCTATTCGACATGCTGCTGCCGATGCTGACCATCTACCAGGAGTACGTCAGGAACCACCACTACTCGCTGCAGGTGCTCACCGAGTGCAAGCAGAGCGCGCCCTTCGCGCAGCTGCTCGCGCGCCTGGAGACCAAGCCCGCCTGCCAGAGCCGCTCGCTGGAGACGTTCTTGACGTATCCTATGCATCAGGTATGTCTTTCTTTCTTTTTCGTGTGAGGATGTGACCACCTCTGGTGTCAGAGTTAATTAAGCCGCCTTTAGGAACCCCACAGGACCCTGACTTGGCTATTTCAGACTTACATTAACTATATAAGTCCAGGTTTCCTCACGAGGTTTTCCTTCACCGTTGCCTGTAATGTCCAAGATAAAATAAGAAAGTATACATATGAATTTGAAAAAGTCAAATCAAATCAAATCAAATCAAATCAAATCATATTTATTTGTTCACATAGGTAATAAAATACAGATGTTGCGTTTAATATGAAAATAGAGCGCTATGTCATGCCAAGAGGCGTACAAATATTAGGTGTAGGTATCTACCTGGAGATTAACAAATCAAATGTCTAGAGAAAAAATAAGAAAAAAACATTGTCGTAAGATCATGCGTATTAAATTAGCAGAACCAATAATTAAATTAACAATAAAAAGTCAGAGAGTAAAAAGAAACAAAACCAAGTAAGTACGTAAATCAATATACTTAATTTAAAATGTCAAAAAATTACCATGTCAAAGATTATGAGATGTCAAAATTATTAAATGTCAACATTATTAATCCAAACAAAACTCAGTATTTTATTTCTGTTATAATATTATTAAGAACATTTATTTATACTGACGCATTACAATAACAAACATTTTATATGTAAGTCACATTGGTACTTGCCCGGATTTGCTCCCACGAGTTCAAGCACGAGAGGCGAGGTCTTAGCCACTGAGCCACCGCGAAATATCACATGGTATCAAGGTAAATCTTACAAATGTTATAAAGAAATTAAATTGGAACTGAATTGATTAACCGTAGAACTGATGACCAATGGGTAATTTATTTATTTGGGAAAACAAACGACTGCACACTGCAGCAATATATAAAATTTGGGCACAAAGAAAAACAAATGTGCAATCAGCGAAATTTTCCACATAATATAAAAACATTTTACAAAATTCGAATTGGGAATGTTCGTTGGAGTGGAGACCACGAGTGGGTAAATTTAATCGACGATCTTCGCAGGGTGACTGGTAGCAGCTGGATGAGAGTTGCCGACAATCGATTCAAATGGCGTGTGATTGGAGAGGCCTATGTCCAGCAGTGGACTGCCATAGGCTGATGTTGATGAAACTGGGATGTTTGTTTGTAATGATTTAATTAGTAATCGCTGGAATTACTGATCTGATTCAAAATTCTTTCACTGATAGAAAGCAACATTGCATACACAAATACTTGCATTTACACTGTATATACAAATACTTGTAATTATTTATCGAAAAGAGTGTCCGTGGCGTTCTTGCACGTTCTTCTCCATAGAGACCTGCTGACGCTTACGAATGTGCAACTAGCAATTTTTTTTCTTGTCTGTCAATTCAAAAGTGTCTTTATATGGTCTAATTAAATTATTTTGATAATCCCTAAGGCTGGCCACATACGTACGTTTTCCGCGTTCGATTTATGAATTTTCCGTATTTGGAGACCCGAATGCATCGTACGCTAACAAAATACATTGACTGCCGCACACGTCCGTTTTTTTTTCTAACGGAACACTTTCCGTTCGTACGTATCGAATGCCAGCTCTCGTGTTCGTGAAAATTCCAAACAGGACAAAACTAACGTCTGCGCTAGGTTCAGGAAATTCCGAGTCTGTATTCCGTATTCGTAAATCGAACGCGGAAAACGTACGTATGCGGCCAGTCTAGTGTCGTTAACTACTTTTGATCCTGAAAAAACTAACGGGTCTTTGGGGTGGGCAACGGTAGCGAAGCTGCGGGGATAAAGCTATTATTTTATATGATAATATTTTATTAAGTGTATCTACGTCTGAAATTGACACCGGTGACAGAAAATCAATCTGTCTAGCCTATGTTGGGATCGGTTTGCAGTCTAACCGGACTCAGGGCATTGCATTAGTACCAGTGTTGTACATGGAGCGACTATCTATTTGACCCACAAACAGTAACTGGGTAACACGAAGCCCTTAGCAAGGCTGGTGTCTTAGCAAAAAGTGAAGTGAAACGTGACCTGAAGTGGAAATCAGTTCAAGGTAATCATGTGGAGGATTGTGGGATAAATCATGAGGAAATTTTAAGTATGAGTGTGGAAGGTATAGGGGTAGAGGCAGGTCAAAGTAACAATAGATGTGTGAAAGATAATATCGGTGATATGGCTCGAAATAAAGAGATAATTCGGATGACGCCAGTACTCGTACACGCACTATTACTTACCGGATAAATATGAATACCGATATTTTGAATAAGGAAAAAGTCTATAAAATAAAATAAATAATCATTTCATTGTTTTATTTTAATGATACTTTTACCTCATACCTACATTACAAGTACGAGACAACGATTATGTTTTACAACAGATTACAAAGAATGAGGTTGATGTAAATATGTAGTTCCGTAAGAACAGTTCTACAGAAAAGCAAGTAAGGTAAACCTTATGGCCTGGTTCTTAAACTATATTATACTTCATAGAAGATAGCTTGATATCTGCGACATATGTCAAACTGATGGATACGTTATTGTTAGCCTGTCAAGCACTATTGTTACTTTATTGATACTGACAGCTGTCGCAGAGATCAAGCTATCTTATATGAAGTATAGCTTTAGAATAATAACACAAATATATAGGCATGTAATAATTAATACAAGTTGTATTCGGCCATTTGGTATACTGACTTGATTCAATAACATTGATACCTCTGTTTTATTTAGCCACATTAATGAAACAGTAAATTAAAACAACAAATTGTTTTTTTTGTCAACTAGCCTCTGAGATCGTTTCAACTGAAAGACGTCTTCTTATTCGTTTCGCTCTTGACAGAGCGGTCGTGGTAACGATGAATTTTGACCTATCGCTGGTGTTCTTGTCAATCGCCTCACGATCTCTCTCCATCTGGCTCTGTTAGATGAAAGTTCAGCGCATTCATTTACTGGACCTCCTATTGCAGATTTAATTTGGTCAGTCCACCTCATCGGTGAGCTCCTGCATGGCCTGTTGCCATCCACTCTGCTCTGCACCACCAGGCAGTCAATAGAGTCGTTATTCAGCCTTGAGACACGGCCAAAGAATTTCAGTATGCGAGACTGTACTATTGCTGATAGACGCTGCCTGATGCCAATTCGAGTTCTTGGAGTATGGAGACGTTAGTGCGGTATTCTATCCAAGAAATGCCAAGCATTCTTCTCGAACACCACATTTCTAGAGCATCTATCTTTTTCCGATCCAGTTCTCGTAGTGTCCATGTCTCAGCTGCGTCCAAAAAAAAGGGAAAAACAAGCGCACGGACGAGCCTGATCTTAGTGGCTTTTGTTATAGTGCGATTACTCCATATCTTCCTTAACTTATCCATTGCCCCTCTACACATAGCCATTCGCCGTTTCACCTCATCCACGCAACTGCCATTGCTTGCAATCATGGCGCAAGATATATGTAGGACTGAACTACGTCACAGTTGGCAATCTGTGTCACAGCCGCTGAGTTGTTGATTTTACGGTCCACAATCATTATTTTGGTCTCACTCCGGTTGATCTTCAATCCGAATACAAGACTCACGCGATCCATCTTAAGGAGAAGTTCTTCCTTTTCGTCAGCACTAGTCGCAAACAATGTTGTGCCATCAGCGTAGCGAAGTTTCGCAATTTTGTAGCCGCCAATTGCAACACCATCAGTCCGTTCGTCGAGGGTGATTCGCATAATGAGCTTCGTGTAGATGTTAAACAAAAGGGGCGATACGATACATCCCTGGCGGACACCTGCACTGGGTTGGAAGCTATCCGAAATGTGGCTATCTGTTCGCACTGATGCAGTTTCTCCTTCGTAGAGTTCTCTAAGAAAGTGCACTAGATGTTTTGGTGTGCCCATTTCCAGTAGCGTCTTCCACAATGTTGGCCATTTCACGGAGTCAAACGCTTTTGAGAAATCTGTTGTCAATTGGCTTGTTGAATTCTCAAACAATTCGAACACTGCTGAATATAGGTTTCCCCTAAGTGACCACATCGATCGGTCCTGTGCGTCATGTACCCAGCGGATTCGTCATGAGCCCATCTTGAGGCAGGCCTTCCAACGATGCGTCTTTCGATACGCGGTCGCCACTCCAAAACTTTTGGACTACAATTAATTTATTTACTTTAAACTTCAGCAATCGCAGGTCGACTATCAGCTGGTTCACAGATCATTCCTCCTTGCAAATTGCTATCGTGATTCCTATGCCTTATTGATAACGATATTTTATATAATTTCTTAACATAGAATTCACGCCATACCTCCCGATTACTCCTTACAACGACGAAAAAAACGTCCAATAGTATTGCATTTAAATTATAAAATACTGATTGTAGAAGTATTGCTGTATTAACGGGCCATATCAGTTTTAGAACATAATTTGTCAACAATATGATATCACTAAAAATAAATATAAACGTGGCTAAGTACAAACGTCGCCAGGTAACCGTAACAGTATGTGCGCTTGAATGAAAGCTACGACTAATTGAAAATATAATTATAAAATAAAAGACACAGTTCAGTATCAAAGGTAAAATTAGACTCCCTATTAGCATGATATATCCTAATTCAATCGCAGTCACATAATATTCATGGGCACAAAAAGATATACCTGATATTATTAAAGCCAAGCCCCAACCAAAGAGGCTACTTTTAAGATACCTCCGTGGTATATGTTTACTGAAAACTTTAACAATATCTATGTACAACATATGACATATTACAACCAACCAATAGTTCTTCGCTGTTGAAAAGTACATAAATATATGATAACTAATTACCTGGTCACATAAATTGCCACTCTTTAAATAAACATGTTTGCCATTGTAAATCTTGATCGTTAAAAATGTGTAAATTAAGATGTTTGTTAGAATTGTGTTGAGGTATACAAAGTTTTTGATGTTACGGAATTTTCTTATGATGCACCATGATATCACTCCAAATATAAACGCAAGTAGCGTCAGCACAAAAGCAACGAAATGTAATATGGATTTCAAAGTCAATATTTTCTGCCATTCCTGATGATCAGAACTCACTGAAGTAACGCGACTAGTGGCATTATTACACATAGCGAATGCCCTTTGCATAGTTTACCACGGTTTTTAAATTTATTTATAATAAATTTTTACTATTTGGAATGCACTGCCGTTCAATAAAGGTGTTTCTCCGAAAGTCAATGACATAATAACGCTACAAACCGATTGAAAGAACTAAACTAAAGTATATAACTTTGAAATCAGAGGCAAATTAAATTATTATTATTCCTGTTTTATTGTTACTTTTATCTTGTGCGTCATTAGCTAGCTAAATTAATAAGGAAAATATTTTAGTTTTACACTAATCAGCATCAACCATACGCATTTGTGTTAGTCATAAAATCAATAATTGTACATTACGGCAGCGGCCAGCAAAAGAGGTATTGATGGATGAACGTGTAAGACATACGTAAGTCAATCAATGCCTAGTTGTGGCCAAGGCTTGTTTAGTACTTTTCTCAAACAATGCGCGAAAATTAAAAATAAGTAGTACCTAGAACTCATTTTTAAAAAAGGAGGAGGTTCTATGTTCGACTTCTTGTATGTTTTTTTTTTTGTTATGTATTTTCACCGATATCTCCGTCAAATGTGGACCGATTTTGAAAATTATTTTTTTGTTTGATAGAGTATGTTTCGAAATTGGTCCCATTTTAATTTGGTGAAGATCTGATGAAGAACTTCGGATATATACAACAGAACTCTTCAATAAATAAAGGCAAATCATTCGGGATTGCTGCAATCGCATGTCTTTTTATTGTTTATACCATTTCATAACATAACATCACGCCAGTACACTATAAAGGGGTACGCAGATCTCTCATTTCACCGGCTATGTTCAAGTTTCATGTTATTCGGGTAATCTATTCTGGTGTTATAGGTACCTTACTAAAAAACTTGCCTATTTTGGGAAAGTACAACTAAAAAGGGAAAAATAAAAAAACTTTTTTGCAAAAAAATACTACCGACTTCCAAATAAACAACTACAAAGTGAAAAATAACTTTATTTTTGGAAGTCGGTGTCCGTATCGCAAAAAAAATGGAAAAAAAGAAAGACACCGACTGCCAAAAATAAAGTTATTTTTCACTTTTTAGTTGTTTATTTGGTAGTCGGTAGTATCAGTTTACTATGTATTTGGCCGCTAAACACGACAGATATGGATTTTCATACAAATTTTGCCGGCCGCTGCTCGCATGTATTTAGCCAGTACAGCTATTTCGATTTATCTCGAAGGTTGTCAAAATAATGCTCAAATTTCCAAGCATGTTTGAGAAAATACACTTTGATTGGATCTCTTTTATCATTCTTGGCCTACCAAAGTAAGCTCTTTGCTTGGTTCAAATTGCGATGATAAATAGAAAATTGGCGGCAAAGTTGAAAATTCGTCTTTATCCCCGCGGCTTCGCTCCCGGCAAAATTATAGCCTATGTTACTTGGGAATAATATAGCTTTCCATAGGTGAAAGAATTTTTAAAATCGGTCCAGTAGTTTCGGAGCCTATTCGGTACAAACAAACAAACAAAAAAATCTTTCCTCTTTATAATATTGGTATAGATTTACATACTTAATAAATATAAATTTAATAGTTAAAATGATTTCCAACGGTTCAGAGAGTGAAATGGAGATTGATTGAACTCCACCAGATTTAAGATCAGAAGCCAAATTGGCAATGGAAAACCTGCTTCCAGCGAAGTCGTTAGAAAAATATATGAAAATTTTATGATTTGGAAAAACGATAAAACAGTGAACATTTTCTTCAAAACAGTATTTTTGGCGTATTTTAATTACTAAAAACTTTGAGATTACTAAAACAATGGCCAATTTATTCCATACTGAAATATACAGTTCATGTTAAAAACGGCATTAACTTGACAACTTATGGAAATTTAACTACTTTTCTTAAACGACAATGGTCCATTGGGTGTGGCTTCATAAGTAAAAAAACGATCGCAATTTTCAATTAAAGTCCCAGATGATATATATATTTAGCGACAAAGGTAAATATAATTATTCGTTATTTATTTGAGTCGCAGTTAAGCCAAAATGGCTGGATGGATTTGGATGAATTTTGATACACAGGATGTATGAGTCTTATTAAATATACTGTCCGTGGCTGTAGCTTGATGTTTAGTTTTGTTTGTTACAGGTTGCTATGATATTAGGCGTTAACGGAGCATGTCGGAGTATCGAACTCTATAATATTACCCACGAAAGATAGCTTTCTTGATGACAAAGCAACAATAACATTGCACGACATCCCACCCATACGCACAAAACGTTTTGGGAACACTTTTATTATGCGTACAGCTAAGGAGTGGAATTCCCTGCCGGAGTCTGTGTTTCCCGATAGCTACAATCTAGGGGTCTTTAAGTCAAGAGTGAATAGGTTATTTCTAGGCAAGCGTGTTTCACCGTCGACCACATCATCGCTTACCATCAGGTGAGATTGTGGTCAAGCGCGAGCCTATAGGTTATAAAAAAAAAAAAAAAAAAACGACACAAAAAGAAAGATTGACCGGATATTTGTAATCCAAGGAGAGGTCCTAATACATGTAAAAACATATTATAATCTTCGTCCAGCGAACACAACATCAGATAGATTTTTCTCAACTTTCAGAAAGCGAAGTGCACGAAGCAGGTCATTGAAAGACACAAAAAAGCTAAAATAACTAAAGAAATAGCAACTTATTTAAACCTCACAAATCCTGATTGTTACACTGGACATTGTTTCCGTAGATCTTCAGACACTCTTCTGGCTGATTTTGGAGCGAATTTGACGCCTCTGAAAAGACACGGAGGCTGGAAGTCCGATAAAGTGGCTGAAGGCTAAATTGAGGACTCAATTGAAAACAAAACTAATAAAATAAATCAAAACATCACATTGCAACCTAATTTGGAAACAGAATCTCACCCGCTGGCCACTAGCCAACATCTAAGACCACAGCCATCCACCTCAAAACAGCATATTCAGCCATCTAACACTACATTCAATGGCCACCTGCAAACCTTATCAGAAGTTTAACAAACAAACATAATGTACCGGGGAAATCAATAACATTTTTAATCAATAATATTAATTAATTTAAAAATAGACTGGATAAACACATAAATCAACAAAAACATTGAGTAGTTAGTGAAAACATTGTAGTGAACAACGAGATGCAGGCTGATATCAGTTGTTTCAACTGCTGGCCTGTTCCCCAATAATAATAATAATTTTCTTTTAGTAATAGCTCCAATATGACTAATGTACCTTTTAATATTAATTATATTAAATGTATAATATTAAAAGTATGTTTTATTTCCCTGCATTCTTTTGAGGAAAGCACTATATAAGCCTCGGTGGAAATGGCAATTGCCTGTCTCGTATTAGTGATTAAGTTCTCGCCTACGGCTCGGCCTTCAAACTCATTCTCGAGCTGCAATTGCCTATTTCACGGCCTTTGCAATAATGTACTAATACCTAGAACGCATGCAGTGCAGTCGATGCAGTCATTAATACCACATTTAAATACTGATTAGCAGGTTCTAAATTCTACCGTAGAGAATGCATACATAACATCAAACATGAATTTCCCAAAAAATAAGACAAAATGAAAATGAAAATATTACCTACCTCGTTTAACATCTTCTCCTAGCCATTTATTAAAAAGGACGTAAGATAATCAATAGACAGCATGCCTTCCCCTTTTCTTCATGATTAAATGGCATAATATTGCAAAAATACCCAAATAAATACGGAAAATTATTTGACGTGAAATGTCTCACCAAGAAAATGTCAGTGAGATAGTTTTCAACGTGCTTTCGTCACACCTTGCGTAAAACTCGATACTATAAGTCAAAATGAAAACTCGTGCTACCGATTCCCATACATTTGGAGCGTAACGCAACGTAAATTCGTAAACTCGATACGAAGGCAATTGTCAAAAACTTGTGCTACCGATTTGTTAGTTCCAAATACGGACACATGGCGCTGATTCATTTTGCATACAAAAATTGTTGAAGGCGATACGTTAACGTAGTCGACCCAATTACGCAGAAACTCGTGCTAGGGCCTCTGATATACACCCATAGAACACCAAAATTTCGTCTCTCAATTTGAATAAAGAATCTGTTGATCAGTGCTTAAACTAACCTTGGTTAAAGAAATTTTATAAATGAGTCCCATAGCTACAGTTCGATTTTTCATCGTAACATCGGTCTTTCTAAGCTCTTTTTTAGGTGAAGTAATTAATAGGACAGTCGTTAAACATTCAGAGAGCGTATCGTTCTTTTAACAATTTAGAAGGAAATTAATTACCCCAAGTTTTGTCATTTTGGCAACGTAGTTTATTAATGTTGTTTTTGGTTGGTAGCAAAAAATAATGTATGTCTGCAATTCGTAAGTTTTTGTACTTATTTTTTACAAGTTTTTATTAGTTAGTTGGTATGGATCTAATGTTGCACTGCATTTTAAAACAGTTATCCACTAACTTTTGAGCTGAAATAAATACACTTTTGCTTTGGATGACAATGCACGGTTAACTCAGAGACATGACTCTAAATCAATTAATATTTTTATGCACCCCCATCATGATATGGTTATCAAATGTAAGAGTTTATTGAGAGGACTACAAAAAAGCCTATTTCTAAAAAGTTATTTTACATTAAATGTTTTATTTTATTTTTCACTCGTCAAAGTAATATGCCAAGTTGACATTAGGAACCTTATTATTCTCTATTCCATTGCATTATTTGAAATGCTTTTAGTCAGCACGAATATAATGAAATGGCACGGCAACAGGTAAAAGGAACTTTGTCGCTCAGTTTTTATATTTCAAGTAATTACATTCTTCAGAAAGGCCAGGTGTTCTCACAACCGGCGGCGGCGTGCGTGTATGGCTAGATGTATTAACGTAAACGAAGTGAAAGGAGAATTTAAGGATTATAGCAGGTGGCGTTCTGTAGTTCTGTACCTACTATTAAACGAGCAATATTTGTAATTACCATATTATTATTATACCATATTATATTATTGTAATTAACCCATTTTTTTTTTTTACAACTTTGCCCCTCACTAGAAATTTTCGTCTGTGAGTGCGTTTACAAACATATAAACTCACAAACACCCAGAGCCGGAACAACTATCTGTAGGTCATACAAATATTTGTTCCGTTTGCGAATCGAACCCGCGACAAGCAGCGCAGCAGTCGGTCGCTCATCCACTGCGCCAACCGTGCGCAATAATTATATAATAATCACGTTCTCGGAAACGGATCTAACGATTTCGATAAAATTTTCAACATAAGGGTTTTCGGGGGCGAAAAATCGGTCTAGCTAGATGTCATATCTAGGCAAATTCGAGGAAAAGAAAACGAACAAAATGTTTTCGCTATTTTAGGCGCAGGTACTGCATGTTAATACATATATACTCGTGACTTTCCAAAGAAACGATGGATTGTGCGAGATGGATGTCGGTGAATAGATATATGAAAAATTACTGCCGTACAAAAATAGATGGGGTTAAGGCCAGGAGGAAGATGTCTTTTTCCGTGCGGTAGGCAGAATCTATCTCTGTTCAGAATACAACAAAAACAGTTTTTCCTACAGTTTTTCCGTATGTTAATTCCCAACCAAAATTTTATCCTTAATTATTAGCGACACTATAGGAATTTGTAATAATACAGAGGTTGTTTGCTTAGGCCACAGGAACAGCATTGAATTTTTGTGAATCAATATTTAAGAATAATGCAATATAAGTTTGCATTTAAACTGGGCCCTAGACCCCTTCCAGTGTGTTTCGCTATTCTTCATATTTACGGTTTTGGCCGTCCGAGCCCTCTTGAAAAATTCATCCTTCAACCTCTTTACTTCGACCTGCGTTATATTCCAGATCCCTCGCTACATAATCACTTTACACGAGCTGTTAGCTCACACACCACACGACCACGTGGAACGACGCAGTCTGCAACATGCGCGCGCGCAACTTGAAGAGCTATCTCGACAGATGCACGATGAGGTGAGCTAATCAAGACAGTTTTTATCTTATTCGCTTTTTAAACAAGATAGAATATTATAATTTGACTACAAGATTTGGAAATGTATCATGGTGACTTTTTTGTAAAAGATAGATAGTGTATAAATGTATGTAACTTATAATTCTTATAATAATTAATACTATTGGTGACAGGTCAGTGAAACAGAAAACTTGAGGAAGAACTTAGCCGTGGAGCGCATGATCATCGAAGGCTGTGACATTCTCCTGGATGTCAATCAAGTCTTCATACGCCAAGGTACTTTAATTACTCCAAAAAATTGTATTTTATTATTATATTGTATATGTATATATATTTACACAAATAATATAATATTATACTAGCACTTCGCCCGCGACTTCGTACGCGTGATCCGTATTTTATCCTACAGATGACTTTTTAGTTTCACCCCCTTAAAGGTTGAATCTCCAAAAATCCCTTCATCATAAAAATAAGCCCTGTACACACGCCTTTTAGGAGTAGTTATGAAAAAGTAATAATGAAAACCTTTACTATTTACTTAGGTTAGTATATATGCCAAGTTTCAAATATATAAGCCCAACCAATTGCCACCTTTTCATCTCCTTAGGGGTAGAATTTCCAAAAACCAATAAGTACATGAATTCTTTTTATCAACCAAAAGCGTAAATCTAAAATTTCTCGTGTCCAATTTACAAACTGAAGAAATTTCATACAAACTTTCAACCCCCCTTTTAATTCCTGGAATTTCCGAAAATCATTTCTTAGTGCGAATTGAGGAACCTGCCTGCAAAATTTGCGGTTTTCGATATTTCGTGATGAGTGAGAGAGTGATCTTTCGCTTTTATATATTATTCACTACCCTAAATAATCTACAACACAAAGAAAGAAAGTGTCAGCTTATTCATCATTATTTCAAAAAATCTATTGTATTATTGAGTCTATAAATAATACATAACAATATGTATATTTTTTCAGGAACCTTATCCCAAGTGGTAGGAAAGGGTCGTCGTGCAACATTACAAGCTCGGCAGGCGTTTCTCTTCAGCAACCATCTGCTGCTAACCACGCGAGCTGCAGGAGGCAGGCTTCATCTCCCACCGGCTGGAAGGTTGCCGCTGCATGATGCTCTGCTCATTGAGGATCCGGCTAATCATGATGATGACGGTAAGCACTGTAGCAAAGTCAATACATATAATAAATCTGTAGAAGAGTAGTTTTGGTACATCGAAAATATTTCCAAATAAAATAGCCAGGGTGTTAAAGGATAACCAATAGAACCTATTGCCAGCATTTTTGGCATTTTTGTCGGTTTGTCTGTTTATCTGTTTTTTGTTTATTTGGGCACCCATCTCGTAAAATGTGCGAAACCAATGTAGATAACTTTTATACATAAAAATTGTGCGTATCTTGAAGTATTACTTAGTTTTTGTTTCATCGCAATCGGTTTACTCTATCAAAAGTCATATGAATTTAAAGTGTTCAAGAAATAAAATACCACAACATACGCAATTGCATGCAATTCAGTTACTCGGACAGTTGAACTCCATATTTCATAGATGGCGTTGTGCATTTGACGTCATTTTCTGAATGGCGGTATAAAGATTCTCCGCGAAAGAATTAACTTACAAAAAACTTGGTAGGTAGGTAGGGTAGGTAGTAAGGCAAGTAGAATAGACGGGAGCGAAGCCGTGGGCACAACTAGTAAATAATACCAGTCAGTAACAGTCCCACAATGAGTTAAAGGCCGGCAAAGCTTTTCGACAGCCTTTACAAAAATCTTCTCATATATTTATGATGAGATTGAAGAACTAAACAGCAGACAGAATAGAACGCCAGGACTTTCCTGACTTTATCTTTAGCATCTAGTGTCTGTAAAAAACCCAAGTCAATCATTTAAAATATAAATCTATAATAAGTATAATCTGAGGTTCTAAGTGTATTTCTAAATAATATGAATTTTAAAATATACGACTCTTTATTTCAGATACAACATCAGTATGTTCCTCACCTGGCGGAGACATCTACCAGGGCAAAGACTTCAAGATTCTTGTCGAAGTCAAGGGAGAGCAGATTTGTGCTCATTTAGGTAAGATCTCTAGACGTATTTTTTCCTTTCTTACCTTTAATACAAGTTCCGAAATTATGCTTAATAACATTGTATTTGTATAAATTCGAAGTCATGTGACATCCACCACCAAAAAAATCATAATTTCTGAGATCTGCCTCGTGTTTAACTCTACCTTTTTTTTTAATTTTGTTATGTATTAGATTTTTATAAATTTTTATCTTAAAAAGCTTAAAGTCACCCAAAGGGCAATGGAGAGGGCTATGTTCGGAATTTCCTTGCGTGATCACGTCAGAAATTATGATATCCGCAGGAGAACCAAAGTTACCGACATAGCCCGAAGAATTGCCAAACTTAAGTGGCAGTGGGCAGGGCACATTGCTCGCAGAACGGATGGCCGATGGGGCCGAAAAGTTCTGAAATGGCGACCGCGAACTGGAAGACGATACGTTGGAAGGCCTCCCACTAGGTGGACCGATGACCTGGTTAAGGTTGCGGGCAGGCGCTGAATGCGAGACGCACGGGATCGGTCAATGTGGCGACGCCTGGGGGAGGCCTATGTCCAGCAGTGGACGTCTTTCGGCTGAAATGATGATGATGATGATGAAATTTTTATCACAGTTGCCGGCAGCGTCGAAGAGAAGGCCGGTTGGACAAGCGAGCTAGCACAATGTATGGAGAGCGCCGCGCTCACCGAGCTGCTGCGCGCGTGCGGCGCGTGCGGCGCCGCGTCCGCCAGCCTGCCCGCCTGTCGCTCTGACAGGGCATTGTTCACTGATGACGTGGACATACGGTTCAGGTGGGTTCAGAACCTGATATTAGAGTCTATTGTCCTTGCTTTTTTAGGGTTCCGTACCAAAAGTGTAAAAACGGAACCCTAATACTAAGACTCCGCAGTCCGTCTGTCTGTCTGTCTGTCTTATGAACCGTGATAGCTAGACAGTTGAAATTTTCACAGGTAATCTATTTTTATTGCCGCTATAACAACAAATAATAACAAGTAAAATTTCAAAATTTCAATACCCCCGACACATTTATCTTGCGAAAACACCCCGATTCAAACAGTAAACGCTCATAACTTTTGAACGGCTGAACCGATTTTATTCAAACATAGCTAAGAACACTCTCGACAAAATCACCTTTCAATTAAAAAAAAACTAAATCAAAGTCGGTTTATCCGTTTAGGCGCTATGATGCCACAGACAGACACACAGATACACAGACACACAGATACGCAGATACATAGATACACAGATACACAGCAACACACGTGAAACTTATAACACCCCTCTTTTTCCGGCGGGGGTTAAAAACAGAATAAAATAAAGATTTAAGTGGGGCTCCCATACAACAAACGTGAGTTTTTTGGCGTTTTTTGTGATAATGGTACGGAACCCTTCGTGCGCGAGTCCGACTCGCACTTGGCCGGTTTTTTAATTCACGTTCTTCTCCATAGAGACCTAATGATGCTTGCGAATGTGCAACTAGCATTATTTTTAACCGACTTCAAAAAGGAGGTGGTTCTCAATTCGAATGTATGTCTTTTTTAATATATATCCTCTGAACTTTTTGTTTTTTATGATGATAATTCAAAAGTATCTTTAAATGGTTTAATTGAAATAAAATATTTAGATTTTTAATGTTCGTTAGTTTTAGTTACGAATTAAAAAAAGATTACAGCGCCGTTGATGCCTGCCCATATAGAAGTGGCGAGGCGTGGCTTTTTTAGACGCCTAATGCAGAGGCTGGTTCGAGAAGATTTGGAGGAGATCTATGCCCAGCAATGGGACATGTTTGAGTAAACTTCTAGTACCTGTCCCAAATAAATAATTATTTTTTTTCAGTCGCACGCTCAACTCCTGCAAGGTGCCGCAGATCAGGTCAGCCACGCCGCAGCGGTTGCTGCAGAGGTTGACTGGTAAGTGTTTGATGATCTGATTATAATAGAGAAGACTTTAAAAAAGGTTGCTAAGGGACTTTAAGCAAAAGTGAACAGACATCTTCTGGGCAAGCTCGTTCCACCGTAAGCGTGGCACGCCATGGCAGGCTCATTCCGTAATATAAAATAATAATAAAGAGGGCTCAGATTTTGAATCGAATGAACTGTCATCATCATCAGCAGCCTTTTCATGTTCCCACAGCTGGGACACAGGCCTCGGGCTGCTACCACGGGGCCACCACTGCCCTCACGTGTGAATGAAAAGTACAACCATTTAAAAAACATCAAAATATAAAATATTAGATCATGTTATATATTTACGTCCTTCAAACACGGCAGCATCATTATTAATACACAAGTAAAATTTAAAATTTAAAAACCCCCGACACATTTTTATTTCATGCTACATAATTTATCTAGTACATAGTAGATACGCTTCCATCGGAAATCTATTGAACACGTAATTATGCCACGATATCTTTCGAAAACACTCCGATTCAAACAGTAAAATGCCCATAACTTTTGAACGGCTAAACCGATTTTTTTCAAACATAGCTAAGAACACTCTCGATTAAGTCACATTTAAAACAAAAGAAACTAAAACAAAATCGGTTCGTTTGGACGCTATGATGCCACAGACAGACACACAGATACACAGCAACATACTTAAAACTTATAAAACTCCTCTTTTTTCGGCGGGGGTTAAAAATTAGCTGTCCACTATTATGATATTTACGACTTTTGTATAAATAATTGCAAATCTCATCTTCAAGACCTACGCTTCCTGTCGGTGGACTTCCTGAACACGTTTCTGCTGACGTACCGCGTGTTCACGGACGGCGTTGCGGTGCTGGAGGCGCTGAAGCAGGTGTTCTACGAGCAGTCGCAGCAGGAGATGGAGCTGGCGCCGCCACCTGACTCTACGAGGAAGACCAGCGCGGCCAGCTCTGTTTCTGGTGAGGACTTGGAGTAGTATAAGTTTAATCCTTCCTACTTCTTAGTCAAACTAATTATTATTATTTATTTATATTATAAATGTGGAAGTCTGGATGGATGGATGTATATTTGTAACTCAATCACGCCAGAACGGGTGAACGGATCGGGATGAAATTTAGCACAGAGATAGATCTTCTTCTTCTATTTTTTCGTGTGCAAATGTGGCTACCTCTGGTGTCAGAGTTAATTAAGCCGCCTCTGGGAGGGCCATTAAAGGGAATAGGAGGATAATAGTCTGTACTAGAACATAGGCTACTTTTCATACCGGTATAATATTCCCTTGGTATAAGTAAATACTTTGCACGCAGGCAAAGCCGCAGGCAAAAATTAGTTGCAACAATATTAATATTCATAATAATATATTGCATTGCTTAACGTCTAAACGGATTTGTATAAAATAATGTACATGGGTTGACCAAAAAGTATAGAATTGCAAAAGCTCGTGATAAAATATATGACATAAGATTAATAGGATCGTTACAAAGAAGCCTGGAGAATAATTTCAAAGAGAGGTCGATTCCATTAAAATACTTAATCCAAGCTGCAAAATATTTAAACGACAAACCAAACCTTTGTAGTGAATTAACAGCTTAAATGCTCGTATAACATCAAATATACATCATCAAAAAGATAGAGCTTCGTAGGAAAACGATAGCAAGAAAAATATGAGATTCTAAAAATAAAATTCATTTTTTTAACCTAAGCAGGCTTTTACTAAATCTGACAGAAAAAAAGCACAAACTATTTCAGGTTACGGGTCAGAATACAGCGACCGGGATTGGCAGTCCAGATTCTGGAGAGCTTCCCGAAAAAGTAAGTCTATAAATCTACTTGTTAGTACTGTAGAAACCCTTGCTTTGAATAGGAGGAGTAAGAAACGTGATTCTATGTAATAAAGTCTGTCGAATTCTAGGCGAAGATGAAGATAAGCTGTCTCCGTACCTGACGGCACCATCACGAAGGACTTCAACAGTCAGTAAGGTAATATTTCTGTATCCATTTGTATTAGTCTTAATTTTACCTTACGGCGTTCAAAAACATGTTCTCTCAAATTCATGCCTGGTTTAGGTGTTTTCATGACCAGATACTTCAACATTGAAATGCATACATTATCCTTACACATATAGTCAAAGTCATTTTGGAACTTCCTCTACTTCACTCCACTCAGTCGCCTTGACAATGGAAAAAAACCTTCTAGTCGATTACAAAAGATATCAAGCTGAAACTGTCACTGTCACTGTAAAAAGTGGAGGCAATTAATTGAAATACCAATGGGTGTTTAAAAGTTCTAATGTTTTAAAATTCTGTACACACGCTTACCAAAGACTGAGGAGGATAACAGTCACTTAACAATACCAAAAATAATGGCCACATCATCCAGTAATGAAACGTTGAAAGGTAAAGGTACATACCGTTTTTACGGAATAAGTTGTTTTTATTTGATTGCAAAATTACTTATTACCATCCAAGTTGTCTTTAGACAAACCTTTCGATTCCCTACTGCTTAGAAAATCGAATTTGACCAAAATCGAGAATCCATCTTCACTTGTTGAAACCTGTTATCCAAATCCAATCTAAAGTAAACAATATAAAATTATGTTCTAAGTATTTTACTCTACTTTAGGTACATCACCATCTTCACCTGGAGCAATAAGTTCTGTGACTCTAGTTGGGAGTCCAAAGAAGGTCAGTCCAGTTAACGATCCCAACGGTACCAAGAAGAAACCAGCAAAAGACAATGATGCTGCAGCCGCTGCGTTGATGAAAGATGAGAGTATAGAGATGGTGGACCAGAGCGATGAAGATGTCAAATATAAAGAAGAGGAACAGGAAAAGAATAAGAAGAAGCCTGATGATAAGTTTAAAATATCACAACGGTTTTCTGAGGTAAACTTAGTGCATGAATTTAATGCTATTCTTGTGTTTTATAAAATCTCCAGTCTTTGTGTCATTATTGGGGAAAATGGTCAAGCAAAATTGTAAATATGTCAACTATTGAATTGTTATACTCGTGTACTCCGCATATAATATTAACTCTTACAACAATAGTACCATAAAAATCATGATCATACCAGCTACGGTGCTATGATGCCATACTGATAAGTGTTTCTCGTATGTACTATATGGATGTAGCTTGCTAAATGGTCAAATACTACTAGAACAGCTGACAACGCTTAAACACTGACTGCTGTGTTCATCGCATCTGCTGTGGTTATTGCTTCAAGTAGAGAGTAGAGACAGAAACACAACGAGTTAAACAGTTTATCCAACAGCGCGTCCGTACTATGTCGGAGTCTCCCCGTCGGCTGCAACCATCGTCGGCTACTTCCGAAGCTAGGCGTAGGTCTGATAGTGCCAAAGAAACTGCTGAGGCAGCCGCTGCAGCTGCAGACGAACCTAGGAGAGCGTCCGATTCCGGGACCAGATTTGCTGCTAGAAGGTCTGTGAGGTAAGTGGTGTTACATGTAAAAATATTCTGATATATAATGGTTTTGGGTGCGCCAAAAATACTGCTTCAAGACGAACATTATGGCGATCATCGAGATTTATGTTAAATAGCTCGTGATGCCAAGAAGAGGACCAAGAGGCCTTCAATCAAAACTGCTTTATTATATACTACCAACTGCTCTTAATGAAATGGTTGAAAAGACAAAGATAAACTACTCAAAGCAACACATCAGGTGCTCTACTTTTAATAAGTTACAACACCTTACTCACTGTAACACTCCCACGAATTCACACAACCTTGTGTATTGTTTTTCACTATTGTTGTTATGGATCACTGTCAGATTTTCTCCAGCTCTGTGCAAACGTCCCCCTGTCAAAGTCTTCCTTCTGAAGGCACTCACATTTCTTCGTCAGATTTGCCTATTTATGCATTTTGTGTAAAGCCGCACCCGATCAAATAAAATGAACGGTCCTGGACGTTAAGTGTTCTTTTTGGCAATCTTAAAGTTGAACCCTGACCATATCCTCCTATCTGTAACTATTCAGATACATTCTCGGTATCTCAGCAAACTACTCAGTTACTTTTAGCCCAGAATATGCTTGTATATAAACCCTGCCAGCCCCCCCTTTACTCGTACTGTTTAGTCATTTTAGTTTGTAAAACGTGCTGAATTGGTATGTCTTCAGTGAGCGCCGCTACACCAACTCATCGATCAACAGCGAGCGTCGTCGCTACTGGGGCGGCTCCGAACCACGCTCCTCTGTCACTTCTCAGGTGTCACACGCACAGGTATGGCTACTTTTGTATCTGTTTCACAAGCACTACAGAGCTTGCAATTCCCCTAGACCATCTAAAGTGAGTGAGTGAAAATCTACAACCAAATTAAGGATGATAAGATTACATACACAGTTTAAAATATGGAGTGGTGACCTCGTACCGCATGATTCAGCGTTGCAAGTTCTCTCAATAGGTGGACCCATGACCTGGTTAAGGCTACGGGATCCACTGGATACGAAATGCACAGGACGGGTTGATGTGGCGACACTTGGGAGAGGCCTATATTTAACAGTGGACGTCTTTCGGCTGAAATGATGATGATGAAGTAAATAACCAATGATATTCTTTTATATTTAGAACTATCGGCGTGAAACCAGTCAACCAAAAGCAGGCGTCGTCATCACATCCTTCAGACAATCTCATCGAAGGTAAGATAAATACAATCTAGTTCTCATCCAAACCATTTTTATTCATAACATATTATGTACTTGTACTTTGAAGGATTGCGAAATAACTTGATTATTGACCATTTAGCATACATGGGAGCTCACAATTCTCAATGTTGTGGCATGATACTCACCTTTTTCTTAACCATCTAAAATTCTTTGTAAATTTTATTTAATATTTTATACTAAAGTTATGATGCTTTTGCACGACATTCTATTGAGAGAGTCCTTCTAGCCTCGACATAGTTCCTTCATACTTGGTGACTGTAAAAATGATAATGAAACTATTAATATTGATTTAACAGCTTTGGAAAAGACCTCTTATGGTGAGTGATTGGTAAGGTAAAAGATGTAGAAACTGAACCTAGTAGAGAATATGCTGTAGAAGAGTACTTTTAATAATTCCGCTTTACCTAGCATTCTGACGTTTCCTTACCCTTTTTTATAGATTTTGTAAATCCTATTGTAAGACGTAGTCATGACATTACACTACAGCCAACACTACTGATAATATCTTCAGGACTCAGAAAGAAGCCAAATACTGAACAATTTACCCCGTTCCCAATCCTAATGCCAAACTTAATGGCATATACCTTTTTTTTTTCTTTTTTTTTTTTTTTTTTGGATGGGAAATCATCCAATGACGTCTCCCGCTAATGGCATATACCTGACAGCACTAACAAGAATATAAGAATTCGGTACAAGCGATAACCATCGTGAGTACAACGCACTGTCCATCACAAAGGACTGCTAAGCGAAGCAGACAACTTTCGATGTATTTCCATTTTTCGCTGCATCTTTCTTATAAAATAAAATATAAGAAAGATGCACAGTTAAGGACTGTTTTCAGAATTTTGCACACGATTGTGTGCGTTGAAGAGGTCTTTTCAAGTGTCAGGATTCTTTTCAGATTAACCTGAGGTGGACATCATCTATTTATTATCGTTCTCTTCACTATCACTTATCATATTATCAACATCTACCACTATCATTTAATTTTCTTCTTCCAATAAGAAGTTCACACACAGAAATACAAAATTTTGTAATTTTATGTCTTTGGCTTATGATAAACTAGAATTAGATTTTATTTATTTATTTATTTTATTATAAATATTTTTCAAAATTTGCCCTCAAATTAACGTTTTGATTCACCTCGGTTATTTGATTAGGTTAATAACTGCACTTTCGGTATTATTTGTTAAGTACTTTTGGTATTAGCATTGAATTTTAAATTGGTATTTTGATTAGATTATTGTATTTTCAAAATTCTAAGTTAAATAGATTGTCGAAATTTGCATGTTTTTTACGGAATAAATCGGGTGATGCGAAAAGAAATCATTTTTTCCGAGAGGAATACCTTTTCTTTCTGACAAGATCACTTTCTTTCCTATATCTTCACTCTGCCTGTCTTTCTGTCTTTGCATGTGTATACTATTCTATGTTAACTTTATATTCTATATTTCTTCTTCACCATCGAATTCTACTCTTTACCACTTCATTCCACTTTCACTTAAAATCACCACGAACCATTATCAGAACATCGACGCGTTGTAAATTTAAATGAACTTCGATACCGTAATCAAATGCTATATGTTCACATCAATAATTATGGTGTAGGAGCAGCACATCAACTGCAGCAGTGGCGTTTGCTGTGGCCACTTCAGCTTCTTCGAACCCAAGATCACCTCCACCAAATTCACCACCAGCTACTCGAAGAGATTCAGTTATATCTACAGCTGCTACCATGAGAGTGCTCAATGTTTTGAGGTAAGTAACAAAGTCCTTTATAATTTCCTTTTGATTCTTCTTTTCAATGGTTGTCTGTGCGAAATTGCTGTTAGGGATGAAACCACCGTTTATTTAGTTGTAATGTCTGTTGATCTGGATCTTTTAGTGTAAATCAAGAATAATATTATCTGTCACTTAGTTACATTCAGTTTTTTTTATTCGTACATTTTCAATATATTTTTATCATATTTCATAGGCACTGGATATCTAAGCATTCTCACGACTTTTGGTCTGAGGAACGTCTGCGGGGTCTCACAATGGACTTCCTCAAGGAAATAGAAGGGAGTCCAGGGTTGTTGCCAGCTGAACACAAGGCTGCAGCCCAACTTCTACGTCTACTGGAAAGAGCTCCTGAAAGAACTGTGGATTTGAAGGCTTTGTTTGTTCCTCCTCATGTAAGTTTTGTTTAAACTTTAGCAAAAAGGATTTTTGAGAAACCTGTAAAACTATATTGATATCTTAGGTAAGCCAGAATTTTACGCAAAGCGTTTTGAAAATAATAATATACGAAAGCAAAAGCTCAGGAATTTCTTGAACAATGTTGAGACTTACAATATTAATAAATAAAATGCTTTTGCAGGTGCCTACCAAGGAGAGTGTCGAGACACTGTCAGCTTTAGAAATAGCAGAACAAATGACTTATTTGGATTACCAAATCTTCAGTTCAATCAACAGCGAGTAAGTATCACTAAAGTTGGGCTTAGCTATTAAATGGATCACAATAGCTCTAATCTTAAAATTTCTCTTGTTGAAGGGAGTTCTTAGGTCAGGCTTGGACGAAGGCAGATAAGGCTGAGAGGGCTCCACACATTCTCATGATGACTTCCCACTTCAATCATATCTCTAACCTGGTTATATCGGAGATACTGAAGAAGTATACTTTAGCTGGTATGTACAGCAGCTGCATTATTTGCTTCTTATCATGTTGCCAATTCTAGCACTAGACCTTAGTAACATATTTTTTTAGATAAAAAGGGTGATTACAAGTTGCTTCTCGGTTTTCTTATGGATCATGCCCATCCTTACTTGTAAGTCACACTGACACGACTTTTAGCTTTTATAATAATGACGTGGAAACAAAAAGTTTTGATTGAACCATATTTAAAGTCATGATAGTTTTGAAGTTTAACAAAAATGTATATCGACATAAAGTTACAACTGAAATAAGAACACACTCAAAATAATTAAATTTATACCAGGCCGCGTAGCAGCAATAGAGAAATGGGCAGCAGTGGCAGACATAGCTCGTTGTCTGCACAACTTTAACGGAGTGCTGCAAGTTTGCGCAGCTCTATCAAACACATCAGTTTACAGACTCAAGAAGACTTGGGAGAAAGTCTCAAAAACGGTGAGTTTTGTTTCAAATGTTTTGTTGATATAAACAGTGAGAAAGCTGATACTAATTTTATTATTGATAATGTTGCAGAGTAAACAAACAATAGAACGAATGCAGACGATAATATCGTCGGAGTGCCGATTCAGAATTTTACGAGATGCTTTGCACAGGTAAGTTAATCGAATTACTCCAATATGTCTACTATGACCAAACCAAGGTTAATTGAAAAAGATGAGGAAGAGAAGAAAGAAGTTTTAAGTTATCTTTCTTTTAATTTCCAGGTGTGATCCTCCATGCATTCCTTACTTGGGGATGTATCTATCAGATTTATCGTTTATCGAAGAAGGGACGACTAATTACACGCCTGATGGTCTCCTTAACTTCTCCAAGATGAGAATGGTGAGCTGTTAATTTGTTAAAAACTTTATACTCAGGTTGGGATTGCAATAGACGAGTCAAAAAAATATCTCCTTCAATCTCGCCGTTTCCTCGCTGCTGATTACGATATACGATGCGTCTTCAGGTATTGCGGTCTGCTACAATGTGGAGCTCGGTCATGGCTGCCTTCAACAGCTTTCTTTATTGTGTCTTACCATCTTACTGGTGCTCTACCTTGAACGCGTTTTTTTAATGTTTCACTATAAACATTGAAAATGTGACCATCTAACAGGATACACTATAATAGGCACAATGCACTCGAAACTAAAATGTAATTAACTTTTGTATCAGTCATGATATCAAGAATATTTGTGGTGTTGCAGATAGCGCATGTGATCCGTGAAATAAGGAATTTCCAGCAAACCCCATATAAGATTGATCACATACCAAAGGTAAGTGTACTTAAAAGTGATTTTCATTATTGTATTTTTTTTTAATGGAGGAAGAACCTCCGATATTAATTTTAAAAGTAGTGTTGGACCCAGAGCATACCCTTGTGGCGTGCTCCATTTTAAACACTAAAAACGTTGTTTGTGTTATTTTTTTTATATTTTGAAGTTGTGATAAAATATTGTATTTGTTTTGTTAACAATTAATATACAAGTTACAACGATAATAATGCACAAACAGGTATAAAAAGGGGTAGGAGGAGAAATCATTGGGCACCAAAAGCCTCATAGTGGGTTATAATTGTCGATTTGTCACAGGTATGTGACTTCCTGCTGGACCTTTCCCTCGTCATCCCCGAGGAGCGGCAGTACACCCTGTCGCTGGAGCTGGAGCCGCGGGCGCCTCGTGGCTCGGGCGCCGGGCTGCCACCGGGCGCGTCGCCGGGCTCCTAGCGCCGGCGCCGCGCCTCCCTGGCCGCGCTAGCTCCGCTGCGCACTGAGCGCTAAGCGCTGGGCGGCCCAGGGCAGTCGCACGCATAGCTTTGCTACCACCCCACCTTACAACTTTATACATAGTTTCACTCCTACGTGTCTAGTTTCGAGTGATTTGCGAAAAAGATGCTTATTGACTTTCGTAGTTAAGTTATTTTGATATAAGATGTGTTGCGAGTGTTTTATTTGATTCTGATAGAATGGCGGCCGAGATCTCAATGGAATGCCTCATTTCCATTAGCTAGCGGCTCGGATACAGGTTTAATTACATTGCTGCGTACGATCGAGCGATTGATCACAGTATACCTCGGTGGTCCGCATGTAATAGAACTTGCATGCAAGCTAGTTGCATGTGGAAACGTGGTCTATCTCAATTTTCTCTAATACTGTATCTGTCACTGTTAGATCTATCTATTTGTACGCAACAGAAACAGGTACAAATCGACAGAGAATTCGGGAGTGAATGGCACAGAGAGTTTCTGTTACCAAACCGTTCAATGTTAAACCGCAAGTTTTAATAATTTAAAACCTGCGTACTTAAAAGTGACCAATTTGTAGAGATAGGTCTGAGCAATCTAAAAAAAGGATGCTACATGGATAAATGCAACGATCGTGCAAATTGGTCGATCGGTTAAACTCAGAGTAGCTTAAATATAGTCATTAAATTAAATTTTAAATTCGATGTACTTCTAGTAGAAGTAGTTAAGTTAGCTTCTTAAATTCTGTGCCGAATACCTGAGTTTGAATAATAATTTCAACAGTAAAGATGGGGACATTCATTGAAATAATAATATCAATAAACTATAGTACTGAAAATATAATACTGCTAAAGCTATACACGCTTCCGCTATGCGCTTAAACATAATATTGAACTTAACTTTAAACACTGAAAACAAAAACAACAATTTTGCAACTCAATTCTAAAGATAAATGAGATAATGTATTAGGTACCTAATAAATAAAGTATTTATAAAACCTATGATGCTAAGGTAAATAGGTATAAAAACCTTCTTTATCTTTATGAAAAATTAGATTGAATGGAAGAAATAAAAGACGCCTACAACGGTTCTCTATTTTTGTATGGTCTTCATTATTTGTCAATTAGGTAGGTAATAATAATAAGCAAAAACATATCACTGAGAACATCTACTTGGTTCACTCATCGTTGCATTAAACTATATGAGTAACTTACTTAAAAGTGTAGTAAGTGGGTCAGGTTAATAATACTCGGAAGAAGTAGCTACCTACTTACTTTTATAACACGCAATGAATAAATAAATTGATGGAGATAAAAACTTATCAGGTAAAAGATGGACTGAAAATGTCTGACATATAAAATAAAAGGTAAAAAAAAACATCAAAGAATATAGAAACCAGGAAAGGTTTTGCAACTATTCGTGCATGGATAGTGCATTCTTTTACGAATGGTGAATAAAACAAAACTTATATTTAGAAACAATAATATAGAAATGAGAGCTTTTGTAAATAGTTTCCTAAACTATGATGGAGTAAATCATAAGAAAGTGTAAGAAAATCTACCTTGAATATAAAATTGGTGTCTCCCTTTGGATGTCCAATGATTTCAATGACATCTAGTTAAATAGTAGATTGAAAGTTTCTTATAGAAACAAGAATTTCTTGAAATATTATTTATCACCATAAATGAAAAATACTGATTGAAATACATATGAAGAAAAGACGTTAAAGTAAGTGACGAGAAACGGAATTATCTTGCCGTGAGTGATTTATGTGGTTTGGCCTAAACTAAACATGACATCCAAGATCAGTTATAAAATCTTGATGAATAAACTGATATTACTTTTTAACCAACTATATTAGAGAGGCATATGAAGAAGTGAAAGATTTTCAAATAACATACTTTTATGATGACTGCATAACTTAATAACTAATGTTACTTAAATATCCTCCCTCTGTTCCCGAACAGATGGCATAGCTTACCTTTAAAAATGTAGAAATTTTATCAAAGATTCCGATTCCAGCGTGAGATTTGTTCGAAGCGTCTTATAGAGTAAAGAATATGAAACAGTATGAAAGTGGTTGTTACATGTTACTATGGTTGTTATTGTCATTTCGACTGCTTTTACACGATCGTCTTAAATATTTCCCCTGTTATTCTACCGTGCTTGTTAGTTATAATGTATATAAAGACCTAAGGTTTACCACAAGGATCTATTATAAGCGCTGTTTTACCTTAATTTTATGAAGTATGCCAAACATACTTCAATAAATTTTTTTTCGTTTTAAAAGTATGGTCAAAATGGTAAATTGGATAAATATGGAAAATATTAAAAGTGGTGTGAGTTTAATTTAAAGTTGAAGGAATATTTTACGAAAAACGTTTAAAGATGAATATAAATTTCAAATATAACTACTCGTTAGCATTTAATGTAACGGTTTTAGTAAATGGATATAATTTTCGACAGTATTATGATCTATAGTAATAGGTACTAATTTGATGTTAACATAATTGTTCTTTCCTCGAGTTTTAAGAATGATGAAACTTCTTCATGATGTCTGACGTAACTAAACGTGATTTGAAGTGAGAATACTGTCTGTAAGTCTTTTCTACGTCCTTTTCTATGTCATTTAATGTTAGTGTTATCATAGATTTTAATGTACTGTATTGTGTAGTCGAGATGAGATCATTGTCGTCTACAGGCATTGTTTTCTTCTTAGACAAAAGCAACTTCACAATTTTAAGAATGCTACTTTAAGATGTTACATCGCGAAATATATCTTAAAGTCTCTTAAGAAGTATTTGCTTGATTGTGGCAAAGATTAGGGTAATTAGATGTATCTAAAGCATAATAAGTACTGTTATTATCATTATAAATTATTAAATTATTGGCTGTTTTAAATAGGTATTTTAAAATTATAAAAAACATATTTTGGTGATTTTCCACTTAACTACCTTTATATGCACAATTTTTAAAAGTATTATCACTAAAGGCTGTCACAATTATCTTATTTAAAGTAAGATTTTAATCATGACTTGTGTAGATAAGAATCTTTTTTATTTGTTTAGTTGTTAATAGTCTTCCCTGTAATATGTTGTTGTTATATTTTTACTAATTTAAGTAGATTAGTAGCCCTAAGATTGAAAATATTTTAATCAACGATTGTATTAGATTACAATAAATTAAAATCCTTTACATTATTGTATTTTAAATACAACCGTTGTAAAATATGTACCTACTTATGAAATTTCAACACGACTACGCTTCGATTTTAATATCTCTTATGAAATATCCATTAAGGATTTTTAATGAATACGTAATTATAAAAACATATTATAAAAAGTAATCTTCGGATCTACCTCTTCAATAAATGTCTAAATATTACAGAATTATATCTAATTTAATATCAAGATTATATTTATAGTCACATAAGCGTTGTAACTCTACTGGTTCAGAATCTGAAAATTTGTATTTATTTTGAAATATTATATACGAAATTTTATTGTAAAACAATTTGTGTATATTCTGACTATTGGTTTTTGTTTGGTAACTTTTTTGGATACGGGAAGGAATCTACATATCATTCGGAATTTCTAGGTTCTCCTGAAAGTTACCCAAAAAAAGTCACTAGCAATCGATTCGTGTATTAATATGATTATGCAATGTTAGAATTATATTGATTACATTGTAGGTGCTTACGGAGTAATTACTATTATAATGATTTATTTAAGAGTCCTGTATTTTTTCTATCATTGTAAAGTAACTTTAAGATTTCTTTTGTTAATATGTCCTTGCCCTGTTAACATTTATAAGACATGTCGCGTCATGAGATCCTGTCATGTCTCTTTCTTATTTAGTGTAGCTAAGGAACTGCCATTTGATACAACATTAGAAGGTTTCCTTAGAAAAATCTGTCATTGTATTTATTTTAACTTTACCTACTAACCAAAAAATGGATACAACATCAGAATGTTTCCTTAGGAAAATCTGTCATTGTATTTATTTTAACTTTACCTACTAACCAAAAAATAGTTTCACACGTGCTTTAAAAATCACACCAATATAAATCATTGCGGGTTTAATAGTATAAGTACGTAAGCTCCTGTTGATTTTAATAGAGCAAATCGACGCCATTTGGCGAGATATGGCGCACATAATAGAAAGCCAACAATCACGAATTATCATGATGAAATCAATTAATCATCATATTTCAAAAGGTTTTTAAAGATATGTGTCAGAAGATAGCAACGCAATAATATTTATCTACTAGTTCCTAGACAGTACGTAGAACAATGCATAGGAATGAACGTTTGTTTTGGCGTTATTCCAACGGCTAATTTTAGTATTGCACCATGAACTTGAAATGGTAAAGTAATTGGTATGCTATTAATGAATATTGCCAATAAACTGACGGATTTAGAAAGATTAGTGGCTTGATCTTGCGGCGCGGATAAAAAACTCTTTGGTTAAATGTAGTAGAGATAAGTTGTTGCAGCGTTTGGATCGATAACTTTGGTATCGATAGCAAATTCGAAACTATTCTTTTTTTTGGAGAAGCTCTTTGAAGGTTATGGCTCTGCACAAAATAATAGGCACTTGTAACTTGCTTGTCTTTACCACGTTGCCTCAATAGCTTTTTAAATAACATAGCTGTCATTATGATAAAAAACTGTAATATCCTTTCCCACCTTTAATTAATTTAGTTGTTAACATTTAATAATTGTTTATGAATTTCGACAATATAAGTGATTAGAAAGTCCAGAAATATCAAAATATATCATGTAAGTTATCGTGCCGATAAAGATGTTTAAATGTACCATCAGAACTTTTAGCCCACTGCTGCTCAAGGGGTCATCGGGTCTCAATATATCATTAATATTTAAATAGTACATAAACTTTCCAGTTTAAAAAAAAGTTCTTATTATAATAATAGACAACTTCAATAATGTACAACTTACAAAATATGCGTAAGATCTAAAGTAGGTATCTACAGAAATAAGAAAATGTTTCGAAAACTACGGTGTTATTATCCTAATGCTTGAATTTAATTTGTTTGATTATATTAATATAATCAGTTTTCAAAACAGATTGTATTTTTTACAGACACCATAAAGCACCATAATTTTGAATTAAGAAAACTACAGCTACAGCATGGACTAAAGACTGATGAAAGATCAGAAAGGAATAAAGAAACTCATTTTTTTTTTGTATATAATCATGTATCAAAGTTACATTCAACCGAGTCCAGCACCAGGTAGGTACAGTTATATTTGAATGTACAAAAGTGCAACTAGTTACATGATTGAAATCGTAACTACCTGCAATTAAATTGAAGCTCAATAAATCGCCGATTTATATATTCTAAACAATCACAAATGGCTGTGAGTGTGACCTCATTTGTAATAAAATTGATACTTGTGAAAATTGATACTTAATATAATCTCCCGATGACCCCTTAATAGATTATTTTGTGTAGTGAAAACTATGGCTGAAGTCGCACAGTGATAAAATAACTGACACATATATTCTAAGTCCTTTTGAAGGCAACTTCCTCACAAGCTTTAACTGTCAATTTTATTGAGAGACGCTATGTTGAGGTGGGGTTGAGTGGAGGAATTTACCTAGTTTATAGAGGTTAAAAAAAATACAAAAGTTAACGGAAGTGTAACATATTTTAGAAAAACTGTATCTACTTCTGCCCAATATAAAGTTATTACAGATTAGCATGAACTAGTTATCGATTCCGATGTTCAAAGTGGAATTCCCGTAGACGATAACGCAACTAATATGATCAATGATCACTAACTGAGATAAAGTTGTTGTATTTTCTATTAGCATCAATAAGAATGTCTTCATATTCTGCGATGATGTCATGAACTCGTTTATTGATTTCTGCTGTCTCTAAAACAACGCTATTTTAAGCATTGTGTAACTCCAAGTAGAACTGACTTTTACGATACATAAATGCATGCCTTTGTTTCATAAATATGTCTAGAGGTCTCAAATGTGGTTGGATCGACACCACAGGTTTTGTTCCCAGGCAGGGCATCAATAGTCATTAGCTTAGAGTTTTGACCAGAGAATTACTATTGATTCCCGTCCTGTTTCGTTTGGCTTGCTATAGCAAAGCAAGTGACGAAACTTGGGTGCGATAAACCTTTGCCAGGCATTTCCTCGAAAACATTTTGAAGCTGTGATGATACAGAAACTTATTTTTGTATGGCCGTGTTTCTATCCTTATCTTCTTTGAAGACTACTTCCACTTTCTACACTACAGTGTCAGTATACAATATAATGTCTGCCGCTTGAACAGGTACAAATATTTACATACCTCAGCAATCTAGTCTGTAATAAAACTTAATTGTGTGATACGCTTATCAACTGTATAAACATAGCCTTATTGTAATATGCATAAAATAATAATATGTATATAGATATGACACTAGAAGAGGTTGTTGGATAGAAACACGATATTCCGACTTTATACCAATCAATACATTAGCAAATGATAAAGATAGAAAACACGATGAAGTGAATACAGACTTCAATCAAAATCAAATGATCGCAACACAGTTGAGTAATGTGAAAGAGAAAGTGATAGCTAAAAATACGTGTGCAACCACTTCAATAATATAGGGTCAACATACGGCCCTGACAATAGAAGAGATGATGATGTAATAGCGTCTGTGGCTAATATACATGTTTCGGTAGCTGACATTGTATAGGTGGATGATTCGGTTTTACTTGAAGATTTGCTCGCGTCATGTTCCTCATTACTGAGGGTTGTGATTCTCCCGACGGGAGATTAAACTTTCTTATGCAATATTTTTCTATCTGTCTGTCCTTGGCGTCGTGGAGTGCATAGTGGAAATTGGTGTTGAGCGTTGAACGAATTTGGTCAGACCATCTGATAGGCCTGCGATTTTATCACTGAGCGACTTCAAAATCACTATATCTGTGAACTAAATGTGTACTTAACTTTACATGTAAATTGTAAGCATAAATTATATGTTTAGATATTTACATTTCATACAATAGATTATGTTCGTGTTCTGTATAGCGTAGTTTTCAAGTCTATGATAAGTCAGTGCATTGAGATTATATTAATTTGGGAATATTTGACTGTGGTGTTAAAATATTGGTTTGGTTAAAGACACATATAATATAAAAGTAAACTGCAACGACAATCTAGATACTATAGATAATGATCTGCATAAGTAACTGCGAACAAATTAACTCTTACAATAAATAAAAAGAGATTAACCGGAACAATGAACCAGTTTATAAAGAAGCAAAACTAGCATCCTTTGCTTTACCAAGCTATAATAATTATTTATTCTACACTAAAAAAAGATCCAGATCCAATATTAAGGAAAGTATATTGAAGACAAACATATATTTTCGAGATACAATAAAAACAAAAACAACTTATTACATAATGTCCTCCACAAAACAGGCACGGTCTAAGTTATCGAGATATTTATTATTCATGAATTTAGTATGAGCATTCAATTGTTTGTCTGTCCGTCTATCCTTTCGTATCGAGTTGCTATGCAAATGAACTCGTGTCTTTTCGACCGTAAAATATTCAACTGATGTCCTTGAAAGTGAGTCAATGATTTTGAATATAACATTGGGTTATTAACTGCCAGAATTAGTTTTATAATTATTATTTTTTCATTCTTGTGGACTTCACGTTGTGGCGAACTTATGTAACTTTTGGATACAGTGAAAAAGTATGGCACTATAGAATTACTCTCTTGATGGAGTCGGAAGGTGACTACAGCAAATTCTTTACCAGACAAGATCTAGTTTAAAAAATCATTCACTTAATACTTATTATTACAATCCTCAAGAGTTAGAAATCTCTACGTGAAACGAATTTTATTTGTCGACTGTATTTAGTAGATGTACGTAACTACCGCCAGAACACCAACGCCAATCGCTTCCATATTTGGTCAATAAATAGTACTCAATTGGAATTAATTAGGACTTGAACAACAAAATTGGTACGTTGGCAGTTTTCCAAAAAATCGACTTTGAAGATGGTCCGGCTTAAAATAGCTGTAGCAAGCCCCCCATTGGAACGCTCATGGTGGTCCTGCTGAAGGGAGCGTGACTACCACTGGACCACCTTCAAAATCGATTTTCTCAAAAACGACTAAGGGAACAATTTCGTTGTTCGAGTACTAATTAGTATCAATTGAGTACTAATTATATACCAAATATGGAAGAGATTGGCGTTGGTGGTACGGCGGTAGTCACGGACATATATGTAGAGGCACTTTTCAGTTTTATCGCTGATATAAAATTAACGATCATGGGTCAGCGTAATCTGAGCCATAAATTCAATCACATTGACGTCAATTCCGAGTAGGAACGATTGTGGGACAATACTTTTTATTTGTCCACTAAAACAACAGAATCTTTTATAGGCACCAGATATCTAAAAGTATATGGTTTTTTTAATGTTTGATAGAGTAGATTAGATATTTAAATTCATTACTGATGCACCTAGTGGGATTTTTATCAGTAGGTACATTTTACGAAAGCTTGTCAGGAGTAGGTAACTACATACAAGGCAGGCTAGTTCCCGGCTAGTATGTTGTGGTGCCCTGGCTGGAGGTGTTAATTTGTTAAGGCATCTGGTTAAGCAGACGGCAACCTCATGTCATACAAGAGGGCACTCCCAAAAAAAACAGAGGACGAAAATATATTTTATAATGCCAATGAAGAAACGAATGCCTACTGAACTGTCCACTTTGTTAGAGTTTACATTGTATACTCCACGTGTTAGTTATTCTCTCAGCAAATGTTTACAAGTCTAGCAACAAGTTTTCTTTTGTTTTATTTAACGTTGGACCATTCTATTTTTGTTCTTCTTTGTTAAAATACAATCTACTGTGCAATCAACAAACACATGTTTGAAATTATTTACTTTATTGATAGAGTTCCATTTACATACATAAACTCACGCCTTTTTCCCATGGGTATAGACAGAGTTCTATTTCTTCCTTTATGATGTATTTATTTATTATATCAAAACATTTTATAAATCCCAGGTAAACAAATTAACTCGCACCATCCATAACAATAACGGGAGTGGCTCTCAGGAATTCCATTAGGAGCAAAAACTTTATGGTTTAAGGAGAGAGTGAGAGCCAAGTATATTTCTTTCTCTGTCTTTTATTAGGTCAATATAACACACAGCTATCACCTAAAATATAGGTGCAGTCTACATATCAGTGTGTTCTTTAAACTTAATGCTTGAGTTACTCAATGGACTGTAAATGTTTCTGATTTTAACCGACTTACCAAAAAGGAGGAGGTTCTATGTTCGACTTAAGTTTTTTTTCAATTGTTGACCGATTTTGACAATTCTTTTTTTTGTTTGAAAGACTATGTGCCAAAATTGGTCCCATTTTAATTTGCTGAAGATTTAATGAAGACCTTCGGAGATATACAACAGAACTCTTCAATAAATAACGGCAAATCTCTCGGGATTCCTGCAATCGCATGCCTGTTTATTGCTCATACCATTTAATAACATAACATCTCGCCAGTACCTACGCTCTAAAGGGGTACGCAGGTGTGTACAGTTCGCCTTGGTACACTCTTATTTCACCGGTTATGTTCAGTTTTATGATATTCGGGTAATCTATTCTGGCATTACAGGTACCTTACTAAACTACTTGCCTATTAGGTAGGTAAAACTGAAAAACTTTTTTACAAAAATTGTCTGGTGTCTTTGGTAGGTAGGTACCATATTTGCGTTATGGACACCGACTTCCAATAATAAAGCTATTTTTCACTTTGTAGTTTTCTTATTTGGAAGTCGATAGTATTTTTTGGTAAAAAGTTTTTTTTTTATATATTACTAGCGACTCGCCCGGGCTTTCCACAGGACAGAATTTTATATATAAAACTTCCCTGTTTATCGTTTTTTTCTATTTATAAAAATCGTATCAACATTATGCGGGTGGTTAAGAAGAAATAATAGGAGAAACAGGAAGAGACAGACCATGACTTAGTTTTATGTCGGTTACATACCAAAAGCTAAGCTAAATTAGTTTAAGCTTAGCTCGCACGATTATGAAAAACTACCTCATACGTGTATGAAGATCGCAAACTATTTTAATATGTAGCAAGTATGAAAAAATATCTTAGCTTTGCGAACTAAGCTAAACTAACTTAGCTTAACAAATGGTCTACAACTGGGGTTTCACTATTTAGACTTAGAGATTTCTCAATGTATCTGACTTGTTGTAGACTCAACAACTGTTGTTGACATATCTGATTTCCTCAATTGTTGTTTCCTTCACAATAAAGTTGTTATTGTAAAGTTTCTATTGTGTGCCTTATTCGTTTATTTATCCTGGTTCCTTTACACAAACCACATGGTGTGTCCGTTTTTTAACGATAGATGCAAACAGGAAGCCACTAATGGCCTCCAAGACCGTTAGAAGAGTTTTAGGTGCCTATTCTATTATAATTTGTGTTCATTTCAAGTAAGATTGGGCTTGGATAGAATATAAAATAATTCTGGTGGCAACGCTCAATAGCAGGTGTTCCATAATGAGGATTTCAATATACGTATAATCTGGGAATCTATTTTGTATACAGAGCAATTATTGGAGCTGCTATAGGAACTATTAATAAAACTATAAATGTTTTATAATCCTTCAAATGGATCTACACAAACAACCGGAAACTGTGAATCATTAGAGCAAATGATGATAAATGTAACTACATTGTTACTGGCAGTTATAATTATAACGCTAGTTGCCACACCATTAAAAATATAATTATATATGCATAATATTTTTTTTTAGTCGCTACTCCGAATCAGAAACGACAAGGGAGCTTATCTATTGTTGATAATGTCGGTAAGTTTATTCTATTTAATTTATTTACCTAACTACCGACGTTGATAAGTTGCAGCACTTTAGGTATCGTGGTATACGATAATGTCGTCTGATATAGACGTGTGGTAAATTTTAACGATGCATGTTTTTTAGGAACTTTGACCGAAAGTGGCTAAAATTATCGAGGTTGAGTGACCTGACGTGTCAGGCATATGTAAAAGAAATATTTTATTTACGAAGTACCCGATATACTTGAGGAACCGAGTACCAATACCAGTTCCAATGAGGACGTAGAATTAGTTGTAAGTATTATTTGAACTAGACGTCGTTATTTAAAAGAGACTAAAGAAACAAATCCAAAAATTTAAAATCTGACTTTATTACGTAGTCATAAATTACAATTTCATACTTCGGTGGTTCCGTTCTCAATCCTGGCTTCTTCTGCCTCCTTCATGAGCGGAGAAGACCCACACAAGCGGAGATCCTTAGTGTACGCAATTACGCCGACGAACAGACCAGATATGACTAGCCAGATACCTCCCATGTAGAATGTTAGGTCCCAGGTCCCAGTGAGATCGTACAGCATACCTGAAAATTACAGAAAATTCTCTTAAATATTGGTGCTTCTGGAATGTGTGATCCGGAAGTAGGATTTAAACATTATAATATTGGGTCACTGCATTTACAGGGAATCTCACACTCATAGCTTCTAAAAAGTTATATTTTTAAGGTATTCCTGTACGTGTACCTACAGTTAACCGATGCGCATGACAATATATCCAGGAACTCTAGGAATATTATTGGGTCACTGCATTTACGGGCAAGCTCACACTCATAGTTCTAAAATATAACATTTTAGAAGCTATAGCTGCGACCAGAATGAGAATTCTCAAGTTTTCAAATCATGATGACACAAAAGTTTGGTCCGATAAAAAAACTAACTGCCGCACTCAGAGCCATTAACGGTTACTTAAGGCGATCCTTAGTATTGAATTTTAGTACAAAATTTATACTAAGGAGCGGTTTAAGTAACCGTTAAATGTTTCTGAGTGCGGCAGTAAGTCTGTTAATTGATTTAAATAATAATCAGTCAAAGCTCTAAGCTCAGTCTGTTCATAAAACAAGATTCGTCCAATACTTTTAGCTATAATTATTTATTTATTTATACTTTATTATACACCAAAAAATATGTTAGTTATTGCCCAAAACCGGGCGGAATAGAAAGGAAAAAGGGATGCCTATAGAAGTGATCCGTGGGGCCAGTTTCAGCCACGTTCTTCGTGGCTGAAAATTAAAAAAACAAATAAGTTGACACAAGTTCTTACCTCCAATGGGTGGCCCAATTAAATGACCAATACCCTGACTCAATAAGATCAGTCCGTAAGCCACAGTGAAGTTATCAAGAGGCATCAACTCCATCAAAATGGTCGGCGTATACGAGTAGGAACTGGCGAATGAAAGGCCGAATACTGCAGATATGACGGCGACGATCCAATAGTTGGTGATGAACATCGGGTAAGCGGCCACTGAACCTCCACAGATGATGAGGCAGACGGCGTACGTCTTGGTCACGTTCAACCAAGGCTGGTCACCTGCCCAGCCGAGGGCTACCTAGAAGAAGAAGATTCAAATTGCTTTAGGCTATCTTTAAGGACGAGTATGTGTCTAGTAAGTAGCTATTGTGACTAATAAAACAATAAAAACTTGGCGAATCAACCATGAACATGATTGATCATAAGCTAGCAGGAGTAGAAATTATAGCGTTCCATTTTTATACGGGGCAGTAGCCAACTAAGAGATGCAAGAACGTACGTAGTCTAAACCATTTTGCACTTTTTAGTGTTTTGCTTGTAGAAGTATAATAAAATACTCACGATTCCAATACTGCTAGAAACTCCAATGATGGAAATCATCATAGGCCCTCCCTGCACATTCATTGCATTCATATAGGAGTTAAGGAAGAAGTATGGCACGATGAACCAGACGGAAAGAATCAGGGAAGACAAGTTGAACATCAAGAAATGGAACTCCGTAAACATTTTGAAGTCGAACATGGATTTCATAGTTTGTCCGAAGCGGCTGCACCATCTCTGCAAAATAATAAAAGAAATATGTTTTAAAAATAGTGCAACTTTAAGTAACGGTTCTTATAAAACGTAATATAGTATTTATGAACTTACCATTTCATCATCGGATTCGGAATCAAGGGACCACGATGAGTTCCTATACATATCTGGCAGTGAAGATGCTCTTAGCTTGTACCTAGTGATAGACATCATAGCACCTCTGTGCATCATGGAGGTTTTATATAATGGCATATCCCTCAAGTAATGATGATCAGTAGAGAACTGTCTGAACCAGCTCTGTTGTTGCTGTTGTTGATGATGCTGATGCTGCGACACCTTAGAGTCTTTTGGAGCCACTTTCTGCTTGACAGAATTAATGTTCGTATTTGACTTCACTACTTCAGTTTTCACACCTTCACTCTCACTCTTTTTCGCTTCTCTTTCTGTCCCGTCTTTAGGTTTCTTTGCTTTTATTTCCACAGGTAACTGAGCAGGTGGTGGCGCGTTTGCTGGATTCTCAACGTATAAGTTGACCTCTGAATGCCTCCGTGTTAATACGTCTGGGTAGTTCTGCAGTATGATGTTGTAGAGACGTTTGTTTTTCATCAATTTGTCTATGACTTCAGCTGGAACCTGCGAAAAGTTAATAAGTGTTACGCATAGTGTATAAAATAATTACATAATTATAAATCAAATTGTGTGACCTACCTTTTCGTTCTGCTGTACAAACGTCGGTAAATGAATGGCTGAATGCATTCTCTTGTTAGTTTGCTCCGCATTCGCTTGTGTAGTCGCTTCCAATTCTTCAGCCTCCTTTATGCTGGTCGCTAATGTCGCTAGAATGTATTCAGGGCTTTTTCCACATTTCAATAAAGATTTTAATTCTTCAGCGTCTAAGTAGGCTGATTCCCCTCCAATAGATCTTGACGAAGTAGAACCAGCACTCGATGATCTTCTCGAATTAATTTTAAAGAGCCTCCGCTCTCGTTTTTGTTTGATTTCTAACCACTCCGGGTTCTTCATTAACGCTCCACATACACACATATTAAGTAGAGTACCAGCTAATAAAACAATAGTATTTCTCCAATCGTATATTTCTAAGAAATAATGAGTCATTGGTGAATAAATAAGCGTACCGAAACCTATCCCGCACGAAGCTAATGATACGGCTAAGTTTCTTCTCTTATCAAACCAAAATGCTACAGATACTACAGCAGTTACGTACAAAATTCCCATCGCTAACCCACTTATAAACCCAAAAGTCAAACACAACATTTCTACTGAGTTACTAATAGCAGCTAATAGGAATCCAATAGTTGATAGCACTCCAGCGATCATTGTCATAACGCGGCAACCATATCTGTCAACTAAGGCACTCATGATGGGCCCCGCTAATAACGGGGTGGCGATGAACAGACTGCCAATCAATGATGTTTTTGATTGCGTAGTTTCGAAGTATGAAGTGAATTCCTCATGGAGGAGTCCAAAGGAGAATGCCAGGCCATCAGCACATGCTGATACAAGAAATGCTGAGGCTACTACCACCCAACCCCACCCGCCGTCTGGTATCGGAGGCAGCGCTGCATTATCACTTTCATCAGAACATATACTATCTTTATCATCTAGTCCTGCGAACTTGACCCTTTCGATGGGCGATTCTGACCCATCTCTAGTATATTGGGCTACTATATCTTTTTCTTCTGATTTAATGGAATTAATTGTGTTTATATCTGTATTGTTGTGAATATTTGCGTGGCCATTGTTGGATTCTTCTTTAGGTTTCTCAACTGCCTTTGATTCACCCATAATTGTTTCCTTATTGTTTCATAACTTTGATTTGATATGAAGATTCCGGCTATCTGAAAACATAAATAAAACAGATTTTTATTCATTGTTCTTTATTCAAGATATGTAGAAGGATATTTTAATAATTGATTAATATTAGAGGTAACATTGTACGTTGGTTTGTAATTGGTAATCTCTGAAAGTTCTGATCCCATTTCGATATTATTATTGCTGATAGAAAGTTACAGCTATCGCTGGCTTTTTTCCGAAAAAATGAACCAGAACCTGTTCAATTATCAGGATAAAGCCAGCGATATCTGTAGTGTGCTGCTGGGAAGGGCACGACAGTGAAACCGGAGGAAAAAACCAAGACGAAACAAATGATCGAAAAAAATATCCAAATGCAGGATTCACAGCCTAATGATCAGTGACTACATTTACAATAATACGTTAGAGCCTAGTCTCATTACACTTTATCATCTTTATCTGAATAAATCCTGGTCAATAGGCCACAACAATGAATAAGCCTTGGTGGCATAATCACGACGCTTCCTATAAAGATTAGTAATTGTGGTGTGATGTCATCAGACAGGGCGTAGATAGATGCTAGTTTATATTCACCTGCTGATGCTACAATAGTAGGTACCTCATACTAGCATATTATCAGCAACGATTATATATAAACGAGATGCTGTAGGTGTAGACGGACGAATGGATAGTAAGTTAGCCAATCTATCAACTTTACTGATTGGTTAATCTTTCCACAATGGTATGGTATCTAACTAAACTAAGGGGTTAATATTTTATCGTTGTCTTGACACAACAGCCAAAAAAAGTTACTAGCTGCACAGCATGATTTTCTTCTTGTTTACGTCTTTTTAGTTCGCTTTTTAAGCAGTCGGGTTTTTAGATTTTTAGAATTAACTTTTTTTATTTAGGCCATTTTAGTTAACATATTTTTTCGAATTACGTACATTTAAACATTTAAGTATTGTTTATACTTGAAACACCTCTTAAAATCTTTTATTTTGATACCCCACTCGATGGGGTTGGAAGAAATATATATTACATTAGACCATTTTCTTAATAAATTGATCTAGGAAAAATTTGAGTTTTATTCGTATAACACAGTGTAATTAATTTGTAAAGTTAAGTCTAAAACGGACAAAAACACGACAATCGCACCAAAATCGCTCCATCTCAAAAACATTTTAATTATCTACATTTTGATCTGAATATTTTTTTTAATGTCATAGAATAATAAGGAAAGTACAAATAACTACTAAATTTTGGGTCGCGCGGGTGTGAAACGAGGGCGCGTTTTGTTCCCTCGAGGTCGTTGGCGTTAGTCGTCGTCTTAAGCATTGTCTAAAGTAATATTCTGGCCCACCGAAGAATCCTATACAATTCGACGGCATACAGTCGACGCCTTACGGTAACGGTTGGGAATCATAAATTATTTAGATTGACAAATATGTAAATTGGGCTGTTACCCGGCCATCTGTCGATCACAATCACCTCGACACTAGTTATTTTTACAGGGTGCTTAAAAAAAGGACTAATGACTGGGTCAGCTGGATAATTATATACTCGTATAAAAGGCGCGTGCCTTCTAAAACCCCTTTACATGAAGCGTGACGACTGTGGCATTTTTATATTGTGTGGCTTTAGATAAAAACCATAGATGAGAAGTTTTCGAATTATATCAAGTCATTTGCTATCATCTCTGGAGCAGACCTGCCAAATACCAGCTTGTTGTACAGCGAAGATGTCCGATTCCGAAACGGAGTCTGTGTTTTCTGACAGGTTACTAGACAAGTAAAATTTTAAAATTTAAAAAACCCCCGACCTATTTATCTTGCGAAATCACCCCGATTCAAACAGTAAAACGCCCATAACTTTTGAATGGCTGAACTGATTTTATTCAAACATAGCTAAGAACACTCTCGACAAAATCACCTTTTAAACAATACAAACTAAATCAAAATCGGTTCATCCGTTTAGGCGCTATGATGCCACAGACAGGGGATCCTGCCGTTTTGCCGAAAAGATTTTGCCAAATTTTCATTACCCAAACAAATTTTAGCAACCTTTTTTTATACCAATGTAATATTTGGAATAATTTTAGTACGCACATTTTCATTTGGTCAAATGTTTACTTGGCAGATTGTTACCAAGGATAATGTCATTATGGCATTTGGTCTTTAATCAAATGATTTATTACAGCAAACAATCTTCAGACAATAAACGTTTGGTGAAATGATTTGTTAAGACAAAAAGTATTAAGGCAAACATAAGATTTTTTGAATTATATAATAAAAAATACAATTTTATTTTTTGATTAATTCTTTCAATTTGTCTGAAACAAGTCAAATTTATGGTTACTTGATATTAATTTATTTATGGAAGTAGTTAGAGTAGGTTAATTATTAAAAAAATGGTTAGGTTAGGTTAGGTTAAAACTGTGACCTCCTACGCACGAGCCGAGCGAGCGAAGCGAGCGGTGCCGCGGCAGCGGCCGGCGAGTGCCAGAAACGACTTGCATTAATAGAAAAAAGAGATTGTTTTTAGTAGGTTACCCGGAACTGAACTATTAAGATTAGGATAATTAGTTATTTAAAAAAAAATGGTTAGGTTAGGTTAAAACTGTGACCTGCATTAAATTTAAAAAAAATATATATAAAAAAAGAGAAATAAAAAACTATAAATATTTGGCTTATTTGATTTTGCGTAAAAACTGTTATTCCAAGTGAAATATTTGACTAGATAAAAAATGGTAAAAGTACTAGTTGGTGAACAAGTTATTGTTCAAACGTTCACTTGCCAAACATAGGTTTTCGTAACAATTATTTGTAAAGAGATTGTTTGGTAAGTAATAATTTGGCAAATGAAGTTATGCGAAAATTTGTTTGGGAAGTGATAATTTGGCAATTTCTTTTCGGTAAAACAAGGGAGACCCCACAGACAGACACACATATACACCGATACACAGAAACACAGCAACACACGTGAAACTTATAACACCCCTCTTTTTCCGGCGAGGATTAAAAAGACTGGGCGTCAATCAAAAATCTTTGCTATCATAATAATATGTAGTGATACAACTATATCTATCTGTCTAGCTTTTACAACTTTGTTGGGACCGGCTTCCAGTCTTACCTGATTCAGCTGAGTGCCAGTATTTTACATGGAGCGACTGCCTATCTGACCTACACAACCCAGTAACTGGGTAACACGGTACGTACCCCTTGGCAAGGCTGGTGTCAGATCTCAAGCAAGTAGTGATACAACTATCAGTACAATAATATTGTTATGACCATATTCCACATGCTAGTAACCTCATGAGCTAAATCAATAAAGTTATCGCTATCATCGATAATTGTACGATTATCAGTAGGACGGTAGGTGTAGTATGTTTATCAAAATTAATGTCTTCATCGTAACAAACAAACACGTTTGTAGATATCACACGTGTAAGAATTCACTTTTATTTTTAGGGTTCCGTCCCCAAAGGGTAAAAACGGGACCCTATTACTAAGACTCCGCGGTCTGTCTGTCTGTCTGTCACCAGGCTGTATCTCATTAACCGTGATAGCTAGACCGTTGAAATTTTCACAGATGATGTATTTCTGTTGCCGCTATAACAACAAACTAAAAACCCGCAGATGTTTTATTGCGTGTTGTTTTCTGCCTTGGGTATCTAAGGATAACAATAGTTTATTTTAACGCGAGGTTTCTTTTCACAATTTGTTTATTGTTTTAGCTTTAAGAATTTAGCGTTATGACCGTAAGATCTTTGTTGTGGTACGGGTAAAAAAAATACCGGTGGTACCTTCCAGGGACTACGGGGAAAGAACGAACAAGTTTACTTTTTAACCCCCGCCGGCAAAAGAGGGGTGTTATAAGTTTCACGTGTGTTGCTGTGTATCTGTCTGTGGCATCATAGCGCCTAAACGGATGCACCGATTTTGATTTAGTTTTTTTTGTTTGAAAGGTGATTTTGTCGAGAGTGTTCTTAGCTATGTTTGAATAAAATCGGTTCAGCTGTTCAAAAGTTATGGGCGTTTTACTGTTTGAATTGGGGTGTTTTTGCAAGATAAATGTGTCGGAGTTTTTTTTAAATTTTGAAATTTTACTTGTTTGTCATGTGATTGCATTGCAAACAAGTCTTGAAGGTAAGCGGCCACCACTGCCTTATTGCCTATTGGATATCTGCTATACAATATCGCAGATGGTTAGTAAAACTATACAAAGCTGAAATATTTTACGTGTCTTTAAATAGGATAGATGGGCCTCCTTTGTCGCATTTAGACTAACATTTAGTCCGTTGTTCGTGCAGGCCTCCTCTCTGTGAGAAGGAATGGACCGTAACCCACCACGCAGGTCCAGTGCGGGTTGATCGATGTCACATGTTTTCGATTTTTTGGTGCTAAGACATGCCGGTTTCCTCACGATGTTTTCCTCCACCGTTTTGAGAGCAGTGGTTATGAAATAATTTACACTAAGTAAAGCGCCTGCCTGGGTTTGAACCCACGAATACAACTTGTAAGTCACAGCCGTTACCACTGGGCCACCACTGCTCCAAGCCTTCGTGTTCCACATTACATTTACTGTTTAATAAACAGCGCAAAGGCTTCTTCTCACACAGAGAAGGCACGAGCATTAGGCAGAGTTTCTCACCTCTAAATTATTGCAGAATGAATGTGACAAATTGTCAAGCACGCGTTATCTGCTGTGATTGGCTGTTGAAAATTCATTCAACCAATCACACCAGATAATGCGTGCTTGACAATTTGTAATTTGGAGGTGAGAAACTCGGCCTGAGTCACGGCGATACCACGCTTACTCAATGCTGGTTGAACATTTCAAACTAATGTTATCTATAGTCCAGGTTTGCTCACGATGTTTTTCTTCACCGTTGTAAGCGTTGTCTAAGATCAACTTGGAAAGCAAAAATTTTTTTTTTTTTTTTGGCTCGCGTTTGACCACTATCTCGCCTGATGTTAAGTGATGATGTGGTCGAAGGTAAAGCACGCTTGCCTAGAAGTAACCTATTCTCTCTTGACTTGAAGACCCCTAAGTTGTAGCTATCAGGAAACAAAGACGCAGGTAATTCCACTCCTTATCTGTACGCACAATGATAGTATTTTCAAAACGCTTTGTGCGTATGGTTGGAATATCCACCATGTACCGATGGCGCATTGCCGTACGTCTTGTAGTCCCACCACGACCCATTTCTTGTATTAGCTCAGTAATAATAGTTAGTTCCTAGTAGGTTAGCTAATATGGGTTGCTAACCTATTAATAAATGAATGCTTATTATAGAATGATGCCTGTTCGTGTCCATGGCCATGACTGCCGGCTTCGTCATCACTGCATAGAGCGCATGTAAGGCGATAACGGAAACATTTTATAACGTTTTATCAACCGTATTTATGTATATGCTTATGTTTTTTTTTTTTTTTTTTAAATGAGGGATTTCCACGAAACAATGAAACGTGAAAAGAGCAATAGAAAGAAAGAAAAAGATGAATTTATCCCGCCAGAAGCGAGTTCCCAAGTGGAAAATAATTGTTTAATTGCGTAGTATTTTAATTAATTTTTATTACGAATTTGCACTTTAAACCTTAAGCATGGCGTCTTAAGGTTACACGAGTCGATCATTCTTCTACGTTCAAAATAAAAAATGATTTCAATTTGTCTCATCATTATCTAGGCATGTATGGAAACAAAAAAGTAAAAAAAAATAATTGAAAGTTATGAAAGTCGAAAGTTCCATATTTGAACACTAATTTTAACGCATCTTTGGACGGAAATAAATACCATAAGAAGAAGGAAAATTGCAAAACGGCCTCCATACAGGGATAGATAAGTAATTCAACAATGCAAACAATTTTATTTTGAAAATATACATTTAGTAGTTTTTACATGATATGTAGACTCTCAAAGGTATGTTTATAAAATTTTACGCGCTCGTTTTCGTCTTAAATCATCATCCATTTCGATAGAAATTTGCAAAAGCGCTAATTGGTACGAGAATTTGGTAAATTGGTAGCTTCTTACTGCTAATCACAGCATCTATCTCTTTAACACGTGTTGTCGGATGAGATAGCATGCATTTTAACCTCGCGCACAAAATAGTTCGTGCCGTCGACTAGGGGAACCTTAAACCGATTTATCCTATAGTTTCAAGCTAACAAGAATGTCTATTAACTAATACTGATTCTTTAAGAGTATTTTGTAGGTAGATTTATCAAAGGTATCATAGAATTTAAATGGGATGCAGAACTTTCAGACCACGATTCATTGAAGGGCATAATTAATCATTCAGATGCAGCTGGACTAAAACAAGTCCAATCCAGTATTGGATTTGTTTTACTCCATCTGTTTCTAGCAGCTGAACAAAAGTAGGAAAGCGCATCTGTTACAAATATTGAGCGAGTTTTATCGGAGCTTCTCTGTCTTCCACGCGTTTACAGCAGCGCAAGTATATGTAGAAATAATAACGTTGTCTAGACGGTTTGTCAGACATAACATAGGCAGAAAATGGAATTATAAATCTAATATGATTTAGAACGACCTCTACAATAGTAAAATATATGGGAAATTCCCTGATAAGATTAATAAAATGGGTATAATTAACCAATTAATTCCAATCGATGAAAAAAATTAAAACTGTGTGTGGTTTTCCTATTGCCTTTCAAAATTGTGCCTAAAGTTTATGTTTTACTATTATCTATACTAATCTATACCTCTATACTATACAGTAATATTATAAAGAGGAAAGATTTGTGTTTTTTGTGTATGCAACGAATAAACTTAAAAAAACTGGACCGATTTCAAAAATTCTTTCACCATTGTGAAGCTGTACTATCCCCGGGTGAGTTAGGCTACTTTTTATCCCTGTATTCCCACGGGAACGGGAACCACTCGGGTGAAACCGCGAGGCGTCCGTTAGTAATATTATAAAGAGAAATTTTGTGACGTTGTACGGAGTAATCTCTGGATCTACTGAACCGATTTTGATGAAATTTGACATGGAGATAGTTTGAGACCCTGGGAATGAGATAGGATTGTTTGTATTCCCTTGGGATGACAAAACACTTTTACAACTATACAGATGAAATATTTCTAGTTCGTGTTGTATTTGCAACGCATGAATCTTTTGACAAGCTAAATCACTAGGATACAAACCAGACTACCTATAAAACTGACAGACAGGCAACGCGTTACAAATTTAAAATACAAGCTATAATAGAGCGACAGCACACAAAATCCATTACACTCGAGGTCAATTTTTTTACCACATGTGAAATTACGTATGACCGCGAATATAAGTTATAATGACACGCTTCGTATTACATAACAAATTGTAAACATGACTGACCTTGTTTCCGATAACATTGCGTAAAAATTCTACAGCCAATCCAGTATTAACTAGGTTTGGGCGCACGGTTGGCGCAGTGGTTGAGCGATTGACTGCTGCGCTGCGTGTCGCGGGTTCGATTCCCGCACGGAACAAATATTTGTATGACCTACAGATAGTTGTTCCGGCTCTGGGTGTTTGTGTATGTGAGTTTATATGTTTGTAAACGCACCCACGATACAGGAAGAAATTCCTAGTGTGGGGCAACGTTTTTATAAAAAAAAAAAAAAAAAAAAAAAACTAGGTACTTCGTTATTTAACACAACACAAGTTAAATCTTTCTTTGGGTGCCAGAATTCATTTACAAATACTACTGACATACATTGTTACTCGTTGATGTGAGTTTGTTATTTATGCGTCATGTTGGTCATACAATGGTGTTTGATTGTACAAATTTAGTTCCAATAAACAATTTATTTATTTATTTATTTTTATTTATTTTATTTAAAATGGAAGGCTTTGTATACGTTTTGGTGGCAACGTGTTTTGTAAATGAGGTGTAAAAGAAACATGCAAGTAGATAATCTAAACTTGTAAAGAGTTAGAATTGTTTGTTTGTTTTGTTTGCTTGAATACAGAGGTGGTTTAAAATGAGTACTACTTTGAAAAATAAACTAAAAAATCACGCTTTAATAGAAAACCAAACTAAAATCTCAGGAACTACTAGTTGGAATTGAAAAATTATTTTGGTGTTGGATAGTCCATTTATCGGGGAAGGTTATAGGCTATAAAACATCACGCTGCGACCAATAGGAGCGGAGCATAAATGAAAAATGTTGCAAAAACAAGAAAAAGCGAAGCCGCGTGGGACAGCTAGTCTATACCATACCAATATTATAAAGAGGAAAGATTTTTTTGTTTGTTTGTTTGTACCGAATAGGCTCCGAAACTACTAAACTGATATAAAAAAATCTTTCACCAAAAGAAAGCTAGATTATGCCTGAGTGACATAGGCTATTTTTTATTCCGAAAACGGGCCCTGTAGGGTGGTCCACGGGAGCGAAGCCTCGGGGAACAGCTAGTTTTCAATAAATTTAAATTAAGAATAGATTGATTATTAAAAAAAAATAGTAGATTATTAACCAAGGGGATAAAGCAGTGTCTTCTGTCGCGGGTGACGATTTAAATCGCGAGCGTAACGAAGGACTCGAGGTCTACTCCCGAGCGTAGCGAGGGTGTTAAAAACTTAAATCACGAGCGAAGCGAGGGATTTAAGACGAGTCCTGAGAGTAGCGAGGGATTTAAGTTCACCCAAGACTTAGACAGCTTTATCACCGAGGAAAATACTCTACTTTTCGTACCATTTGCGAAAAAAATAACACAATAATAATATAAGATAAGCATTTATTAAAAATAATGTCAATTAAAAGTAAAATCAATTTAAATAAACTTAACGTTTATGTATTTGAAGAAAACGAAAAAGGCGCCAAATTCCTAGAATAATATTCCTTTTTCAAAAAGATGTATAATGCTTTATATACAAACTCAATGGTGTAAACACAGATGTAGTTCAGTATAAATTTCGGTAAGTATTCCAAATTTAAATCACATTCTCCCCCTTGAGGATGAATGAAATTCAGTACAATTTTCTTTCCCTGTTTTTAATAGATTAAAAATGACTATTGTAATGTTCGCTTTTTGTGCAAGTGGTACGAAAATGTATTTTATTGTAAAAACGCGTAGGGTGCTTAATAAGATATTTTCAAAATGACTCTTACCAATATCTGTCAATAAAATATTATAACAATTGACATCAAGCACCCCACGCTTTTTTTCAATAAAATACATTTTTTTGTTAATCACACTATTCTTCATTTAAACTTATTGATAGTAAGAATACGAATTTCACCGGGTCAACTTACTTACATGTATAGTATATGTGAACTTACCGAGTACAATAATATGGTGAACTTCGCTATGCCTCAAAATTCGAATTTGGCCATCCATGCTCACTCTAAACATTTTCAAACCATGAGATTGTTAAGAAAAACCTTCTTCCAGTTTTGCAAACTCCTCTCAAATTCTTTAATCAAACTATACCAACTATTGGACACGCTTCGATTACAAAATAATTCAGATAACACTCTTCTGAAACAGCTCAAGAAACACGTACGTATTATGTTTGAAGGTCAATAGCAAAGTTTATTGAACAGATTAGCACGATTATGTAACTACAATACATCGAACAGTTCAACGTCATAATCTGGCTATCCTTTTCTCAATTATGTTTAACCAGATTCCATTAAGACGATGACAGTCGCCAACGATCTTGAGGGAACAAAACGCGCACTCGTTTCACACCCGCGCGAGCCAAAGTTCAGTAGGTTTTGTACTTTCCTTATTATTCTAAGACTTAAAAAAAAGCCTTAAATGAAAATGTAGAGAAAATGAACATTGCATTAAAATGGGTTCCCTCTTCCTGGCAGAATCTTAATACTCCGAAATTTATTTGGCCTAACACACTTGGCATAATCTTCTTTAAACGAATATTCTTAAGGCATATTTTTTTTTTAATCTATATGATTCTATATGTCTATCGATATGAAATTTATGCCTAAAGATGATTCTGACTTACAAAATTATGAGTTTGAATTTATGATAAATGAGTGTATGCCAAACGATTTTCTGCGAAATGATGTTTATGCTATCCGTTGTTATGCATAATAATATTATGACATAAAAAGTTCTGCTATAAAAGGTAGACCCCATTAAAATACGCCCGGCGGATTTGGTGCGGTTGCCGTTTTTTTTGGCCATGTTAGACAGAACTTTACAAATTAATTACACTGTACGAATAAAACTCAAAATGATCACAGATCAAGTTATTAAGAAAATGGTTTAATGAAACAATTTTTTTTCCAAAAAATTTGGACTAGCCACATTTAGACGTGATTCATATTTTAAAATCAGCTACTGAGGGGTATCTGCGCCTTAAATGCCAGTATTAAACACGAATGGTGGGTGTCTTATTACCCAGTTACTGGGTTATAGGGAGTTGGTATATATTAGGGATATATAAGGAATTGTTTTTGGATTTTAAATAAAATATACAAAAGCATTTTAAATAATAAATACTTATATAAAAAAGCCTCATTAGAGAACCTAGCTTATCCGAGGCGAAGTGCTTTAAGCACTTTACCGCTTTTTCGAGCTTGCTTCGCTCGCTATTGCATACTTTTTTAATTCTCAAACTTTTCTGCACAAGTCGACACAGTCTGTTCTAGGAGTTCTATCTTTGTATGAATAGCCAAAAGAAAACTATTCGAGCCGGAGTGCTGAAGATGCACCCCCTGAAAGTAGTTTTGCCGGCACCCATGATAGCCACAGATCTAGGGACTAACTGCAGCTAGCATTGGTTTTACTTGGAGATAGAATAGAAATGAATAAACACATTACCCTCCTTCGGCAGTCGGGTAAAAAGAATGCTTTTAATGCTGAGTTTGTAACCCTTTCGGTATGGGCGCGTTCAGCGCAATTTGTCTTTGCATTTCTTTTTTGTCTTTTACTCCATGTTTTTTGCTGTTGTGTTGTGCCTGTGTCGAATAAATATATTTCTATTCTATTCTATTCTTAAACAATTTATAAAAAAAAACACAATCGTTTCAACATATTTTGAAGTTAACCGTATTCTTCTGTTACGATTAACATCATCATAATTCATCATTGTTTGGAAGATGGATCCGATTCATCATGAGTGATGAGAAATGTAAATATTTAGACAAAAATCGGGGTCAAGTGTATGTTGGATTTTGTCGGTGCAAAAATTGTCTGTTTACTTCGATAAAAAATGGTGTTTACAGTCTTTGCGCTGTAGCATGGAGCGGGTGACAGTTTCAGTAACATTTTGTACGCATTTTTTGTAGTTTAACGTCATACAGGCAACTATGGTATATGGTATAACTATGGTATGACGTTAAACTACAAAAAATGCGTATACGTATATGCGTAAAAATGTTATTGAAACTATCACACGCACCATGCTACAGCGGAAAGAGTGTAGTTATAATTTTAAGTTTATGTATGAATGTTCAACCACAGCTGAAAAAGTGCTTTACAATTAGGCATGTAAGTTAGACGTGATCGGTGCTACTTTACCTGCTGTTAACCTGCGTCTGTCTATAAGGAAAAGTGGGTTCTCATTTGATTTCAACTGGAGCTAATTATGTATGTATGTTCAATTTCAACTCTAATTGGATTTAAAACATGATGCAACATAAAGTCCAATTAGGCCCACACGATTCATTCAAAACAGAAACTAAAAATTGCTACCATTTTTATAGCTACTCCACTCTAGTCCTGGACAGGGAGGCAGTGGGATGTAACAGACTGTCAGTAACCAGCAACCATTTTTAGGGTTCCGTACCCGAAGGGTAAAAACGGGACCCTATTACTAAGACTCCGCGGTCCGTCTGTCTGTCTGTCACCAGGCTGTATCTCATGAACCGTGATAGCTACACAGTTGAAATGTCCACAGATGATGTATTTCTGCTGCCGCTATAACAACAAATACTAAAACAGAATAAAATAAATATTTCAGTGGGGCTCCCATACAAGGAACGTGATTTTTTTGCCGTTTTTTAAGCGATAATGTGTGTTGTCACTTTATGTTTTTAGGGTTCCGTTCCTCGAAAGCAAAAAAATTACCCTTAGTGGATCACCACGTTGTCTGTCTATCTGTCCGTGTATCAAGACCTTTTTCTTTGGAACGCCTGGAGGTATCAAGTTGAAACTAATATGATATAGTCAGGTCTGCAATCCCTTAGAGCTGTGAAAAAATATCACTTCTAAATCAACGCTATTAAAATATATATTTACGAACGGATTTCTCGGCTTCCAAGGATGACTGTAACCTTAATAGAAATTTAATTAACTACTATAGACTTCGTTCTGGACATATGCCATCAAATAAATTTTATCATTTGATGAAGAAAGTTCTGCCCTCGAATTGTGATGACTGTGGAGTAGTTATGATGTTTTTCATTTCCTGATGGAGTGTGTCCGTAATGAAAATACAAGAATCAATGTCTTTGGGCGCTGTAACATTTTCGATATTCGCATTTGTAATACAATCCTCGCTTCTCCAGTGTCCGATAAAGCCAAGTAATTGTATCAACTATTTTTAAGATAGTTTGTAACTTTTTGTGTTTTCTGTTTTAAGCGGTGTGGTTGCTAAGCCATTTACCCAAATAAGGGCTTAGTGCGAGTTGGACTCGCGCACGAAGAGTTCCGTACCATTTTCGCAAAAAACGCCAAGAATGTCGCGTTTGTTGTATGGGAGCCCCACTTAAATATTTATTTTATTCTGCTTTTAGTATTTGTTGTTATAGCGGCAACACAAATACATCATATGTGAAAATTTCAACTGTCTAGCTATCACGGTTCATGAGATACAGCCTGTCTCCGGTGACAGACGGAACGCGGAGTCTTAGTAATAGGTTCCCGTTTGTACCCTTTGCGTACGGAACCCTAAAAAGAAGATAATCAAATTAGGTCTCTCTTAACAGCTTAATTAGGTAAGTACAGAAACGTAAGATTTTCATAAACTTATTAGGTAATTACTGCACAAGAGGAAAAATAACAATAGGTAGCTACCAAAACATACTTAGAGAAATATTTAACAATGGTCGATTCAAATGTAAACCTAATAATAATTAAGTAAGTATATTTTAATAATTTATAATTCCTCGATGACGTGAATAAGTGGTGTGTAGGTACCGGAGCAGGATGTATTAAAATCTGGCCGTCGCGTCGTGATAAAAAATGTTTTGTTAAAATTGTAACACACCAGCAGCCTACTTGCGTATGTGAGCTCGGCAGGGCAAAGGGTATAACTCCATAAAAGAGTATGACAAATGCCCTTTAAATTTCGGTATTGCCTAAAATTATTGGACCGTTTCGAAACGTGTATCTTCAGCAATGAAAGCGCCCAATAATTCAAAGACAAAGACAAAAGATATTTATTTAACTGGGCCACCAAGCGGCACTTTTGAATGTCACAATTTAAATTTAAATGGAATACAAGTTGATTCTACCGTGCATTCGGAAAGTAGCTAGTTATGGAGAAGAATGCACAAGAAACTCCATACTTTTTAAATTTACATGGAATAAAAGTTGATTCTACCGTGCATTCGGAAAGTAGCTTGTTATGGAGAAGAATGCACAAGAAACTCCATACTTACACTTTAAAAAAAAAAAAAAATCTACCGTGCATTCGGAAAGTAGAAAAAAATAAAAGGGAATTTGGTATACTCTTTCAGGAATCATACCGTTTGCTCAGTTTCAGGATTAAGAATCTGGAGGCTAGGTACCTTTACACAAATGTTTGTTTGTCTATTTGGCCGATATATGACCACATCAATACGACTCATTCGAACTTGCGGATGATTCGTCGCCTTACAATTTTAAAAGGGTGACGTTTCATCCGCGAATGAAAAGTTTTGCGGATGAGTAGTCACCTAAGTCGCCAAAACGACTTTGGGACGTTGGTAACTTAAATACCAAAGTTTGACAGGTTTACAGGCCTGAGTAGAGATAGAAAATTACCGACTCAACTTAAAATCCTAATTCAGAAATGGGGTTTTAGTGTCAAAAACATTTATACTCAAAACACGATAAAATCTTCAGTCAGCCAATGTTAGTTTTGTATTTATAGCAACGCTATAAGTCGATTGATCTCATCTGGTAACAAACAGTCTGTGCGCGTCATCTTCGATAAATATTGGATTTATGTTATGACCCTGTTGGTGACAAATTCATTAATTTATGGAATTAAAACATAGGATGTGCCTAATTGAAAGTGTTATAATAATGAGTAGATTAACCTGCCGTGTGCGATATGCGTGTAAACACATTACCCTCCTTCGGCAGACGGGTAAACACCCGACTGCCGAAGGAGGGTAATGTGTTTATCAGTCTATGTATGTATGTTTGTTCCTATGTGGCGTTGGACGATTTTGATGGTTTTTTACGTTAATCGATTCATCTTAACCCTGCGAGTGTCACTGGCTACATTAAAAATGGAAAAGAAAAAAATGGCGGATTTTGGGCGCCATTTTGTGGAGGATTTTAAAAATTTATTTAATAGGTATCAAAATAAAAGGTTTTAAGAGGTGATTTAGATTGAAAATATATAACACTTATATGTTTAAATGTACCTAATTCAAAAAAAAAATAGTAAAAAGTTGTAAATAAATTTTTTTATTAAAAAACTCAAAAAACCCGACTGCTTAGAAAGCGAACAAAAAGACGTAAACAAGAAGAAAATCATGTTGTGCAGTCGGAGGATACATCTGGTTTTGGTCAGCTAGCTATTAAGCTTCATCTTTTTCCAAAAATTGCCTGACTTTTACTTAAATTATATAACCCTACCTAAGGTTTTTTATTCTGACTGTACAAAATTTGCCAAAAAATAAGTATTGTCCGAAACACCACTCGAATTAATTAATAATAATGAAATTCCTGTTTCGACCGGATCGGACGAAACTCAGCGGCTGAAACGCCTACTAAGCCATCTGACGATCTGACACGGCCGCCTTGGTGACGTCATGGGATAACGGCGCGTGTGATTAAAACGCCGATATCTCATTAGTCGATATCGATATCGATAAGTTATTTAGTATTGGGTTCGCTCACAACAATAGTGCGGTGGATGGAATTTGAACTTAAGAGGAAATATGGGCCGAGAGCGCCGACTGAATTTCCTAAGTAAAAAGTCATAATTCGAGATTTGGCTCTCGTCTATTTCCTTCTCCGATATTGAACCAATTTAAAAGATATTCCATAAACTGGTAAAGTAAGATATATACTATGTCCCTATGTTTTCCTTTTTTATTTATATTTGTCAAATTTGTACACTAAGCCTCTGTTGACGGCGCAATTTTGAGCATTTTTTGAGGGTTCTAGTGCTTCTAAAGGTAATGTAGGTATCATCAAAAAGGAGAAAACATAGGGACATAGAATATATCTTTCATTTTCAGTTTATGGAATATCTTTTAAATTGGTTCAATATTGGGGAAGAAAATAGACGAGACCCAAACCTCGAATTATGAATATTTACTTAGGAAATTCAGTCGGCGCTCTCTACCCCGTTGCCTCTTAAGACCTGTCTTCTGACTACCCACATTACTTTTTATTGCTGCTTTACTGTTTATGAAGAAGACCCATTTAACACTGATTACTAACAAAGATATTTTGGTAAATAATGCAAGTTTTCACTAACACTAGCAAACACTTACATCCGGTTGTAGGTACTGTTGGATTTGCAACTCTCGGCAAAATGGCACAGTACGATTTTTATGGTTCCGTATCCAAAGGGTAAAAACGGGACCCTATTAATAAGACCGCACTGTCCGTCTGCCTGTCACCAGGCTGTATCTCATGAACCGTGATAGCTAGACAGTTGAAATGTCCACAGATGATGTATTTCTACTGTCGCTATAATAAAAACACAACCTAAAAACAGAATAAAATAAATATTTAAGTGGGACTCCCATACAACGAACGTGATTTTATTGCCGTTTTTTGCGATAATGGTACGGAACCCTTTGTGCGCGAGTTCTAGTCACACTTAGCCGGTTTTTAGGTGCTGCCTAGTTGCCTGTGAGCCACCCCATTCTAATACCAATTATACATAAAGTGACTTTAGGAAACAGGATACCATACTGTGGAGGTTACATCACAGACTAGTCAGCAAGGTTGGTAGTACCTACTATGCTAGTATTATATTATCTGTGGTAGTACTGATAACTATGGATGCACCGGAGGTACCTAATTACATAATTAATTACTTAAGTATTTGCAAGTGGAAGCACTTCTAATACTGCAATGCAATTACGTGAAGACAGTGTAATGTTGACTTCTTAACATACGGTACATAAATTATCCTATCTACCACGATCATCTAACATTATCCCTCTAAATTACCTACTTCCTGACTTCAGGCTGCAAGGTGCCAGCAGGCTATGTAAAATGCAATGTTTGTGCCCAGCGTAAAATTACGAGTTCATAAAAATATTATTTTACAACCCCACAACACAATCAAACCCAAACCGATTCGCCGCTAGAGGCGCTGTTGTGGCGTGAGGTGTCCGATATGTCAAATTCTTTTGTTTTTGCTTTTAGCGCGAGTTTATTTACCTTTTAAGGGTTCCGTACCCAAAGGTTAGAAACGGGACCGTATTAGTCTATAGTCTGTCTGTCTGTCACCAGGCTGTATCTTTTGCACCGTGATAGCTAGACTGTTGAAATGTTCACAGATGATGTAATTCTGTTGCCGCTATAACAACAAATACTAAAAACAGAGTAAAAGCTCCCATACAACAAACCTGATTTTTTTGCCGTTTTTTGCTTTAATGGTACGGAACCTTTCATGCTCGAGTCCGACTCGCACGTGGCAAAGTGTTTTTTTTTATTGTTGTAAATATTATCCAAATATGGCATTTAATAGATAGGTACGGGATTTACTAATAGAGTTTTATGTTTCGGAAAATATTATTCTCCTTTTTTTTCTGGAATAAAAGGGGATCGCACTTCTACGGCATTAGAAATGATTTTAATTCGAACTTTGTTTTCGTGTGCGTTGTAAAAACGTTTATCAGCAAAATTTATGGACCTTAGTCAACGTTCCAAGATTAATACTTCATCCTCATTGCGATCATAGACCGAAGGATAGAATTAATTAATTATTGTGTTAATAAAACCAATCTCTGTCTTAAGGTTGAACTAGTCGACGGCACGAACTATTTTGTGCGCGGGGTTAAAATGCATGCTATCTTATCCGACAACACGTGCGAAAGAAATAGATGCTGTGATGAGCAGTAAGAAGCTAGTTCGTGTACCAATTAGCACTTTTGCAAGTTTGTAGCGAAATGGATGATGATTTAGGACGAACACGAGCAAGCGATGTTTTATAAACAGACCTTTGGGAGTCTAGTTATCATGAAAAAACTCCATAATGTATATTTAAAAAAGTAACATCAATTGCATTGTTGAATTACTAATCTATCCCTGTATGGAGGCCGTTTTGCAATTTGCCTTCTTCTTATGGTATTTATTTCCACCCAAAGACGCGTTAAAATTAGTGTTGAAATGTGGAACTTTTGACGCTCATAACTTTCAATTTTTTTTTTTTCTTTTTTTTCTTTCTTATATGAGCGCAGCGTTATTACCTTTTTTGGATATCGCTGCACATGCTGAGATAGGAGCCTTTTTGGTCTCGCACAGGGTTTTTATTTTATTATTGTTTAAGTGTATGCTTATTTTCTCGTGTCTCCTGTGCGGGTCACAAATAAATATTTTTCTTTCTTTCTTTTCTTTAAATATATTATTTTTTCACATTTTTGTTTCCATACAGGACTAGATAATGATGAGACAAATTGATATCATTGTTTATTTCGAACGAACATCGACAAACAGTGGAGTCATCTCTAGACTACGTTTGTATGGAAGAATTTTCGACTTGTCTTAAGTCCCTGTATGTAGGTCGCCTCCACACCGTTACCTGTATGCCGATGATGGATGAACGATTCGTCTCTTGAAACCTGTTATAGCTACCTGTCCGCGGGTATGGTCGGGACTTATACAATAACCCTTTCTTTTTATATCAATATTATACATATTACGACTTTTATTTAGCATGCAGCAAGATTGAAAGTTGCAGTTGAATTATTGGGATGCCACCATGACGTTCTATATTTTATTGAGATTGTCTATAGGTAGGTAGCTATTAAGATACTTTAGTAATTGTAGGTATCTATATTTCATAACGAAGGACTCTGGCGCTCTAGTCTTGTGGCCGCTGGGGTGAATACTGGGTTCTGTATTCGATTCCCTGGTAGGATGGTTTGTTAAGAAACTGAAGGAATTAACAGCTTGGCTAGAGTATCATAAGACGTTTTATGACATAACTGACCAATTTTATAAAACACTAGCGGACGCCTCGTGGTTTCACTCGCGTATTTCCCGTTTCCGTGGGAATACAGGGATAAAAAGTAGCCTATGTCAGCCAGGGATAATGTAGCTTCCCAACGGTGAAAGAATTTTTGAAATCGGTCCAGTAGTTTTTAAGTTTATTCGTTACATACAAATATACAAATCTTTCCTCTTTCAAAGTTTGCCGGGTCAGCTAGTATTAGTATAGATATAGATTGTTTCATTTAAAAGAAAAGCTCTAATTAAATATGCTACTAATTTACCACATAGTAATTTTACTATGAGAGCAGCGGTGGCCCAGTGGTTACGGTCCCGACTTACGAGTTACGAGTTGTAGGTCGTGGGTTCGAACCCGAGCAGGCGCTTTACTTTGTGTAATTTATTTCATCACCACTGCTCTCAAAACGGTGAAGGAAAACATCGTGAGGAAACCGGCATGACCTTGAACCAAAAATTCAAAGACATGTTACATCTACCAATCCGCACTGGGCCCGCGTGGTGGATTATAGCTCACTCCCTCTATGAGAGGAGGCCTGTGTCCCAGCAGTGGGCACATTAAAAAGGCTGATGATGATGTGATGTGAATTTTACTAAGTGGTTTTAGTAGCTTTTCTCTGACCTGATAAACATTTATTTAATTCAATTGGCCACATTGTAAAATAGTAGATAAAAATATGACAGAATGATTAACATACCACGTTAATTATAATACAATTCGTAGAAATAATAATACCTAATACCAAAATAGATAAAAAACCGGGCAAGTGCGTTCGGACATAATAATTTATCGAAGCAATACAAAATAAATGAAGAAACATGCGCAGACTAGTCTAGGATGTTTATTAAGCCAGACAAATTTGTTTGTAACACCCGTACGTATCACATAATTTTATATGGATGAAAATTTAAACGGTGTAGGAAACTCCCACGTTTCTGGATTGTGAAGATCTTGGAGTTGTGTGTTTCTAAATTCCCTCAAATTAATGATTTTTAACCAGAACATATTAAGCCTTTAATGTCCATTCAGAACTTTCAGAGAAATAACCCTAAAATTTAATTACCACGAATTTTAAACACCATGCTTGCCAGCAACGCAAATAAAAATACCAAAAAGCTTATCAAAACTTACCGCTTATCAATAAAAGAATTAAAATCCAATAACTTCACTCATAACAATCACTGTTTACACAATTTTTTTGATTAACTAGTACTATCAATATCGTCTATTTTTTTAAGTAAACAAAACTTATCTAAAGACGACACGTCATGCCGGGAACGCGACCAACACGAGACTGAGACTGACTGACTGAACTGAATGAATCGAGTCGAGTGATCTCGGTGATTATTTCGACGACGAGTCAACGACTTCGTATTTCGAACGCCCAAAGTTAAGGCCAAAGTTGCTAAGGCCAAAAGGCCAGGCGTTTTAACTCGCGCTCACAGTAAGCTAGGTCCCGAGGCTACAACACAGCCTTGCAAGGAAGAGAAAGCCCAAACTTAATTATGAACTCCTAAAAAATTAGATAGCTATGTTTAACTTACGCCACTTTTTAGGGTTCCGTACCCAAGGGTAAAAACGGGACCCTATTACTAACACTCCGCTTTCCGTCTGTCTGTCACCAGGCTGTATGTCATGAACCGTGATAGGTAGACAGTAGAAATTGTCACAGATGATGTATTTCTGTTGCCGCTATAACAACAAATACTAACTCCCATACAACAAACGTGATTTTTTGCCGTTTTTTTGCGATAATGGTACGGAACCCTTCGTGCACGAGTCCGACTCGTACTTGGCCTGTTTTTATATGACATCATAAAACACAATATCACAATAATGTTATACTACTCGCCAGTGACAAGTGAAAATCAGTGTGGTCGATTTCTGGCTATACTGATTTTTCAAAAATCTAATGTTGCAGTTTTAGTTTTCATCAAAATCGGCCTCGTGAATTCTTAAAGTGTTTTTCGCTATTCCTCATAGTTTCGGTTTTGACCATCCACGCCTACTTAAAATCTCAACCTGTATATTGGTAGCGCATGAACTTGGTCTGAAAGGTCTAGCTAAGAGTTTGCCTGGAAGAGATCGCGGAACGCGATAAGGCCGCCCATTGTATTTGTATTAATTTTAAGTTTATTTTTATAATTGTATTTTAAGGTGTACAATAAAGCATATAATAAATAAATAAATAAACACCAATAGTGTCTAAGTCAAATTATTTACACAATGGTACTGGCAGAACTATGCACAATCAGACTAACGTTTCTACTGCTTAGACACAAGATACAGGCCTCCTCTTCAGAAAAGGGAGAGTCATTCCACCACGCGGGCGGGCCCAGTGGTGATAGTTTCCTCAGCCCTATATTATGCCAATGCAATAAGACGAAGACAGAGACGGCTTGCTTTGCGCAGTGGCTCAGTGGTTAACTTTCTGCGCATTTGGTCCCGTTTCGAATCGAACATTATGTCTGTAAACACACCCCCAAGACTGAAGACAGATACAGTTTGGTTTTGAAGCAGACCCAGTATTCGCAAGCGCTACCGCTAAGCGTTCCTGGGGTTCGCTTCCCGGTTTGGCAAAGTGTTATTTATTTTTGGAAAATTATACTGAATGGGCGAATATTATACTAAGTAACTGTTGCTATTTAGCCGGTTTGAGTAATACCTTTTAGAAAGTTTGTAACCTACTTACCAAAAAGGAGGAGGTTCTATGTTCGACTTCTTGTATGTTTTTTTTTTTTTTTTCTGTATGTTCACCGATATCTCCGTCAATTGTGAACCGATTTTGAAAATTCTTTTTTTGTTTGATAGAGTATGTTTCGAAATTGGTCCCATTTTAGTTTGGTGAAGATCTGATGAAGAACTTCGGAGATATACAACAGAACTCTTCAATAACTAACGGCAAATCAATCGGGATTGATGCAATCGCATGTCTGTTTATTGTTTATACCATTTCATAACATAACATCACGCCAGTACGCTCTAAAAGGGTACGCAGATCTCTCATTTCACCGGTTATGTTCATGTTTCATGTTATTCGGGTAATCTATTCTGGCGTTATAGGAGCCTATTTTAGGTAGGTACAACTAAAAAGGGAAAAATAAAAAACTTTTTAGCAAAAAAATACTACCGACTTCCAAATAAAAAACTACAAAGTGAAAAATAACTTTATTTTTGGAAGTCGGTGTCCATATCGCAAAAAAATGGGAAAAAGCAAGATACGACCATTTTAGAATCAATAATATGTAGGTAGACATTTAATTTATTTTTCATCCCACCATCTCGGAAAGAGTATTTTTAATCTTCAATATCTGAGTGGAAATGCCGTTTTTATTCACTGGAGGATAAAGTAAATTGAATTTAGAACATCGTGTGCACTAAGTTTGTGAATTAAAAAAAACATTAAACCTATTTACTGCTACCTCTATGGTGCCGAATATATCATACAACTTTTTTTTAATTTGTTAAAAACTCAGACTCGGAACCTTCTTGGTGTTCTTTTTTCAATTTGCTTTGTACGCGGTTCTAACCATCTCCCTCTCTCTCCAACATTCACGCCAAGGGAATCCGATGAATCGGTACCAGATAGTTTACCGAAAAACAGTACACAAGTGACTAACACCAATATTACAGTACCAAACAAAAATATTACACTCAATTTAAATAACTGTAGCAACGTTACTTTAAAATTTTCTTAATTATACCTTAGTATTATTTTGTTATAATTTAAAGATTATTCTGTAATAGGTACTTACCTGTCATAATGTAGTAATTAATACCTAAACTGAAATAAAAGTGTACCTATCTTGTGATTGTAAACGTTTTTTTTTTGCATTTAGTCATTTCCTCGCTGAGGTGGAATGAAAAGTTACGTGTTGCACTCGAGTGCAAAGATTTTTCACCTCGTGCTCTTTTGATTCCCTCGCTAACGCTCAGGATTCTAATTTTGAATCCTTCGCTTGCTCGGTCATCAAAATTGAACACGCGGTTAAAAAGCAACTTTGCACTCTTGTATAACAAATAACTATTTATTAGTTGACATTTCTTTTTAAATGCCGAGTAGATAGCTCCTAAAAACAGCACGAAAAACGGCTAGCGCGGCGTTTTGCTCGGGGTACCACCTTAAGGGATATAAATGGTGAATTGTGCGTGTACTAACCCTAGAGGCATATCAGCTCTGAAATTACCATTTTTTATATCATTATCAGTCATATTCCGGCAGAGTTACAAACGACTTTCCATGGACAGACAGATAAGATATGTCTAAATCCGCAGTTGTTCAATCGATTAGCTTATTATAAAAATATGAATTACCATAGCGATTACCATAGCCACTGATGATTAGTTAATGTCATTTACTTACGAGCAATTAGGTATCTATATATTCCAAAGTATATTGTTAAATCATACTCACTACTGTCGTGGTGGCCTAGTAGCTATGACCTCGCCTATCGTGCTTGAAGTCGTTGGATCAAATCCGGACAAGTACCAGTTTGACTTTTTCAAATTCATATGTACTTTCTAAGTTTATGTTGGACATCACAGACAACGGTGAAGGAAAACATCGTGAGGAAACCTGGACTTATATAGTTAATGTAAGTCTGAAATAGCCAAGTCAGAGGCCTGTGGGGTTCCTAGAGGCGACTTAATTAACTCTGAACACAAAGAAATTATAAATTTACTAGGTTCTGATCATTGTGGGCAGAGGATTACTATACAAAACCTAAACAACAAAGTGGCTAAAAAGGATATCACTGTTAACCCCAAAACTGCAAGTCGTTTGGCAGCTTATAAGGCTAAACTCATTAATAAATTACCAATTTTGTCAATTCATCATCATGCTGATCCTAATCATCTATACGATGATTTTTTTAGTATATACTGTAAACAATTTAATTCGACCTTTATTCCCAAGAATATCTCCGTTATTAGTAACGCATCATTTGGTGATTGGGCGACCATTGGTATTCATAAAAGTAGAACACGGCTTTATGAGCTGTACAGTGAAAGGCCTTATGTAAACACTGCTGAATTTAATTTATATGTTAGAAATTATTTAAAAAGTTTGTTGTTTGGCCAAGTCGCATTATTTGAGTTCAAAGATTAAAAACAGTAGTAATGTTATAAAACAACTTGGAATATTATTAATAGTGAAACGGGAAGATCTGGTAACCGAAATACTGACTACAGCCGACTTGCCGCTTTGGCAGGTAGTCTAACTCTCCCAAAACTCAAATGGCTAGTTTTTGTAGAAGAATTTAAATTATCCACAATAGATTTCATAATCTGGCTGCCAAAAAGTTGGGGATCCTTGCGAAAGCTCCAGAGCCTTAAACATCGTCGCCGAGTTGCCAGCTTGTCGGTTTTTTATCGGTTGGATTTCGGGGAGTGTACGATGGAATTGCATGATCTGATTCCGCCAAGCCCGTTCCATCATCGGACTACCAGACGTACGGCGATGCGTCATCGGTACATGGTGGATATCCCACCCATACGCACAAAACATTTTGGGGCACTTTCATTATGCGTACAGCTAAGGATTGGAATTCCCTGCCGGAGTCTGTTTCCCGATAGCTACAATCTTGGGGTATTTAAGTCAAGAGTGAATAGGTTTTTTTTTTTGCTTCACCGTCGACCACATCATCGCTTACCATCAGGTGAGATAGTGGTCAAGCGCAAGCCTATAGACGATAAAAAAAATTGAAATTAAAGAACAGTATATAGGCTCCCTCAGGCAGGCGCAAGATGCAACGTGAACATCTGACACCTTTTTTCCGATTTCTTATCTTTCCCAATGAAAGATCAGAATTTGGCAGGTAGTCTGTGTGTATGGATCTGTTCCTACGTAGCACATAAAGTAATTATCAGGGGGGTGTGCGTAAGGGACAGATGTATGTGACTTGTGTACATCTATTCCGTTCTTACAGTCGAACTATAATAGTTTTGAGACGTCAGGGTACGGACTACGGGGGCAGATGTGGACAGAAGTGAGTTAACGTTACATTTGTATGAATGGACTAAATAGGCCATCTCCTCTTGTCATAATCAAAGGCCATCTCATTAAATTTAGTATGGCGGCTAAGAATTACAAAAAAAAAGGTTTATTTAATAGCCTAGTTAAGTGGTTAGCTATTGCTACTAGATGTACAGCCTTGAATCGCATCCTAAGCCGAGAAGAAGGCAGTCTAATCAAGGACCAGACCCATAGCTATCTATAACATTGTTTTCGATTTCCCCCTCTTTTATAACTTACGTCAAAGGCAACTAAGAAGATTATTAGGGCATCAAAACTGCTTATAGTGCGGGAAACGTAAGTTGAACCAAAATGTATTATCGTTCTCTTGAAATTAGACGATTTAAACCGAAATGAATCCTTTCTATGTGACCTAACAGTTGGCAATTTGTATATTGTAAACGATTTGGTCGTAGAAAAGGGATTTATTTCAGTTTAAATTGTTTAATTTCAAGAGAACGATAATACATTTTGGTTCAACTTACGTGTCCCGCACTATAGAACAACTTATAGGAACTTGTTTTTGTTCTTTCATCGATATTTTCGTCGTCGTCGGCTTCATTATTTCTGTTTGTCATAGCCCTATGAGTCACTATGTGATTCATAGGGGTTGTAGATTATTTTTGACTGATTAATGTTTGTAAGAACAAACCCCTTTGTCTGGGCCCTTCTTTTATACGACGCAGGTACGTCATCTACTAACTCATTTAAATACAAAAGGAGCGTCTTGTCATTGGGTACCTACTTAGTATTGTTTCTTATCTAATGGTCATCTTGTACTCTGATAGAGTAGCGCCTTTTGCTCGCACTACTGACAGCATCGCGACAACCGCTTAGGGGTCTCGTCGATGCGCATGTTTGTGTGAGTGTTCCGTTTCGAGCGTTTGTGGGTAGTTTCTATACTGTTTGTCCATATTTATACTGTGACGATGGGCAGTATAACCGATTTGTTGACCGAAACGCGCGCGCAATCGAGTTCACTATCCGGTGCATTCGAAACCGCGGTACCATGTGGCGGGGCCTCACGCCCGACGCTGTTGCTGTCTCGCTCCCACCCCCGCCGCCGTGCCTGGAATCATGGCTGCTTTCGCTCACACCGCTCGCGTTGTTCGGAACCGCCGTCCGGGCCTCCACGTGTGTTTGTCTTCCTTTCATTCGACTGCTCGCGTTGGAAAGAGATAGGCTGCGCGCTTGCAGACGATAATTCTTTTTTACCCTACTGCCGAAGGAGGGTAATGTGTTTATCAGTCTATGTATGTATGTTTGTTCCTATGTGGCGTTCGTTCCAGAGACCATACGCGTTGGCCGATTTTGATGATTCGTACTTCAATCGGTTCGTCTTAATCTTGCGAGTATCACTGGCTATATTAAAATTGGAAAATAGAAAAACGGTGGCTTTTGGGCGCCATATTGTGGGGGGGCAATTTTTTTTCTTCCAATCCCATCGTGTGGGGTATCAAAATAAAGGATTTCAAGAGGCGATTTCAAAAATATGTAACACTTACTTATGTTTAAATGTACCTACCTAATTCGAAAAACATGTTAACAAACCGTGTTAAATAAAAAAAACCGAAAACGAAGGGTTCCGTACCTGTTTAAACTGTCTAGCTATCACGGTTCATGAGATACAGCCTGGTGACAGACGAACAGACAGGCAGGCAGACAGACGGACCGCGGAGTCTTAGTAATAGGGTCCCGTTTTTACCCTTTGGGTATGGAATCCTAAAAAAAGACACAAAATCAAAAAACCCGACTGCTTAAAAAGCGAAGCGAGTTTTCTTGTTTACGTCTTTTTAGTTCGCTTTTTAAGCAGTCGGGTTTTTGATAAAAAATTTTTATATTCGATAGGCTCGCGTTCGACCACTATCTCACCTGATGGTAAGCGATGATGTGGTCGACGGTGAAGCACGCTTGCCTAGATGTAACCTATTCACTCTTGACTTAAAGACCCCAAGGTTGTAGCTATTAGGAAACAAATACTCCGGCAGGGAATTTCACTCCTTAGCTCTGCGCACAATGAAAGTATTAGCAAAACGCTTTGTGCGTATGCGGTGGGATCTCCACCATGTACCGATGGTGCATGGTCGTACGTCTTGTAGTCCGATGATGGAAATGGCTAGGCGGAATCTAATTGTGCAGTTCTGTCGCACACTCCCCGAAACGTAAACAATAAAAAACCGACAGGCTGGCAACTCGGCGTCGATGTTGGAGCTTTGACGCGCCCAGGTGCATCGTTGCCAATAAGCCTCTTGGCCCTTCTGTCAATTGACTCAAGTGTATCAAGCTGGTATTAAGCAGATCCGTCCCCTGGGCCTGCAGTCTCGACATAGCTAACGATCGTTACGCTAGCTAACATTCGTTATCTCTTACCACAAAATAGTAAGTATACAGAAGGGCCACTCCCGCCGTTTGGAAAATTGACAGCTAAACTTGACAGATTCACTAGGGTTGTAGTGTTCGTGATATTAAATGGATATTTGATGCCCTGTCTACCCTCTAAGGCATGTAAGCATGATATGATGTATGTTTAGACGAATCTATGTATTTATGTTTGTAACTTGGGCAACCTATCCTTTTTTTTTAATTCGGAATCAATATGTAGCAACCCTAGTGAATCTGTCAAGTTTAGCTGTCAATATTCCAAACGGCGGGAGTGGCCCTTCTGTATACTTACTATTTTGTGTTAAGAGTTAACGAATGTTAGCTAGCGTAACGATCGTTAGCTATGTCGAGACTGCAGGCCCTGAGGTGAGAGCACGACCGAACTTGCGCTTTATACAAGTTGAGCTTCGAAATACGTTTCTATTTGTTTCCCATTTTATGTTATTGCAGCTTTAACATCGGCTTTCAAGGCCCATCCAATAATCGCCCGCGAGGCTGCGGCTCACCAGTGGATCGCGACCCATAGGGTTCTAACACATAACCCGATACGACGTCGCGTCGTGCTTCGACGCGGCATCGTTTTGACTTCATGTCCCTATTTTTCTTAGAAATTTTGCAAACATTTTTGAAGTTCAACAAATATTCACATCCCTATATCACCCTGACCAAATGTGGTTGAAAGGAAAAATAGGGACGTGAAGACAACGATGCCGCGACGTCGTATCGTGTTTATGTGTAAAAGTCCATAGTTTGGGAAGTACCTACTGCTCTAGATTGCTCATAACACATCTAATCATGGGAACGGGATGAGCGACGCGACGCCATGACAATTAATATTTTGGTAGATAACCTATTTTTTATTCGGATTAATTACTCATATAATTTGGTTGAGGGGCCAAACCATACTGCGTTGAATAAGCTGATCAGGGCTCTGTTGGATAACAATCTTGTTAAATTAACTGGTCAGTAAACAACACAAGATTGTTATTAACAGTTAATTGTGTGCGTTAATTACCGAAACAGTTAAAACGGCATTGTGTCTCGCGTGGTTCCACATTTTATTTCCAGGTACTCATGAGACCACTACTCTGGGTACATACATTTTTGGGCTGGTCAATGTGCAAAGTCGTGGTGGCCCAGTGGCTAAGACCTTGCCTCTCGTGCTTGAGGTCGTGGGTTTAAATCCGGGCAAGTACTAATGTGACTTTTTCCAATACATATGTACCGTATTCGTATCCGGGCTTAATTAACTCAGACATCAGAGGTGGCCACATTCTCACACGAAAAAGAACAGAACAGAAATAACAGAAATAGCCTACCTATCACCCTACCCCAACTTTCGCATCGATTTCTGCTGCTCGGTCGTCCATTTGATCTTTTATTCAATACAACAAACAGATGGAGCATAGGTCTGAGGGAATACCTTCACCCCTGCCTACTATTTCGGGAAATACAGGCAATGATGATTAGGTAGACTGTTTTAATCTTTACCCGACTGCTGAAGCATGGTAATCTATAAAATCTATTTATCAGTCTATGTATGTAAGTATGTATGAGTGTATGTTTGTTCCTGTAGGGCGTTCTAGAGACCAAACGGGTTGGCCGATTTGGATGATTCTTACGTCAATCGATTCGTCTTATCCCTGCGAGTGTCACTGGCTACATTAAAAAACAAAATAGAAAAATGACGGATTTTGGCCGCCATATTGTGGTTACCCAAATTTTTTTTTCTTCCCAACCCATCGTGTGGGATATCAAAATGAAGGGTTTTAAGAGGTTATTACAAAAATATATAATTATAAGGCAGTTATAAAAAAAATATTTTCAATTCAATTTATATTCTAGTGCAATCAACACAATGATCATAATTGTATGACCCTTTACCCATATTGACACCGTTTTTATATTATTTAAAACGTCCGTGCACCATGAGTGGTTTAAATCAAGAAAACTATAACGTTTTGAAGTTATCAAACGAATTATCGGCTGTATAGGGTCATGAATCAACTTGCTTGACTGTATGTACTTATCCACATATCTAAACATTATTTGCTGTTCATAATAATGTAGGTACCTACATATAAATAGAATTTCTATAGTGGAGCGACCGCGAAAATTCGGATAATGGAGCATAGCTTATCCATTACGTACGAATGGTTAGCTATATCCTGTATAAAACACGGATAACAATGTCTGCAGTCTCGACGAACCGGCGCCAGACGCGTGACGTCATCGTATCTCTGATTAAATAGCTCAACGTACCAGATTTGCGGCACCTACTGTGTGTAATTTATTGGGATATTTGCCTGAGCCTAGGAATAACCTGCATGCCTAAAAAGTAATTGGTACATTGCCCTAGGCCCTTGATACTTAGAGCATTTAACCTTAAATGCTCTAAGCCTTGATAGCTTGCTTTTTACCCGACTGCCAAAGGAGGGTAATGTGTTTATCAGTCTATGTATGTATGTTTGTTCCTATGTGGCGTTCTAGAGACCAAACGCGTTGGCCGATTTTGATGATTCTTACGTCAATCGATTTGTCATTTAAATTGGCGGATTTTGGGCGCCATTTTGTGGGGCACCAAATTTTCTTCCAACCCCATCGTGTGGAGTTTCAAAATAAAGGGTTTTAAGGTGGGTTATTTCAAAAATATATAATACTTAAATGTTTTAATGTACCTTAATCTAAAAAAAAAATAACTAAAAAGTTATAAATAAAAAAAGTTAAGTAAAAAACAAAAACCCGACTAAGAACAAGCGAACTAAAAAGACTAAAACAAGAAGAAAATCATGCAGTGCAGTCGGAGGATACATCTAAACCAGATGTATCCTCCGACTGGTCAGCCAGTTCGCGAAAATGGTATCCTCCGACTGCACTGCATGATTTTCTTCTTGTTTACGTCTTTTTAGTTCGCTTTTTAAGGAGTCGGGTTTTTTGTTTTTAATAAACTTTTTTTTTCATTAACTGACTGTTGTTACGATCATGCTTGTAAAAAAACATAATTTTAAAATGAAAATAATTATATGAAATTAGGGTCTTTGGGCCATTGCACCTGCATTTTTTAACCCCCGCCGGAAAAAGAGGGGTGTTATAAGTTTCACGTGTGTTGCTGTATATCTGTGTATCTGTGTGTCGGTGTATCTGAGTATCTGTTTATCTGTCTGTCTGTCTGTGGCATTTATATATCACAACAATTGTAAATGTTTATTTTTATAACACTACCCTACAAGAAAAATAATAGAACCCTACTTAAAAGTTTATCTGTGAACCCTACTTCATTGAGAGAAGCATTTATTTCGTAGCACCAACTGACAGCGTACGTCAAAACTCGCTCTTGACTTCCAGAAATCCAAGCTTCGTGTAGTGTAGTTCAAAATAAACTTTATACATAGTGAAAATGGCTGATAAACCACTGGAGGACGGCTACATACCGGAAGATGACGATCCTATAATTTTCGAATTTCTGAAATGGAAGGAACCAGAGGAACCACCGCGGCCTATTGAAGAACCGAAAAGTCCGGAGAAAAGAGTTTTCAAGCCTGCGGAATTCGACCTTTGTTCTTTGGATGAACCTGAGTATAGAGAAGCTTCTACACAGTCGCATGACTTGGCGCGAAACGTGTGTGATGAGTTGGTATCTGTGACGTCTGATTCTATAAAATCTATCGAAATCTCTGATGAAATTGAAAGTAAAGTAGGTAAGTTGTCTGTGTAGAAAGTATGTAGACTACTGCGATTGGCATACCATTGTGAAAAAGCCATAACAGCACTGCCTGTATTCTATTGTTTAAATATAACAACAGGCAAAATGGGGGTAGATAAAAATAAGTTTACTTCCACCTACTCTTTCGGGCAATACAGGCGTAATGTGATGAAAAAATGTTGATTTCAAAAGGTAAGGTAATTATAATTGGGACTGCCTTTTTTCTCCCCAAAGAAAATCTGTTCAAAATTAGGCTTATTTAGTTAATGGTTTTAAAATGACGTCTGGTAACACTAACCAAAAAGAAAAACAGAAAAGTTTTTTATCTCGCTGGCAACATTGACAGCAAACGTCAAAACTCGCTAGACAAACAAAAATCCAAGCTGCGTTTATTTTATTTCAAAATAAACTTTATACACAGTAAAAATGGCTGAAAAGCCACCGGAGGAAGGCTACATATCGGTAGTGGATGAAGAGCCTGAAATTTTCGAGTTACTAAAATGGGATTCGTCACATACGCAGAAACCAGAGCAACCGCCGCGGCCTATTGAAAAACCGAGGAGTCCGGAGAAAAGAGTTCTCAAGCCTGCGGAGCTCGACCCTTTTGATTTGAATGAACCTGCTTTTATAGAAGCTTATAGACTGTCCAAGGATTTAGCACGAAACCTGTGTGAAGAGTTGAAACCTGTGATGCCTGATTCGATAAAGTCGTATGAATTCTCTGTTGAAAGTAAAGTAAGTACCTTGTTGTCTGTGTAGAAAGTATGTAGCAATACAATGGCATGCCTATCGCGGCATTGTTAAGTCACGAAAACTTAGTTAACGAACTATGTTGATTGAGTTTCTGCCTACTAAATGAAAGAGATTTCGATATATTTGCAAATAATTATTGTTTATACTTAGTTTATTTATATTAACTTTAAAACTTTCATAATTGAAAACAATATAATTATAACGGGAAACGTCGGGCGAAATAGGTAAACAAACAATCGAAATTATCGCGTTAAATTTCCCGTTATAATTATATTGTTTTAGTTTATTTATATTGCATTGTTTAGATAAGTACTTGAATGTTTGGTTATGTATCCAAAACTCTATTTATCAGGTAAATAATAAACTTTTCTTAGTATGTATGGATATTAATTATATACTAAATTTAATAATTTGGGACTAGCCAGTACTCACATATGTATGCCAAACATGGTCCTTAACGAAATCAAGCATACAAAAATTAAAAGTCTGCCAACAAGGTATAGAGAGGAGCATGCTTGGAATCCGCATCAAAGACAAATGTCGACTTGTAGACATACGAAAGCAAACGGGGGTGGCGCACGTAACCAATAGAGTCAAGAGACTAAAGTGGAGATGGACGGGCCACACAATGAGAAATAGAATAGAAAAGTGGACGAGAATCTCCCACAGGGGTGGAGGAGATCGGCAAGGCACCGTAAAAAGTGGCATGACCTGGAGGAGGCTTATGTCAAAGGACAACCTGACTAAAAAAAACAGTCTTGAGTTAGTAAAGGAAAAATTTAAAATTAACTGTAAAAGTCAGTGAATAAAGGCTATTTTTATTTAAATTTAATAATTTATATATAAATCTTCAACAAGAGAATGGGTGTTCTCTACAGATATTATAGGATCCAAACAGCATAACTTTGCTATACAAAAACTTCATTTGAAATTTAAACAATCCCTTTTTCAGCCTGGTAAGCTAATTTTGAGTTCTATTCCATAAACATAAGGATGGCATAAAATGCATAAACCTGTTACAAATATCATCCACTTACTTCTTCTTCTTTTGAGTTGATGGGAGACTCTTTATAAATTGTGGGCCCAGTAGGTGGCCACACCGATTGCGGCGTCAGTGACGAGCATAAGGTCTTCCAAAGTGCAGTTGTATGGGCACTTGGGATACACCAGCATGTGTGCCGTATTTTGGAAATGGGCACCACACTCACACTGGGTATCAGACAGGTCTATAAAACCCCATTTTGCCAAATTGTGTTTGTAGCGGCCTACATGGGTTCACAAATGATTGAGTGCTTTCCATATAGGCCACTGCAGTTCCACCACCCGACTTTTTCATCCATTTACTGTTGCTGCCATTTGTCATGTCACAAATGCAATAAAAGTCAAAATTTATTGAACGGGCAGAATCTAACCTCGCAACTTTAAACAGTATCCATAAATAGATATTGTCTTTAATTTTTCAGGTAATGGCAGCTCTCTCATTCTTTGCACAAGGGAAGTTTCAAAAGTCCATACTGGGTAAAAGCGACCCCAGCATCACGCAGTACTTTGTGTCTACAGCAGTGCAGCAGGTTGCAGAGGCTATGAACCACCCTGCTATAGTCAAGAAGTACATTCACTTCCCACACCTTAGGCAGGAGAGGGATATTATTAAAGCTAGGTGAGAAACATAACTACATTACATGCACAGAAACGAGAGCAGTGGTGGACCAGTGGTAATGGCCGCGACTTACAAGTTGTAGCAGGCAGGCACTTTGTGTAAATTATTTCATCACCACTGCTCTCAACACGGTGAAAGAAAAAATCATCATGAAACCGGCATGTCTTAGAACCAAAAATTTTAAGACATGACATCCTCCAACTGGGCCCGTGTGATGGATTACGGCACATTGAGATTTTTGATTGACATGGATGCAGGCCTCCTCTTTGAGAGGGCTCAAAGAGGAGGCCTGCATGCACAACGGACCAAATGGCAGTCTAAGTGCGAAAAAGGGGAAGAAAAGGGATATTCTACATGCAAACACAACAGCATGCTATCTGCTGTAAGATGGCTTTAAATGTTAGCAAACATGCAATTCAATACGGAATTATTGTATCTATAATTATTATCCTATCCAGCAGTTGCAGGCAAAAACAAAAACTTTAGTTCAGACCCAAATTTTGTTTTGACCTTACCAATTTTAAAATGGTATTGGGAATATAGCAATTTTTCTATACAATTTTTTTTTTATTAAAAGGCAAGTTGTAAGATAGTCCTCAGTGACTTTACAATGTTTCAACTGAAAGTGAGTCCTGAGAGCAGAAAAGGTCACATGGTGTGACTTTTTCCGCGCACCATTTTCACTTAACCTGACGCCTTTTTAGGGTTCCGTACCCAAAGGGCAAAAACGGGACCCTATTACTAAGACTCCACTGTCCGTCTGTCTGTCTGTCACCAGGCTGTATCTCGTGAACCGTGATAGCTAGACAATTGAAATTTTCTCAGATGATGTATTTCTGTTGCCGCTATAACAACAAATACTAAAAACAGAATAAAATAAATATTTTAGTGGGGGCTCCCATACAACAAACGTATTTTTTTGCCGTTTTTGCTATACGGATCCCTCCGTGCTCGAGTCCGACTCGCACTTGGCCGGTTTTTCCATGGCAGAAACTACTTCTTTCATTTATTTACATACTGATCTTACATTCACGCTGGTTGAGAATACAACATTGCCAATAACATCTGTATATGTGCTTTGGTACATTTAATATCATAGACATATGTTGTATACCAAGATTGCCAGGCAGGAGTTGTTGGATTTAGATATATACTGTGTACAATATGATGTCATTATGAAAATTATATTTAAACTTTTTGTAAGTACAATAAAGAATCATCATCATCATATCCGCCGATCGACGGTTGACTTCTTTCTCGAAGCTAGAAGCAATAAAGAATAAGAATAATATATTGTGCTCCTCCTCATAATTATGTTCTGTAAAATTAACTAAAATATTTTACTCGTTCAGATTCTACATGAAGTACGGCATCCCCAATGTGGTCGGATGCGTGGACTGCACACATGTGCCGATGGCGCGCCCCGACGATGACCAGAAGAGCCACTTCAACAAGTCTTACCATTCCAAGAAGGTGCAGGTTGTAAGTATCCCTCCGGTATTACTATGTTTGCTAAAGAAAAGCAGATCTTTTAACTTAAAGAAGTACTAATTGACACCCGCGAGTAAATGTATTTCTCAATATCTTTATAAATTTTAGCATATTATGTGTTATTCTGATGTATAAGCTATACAACTTTAAATTTCATCAAAATATGTTTAGTATATTGATATACCAAAGAGTAACAAACATCAATCCATCCTTCCTCACATACTGTGTTTTTACTAGGATTACTATAGGTAGGATTCCATCATTTTTGTATTTGTAGAGTCCGATCAACTCACTTTGATTTACAAAACTACCTATTCGAATTTGAATTCGGTAGTTTCGTAATACACAATCTATGCCCTAGATTCTATGGCAGTTGATAGTGTGTCATGCTCTCTCTAATGTCTCTCTGATGGTGGCACGTGTGTTGGATCATTCGGTTCCGTTCATGATGGTTGAGCTGAGGGGTGCCGATCCATTTGTCATGTTCGTGAACGGGCGCCATCAGTTGGGATTGGTCATAACTTAGCTGCCTCCGCCTTTACTGTAGAAGCTTTTAAGTGCGTTACTTTTAATTTTGCGTGCGTTTTTTTTTTGTTTTTCAACGATATAATGTAACCAAATACTTGTAAAACATATTTTTTTTTAAAGAGTAAGTGTGGAGTTTCTTGTCCATTCTTCTCCACAACAAGCTACATTTCCGAATGGACGGTAGAATAATTTTTTTTTTTTTTTTTTTTTTTATTGACGTACGAAAGTGCCGCTTAATGGCCTAATTGAATAAATAAATTTTGATTTTGAATGCCTTTCATTGAGCAGACGAATTTTCACAGATGGAAATTGATAAGGAATTTCCTTCTAAATCTGTCTGTTTGTGAAAGAATTGCACTGTGCAATAGGGAATATGCATGTTTTTTTTTCAAATAATTAATTAATTATTATTTAATATTTTTCATGCATATTCCTTAAGGTTGCCCTAGTCGACGGCACGAACTATTTTGTGCGGGGGGTTTAAAATGCATGCTATCTCATCCGACAACACGTGCGAAAGAGATAGATGCTGTGATGAGCAGTAAGAAGCTAGTTAGCGTACGAATTAGCACTTTTGCTTTGTAACGAAATGGATGATGATTTAGAATGAAAATGAGCGCCCGAAATTTTATAAACATTCTTTTGGGAGTCTGGATATCATGAAAAAAAAACTTAATTTATCTGTTCAAAATAAAATTATTTGCATAGTTGAACTGCAGTTTGCATAGTTGAGTTGTTATGGTGGCTGTTTTGCAATTTTCCTTCTGCTTATGGTATTTATTTTCGCCCAAAGATGCGTACAAGTTAGTGTTGAAATATGGAACTTTCGACGCTCATAACTTGCAAATACATTTTTATTTTACTTTTTTGTTTCCATACGGGGCTAGATAATGATGAGACAAATTATTGTTATCATTTTTTATTTTGAACGTACATCATCAAACAGTGGAGTAATCGCCAGACTACGTTTGTATGGAAGAATGATCGACTAGTGTTAACCTTAACGAGAGTGCTGGTAATTCACCTAGGGCTGGCAAAACTTTGTGCCTATATTCAAGTATTCTGGCAATTCTATTTTCAAAATTGTTTTTTTTCCTTTCCACAGATTTGCGACAGTGATCTAACGATAATAAGCGTCGACGCGACCGCAGGCGGATCTTACTCTCACTCGCACGTCCTCAATAGACACGCTGTCAGGGTTGACCTGGACAGTCTCAACTATTCTGGGGAACCGTGCTGGCTTATTGGTAAGTGACCTATGAGTCATCGGTCATAGTTACATTATCGTGATGACTGTCACTGCTGGATACAGCCTTCCTCCACAGACAACAACCAAGTGATTGACAATTAACAAGTCATATTTAAAAAACCCTGATACATTTTTATTTCATCACGTTTAAAGGCGAAAGTGTGTGTATGTGTGTTTTTATGTTTGTTACTTCTTCACGCTCAAACGGCTGGACGGATCTGGATGAAATTTGGCAAAGAGATAGATTGTTGTCAGGAATAGTACATAGCATACTTTTTATCCCGGGAATATGTTCACTCGGAGCTGATTTTCTAATTTCACACGGGCGAAGCCGCTTGCAGAAGCTAGTGCTATATAATTTATCTAGCAGTAGACATGCTTCGATCGACAATCTATTGAATAAATAATTTTTATGACACGATATCTTGCGAGAAAACAATCTGATTCAAACAGTAAAACGCCCATAAGTTTTAAACGCCCGAACCGCTTTTCAACAAACATAGCTCACTCTCGATAAAGTCACCATTCAAACAAAATAATAATAATATAGGTTCATCCGTTTAAAAGCCATGATGCCACAGACATACACAGGAACACTCGACAAACTTATAGCACCCCTCTTTTTCCGTCGGAGTTAAATATACAGTCAAATTGAGAACCCTCTCATTATAGTGGCTAACTATAATTATAATTCTAATGATATTCAGTAGTAGTCTCTGTCCTAATATTTAGGATTAACTTTTGCAAATGGCATGTTAATCTAGCCAGTCCTAAGTTTGTGTAGTGATTGTTCTTACTAATTCAACCTTAAAATTTCAGGCGGACCCCACTACGTTCAAAAACCATACATAATGACTCCAATCCCGAAAATAACAAAGAAATCTCCAGTATCACCGGAAAAGTATTACACGAACATACATGCACAAGCACACGGCGCCGTCGTCGAGACTATTAAACAGCTGAAGAGCAGGTGGAAATGCCTTCAAGCGAATTGCAACAAACAGTTTGATCCCCATACAGTCAACATGATGATCGTATCCTGCTGTGTCTTACACAACATATGCAACCGGAGAGGACTGCCTGTAGTTCCTATGACTCAAACCGAAGAGCGTTTAGAGGCTATGAAGCAGAAGGTAGCCAACGGCCCAATTCCTAGGAAGCAAGTTGAAGATGAGAACGGTATTCAAGCACGGGCTAGATTGATAGAGAGGTTATGGAATGAGCGTCGCGTTGTACCGGAGTGTGGGGCGCCTAAGAAGCGGACGTCGAAGAAGGATAGGATCATGGAGACTCACCAGTCTCATGCTGTCCAGCAACCGGCGCCACAGCCCCAGCAAACTCATCATCATCCCCAGCAGCTAATGCATCAGACACATCATGAGGACATGAGCAAGAGACCTCGAATCTTATCTATGACTACCCCCACATATAGTTTAGGAGTTCCACCCGGCTGGGGTCATTACCCTCAACACTGAGGGCGGATTCTTCGAAGGTATTGACTGCGGAAAATACGTCTCAAAGTAAAAAGATTTGCTGGTATACGCATAGCGTGATGACGTAGTAAAACCTACTTTTAGTGCCAACACTGCTAAGGTCATTGATTCCCGCATCGGGACAGACCTACAGAAATTTGTTTATTAAAACTGGATGCTTATTTAGGGCCAAGGCTCACTGAAGCAGGGTTGAAGCGAATCGAAGCCGTAATAAAAAAATCTGCATTAGCCAGCTAGTTGGACGCCTAGGCCGTTCATTAAACGCAATTAAATGGCTGAAGGACAACTAGCAAAGTCATTGAGCACAACTTTTAACTAGATGGCTGAATGTCGTGTAGTCATTTAGTTAAATTGGATATTGATGAATTTGTAAAGTTTGGTTAGTCAACTATTTTATACTCAAATATTTCGCGAAAACTTGCAGAAGACGTAGTATTATTTGGCACTTCTGTTTTTATACTATTTTAAAAATATCACTTTAATTTTACATAAAATTGCACATTGAACGTAAAATAACATTCACGGTTTGCGCTGTTGACGCCATATTTGTTTTGATGACTACTAGCGCCGTAGTGGAAAAAAAACTGAATTAAATTTGAATTACTTGGCGGGTGTTGGTCAGTCATCTTCAAAGGGCTTACTTTGAATAAGCCAAGTTGTTAAACGTTGAATGATTCTAGTTCAATTAACTATCGGCCTAGGCATTTAATTGGATGCCGACGTTTAATGAACGGCCTAGGCGTCCAATTAGCTGGCTAATTTATCCAGATGGCTGCGACATACACATTTACTATCAAGAAAAATAAAATAACCGCGCATTCGCTCGAATACGCGCGTCTGCGAGCATACAACTGATTGATGCGCACGCGCTAATAAAAATCGATAGAAAGCTGTCAACAAGAAGTCCCTCACTAATACCGTAATACGCGCGCAGACGAGCGAATGCGCGCATCGTTCAAAATCTGACGCGTCCTTCAACGCAACCCTGCATCAATGTGCTTTATCCCAGTATCTTGTGATACTTTAATAATATTTCGTAAATCGTAGTTTTTGATTTTAAGAGTACTGCAATATTAAAGAAAAAATATTTTCCAAGAGCTAATAGTTTAGTTCGCATAGCTGAGGTATTTTTCCATACTCGTTACATTATAGCTCGGTCAAGACAAAGACCTTATACGTATTTCTTACTACTAGACTGTGCACCAAAAATTTTTGTTTAGCTAAAATGAAATCTATTATCATACGCCTAGGTAAGCTATTTCCTTATAAGCGGTAGCTAACCAAAAGCGGTCCTGGCGAGAGGGTTCCTGCTGGTAGTGTGTCCTTGTCTGACATCTTGCTAGCTCAACTAATCATTGGATTTGGTAGAAATGGTAGAAAATTTTATATTTTTCATTTTTATATTATACCAAAACGAACGAATAAAAAAATATATTTAAATACGTTTCAAAGTCTATGAAACTTTGAAACGTATTTAAATATTTTTACAGTTCCTATAATTAATCAATTCATTGTATTTAAAAAAAAACACATGAATACTGAGTAAGAGTAGTACTTTTAAATGTTTATAAAGGTAATACTAAATGTAAGACCACCACCAGGTTGGAGTTTTTGGCGGGATTTTTTCGAGTGAAGTTCAGCGGCTGTTAATATTATTTGCAAATTGATTCCTAGTGGATATTGTGACATAAAATTGGTGTAGTTTTGTGTCTCAACTGTCTACGCAACTGGACAATATGTGAAATCATTGACAGAAGCGATCTCAGGATAGTGGAGCGGAGAATTTTATTGTAGTATTGACTACCTCCGCAAAGCTTACTGGGAAGGCTGCCTCGTTACAATTTGCTGCCAAATACTCCAAAAACCATTAGAATCTGTTACACCCGTATTCTAATGCATACTAAAGAATGTTAAAATTGCACTGAAGACGAGGCGGTATGGTCCAAGACCTTAGCCTGCCCCAAAAGGGCGAATAAAAAAAAAGAAGACCACCAGGTTTGCGGCGTTTTTGAAGTTTTTCAACTGTCTACTCAACTGGACAATATGTGAAATCATTGAGATCCTTTGGGGTATTTCAAAGCAAAGACTGCAGGATCATCTAACGCCTCTCCTTCATGAGCTTGAGAGTAAGATCAGAGAGTTTTTTTTCCTATCTATACGATGGGTCTTGAAAAATAAGACTTATGCAGACTTGGGATTATAGGATTATCGAGTCCTCCCCGAATACACCATCGTAAACTGCTCAATTCCTCTTCGAGTTCGGTCATTTTATCGTCGGTCCGGAGTCCGGAGTGTGCGCATGTTGTACGTTGCCAGGTCCTGTCGTCGGTATTGGTTGGGGTAGCCGGATCTCGTCCGGGATTCTTTGCACCCCTTGCCATACCGTAACCTAGACCGCTACTGTAGTCGAGGTTAGGCTGCCGGGCACTAGGGGCTATGTTTTATTTGTGCTATTCATGGGGAGTGCTTTGCAGGTGGGTTGGCGATCCCAGTATGGTTGTTAAAAATGCACAGAGAACGCTGCTGATCATTCTCTGGTTTGTCCCTTAGTCGCCTCTTACGACACCAATGGAAAAACATGGGATGTCGAAATTCTGTACGCTCGACACCGACTCGGTAAGTGACGTAGATTCCAAAAAATATACACACATTTTGTTTTTTCAATGAATTTGGTAGGTTTAGGTAGCGTAGTTAGGTAGCATAAATACATATATTGGGATACTTACACTATTGTTTTAACAATCAATTTGTCCCGTGTTATGTTTGGTCATGGTCACCTCATTAGAAAGAGACACACTACCAACGGGAGCCCTCTCGCTCGGACCGGTTTTTGCGCCATAGTGCACAGTCTAGTAGTAAGAAGTATAAGGTCTTTGGGTCAAGATAACTGAGCTGCCAAAATGTCAATGTCACTCTTGACGTTCGACTCTCGCTATTGGTTGACGAGGCTCGGGCGGCTAACAGGGAGTGGGAGAGTTTGACATTTCGTGTGTTCAGTTATCCTTACCTAACTATAGTTAGTTTCTGCACACATGTATGAATCTACTTCTGCTATGCAATCCACCTAAAGGTGAGTATAGACTAGACCAGGGATTCTCAAACTATTTTGGGCAAGAGACCCCTTCCTTAACTTTAACTGATACCTTAGACCCCAAAAATTACTATCATTATCATCATTTCAGCCGAAAGACGCCCACTGCTGGACATAGGCCTCCCTCAAGCGTCGCCACACTGATCGGTCCTATGCGTTTTGCATCCACCGGACGCCCGCAGCCAAATACTATAATAATATTATAGACAGATTATTTTAAAAATCCGCTAGTTGACTTGCTGGGTTTTTCATCTTGTACGAACTTTTGCAAGCTTATCAACTTGTTGAGTTTTTTAAAAGTACAACAATGATATTTCCTACTAAAATATTAGTCATTCTTATAAAGTTTATATACATAACACAAATTATACAGTATCTTGAAAGTTTCAAATAAGAACTTGTGTTAATTAATAGGGGACGATTTTTAGACCTCGTCGTACCACAAAATCAATTTTCGTATGTTGACCCTAAGGAGTCCATATCGACCACTTTGGGAATCCCTGGACTAGAGCATAACAAAAAATTGACCGTGCTAACAAAACATCGAGCGTGGTGTTCGACGAGCGTTTAAAAGCGGCGAATGCTCGATGTTCTGTTACAAGTAAATGCTCTGGTCTATACTCACTTTTAGTTTAACTCTTGCTCTGATACTGGCTTTAGACTATTTGAAGCAATAATATTGAATTACTATGTATGAACGTGTTTTCCGCAGTGAATACTTTAAAAAAATACAATGTAACAGTGAGATTATGATGCTGCTATTTTTTATACAGTGATAAGATGGGCGCACTAAATCTGAACTACACAAACAAAGCCTTTTTGGTGCAGTGTTTAAAAAAAAAAAATAGAATTTGTGGCTACTGATAATTTTAGCATTTTTGGCTAAATTCCTAAACATTTTTATTATGCCTTTTGTATGTAGGAAGAAGTTTTGTATTCGATATCGTTATTCGATTCGGGTTTTTTTTAAGTGTCCTTGCACAGTACAAATCGAACTTAATGGCGGCTGAGAACTGCACTACGCGCTGCGCAGTACTCCACCCCTCATCCCGGCTGTTTCACTAATTTGCTGCTGCACAGAGACTCGTTTCGTGTGCCGAGCCGCCATTAAGTTTGAATCGTACTGTAATTTTATTCATTATGATAAGCTAAATTATGTTATATTTAAACTTATTGATTATATGTTTTAATATTTCTTCAGTAAAAAAAAGACATTTACATCTCACAATTAATGTAAAAACGAAGCGTATTTAAGTGGTTGATTGGAAAGAAACAAAACGTAATTAGAGGCATGTTCACAGATATAAATCTAACTATTATAGATAGGTCCAGCGGTAACGGCCGCGACTTACAAGTCGTAGGTCGTGGGTTCGAACACAGGCGCTTTATTTGTGTAAATTATTTCATCACTACTGCTCTCAAAACATCGTGAGGAAACCGGCATGTCCTAGAACATAAAAACTTCGAAGACATGTGACATCCACCAACCCGCAACAGGCCCCCGTGGTGAGTATGGCCCATTCCCTCACACAGAGAGGAGGCCTGCACGCACGACGGACCTAATAGGATTCGTAATTGCGGAAACGAGGGTCCATGTATCCTATACCAAGTCCCTCCATCTGTATGAAAACCAAGAATGGCACATTTTCACACACAATTTTACAAAATTTACTTACCGATGAAAGAAATCTTTTCCATTGCCTCGGCGAATTTTATTTGTAGAGTTTTTACAGCTTAATTTGTCATTTTTCTAGATCTGGGTTGATGTCCAGTGTCGTTAACGCTAAATGAAACAGCTCAATTACTCTCACATTTACTCCTTTTAATGACACGCGAAGTACATACATTCGCGTCATGTATACTCCAGCCATTTTGAGGATATAATGTTTACTAAAAAAATAAAACAGCAGATAGTTTAAGCTACCACTCATCAATAAATATCTTAAAGTAATGAACCAAATTCGATATACAATGTTGAATTTGTTGTTCATCGACTCAACTGAGATGTTGATTGTTTGTTACCCCTGTTGACAGTTGATTGATCTGTCAGTGCTTTGATAGTAAATGTGTAACTGTTTTATGTACCAATAAAGTAAAACAAAAAATTATACCTTCATGTTGCCCAGAGTATAGTTAGATTTATGTCTGTGAGCGTGAAGTTACGTTGGAATGAATCTCATAGGACTTATGTATATGTATATCGTTAGTTTTTTAGAGAAAAATACACACTGTGTACATAATGATAATTGTTTTATTTGTCAATTAGACCTTTTATATAGATTCTTTGTTGTTCAATATATAGTCGACACAATTTCTTAGTTTGCCTTTATTTTATAATAATTAATATTTAATACTCTTTGAGACTAATCAGTTGCAAATACCAATAACGATTCCCTATTTAGAATCGGAATCTAAGTTACAACATAGTCTGAATTTCAGACAGTGTGTTCACATCTGCGTCAAATTTGAGAGCAAAACTATTGCACAGAATAGGCAAAGCTCGCCGTAATTTAAAGGTGAACGCGCACCTAGACGCACCGCAGTCATCGCAATTTTAATTAAAAGCGAGACGTTGCGTACGATTTCATATAATGATTTAGTACCTGGGCGATCGAGCTCTGCTCGGGTGAAAATAGAGAAAACGACGTTTTCTGAAAATGAAACCTAGCTAGATCGATTTATCGCCCCCGAAACCCTCTGCATACTAAATTGTCATGAAAAAATAACTAGTCCGCCATCCTGAACCATCCGCCATATTGGATTTAGAATGACGTCACTCAGGTAACTATGCATTGTCATGCAAACTAAACGTGAATGCGAAATTTCATCTTAATCGGTGGAGGATAACTGCTTTAAAATTCAGTTATATTATTTGACCCGAACACATTTACATACATTCACTGCAAGTTAAATAAAAGCTTGTAATAGGTAGCCTGTGCGAAAGTTTTGATGTCAAGTGTTCAAGTAAAGTAGTAAGTAAACTAAGTGTTTTGAAGAGTTTATTAAACTTAACAGGTTAACTATCTTATAAAAATAATGTGTTATGTGTTATTAGATTATTAGAGATCTGCTTATTGTAAGCACCTTAACACAATATAATATTTGCATGCCAACTTATGGCGAAATATGTCATTGTGCTAATAACTTATTTATACCATCTTTTGTACCACATTTAATGCAAATAAATGGCTTTGACTTTGACTGTCAATTTGCACATAGCTTACAATGACATGATATTCCGTTCTGTGAAGGTGTATTATTAAGAAGTGCAAATAGTCTTACAAAACCATAAGGGTCCCCGCACACGGGGCCACCGGCCACAACCACAAAACGCCGCCACTGGCATATTTCCTATAGTTTTCATACATTTTGTATGGAGTCGCCGCACACGGTAGACGCCGGTCGCCGCCACACGCTACACGCTTCTAGCTTCTCTTGGCGGCGTTTGTGGCTGTCACGTGTGGCCCGTGTGCGGCGACACTAAGACATCTTAGATAAATAGTAATTCGAGTTACAATTACAAGAATAGTAACTTCAGTCTTAAGTACAAAGGTATTCGACTGGCTATTTTTAATAAAAAAGGTTCTTATGGTAAATAAACAAGAAGGCTTTATTTGTATCTTAAAAATTATTAGAATAGACCTTTTAATTGCAGAATAATAATTTGCATGATATATTTATAAAATTTATATTTAAAAACTCACGCAGTGTCGGTATAGTGTTTTATTTCGTCAAGTCTGTGGCAGTTACATTTGACTAGAGAAGGAGAAACTTATTTAATTTGGAATGAAATTCTTATGTAAATTCTTAATGATAGACAAAAATATAATTTCTCTAATTAAATCATTAACTAAAATAGAAGAGTATATTATATAACGGTGAGCAGAGTAAAAAATATTCGTCGTCTTTTATCCTATGGAGCGCCGCTCAAACACTGAAGAGTAAGGGCCGGTTTCACCAAAGAAAATAATCGCGATTAGTTTCATTGGTGACATTCGCCCTAAGGCGCGTAATTACTGAAACAATTAGCCATTGTGTCTCGCGTGGATCCACGTTTTAGGCACTCATGGGGTTAAAGAGAGAGAGAGAGAGAGAGAAAGGACACTGCCCTGCATGATTTTTCTCTCGCTTTACTCTTAAGTGTATGAGCGATGCTCCTAAGGGCCAAAGCACATTGAGACAAGCCAAAACGAAGCGACGTTTTGGTTAAAAACATACATAGGATATTGACCCCTATCTCGGCAACGTAAAGTTGAGGCGATATGCGCATCGCCTCGCAATAGTTTCATGTTCTTATTCTTTTTCTTCATTTCTGAAGGTCGTGCCCATCTTGGAACACTTTAAAGGAGTCACAGACGAGCTGCTGCCAAGCCACTCTGTCTTCTGCTCTTCTTAGGGCAGTGGTCACCGTGAGTCTTGTATTCGCTCTTATTCTTCAGCGCAGCGTTATTTCCTTTTTGGATATCGCTGCACATGCTGAGATAAGACCCTTTTCGGTCTCGTACGGGGTTTTTATTTTTACTATTGTTTAATTTTATGCTTATTTCTCGTGTCTCCTGTGCGGGTCACAAATAAATATTTTTTTCTTTCTTTCATTCTTATCTGGTCTGATCAGCGACTAGGTGAACCTCCGCGCACGTCTTTTACCATCCATCTTCCCAACCACAACCAGTTTTTCAAGGTTCTCCGAGCTATATGGCCAAAGTTACTCAGGACTAGCGAGTCCCGACCAGCGGGTAACATATCGTGGAGAGTCTGGATTTGATGTTCATGATGAGATTCTTTTACTTGATAGGAATGTCTGCATTACGTGGTGGAGATAGGGATCAAAATGCTATGTATTTTTTTAAACTGATGCGTCGCTTCGACTCTGTCTGAGTGTGCTTTGACCCTTAGCGCCGATTTCACCAATGAAACTAATCGCGATTAGTTCAACTAAACTTAGTTTTATGCAAATACAGCGTTCTGATTGTTAGTTTCTCAGCGATCTCCACCAATTAGAACGCTGTATTTGCATAAATTGAGTTTACTTGAACTTATCGCGATTAGTTTCATTGGTGAAATCGGCCCTTAGAGTGTATCCACACGCTCTATACGTTAACATTGCCTCGGTACAATGTTTGTTATGAAAACACCTTAAGTCCTAGCGAGAGCCTGTGCGACCTCGTTGGCCAGCATGGAAGCGATGGCCATGTTGGGACAGTTGGTGGTGACGCGGGAACTGTCCTCGTCAGAGCGGACTGATATAAGGACCAGGTCTTGTGATGACATCATGCGCCCGGCGAACCTGTTGGATAAATAAAACATTTATAAAAATACTAGCTTCTGCCAGCGACAGCGACCGCGTGAATGTCGAAAAAAAAGTATCCTATGTGCTATTTCTGAATATAATCTATCTCTGTGCCAAATTTCATCCAGATCGGTCGAGCCGTTTGAGCGTAAAGAAGTAACAACCAACAACACACACACTCACAAACTTTCGCCTTTCTATTATTAGTGTGACAACCGAATACAAAACTTCCTCTTTTTTTTGAAGTCGGTTAAAAAGGTTAAATAATTAATTACATAGTAATTCTTTTCGTAGGTAGTTTTATTTTGGACGGTCAGTTAGTTTTATTTTTGACCAGTTGGAAGAGATACTTTTACTTTTAAATGTTAGAGGATTTTATTGTTTTCAGTCGAGCTCCTAGCTATCAAGATCATAAGAATGCTTGAACACATAATATAACACAAGATAATACAGAGGTACGCGGAGCTGGGTGCAAAGTTTTGCAACCTCCTTTGAAAAGGGAGGCTCCTCTGACTAGACGAGGGTTGGTTTGGTAGATCGATTGTTGATGTCAAGCTGATGTATGTATATGTTCAAATCACGCGGAGAACTATGCTTGTGCGATGTAGGTCGCGATGACCTCAGGTCTTTTGTAGTTTGTATGTGGCAGTATAGATGCCGCTACAATACAACTATCAGGGCCCAGTGGTAACGGCCGCGACTTGTAAGTTGCAGATCGTGGGCTCGAACCCAGGCAGGCGCTTTACTTAGTGTAAATTATTTCATCGCCACTGCTCTCAAAACTGATGAGGAAAACACTGAGGAAACCTGCATGTCTTAGAACCAAACATTCAAGGACATGTGACATCCACCAACGCGCACTGGGCCCGCGTGGTGGATTACGGCCCATTACCTCTCACAGAGAGGAGGCCTGTGTCCCAGCAGTGGGAACATTAAAAAGGCTGATGATTATGATTATACATTTACAATGCAATATTGACTGCTACGTAAATTCGATTTAACTGTGTGCTTTATCGGAATAACAGAGCGAATAAGTATAAATAATTTTATAATGTGCATTTTTGTGTAATTATATTGTGCAATTTAGCATGTCGCTTCACTACTGTAAGCGTCGTCTTGGATTAAGGCCCATTCCCTCTCACAGAGAGGAGGCCTGCACGCAAAACGTACCAAATTGTAGTCTAAGTGCGGGAAAGGGGGTCCACCTATCCTAATACAACTATTAGTAAGTTTAACAAAACAACAAATCAACAGTCTTTTCAGCGTTGCAAGCGGCGGAAACTATGTGTGCCGTGGACAGTTTTCCTAAAGAATTTATCTGTGAATTGTATATTATTGGTATTACCTGAGGAAGTCTCCTGTAGACGTTATAGCTGACACGTTAGCCGTCTCGAACACACGTCTGCATATAGTTTGATCATCGTCAACTTTCACGGCTTTCTTGTCACACTGAAACAACAAACCCAATGATGAAGGAACCCCCTTTGTCCCAAATGTTCATCTATATCTATCTATACAAATAAATACAATTGAAGTGTCTTCTATACCAATATTATAAAGAGGAAAGATTTTTTGTTTGTTTGTTTGTACCCAATAGGCTACGAAACTACTCGACCGATTTTAAAAATTCTTTCACCAATAGAAAGCTACATTATTCCTGAGTGAAATAGGCTATTTTTTAATCCCGAAAACGGATCCTGTGAGGTGGACTACGGGAGCGAAGCCGCGGGGAACAGCTAGTCACATATAAGGGTACTACCATAGAATAAATATGGACGAACAGTACGGGAACTACCTACAAACGCCAACCCCCAAGCAGCGTCCGCAGTCTCGTCGACGCGCATGTTTGTGTGAGTGTGCCGTTTCGAAGTTTGTAGGTAGTTTCCGTACTGTTCGTCCATATTTATATTGTACTACGCAAGCAGGGCCAAATGCAGGCCTATCCCGCGTGCGTGAGCAAATCCACGTGTTACTAAAAACACCCTAGGTAGTAGTCTGTACTTGAGTACCAGTATTTTACAGGGAGAGAGGGAGACAAACGGAGGCATCTCACCACGTAAGGATGTCATCCATATACGGGCCAACCTCGGCAGGTGTTTCCTAATCATGAAGATCAATTCATATTGTTTTATTAGGGTTCCGTACCCAAAGGGTAAAAACGGGACCCTATTACTAAGACTCCACGGCCCGTCTGTCTGTCTGTCACCAGGCTGTATTTCATGAACCGTAATAGCTAGACTGTCGAAATTTTCACAGATGATGTATTTCTGTTGCCGCTATAACAACAAATACTAAAAACAGAATAAAATAAATATTGAGGGGGGGCTCACATACAACAAACGTGTTTTTTTTTTGCCGGTTTTTGCGTTAATGGTACGGAACCCTACGTGCACGAGTCCGACTCGCACTTGGCCGATTTTTGTGCACCAGCTCCTCTGGGATGTTTCTGGTCTGTGCTTTAAAAATAAACTTGCAAAGCAGTGGGACGTACCTATGATGATCTGATAGACCAACACTGACAGAAGTTTTTACCCTTTGTACACAAGCTTTTATTTACTCTACGTCCAGCCTGTTATTTTACATTTGACAGAAATATGTAATCCAGATAAAATCAGAAACAGATGAACCGATTTTGATTTAGTTTTTTTACAAGCTTTTAATAAACTTGCAATGTTTGTATGCATGTATGAAAGTGTGTTCGGGTCAAATCTTGGAACTGAATTTTAAAGCAGATATCCTCCACCGATTAAGATGAAATTTTGCATAGGTACACGATTAGTTTGAATGACAATGCATGGTTATATAAGTGACGTCATTCTAAATCCAATATGGCGGACGGCCCAAGATGGCGGGCTAGTTATTTTTTATGCACTGCCATGATATGGGTATCAAATGCAGGGTTTGCTGAGAAGAATACGAAAAAAGATTGTTTAAAAAAAAAGAATATTTTTTTGTTTTAAAGGTGACTTTATCGAGTGTTCTTAGCTATGTTTGGTGAAAATCGGTTAAGCCGTTCAAAAGTTATGCGCATTTTAGTCTTAGAATCGGGGAATTTCCGCAAGATATCGTGTCACAATTACGTGTTTCGATGGATTTTCGATCGAAGCGTGTTTACTTCTAGATTAAATATGTAGTTTAAAGAGGTATTTGGGTCGGGGGTCTTTTAAATTTTACTTGTTCGAATTGCAAAATTGATAAACACAAAAAAGATGAAGCGAAGGAGTTACCTCAGTCATTCCTCTAAGCTTCTTGTGTTCGGAGTCCCACCTCGCTTGTGACATGCTGACCGACCGCATCAGCTCTCCCACGGGCGGCGTTATCGATACTGGCACTTCACCTGTGAACAGACCATGTGAAGTTGCGGCAAAAACTATGGTCCATATGGAATTTTCGGTACCAGCTAACAAAGAAAATTTGGTTCGAATAAATGTCATTAGATGGCGCGATATACATCGATTTGTTATTAAATTGTACATATAATTATAATTTTCTAGAATAGAACAAAAAAATTTTTTTTTTTTGTCAATTTCCTAAAGCACAAAATTATGGAATATTGGGCTCTTAATTCACATTGGAAAGATTATTTGAACGGATCATTTAAAATTGAATCCAATAGATGGCGCAGTTTTAAATTTCTGAGACATGCCACTGGTTTTTTTCAAATTTGTATTGTAACACATTTTGGTACAATGAAACTGTAAAAACGTGCAAAAAAGTAATATAAAACAAATTTTCACTGTATTTAAAGGAAAAAATAGTGACGAACCAAGAAAACACTTTTACTTGCAAGTCGCTGCTAGCACCAACTATCGCCGTGGAACAGAACCGAACGCGATAGATTTACTTATAAAAATAATCATCTTAATCAGACGAAAAACGCTAGTTACTTCGGCACGGTTCCTATGTATGCGATGAGGCATCTGTATGCTAGTATTATATTATTTGTGAATATCAAATATTGAGAAGTCGGCTTATACGATTCAGGGTTGTTGCTGATGCACATTTTTTCCACATCTGCTAATGCTGATATTTTATCATTGACATTAGAGGATGCTGATTTAATTTATTTTCTTAAAAAAATCGGCCAAGTGCGTGTCGGACTCCGCACATTCAGGGTACCGCATCGAAGAAAAAATCTATTTTTCAATATATTGGTATTTGTTAGTAAAATATACGTATAATCCCCGGCACCTAAGTTGGCAAGAGTTGTAAGACGCGTAGAAGTCGTTTTTTACGTCTCTTTGGTTACCAAGCGGGACCTGTCAAACGGTCCGAGCGCGCGATTGGTTGGTCAGCTGACATAAGGATCGATTGACCAATCGCTTCGCGTCCACGTTCCGTATATGGTGGTTGGTCAGATCGCGAAATATGTGCGAACTTACCCCCATTACGCCAAAACCTTGCTAACTTACATGCCGGGGACTATAAAAACATACATTTCATGCATTCATCATTTCATTTTTTTTTGTGTGTATTAAAAGATCCGTACAATACCATATTTCAGGCAAATAAATGAATTTATCTATTATCACCTCAAGTTCATAGGTCAATGGGAAGTTAAAAAAATATTTGGTACAAAATTGTGTGACAGACGACGGACAGACACGTGAGTGACAGCAATAGGGTTCAGATTGGACCCTTTGCGGGTACGGAAACCAAAAAAAAATATATACGAATATGATGATACGTACAGTAACATTTCTAGCTGCACTCACAGATTTTTTGAAAATGTTACTTTATGTCACACATTGTAAAGCTCACACTCCAGTGCTTTACTTTGACTCAAGTTTTTCGGAGTAAAGTATACACCTAGTTTGATCATACATTTTTCGGCATTTAAATTTGAAACAATTTGATTCGCGATTATTAATAAGGGGGTGAGGGGAATAAGTCAGAATGATAGACGACTTTCATAAAACTTACCTATAGAGCCGCTGATAGTGAACTCGATGGGCTGTATGGTGTCTGCGAAGTCCACGCCCAGGGTGACGGTCACCGAGGCTGATGGTGACAGCAGCGGTACTGGAGCGAAGTCGTGGATATTGCGCGAGCCTGTTAACGTCTGCGAATAAAGGCCATTTTTAACTAATCTGTGATATATGCAAGGCTGAATTAATTTAACTATCACAGGTCGAATATAACTTTTTAGGAAAGATAGGTTAAGTTAGAAAAGTAACCTCTTCTTACGAGTCAAACGAGTAGAGCACGCGAAGCAACGAATCTAGCGAGCGAAGCGAGCTCTCTTAAGCGATATAGCGCTCCAATTCTGCATAAGAATGATCAGAATATTTTTAGTGTTATGATTAGAAACTTATTAAGACGTGGGAGCGAAGCAAGCCCACATACGAGACAAAATTGAGTTGACCACGCACACTAATGACAAGAGCGAGCATAGCGAGAAGCTTTACAAGAAAAACGTGTGGGGCTAATACAATTTCGTGACAATCGAGCCCATGGATGTCACAAATGACAATAACTACTAACTAATAACTAATAACAATAAAGTTCTACACTCACAACATAATGCTCCAAATATGAATTAAAACGATATTGTATAAACATGTACTTTATATTCGTGGATAGGTAAAATAATAGTACATTGTTATACAAGGGTGGAAAGTAGGTTATTGCAAACGACTTGTCATTAACAAGCCCGAGCCGAAGGCGAGGGTTTTTAATGAAACGAATTTGCAATAAACTACACACCCGTGTATGAAACGACGTTTTTCAATACAGTTGTGGTAAATAGTAAAAACAAATCAGAATTAATAAAATTATCGTAAGTCGCCATATATCTTTCTCGAGATTTTGGGGACAAAATTTCATCTTGTGCAATTTTAGCCTAAGATAAAATATCGGATGTAGTTAATTCCATTTCATCACTTGTACTTGAACTCATATTAACAAAAACAAAAAAAAACAATATATCACAAAAAAAAAAAAACAGAAAATGTCGCGTTTTTGCAACTTGACATATTTTTTTTACAACGAAAACAGCCTTTTCGATTATTGACAAGTGTTGATGTGAAAATAATCGAATTAAAACTGGTAATTAAATATATTAAAAAACCATTTAAAAGACTTTTGAGAATTCAATGCTAAGACGTACGGACTCATTCATTTTTCCTCGTATAAAATATACACCAATTTATTCTATGTATGCAAACTCCTTTCTTCTAAACTTTTCATTGACTTATAAATTTAAAACTCAACTGCAAAAGTAATGATCGAGTTCGTAAAAAAAGTCACGACCGCGTAACAAAAAGGACGCCTATGCAAAAGATTTAATTTTCGAATCAATATTATAGCCTCTGAAAGTACGCCATATTTAACAACTGTATTGAAAAAACCATCACAGTGCAACATTTTCCTTAATTTTTTAAACAATGCAGTTGTTTAAAAATCGAAGGAAAATTTTCATAAATAACTTTTGATTTTTTATAGCACAATTTTACTTTTTAATTTATTGGCGCGTATGGGCTCATTGTAGTCATGTAGAAAAATAGTGGCATTGTCTATGGATGCGCGCACTGCGCAGTCATGAGCAATGAGAATTTAAATTGGCCGCCATATTTTTCCGTTTCCACTTAACTGCATGAGTGAAGATAAAATAGTGTATGCAACGGCATATAATTAGGTATGAAAACACTCGCGTGTTATTATTATCACACTCGGCTTCGCCTCCTGTGATAAAAAACCCACGCTCGTGTTTTAATAACCCCTATTATATGACCGTTGCATAAACTACTATTGCTTGCTCTGTATCTACAAAGGGGTTTACTTCGCTCGCTTTTCTCGTATAACTGTGGGGTCACTATACTCGCTTGTCTTGTGTAATATAATAATATTTACCTTCTTATGTATCCTAATATTGGTGACGTCGTTGGCGCTGTGGTTGGTGAGCAGCAGGTCGATGGCGCACATGTTCTGCGAGTACAGGTGCGGCGCGCGCGACCAGCGCAGAGCGCACGACACGCCGTGCCACGACACGCGCGCCACCAGCTCGGTGCGGCCGGCGCTCGTGTACGACGGGCCTACGGGCGTTATGCTGTCCGCTGGAATATGAGAAACATTACATAAGAAATTAGGAGAGTTTACACGAAGTCAGTTGGCACCTCGTCTAGTTCTGAAATTGTGTAGTCCTCGGCATGTAATTGGGCAAGGTTTTGGCGTAGTTAGAATAATTTCGCGAACGGAACGTGAACTCGACTCGATTGGTCAGTCGATCTTGGTGTCAACTGACCAACCAATCGCGCGTTCGGAATGGTGCTAAACGTACCCCGCATCCCGCATGGTAACCAAAGAGACCTAAAAAATGAGCGCATCTAACAACTCTTAGAATGCTAAGTTACGTGCCGACAACTATTAGTAGTTTATGCAATGGTCATATACTAGGGGTTATTAAAACACGAGCGTGGGTTTTTTATCACAGGAAGTGAAGCCGAGTGTGATAATAATATCACGCGAGTGTTTTAATACCTAATTATATGCCGTTGCATACACTATTTTATCTTCACTCATGCAGTTAAGTGGAAACGGAAAAATATGGCGGGCAATTTAGATTCTCATTGCTCATGACTGCGCAGTGCGTGTATCCATAGACAATGACACTACTTTTCTACATTAAGTCAATGAGCCCATAAGCGCCAATAAAATAAAATTAAAAACCGGCCAAGTGCGAGTCGGACTCGCGCACGAAGGGTTCCGTACTTGGTAAATTGCGGTTTACGATTTATGACGTATAAAAAAAAACTACTTACTAGATCTCGTTCAAACCAATTTTCGGTGGAAGTTTACATGGTAATGCACATCATATAATTTTTTTAGTTTTATCATACTCTTATTTTAGAAGTTACAGGGGGGGAACACACACATTTTACCACTTTGGAAGTGTCTCTCGCGCCAACTATTAAGTTTAAAAAAAATTATATCAGAAACCTCAATATCATTTTCGAAGACCTATCCATAGATACCCCACACGTATGGGTTTGATGAAAAAAAATATTTTTAGTTTCAGTTTCAAGTATGGGGAACCCCAATTTTTTTTATTTTTTATTATTGTGTGAAAATCTTAATGCAGTTCACAGAATTCATCTTATAGTTTCGGAAAAAAGTGGCTGTGACATACGGTCGGACAGACAGGCAGACAGACAGACAGACATGACGAATCTATAAGGGTTCCGTTTTTTTCCATTTGGCTACGGAACCCTAAAAAAGTAAGAGTGTGCTATAAAAATTAAAAAGTTATTTTATGATGCAGTTTTTTGAAAATCGAAGGCAAATGCTGCACTGTAATGGTTTTCTTTTTTTTTAATTTTCCCTATCCACGAATATAAAGTACGTGTTTTGTACAATATTTGTTGAATTCATATTTGGAACATTACGTTGTGAGTGTAGATAAGAAAGTATTACTTACCATCTCCTATCCCTGTGTGTGGCTGCATGCTAGGCGGCGACAGGAACCCGCCACACGTGGGCGTCATAGTTGGCAACGAGCTTGCCACCTCGTCTAGTTCTAGAAGAAGTTCCAAGTTTGACTTCTCATTTCTCTTCTGTTCTTCTTTTGTTTCCTTTGTAGGCTGTTGGGCGTTTTGCTAAAATGGAAATACAATTTGTAATAGAAGTAAAGATTGTATTGTTGTAGCATGCTAGTGTGAGTAGAGGAAATGAAATAAAAATAAAATAAACAAAAAGCCCGTTTTTTTTTTTTTTTTAATTAACTTTTTTTATTTATTCTTTTTCTTTCGAATTATGAACATATAAGTGTTATATATGTTTGAAACCACGTCTTAAAACCCTTTATTTTGATACCCCACACGATCCGTATGGAACCAAAAAAAATTGGGCCCCCACCATCCGCCATTTTTAATGTAGCCAGTGACACTCGCAAGGTTATAACGAATCGATTCACGTAAGAATCATCAAAATCGGCCGACGTTTTAACCCCCGACCGAAAAAGAGTGGTGTTATAAGTTTGACGTGTGTACATGTGTGTTTGTTAATTAGTGTATCTGTCTGTGGCATCATAGCTCCTAAACGGATGAACCGTCGTTTTTTTTTTGTTTGAAGGGTGAATTTATGGAAAGTGTATGATTGATGATTTAAAAGTTACAGGCATTTTACTGTTTGAAATGGGGGTGTTTTCGCAAGATATCGTGTCATAATTACGTGTTCAAAAGATTATCGATCATAGCGTATTAGATAAATTATATAGCATGAAATAAAAAGTGTCGGGGGTTTTTTTAATTTTACTTGATTATAATAGTACTTTGTCGAAGGGTCAGTAGACATGCAATTATGCTACATGAATTTGTATAGTGCAATGATATATTACTAACTAGTAATAAAAATAATAGGATAGTACCCAGCATGCGATAGAAATTAAAATAAAAGAAGCTAAAAAGTGCTCACATATTTATTGATAAAATAAATAAACATACACAAAAACATAGAGATACTTTTACACTACGTTACAACATATATAATATTCCTACTCATTACAAACTAAACCACAACAAAATACACTATAAATAAATAAGCCTATATTTTCTAACCATATTCTTCTTATAATAATAAGTCTTCTGTGTAACATACCTTCTTGTCGCGACTAACGTCAATCTTCTTACTAGTCTCGTCTTCACTACTTTCAGCCGACTCTTCCGAATCGCTATCGGATCCGCTCTCCGATTCGCTGCCCGACTCTGTGTCCGATGTACCGGAGTTTGATGACCTAAAAGATATTATAATGTTTCATTTATGGCCGTTTTTTCTATTAAGGCGGTACCCTGACCAAAAAATCAGCATGAGGTAAATAAGTACCGCATATAGTGAATATCAGAATCGTATTGAACAACAATTTGTAAAAGAACCGAGGTCTTTTTGGGGTTTTATTGGGAGCAAGCGTTCAAAACGTAGCAAAGTGAAGATAGCTAGGAATGGTGAGCCGTTGCCAAAGCATGAGTGCGCTCAAGCGTTCGCTGACTACTTCCATTCGGTTTATGGGGCGGTGGTGCCGCGGTTGGATGCGGCTGCCGCTGGGCAGGCGGCGCCCGAGCGCGGCGCCCGCGTTCACGTGGGGCAGCTGTCTCTCGGCGAGGTGAGGGCCGCGCTCTCGCGCCTCAAGCCCAAGCGTTCGGTTGGGCCAGACGGGGTGCCACCTTTCATTGTTAAGGATTGTAGGAGTGTGCTGGACCGGCCGCTCGTACATTTATTCAATAGCTTCTTACGAGAATGCTCGTATCCGGACGGTTGGAAGTTGACCAGGGTTACTCCGGTACCGAAAGGTGCCCCAAGCTCAGACGTCAGTGGATATAGACCAGTAGCAGTACTGTCAGCATTTGCTAAAGTCTTCGAGTCTGCGTTGTGTTCATCTATCCACTCGCAAGTAGCATCGCAGCTCAACGACGCGCAGCATGGCTTCCGTGCAGGCCGCAGTACGAATTCCAACTTGATGTGTTTTTTAAACCAGGCCGCAACAGTACTGGACTCAGAGGCAGGTGCACAACTGGACGTCGCTTACTTTGACTTCAGGAAGGCATTCGATAGTGTAGATAATGATATTCTGTTAAGTAAATTTGCGAGGGCTGGTTTTACGCCTGCCCTTCTAAAGTTCTTTGCCAACTACTTGGGCAACCGCAAGCAAATGGTGGAATACGCAGGCTACACCTCGGACCCATATTGCACCCTTACGGGGGTAAGCCAGGGGACAAATTTAGGACCCTTAGAGTTCATAATCATGGTCAATGATCTCCCGGAGGTCATTGAAGACGCTGGATGTCTATTATTTGCTGACGATCTGAAGTTGTTCATGCGGATAAGCAACGAGTCGCACTGTGAAAAACTTCAGCGTGACATCGATCGGGTGGTAGCGTGGAGTATAGAAAATAAGTTACACTTCAATGTGACAAAGTGTAATATGATGTCCTTCACGCGGGCCGTGGTACCCCGACGTCACGAATATAATATGGGCGGTCACGTTATACTGCGGGTGAGTTCGGTGCGAGATCTTGGGGTCACTTTTTTTGAGGATCTGTCGTTTCGAGCTCATATCGTGCAAGTAAGGTTGGGTTTGTCATGCGTGAAACCCGTGAATTCACTAACATGGCAGCAGTGAAATCGCTTTATAACGCGTTGGTGCGAAGCAACTTGGAAACTAGTGCTATCATCTGGAATCCTTATGAAATGAAATATTCTCAGATGGTGGAAAAGATGCAGAACAAATTTACACGGTACTTATACATGAGGCAATTTGGCGTCTATCCATTTTACCCGCTTATGTACCCAACTCTCTTTGTAATAGGGATGGTTGGGTACTATAGGTTGGAGGTGAGGCGCAATCTTGCCCTGGTAAAATACGTTTTTTATGGTTTTTCGGGGGATGCTAAACAATCCACAAATCTTAGAATCGTTGGGATTACTCGTTCCAAACAGTAGGCTAAGGTTGGGGCCGAGGGAGAGTCTGTTCGAAACTCCGGTAGCCCGTACAAACCTATTAAAGTTTGCACCTGTGTGTCGGGCTGTTACGATTCTTAATAGCATCTCTCAGCGCTTGGACATTTTCACCTGCTCTTTGGCGGAATTCCAGAGGGTGACAATTACTGTGTTGTCCTCTAGTTCACTTGTGAGGACGCCCGGAGCCGTTACTTAGGACTGGTCAAACATGGACGTGAGTAGGTGTGTGATCAGTTTTACGGGGCGTCTCTGAGTGTCGTATTGTATGACTACTTTTGTTACCTTGGGTTCTACCTGTAAAAACAATTGTATGTGTAAATGAATAAATAAATAAATAAATATCTCTTTAAAAAAAAAGTATACGACCATTTATGAATCAATAATATGTAGAAATTTAATGTATTTTTATTAGTTGATATTTGTTTTTAAATAACGAGTAGATAGCTCCTAAAAACAGCACGAAAAACGGCTAGAGCGGCGTTTTGCTCGGGGTACCGCCCTTAAAAGATAACTTCGTGAATGCAATTGGTGTTTTGCAGATTTTTATCGAAAAATTTGGTAAACATCGTATATATCGTACGTCGAAGCGAAGTGACGCATCAGTCTTAAAATATATATAGGATATTGACCCCTATCTCCAACGAGTAATGCACACATTCCTATGAAAATAAAGGATATCCTACAGAACTCGTCGAACCCGCTTCGACTCGACTTAACTATTTGTAGATAGGGGTCAATTTACTATGTATTTTTTTTAATTACATGTCTCGACGGACGCATCTCTCTCAATGAGTTTTTCCCTTAGGGCTGAAACGGACACCCGCGCAGTTCCATACAAAAGTGCTTGGTCGCGGCGACCCGCGCAGGCAACCGGCGCGGGCGCATGCGTGGGTCCCGCCATTCGCAACAGTTGTAGATTTTTGCTAGCCGACGTTTTGCTACGTAATAATATATTAAGTGATCCGTCGACACAACTGTATATGCACACCGTTAAAATTTAACTTAACTTACTTACGCAACACTGCGTAAATAAAATAATCTGTGCACGTAAAAACGCGACGGGTGCCCGCTTAACGCAGTTTTGGCCCTTAATGTTTCGAATTTGAAAAAATAAGACGATTGAAAAAGCTGCAAAGTTAATACAAGTAATGCTGAAGATCTATGAAATAAACTATTCTCAAATACTTACCTGTAGTTGTTAGTTTCTTTCGCGGGTTTCTCTGGCTTCTTGTCTTCAGTAGTGCTCTCTTCCCTAATAAATAAAATAAAATGACAAATAACGGTGTTACTACTTCCTCTATATAGAACTTTAATACATTTTTAAACTCACAATACTCTTTCAAGAGCAGTGATAAAAGTGTTAAGGTTCCTCCTCACTTGGAGCATTCGCATGTAATGTAACGTTACAGAGTCGAGCATTACATCAATGAGAGAGAAGAACCGAGCATTACGGTGCGCAACCTGTAATGTTACAGATTCGAGCATTACATTGGTGATGGAAGAGAACCGACCATTTACATGTATCAGCTACATTTTGAGAAAATCGAATCTGAATTGTTACATTACAGGCGAATGCTCGTCAAGTCAGGGCGGCAGTACTATAATGTAATGCTTAAAATCGAATCGAGAGAGAACTTTTAGGAAGAAGTACTGATTGTGACATTATATTAAACAAGGAGAAGCTCGAATTCGTCAATAAAACGGTTTTCCTGGGGATCACGCTAGACTCAAGGTTACAATGGGGTCCTCATTTAGTATCACTTGCGGGGCGGCTGAGTTCGGCAGCTTATGCTGTCAGAAAGATTCGTCAATTTACTGATGTGGATACCGCTAGGCTAGTCTATTTTAGTTACTTTCATAGTATAATGTCTTACGGTATCTTACTATGGGGAAGGGCTGCAGACATTGAGTCTATTTTTATTCTGCAAAAACGAGCCATCAGAGCGATTTACAATCTTCGCCGCCGTGATTCTCTAAGGGAACTGTTTAAGGACATTAACATCATGACGGTTCCTTGTCAATATATTTATGAAAACATTATGTACGTGAGAAAAAATTTACATCTTTTTAGTAAAAACGGAGACAGACATAATTACATTACTAGAAATAGGGACCAATTAGTTCAACCAGGTTTCAGACTGGCAAAAGTGGCCTCATCTTTCATGGGGTACTGTACAAAATGTTACAATAAAATTCCTCCCCATATTCTAGAACTGAATGAGACGAAATTTAAAAATTGTATAAAACGCACACTATACAGGCAGGTATATTATAAGTTGGGGGATTATATCACTGATAAAAATGCTTGGCTCAATGCTAGTCCTGCTCCACAACCACTAGGGCGCAAAAACAAATGATATGTTTATGTTTGTGTTGTATAGACTCGATTTCTTTTAGTATTGTATAGCTGCACAGCACGTGTGTGGGTACTATGTACCCAACTGTAAATCTACCATTTGCTATACCTATGTGTCGTTCGTTGACTTGTGTGTGCCCTGGCAGTTGAGTGTGTCATGCTCTCTCAAATGTCTCTCTGATGGTGGCGCGTGTGTTGGATCATTCGGTTCCCTTCATGATGGTTGAGCTGGGTGGTGCCGATTCATGCGTCATGTTCGTGAACGGGCGCCGTCAGTTGGGATTGGTCATAACTCAACTGCTTCGGATGTTGATGTTTTTCTAGTACCTATTGTATAACTGCACAGACATGTGTGAGTACTTTTAATACTTTATACCTTTACATAGTGTAGTGTGTAGTGCTATTCTGGGTGCATTGTCCTCACATATGTGAATTTATTAATGTATATGTACTCATGTACCTAAATATTGTAAAAATCTTTTTTTTTTTAAAAGATTAAGTATGGAGTTTCTTGTGCATTCTTCTCCATAACAAGCTACTTTCCGAATGCACGGTAGAATCAACTTTTATTCCATGTAAATTTAAAAAGTATGGAGTTTCTTGTGCATTCTTCTCCATAACTAGCTACTTTCCGAATGCACGGTAGAATCAACTTGTATTCCATTTAAATTTAAATTGTGACATTCAAAAGTGCCGCTTGGTGGCCCAGTTGAAATAAATATCTTTTGTCTTTTGTCTTTTAAAATACATAATTTGCGATTATTTTAGTTATAAGCACTCACTCTTCAGAAGAATCCTCTGAACTGCTATCTTCCGAAGATGATGACGCAGATCCGGAACCACTGCTTTCCGGCTCCGAGTAGAAGCTTTTGTTTTTCTGTGAATGGTTTGATAAAGCACAATAAATCGCCGAAACATTGGACCAGAGTCTGAAAGGTTAACTCTTGAGCTTTGGGTCTGAACATAACTACTAATTAAGAATACATAAGTAATACTACTACTAATACTAATACATAACTAAGAATTTTTGAACGGACGTGTTTTGCCGGGGTATGGAGCCGCTGGTTGGGCTAGCTTGGGATCGATAGGCTGGGTTTAACTCTGATATCATTAACACAGTATATCTTGTACTTGTGACGGTGTAGTTCACATAATTATTACTTTAGTCGTGCACGAGTACCCGCTTTCCGTGTTTTATTTAGTAGTTTATAATCAGTTTGGTGGTAATTGCACAGTGTTTTACTTGCTTTAAGTGTAATATTAATGTATTTGTGTTTTGTTGTCATTAAATTGTACAACTTGGTCACTATCACTCTGTCACCAATGTCACCTGTCAGTCGTGTCTTGTCTGTCATATATGTAGTAATGCCATTGTGACGTCCAATGTTACTTTTGGTGATTTGCGTTTTGTTTTTGCTTTTTTTTGTGTTTTGTCAATCAAAGGCAGTGTCACCAGTATCATCTGTCTGTTGTGTCTTGATGTAAATGTATTGTCATTGTGATGTCCAATGTTGTGTTTGGTGATTTTTTGCAATTTGTTTTTGTTATTGTACCACTGTCAACTGTGTAGTTTCAGTTTAATTCTATGCTTTGCTTTTCCTTTTGTTTACTATACCTTTATTTTTTCTAAATTATGTTCTATCTGTAAGTCTGTAATAAACCTGTGTTGCTGGTGGGTGGTGAACAGATAGTGTTGTAGCACTGTTGAACTTCTGTCATTATTGATTTTATATTTATTTAGGTTATTATTATTACTTATATTGTATTTTACACACACCATGATTTCTTCTAAATGTCAGGCCATTGTGATCGGGAGCTCGCGCATGATGGGTCGTGTGGGGATTAGCTCTCTTCCTCCTATTATTTTTAATGATACCGTTATCCCAATCAGCCCTAGCGTAAAGGATCTCGGTCTACATCTGGACTCGACGCTTGGCTGGCAAAGTCAGGTTTCTAGTGTCAGTCAAAGAATCAACGGGACCTTGCGTTGCCTGTACCGTCTGAGGAACTTTCTGCCTGCAAAAACGAAGACTATGCTTGTGCAGACTTTAATTTTCCCTATAATAGACTATGGTGACGTGTGCTACTTTGACCTGAATGCAGTATTCCTTGACAAGCTTAATAGGCTCCTTAACAATTGCATCCGGTTCATATTCAACCTGAGGAAATATGACCATGTGTCGAGCTGCAGATCTGAACTCAAATGGATGTCTATTAGGCAGAGGCGAAATTCGCGCGCTTTGACCACGCTTTTCTCTCTACTCAACTCTCCCACTTCTCCTTCTTATCTCATACCTCACTTTCAATATTTATGTACTTCACACGCTAGGAATCTTCGTTCGTCTAACAATCTTCTTTTGCTTTGTCCTTCTCATACTTCTGATTTTGTCCATTCTTCCTTTCATATTCAGTCCATTCTTCTCTGGAATGCGCTACCTCTCGATATCAGGATGGCCACCAGTCAATATGCATTTAAGCGGAATTTACGACATTACTTTCTACATCAATAGCAGAGTCATCTCAATCGCCTGTCTATTACTTTTATATTTATATATATATATATATATATATATATATATATATATATATATATATATATATATATATCTATGTATTTATTATAGGAAATATATGTGTATGTTTATTTTAACTATTCTTCAATTTTGTTTTTTTTTTTTTTATGCACCTGCCATGTTGTCTCTCCACCACCCTTGGTTGACTGGTAGAGAATGCCTCAGGCATTAAGTCCGCCTATGTACCTGTATGTTGCATGAAGTTTTAATAAATAAATAAATAACTCTGCAATCATTGCATTGTAAAGGAGAATGCCCATTTTGTAAGGGAACTTGGGCCCCTTTGAAAAAATGGTTTTATCTTGATGAATTTGGTTGTATATTGTAGAAAGTACACGTTATATTCATAATTAGAAAAGATTTTTTATTTATTTTGCGGGGTTCTCAAGATATAACGAAGTTTCTGTTCTTGAAATGAACCCTTATTACAATGCAATAAGGTGCATACAAATGTCCAAGTGAAGGCACCTGATCTTTTGTTGTCTGTATGCACACGGATGAAAAAATATACAAAATATAAATCCTATTTTTGAATATTATTGAAATTGCAGACACGATACCTCATAAGGGGCCTGTGTATGGGCAATCTCCTTTAGAAAAAAAACTCGCAAACTTTCTATGGGTTAACATAGGAGTCGCAAGTGCGTTGCCTATATATGTCTTGATTTCTCATAACTATTATGTATGTATGTCTTGATATTTTTTATTATTGAAATCGGAACACAGCAAAGGTACTTTGGACGAGGTCAATACAGCATCTTGAATGATTTTTTTGTTAAATAGAGTTTTATTTTACTCTTTTTAGTGTTTGTACCTCATATTACCATGAAAATCATTTATAGCCTATACATCTCATTTCAATTCCAATAAGCCCAAACACGACTAGGATACGTTCTATACCCATGACACACTTATTAAAGAGTTCCAGTGGCCATCTGTGCTCTTCTTCATCAGTTCCACTTCACCAATGAGTGCAAATGCTTGCCATGTTATTGAAAATACCAAAATCGCTATATGTCTGCCTATAATATTTGAGGAGTTCCCTCGATTTCCATAGGATGCTATCATCAGATTCTGATTTCTGTGACAATGGGACCACCTCGAGAGTATACCCATCACACAAAAAAATAATTTTGCAATGCCGTCTATCTATACAGGATGAGTTTTTTAAGTGGGCGTGGATGGCCAAATCAGAAACTATTAGGAATAGCGAAAAACACTTAAAACTACTAGACTAGTACTAAATAGATTTTTGTTAACTTTGTTAAAAATTATGTATTAGTTTATTTTTGTATGTGTAATTTCTGTATTTTATCTACGGCCCTAGTTGCCTGAAAATAAATAAATAATAATAATCAAAGGAGTCACGTGGCCGATTTTGATGAAAACTAAAACGGCATCATTGGATTATTACATAAGATAGTGTCGCTAATAAGGATCAAATTCAAGGAAGTAATAGCATATGGCGACAGATAGTGTCGCCATATGCCATTACTTCCTTGAATTTGATCCTTATGGTGTAATAATCAGCTTATGTTTTTCTTTTCAAAATCAACGGGTTCGATTCCTGGCTAGGAATATTGATTTTTCGAACATATTTTGATGCATTTTTAGTTTTCATCAAAATCGGCCTCGTAAATCCTTTGAGTGTCTTTCGCTATTCCCAATAGTTTCGAAACTGGCCACCCACGCCCACTTAAAAAACTCATCCTGTCTATGACGGAGTTATGCCCAAACAAACATTAAAAAAAACATCCGAATTGAGATTCTCTTTTTTAAGAATTTTTAAGATTTCTCTTTCTTGTTGAAAATGATACCTTCTAAAAGATCGTTTATGGCAAGACCACAAGGGAGGTGTTTAGAATTCAATCGATCCTCTGCTTATAGAGTTTACCTGTGTGTCATCATGATTGTCAGCCGGCGCGTCGTGCTTGGCGGGCACGATCTCTCGGAGGTGCGCCGCCAGGGTCGCTCTAGGGTTGACGGGCAGGGAGCGGTACCCGCCCGCTGCTGAGCCGATGTACTGCGAGAGAGACCCCACCGTGAATGTGCCGCGGTCTGCAAATGAAGCAGGGTGTAAAGCAAAGTTGCATGGGTCAAGGGAAATTTATTTATTATTTATTCATTTATTATATGCTTTATTGTACACCTTAAAAAACAAATATAACAAAAAAACTTAAAATTAATACAAATACAATGGGCGGCCTTATCGCATAGCGCGATCTCTTCCAGGCAACCTGGTATGGACAGAAACTAAATTAAACTGATCCTCGGTTTATGTAAGGAAACTATAAGCTCATCATCATCTACCCAGCCTTTTCCCAATTGTTTTGTTGGGGTCGGTTTCCAGTATTACCGGATTCAGCTGAGTACCAGTGCTTTACAAGGAGCGACTGCCTATCTGACCTCCACAACCCAGTAACTAGGTAACACAATACCCCTTGGCAAGACTGGTGTCAGATCTCATGCTTCTGACTACTCGTAACGACTGTCAAAGATCTTCAAATGACAGCCGGGACCAACGGCTTAACGTGCTTTCCGAGGCACGGAGGAAACTCGGTATGTTGAAATGGTCACCCATCCACGGGCCGACCTCGTCAAGCGTTGCTTAGCCTTGGAAGATCGACCCGTGCGGCTATTATTATTTAGCCACGAGCTCCTCACAAGCGCATCACAAAATAAAAACAAGTCCATTTATTAATCAAAGCAGTTAACCAACATTTCACAATTATAGTTCTCGCTAAACTTCTTGACCTTGCTATTGCAGCCAACTTCAGTGCGGTCAAGAAGTTTGTCGAGAACTATAAGCACATTAACTTGCGATAGTTTCCGTCCAGTGACTGGCTCTAAATAACGCACTCATATATTATTTAAATTATTTATTCATGTTTAGCCTATTCTGTCCCATTGCAGGGTAAAGGCCTCCCCTTCTTCCTTCCAATCCTCTCGGTTTAGGGCAATTGTGGTCCAACCCTGTCGATAGGCATCAAGTTCATCCCGAAATCTTCACCATATTATTTAAATGGACTTTAAAAATGCAAATTTATTACAATTATTAACCCCTCCCCCTTGTCAGCAAAAGTAAGGAAAGCTCTTACCGCCCCCTCCTATGATTATGTAAAAATTGATATATGCATTTTTCTTTTAATATAAGTGTTCTGTTTTTTTATTCACTCACGAGATTCAACTCCCCTACTCGGTTCTATGCGAGTACAGGTCCCGGCACGAGTTTAGAGCGCTCGGCGAAAGTGGTGGGGTGATTTGAGCATGTATACAGTCACGCATAAAATTACTAAGTGCGATTTGAAATAATTATTTGTCTGTACGTAGTTTAAATTTTGTGCCTTCTGCGCATTCAAGGTCAGCGCTCTTAATCCGTGCCGATACCTGTACCTAACCGTATTAATTATTTGTAGGAATCCCCGATTATGCGTTTCGATTTTAACCATAGACATTAAGTGGGTTGCCATATGTGCAAAAAAAGTAACTGCTGACATAATCACCATCTAGACCCCCACCCCCCATTTTATCAAAACTAAGCAAAGCATACACCTCCCCGCCCCACTATAGTGCTTAAGTATGTAACAATTGTATTTTGTATGACACATATAAGCGACATCTTGTGCCAAACACGAGAACCAGCTTGGGTATCTCACCAGTTGATCGTGTCTTGACACTGGATGGCGTTGTTATCTGGAGATACTAAATAATGTTAATATAAAACATAAGAATTTGGGTGTATCAATTTAATTCAACAAACACACAATTCAACACTTCTTATTAACTTCTTTAAAAATATTTATATAAAGAAAAAGTCCGCCTTTGTACCTTTGTGCATGAAGTCTAAATAAATAAATAAAAACCATATACATAACTGGTCTATTGATCTATAAACTTTCAATGTCTATGACTGACAAGAGTGACGTTTCTTTTTCATTGGAATACTTGAGAGTCCACCTGCGATAAATGTTACATCCTAAAAAGCGCTCATAAAGGCAAACAGAATGTGTCGTAGGCGGCAGGGAACCAGCCCCAAATATAAATAAAGAATATGTCAGCAGGCGCTGGCACTCTGGGATTAATTTTTAAACTAATAAGTATAAATAAAAAAATGGTCAACTACTACGATAATTAAGAAGAACAGCAGTTAAACTTCAACATTGGGTTCCGAATACAAATTGTACTTTAGCTAGCACGAGGCTGGATTATAGCTTCCCAGGCGAATGATACTGCTTGAGACATCATACCTTCGGTATTGAAAACTAATGGGTAAATTGTATCCCATGTAAAATAAGTTTTGTTGTATTCCATTAACCTCAAGAAATTGTGATGACGGACTGTATGTTGGAGAATTAAAATAGTTGACCAAACTATGTGACTTTTACTTCAATCAACTTCATGCGAAACCATACCCTATCTAGTCTCATGCTGATCACCTACTCCTGAGATAGTTGGTGAGTAAGGCTAAAAATATACCTTACAAGTAATACTTGCATGGCCCCTAATGGCTGTATTTCGAATGTGAAGCCATATTGATGTTTACAGCACTGAAGAAAAACCATAGGTTTATGGCAAGGAACTGCAGCCTTCGTTGCTCATTGATATAAAGTTATTTATTGCAATCTAAACTTTATATCAATGAGCATAAAGATCAACCACATGCACATTAACTACAGACAACTTACCTTTAAAACTACTCTGTACATCAGGCTTCGGTTTCTCCGGCAAGAATATATCAGCGACATAGTTGTGCAGCAGCTTGCCAGCCTGCGGCTCTATGAACCGGCGCAGCAGGCGCGCGCGGTCGCGCACGTCGTAGCTGACGTCATAGCGCGCCAGCGCCACCACGTAGCGGCACACGGCGCCGGTGGCGGGCTGCGTGACGGACAGCTTCACTGCGAGGGACAGCAGTTGGAGCTTCACGAGTTCGTCCTTTGGGAGAAGTTTGAGGTGAATAGATTTTATGTTTTAACTAGCTGACCCGGCAAACTTTGTTTTGCCGTAAAAAGACCAAACATTTATCTACCCTACACTACCATACCCTACCCTACCCTACCTATAAACCGCATGGAGCCCGAGACCTTAAATAACGAATAACTTTAACTTTTTTTTCACAATTTCACAGTGAACACAATACCGGTTTGTCACTTGAAATTAACTGATCAGAGAACAATTAGTAGCTGTCAAACAATGTATCACGCACCGGCGCCATCTTTGTAGTACATGCTATGTATCAGAGATGGCGCTGTATGTGAAAAATGATTGTCCCGCTTGAAAAGGCTTTTTTTTTAAAAAAACCTGAATTTTCTTTGCTATAAACCTCACGGAGCCCGAGACCTTTCCAACGAATGCAAAACCTTTGAAATCGGTTCGTGCGTTCTGGAGTTATATCGTCAGCAAGAAACCCGACTTATTTTTATATAGTAGATGAGCAGAACTATGAAAATTTAGTTCGCTATATTTAAATAGCTTCAAACGTATTACAACACTACAATTTCGATCTGACGAGTACATTTTTTTTAATAGTATAGCTTTATTTTTTAATATAGCTCGTGGGTAAATAATAATAGCCGCACGGGTAGATCTTCAAGGTTAAGCAACTCTTGCCGAGGTCGGTCTGCGGATGGGTAACCTTTATCTTTTCATAGAGAGTTTTCACCGTGCCTCGGAAAGCACATTAAGCCTTTGGCCCCGGCTGTCATTTGAAAATCTTTGACAGTCATTCCAGATAGTCCGAATCCAGGCAATCTCACACCAGTCTAGCCAAAAATGTGTCGTATTACCCAGTTACTGGGTTGTGGAGGTCAGATAGGAAGTCGCTCCATGTAAAATACTGGTACACATGTGCATCCGATTAGACTAGAAGCCGGCCTTAAATAGTTGAGGAAAGGCTTGATAGATTGATTAAAAACACTAACCTGGTCAGCAAAGTTAGCAGCCATATGAGCCAATATAGCGGCGGCTCTAGGGTGCCGCGCGCCGTGTTCTGCTACCAACCACACTGCAGCCGCGCGGGCATTCCCTGCCAGTCTGTAGGCAAATACATTCACTTTTATTGGCGCCAATATTCGCGTTATTTTGTTTAAACAAGAAGAATTTAATCACAAAAGTCAGGGTAATGTTTTTACATATATAAGTACACAGGTAAGTATTTTTACCCAACTGCCGAAGTAGGGTAATGTGTTTATCAGTCTATGTATGTAAGTATGTATGTATGTACGTTTGTTCCTATATGGCGTTCCTGAGACCAAACGCGTTGGCCGATTTTGATGATTCATACGTCTTAACCCTGCGAGTGTCATAGGCTACATTGAAATTGGACAATAGAAAAATGGCGGTGGGGGCCCAAATTTATTTTTCTTCCATACCAATCGTGTGGGGTATCAAAATAAAGGGTTTTATGAGGTCATTTCAAAATTATATAACACTTATAATTAATTATTATTATTAAATAAAAAAAAAAACTAACTAAAAAGTTATAAATAAAATAAAACTTAATTCAAAATATCAAAAAAACCCGACTGCTTCAAAAGCGAACTGAAAAGTCGTAAACAAGGAAAAAATCATGCTGTGCAGGCGGAGGATACACCAGATTTTGGTCAGCCAGCCCGCGAATATGTATCTTCCGACTGCACAGCATGATTTTTTCCTTGTTTACGACTTTTTAGTTCGCTTTTGAAGCAGCCGGGTTTTTTGATTTTTTGAATTAAGTTTTTTTTAAAAGAAGCTTTTTGAATTGAAGGTATTACTTGTCAAACTTAGATATCACTTGTCAATAAGGTGCTAATGAGCCCAAACACGATGGTGCTATTTTGTCTTTTAAGTGGTTGTTACGCACCTTTCAGCTCCATCATAAGACCAGGGGGGTGACCACAAGCTCTTAGGGTAAGGTTATTTTGAGATCGCGTAAGTGATAGATGTTTTCAAGTCATATACACCTGTCCCTTACTCAAAATAACCTTACTCTAAGAGCTTATGCATTGCATGGTCACCCCGCAGCACGATAGCGCAATTTACGTATGCCTAGTTTCAGCTAAATCGGATGCCAGGCAGTTATTTTATTGTTAGGATTGCGCTTGACCACTATCTCACCTGATGGTAAGCGATGATGTGGTCGACGGTGAAGCATGCTTGCATAGAAGTAATCTAAAGTGCTTGAAAATAGGAGTACTAGTTGCCAGTTCTTTCTTTTTAGTTTTAGTAGTCTAAGACAAAAAATTGAGCAAGTTCTATAGTAAGGTACCTAAAGGATTGACAAAATACCCATAACAACTTAATTTACACATTCGTTTCGTTAGACCGAACTCCTTAGCGACAAGTATGCCGCTAAGGAGTTCTGTTGTATGTTCTATATCTTGAAAACTGCTAAACCAATTTTGATGAAACTGGCACTGTTCTCTAAGTTGAGAGATACTTAATCCAATAAAAACCGGTCAAGTGCGAGTCAGACTCGCGCATGAAGGGTTCCGTACCATTATGGCAAAAAAATCATGTTTGTTGTATGGGAGCCCCACTTAAATATTTATTTTATTCTGATTTTAGTATTTGTTGTTATAGCGGCAATAGAAATACATCATCTGTGTAAATTTCAACTGTCTAGCTATCACGGTTCATGAGATACAGCCTGGTGACAGACAGACAGACGGACAGACAGACAGACAGACGGACCGCGGAGTCTTAGTAATTGGGTCCCGATTTTACCCTTTGGGTACGGAAACATAAAACCTTAATTAAAAAAATCAAAAAACCCGACTGATTCAAAACCGAACTAAAAAGTCGTAAACAAGGAAAAAATGCTGCATGCTGTGCAGTCGGAGGATACATATTCGCCGGCTGGCTGACCAAAATCTGGTGTATCCTCCGCCTGCACAGCATGATTTTTTCCTTGTTTACGACTTTTTAGTTCGGTTTTGAAGCAGTCGGGTTTTTTGATTTTTTTAATTAAGTTTTTTTATTTATAACTTTTTAGTTAGTTTTTTCGAATTAGATACATTTAAGCATATAAGTGTTATATATTTTTGAAATCACCTCTTAAAACCCTTTATTTTGATACCCCACACGATGGGTTTGGAAGAAAAAAAAATTTGGGCCCCCACAATATGGCACCCAAAATCCACCATTTTTCTATTATCCAATTTTAATGTAGCCTATGACACTCGCAGGGTTAAGACGCATCGATTGACGTACGAATCATCAAAATCGGCCAACGCGTTTGGTCTCTGGAACGCCACATAGGAACAAACATACATACATACATAGACTGATAAACACATTACCCTCCTTCGGCAGTCGGGTAAAAAGAGCACGATCTGATAAGTAGTTTCGGAGAAATGCGTGGACAAAGATACAGTTATGAAATTTGGGCCCACGTGTTTAGAAGCCCATACAGAGTAACATATGTGAATATTGTGCAACTCTAACAATATTACATACATACGTGATGAATTTATTACCTCCTTTTTTGAAGTCGTTAAAAAGGGGTTTATTTTGACAGATACGCCAAGACGATAAGACACGTTTCTGGGGAGTAATCTGTACTGTTGCAAAGAGTCTGGTATAATCTAGCTTTAAAATCTCATTAGAAAGAGCTGTATATACTTTAAATAAGAAGGTTTATGGCATTCCAAAATCTGATAAAAACTAGACCTTGTTATTAAGTTAGGTATGAATACGGCAGCTCTTGCAGAGGTGGCGCCACCACCCACCATTCTTATACACAATTTGGCAAAATGGGGTTTTATATTTTTATAATGTGCCCCAAGTACACCTGCAATACATCTGCAATTAAAACGACCTAATGAACGCCACTGACGCTGCGATTGGTGTGGCCATCTACTGGGCCCAAACTATTTGAAGAGTTTCCATCGACTCCAAAAGAATAAGTTGGGTATGAATTAAATTAAATACGCGAATGTAGTCAAGATGTGTATGTATATGTAAGTCATAATATGTCTTACCTGTCAGATCGCAGCAACTTAGCGGCTCTGGACACGGCAGCTCTTGCAGAGGTGGCGCCACCACCGACTACTCGCTTCACCACTACCACGGCCTCACATACCACCCACTCTGTAGACAAAAACAGTTATTATAACTTAAAGAGGAAAATACAATTTTATAGCAGAAATAATTCTACAATTACAGTTCGCATTATAGAGGCATACGGGAGAGGACAGGGTGGAAAGTCCCGCTAACTCCATTGAGGGGTCTTGTGTCTGGCATGGCGGGTGGTTGTTGATAGTGCGATGTAGGATTCTTGTGACGTCAGAGACAGGTGCCGCTACAACCTCATGTAAGTTTGTGTCTCTGAATTAGGCTACAAATGACTGCGCCTAAGTCAAATCTAAAACAGCACGCACCATGGTTTGTGCAACGGAAAGTCTGACTTTAGAGCGGCCAACTTTTATGACTGTCGTGGTGGCCCCGCGGCTAAGACCTCGCCTGTCGAGCTTGAGGTCGTGGTTACTCTGGTTACAAAGCCGGGCAAGTACCAATGTGACTTTTTCAATACATATGTACTTTCGAAGTTTATTTTGTACATCGCTGACAACGGTGAAGAAAACATCGTGAAGAAACCTGGACTTATAGCGTTGGTATTTGTAAGTTTGTGCTCCATTGGTGTAATTGCTGCAAGGCGTTCCAGTGCGAGGATAAAATAAATAAATTTAAATTAATAAATGACGAGAAGTGTACAAAGATTTATACAAAAAGTCGGGCAAATAGAGGCCTATTTGCCCGACTCCCTACTAATATTATAAATACTGAAGTATATTTGTTGTCCTTCTATCACACAGCGATGAAGCAACGGGTCGACGAGATTTTATAGCACACGGATAGTTTATGAGCCGGAGAGTGAACTAGGCTACTTTTTATCCCGGCATAATCTTCCACATCGTAAAAAACTGCAGGTAAAAGCTGATAATACACTATAACATACCATCCTTGCTCGAAAGAAGATGTAACAGCCCGTTAAGACACGTCTCAGTCTCAGAATGTATAGCCACGGCCAATCTTCCTATGGCCTGTATCGTGGCCCCAGCGAAGGCCTTGTCACTGCACGTCACATACGTCTGGAACTCCCTCAGGATGACCCCGGCACTGGCTTCCGTTGCCAAGTTCGTGAGGATCTCAAGCTTGAGGAGTTTGATGTGAGTCGGGTCTGAGTTCCGCACGAAGAACGATTTGAGGAATGGTTCGAAGAGTGTCTATGGAGCAAAATAGAATTAGTAATTTTATTAACACTTTTCAATACTTGTTGAGACAAAATAAGAGCTGGTTTCTCGACAAATTTTGTTTAAAATCAATCAAAAAATGAAACATCTAAATTTCTTTATTCAATTAGGCCATTAAGCGGCACTTTCAAAAGTGAAAAAAATAAATAAATTTAGAAGTTATAATAATTGATTCTACCGTCCATTCGGAAATGTAGCTTGTTATGGAGAAGAACGGACAAGAAACTCCACGGTTCTCAAACGGAACCCAATTTTTTTTTTTTAAATTTTGTTAATCTAATTATTATTACTTAATAGACCATAAAAATTGTAATCTGTAAATTTTTGGTACAAATAAATTTATTATTATTATTAATTTACGATGATCTCGTTAAATGTTTAACATTACTAGTTAACTCTATAGTACGGTATTGTATTATATACACAACTCACCCTTCTGGTGACAGTCAGTGATGCTATTGAGTTGAGAACAACGCTTTGAACTTCAAGTGGTGCTCGCAGTAATCGAACCATGGCTTTTGCGACCGGAGGCAGTTCTTGAGCTAAAACAATACAATAAAATTAAGTGTACTGATAACTTAGTAAGTTGAGAATGACCCTGATAGAACAGCTACACCACAGCTAGCAACACTTCAGAGTTCCTACTCTGCAGTAGCTGCTTGGGGGCTCTAACCAACAGTCGGTAGGTGTGGTTCAAGATGTTACCTGGTCCATAATGAGTTGTTACCAGGTCAACAATGAGATGTTACCTGGTCGATAAGATATATTACATGGTCCACAATGATATAACAGTTGCGCTACAGCCAGCACCACTACGGAGTTCCTACTTTGAAGTAGCAGCTTGGCGGCTCAAGGCAACAGAAGATGGTCAGCGTCCAAGCTACGCGACGTGGAGTAGTGCTTGCGAGGAGTGGTCCAAGATGTTACATGGTCCACAGTGACACGTTACTTGGTCCACAATGAGATGATACCTGTTCCACAATGATATGTTACCTGGTTCACAATGAAATGTTATCTGGTCCACAATGAGATGTTACCTGGTCCAGAATAATAAATTACCTGGCCCACAATGATAGAATAGCTGCGCCACAGCCAGCACCACTCCGGAGTTCCTACTCTGTAGTAGCGGCTTGGCAGCTCGCAGTAACAGACGATGGTCGGCGTCCAAGCTAGGTGACGTGGAGGAGTGCTTGCGAGGAGTGCCACCGTCGCTGGAGGACTCGTAGAATGGCTTGTCCGTATCACTGTCGCTAGAATATGTCTGGAAAAGGTTGTTTCATTAATATTTTAAGCATTAAAACAAAGTTTTAGATTGGAACTGTGAATCGCAACACAGTCAACCGGGAAAATCGACCTTACTGCTACGAAATAAAGGTGTTTTTTACCATGTACGATCGACTGAAGCAGATAATAGTCTTAATTTCTACGAGTATAATGTTTTTTGGAGATACTAGCTGCCACCCGCGTGATATTAGTACTTCTCCCAATATCTTTATAAAATACTAGCTTCTGTTACCGGCTTCGCCCGCGTGAAACAAGTTTTCTTATCCCAAGGGAACATTTTACCGGGACGAAAAGGAGCTCATGTGCTATTCCAGACTATAATCTATGTCTGTGCCAAATTTCATCCAGATCCGTTCAGCCGTTCTAGATTGATTGAGTAACAAACATTCATCCATACATCCACACACACATCTATCCAAATTTTCACATTTATAATATTAGTACGATAGCCGTGTTATTCTGATGTATAGCTATATTTCTGTAAAGTCTCATCAAAATCCGTTCAGTAGTTTTTGCGTGAAAGAGTAGCAAACATCCATCCATCCTCACAAAATTTCACGTTCATAATATTAGTAGGAAGAAGGTTAAATCCTAGGATTTAAGAGAGTTGTTTATAATGACAGATTAATCTGTCCACATAAAATTGTGATTAAAATTGACGGCTAAAGCGATTTTAAATTGTTTTGCTTTACTATAAATACTACAGTTAAGTCATCCTAGATTTATGCTTACCTCACTGTTGGGATCAGCGAAGCATGTCTTAGCGTAGACAGTGAGTACATTAAGCAATGTGAGCTGTCCCCACTCATCCACATCTGCTAGCAGGGAGCATAGTTTCCTGTAGAAGAAATATTACATGAAATAGTAAGACAAAGTATCGGAAGAAGGAAAGAAAAAGCACCTTATTATTGGGCAATTTTATATTACAAATCAACCTTTTTCTCCAGACGGCTATGGGATATTTCCCAAATTAAAGTTAACAAGTCGCAATAACTCAAAGTTCGTTCGCTAGTAGCAATAGGTCCGTATACGTATAGTACAACTATTTTCTTAATGACCCTCCGCAAACTTCATGATTCGTCAGTCGTCGGATTTCTATCAGTTGCCCTTTGCACTTGGTGCACACCGGACGCTCTCAATCAACTTGGATATTATTATATAAAGTTAAGGAAGTATAAGTATAGAGTTGATAATACTCTTTTAACTTAATGTAATTTATTAAAAAAATGGGAGGAAAGCTGATAAAGAAAAAATAGTTTTACAGCTCTATATAGTTCACACGGAAATCAAAATAAAACAACGATAAAGTATTTAGTTCTGAATTCAAATTATACACGATAAATCTAATAATTAATGGACATGGAAATGAGCATTCATTGGTATTCGGAATTGCGATTATTGCCGAGGGATATCAACAAAATAGTTGTACTTGTATATCGAAGGTTTTTAGACGCATTTTTTCCTCGTTGGAACTCATTAAGAAATTACACATATTAAACTTCATGGTAATAAATATGGCGATATTAAAGACAATACAAAACCCAAAGAAAGAAAACTCTTAATACTAAGTTTATTTGAACTTATAATTCCAAATCAAGCCAAAGTTGGAAACACCCGGAAGACCCAAGAGATGAGATCTGGTGTGAAGAATACTTCACCGTTGCTGATTGGCACGAAGGCAGTGGAACGCGTCCACAAGTTCACTTACCTCGGGAGTGTCGTGTCAGAAACTGGAGGAAGTGAAGATGACATCGCTTCAAGGATAGCCAAAGCACGAGCTACCTTCGCGCAGCTGAGACCCGTTTGGCAATCGCGGAAACTGACCCGAAGGATTAAACTCAAAATCTTCGGGTCAAATGTCAAATCCGTGCCGCTTTACGGGTGCGAAACGTGGAATGTCACAAAAGACATCTCACGCCAGATCCAAGTCGTCGTCAACCGCTGTCTTCGTCGCATACTCGGCATTTACTGGCCCGAGACCATCACCAACGTAGAGCTGTTGGAGCAATGCCACGAGAGCCCGATCGACCGCCAGATCAAGCGTCGCAAGTGGAGTTGGATTGGCCACACGCTGCGAAGGGATTCTGATCATATACCGAAGCAAGCACTGGATTGGAATCCCCAAGGCAAAAGAAAGCGTGGCCGTCCCCGTCTGCCCTGGCGTCGCACCGTGTTGGCGGAAGCGACGAGCATCGGTATGACGTGGAGCGAGGTGAAGCGTGAAGCTCAGGACCGATCGCGATGGAGAACTACTGTGGACGCCCTTTGCCCCATCCAGGGGCCGTGGGACATTAAGTAAGTCAAGCCAAAGTTATCACAGTTCAGCAGAGTGAAATTTAATTTCAGGATGTAATATAAGGTTACATATAAATAGTTACTTACCTGTAACTCCTATGTATAAGACTCATCCGTTCCCCACACACTTCAGAGAAGGCCATGGCTGCAGATCCAATGACGAGGGGCGCCTTGTCTGATAGCAGCTTGTCTATGATTGATACCAATTCCTCCTTCTGTTCTGGGTCCAAGCTGTTGGGATAAAAACATAGTAAAATGACAATCTTCTATAGTCATGAAAAAACAAAAAAAAATGTTATTGTACAAAACAGTAACACAAGGTTAATTATACACTAAACATTTGTACAAAAGGTTGAAAAGCTGGCTTCAGGAGCCAGCTTTTCAACCTTTTGTACAAGTAAAAAGATACTTGTATCTCAGGAGTCAAAGTTCCTCGTAACCATTGAATGTTACAACTTAAATGTTAGTGACTCAGTAATTACCGTAATGATACTTTAATTATCAACATACAACAGATTGCTTTACTAAACAAAACAAATTTATTACATGCACCTTGATATTTTTAAACTTACAGGAATAGTCTCTAAGACCACTACCACGAAAACAAATGAGACACACAATCTGCTCATTAGTATTTATTATTTTATGTATGTACTTCCGTCAATGCAAACGCTAACACACTAACAAAAGCGCTTGTTAACTGATTTCAAAGAAAAAGAGGAAATTTTCAACTCTGTTTTATTCTAGGCAGAATTGTTGAGATTGATGTGCGGCGAATAGATAAAGTAAGAAATTAGTATATTAGAGGAAGTTTGAAAGTGGAAAAAACGAAACACCAAACGAATGGAAACGCCGGGTGGGGACGCCCTAGAAAGACATACATAGACCTTATAGGTGATGTTCTTTAGAAAGGCCAAGTGCGCAGTACCCATAACCGGCGTGTGTGTATGACTAGATGTATGAATGTGTGTGAAGCAAAAGAAATATGTGCGGATAGTAGCAGGTGGCGTTTTGTAGTTTCTGCCTACCCCCATGGGAAAAAGGCGTGAGTTTATGTATGTATGAAAGTGGCACCAGTGACAGAAAAGTTGAAAGGAAACCGTTTGTCCTGGTATGGTCATGTGATGAGGAGGGATGAAACGCATGTTACTAAAAGAGTTATGAAAATAAATGTGCATTGATGGAGAGGGAGAGAATGTCTAAGGAAAAGATGGATGGACTGTGTGAGGAGTGATATGAAAGAAAAACTTTTTCACAAAAAAATAAACCAAATTCAAAAGCAAAATAATAAAAGCTTTTTAGTTGTAGTACCTACACTAACACAAAAAAGTGAGTAAGTTGTATAGTAAGGTACCTAAAGGAGTGACAAAATACCCATAATAACTCAATTTACACATTCATGCTGTTTTTGCTAAGGAGTTCGGTTGTAAGTCCCATATCGTGAAAACTGCTGATCCGATTTTGATGAAACTTGCACTATTCCCTAAGTAGAGAGATCATAATCCAATAAAAAAAGAATGGTCACGATTCGAAATGCGTGGACAAACAAACATCCACTTATGAAATTTGGCACACATGTTAAGAAGCTCACATAGAGTAACACATGTGAATATTGTGCAATTCCAACAATATTACATACATCGCGTCGAATTGATTACCTCAGTTTTTTTGAAGTCGGTAAAAAGGGATTCAGTGATGGCGTGACGGGGGACAGAACGGTATGGAAGAAGAAAACGTGTTGCGCCGACCACAAGTAACATGGGACAAGGCCAGGTAGATGATGATATTTTTTTCGAGGGGGATGACCATAAGTTCTTAGAGCAAGGTTATTTGGAGTGTGCATAAGGGACAGATGTATAGGACTTGTATACATCTGTCCCTTTTTCACAATCGAACCATGATAGTTTTGTGACGTCATGAAACGGGGGCAGCTGCTATATGTACAGTTATAAGTTTAAGTAATTGGACCGCAAATTAGTAGTTAGCCTATCCTACCTATTTGATTTATTGGCTATTGGTATTTCCATTTTTCTTGAATCTCCATGTCATTTTCAGTTAGAGAAAGCAATTGCTTTTTGCAGAAAGTTATACAGATACATTCTAGTTGTCTTTTTATAGTACTCAGAGAAAGAATATGTTGGTATTTTTATTGACAAACAAACAAACTTACCTATACAACTTCGGTATAGCATGAGCAGCGGTCTTCCTGACATATGGACTCATGTCACTAGCTGAATCTCTGATGGCTAACATCACAATAGGCACTATCATTGGTACGCGGATGGATGAGAGGACTCGGAGAGCACTCGCACGGATCAACTGGTTTGGGTCCTGGGGAGATAAAAACAAAGCAAAATACAAAATGCAAGGAAATTTTTTGTTGACGAAACTCAAATTGACCAAAGAGAGAGTTATTTAAAATAATAAATCGGTTCAGTGGTTTAAGCCATATATATAAGTTTCATAAAAACTACTCCCTCCCATTTCCCCCTTCGTGTTTTATGAAGAAAAAAAAGTAGCCTATGTCCTTTCCCGGGTTTCAAACTATCTCCATACCAACTTTCATCTAAAACAGTTCAGCGGTTTAAGCGAGGAAAGTTAACAGAAAGACAGACAGACAGAGTTACTTTCACATTTATAATATTATAAATATATATTATAGTATAGATAATATTGATTACAAGGACATGTCATTGCAACATTATTTTGTGAATAATTTTGAGTGAGGTAAGATTGAGGAGTCGAAAACTTATTATTATCAAAGCTATAGAGTGTAGATTAGGTTAAATGGGCTGGTTGCCCCACAACTCCATATTCAAGTGCGTATATTGCATACAGGTGGGATAAATGATCATCTGATCCACCCCAGCACTTCAAGGACAGTCAGCCTTGGTGTTGCTGGTATCTCTCGTCAGGTCACTATAGAGTGTAATAAGACAGCCTTCAAAAGCGCTTGTACTTTTGCTCTTAAATTCGCCATGCAATAGAACATTAAACTTGTAAGATTACCTTCAGAGCCCTCTGGAAGGTGCTGATGGACAGCAATGCCAGATCCTGCTGCTCCTCTGCATACCTCACCAGGTACACATACACCAGTTTCTTAACTTCTATGTTCTTTGACACCACATTCTTTACTACAGCTGGAAACCTGCCGAAGTAAGTTTTAGTAGTGATAAATACTTTTATACGGTATGTTGGGACGATGTAACAGATGATTAGTCCTGGAGTTTATTGCATTCTTCTCAATAAAAAATACACTAAACGCACAACAGACTCCTTGACAATGTAAGAGTTATATTTTGAATTTGGGGTTGAAAGTTAAATAATTTTAGATGTGGTTGACTGTACAGTTCCGGGACCCATGTTTTCCAAGATGAAACCAATATTTTAATAAACTTTCAAAAATCCATTGCGTGTTTAAAGGCTAATTTAACAATGCTAAATACAAGTATTAAGTGGTGTTTCATTTCCAGTATCGGTCAGGACCAAATTTTTTACTTAATTGCACAACGGAAATCACATGTGTCACACTGGAATATAAATTTTCGAAAATAAATCGCACAATGGAATGAAAATTATTCACGACATATTCTACAAGTAGCAACAAATACAAAATAAACATGCATATTTTACATAGAGTAAAAAGACACCGAGTTGTTGTAAGCTTCAAGTTTAGTTGTTTAATGAATGAGACTATTTAAAATATATAAAGATAATTATTATTAGCACAAATCGAAAATCATTTTAGGGCATGTAAAGTTCGCAATATTTTGTCACTTATGAGTCGGAAACCACAGTGTCTGTATCCGTAAAAATTTGGACCTGACCCGTATGGAACATAATTTTGTTGTGTAATATTCTGAAGTCAAAAATTAAAGGTATGCCAACAGGGGATAGAGAGAAGCATGCTACACATTAAGCTGAAAGACAAGTGAAGACTGACCAAAATCAGAAACACCACAGGTGTGACAGATGTCTCAAAGAAAATCAAGAAACTTAAATAGCGTTGGATAGGTCATGTGGTTAGATCTACCAAAGAAAATTGGACCAAAGAGGTCATATCCTGGTACCCCAGAGATGTAAAGAGAACAAGAGGACGGCCACAAAGAAGATGGGAAGATGATCTACCACAAGGATGGTGCAGATCAGCAATAGACAGACATAAATGGTAAATTCTAGAGGAGGCCATGTCCAGGGAGGACAACCTTATGGATAATTAATGCTGGTGTTACCAATTTTTTAGAACATATTGTGTAAAATAGAATTAAGTATTAGCAATATTAAAAATTAGTAATAAGGCTAGTTAGTAAGAAATGTAAAAACAAAATTAGAGATTAAAGGCTATTTTTATTTTATTTATTTTTATAATATTCTGAAGTGCACAAAACAATAGCATAGTAAAAGTTCTACTAGCATCATTGATTTACTGATTACAAAAGGAGAAAGTAAACCATTGTTTCATTACACTGTGACTTATGGAATACTTACAGATCTGACGCATCCCTTCCCTTGGCAATCATGCCAATGATCCTCTTCATAGCCTCTAGTTTGAGTGAGTCTTTGGACCCATCTAACATGAGTTTTAAGTCTTCATTCCTACGAAAATTCAAACAATGTTAAAACAGTAGTGTGTATTATGTATATACCCTGAGTTTTTGAGTACATTTCTACTTGTATATGTGTTTGAGTTACTAATCGATGAATGTATACAGTTAATAATACATGACACGTTTATTTACTTCTTGTAATCTGGTTGGAAAAACGCCCCAGAAGCTGGATCGTTTGCCGGGTATTCCACTTCACCCATCACCACTTTATCATTATTATAGGACGTCGTTGCCGACATTTTGGATAAAGTAACACTACAAACACTTCACTGAATACTTATTCTAATTTAGTTATTTGCGACCAAACTTTTAAAATCACAAATCAGTGAAATCGCAACATTTCATTTCAGTTTGACGTTTACTTGTTGACGTTGGACAAACAACTTTATGTCAAAGTTGCGTTTCATTATTGCAATGTTAATAAAAAAAAAAAAAAAGTTCTCGGGTTAAGTATTCGGGAAATTAAAAAAAAAAAAAAATTTTTTGGGAAAGCAGATCATTCATACATACATACTAAATTATTTGTAAGCATTATATACCTTTCGAACTAACATAATCAAAATTACGAAGGATCAACAGTAGCTTCTAATGTTTCTACATATCCTGACTACAATAACGTTTGCTAATGAGTTTGTCTTGGTGTAAAGATAAAGATAATTTATTTGTCCAAACATGAGTTCACATACAGTGTAAGTAGTAATCTGTGGAAAATGTAATGGGTAGAGTGCGCGCACGTTATGTCTGCGCGCGACGGATGATTTTTTACTTTATTTAATCAATACTAATTTTTCATTACTCGAAACTTAAAGTAATTTAAGTTAAGCATAATTAATTACTAGCTTTTTCTACTTGCATAGAATATGATGAAAAAAGCTGCATGAAATTATTGTAAATCTTTTATTGAATACTTAGTAGTACCTACTGTTAAATTTGGTATAACAATGGTCCTGCAGTGGCTAATACCTTCAATTTCAATTCTTTTTTAATTTCTTCTTCAACAATTTTTGTAGAAGCTGCTGCCACATAACCTTCTTGAGTTATTTGGGTAACAGTGCGTTCAGAAACGCTGCATTATATTATATGTGCCGGTCCTGTCCCGCTGGTATATTTATTTACCACCCAAAAACCAATACTGTCGGGCACCGGTAGTACGAAAATTCAGGGAAATTTTAGTATTGTGGTATCCCTAAAAGTTACCTGTCAAATAAGCAACGCGGGGTCTATCTTTCTAAAATGGGACCGCAGGCCCGTTATTGTCTTGTTCTCTTCAAGAAAACATCCCTGCCATCACTTTAAATTACTTTTAGCATTATGATGGCGATTATTTACTTCGGAAACGAATAAAAACACGGAATACATCACACTCTCTTGACACCTGACTTATATGACAAACGATTAGTTCTGATTTTGGCCGCGCGCAGACTTATCTTGCGCGCACTCTAGTACATTTGCTAAGTCATATTTTTATGACACTTTGTATATTTTTAATATATTACTGTTGGTTTTCCCTATAAAAATAAAATAATATCACGCATGTTTTCCCCGAAGGGCTGGTAGAGGTGCATCTAACAGCACACCCACATTTCGCCAGGTATATATGTTTGTGTCCCATGTAATATGGAGCGAGCCTATGGCTATCCACCAGGCACAAATCCAGACTGCTATTGAAAAATTCTAATTATAGAAAAACCCAACAACGCTTTGCCCCGCCCGGAAATCGAACACAAGACTCCGGCTGCCGGACCGGCTGTAGCGCTCGTTACCATTAGGGCGACGCTGCAACACTGCGTTGCGGCGTCGCATCGTAAAAATCTACACTCTTATCTATTGCTGTGCGACGTCGTTTTTGCAATACGACGCCGCAACGCAGTGTTGTGGCCTCGCCCTTAGACCAAAGTGATTAAAAAATAAATTGGGGTAAATGATGGCTGGCCAAACAAAACGGTATATTTTATTTGTGAATTATTTACTTGCTTCGATAAAGGATTTATCTAAGTTTACTTGTGTACTTGTGAAGCTATACCGATCACCATTAATTAACAAATTGACAAGGGTTTTGTGTGGGTCTAAAGCTGTCTAAATACAATGCTTATTTATTCACGAGTTTGAACCTATTTCAAAATTTCAAATAATAACTTCCTTAAGTTCGCAAGATGTTTCTAACCCATCATCTTTTGGCAGATAGTAATTAATAACTCAGTCAGTAGATTTATTTCCATGCTAAGGTATTGTCCTGCTTCTATGTAAGTACCTACTGTAAGGGCTCAGCTGATATTCAGCGCGACTTATTCGTGCTTATAAGAATTTTAGATTCAGAGAATAAGTAACAATTTCCTAAGCTAAGATAAGATTTCCTAGGTTAAGACTCGGTTTCTGATTTAGATAATCGAGATCAAGCACCTGTGAAGCCAATTATCAGTGCCAATTTTGACAGGTTTCAGGCTAAAGCAGAATTGGCCCGATTTTTCTTTGTCTTGCCTGTCCCACCGCTGGGAAAAGGCCTCTCGTAAATTCATTTTTCTCCCGCGCCGTCTCGAACCATCCCTCATGCTGCGCATCCAAATCATATCATAATCAACTTCAAATACTTAATTCAGATATCAGGGTTTGTTAACGCCCCATTTAGCTTGCAATAGAACCTAAGTAAGAAACAATGTGATTGTTATGTGTAGTCTAGTTTTACAACTATTCAGTGCTCATCAAAACTATCAGAAAATCTAAAGAATAGCGCGAGCTATGCAGCTTGCTTGATTGCAAACAGATTTGTAGAAAAATAAATCTGTAATGCCGCGTATTTATAGGTAGGTATTTATTGCATCCCCCCGATGGGTTCCCGCTTTGTCGAGGCGGGGGGCTCAGTAGCCGTGGCTTGGTCACCCACGGTGAAGCGAAGAGGAACACGAGTAGAGGCCGCTCATCAGGACTTTTTCCGAGACGGCCTATAAGTACCTTGCGGTGCCGCTTGGCCGATATCTTAATGCCGTGTGGGAGGCATCGCGGCTAAGAGTTAGAGGCCGCGGCGAGAGCGGAGTGCCGGTATAGCATTGGCCGCTCTCTCTATCCTCTGCGGCCGAAACTGGTAGGCGGTGGGGCCACTGACGTGACCCGTCACAGGGGGACCAAGGGTGCCATACACGGGGTCGTCTGGCGCCCGTGTTTTAGTCCCTGGAGTGGTCACGGCGAGAAAGAAAAAAATAAAGATTATTTATTTGCGCCAGGCACGACCCATACCATAAAAAGAACAAAAAAAATTAAATACAATCACTACAAAGTATGCGTCACAACTACGCAAAACGGTCATCGCTCAGCATAATGCTGGCACTCATGTGCGAGACAGAGCCACAGCGCTGGTTTTCAGCGATAGCCGGTGACGACTGGGTGACTCCGAACCAAAGAAACCTTAGTGGCAAGTGACGGAGTGAAAGTTTTATTTATGAATCAAAAATAAATTAATGAGAAAACAGTAATAGGTAAATAGGCGTTTGAAAGTTCAGATATAAAAATGTTGTTTAGTGTAGTTATACTTTTTGTTTAGTGTAGGTAGTATAGTGGTGGATATAGTAAATATTATATTCAATCAAAAGAAGGTATGATTAAAAAGAAGTTTAAGGTACGTTAATAAGAAAAAAAAATATGACACAACAGCACTTCCGGACTGGGGACACAGATGGCAACAATAGTAAATATTTTGTGTGACACAGATGGAAATGAGTACTAAAAACTGTGGGCATTTTATAAATTAAAAAAAAATTAACATCACTGAGATTCTAGATTCGTTAACTAATAACATCTATTTTTCAAAATTTGATCTCTGTCAAGTTTACTATTACCGTAGCTGTCTTTAGAAAGAAAAGTCTAGGAAGTTTACTGAATTTACAACAGACAAGCAGTATCAAATGTAACGATGTCCAATGGAACTTAAGACATCGCCTAGTGCTTTTGCTCGTCTCATGACAATAGCAATGTCTGGGTTAAATTATAAATCATGTTTTTTATATCAAGATGATTGTATTGTCGTAGGAAATTGTCTTAAAACGCATAACAAGAATCTCATAAAAAAATTTGAATGCCTAAGAAGAGTGAATTTGAACTTAATCGGCTGAAGTGTGCATTTTTACGTAAATAAATCGTTTATAACTATAATTTAATCAATTTAATTATATTAATGTAAAATAGAATAATTCAGTAATGATAATGTTGATAATGTTTAATGCATGCTAATTTAGAATGATAAGCACAGGCGAATGATAATTGCAATGCTTGTAAAAGGCTGCTAAGTCATAAGTACTAACATTATATAACACCAATATGATACACTTACATACGTGGGACACTCAGAAAGTTTTGCGAAACTAAAAAAAATTGTTCTATACGTACATATATTTTTATTAAATCTTTTCAAAGTACTTTCCACCAGCCTCTATACAAAGATTCATGCGCCTAAACCAGTTTTCAAAACACTTTTTCCAGTCCGCCGCAGACACCTCGTTTACAGCCTGCTCGAACGCAGCCAGCGCATCTTCCGGCGACGAAAATTGTATCCCTTTGAGCTGATTTTTTATTTTTGGGAATAAAAAGAAGTCACACGGTGCTAGATCAGGGCTGTAAGGAGGGTGACCCAGGAGTTTGACTGGCGTGCTGTCCAGGAAGTCCCTCGTTTTGAGTGCGGTGTGCGCAGGTGCATTGTCGTGGTGGAGCAGTAGCCCGCGGAGCCCTGTGTTTGGTCGCTTGTTGCTTATAACAGAGAAAACTTCTGGCAAACATTTGGTAGTATACCATTCGGCATTAATGCTTCTTTGATCCCGTAAGGGAATTGATACCAAGTGGCCAGTCAAATTAAAAAAGCTAGCGATCAAAATCTTACCCCCGCTTCTAGATCGCTTCACTTTGGTAGGCGTTGGCTCATTTTGAAACACCCAAACAGTCGACTGGCGCTTGGTTTCTGGGTCGTATTGATAAATCCAGGACTCATCACCTGTAACGATGTCGTAAACACGCCGAGACGAGCCTGCTTCAAATTTGTTAAGCATATCACGGCACCATTCCACCCGGGCCTGCTTCTGAGCATCGGTGAGGTTGTGCGGCACCCAGCGTGATACTATCCTCCTCACGCGAAGATGGCTGTGTAGAATCTCGTGAACGCTTCCCGATCCAATCTTCAATATGTGTTGAATCTCCTGATATGTAATTCGCCTATTGTCTTGGATTAAATTTTTCACTGCTAGCACGTTTTCTTCGGTAACAGCCGTCAAAGGGCGACCGCTTCTTTCGTCATCCCCCAAAGTTGGTCGACCGCGCTTGAATTCGTTATACCAACGATACACGGTTGCCTTGGAAGGGCCTTCATCCATGAATGCCATTTGAAGTCTATCGTACGATTCATCCGGTTTCAGGCGACACTTGAAATCGTATAAAATCATAGCTCTAAAATGTTCCCGGCGCAGATCCATATTTCAGTGAGACACAATACTTTGAATTAACTCGCAAAAAATGTGGAGGGAAATTTTGAAATTGGAACTTACTTATTTTTACTTATAAATAATCATATTTTCGAAAAACATTATAACTGGCCAGTCTCCCATATATAAAAACTTTTTTTCGCAATACTTTCTGAGGGGCCTGGTACATACATACATAAACTCACGCCTTTTTCCCATAGGGGTAGGCAGAAACTACAGAACGCCACCTGCTACGATCCTTACATACTTCTTTTGCTTCACACACATTCATACATCTAGTCATACACACACGCCGGTTATGGGTACTGCGCACTTGGCCTTTCTGAAGAACATCACCTATAAGGTCTATGTATGGCTTTCTAGGGCGTCCCCTCCCGGCGTTTCCATTCACGTCTGCCTTGTAAATACCTTTCGTTAGTCGACTTTCATTCATCCTCTCAACATGGCCAAACCATCTTAATATACCCTTTTCAATTTTAATGATACACTTAGTTCGCAATAAACGTTTTGACTTTGACTTATTTAGGACATAAGATCACTTCAGAAGGTATATTTGCCGATCTATCAATGCCTGCAAAAATACCCTGTCCCGCAGAATGTAGACGAAGTCAAGAGATTTGTTGCATTTGCTAACTATTATAGGCGTTTTATTCCAAGGTTTGCCGACATAGCCTATCCTTTGAATGCGTTATGTAAGAAAGATGCACAAAGACTTTGTCAAAACTAGGATTAGGCGCCGTGCTGTCAAATAGCAATAGCAAGGTAGTCGCGTACGCCAGCCGTAACTTGAAACCAGCTATTGAGCAGTGTTGTAGATAAGGCTCAATCATAAGTGACATGACTCCCCAATTTAATTTTACTAATTGGTTTAAATCAATGTTTTATGAATATAAACGACTTTTTTTTTTATTATAACAGTATTCTTACACATAGTACATAAACTTTTATTTTGCTAAATACGAAATCAACAATAAAATAACTGCGATCGAAAAAATGAATTCTGACATATATGAGACGAAACTAAATAAGTTATTAGTTTCTTAACAAATCTATTTTTTTGCCGTGAAGTATGTAGTTTAATTTTCGATATAATTCGATTTTCGATCAACTTTCGATCATTTAGGATAGTCAGGCTATGACACTATTTTTATGTAACGATAACGTGACATACCCCCAAATGTCAGTTTAGTTATGCTAGTATTATAATATTATCTGTGGTTTAGTCTACGAAATTAAAAATCCGATTAAAGTAAAAAGTTTTGAGGTAAAACAAAAAAAAAAAAATACAGACGAATCCTCCTCCTTTTTACCCGACTGCCGAAGGAGGGTAATGTGTTTATCAGTCTATGTATGTATGTATGTAAGTATGTATGTATGTATGTATGTATGTTTGTTCCTATGTGGCGTTCCAGAGACCAAACGCGTTGGCCGATTTTGATGATTCGTACGTCAATCGATGCGTCTTAACCCTGCGAGTGTCATAGGCTACATTAAAATTGGATAATAGAAAAATGGCGGATTTTGGGTGGCCTATTGTGGGGGCCCAAATTTTTTTTTTCTTCCAGACCCATCGTGTGGGGTATCAAAATAAAGGGTTTTAAGAGGTGATTTCAAAAATATATAACACTTATATGTTTAAATGTATCTAATTCGAAAAAAGTAACTAAAAAGTTATAAATAAAAAAACTTAATTAAAAAAATCAAAAAACCCGACTGCTTCAAAAGCGAACTAAAAAGTCGTAAACAAGGAAAAATCATGCTGTGCAGGCGGAGGATACACCAGATTTTGGTCAGCCAGCCGGCGAATATGTATCCTCCGACTGCACAGCATGATTTTTTCCTTGTTTACGACTTTTTAGTTCGCTTTTGAAGCAGTCGGGTTTTTTGATTTTTTTAATTAATTTTTTTTATTGAAGTCAGTTAAAGATACCTTCAATCTGTACATTTGTATGCGTCTTTTTCTTTGACCTGATCTAATCACAGGTGCAGGCTCAATAGGACTGAATATTGGGAAAAACCAAAAGGGCGGGTTTGTTAACTCCAGCTACTGAGAAGTACAGAGCGTCACACAATATTTCTAGAAAATGTTGCGGGTCACATATACCCAATCACCCAACTGTGCGCTCGGCGTGTTAATAGTGTCAGATTGCAGGTATGATTCGTCATTTTAAACTGGGTGAAATAGGTTAGGTTAGAACTGTGACCAACCGCTCGCGAGCCGAGCGAGCGGAGCGAGTGGTGCCTCGGCAGCGGCCGCCGAGCGCTGCTTCTCAAAATAAAACAATATTTGTACGCAAATGAAAAAAATATATTTCTTGTAATCAATGTCAATGGACAATACAAAATATTAAACAAAATAATCCTTCTTTTTATTGAATAATCAAAAATTTAAGTGAAAAATCAACTATAGAAAATACCAGTACAATACAATTATACAACATATTATATCAAAATTTGTTCGATATTTTAAACGTAAATATAATGAACTTAGGTGTTTTGAATGTAGACATTTTGAACATAGGTATTGTAGTTGGCATTCTAATCTTAGACATTTTATGCTTAGGTATAACAATTTTCGATATTTCAATACAATCTTATTTTAATTTTCGATGTTTTGACCAGTGTAACCGTAGGTATTTTAATATTTGATATTCAAGTTAGAAACACATTAAAACAAGTGTATAAAGTCGGTATATTCGACAGTTTCTAAAGCTTTATCCAATACTTATCTCTTAAATTACGTGCACGCATTAAGGACCTCTGCACATACCCGCGATGCAGCGCCGCAACGCTGAAATTGGAGTCGCCGCCCGGTGAAACTCAGAAATTCACGTCAAGCGTTCTGCAGACATCTGTCAGATTGTTTGTAGGACGCTTGGAGACAGTTAAAAAATTTAAAATGTTAGACGTTGACCTGATGTCTTGATATAATTAGTAGAAGAACGTCCCGTTGTGAGGGTTACGAGTACCTTGAGTTGCGGCGCCGCAACGTGGGTATGTTCATAGGCTCTTACTTCAGTGAGCGAGCGAGGTTCTTATCGCTAGAAACTTAAAAATGGATACAACACTCAAGGAAGCAGCTCAGATTCTTGCTGATGAAGAGCAACTTTAGTTTGATTATGCTCTGCTTGAATTAGACTGAAGTTGCTCTTCATCTCAATTTAAGCAGATATTCTGTTCGGCGCGTATACCAGCGGTACGTGGAGACTGCAGGGTACGTCAGACGTCGTGGAGATGGACAAATCGCGAAATGGCTAGCAGCAAGTGGTCTCATGACCGCAGCATACCAACAAACTGGACCAAGTATTTCTCGGGAACATTCATTTCATTCTCTGATGAAATCAGAATCTTTCTCCATGCCAACGATGGATGCTGACAAATGTACAGAAGGTTTGAGAAAAAGTATGCACCTTGATTGCACAGTGCTGTTTATGTGAACGTTTCACCTACAGCGGTGGATTCTGTATGTTTTTGGCAAATATTTCTATAGACTGTAAAACAGAACTTCAATTCATTGAAAGGAACAGATTAGAGTACTGGACATGATAGATTGACTGTTCATTGATACGTTGAAGATGTGCTACAGGAAGATGAGCTAGCATATGCTGGATATATTGGTGAAAACGTTGTCCTAATGCACGATAATACGACATGACGAGAAAACAGTCATCTTGCTGTGAAGACACACGATGTCAACCAACTCCATGGCATCTGACTTAGCCTGCAGTCGCCACGTATCGCGTATATACGCACCCAATAGAATCTGCTCAAATTTAGTTGAAGAGCATCTTTAGTTTGATTATCTGCTTGAATTAGAACAAGAATTTGAGCTGCTTCCCTGGGTGTAGTATCAATTTTTCAGTGTTCAACGTTAATATAAATAATAAATAAATAAGAACAATCTCCTTTTATCGTTGCATATCACAAAAATGAACAATCAGCAATTATTAACCCAATTAGGCTTTTCCGAACTACAGTTAAGAAAGGTATTTACGAGGCAGACCTGAATGGAAACGCCGGGAGGGGACGCCCTAGAAAGACATAGGTACATAGACCTTATAGGTGATGTTCTTCAGAAAGGCCAAGTGCGCAGTACCCATAACCGGCGTGTGTGTATGACTAGATGTATGAATGTGTGTGAAGCAAAAGAAGTATGTAAGGATCGTAGCAGGTGGCGTTCTGTAGTTTCTGCCTACACCTATGGGAAAAAGGCGCGAGTTTATGTATGTATGTATGTAGTTAAGAAAGTAGTTTTAGATAAAGCCTCAGAAACTGTCAAATATACCGACTTTATACTTTACACTGGTTCGTATGTATTTCTAACAAGAGGTTACCTTACTTCAAAACCGCATACAGTATTATTTGATTATAAGCTTTATTTTCTGGTATCTACGATGTAAGTTTAAACTATATGGGGTGCCTGTGTGATAGTTTTCTCTCAAGTGTAACTTAGCATTGTAAATTATTAACTCTTATCATTTTTATCAGGGCTGATTTGCGTGGCACGTTGTAACTTTTCTTCAATGTCTGTCTTCAAATTTTGCAAAAAGTCTCGTAAATTTTGGTCACAATTGGGAGCGGAAGCAATTTCGCATCTTTCACCCTTATGATCTCCTTTGCATTGACAAACTGGCTTGCCTTGTTCACTCAGGACACATTCACCATCGTTTAAACAGTAATTATTGCAAGTGCTTCTTTCGCACCTTTGCCCAGTGACGCCGGCAATACAGCTGAAATCAAGAAGATTAAGAAACGGCGTTAGAACCACCAAATATTGAGTAGTTGTAATAGGCGAACGAGGTTCACGACCAGTACGCTGAGTTTCAGTCACTCTATAATAGTAGAATATACACTGAGCGTCAGGTTAAAGCAGTGTTTTATGTCACGGACGCGATACTGACTCCAAAGCGAGGGAATACTAGAGTCCTGAATGGGTGCGCCAAAGTTCACCTAAATTTTCAAGTCCGATAATTGGAAATCCGAAAATGTTCTTCCTAACATTTTTCATCCTAACAATCACAATTCCTAACTACTCTGTCTCTAATTTCATAATTCAGAAGCATTCAACTTCATAATGTCAGTAGCAATAAGCATGTATTATACTTTTATTTGTTTTCCTATATTTTATCAACATAACTATCTTTTACACTATTACTCAAAGTCATATCTTTTTTGTTTAGATTTCTTTTTATTCATAATAATCAGTATTATATACATTAATTTTGCGTAACTTTATTTTCACATAACATGTATAACATATAAGAATAACAGGTACCATGGTACAAGTAGTCAAATAAATACATGTTTTCATATACACATTTCAATTAAATTAGTTTAATATTAGCGGCTTAGCGGCGTATAGCTTTCAAATAATCACTTTTATTGCTGTATTTTGCTTTAAAATTCAATATATATTTAATTCTATCATATTTGCCGTTGACTTGGAAGTTAATTTTATTTTTGTAGGTAGTACTCATAAATAGAAAGCTTTATAAAATTTTCAAGACTCGGCAATGTTATGTTTTTCGTGAGGTAAAAAAATTAGAATTAGTCCAAGAGCGAGCGAAGCGAGCTCGGGAACTTAGGGCACCCCGACACGGATAGGTTAGGTTCGAAGGAGATGACGGAAGCTGAAGTGAGCGAGCAAAGCGAGCGAACGCAGCTACCGTCATCTCCTTCATGTTAGGTTACTTTAGACCCTGCAGACAGAAATAGGAGCGCCGCGCAGCGGGGCTCCGTCGACTTAGTTGCTTAAATCTTAAACTTTAACCATGGATATCTTCCATAACCATGGGGTTCCGTGGGATTTGGATGGTACAGTGAGGTAGCCCCTCTACCCTCCATTCCCTTTCCCTCTTTCGCGCCCCTTAAATCGATGGAAATTTGTGGATTTTTTTATTCTAACCTGAAAACTTTAACCATGGATATCTCCATAACTATAGGGCTCCGAGTGGTTGGTGTGGTACTGAGGGGTAGCCAAACCTCCCCCCATCCCCCCTCTAACCTATCCGCGCCAAAAATCAACGGCTTATAATCGAAATTTTAACCTTACACTTATACTTTTTGTTGCTTCTTAATTCACACGCCCTATATTGTTTATCCACTGTTATTCGGTTTTTTTTCATATGTAAATCCATGTACTGACATGACTGGTTTTAAATGATTTTAAATATTTTTTCTCTATATTAATAAAGCATTAACACAAACATGCACGTAATGATAATAAACCGACATGAACTTAACAACTCAGTACGTTATGCAAAGCATACCCCAATGATATTCAAATAAACAGATATGTTATAAGCGGGCGCATTGTGAAGACTCGAATAGTAGACAATTGTATGATTTAGTCTTTAGTTTATGTCACGCATGGCGAAGAGCGATACGCTATGTTGAAAAAAAAAAAATTAAAAAAATGCCATCGTGTGTATTTAGAAAGTGTACCAATTATAATACCAAATTACATAAAACAGAAGGGATCTCATACCTTATGTAAATACGCAATACACCTCAATTTACTAATTTATTTCAATATTTTTTCCTAATTTTCTGATATTTGGAGGTTACAAAAAGAAAAAACATTGGTTGTCAGAATAATGTTTGTTTACATTCACACGCAAGTGACAAACACTAGCTGTCTCTTTTTTTCTTGTTTGTTTTATCAAGCCATCCCTTTCGACATTGTAGTGAAATGTCAGATGAATGAAAAGTGTGTATGTGTGCTGCCGCTGCTGCGCGGAACACTTTTTTCAATTGTTTTGTGAGTGTATAACGTATCTGTTTATTTGAATATCATTGGCATACCCCAAATAATAATCATCCCTCAAATTAAAACTATAAATATCATCTTCTACCCACATATATTTTATATTACACTTGGTAAATGTTTCTTTCTGAGTATGAGTGAAAATATTATGGTAATTATGTTTAGGGATAAAAGCGTTATGATAAAAAACAGTAGGAGTTTAAATATATTTACATTAATGATATTATTAATTACAACTTTCGGAAACATGAGTGTTATGAACATCGCCGGTAGCACTACAAATAGTATGAATGAAAACTTTAGGATGAAAATTTTTAGGAAGAGTGATCATTCGGACAAATCGTTAGGAAGAACAATTTCGAGTAAAGAACTTTAGGTGAGCCAATATGGACCCGTCCTGAATGCAGCGAGTGATTAAAGCTGACCCATGGCAAAGACACCTTTGTCCCCGAGGAGCGGTTGCTACACGCTGAAAGGTGCAGGTAACGCAGTATTTTTTTTATACGAATGTTTAGTTAAAGTTCCAATTTCAAATCATATTATTTTACATACATATTTTGGCTTCTGCCAGCGGCTTCGCCCTCGTGCAAGGTGTTTTCTTATATCAAGGGAACATTAAACCGGCATGAAAAATATCGCTAGTGCTATTCCAGACTTTAATCTATCTCTGTGCTTAATTTCATACAGATCCCTTCTGGCATTCTTTCGTGATTGAGTAACAGACTTACATCGATCCAAACTTTCGCTTTTATAATATTACTATTTACTGCCACCGGCATCGCCCGCGTAAAAAGTGTGTTCTTATAATCTTACCGGGATGAACCTATGTCCTGTCTCAAATTTCATCCAGATTCGTTCAGCCGTTCTAGCGTGATTGAGTAACAAACATACATCCACACACACACATCCATCCAAACTTTCACATTTATAATATTAGTAAAATAGTAAGACTATAAGTTGGTTTTGAAAACTTAATTAGATTATGACAATTTCGAGAGAAGGCAGAAGGTTTCTAGACAAGTGACATTTCGTCAAAGAAAGCGTGCCGATAGTGATTGGAAAATTTACAAAAAATATAGAAATGTCAAGTGCTATCTTTAATTCACGTGATTAATCCCTTACATTTTGGCATTGACAATCAACGATCAACCATTGCCATCGCTAACATCGAAGGATACTTATTTAAAGCCTCAGGTAGTGTGAATAAGTGATTGAATTTCTTTGGTACTTTGAATTCATTGGCGACGTTTAAGGAGATAAATAAACTCATGAATATGAACGACTTATGGAATCAACCCTGAAATATTGCTAATGAATTATTAAAAGTCATCTTCTAGTATATAAAGTATACTAGAAGTATAATAACTAGTACCTAGTTTCGTCCGTGGCTCCGCCCGCGTGGTATTACTTCTCCCAAATTCTTTATAAATTATAGCCTATGTGTTATTCAGTAGTTTTTGCGTGAAAGAGTAACAAGCATCCATCCATCCTCACACACTTTCACATTTATAACAGTAGTAGGCAGTAGGATAAACTAATTTCAACTGAATAAGGTGAAAAAGCATTTTATTTCATATTGCTGTCATAATTTACCTTGTCTTTCTTTTTGCTTAGGCTTAGGCCTACACTCAAAGTGTTTCTGAAAGAAACTACCTCGTTGACATAGAAAAAAGGGTTAGGACAAGTCTCAGATAACTAACAATATTAATGGATTAACTAAAAAAACCGGCCAAGTACGAGTCGGACTCGCGCACGAAGGGTTCCGTACTTGGTAAATTGCGGTTTACGATTTATGACGTATTAAAAAAAAACTACTGACTAGATCTCGTTCAAACCAATTTTCGCTGGCAGTTTACATAGTAATGTACATCATATATTTTTTTCAGTTTTATCATTCTCTTATTTAGGAAGTTACAGGGGGGGGGGGGGCACATTTTACCACTTTGGAAGAGTCTCTCGCGCAAACTATTCAGTTTAGAAAAAAATAATTTTAGAAACCTCTATATCATTTTTGAAGACCTATCCATAGATACCCCACGCGTATGGGTTTGACGAAAAAAAATATTTTTAGTTTTAGTTTCAAGTGGCAACCCCCAAAATTTATTGTTTTATTTTTATTTTTGTGTGAAAATCTTAATGCGGTTCACATAATACATCTACTTACCAAGTTTCAACAGCATAGTTCTTATAGTTTCGGAAAAAAGTGGCTGTGACATACGGACGGACAGACAGACAGACAGACAGACAGACAGACATGACGAATCTATAAGGGTTCCGTTTTTTGCCATTTGGCTACGGAACCCTAAAAACACAGACATGTGACTTCAAGAGTAATCTATAGAGAAACGTGCCTCGTGATGATGAGTGGTTATTCTGTGCTTAACATGACATTACTGAAAAGAGCATGATAGCTTTAAGAGATGAACATGTTTTACCTGCATGAAGGTCCCTCAGCACTGACACGACAGGTTCCTTGAAAACAATAGTTGTGACAGCTTCCTAGAGTTAGTTTCACAAATTCAAAGTTAGCTGCTATAAGTTTACAAGCTCTAGAGAATTCGCGAGTACTAGAAATTAAAAATGGTTGTTCTGCCACATTTTTGTCTTTTGGTAATCGCAAAATTCCCTTTTGATCTTTGCTCATCCAGTAGATGAAATCTTTGGACACAGCCAATGAATTCACATATTTTTCGTTTTCGATGATATGTAATGTTTTTTGGTTTTCCCCTTTCAAATCAGCAGTTTCAATAGATAGTTGAGTACCGTTTTCCTGAATCCAGTACATTTTTTGTTCCAGTTGATCGATCGCCAAGCTGAGTCGTTTAGAAACAGTTGTGTTTATTAGAACTTCGCTCTCGGATCCATCCAACTGAGCCCTCTCTATACCTTTGTCTGTAATCCAGTATATGAATCTGTAATTTGTAAATAACCATGTTCAAAAAGTTTTATTTGAACGTTGCTGAGTTAATAAACAGAAGATATAGATATATGGTTAAATTTGATTTGCATTGGGGAATACTGGAATGGTAAATGTAATAAAAAGGTACTAAATATGATAAATAAATACATATAAATAAATCATCAGTAGCGTACCCTCCATAGCTGTCCACGGCTATATCTCTGCATTTTTCCACCGTAACTAAAACATTTCCTTTTCTACTTGCTTGATCCAATGCAAACGAGGCTATACGGCTACCATCTTTCCAAAACAGTAAATCCGAGACCGGGTCGTAGGCGACCGTTCTGCAATATTCTGTTTTATTCATAACTAAATGTTGTATTGTTCTGTTTGATAAGTGAAAACTGTATATTAATTTATTATCGGAGTCCATGTCTACAAACAGCACCCTTTTGTTAACTGGATCGTATGTTATTGAAGCGATAGACAAAACGTTTACATTATCTGATATATGTATTCGTGTTCCATTTAAATAAAATGCCAGTCGCTTCTGTTCGCCCACGACGATGTCTGAAATATGAAAATAACATTTAAATAGGCTAATTGCTAAATATAATCTTCTCTTTCCACATTTTTTAACTGACTTTTCAAAAAGGAGGAGGTTCTATGTTCGACTACATAGGTATTTGTTTTTTCTATGAGTACATTCACCGATTTCTCCGTCAATATGAAAGGGTCATTTCTCATATAAATTTGGTGAAGAACTGATGAAGAACTTCGGAATTATATAACAAAGCTCTTCAATAACAACGGAAAAACATACGTACAACGTAGACACACAACGGAACTCCAGTCTTATTTCAAAAAAAAAAAAAATACCTTGGTTTAAACCTGTCCTATCAAGTCCAGGCTTATCTGCAGAACCATGGTTTTAATTGGTCCGTATTACATTACTTAAATAACCAGCCAATTGCGTGTCGGGCCACGCGCAGTAAGTATAATAATGCGGACAAAGATGAGGGTTTTTTGTTGTTACATGAACATTAAAAACGGTTTCAGCGGCTCACAACGTCTAAAAACGGGCCCACATAAGGCGATGGTAACTGAAGAAGGAGTTATAAAATCACAAGTGAAGTTAAAAAAATATCTATTTGAGTATAACCACCGCGGGTAAAGTCAAGCGTTTGTAATAAAGATTTATAACCAGCGTCATTTAATAATTTGAATACTGCAGTATTGCCGTTACGAGATAGTCTTCGTTAAAATCTCCAAATATTTACAAAACGAAAACAAATATTTTAGTATGAATATTTTTAAACAACGAACTCAACTACCAAATATTAAAATCAAATTATTCAATGATAGGAACAAACAACCAACGTAAATTAGCTGCAATAAATAATCTATATGAAGGACGTCAAGTCATTTGCGAAAGGAGCCGATACAAGCGTGCGTTAGAGCCACGGGGAATGGTATGGTTCGTAGCGCACCCTCCTTGTTAACATGGTATAATAACATACTCCGTATACTTCGCCTGGTATTCTCTTCCCAGGATGGCCTAAGACTATGTCACGATAAGTGTTACCTTTGATTGTCCTTTTTAGAAAATTTAGGTACTTTCTCATATAGTTAATGAAAATAAAATAAATTACTAACTATAATAACTATTTAGTAACTCATGTGATTCATCTATTTATTGTTAAATTTATTTGTATACCTATTGAATTATTAGTTCATAATAGGGAACATTACTGCCAATTGCTCCCGCCAGATGGCGCTTGAAGGATAAAAGTAAACAAAAACATAACAACATGGCGTCTACTACAGTTTGTGTTAGTGGTTACCGAACTATTTTTACTGTTTTAAGTATAACTTGTGTTCAAAAACTAAATAATAATATTGCTAGCTGTTGGTCAAGAATGCATCAGTGTTGTGTTTATGGATGCAGAAATAAAACCGGCCATATGATCCCAGAAAACGCCAATATTCGCAAGCAATGGGAAATTACTATTCGTCGCAGGAATTTTACAAAAAAGTCAAGGCTGTGTCCTGACCGTTCTAAAGCGGAATATTTAATAAAGGTATTTTACAGGTCAGTGTATTATCCTAAGGCAACCTTTATTCAAATAATAACAGTAATTATTATGTTTAATGCTATATACATTAAAAAGAAGGTACATAACATTGTGTACTAATTAAACACAACTACAAAATGGTTTTAATGTCTACATAAATACGCATGTTTAACCATATGGTGTTAATAAAACCTAATTTATACTTACAGGACTGAAACTAAATAGAAAAATATTAAATAAAGGGGTTACCTACCATTGTTTGGAGAAAAAAGAGTCGATGAAAGATAAACAGAGAAGGAAACTTTGAACAAATTGAGGAGAAACAATCAGCACTTTAAATTTCCGGTGCTGTTGGAATACGTTTCACAATAATGTCTTAAAAATAGTGTTTCAAAAAGCTAAATTTCATTTGTGGTAAAACAATAAGAAAACACCTTTTGTAAGTAGAATAACTTGGCCCTTAAGAATGAAACTTTGATATCATGGATATACCCAGATAGCCTAGATTTAGACTCAACTCTGGACCTAAGTTTCATGACAATAACCCTTCTAAAACTCTTGTTAATTGATGTGAAATATTGTAAATAAAGAAATATATTTCTTTTTAACATAATTTGATACTTGGACAATAATATAGATTCAGTACCTACTCTCAGAAATAATAAGTTTCACCGGTTACTTACTTTAACAGTTGGTCTATTTTTAACGGTTTTGACACATTACTCAGGTTGACCAGGATTTCTCCGATTAAATTGGCAGACAACATTGTATATGAATTGTATTAGTAATCAATCCTAAGAAAAATAAATAACATACAAGTACAAAGAATTTTCATTTATTTCTTGTTATAATTAAGTTACACACAGTAGGTACATTTTAATAGCACAGCACTGAAATTTAGGTAAATGTAGGTACTTATTTTATACACAACTATCTAGCCCTTGACCCTTCTTGAAAATAGGTGTGATCCTATGTTATGACAATATTGACAATGGAAAATAACACCACTCAAAACAAATTTTGTGTGTATTCTAGATGTTAATTTCAGTTTTCATCCAGGTGACACATAAAAATAATAATATCTATTTTGTTGTTGTAAAAATAGGTACTGATATTTTCATGGAGGCCTTAGACCGGGTGGTGCAATAAAACATAATAACAAGCATTAGCTGCAAATGCCATTCTAACGTGCAGCAGATACGCAGATACATTTTCAGTCCTTTTTCTATGTTTAGATCAAACCTGAAAGAATGAAGACAGTAGATGTAAATGAAATGTAATAATATCAAGTGCCAATAAACTTATTTATGATTCAATGACAAGATTTCTAATTTTAGAGTAAGAACTATCAAAACAAAGATATTTAATATCTGCTTTTACAAATCACCTTCTTAAAAGAATATATATATTTATTCGAAATGATTAAGGGTGGTAAGGAAGTCAGCATTTAGGTCTTTGGTAAGGCTTTTGGCAATTAATAGTGCATTGGACTGCTGTCCACCATCAAAATGTAACCGTGTGCAAAATGGTTCCACTGCAAAGTAATTATGTAAGTCATATAAAATCAACCTGGAAGTATTGTTTTGAATATTAATTGGAAGTACATTGATCTCATTACATATTAAATTGATATAATATCTGCAAGTTACACAAGATTTCCAATGTTCGCATTCATATTCGTACCTTTCAACTAAATCCGTTTTCTTTTTCCTTTTACTGATGCACCGCGCTCTTGAAGCCGGGTTTTTAGGTACAGTATGGTCTGATTTCCTCAATTATTAGTTAGCTCCATTTTTCTTTCACTATTAGCACATGCTATTAGTTTTATATTTTGTATGCTTAAACTGCGAAATATTGCCGCTCGACTTTGACAGTATAAAAAATAAAAAACCTAGTTTTACATACTCTTTGGTATAGTTTGTTAACCTCCCGGCTTAGGGTATATATGTTCTGTGGTTATCCTTTGTTTTCAGTGGCGCCATCTAAGCTCAGCTTTGCGGATAGTTCCCTATTGCTTTGTTAAGATAAAAATGCATTTTGCTCGGGTAATTCAATCACACACAGTGGCAACATATCGAATTGACAAGTGTCATACTGACAACTAGCCATTTCATCGCTATTGTCGTGTCGCTCACACCTATAGCGTTGTTTCGCTCTGTGAGCAAAATACTGTGGCTGCCAAACGTTTGTGGTGAACCCGTGAACTTTGATAGATACACAAGAAAAATTGTTAATTGTTCCTTAAACTATAAAAACAGAAGTAAATAAGGTTTTTTTATTTTCCCAATGAAGAGACGCTATCATATACGTGGCTTCAAATTTGAAACTAAATTCAACTAAAATAACTGGTATGTGCCTTTCTACATAATATTTATTTTATCTACGCGTTGTAAATTCCATAATTTAAGTCATAGTTGTGTCAGTACGTCTTTTCGCCCGAACTTATTAACCTAACACAATTAGTTTTTGACTTATTTTCGTCAAGTCAAGTTTAGTGGGTTTTCGTCCCGAACTAAATAAAAATACTAATAAGCAAACAATTAAAAAAAAAGCAAAGTAAATAAATACAAAAAGTATCAAATATGACGATTTATTAAAAATTATAAATAAGTTGTACCTATTGTAATATTGTGACCTTTTTCCCCACTAAAAAAGTTTGAGAGCCGCAACGCAATCGATGACGTAGTCTTAGGCCAATCACGTGACCCAGCTGTCACGGGAGGAGACTACCTGCTTGTGAGTGGATAAATCGACACGAGTCGGAAATCATCTTACGTACGTGTATCATACAATATTTTACTATGCATTGTGCGAGGAAATAAATAAATTAATAAAATGAAATTAATAAAATGGCGGGCTTATTCAAGCGCGTTCAGCATATCCACAGATTAACTAATAGTTCCTCGGGCATATCTACTGCGCATGTGCGAATAGCTGTCACATCGAAACGCAATAAGGCACGAGCAAAATATACGTTCTGCCAAACATATTTAATGAATATTTAAAATTAATTTATTGATCAAAATCTAAATCTAGAGTAATTAAAAACGCCTAAAATAAAGTAATAGTTTTATTTTACCTTTTATATGAATGATAATCTGTACATAACTAATTTTCAAAACTTTTCTCAAATAATAAAAACTCTGCGTCGGGCTGACGTTGGAGTTAAAAATTAAAAAAGTACAGGAAAGTAAAAAGCACTAGTGAAAAAAAGTGACACTTTCCGCACAGTTTGGCTGCTTGGAAAACCGCTCTTTTCAGAAAACAGAAAAAACTGTTTTTTCTGTTCCGTGATTCTGAGGAATTCACTATTTTGCTCTCGAAAGTTCTACGCTATTCAATTAATGATGTAGTCGGGTCGAATATTGACCTTATAGATGGATATCGACAAAAGAAAATAAGTAATTTGATATTTCTATAAGAATGAAATGAAGAGCCCCGCCCGCCTCAATGAGAATAATTAAATTAGTACATAATTTCAATTTCATTTTATTTGTAAAAATATATTGAAACATCAAAAAAAAAAAACTGGTCTTATTTTTTCGAATTAAGAAAAGGGTATCTATCAATATCGATAATGTTATTAAAATTGCAATGTGTTATATTGCACTGATGTAACCATGGTTGAGTAGTAGTAAATATAATATATCAACCTATAATACGAATGTCAACCTTAAGGCAAACGCAGTGAAGTTTAAAATTGCGACCACTGAGAATGGTTGGGTAACGGCATTTGCTTGGCAATCGAATATAATTTGACTTTAGGTTACAAAACGTCGAAAATACTTCTGCACTAACACAGAATAGACTCCTTCACGCGCATCGCCGTATGGACTACGGACCGGTACTGCCAACGACTCCGCCCACTCCAATGCGTTATTCGAGCTTAAACATTATTAATTTAGAAATCATTATTATTAAAGATGTTATGATTTTATTTTCGTATATTTTTACATGGTTCATAAGCCTATATTTACTCTCTGTTTTGCAAAGCTAACAACTTTATTTAAGTAATTTTTCAATAACATTTGTACAAAAGTTTTACTCTTCCAAGTACATTTTATAAGTTGCTCCACTGTTACTCGTAAACTTGTAAAGCCGGTTATGTGAATTTATTTTTGTATATTTTGACATGGTTCGTAAGCATATATTTACTCTGTTTTACACGGCTAACAAGGTTATTAAAATAATTTTTCAATGACATTTGTACAAAATTTTTACTGTTCCAAGTACATTTTATATTTTATGTTGATCGACTATTACTCGCAAACTTGTAAAGCCTACTTAACTGTGATAGTTATCCTTTTAATTTCGTTATATTTACTACTGTCCTGAATTTTTTCACATAGCCAAGAGCAACGATTTCGCTGGCAAGGGGAAGGGGGACACTTGACTCTAACAAAAATTTGCAATTTAAAGCTTAATTTTACGCAAATGGATCTCTACATTGAAAAATGGTTTTATCAAACCCATAATATTTTTAATGGCCTATCCAACAATACACCACACCATGGGTCAGACGACAAAAAAAAGATCCTCACTTTACGTCTAAGGGAGGAAACCCAAAAACGATGGTCTCATTTAACCTTTGTGCATTATATTTTGTGATGTCCTTTGTGTTTATATGGTACCTTATTATAGAACTTACTTAGTATGTACCACAAAGAAAAAGTGAAAAATAAAAACATTTACAAAAAAATACAACTGAGTTCAAAAAAAACATTACAAAGTGTAAAATAACATCAATTACGGCAGTCGAAAGCTACGAAACGATAATAGGAACACCCACTTATCAAGCTCATACAAATGGTTTCCAAATCTAACCTACACAACCCAGAAACTGGCTAAAACCATGGTATAATAGTATACTCCACCTATCACGTGTTGCGATGTGCTAATAATTCAATATATAAATTAATTTAAAACTTAATAGATGAATAAAATGAAAGAAAAAAAAATAAACACGAAATATTTAGTAAATAAGCTAGTTGGTAATTTATTTTATTTTCATTACCTAAATAAGAAATAACCTAAATATACTGAAAAGGACAATCAATAGTAACGCTTATCGTGACGTAGTCTTAGGCCTTCGTGGGAAGAGAATACCAGTCGGAGAATATTATTATACCATGGGTAAATAGTAGATGTTGATTCCTTTCGACAAGGGTTACACAAGGGTAGAAAGGAATCAATTCCCATACGAGGTATTCGTTCGGCTACAGTCCGAGTAGGAATTAATATCTTTCACCCGTGTTAAGCACTCTACTTTTCATTTCGAATATAAAGTAAAAAATAGTGGTTTTTTGTAAATATTTATTGATAATAGTAACATGAGTAGTACATATTTAAAATTAATTGAGAAGTTAGAACAATTTGTGAAATTTGAAGTTTCATTTTCGTTCCGAATATTTACGCTGTTTGTTAAGTTATGACAAATTTGACTGTGTTGAATTTCTGTAAGTATGAGACTCCAGTATTTGATTAGAAGGTGGGATCCATGGCGCAGACTCCCTTTAAGTAGTTGGTTGAGGCGAAATGGGGCGTAAATTTATAGTCTCAGTTAATTTGTTTGAAATTTTAGTTTTATTTTGGACAGAATCCTCAATGTCATGTTCGCCACAGAATCGGCTAACAGTGTCGCTGACATTAACTTTAAAACTGTCGCGTTTCATAATTGAAAACAATATATTTATAACGGGAAATCGCTGATCGTTCTTCTTTAATAACGACCAGTATACTGTTCACAGTTTGGTAAATTTAAATATCTTGCTATTTGCTTCGGCATACCTGAGATTTTATTTTTACCGATCACTTGTTTATATTACCTTTTGGTAGTTGAGAAAAAAGCGATTCGTTTTTATGTCATTAGGTCTGATTTTTTGATATTTTTTTTAGTATTTGTGTAAACTCTTCTCGTACAACAAACGTGCGCGCAATATTTGTTTTTGATTTAGTCAATTTGATTTACAAAGTCGTTAATTGTTAAATTTGTGAGTTCACTGCATCTGCAGGCGCCGCTTATACGGAGTATCAATACCACCAGTGAAAACATGATTTCTTCATTACTATTAATCTTTTAGGTACCTATGTAGATAGAATAACAAGCAGAGATCTTTTACTCCAGAAATTCACGCCTATCCGACGTTTAACTCTCAATTTACGCAATCTGGTCAGAGTGTTTGATTGATATGATTGCCTCTTTTTATGGTAACCTATCTATAATACATATCAGAGTAAAGTCGTTGGGATCTACGTTTATTTTTAGAGTAAAATACCTCTCCCTACCTAGATAAACGTTTATATCATACCTTTACTGCCAAATATATCTCGTCAAGGGGCTTCATTTAAAAATGTTTCCACTTCGTAAGAGGTGAAATCCTTAGATTTTTTGCTCTTGAACCTCTGAGAATCTTTTCAAATCGACAGTATGTTTTACTCTTTGTGTACTCTTGAGCATTGAATACCTGCTCCATAGCGTAGAAGGCTTTATTTTACCAGATAGTCCATTGAAGTATGTAACAAATACACTGCTCGTCACTTCATAAAGTCATTGTATGTATTTAAGTATATCTTTCCTTAGAAATTTCTGGCAAAGGATTTTCGATAACTGTATGTGCCTCGTCTTTAACAGAATCTGGGGTCAACATTTCAGAATCACTTGAACTCATTAGGTGCTTTATCTAAGTGTCACTGCCGCGGGCGGACGCGCTTAGTTTTTTTTTAATTCACACTGGCAGTTTATAACTCACATGACCGCAGCATTTTTTTCTTAATTATGTTAGATTTTTTACAGCCAAACCAAATTAGGTTCTATTTTTTAAATTTATTTTCACCCTATGGAGGGAAGCAATTTCTATGAGCCTTCCCGCCCAAAGGTGGGAAGTAGCATCTTTCACCCGCTACTCGGATCAAATAAACAATACTTTCCGAGTATGAGAAATGAAAACTATACGTTTATTTATATACCTAAAGCGCAAGTTCGATCGTGCATGGAGTACTGCTCTCACCTCTGGGATGGATCTGCCAAATACCAGCTTGATGCACTTGAGTCGATTGACAGACGGGCCAAGAAGCTTATTGGCAATGATGCACTGGTCGCGTCAAAGCTCCAGAGCCTCGAACACCGACGCCGAGTTTCCAGCCTGTCGGTTTTTTATCGGTTACACTTCGGGGAGTGTGCGACGGAACTGCACAATTTGATTCCGCATAGCCCTTTCCATCATCGGACTACAAGACGTACGGCCATGCGCCATCGGTACATGGTGGACATCCCACCCACACGCACAAAGCGTTTTGCTAATACTTTCATTGTGCGCACAGCTAAGGAGTGGAATTCCCTTCCGGAGTCTTTGTTTCCTGATAGCTACAACCTTGGGGTCTTTAAGTCAAGAGTGAATAGGTTTCTACTAGGCAAGCGTGCTTCACCGTAGGCCACATCATCGCTTACCATCAGGCGAGGTAGTGGTCAAACGCGAGCCTATCAAAAAAAAAAAAAAAAAGAATGGTGTTGAATTTTCTGGCCTCTGACTACTCGAAATTACTATGAAAAGTCTACAAATGCCAGCCGGGACCAACAGCCGCCAACGACCTTGAAGGAACAAAACGCGCATACATTTCTCACACGCGCGACCCAAAAATCTGGAGTTTAAAATGACTTTAAAAAAAGTCTTAGATCAAAACGTAGATAATTAAATTGTCATGTTCATTAAAATACGCCCAGCGGTTTTGGTACGATTGTTGCTTTTTTTCCTTGTTGGACATAACCTTACAAATTAATTAGACGATGTTATACGAATAAAACTCAAAATTTTCATAAATCAAATTATTAAGAAAGTTGTCAAATTTAACATAATATTATATTCCAAAAAATTGCAACAAGTCGTTTAGAGGTGATTCTCATTTTAAAAACAGCTACTGAGCGGTATGCAGATACCGCTCAGTAGCTGCTTTTAAATTATTATTTTTTTGCATTTTGCCTTAACGTGCTGGCCGAGGCACAGATAAATCTCGCGTGAAGTTTTATTTTTTCACCTAATAAACACAAATAACAAACAATAATACTTTTGTTCAATATACATACCCCAAGAGAAGGATTCCGCCCAGCCCATAAACAGTGTTAACAACCCTAACAAAAGAGTTTTATTCATCTTGCAGGCACGTGTGCTATCTCAGCAGATTTAGATGAGGCGTCCGCTTCTAGTGAACTATTTAATTAAAACATCTCTGTTTTTTGTTGCTCATAGTTTTTAGCCAACAAATATATTGATAACCCGAGAGGTCGCTGATTAGAACCATACAGACAAATTTTACAAGTGTGTGTGTGCCAAATCTAAAATGATAATAAAAACCGGCCAAGTGCGAGTCGGACTCAAGCACTGAAGGTTCCGTACAAACAGCTGTATTCACCAAAATAATTAGGTAAATATACCATATTAAAATAAATAAGTAAATTACTAAAAATAGCAAAAAAATACTCAATAACCATAGCATACAGTAATAGCCTTGAATAACTGTTTTTACAGTTACTTTCGAGCCTTTTACTTGTTAAAGCAGAACCAAACCTACAAAAAAAAAAAAAAAAAAATAATAATATTAAAAACCGACTAAGTGCGAGTCCGACTCGCGCACAGAGGGTTCCGTATAAACAGCTACGTTCACCAAAATAAATAGGTAACATTACTAACGTTCATAAACAATGAAAGTACCAAACTTTGCTCTAACGAAGGGGAAAAAATAACTTTGCCGTTAGAAAATTGATGTGCCCATACATCAAAATACAAATTTTGTACTATTTCAAGTACATTTTATAAGTTGATCGACTATTAATCGTAAAATTGTAAAGCCTACTTAGCTGTAAAAGTTTAATAAGTTATATATCGAGGGTTCACTATTGTATTAACCGATATCCTGGCCGATATTGAGTTATATTCGGCATCCTCAATTTTTTTTGAGTCGTTTGAATCCGGTTTCATGTCGCTTGAAACATAAGTTAGGTCTAGTTTGAATCTGACTTGATTGATGCGATACAAATTTGATAAAATTTTACAAAAGATGGACTTCATACAGACAAAATATTTTGCGATTTTGATTTAAGCTGTTTTTCCTGACATAAACTTCATATCAAAGGGCGTTTGAATTATTTTGCCTGTTTCTAAATAAAAGTAATTTGAGGTAATTTTGTATCAAGCGACATTTATTTCTGGTAAAAACAGCTTTAAAAATAAAAGCTCGACTAAAACTGTGTGAAATTTATTTCCCTTTGTTCCAATGTAAAATATGATAAGTGATCTTTAGCTATGTCGATTAATTCAGTGGTGCTGTATATTCACGAATGATTCGACGTTGAATTATTTTGCCGGTTTCTAAATAAAAGTGATTTGAGGTAATTTTGTATCAAGCGACATTTATTACTGGTTATAACAGCTTTAAAAATTGAAAGCTCGACTAAAACTGTGTGAAATATTTCCCTTTGTTCCAATGTAAAATATGATAAGTGATCTTTAGCTATGTCGATTAATTCAGTGGTGCTGTATATTCACGAATGATTCGACGTTGCTCAGGTGTTTAAGGTAAACAAGAATTTTCAATTTGAAGCGTGACTTAACGCAAACGGATCTCTGAATTGAAAAATGGTTTAACAGACCCATAATATTTTTGAATGGCCTATCCAACGATTCCTCACACCATGGGATAGACGAGAAAAAAAATATCCGCACTTTACGTACATAGCAAAACAAAAAAAAACTTGGTTTTATTTTACCACTGTGTCGGAATTATTAATATGTATCCATGCCAAATTATAGCTTTCTGGTACTAAGAGTCTCCGAGCAAAGCTGCGGACAAACGGACGGACAGAGCGAAACTGTCAAGGGTTTCTTGTCGACTTCGGAACCCTAACAACATAAATAATGCAACGTTGCTTATCCCCCAAGGCAAGTAGCGTAATAATTTACCCGTCCCGGCTTCACCCGTGATAAATTATTATACAAAAACCTTCCTCGTTTCTCACTCTTTCTATTGGTGAAAACCGCATGAAAATCCGTTCAGTAGTTTTGAGTTTATCGGTACAAACGCGGCGGGGGACTTCATTTTATAATATGTGGTGATATGTTGCTCTGATCTCTAAGGAATTTTTGTGAAAAATTTGTCCATTATCTGTTCAGTAGTTATGGCGCGAATTTAATGCATTGCAGTAGACAAAAAAAAAACAAAAATCGTTCATGTACACCGTAGCTTTTACTATTTCTCAAAAATATTCAATGTAAAATTCTGACGTCTCTACGATTTTATTTATATATTTAGAAGACTAGCTGTGCCACGCGGCTTCCCGTCAACTGGCTACATACCTACCCATCTACTCTACATACATGATTGTTGCGTAACTTTAACAACGCAAGCAACGAAAGCTCTCAAAAAGGAATAAATTTACCCGTTTTTGCAACATTTTTCGCACATTGAGTCGTAGCGTGATGTTATGTAGCTTATACCTTCCTCGATAAATGGGCTATCCAACAAAAAAAGAACTTTTCAATTCTAACCAGTAGTTCCTGAGATTAGCGCGATGAAACAAACAAACTCTTCAGCTTTATAATATTATATAGTATAGATATATTGCGCATCATCCATCACAGTCTTCCAGCCCTTGTCTTATATTACTTGGGATCGGCGCAACACGTTTCCTTCTTCCATTTGGTCTTGTCAACCATCACGCTATCACCGACTCTCTATTATTTCATATAATTCTCTCCCTATTCCAGTCACCCACATCATTCACAACTCTTTTAGTCACATGCATGTTTCATCCCTCTTCATTGCATGTCCAAACCAAGACAAACAATTCTGTTTCATACTATGGCAATTATGGATTGTAACTAATTACCGATATAGATAAGTAACACATTTTGAATTGACGAATGTTGCCGATTATCAACAGTCAGTAACCTTTCTGACCCAAAACAATCTCAGAAAATAAATAAAAAACAAGAGATACAGCTGTGACATTTTTGTTTATAAAAACTTCAGTTTAATAGTCGTAATAACGATAAGGTCACGTGCATATATACGTGACAACTAGCAAGTAGCAACGCAGTGGTGGCCCAGTGGAAACGGCCGCTGCGACTAACAAGTTGCCGGTCGTAGGTAGGAATTCGAACCCAGGCAGGCACTTTACTTTATGTAAATTATTTTATCACCGCTACTCTCAAAACGGTGAAGGAAGACATCGCAAGGAAACCGGCATGTCCTAGAACCAAAACTTCGAAGACATGTGACATTCATATCTCCAAAGTTCTTCATCAGATCATTATCGACCAAATTTAAATAGGACCACATGAAAATCACCAGCTTTCAAATAAAAAGTTTTGAGACACATAAACAAATTCAGTCGAATTGAGATCCTCCTCCTTTTTGAAGTCAATTAAAAAGCAACCGAACACCAAGCAAAGAATATTACAACATTAAAGTTAACTCTAAATCTGTTCGGCAATTTCCAACAACTCATACCACAGCTTAACATGCTCAATTAGTGATCACACTATGCGTCAAGTAAATCTTGACAATCAAGTAAAACTTGTTTACAACAATTTATTCATTACAGAGAAGTCAGCTGAGCGTGCAGACAAACAAACATACAGGAAACATCACTGAAATAGCATCAAGTATTTAATACTAAAGCACAAGAGCTAAACTTGGATGAATACAAAGCAGTCAACAGCAAAAACAAAGTTGGTAAAACTAAGACAAGTAATCAAAACATTAACAAAACCAGTGGTAAAGCTGATTCAGTTTGTGTCGCACGCTCAAACATGACCAGCAAACTCTTGTTTGTAGCAATGCTCGTGTGTGTGGATGCGACATTGAGGATTTACTTAACCGATACGCATGTTGAGAGAATAGGAACGAGAATGTACAGAACTCCTTACGAACGCTTTTCAGAGCCCTAAAGAACTAGCCTACGATTCTTCTAGTAGAAACCTGTTTTTATGTACATGGATGATATAGCACATAATTCTAGACGGGCTCATGTAAATGTTGTGACAAAACAAGCAATAAAAATCGAAGGTATAGAAAGAAACAAAGCTACAGCCATCGACACAAATACTAGTGAAGTGTATTTCGGATCAAACGATGGGTTATACAAATATGATCCTCTGTATAACGTCGCTACGAACATTGGTTTACACAACATTAATATTTTCAAAATAGTTATAAAAAACAACGGAATGTACTTAATAGATGCGAACGATCATATGATATACAAAATATTCAATGCAGGACAAACTGCTGTTAAAATTGGTGACATGAACACTGTAATGGAATTATTATTATTATTATTATTATTATTATATACTTTATTGTACACCACTTAAATAATTACAGGACTAAACATTTATAACGATAAGTAAAAAAATAATTCGACGTGGATAATGAAAAAAATGTGCATTTTGTGACAATATGTGGTGTTTTCTGTGCTCATAATAGTCAAGAACTTGTTAAAATAAGGATTTGCGCGTTGTGTATCATTTCTTCGTTGAAGGTGAAAAAATTTTTGGATTATCGGATGATGGGATTCATGAAATTGACTGTTATAATGGGACAGCTAGAAAGGTCGCTAGCATAGGTTTCTTTCCTAATAGCATTATCTTTGGCGAATACGAAGATATATTCTATAGTATTGAGAACGAGATTTATAGGTTAAGGCCAATCAATTCTTATCATATCTACAATATACGCAAAAATACTATTTAGCGTTGTTATTAAACGTTTGCATATAAGCATTGTTTTAATACTTTCAACGATGATAAATGCATTATCTTTTTACAAACAATTAAAATTAATTAAAGCAATTACCTTTATCTTATTATCGTCATTAAAGATGGTTAACCGGATTCCTAAAATAATAACAAAGGCGCTCCTCAAACAGAGCAACTTTGTTCTCTGCGTTTCTGGAACAGGCAACCCACAACTACCTGTTAATGTTGTTTTTCATATGATTTGAAGAAACTGTGCAGAAGTAGCAACTAAGTTGAGAGTTTCAGTGATTGACAATTATTTTTTCGGTTTCTGTAATTTGTGACAAAATCAATTTCATATATAACTGGTAACTGACAAATTGCTACCGTATTCCAATTGGAATGGCATTAGAAATTTAAAAAAAAACACGTTTTATAGCCCGTTCAACCAATAAGGGTGTTTCCTGGGTAGTAAAATGATAATTCTATTAGTCCGTCAGTGAGATTATCAAATAATATTGTACATGTACACGTATTATTTGCTTTACCAAATCAATAAAAAATTACAAAGTTAACGCGCATCAAAGTTCAGGAGTGGGGGCTTGTGACGTAGCGGCGTGACGTTTGACGATATTTGAACGCACATATATATATGTATATATATATATATCATATAATAATATCGTCGTCACTTTATGTTTACGTGTCAAAAGAAAAATACGTGTCCAATATTTTTTTATTATTCTATATGATGGCCAAAAACAAATTTTCAGTAAACTACCCTATTTTGACGGCTATTGCGCCGGTAACATGACAAATGGCAGATGTAGTAAACAGTTGGTTTTGGTAAAAGCTTTATGCTTAATATGCCATACCTGATACTCACGGAATAGCACTCAATATCGGTTAAGCGGGCTGTAGAAAGAGTGATTGTTTAATTTTATAATGTTATTTTAAATTGAGTTTATGTACCTTGTTGAAATCTCGGCTCGCCAAAAACGATAGCAGTTTTGACAATCTATTAGTATTTTTAACAGATATTTCAAAGAGGAGGTGGATCTATGGATCGCCTGTGTATTTTTATATAATGAAATGAAATTGACGGAAAAACGGTAAACATAGGTATGTTTACCGTTTTTTCCTTCCATTGTGGACCGATTTAGAAAATTCTTTTTGTGTTTAGGGTACTTTCCCGAGGACCACCTTGACACATTTATTGTAGACATGAAATAAAAAAAATACCGCCATCCAAAATTTAAGTTATTTTTCACTTTGTAGTGTTTTTATTTGGAAGTCGGTTGTATTTTTTGTTAAAAAGTTTTTTTATTTCATCTTCTCGAAGTCTTTTAAAATCGTTAAGTTACTAACGACGTTAAATAAGTATAAAGTACAAGGTGGGTCAAAAGAAATCACCCTATTGGAAGATGCTCTCATTTTTGCAAATGGCCGCCAATGTCTAAAAATCTGTTTTGACCTTTGTGGACTAGACATATGCAGAATACAAGTGAACAAGCCATGCAGCGATACACTCTCCAAGAACGCGAAATAATCGTGTCTATTTTTTTTGCGTAACAATTCATCTGTGGTGTTGGCGCAGCGCGAATTCCGTCGCCGATTCCCCGGCCGTCCGACACCGACTGCGCAAACACTGCGCCGTTTGGCCACCAACCTTGAAGACTTTGGGACCACACGAGACGTTGCCAAGAGTGGCCGGCCCCGGAGCGCCCGCTCTGCCGAGAATATCGCCGGTGTTGCCGAGATGTCGCCGGAAACATCGACCAGACGCCGTGCCACGCAATTAGCCATCAGCCGAACGTCCCTAAGGTGAATTTTGATCAAAGTCCTGCGCATGTTCCCGTACAAAGTCCAGGCCGTGCATCAGCTGCTGCCTGCTGACCGCCAAACGCGCGTAACCTACGCGCGTCAAGCTCCAAGCCATCCTCAATCTCGAGGAAGAAGTGGACGATTTTTCGACGAAAATCATAATGAGCGATGAGGCTCACTGCCACCTCAGCGGGTACGTGACCAAGCAAAATTATCACTTCTGGGGCACTGAAAATCCACAAGTGATGCACGAGGAGCCATTACACCCGCTCAAAGTGAATGCTTGGTGCGCTGTTCACGCTGGAGGAGTCATCGGGCCTTTTTTTTTTCGAGAATGCCGCTGGCCAAACGACAGCTGTGGACGGTGCGTGCTATATAAGGCCATGTTGACCGAGTTTTTTCTGCCGCAATTGGAGGAATTAGGACTGAGGGACATGTGGTTCCAACAGGACGGAGCAACGGCACACTGCGCAAGCCACAACCGATATTCTGAAAGCAGCATTCCCGGGTCGCCTCATCTCTCGTTTTGACGATTTGCACTGGCCCGCAAGATCGCCCGATTTATACGTTCCAGACTTTTTTTGTCGGGTTTTTTGAAGTCCTGTGTTTACGTGAACAAGCCCGAGACTCTGGAAGCCCTCAAGGACAACATTCGACACGAGTGCGAGAATCTGTCGCCCGAAGTTCTAGTAGTCCGTCGAATTGATGAAAAATGCCATAAAACGAGCCCGTATGGCAATCAATTGTGACGGCGCCCAGTTGGCCGATATAATCTTCTCGATATAATTATTAGAATAAAATTCTAAAGGTTCAAATAGACATAATCAAAAAACGAATCGAAGTTATTCATTTAGAAAAAAAAGAGAGCCAAACAACATCGGATGACTGCTTTTGGCCCACCTTATATAGGTGCTATTTAAATCAGACTTCGTCCTACCTCAGTTTCATTTTCTTAAGTCAAGCTGCTAATGAAACTTTCTAATTACCGACATTAACTAAGGAATTTTAAAATATCAGATGAGTTGTAATTGTAGCAATGGATGGTGAACACGTCGGACAGGACTCGTCGATGTTCATTGCTTCGCCACTTTTCTTTTAGTCACTGTGGGTTCTGACTTTCAGGAGTTGCAGTGGTTGGAAATAGTGCAGCGATCTTGTCCCGGTCTAAAGTATGGATTAAGGTAGTTAATGCTTAATCAGCTTGATGCACTTGAGTCTATTGACAGATGGGCCGAGCCAGGCTCATCGGCAACGATGCCCTGGTCGAGCCAAAGCTCCAGAGGCTTGATCATCGACGCCTAGTTGCCAGCCTACCGGTTTTTATCGGTTACATTTCGGAGAGTGTGCGATGTAACTGCCCAATTTGATTACGTCTGGTCCTTTCCATAATCGCACTACAAGATGTACGGCAATGCACCATCGGTACATGGTGGATATCCCACCCATACGCACTAAACTTGCTAAAGGCTGGAAATCTTCAAAACCTGCGCGCGAGACGATTCGTGATGACTCTTGAAACAGCTTGTAGTCATGGCAAAGAACTGAGATGGGGCTATAGTTCTTCAGCCGGACATTGTCGCCCTTCTCGAAGAAGAGTACCACCACACCCCTGCACCATGCCTGTGGCGTTTCGCCCTCGAGTATGACGGAATCAAACAGCTTTAGAAGGGCCTTAAGGACCGGTTTTCCACCCGCCTTTAGGAGTTCAGCCGTGGTTCCGTCATCACCTGGTGCCTTGTTGTTTTCAAGCTGTTTCAGAGCCATCCTAATCTCGTACAGGCTGACGTCCGGGATATCTTCGGTATAGTGTCAGATCTATCTAGCTCTTGGGTCGTTTGCTAGAATCACAACGGACTTGCTGATTGATGTGTATAACTGCTCATAGAATGTCTCGATCTCCCTCAGAAGCTCCGGTTTAGCGGATACGATCCTGCCATTGTCGGTCTTCAGTTTCGTGAGCTGGCCCAACAGCCAGATCTCTTGAAAAAACCTTGGAGCCTTTATTTCGCTCAATCGCGTCTTTAATATGCCGGTATTTGCACGCCCATCTGAAGACGCCTCTCCTTTATAAGCTTGAAGGTTGGATCAGAGAGTTTTTTGTTTCTATCTGTACGACGCGTCTTGAAAAACTTTGACCCGACCGTATGGGCAGCTTCCACGAACCCGTCGCTGTATTCGTCCACGGAGCTCCCTAGGCACTCGAAACGATTCTGGAGTTACAGCTGAAAGTTCTCGGGGTTTTGGACCTGGATCTGTGCTGGATGGAGCGTGGACTTCATCAGTCGAGACCTTGCAAGCTTAATATTAATTTCCAATGTGCCTTTTACCATGCGGTGATCGCGCCCGGTTTTTACCGAATTGTTTTATTTTTTATTTTTATTTTATTTTATTTATTTTAGTACATAAAGAACAACAACACATTACACGGCATATGGAAACAGTGGGTTGTACTACCAAGCTTAAAATAAATGTCAGCTTTCCGGGCTCCTAAACTAGGTACGCAGACCTGTATCTTAGGAGTCGGACATCTTGCGGCTTCAACTTATATAATACAAAACAACCGTGACTCTACTGATTGTTTACAGTTGTTGTTAACATAGCAAATGGAGTGAAAGATTGTGGTTCTGTATCTAGGAGTGTGTGTATGAGAGTAGAAAGGTGTGTGTGTGTGTGTGTGAAGTGTAAATGTTTGATAAGCTTTCTTTCAAGGTTGGTTTGACAAAGTTATGATTCTATAGACAATATACTTTCTGTTTCATCATATGTTAAGGTTAAAATCCATTCTTTTAATTTACTTTTAATTTCACGTAAGTTATATCTGTACAACGGAATAGTTTTATTTATTTTATTATACATGCGTGAACTTTGAGCCAACAATTGTCGACTTGTAAATGAAAAACGACAGGGGCTTGTTTTACATATAGGGAAACCGTGGCGTCTCAGCAGGAGATTTTTGTCTAATGGAAGGCTGGAGTGTTTCCGCAGCACTGAACGAAGGACATATAGTTGCCTTACTGTGAGAACTTTGGCCTCAAAGTAAAACTGATCGGTAGGGTAGTCTCTAGGTTTAAAAAGCATCACTTTAAGAACCGCTCGTTGTGCACGTTCTGCAGGGATCATTGTGGTTTTGTAGGTACCTCCCCACACCGGGATGCAGTACATAATGATAGACTGACAAAGGCTGAGATACACAAGAGTCAGAGTTTCAGAGTTGGCGGAGTGCCTGAGTTCCTTAAAAATATATATAAGTCTTCTAATTCTAGTGCAGAGTGCCTCTATATGCGCGTGCCAACTTATTGTTTCGTCAATAATCACTCCCAGGTACTTAATATTGGGGACTGTGCTGAGAGCGAGACAGTCACAACCTACTGACTGATGAGGGGGACAAGTGTGAGCTTTAATTATATGAGAGGAAGAGGGTGGGCTTATTGAGTGTGGGCGATAGAACCTGATTATTTTCGTCTTATCTAAATTCAACGTCAGCAAGTTAGTTGACAGCCATTCCATTATTAATCGAAGTGAGAATTCTGCTCTATCTCTTGCTTGCTCCCAGCCCTTGTCAAACACTAGAAGTGCCGTATCGTCTGCATAAGAGAAAATTTCGCAATTTGGGATGGAGAGCTTGCATAAGTCATTGATGTGTATCAGAAAAAGTGTCGGTCCTAATATACTACCTTGTGGGATGCCATAGGTGAGCTTTTCATATGAACTGGTGACTGAATCAATGAGTACACACTGGGATCTATCACAGAGGTAGTCTTTAAATAGTTTGAGAGTTACTCCACGCACTCCCAAGCTTTCCATCTTCGAAATAAGTCGAGGGACAGAGACAGTGTCAAAAGCCTTGGTTAAGTCTAAGAAGATGCCATAACAGTTCAGTTTATTATCTAGTTGGCTTACCAGACTGTTGGTAAAGTCAGCAACGGCATCCTCCGTACAGATTCCAGATCTGAAGCCGTACTGGTTTTGAGCTATTAATGTATGCTTTTCAAGAAAGCTGACTAAGCAATTGTTCAGAATTCTCTCCAATATTTTTGAAAGCGTATTTAAAACAGAAATAGGTCTATAGTTTGTGACTCTGTCTCTGGCCCCGCTTTTATATATAGGATGCACGACGGCTCTCTTAAAAGCTTCAGGGAAGATGCTAGAATCAATGGACAGGTTACAAATATGAGTAACTACGGGGGTTAAGGTAGTTCGTGAATTCTTGATAACTCTAGCTGGAATATTATCCCAACCTGTAGCGCAGTCAATACGGAGGTCATGGATAATTTTACTTACTTGTTCCTCATCCACAGGGAGGATTACAAGAAAGTTTGATAATTGACTGGGTGTTTGTGCTACATCAGTGGTGATGGTTCTGGCTCCAATTTTCGACGCCAGATTTGTTCCAATACTGACAAAGAACTCATTGACTTTGTTAACCGATGTTTTAACGTCGACCGAATCACGCAGAAGTTCACGAGTGGATCGGGTTTGAAAATTAGTATTCGTGATAGATTTAATCACTTTGCACGTTGCCTTAGGATAATTTTTTGCTTTTAGAAATTCTTCCCTTTTAAATGCTCGCTTCAACTTTTTGATTAAGGTATTACAGAACTTTCTATAACGAGTATATGATATTTTAACATACTTAAAAGTTGTCAGGGTTTTTTCTGACTTCGTTATGCATTCTATCTCGGTTTCTTAGACAACGAACCAGGCTGGTGCTCATCCACGGCTTTAGAACCCTGCATTTTTTACGTGTTTTGGTTATTCGAGTGTGATTGGTAATCACTCGTTGTATATTGTTACAAGATAGGGCAGCGCCATCTAGTGACGAGTAGAAGAACTAAGTAGTAACTAGTGGCGCCATCTAGTATCGAATAGCGGAACTAATGTTCTCGAAAGTTTGTGTCAAGTAGAATTTTCCAGAATGTTCGAACCGAACATTCTGGAAGTTTCTAGTCGCTTCGGGATCGATGAGTTCAAAAATCGATTGTTCTGGAAGATTCTCGAAGTACCTAGAACAGTATGGAACGTTCTAGAAACATCTTCCGGGCTATATAAAGAGCGGTCGGGTTCGTCGTGGGTCAGTTTCGATTGAGAAGCGATACAGAGCGATCAAAGCGGAAAATAGTGCGAAGTCATAGAATTGTTTAAGAAGTGTTTTTGTAATAAACAGTGATTAATTGAAGTCAGCTGTTTAAATAATTTATCCCTGAACCCCAGCTCGTAACAAATTGGTGTCAGAAGTGCGGGATAAATTATGCCGGTTCTACCGAAGGAAGAAACGGAAGGGATGCGCACCAGGAGTCAGCGCCAGCAAGACGTAGACCAAAGGCGCATTGGAGACGCTCCCTCACCGTCATCAGGTGGACATGGAGATTCCGCAGCTGCAGCGGAACCAGCTCAATCGTCGGCGTCGCCTGACTTAGCCGCCCTTATGGCATTCATGCAAGAGCAGGCTCGCCGTCAGGAGGAGCAGGCTCGCCGTCAGGAGGAGCAAGCTCGCCGCATGGAGGAGCAGATGCAGCGCGACAAGGAGGAGCAGGCTCGCCGTCAGGAGGAGCAGGCTCGCCGTCAGGAGGAGCAAGCTCGCCGCTTAGAGGAGCAGCTGCAGCGTGACAAGGAAGAGCAGGCTCGCCGTCAGGAGGAGCAGCTCTTGGTGATTAAGGATCTCCGCGGAGCCATTGGTAAGGAGATGAAAGAGGTAAAGGACCAGATCCAGCAACACGAGACCCGCATCGTCGAAATGGAGAAGTCAATACGTGGCCTCAAGTCTGGAGATGGGATCGTGGCAGCTGCGGTAGTGACACCTTCGCCTCGTGGTTTTAAAGTACCACCTTTTGATGGCTCTTCGTCATGGTCCGCCTACAAGATTCAGTTTGAGGCCGTGATGAAATCGAATGGGTGGACTAACGAACAGGCTTTGACTGCTCTAACCTTGGGTCTTCGCGACCAGGCCTTGACTGTGTTAGAGGCGCTGGGACAAGACGTCACTTTCGAGAAGCTTCTGGAAGCATTAGAAGCTAGATACGGCGACGCGCACCTGGAACATGTGTTTCGGGCCCAGCTGAAAGACCGATCGCAACGGGTTGGTGAAACTCTTCAGCAGTGGGCTCTTGAAGTGGAAAAACTGGTCCGGAAGGCTTACCAGTCGTCACCTGTGCTGATCAACGGGAACCTCGTACAGGCCTTCACGGATGGGATCCGCGACCTGGAGGTTAGGGCTGCCGTAAGGCTAGGTCATTTCATGGACCTCAAGGACGCTCTAGCCCACGCTTTGGAGGTGGAAGCAGTTCGACGGGACGATCGAACTCACCGAATCAGGGAGGTTGCGACTTCACCCCGATGCTATGGCTGCGGAGAAAGAGGCCACATCCGATTGAGCTGCCCGAAGCGAAGGCCTCTCCACGTTGGTAAGCAGTCGCCAGTGGAAGGATCACCTGATGTCCCTGCTGGGCAACAGCAGCAGGGAAACGAGTAGATGCCAGGACTAAGGGGCGGGTGCTGGCTGGTAATGGAAGAGCCCCAAGGATCTCGATCTCACAATCCTGTGACGGGAACAGCCTGATCATCGAGGGCGAAATTAACAGAACACCTTGCAAGCTGACATTGGATACTGGGGCTTCTCGGACTGTTGTCAGTTTCCAACTAGCAAGAAGGTTTCTTGGGGACTTCTTCGGGAACCATGAAGGTGTACATCTGAGAACAGCCACCGGTCAGCACATAACCGTCCGAGGTGAGAAGGTGGTGGAAATGAAGTTAGGGAATAAAGTTTACCGCCACAATGTTATCGTTGCTGACATAGTTGACGACTGCATTCTGGGTCTAGACTTCATGAGGAAACATCAGTGTGAGATTGACGTTTATCAAGGAGTGTTGAAATGTGGCTCAGAAGAAGTCTTCATGGAAGGTGCATCATCGGGGAAGGTGTACTGCCTGGAAAAGGTTACTCTTCGACCAAGGTCAGAAACAATCGTACCAGTTTGTCTACCAAGAAATTCTGGTCGGGAAAACCGATGTGTACTTATAGAAGGTTTAGATAACGATGATTCATGGAAAATTGCACGCACATTGGTGAGGGGTACTAGTGTTTCATCGGTACGTGCACTCAATACAAGTGACCAGGACCTGGTGCTCAAGAAAGGAACAATTTTAGGCACTTGTGAAGGAGTGGTTTGGATGCGTAGATGCCACGAACAACCTACCAACGCCAAAGTTCAAAGTACAAGATTCGATGTGTCATCGCTTTTGAGGGAATGCCAGAATAATCTGTCGGAAGAAGAAGAGAACAAGGTTAAGAAGATGTTGAACAGGTTCGCCGACATTTTCTCAACAAATGATGCCGACATAGGGAAGACTGCGTTAGTTCAACACAGAATAAATACAGGAAATGAGGTACCAATCCACCAGCGACCAAGACGTGTGCCGGTGGCACGGGAACGTGAAGTTGACGACATGGTCAAGGGTATGGTGAAAGATGGCGTGATTGAACCTTCATCCAGCCCATGGTGTTCACCGGTAGTGCTGGTGAAGAAGAAGGACGGTAGCATGCGCTTCTGTGTGGACTATCGCCGTCTAAACGACATTACGAAGAAGGACAGTTATCCGTTGCCGAGGATCGACGACACGCTGGATACGCTAACAGGAATGAAGTGGTTTTCCACCCTAGATCTGAAGAGTGGCTACTGGCAGGTCCAAATAGACCCTCGGGATAAAGAAAAGACAGCGTTCTCTACAGGCAAAGGATTGTGGCAATTCAATGTTATGCCATTTGGACTGTGTAATGCTCCTGCCACCTTTGAGAGATTGATGGAGCGGGTACTTACTGGGCTGATTGGCGACGCCTGCCTAGTTTACTTGGATGACATTATAATCGTGGGACGGACGTTTGAAGATCACCTCCGCAATTTGGAACGTGTGCTGTCAAAGATACGAGGAGCCAATCTAAAGCTAAGTCCAAAGAAGTGCGCGTTGTTCAGGCGGCAAGTGAACTTTTTAGGACATGTGGTTTCCGAAGAAGGTATTCAAACGGACCCGGATAAGCTCGTTGCCGTCAAGGATTGGCCAGTTCCGGAGAACAAAACGCAAGTCAGGGCATTTCTCGGATTGTGCTCCTACTATCGGCGGTTTGTGAAGAGCTTTGCTGACATTGCCCGACCTCTTCATAAGCTAACTGAAGACAAGATACAGTTCTGCTGGAATGAGAGCTGTGACGTTGCATTTCAGAAGCTGAAGGAACATCTGTGCAATGCACCTATCCTAGGCTATCCTGACAATGAAAATGAATTCATAGTTGACACAGATGCCAGCAATACTGGAATCGGTGGGGTATTGTCTCAAAGAAAAGGAGATCATGAGGTTGTAATTGCGTACTTCAGCAAAGCCTTATCCAAACCTGAGAGGAACTACTGTGTCACTCGAAGGGAGCTTCTAGCTGTAGTAAAAACATTGCAGCATTTCAATAAATATTTGTTGGGGCGGAAATTTCTCCTGCGAACGGACCACGCTGCTTTGAAATGGCTACTGCAATTTAAGAACCCGGAAGGGCAGGTAGCAAGATGGATTGAGCTACTGCAAGAGTTTGATTTCGTAATTCAACATCGTAGTGGAACGTCGCACGGTAATGCTGATGCCCTCTCGCGAAGACCGTGTCCAGACCATTGTAAACATTGTGCGAGACAAGATGCTAAGCAGGTAACGCTAGTGCGGGTTTTGAGGACGGATCTTAGCGAGGAGTGGAAGGCAACCTTGCAGAGCGCTCAACAAGAAGACAGAGACCTAAAACCGATCCTTGAATGGAAGAAATCAGGTGCTCCTAGGCCTCACTGGAGTGATGTCGCAGCAACCAGTTCCATCACCAAGAGTTATTGGGCACAGTGGGAAAGCTTGGTTATCCAGGATGGAGTTATGTGCCGGAAATGGGAGAACGCTCGCGGTGACCAGTGTCATCTACAAATGGTCGTACCTAAAGTTAAGGTGCCGGAGATCCTACAGCTCTACCACAATGGATGTTCGGGGGGTCACATGGGAGTTAAGAGGACTTTAATCAAGATCCGAGAACGATTTTACTGGATCCATTGTCGAGAGGACGTTGAGGAATGGTGCCGCAAATGTACAAGTTGTGCGGCTGTGAAAGGACCACAAACTCGTAGCAGAGGGGCACTAAAGGTTTACAATGTTGGTGCACCATGGGAACGTATAGCATTAGATGTTGCTGGGCCATTTCCGGAAAGCCAAAGCGGGAATAAGTACTTCTTGGTCGTCATGGACTACTTCACAAAATGGCCGGAAGTGTTTGCAATCCCCAATCAAGAAGCGGTTACGGTGGCTGATAAGTTAGTTCACGAAGTGTTTTGTCGGTTTGGGGTACCCTTGGAAATTCACAGTGATCAAGGCCGGAACTTCGAGTCAGAAGTGTTCAAGGAGACGTGTCGTGTGATGGGTGCTCACAAAACCAGAACTACTGCTTATCATCCGCAATCAGACGGGATGGTTGAACGATTTAACCAATCGCTGGAGAGGTATCTGGCAAAGGTTGTGGAAACCAGACAGAAGGATTGGGACAAACACATTCAACCATTTCTCCTGGCATATCGGAGTGCTGTTCATGAAAGCACAGCAGTAACACCAGCTTTTGCTAATTTCGGAAGAGAACTACGATTACCTGCAGATCTAATCACCGGTACCCCACCTGATTCTCCACGCAATGTAACAGATTACGCGAATGAACTACGGAATAGGATGAATGATGTATATGAGCACATCAGACAGACAGGTCAGCAGATGTCTGATAGGATGAAGACTCGCTACGATCGGAAGGCGAACAATAAGGGCTTCGATGAAGGATCTCTGGTATGGTTACATAACCCGGTACGCAGCAAAGGAAAATCGCCTAAATTGCAAGCCAAATGGGATGGACCATATCGCGTAGTTACCAAGATCAATGACGTCACCTACCGAATTCAAAAGGGACCACGAGGTGCATCGAAGGTCATTCATGTGGACCGTTTGGCCCGTTATCATGGGTCTAACAATGCTCGGGACGAGCATGTCTAAGAAGGAGGCAATGTTACAAGATAGGGCAGCGCCATCTAGTGACGAGTAGAAGAACTAAGTAGTAACTAGTGGCGCCATCTAGTATCGAATAGCGGAACTAATGTTCTCGAAAGTTTGTGTCAAGTAGAATTTTCCAGAATGTTCGAACCGAACATTCTGGAAGTTTCTAGTCGCTTCGGGATCGATGAGTTCAAAAATCGATTGTTCTGGAAGATTCTCGAAGTACCTAGAACAGTATGGAACGTTCTAGAAACATCTTCCGGGCTATATAAAGAGCGGTCGGGTTCGTCGTGGGTCAGTTTCGATTGAGAAGCGATACAGAGCGATCAAAGCGGAAAATAGTGCGAAGTCATAGAATTGTTTAAGAAGTGTTTTTGTAATAAACAGTGATTAATTGAAGTCAGCTGTTTAAATAATTTATCCCTGAACCCCAGCTCGTAACAATATTATCAATGAACTGTTTAGTTGCTTGATTGGCGTTAGTACAAGTTAAGATGGGGTTGAAGTCAGTGTTGTCCAGTTCTTTACGAATAGCTTCATAGTCATACTGTGATGATGTTCTTTGCCCATTAGATCCCGAATTGGGATTGAGGAGCAGAAATAAACAGATAGGCTGGTGATCAGTAACACGAGAGTCTAGGACTAGCACAGTAGAAGTCTTCTTTAGTTTTAAGCATTATATGATCTAGACAGTTGTTAACTCTGGTCGGTAGACAATGCGCAGGCAGTAGTCCGAGAGTGGCGGTGAGAGTTAAATAGTCATTAGCGTGCCGGTCCCTAGATCCCGATTTGATGTCAACATTCATATCACCTACTACGATAATGTTAACGTAGGAGTACAGAGAAGATATTACGCTTTGCAGACTGTTATAAAAGTTTTCTAGATTTTGGTAAGATGGAGAGCGATAGACTGAAACTATTGCCGTAGGGCCTAAGCAGGATATAATGCAGTTTGCGTCCTGAAATGGTGGCTCCGTCGTCACACATTTAATACTTTCTTTAATATAGACCACCACTCCGTCATTTTTAATTATTTTATTAATTTTAGCGAAAGATGAATAACCGTGTAATACGGGAATAGGTCCAGAAACCTGCAACCAACACTCCGTCAGAACTATTACATCAAACTCGATTTTCGTTGAAGAAATCATAGTTAGGAACTGATCTAAAATGATTTAGATCAGTTAGGAAATGTTAATATGAATTATTTTTAAGTTATTATAGAGCATAGGGACTAATTCAGAACATTTTTCAGGGGAGCATTGGAATGATTGAGCGACCGAGATGTTATCCAATTCCTTGGAAATTTGGTTTAAATTAGCCATTGGTTACCGTTAAAATTAAGTACGAAATACGTAATGTGGTATTTGGTTGGGCGATGTGAAAATTAGTAATTAGTCCGACAGGGGACTTCCCGTAAGATATCAAAGCATTGCTAGCCATCTATCTGCAACATAGCCCGATGACGTGATCATAATTGTTAGCTTGGGTGAAACGGTGTATGTGTGTAAAATGTATTTGTTGTGATTGTAGTTTAACTGTTATTTAAATTGACAATAAAAGCCAAGAGTTATCAAAAAGGAAAGAAAACAATTACAAGATAACATTGAATGCATGCATAGACTTAAATAACAAATCCAATAGAAAGTGATAATAGTCATTGTTGAACTGTTACTGGTGCTGGTACCGGTACTGGTGCCATAAACATGGTGAGGCATTTCTCCGATTTAATTTCGACGGGTTTATCACCTGGGTCTTTCTTCAAGAGAATTTTACCGTTGGAATACCAGCTGGAGTAACTCCTTGCCTTAGCAAACTGGCGGGCGTCATACAGCAGCTTTTTGATTGCGGGAGGTAAGTGTTCGTCGACGTAAACTGGTTTCTTTTCTCCGACAATCCCGATCAGTTTTGTGTTCAGCTTATCATTGATGGAACGTTCTTTATTAAACTTCCTCACCTTAGCAAGAAGTTCGTTTCTCATATTGACACAGCTTAATTCAGCAACAATAGGTCTGCATAAACCTGCCCTTCCGGGTATACGATATACATCCCGAAAGGCAGATGTCCGAACTTCCATGTTGACAGTCTTTGCAACCTTTGATACTGCAGAAATTAGATCTTCAGGCGTTTCTTTCTCTTTAGTCGGAATATTACGCAGCTCGATAGTAGCTTGTCGTGACAGGAAGTTCAGATCTTGTATCCGCTTCTGTAGACGGTTAATATTGTCTTCGTTAACTATTTTCTCCTTTTCCAGTTTTGAAACTTTAGAATTGAGACCTTCATATTTTTCGTTTACAAATGACATGCTGCGGTCCATTTCGGCGTTGGATTCCTCAATCAAGAGACATTTCTGCTTGAGGTCAGTAACTTCCCTGACCAGCTTGGATAAAATTGTAGCTTGTTCGTCTTTCCATGATGTGAGCAGCTTTTCTTGCTCAGACTTCCAAGTCTCCATTAACTCCAATTTGAAAGCCGAAAAAGCTGTGGATCGTTCGGTGTTTACTTCCTTATTTGGAGAATCGGCAAGACGTTGTCGTTTGTTCCGTATAGTGATATTGACAGCGTCTACTTTTTTGCTAGCGGCAGTAGGAATGTCGGGTTCAGAAAGAGATTGTCCATGACTCAAACCTGTTTTAGGCGGAGTTTCGGGCATATTATTGCAGAATTAATAAGAAAATAATTTGTAAAGAAAAAAAAAAAACACTTAGCAAAAATTTATGAAAGGCAAAAAGAATCAATGTCTGCGCCAGATTCGATCCCCCGACCATTAGGCTCGCCTCCGTAGAGACGCGCTACTCCACAGTGCTACGCGAACAATTACAAAGCCGATTGAAATAGGTGTATGCTTTGCTGTGCGTTGCTTTAGTGGTCAGGATCGGTGTACGTGATTCCTTTGTGTATCTAATGAGTTCAAAGTCCGAAGAATGGACACTTTTTAAATTATTTAGTTCGTTGTGATATTAAAATTGATCACAGAGACATCATTGGAAATTTGTTTCTTGGTTGACATGATGAAGTCGATCTAATTTTTTGTTGCACCACCAGGGCACTGCCAGGTCCACTTCCTGTGTTCACGCTTTTTGAAGAAGGAGTTAATCATAAAGAGGCCCTCCTTCTCCATAAAACTGGCCAGTATGTGAGGTAGTGTAGGGTAGGTTCGTCGTCCAACTTCAAATTGGCCCACTTGCAGCTCATCCTCGTCTCGTTTGTCCAGTTTCGCGTTGAAATCGACTATAACAACTTGATAGAAAATATAGGTATATATTATAGATCTTTTAAATGTTTTTAAACTAGTTTATTATATTAGGTATAATTATCAAAAGAGCAAAAAATATTATGGGTCCTTTAAATTGTGGTAAGAGACGCTTACCTACCTAATTTAAAATACGTTAGACTGATTCCGATAATCTTCTTTAGCAGAAGTCACAAGTTTTGTGACTGCTTTCTATACCGGACTGCTGTCATCAACAACCGATTCGAAGGTAACTAGTGCCCGTTTCCAGCGGTCAGTGCTGAGCGCCTCCGCTTCCCGAGCATTGTAAACACGAAGTTCCACGTAGTAGTTGCCCAGCCCCGCTACGTCTTGACAAGAAGCTCCGCAGTGCAGGCGCTCGGATCGGTTCACCACCAAGTTCTTGCTCGTTCTGAAATTAAAATGATTATCATTAGTGGTGACCTAGTGGCAAAGACATTGCTTCTCATGCTTGAGGTCGTGGTTTCAAAAACGGGCAAGTTACTATGTGACTTTTTCAAATTCCTTTGTAAAACGGTGTCAATCAAACGGTGGTATCATGTAACGGTGAAGGAAAACATCGTGGGGAAACAAGGACTTTATAACTAATACCTATAAGTTTGAAATCGCCAACCCGTCTTGAGCAAGCGTGGTGATCAATACAATGGATGGTATTATTAGTTATCATCATTACAAGATTAAAAAAGAAAAACATGAAAGAACCTTTAATAATATTCTGACCCGGGAATCGTATTTGGTTTATCTTAGTAGTATGTGAACATATACAATATGAAAAAATAATGGAAAATACAAATTTAAAGGACCCACTTCTACAAATAAAAACTTAAGCAAACCTCTATCTCGAATCGAATCCGACAGCTTCCTTATTTTGACCGATTTTGACGGCGCCAGCAAATCAACGTCCGATTCAATGTCGGACCCATAAAAGCTAGATTTTACCACCCGAGCACAGGAAATCTTCTTTATTGCAGTTTTATTTGTTTTGCCGGAAACCTTTTTCCTTGACTTCTTTTTCTCTGCCGATGGTGCTGGCTGAGATGCTGGTATTTCACAGTCAGAATCGAAGGGATTGGTCGACCTAAAATTAAGAACACCGTAAATAAATTTCACTCATAAATTCAATTAACTATTCGATATTATATATCGCATTTATTATTTGATATAAATTATAATTGTTGAGTTATACGCACATACTTGTTGTTCTATTGATCACAATAATATTGAAAAAGCAAAAGCCACAAGTACTCGGGATGAGCGCTAATTAAAATGAAATTACAGTCATATTTATAGATTACATTTTTAAAGCAGTGGTTACAGTTACAAATAGCGAGCAAAGTGTGAAACCGATTTCACACAAACTTTTCGTACCATTTGCGAAATGAGGTCTTTTCCGTCTCCCTTTTGTATTTGTATATAGGTTTGATTTTGTTTTTAGAATTTTCAATTGTATATATGTTAATAAGAATTTTTATACTCTTACATAAAAAACAAAAAACATATTTTGTTTTTCACCACCATATTGTTACTCTTCTTTGGCATTACCTTTAATAATAAAAAGTAATTATTTGCGAAAACATTAACACAATAATAATATGAGATAAGCATTTATTAAAAACAATGACAATTAAAAGTAAAAGTTAACATTCGAAACATTGGTCTAATTATTGATAGAGAGAGTTACATTTTTGTTTGGTACATTTATTGTTGATGAGTTGATTTGAGTATTTCTCTGTTCTGGCGTCTGAGGAACTTGCGTTTCATTGTAGATAGTATACGTCGGAGATAGTGGTGGTGGTGCATCGTGAGTTACGGACGAAGATAAGATGCCGGAAGTTGATGGTTGTGGTTTTATATTTTTGTTAATTTGACTGCTTTATATGGTTTTATTCGCCATTGAGCTTTCGATATAACCCTCAGCTACTCTATCAGAGCTCCAACCACCGTGTCTTTTTATTGACGTAATAGCCGCCCCTGAATCCGCCAAGAAAGTCGCCAAAGTTCTTATAAAGCAGTGACCGGTGTAGAGTTCAACATCTTTAAGTTTTAAATATTTAGCAATTTCCTTTGGCATATTGCTAATTTTATTTTTGCCGATGGCTAGTCAAGTACATTTCCCATTCCGATGTTTATAAAAAATCTATTGTTTGCCATGTTGGTGGGACGTAATGCTTGGTATTTATGAGTGATTTTAGTATATTGTCCTTGTACAATGAATGACCGATTTTTCTTTGTCTTAGTTTCCTTTACATTCATCAGCAGTAACTCATTGGAATGATTTTCAACGTCCTCCACCTTTAAATTTACAAGTTCACATCCGCGGCAAGCACATTGAGTCCAAAAATTAAGGCCACCTAAAACAAAGATAAAAAACAGGTAAATATATAGAATAATTACCATTACTAAGATTCGAAATATTCATAGTTAAATCATGTATACTTACTTTTGTGGCCAGAAAAATTTCGTCAGGAGCTTCATTAAGAAATTTTCCACATTTTGAGTCGTAAAATTTTAGACTTCTATGCGCAATGCCCTTCTGATTTTCTTTTTTAAAAAGCCAGTAATTTTGTGAATCTATTTATTTCAATGCTGTGTTTGATGCTTATTGTAGCTTTCAGTTTTGAGTATACTCGTATGCACCAAAGTGTATTCGAATTCTTTGTCTTGGATAAATAATCAAAATAGACAACAAGTACTGATTCTGAAATTGATAGGCCTTTCGAACTTCTCCACTTTGAAAATTCTTCATAAGTTTTTAAATAATTTTCCTTGGATTTTGTTGGAAGCAAATTATTTATAATTGCGGTAGCATTTGCACTGATGGAATCCGATAATTCACTGTCACTGTCGCTTTGATTTAACATCGTAAGGTATTTTTAGAACATTAACTTATTTATAAAAATAAATTAAAATAAACTTAACGTTTATGTGTTTGAAGAAAACAAAAACGCGGCAAATTCCTAGACTAATATTTTTTGTCGGAAAAGCAAAGGCTCATACGGCCTCGTCGGTTTTCGTATTTTATTTAATAATCATAACTGCATAATAAATGCGTATTCCTTTTTCAAAACGATGTATAATGCTTTATATACAAACTCAATGGTGTAAACACAGATGTAGTTCAGTATAAATTTCGGTAAGTATTCCAAATTTAAATCACATTCTCCCCCTAGAGGATGAATGAAATTCAGTACAATTTTCTTTCCCTGGTTTTAACAGATTAAAAATGACTATTGTTATGTTCGCTTTTTGTGGAATAGAATGTCACTTTTTTGAGCAAGTGGTACGAAATAGTTATTTGTGCAACAAGAGAGCAAAGTTGTTTTTTGCCGCGAGTGTTGATTTTGAATCCCGAGTAAGCGAAGGATTCTATATTTGAATCACGAGCGTAGCGAGTGATTCTAGGTTAGAATGCTGAGTGCAGCGAGGGATTCAAAGACACGAGATGCAAATAACTTTGGTCTCGTGTAGCACATACAACTTTTCACTTCAGCAGCGAGAACAAATAATCTAAAGGTAAAAAATACAACTTGGTAATATTTAAACCAAATGTAAAAATTAAAAGTTAAAAGTAAAATTATTGCAGTTTGCAAATTAAAAGTACCTACCAGTTTTGTTTGGAACCAATGGAACCGATATTGTTGTTTTAGCGACTTCAGTTTGAGTATTCACTGATTCGCTTTTTACATACTGCTTCAATTCTTCCGGTGTTAAATTGCAGACATCATCACTGGATTCACTCATATTTATTTATTATTATTTTCGTACCACTTGCTCAAAAAAGTGACATTCTATGCCACAAAAAGCGAACATAACAATATTCATTTTTAATCTGTTAAAAACAGAGAAAGAAAATTGTACTGAATTTCATTCATCCTCTAGGGGAAGAATGTGATTTAAATTAGGAATACTTACCGAAATTTATACTGAACTACATCTGTGTTTACACCATTGAGTTTGTATATAAAGCATTATACATCTTTTTGAAAAAGGAATACGCATTTATTATGCAGTTATGATTATTATTATAAAATTACGAAAACCTACGAGGCCGTATGAGCTTGATGCCTTTGCTTTTCCGACAAAAAATATATTAGTCTAGGAATTTGCCGCGTTTTTGTTTTCTTCAAATACATATATATTTATGTATCATATTTATGTAATAATACATATTTATGTATCTATTTTAGTATTTTATATTTAGTATGTAAGCACTGTTTGTAACTTATTATTTTATTTAAACTTGCACCAAGTGCAACCCCATGTCGTGTCCAGGCTATCTCTCTCCATTCTGGGTTGCCTGGAAGAGATCGCAGAACGCGATAAGGCCGCCTGTTGTATGTTTGTTTTTATTTTAAGGTTTCCATATGTGTTATTGTTTTTTATCTTGGTGTACAATAAAGTATATAATAAATAATAAATAAATAAACGTTAAGTTTATATTGTGTTAATTTTTTCGCAAATGGTACGAAAAGTAGAGTATTTTCCTCGGTGATAAAGCTGTCTTAGTCTTCGGTGAACTTAAATCCCTCGCTACTCTCAGGAGTCGTCTTAAATCCCTCGCTTCGCTCTTGATTTAAGTTTTTAACACCCTCGCTACGCTCGGGAATAAACCTCGAGTCCTTCGTGACGCTCGCGATTTAAATCGTCACCCGCGACAGAAGACACTGCTTTATCCCCTTGGTTATTAATCTACTATTTAATAATATCCAACGTGTATCGCACTTTGTAGCTAGCGAACAGAAGAAGAAAACAATAAAAATTTAAAGCCCGCTATTTTTTAAAGATGCGTTCGGAAATTGCACTATTACTAAATTATTCTGTCACAATAAAGATTGTTAAAACTTTAAATAATAATGTAGATAAATGATAAACTTCGTATTTTTTACTTTAACATATCTTTATTTGATTATAAAAAATTATAATTCGATTATTAAGAGAAAAGTATAATAATTACATTTAAACCTTGATTTGAAATTTTATAGATGACGTGTTTCCGAACGTTTTATTGTTGGTTTCTTTTTTGAGCCTTTTATATATGGAATTTGAAAATCGAACTTCGAATCGACTTGTTTCTATCTCTCGCTCTTTTCGTATCGAAGTGAAAGTGACAGAACAAAGTGAAGTTCAAATCTTTCGAATGTTGTGAGTAGACCCAGCACTGACTCGGCATTTAAAAAAAATAATTAAAAAGTTACTTTGTCTCACGCTCGCAGCAAAATCGAATTTTGCTCACTGTCTTTAAGCAGCAAAACCTGCTTGTTTGAGGTGCTGAGGTGAAAAAGTAATTGATTGTTACTTACTGAATATGATCGCATCCTTATATATTATTTTACCGATTGTTTTGTAAATGTGTGAACATTGTAGGCCTTCTAGATTTCTAGATGCTTGTTAACATTTTATCTCGTTTTACTTTTTTTATTTTTTAATCTTTTGTTTATTTATTATTTAATCATTTTTTTTTTAGTTTCTTTCTTTCTTTCTTTATTGTCGGGCCTGCGTTGTCCCTCCATCTAAGTACTGCTGTAACATAGACATATAGTATTTTTTTTTTTTTTAAAGATTATCCATGTTGTTTCTTGCCAGTTCTTCTCCATAGGAAACGACCAACCCGAACCGTGCACCTTTTGTCGACCTTTTATAAGTGCCCATGTAGGCCTATGTGAAATAAAAATTATTGATTTTGATTTTTTGATTTTCGGAAGCTCTGAGATCATCGAGCATTGTACTGAGGTCCTCCATGGTCTCAGCCATAACCACTATATCGTCGGCAAACTGAAGGTGAGTGATGTACTCGCCATCGAAGTCGATGCCTAGCCCTCTCCAGTCCATAAACTTGAAGACATCCTCCAGTGCAGTGGTAAACAGCTTCGGAGATATGACGTCTCCCTGTCTCACACTTCGCTGCAGAAGGACGGGTTTCGAGGTCTGATCCTGAAGTCGAACTGACATGGTGGCGTTTTTGTATAAACTCTTCAACACTTCGATGTACCGGTAGTCAATTTGGTACCGTTGGAGAGACTGCAGTACAGCCCAAGTCTCGATCGAATCGAAGGCTTTCTCATAGTTCACAAATGCTAAACAGAGAGGCAGGTTGTACTCTTCGGTCTTCTGTATAACATACCGCAGCGTATGTATATGGACACGGTGCTGAAGCTTTTACAGAAACTGGCTTGCTCGGGAGGCTCGAAATCGTCAAACCTGCGCGCGAGACGATTCGTGATGACTCTTGAAAACAGTTTGTAGACATGGCTAAGGAGTGTGATGGGCCTATAGTTCTTCAGTAGGGCATTGTCACCCTTCTTGAAGAAGTGTACCACCACACCCCTGCACCATGCCTGTGGCGTTTACCCGTCGAGTATGACGGAATCAAACAGCTTCTGAAGGGCCTAAAGTACTGGTTTTTCACCCATCTTCAGGAGTTCGGCCGTAATTCCGTCATCACCCGGTGCCTTGTTGTTCTTAAGTTGTATCCGAGCCATCCTAATCTTATACAGGCTGACTTCTAGTCTTTTATGTCTTCGGTATAGTGTCGGGTCAATCTAGCTCTAGGGTCATTCGCTAGATTCGCGACATGTTTACTGGTTGACGTGTACAACTGGTTGGCGGGTACCGTATGGTAATGGACGTAAATAATTTCACCATCCCATATCCTCCCATGGGTGTCGTAAAAGGCGACTAAGGGACACACCATAGAATGGGCAGCAGCGTTCTCTGTGCGACTGCGATCGCCAACCCGACTGCCAAGCGTGGCGATTATGGCAAACACCCCCAAAACTAATAAGTAGCACACCAAAAAATAGGCCCCGAGTGCCTGGCAGCACGTCGCAAAACTTGGCAAACGAGACGAGGATGAGCTGCAAGTGGGACAATTTGGAGTTGTACGTCGGAACCACCGGGGTCACCTACTGGCCAGTTTTATGGAGAATGAGGGCCTCTACATGATGAACTCATGTCAACCAAGAAGCAAATGTTCAATGATGTCTCTGTGATCAATTCGTTTAAAATCGGGAGCGATTAACGCATGGTAAGAGGCACATTGAACATTAATGTTAAGCTTAAAGGTCTCGACTGATAAAGTCCACGCTCCATCCAGCACAGATCCAGGTCCAAAACCCCGAGAGCTTTCAGCTCGAACTCCAGAAGTTTTGAGTGCCTAGGGAGCTCCGTGGACAAATACAGCGATGGGCTCGTGGAAGCTGTCCATACGGTCGGGTCTAAGTTTTTCAAGACCCGCCGTACAGATAGGAACAAAAGGCTCTCTGATCCTACTCTCAAGCTCATGAAGGAGAGGCGTGAGATGATCTTGCAGTCTTCAGACGATGTGTTGAAATGCCGGCAGCTATATAGACGGATCTCAAAGTCCTTGAAAATACCTATTACTTTTGAGCAAAAGCTTTACGATCGTACGGTACGTAAAACACAAAGCACTCTCGCTCTCGGGAATTAAATACGGCATAGGTGCGTGAACAGACGATTTTAAATAAATCACTGCGAATTTAGTTCTTTGTGATGTTGTGCGTTATGGTGAGCCAAAGACTTTAGAGTGCTATTTCACCAAAGATGTGTGATCAGAAGATGTCTAGCGGTACTATGTAAATATGTGATAGTTTCTGCCTAAGCTGTGCAAGGAGCTTGCGTGAAGCGAAGTTGCATAGCAAAACTATGAAACGATGTGTAGCTGAGAGGTGCCAGAATGTATAGCAAACCATTTTCAGGAGTGCGTGGGTGGGGTAGGTACGCTTTGGTGGGGAGACATCTCTCGTACACATTTCTCGCTTACGTCCCTCGCACACATTCTTACCTAGCATCCCTTGCACTCATCTCTCGTTTTGCGCAGCAAAAAATGGCGAATTCCACCAGAGCTAAGACAATTAAGTTATCCCATTGACAGATGTTTTCCTTGATTACACTGCCTAGCTATGCGCACATCACCGGAGGAAAAGCAACCTTAATAGGTTTTGAAACAAAATAATGGGCATATCGAAATTTCCCAAATGTAGGCAATTAAAATAACTGTATCTTATATATAGTCTTAACAGACCGAAATTGCGTGGTTCAATCAATTGCTACAGCTGCGATTAAGTTCTGGGAGTGATAACTATGACGTCGAACTGGGAAAACTTTAATTTGCTCGAAATATCTCTTGGGAATAAATATTTCGGGCCGACAATACCCAACACCTATTTATAAATTCATCAACGATCGCCCTTAATTTGCAACTTGGAACACTTTCCAAACTTCAGTAAAGTTAATTTCAATTTCGTGTTAGAATTTGGAATTTGGAGTACAGTATGTTTTTCTAGACTGTGAGTAAGTGGGTTTTGAAAGTTTTTTTTTTTAAACTATCCTAATTTGCAACTTGGAACACTTTCCAAACTTCTGTAAAGTTATTTCAATTACGTGTTAGAATTTGGAGTAAAGTATGTTTTTCTAGACTGTGAATATTGTAGCGTTACGTATAGCTCCGGAGAGCTATACGTAAGCCACGTTAATAAAATTAAAGAATAAAAGGTTAAAAATTAAATTAAAGCTATGAAAATTAAAAAGGGATATAGAGTATAAAAAATAAAGTCTGGCTTCATACGAAGTGCCGTTGTATGAGGTCGGGACGTCCTTGCAGGCAACAGGACGGTCAGGAAGTCTTCAAAGTTGAGAAGGAGGCAACCGCAGACCTGGGCAGCGTGGCACGTTGTGATGCGACAGCTGGTGGAGCGCTGCCGTGGCATGTGGGCCCTCGTGTATAGCGTGTACACCCTGCGCGTACTGCTGGAGGTCTCGCGCGGCCTCAGCGCGCAAACCGACGCGCCGCTGAGGTCCTGTCAGCCGCAGTTCATATTCCACGTGCCAGAATGGCACACCTTGTTATTCGAACTGGCACATCGTAGTAATGAGCAGTAAAACATACTTTTAAGAGTCCAAGGCAATAATTTATTATTTTCAGAGATTCTATTAGACTCTTTCACAAGTAGAATTCATTACAATTTTATTAGTACATCGTAGATAAGAATATGATTCCACCAAAATTCCAACTGTCAGCGTTCAGAGCTGATTCCAGACTGCAAAAAAAAGCTGAAGCCCGTTTTTCATTCGATCTGCCATCTCTTCTCAATTTCAAATTCAAAATCTCAATCAGAACAGAGCGAATAAAAACGGCTTTACAAAGGCGGGTCAGTCTGCTCTGACCTTACAATAATGTACAACTAGCTTAAGGAAAGGTCTAGGTATTATAGTCCATGGTACCTATGGTATGTCTATGGCTTTAAGAAAATAAAATAGACAGACATATGCCATGTTAGATAAAACGTCACAGTAGAAAAATATTAGAAGAAGAATTATAAATTACGAATATAATTTAAGTTTAGATATTTAAAACAGTCAGAGATAACTAAATATGCTTTCCAGATGTAATAATACAAAGAATATATATAAAAATGAGTTACACAAATTGATGCGATATCAAAAGATGTGAAGATGGATTGTGGAGTGTTATGAAACGTAAGTAGATCTTTAATAAATACCACATTTCCCCAATGACCCCAGAAAAATTTTCAACTAGAAGAAAATTTTGAGGTTTAAATATAATCCTTGCTCTATCACACAACATCTTTCATACTTTCGTCAAACACTCTCATTCAATCACACGTTAGGGGATATAGTTCACATTCAATGACGTATACTCCACAAGGAAATATTTATTAAGATATAACGAAGGCTTATTTATTTTTAATAGGTGTCGTTACCCGCACCTGTTTGAAAACCCTTTAAGAAACTTTATTTAAACAAGAGGAACTCAAAGAGGAGGAGGACTCAAGTCTATAAGAGGGAAGTCTCAAGTCTATAAGAGGGAACTCTCAAGTCTATAAGAGGGAACTAGGTTGAGAGGGAACTAGGTTTGAGAGGGAAGGATACAAGAGGGAAGGATACAAGAGGGAAGGATACAAGAGGGAAGGATACAAGAGGGAAGGATACAAGAGGGAAGGATACAAGAGGGAAGGATACAAGAGGGAAGGATACAAGAGGGAAGGATACAAGAGGGAGAAAAAAAAAAATGAAAATATTAAAGAAGACTCCACGCATTTGGCTTATTTTTAAAGAGTTACGGGACCGCTCTTTGCATATAAGGCTTTCCGAGTTATGCAAACCGCTCTAAAATAACACCTCATTCTTTAAGAATAAGAAGGATTTAAGAAGTTTAAGAAGACTCCACGCATTTGGCTTATTTTTAAAGAGTTACGGGACCGCTCTTTGCACATAAGGCTTTCTCAGTTGTGCAGACCGCTCTAGAGGAATACCGCTCTAAAAATAAAACAAAGAGAAAACATAAGGAGGGAAAAAGAAGTTGCCTAATAGGTTTAGTACAAGGTGAAAGAATAAAAGTTCTAGCAAAAGTGAAAGATGATGATATGAGGGCCTGTATGAGAAACCAAAAGTAAGCTTATGTACTTGTGCAAGTATGTTTTAGAATTTTGAGAAGTTTGATGAAAAGTCGAGCCCACGTTAAAAAAGATAGTGAAAAGTAGGTATAGTGTGGGTGATGGGGTGGATTCAGATAATTGGGCGCACAAACAACGTTGCGCCCAATTATTTAAAAGTTGGGCGCCAAACGGAGAGCTATACGTAACGCTACAGTTTGATAAAATTAAAGAATAAAAGGTTAAAAATTAAATTAAAGCTATGAAAATTAAAAAGGGATATAGAGTATAAAAAATAAGGTCTGGCTTCATACGAAGTGCCGTTGTATGAGGTCGGGACGTCCTTGCAGGCAACAGGACGGTCAGGAAGTCTTCAAAGTTGAGAAGGAGGCAACCGCAGACCTGGGCAGCGTGGCACGTTGTGATGCGACAGCTGGTGGAGCGCTGCCGTGGCATGTGGGCCCTCGTGTATAGCGTGTACACCCTGCGCGTACTGCTGGAGGTCTCGCGCGGCCTCAGCGCGCAAACCGACGCGCCGCTGAGGTCCTGTCAGCCGCAGTTCATATTCCACGTGCCAGAATGGCACACCTTGTTATTCGAACTGGCACATCGTAGTAATGAGCAGTAAAACATACTTTTAAGAGTCCAAGGCAATAATTTATTATTTTCAGAGATTCTATTAGACTCTTTCACAAGTAGAATTCATTACAATTTTATTAGTACATCGTAGATAAGAATATGATTCCACCAAAATTCCAACTGTCAGCGTTCAGAGCTGATTCCAGACTGCAAAAAAAAGCTGAAGCCCGTTTTTCATTCGATCTGCCATCTCTTCTCAATTTCAAATTCAAAATCTCAATCAGAACAGAGCGAATAAAAACGGCTTTACAAAGGCGGGTCAGTCTGCTCTGACCTTACAATAATGTACAACTAGCTTAAGGAAAGGTCTAGGTATTATAGTCCATGGTACCTATGGTATGTCTATGGCTTTAAGAAAATAAAATAGACAGACATATGCCATGTTAGATAAAACGTCACAGTAGAAAAATATTAGAAGAAGAATTATAAATTACGAATATAATTTAAGTTTAGATATTTAAAACAGTCAGAGATAACTAAATATGCTTTCCAGATGTAATAATACAAAGAATATATATAAAAATGAGTTACACAAATTGATGCGATATCAAAAGATGTGAAGATGGATTGTGGAGTCTTTTGAAACGTAAGTAGATCTTTAATAAATACCACAATATGTGGGTTTTGAAAGAATGTTTTTTTAAACTATACGGTCATATACATATGTAGATATAGGTATGTTCCATGTGGCAGTTCCCGGAAAAATGCTCCAGTCGCTTCTCAACTTTTCTCAGAAAATGCTCGTAAACTGCGACGCGTTTATTTGGTAGGTCGCTTAAACCAGCAGCTTCGCCCGCGGGAGAACGTACTAATAGCATAAAAAACGTATATTTTTCTATTTTTTTTTAATTTCATACTATCTGTTCAGCTGTTATGGCGTGATAGATTCAAAACATTTAAAATATTAGTTTAACTTTAACTTTAACGTTTAAAATATTAGTTAAATAGGAGTGCAAACTTGACCTACCCTGCGTTTAACTGCGCTACAGAAAACCGTGGTATCCAAACGATAACTTTAGCGCAGAGTCCACCTAGTATTGGCAATACAACAACAAAACACACACACAACACTATTCCAACGAACAACATAGTCATATATTATAAAAAAGTTGTGTTCCAATTTTGGTGTTCAATAAACTATCGAACGTTTGCCTATACGCGTTCACCATACGAAAAATGCGGCATGTTTAATGCGCCTATGACTACTCCTAAAGATAGCCGACCATGTAGCGAGTTTGCTTCGGTCTATTATGACTTATGTATGACCAAATTGCGGCGACGGAAAAACGCGCGGTACGCCCTGTTAATTCGCGCTTTTCTGTTATAAGTTGATGATTCTATATATATACAGTTATTCTTCTTTATTTAAGATGACCTCCCCGTGAAGATAGGCTCTGAAGTGTCGATCCACACCTACGACCTGCACCGGCGACCGGCAGGTTTATTACGTATCTTTTGCAAGAGCAAAACCATAGCGATCAAACGCTTTATGTCATAAAAATCGGCGTTACCTGCAGTGTAGGTATAGTAGGTCCTACACAAACGTTTGCTAATCGCTGGCTGTTTGTCAAATGCACGTATTTAAAAAAAAAAACCGCCAACAACTCTAAAACTTCTGTATGGAGGAGCAATTATTGCGCAAAAATCGCTATCGTTTTGCTCTTGCAAAAGACGCATTTATTTTTTTAATATTTTTTTTTTGCGTGGAGAAATGCTCATGCATTCTGCACTACCACGGGGAGATAGTGCAGTTGTGTGGGACTCTTACCCACTAAAACTCCACGGTGTCCTCCTGTGCCGCTTATGGCGGGAACACGGGCACGCGTTAGCACTCACCGCGAACCCGCCGCGGCTGTCCGTCACTGGACCCTCCACGGGGGAGTACCCCCCATCACCGGCGCACCAGAACACAGTGTACGCCGTGACCACCCAAGGGACCAAATCAGCACATGGGTGCCAGACGACCCCGTGAATGGCACCCTTGGTCCCCCTGTGACGGGTCATGGTCAATGGCCCCGCAACCTACCATTTTGCGGCCGCAGGGGATAGGGAGAGCGGCTAACGCTATACCGACACTCCTCTTCCCCTGCGGCCCCACCGCGTCCGCCATCAGACGGTGGTGACCCAGTCTTGGCCGCGGAAGGTAGGGAGAGCGGCGCATCGCAATACCGGCACTTCTCTCCCACCGCGGCCTCCAACCCTCAGCCGCGGAATCGTATGGGACCTGGGAATCTCCATAAGATATCGCGGCCCGCCTCAGTTGCGATGTCGCCTGTCAAGCGGCACCGCAACCTACTAGTTGGCCGCTACGTCGTCGGCTTAATCGGCAAAAGCCCTGACGAGCGGCCCCTCCTCGGGTTCTTCTTCGCTTCACCGTGGGTGACCAAGCCACGGTTACTGAGTCCCCCCGCCTCGACAATGCGGGAACCCACCGGGGGGTATGCGTAATACGCCTGCGGATCTTTTCCCCGAGCCGGACGCCTTCAAACCGGACCGGTTCTTCAGCGGCGCGCCCATGCATCCGTACACATTCGTACCGTTCAGCTATGGACGAGGAATTGTATAGGAATATTTGTTTCTGTTCCTATACATACCGGGTGTAATGGAAAGGAAAATAAATTATATCATATTTTAAAAACTACTTCTGACCATGTATATGAACAACTTTCTACAAGGCTGTCATAAGCAAATCGCAAAAAAAAAACTATACAAAGATGTCGTCAGCTGACAATCATTTGTATGGAATGCACCTTTTCGTTACACCCTGGATAAAGGGTTAGTTTTTGAGGGGTGAAAGAACTTAAGAATAAAAACAACTTTTAAACTGTCATGGTCACTAACATTAACATTAGAAGCGGGATATTTACCATGTTTACTGTTTGTAAACAAACATACACGAATACACGCACACTGTTCACATTCAGTAAACATGGTAAATATCCCGCTTCTAATGTTAATAAAAACTTTTAATATCACTTCTCAGTCTCAAATCTTTATTGCATCATCATATGTACACATAAACATTAGGCACCCCATCGGGCACAGCCAAATTATGTAGGAGAGAGGTAGAGCGCTTTAGTAATATGATGCCTTATTACTTAGTATTTCAATTGTTTCGTTGCAATATGTTATTTTAAATACTACATACGCATTTACTATAAATTCTAGCTCTGAAATATGAAAAATAAGTGCTGTTTGCTACATTTTTCCGAGTAATGCTAAAATACATGAATGTATATCACTCTCGGAAATCAATCACGTTTAATTTTTGTGTATTTGTACAAGTTTTAATAACTAAAAGCTTGTTTTAATAAACTTTTTTTCATTGCAGGTATATTCAAAATTTCAGCTCAGTCGTTCTGGATAACTGTTTTAAATGTCAGTTACAATATTTGACCCATATATACTAACTACATAACTAACGAGGCTTTCAATAAAAGCTTGTAAAAAGTTTCAATTTGATATTGACACCAAAATCGATGCGTGACGTCATAATAAAAGACAAAGAGGTTTCAGTCCCAAATTGTTCGCAAAATGTCTGATACTTACAAATCGAAGATAGCATAGTCTGTCCTTGCTTTCAACAAAAGCTTTTTAAAATGTGGAGAGTATTCTAAAGTCACATTGGCCAAAGAGGACAAAACTTGAGTAGTGTAAGTTTAGAAGTGTTTGAAGTAAAACTTTTGAGGCGACGTTTTGGTAATTGAGAATAAAATTTGAAGTATGCGTCACGTTGAGGCATATTTCCTTACATGAGTGAGAAGAAATATATATACTCGTCTTGGTGGAGGCACGGTAGTGAAGATAAATCATTCCTGCTCTCACACTAAGCGACCTTTCTGATTATGATTCGATTTATACCACACCGATAGATTTTTATTAAATTAAATTGCAAGAACGTTCACATGGATATTGTGTTCTTTATATAAGAAGATTTAGTTTTATAATTTTTTTGCGTGGGTTGACGTTATGATTGCTACATTTCTTCGGTATGTTTTTTATGAGTCGACTTCATTATTTTTATAAAATTGTTCAAAATGTACTTTTTAAAACCCCGAAAGTAATCAAATTAGTCAATCTATTTTTCTGCAAAAAAATATTTTTGTGAAACTTCTTCTGTTTTAATATATTTAATTCTCGAGTAGATTTTGCTGTATTTATTTGTAAAACGTGATTTTACGGCACGAGGGTTCGAAAAGAGTTAGAACGTGACTTAGCCCGGCCTGAAACTGACGTGATATCATGTCTCCAATTAATTTGACATTAATTGACGTGAAGAAATTGTATTAGTATTTGTGAAACAATTGTGTTAAGTTGTGCGGAATTCCCTTGAGTGCCTTTTCGGAACTTTGGTTCCCTAAACAATTGTTTTTTTACAAGCTCTTAGTTAACTTGTAATGTATGTATGTGTGTTCGGGTCAAACGTTGCAACTGAATTTTAAAGCAGTTATCCTCCACCGATTACGATGAAATTCTGCATACACATTTACTTTGGATGAAAAGGCATTGTTAGCTAAGTGACGTCATTCTAAACCCAATATGGCGGATAGCCAAAAATGGCGGACTAGTAATTATTTGTGCACTACCATGATATAGGTATCAAATGAAAGGGTTTGCAGAGAAAAATAATAAAAGCTTTTCTTTTTCAAAGATTTTGTAATGCATAATTTTATTGTATTGTGTCTGCTAATTATCACTCAACGGGATTAAATTTCAAAAGAAAATATTTTTCCAAGAAGAATCCATGCTTAGATTATAAAAAGCGATCTGCTGTCGGCCTAACTGTACCCTTTTTATGTCTTAACAGTTATCGGGTAGAATACTTTTTATACCAGCGGAGCCCTGATCGCCGGTAGCTTGGAGGGTTCCGATACCGGTGGGCCTCTATTTTTTATATATATATTCTTGAATGTTTGTTTTTAAATTTATTTTAAAAAACTATTTAAAAATGTACGACATAAGAAAACAGTTAAATAAATTACATAATAATAAAAATAAAAGAAATGTTTTTTATCTCTATAAATTACATCCTTATCTTAGATGTTCATGTTGACAGATATTGAGACAAAAAAAGGTTATTTGTGGGCGATCATAAGCTCTTAGAGTAAGGTTATTTTGAGTGTGTGTATATGACTTGTATAGGTACATCTGTCCCACAGTCGAACCCGACACACACACGACGGTTGACACGTCATGGCGGGGGCTGGAGTCTAATCTAAGCCTAGATTCTGAACAAAGAACTAATTAAATCGTTATACGAGTACATAGATATTGTCAAAATGGAACTAATGCGAATGGTGTGTATGTGGATGGTGCGCATGTGTGTGGTGTGTTTGTTTTATAAAATTAAATATTATATAAATATATGTAAGTACATAGAACGTAAATATGTTAAAAAAAGTAATAAAACCTGTAATTGAACTAATATACGAAATATTATCTAGATATAAAACAAAGTCGGGTTGGTTACACCATTTATAACTCGAGAACGGATGGACCGATTTATGTCGGCCCCGAATAACAGAATAATTATTAAAACCTCGGAAAAACAAACAAAAACTTTATGGGAAAATTCATTTTTCATACGTTTTGCGAACACACCCATCTCTGATACATGACTGAAACAAAACACGGACAAAACTGAACATAGCGTTGTATCCTGCTGGTAATGCCACTAGATGGCGTTATCGATTTGCCTGAAATTCATTAGGTAGGTAGGTAGCAGTTGACGGGGGCAAAGCTGTGGGAGACAGTTAATATTATATTCAAATAAATGAAATAAAAAACCTAGTCAATGTTTAAAGTTAGAATCAAACTCAAAGCAGTTATTTCAATTAAACGCACTTTTGAATTGTCAAGGAAAATCAGACTCGTCATTGCCGTACATTTAATTCGCATTCTATTGTAAATTGCGTATTTTTTCCGCATTCGCTTCTCATCATTTTGACAAAAGCACCTCTAATTTCCTCGACGCGATGTAGATTTTGACATGTTTTTGACATCTGACACCGAGATTGAAATTTGATGTTTTTTTAAAGTACGAGAATTGGCTTTCAGAATGCTTTATTTGAAAACAGGTATATCAGTTAAGAATTTATATTAAAGTACCAGCAAATACGTTAAAAACTAAATGTTTAGAAACATATGGATCGTCAATACACTCCATTTTGAAGCGAAATAACATGAGTTCTATACCGAAAATACCAAGAATTATAATAAACGTACCGTAAAAAGTGTTCGAGGAAATTGGAATAATTGATATTAACATGTTAAACCAATATTAATATCGGTTTGCCAGGAATTTACGAAGCCCGTGTGGCATTATTAAAATTTTCTATTAAGTAAGAATTTAATTTTCTTCTTCAACCTACCTGAAGCCTCGACGTGATTCGATTTTTATCACATTGTTAAGCAAAGAAAATATTATCATCGTTAATATTATTATATTATATATCGCAATGCGATGCTATTCGGTAGATTTGCACGTGAAATTTTATTTGAAAATAATTGTACGATATCGTCTATTGACGCAATTTGAATTGGTATTATGTAGAAGGTGATATGTGTTTTGACATAATAGATAATCATACATAAAATACTTTTAAGTACTATGAAAGGCAATAAATAGCTGGATGAGAGTTGCCGAAAATCGATTCAAATTGTGTGAAATTGGAGAGGCTTGCGTCCAGCAGTGGAATGCTGATTAGGGCTGATGATAATGATGAGGCAATAAATTAAAAGCCAGAACATACTAGAAATAAAAAAGCTGCTTTTTAGGGTTCCGTAGCCAAATGGCAAAAAACGGAACCCTTATAGATTCGTCATGTCTGTCTGTCTGTCTGTCTGTCTGTCTGTCTGTCTGTCTGTCCGTCCGTCCGTATGTCACAGCCACTTTTTTCCGAAACTATAAGAACTATGCTGTTGAAACTTGGTGAGTAGATGTATTTTGTGAACCGCATTAAGATTTTCACTCAAAAATAGAAAAAAAAAAAATTTGGGGGTCCCCATACTTGAAACTGAAACGATTTTTTTTTTTCATCAAACCCATACGTGTGGAGTATCTTTGGATAGGTCTTTAAAAATGACATTGAGGTTTCTAATATTTTTTTTTTCTAAACTGAATAGTTTGCGCGAGAGACACTTCCAAAGTGGTAAAATGTGTGTCCCCTCCCCTGTAACTTCTAAAATAAGAGAATGATAAAACTAAAAAAAATATATAATGTACATTACTTACTATGTAAACTACCACCAAAAATTGGTTTGAACGAGATCTAGTAAGTAGTTTTTTTTTAATACGTCATAAATCGTAAACCGCAATTTACCAAGTATGGAACCCTTCATGCGCGAGTCCGACTCGCACTTTGCCGGTTTTATTAATATAATACGGTAAAAACTTGCTTGAGAATCTAGTAATAGTAAAAGATTGCAATTAAATCTATAAAAGACTTTTCTTTACATTGTGTGAGAAAACAATAGTTTCGTCCACAATAGCTGAAATGTATTTATTTGCCAAAATATATTCGTGCTTAATACTTTTATTACAAAGAGTTTTATTGAAAGTTGCTATTGACCTATTGAATTTTTTATACGTAATTTTGTTGAGCGAAACTTTTGAAATTAAAAGTAAACCATGATAATAATAACACTGCAAATCTAGAATATATTTTTGAACTAGCGAGAATGACATTCAATCAGTGAATTGTAAAAAATACAGAAACCTACGCAGTGTGAGTTATATTATTTTAATGTCTGGCTAGGCTCTTTTTTGCTGGTATTAATTTTGTACAGAAACCCTTCGTTATTTTAGTTGAACAATTCAAAAAAGCCTTTTTGGGTCCATGATATGGTATACGTGATATGTATGTAAAATATCTGAAACAAAAAGAAAAGAAGAGTAATTATAATTTAATTTCTGCTGACTCTTTTTGCAGCAAATAAACGTAGCCACTTCGCTATATTAGCACTAGATTATTACATGCTATTGTAACAGTGAAAGACGTTGTTCTGCATTTTCTTTTAAAAAGTACAAGTTTCTCAATTTGACTGAATGTTTTTATGTTGGAAAATTATTGTACCTGTAAGGGAATTATCTGGTTTATCTTAATAAAATCAATGACGTCCTTCTCAATAGCCGCACCCTGAAAGTTGTTTACATAATCCTGCTAGATGAACAATAAACTCCATACGCGATAGCCCTTCTCTCGATGTCTTCAAGAGGAAAATTAAGGAGCATTTCCTTTCAACGCAATGAATTATTTAAATATATGTGTATTTATCTTTATAAACGTAAGTAGGTATTTTATGTATTATTATGTAAATAGTTTCATCTTCTTTATAGGTATATATATTGTACACTGGATTACTGCCCTCTACTATTATGATCTCTATCACTCAAAGGTTTGCTGGAAGAAAATTCCATTTGGAGTTAAGCTCGCCTTTGTACATGAATTTTACTATCAAATTATTAAAATGTAATGTCTTGTTGTACAATAAAGAATAGAATTAGAATAAATCCACCATTCATTATAAAGTTTTTGCAGTTAAAACTTAGTCAACTTGGCGGGACCGTAGACACCAGACATTCCTAATTCTTTTAAATTTGCTGAAGACAACCTTCACGTTTCTATGCTCATGCTACTGACGATCATTATCAGTAACTCATTATTCAATTTTAAGTATCATACTGGAAATGTCACGTAACTGTCGTACTGTAACGTCAGACTAAAGTGAACATCTTTATGAAAGTGGATTTTAAAACTTATCCCAGACACGTTCACACACTAGTTCACACGTCAGACTTATCCTAAAGATCGTTTTTCTTACAATAGTATCTATGTTTTTCTCACGTTCTTAGTTCCATGAAAAGATTCATGAAGCAATTTCGTCTTTAATGGTACCTGAACGACAAGACTTTTCTTGCTAAGCTTGGAAAAGTACGCATCGATTATGATGAAAATCTCTACGAGCCAGTAAACCACAGAGCAAAGACATCTCAGCGGGCATTACTGAGACGGTATTTTCAACTTTTTACATCATAACCATCAGTGAAAATTCTCACAACCTTTAACCAGGTCATCGGTCTACGTAATGGGAGGCCTCTCATCCCGGCTCTGCAGAGTCTTACGGTTCGCGGTCGCCACTTCAGAATTTTTCGGCCCCATCGACCATTCGTTCTGTGAGAAATATACTTACTGCCTGCTTAGCCCTGCCCACTGCCACTTAGGTTTTTTTCAGGTCTTCGGACTATTTCGGTAACTTTTGAGAGGACTGTAAGTGTCACAGATTTTGCTACAGTCCAATTAGAATAGGTATAACTAGTTTGGAAGTAAAGAAAACTAACTAATGGGATCGTGCCCTACCTAAGCCTGTGACAAGAGATCCTTGTGCTCTGTGCAACTTGCGCGGACTCGAATGTAAATGAAGATGTGAATAATGCGTTGTGGTGTGTGCGATACGTGTGTGAGTGTGGTGTGGTGTGTGTTTGTATGTTTGTAAAATGTGGCGCAAATGTGATGGTTTAATGTTTGGTGTATCTAATCGGTGCGCCGATTTAGTGATAAATGCGACGATGAAGAAGTGGCAGGGCACATTGCTCGCAGAACAGATGGCCGATGGGGCCGAACAGTTCTAGAATGGCGACCGCGAACCGGAAGACGATGCGTTTGAAGGTCTCCCACTAGGTGGACCGATGATCTGGTTAAGGTTGCGGGAATAGGCTGGATGCGAGACGCACGGGATCGGTCAATGTGTCAACGCCTGGGGGAGGCCTATGTCCAGCAATGGACCTCTTTTGGCTGAAATGATGAATGATGATGTGAAAACATAAAGAAATCTAGAAAAGCGTATGCATTGCATGTTAACTTAAACAAAATTCTCTTGTCCACAGGTCAACGCTCAGCTACGCTGGAGATGAAATGCGTGCTCAGTGCAATATGTCGTAACTTCAAATTGTCGCCACGAGTCAAAGGATACCGACCCCCTCTTCTTGCTGACATGTTGATCCGGCCTGAGGGACCCGTTTATGTTAAGTTTAGTCGTAGGTAGATGTTAAGGTTATATGGGTTTGTTGTACCCCAAGTTCTTGGTAGGCACAATCATAAAATGTCTGAACTAGACGGGCATTCACCGTCCTTCTCGCACATTTGATGACCGCGATTGATGACGCCAACGATCAACGATCGTGGCTGGCACGGTTATAAAGCGTGTGACTGAGATGGCGCATGTTCACTGTCTCACTCGCACATTTTATGACCGCGAATGCTGAGAGTGATGGCGTTAATTATAAATTAAAATTTGTGAAGGATCTAAAAGTTACTTGTGTAAGAAAGCTGTTACAATTATAAAATCACACACGAAATATACTAATAACTTTTTATTTTGGACCAACCCTGAAATCGTTAAAAAATAATGAATTATTCAGTACTATAGTCATTTATATTTATTTCCAAAAGAAGTTAGTATTGGTCAAACTCTACTTTTGCATGAAAATGTAAAAAATTTGGCATTAACAGGTTGAATGGAGTAATTACCAAACAATTAAAATGCCATTATGCATGCATGCTGTTCCGTTGTTGTTGAATTAGGTATTTTACCTATGTTTGTAATATTTGTAAGTATGTGAGAACCATGTTCCTACTTATCAAATTAATTAATTTTCCTGTTAATGCTTTTTAATACTTTATACCTGTACGTGTAGTGTGTAGAGCTATTATGGGTCAATCGTCCTCACATATATTAATGTATGTACTTATGTAAATATTGTAAAACACCTATTTTTTTTTTAAAAGAGTCTGTATGGAGTTTCTTGTGCGTTCTTCTCCATAACAATCTACTTTCCGAGTGCACGGTAGAATCATTTTTTATTACTTGTAAATTTTAATTTTAATTTATGTGACGTTCAAAAGTGCCGTTTATTGGCCTAATTGAATAAATATATTTGACTTTGACTTTGATTATGTCTCGCGTGGATCCACGTTTCCGGCACTCAAGAGTGTAAAGTTTGGAATGACTACATATTCTCAATTCAGACAAGTATCTAAAGGTGCGGTCTTATTGAGAGCTATTAACTAGTAGTTTTGTAGTTCAAGAAGAGCTTCACTGCTATAAGATCTACAGAGTTAAATAGAAATGGTAAATATTGCAGTTCCCTAGTTTGAAAATAGAATAAACTAGCTAACAGCTCTTGATGGGACCACGCCCTCAATCATGAAAAATATAGCTGCCCTATTACAATAAGATAAGTAGACGTTTGTTAACATCCTCCTCCTCGCGTCGTGTTCCTCATTACTGAGGGTCGTGATTCCCGTGTCATCGAGGAAGCAACTTTTCCTTCACTAATTTGCGCCATCTATGCCTGTCTTTTGCGTCTTGGAGAGCATCGTGCATTTTGGTGTTCAACGATGTGCGGACTTGGTCTGACCATCTTATTGGACTGCGACCTCTGCGACGTTTCCCTTCAATCTTCCCAGTAACCATCAGCTGTTCTAAGTTGTTTCCATCCTTTCTGGCGATGTGACCAATGAACTCCAATATCCTACGAAGGCAGATTGTGGACAGTCTGATCTTGACATTCAGTCAACATATAAAGGGTAATAATAAAAGGTTTTTTCTAACCCAGATTGAATAAATATTAAATTTGTGTATGTATTGTTTCGTGCATTCAGGTCACATTCATGTATTGAAATGGTTAATAAAATAAAACTCGCTGAAAGAGCTTTTTTGAAAATGGTATCGTGTTATAGTTTCGTTTTTTTATTTAAAACCCCTTTGTTCCATTTGGTGGCTTACTTTGTAGCTAAATAATAACCGCCTCAAGGACAGCTTTGCAGGCTGGGCTTTTTAATAAGGCTCGATAAGCTTGTTTTACAATGTAGTTTATTACTTCTTATATCAATTATAATTTTGCGAAAATTTTGGTATGAACGGTTCTGGTTTTTATAACAAAATGGCGGAGCGCGCGGGTGGTCACTGGATTTTTCTCCCATTCGTCGCGAGCGAACCGTCCTCTCCCGTTGAACAGCAGATGTCACTCCGAACGCACTATTGATCGTAGATCCAATGAAAGCCGATAGATGGCGCTACTTGAACCAACAATGAGTGAACTGTGACTGACGATTAAATCAATCTCGATTTTTTATGTTATGGATCGAGTTCTGAGGCTCAATTTTCAAGACAGGCTCGTTAAGCACAATTGCTTGACAAGCTTTCTGAGGCATGTAAGAGACCAAGGAAGGACCAATTTCCAGCCTGTCTTTTGTACAGTTTTTGACAGACGTTACAGGAATATATAAGCTAGGCAATCTGACATGAGTCTTGCAAAAGGATATCCTGTTATCTAGTTAGTGGTTTGTGGTGGTCAGATAGGTAGTCGTTTCATGTAAAATACTGGTACTCAGCTGCATTCGGTGAGACTGGAAGCCGACCCTGACATGGTTGATTGTTGCGTTTTGGTGTGATTTTGTAGGCTCTCATAGAGAGAAGGTATGTGACGAGTGGTAACGTTAAAAACCTGATTACGCTTATGTAGACTCTAAAACTTCCTATGACATGCTGTAAAAGGAGGATTATAGGATAGACGGACCCCTTTTGTACACTTAGACTCCGTTTTGGTCCATTGTGCGTGCTGGCCTCCTCTCTGTGAGAAGGATTAGGCAGTAAATCACCAGGTGAGCCCAGTGCGGGTTGGTGAATGTCACTGATCTTCGAATTTTTGGTTCTTGGACATGCCAATTTCCTTATGATGTTTTCCTGAAATAATTTACACAAAGACGCTGCCTGGGTTTGAACCCACAACCGATGTTTACAACTTGTAAGTCGCGGCCGTTACCACTGGGTCACTTGTACTCTGCTCAAAAAGGTATATAAAACTCACGAGACTTGCAAATTAGTTTTTAGGGTTCCGTTCCCAAAGGGTAAAAACGGGACCCTATTACTAAGACTCCGCGGTCCGTCTGTCTGTCTGTCTGTCATGCACCAGGCTGAACCGTGATAGCTAGACAGTTGAAATTTTCACAGATGATGTATTTCTGTTGCCGCTATAACAACAAATATTAAAAACAGATTAAAATTAATATTTAAGGGGAGCTCTTGCCGTTTTTTGCGATAATGGTACGGAACCCTTCGTGCGCGAGTCCGACTCGCACTTGGCCCGTTTTTATAGATAATTATTGCTATTTGTTTTACTAAGCAAATACCTAACCACGAAACTTCTTTCAAGAGTGTTATTTTTCAAACAATGCATTATAATATTAGAGAATTAATTATGATTATTAAACTTATGTCAATAGTTTTAACTATGACGTTCTAAAGTAAAGTCTAGATACTGTGTTTAAAAAAAAAATAATCTTAGATAAAGATTTTAATAATCGAATCCATTGAGAAATAATAAATGCTTTTTAAAAGAATTTCCAAAAAAGAGGTGGTTCTCAATTCGGATGTATCTATTTTTTTTATTCTATTCAATTCTTTATTAACAAGACTAAAATCCAAGTAAATGTAAGTAAATCAACTTTTAGAAGCAATTTTTACATATTATATTAAACATATTTTTTGCAAATTTTTATTACGAAATATTTACTTAAATTCTGTATGTTATTTTACTAACCTTTTCATTGGTTAAATGTAGCCGTCTAGACAGTTTATGCAAATATCTGATTCAATATTTACGTAAATACTCATAACCTCACGAACTTTACCCATGAGAGTATGTTAGAATAAAAAGAGTATTTAGTTTTGATACAGATCTTTTTGTTCTACATAAGTTTATTTTTCTACCTATCTATTATTTTTACTTGTCACTGTTTTTGAAAAGTACTTAATTGTGTTCTCGTGTCATCATGAATAAAAGCAATATATGTTTTATCTAAACTTTATTTGTTCTACTACCAGTAAACCATATTCCCTGTAATTTCTACTGGCTACGCACTCTGCTCGTTAGTGGGACTCGAGTTACCCCACTAACAGAGTAGCTAGAACCTTCAGAACACCACCTGCTACGATACCTACATACTCCTTTTGCTTCATTTATATTCATACATCTAGTCTGATTTCAGTACTGCGCATCTAACCTTTCTGAAAAACATCACCAATAACTTCAGTGTATGTCCTTCAAGGCGTTTTCACTCACTTCTGCCTTGTAAATACTTTTTGTTAGTTGCCTTTCATTCAATATTTACATTGAAAAGATGTTACTTTTTTATGTACAGCACGTTACAGTTAGACACAGTTCCCGCAAAACACCCACTTAAACGGAGATGACTGCTCGTTGACCACGCGCCGACAGTTAGCAGGCAACCAGCTGTCCACGCGCCGACCGGTTTCGCCTTTCCTTTTTCGACAAGCTAGCAACGTGCTTCAAGCGAGCAGTCTGCGCAAGGAGTTATTTTATTTTTTTATCGTCTATAGGCTTGCGCTTGACCACTATCTCACCTGATGGTAAGGGATGATGTGGTCGACGGTGAAGCACGCTTGCCTAGAAAAAAGCTATTCACTGTTGACTTAAAGACCCCTAGATTGTAGCTATCGGGAAACACAGACTCCGGCAGGGAATTCCACTCCTTAGCTGTACGCATAATGAAAGTGTCCCCAAAACGTTTTGTGCGTATGGGTGGGATATCCACCATGTACCGACGCATCACCGTTCGTCTGGTAGTCCGATGATGGAACAGGCTGGGCGGAATCAGATCATGCAATTCCATCGCACACTCCCCGAAATGCAACCGATAAAAAACCGACAAGCTGGCAAATCGGCGACGATGTTCAAGGCTCCTGGAGCTTTGACTTGACCAGTGCCTCATTGCCGATGAGTCTCTTGGCCCGCTTTTACAAATAATAATACGGAATACGGCAGAGTCTGCGTGCGTACACCGCGCGGGCCGCCCGCTTGAAGCGCGTGGTAAGCATGCGGTAAGCGAGACGTCAGTTGTCGAGTGATCGATGGTGGTAAACTCGCTTACAGCAAGCTGTCTGCTAATTTGTGTTGTCAATGTAATCGAGGATTGTGATTTGTGTTGTCTACCGAGAACGCCACATTTCAGTGAACATTATTTTACCAGGTAGGAGCGGTGTCATATAATTCGGCTACGACCGAAACAGACTGGCCTGAATTACGATATGTTTACTTTTTATCCCTGGAGTACCATCCCTAGGGATAATTTTCACTTAGGCGAAGTCGCTGGCAGAAGTTATTTAGTAAAAATATTAGTTAGGCGCTCAACGAGGGATCATAGCTTTAGGCAGTTAGAGCCTTACAGACCTCTCCGCTCTCTTCAGGACGGTGGATATCCAATAATAAAAAAAACCGGCCAAGTGCGAGTCGGACTCGCGCACGAAGGGTTCCGTTCTTGGTAAATTGCGGTTTACGATTTATGACGTATTAAAAAAAAACTACTTTCTAGATCTCGTTCAAACGAATTTTCGGTGGCAGTTTACATGGTAATGAACATCATATATTTTTTTTAGTTTTATCATTCTCTTATTTTAGAAGTTACAGGGCTGGACACACACATTTTACCACTTTGGAAGTGTCTCTCGCGCAAAATATTCAGTTTAGAAAAAAAATATATTAGAAACCTCAATATAATTTTTGAAGACCTATCCATAAATACCCCACACGCATGGGTTTGATGAAACTGTTGTTGTTTTATTTTCAAGTATGGGAACCCCCAAAATGTATTGTATTTTTTCTATTTTGTGTGAAAATATTAATGCGGTTCACAGAATACATCTACTTACCAAGTTTCAACAGCATAGTTCTTAGAGTTTCGGAAAAAGTGGCTGCGACATACGGACGGACAGACAGACAGACAGACATGACAAATCTATAAGGGTTCCGTTTTTTGCCATTTGGCTACGGAACCCGAAAAAGGTGCTTTTGCCATTTATTTTTATTGATGGTGGTCGTTATTATTTAGTTTCCAGGCAATTGTTATTTTATTCCAAATCAAAGTCAAAGTCTTAATTTAACAACAGCGACAAAGTGTGTAAATCATATTCATAAAAAAAAAAACTATACATTAATTAACTATATTTTTTTGGATAATATTTTTGTGTTCACCAAAAATCTAAAGGTACATCTAAAATACTGATCGTGCACCAAATATTAGTTGATCTACGAATAAATTATGGTCAAAGAATCAGTCCAAGAGCGAGCGAAGCGAGTTCGGGAACTTAGGGCACCCCGAGACGGACAGGTTAGGTTCGAACGAGATGACGGGAGCTGAGTTTGCTCGCTCACTTCAGCTCCCGTCATCTCGTTCGTGTTAGGTTACTTTTGACCCTGCAGACAGAAATAGGAGCCCCGCGCAGCGGGGCTACGTCGACTTATATGAACATATTTTGGTGCACATTCAGTATATTTGGTGGAACACAGGCAAAATTAGGTAAATGAAATGGGAATAAATTGAAGTACTTTTAAATACCATCCTATTTTTTTTATTTATAAAAGAAGAAACTGACTGACATATCGATCAACGCACACCTAAAACCACTAGGTCTAGAAGCATGAAATTTGGCAGAAAGGTTCCTCAAGTGTTGTAAGTGAGCACTAAGAAAGGATTTTTGGCAATTCCACCTCTGAGGGGGTAAAACGGGGGACAACAGAGATACTATTACTACTACTGGTATTGATAGCCATTTTAGCAGACGTTTTTGTTTTTTGACTGTCAAACTATCAACCCGTCTAACATTAACATTAGAAATTGATAAACTCGTTATCCGTGATCTGGTGCTTGCAAAAGCACCGAAATATCGGAAACTCGTAACAAACAGTAAACATGGTAAATATCCCGTTTCTAATGTCATTAACATAATAACTGACGGACAAACGGACAGACGGACCGACGGACAGACGGACAGATGGAGACGAAAGTGACATCAATGGGGCTCCGTTTGGACCCTTCGGCATCGGAACCCTAAATAACAGGTACCTACGGTAGTCAGAAGCCAAAAAATCTAACACCAGATTCTTGCCAAATGTTATCGTATTTCCCATTTACTGGGTTGTTGGGGTCAGATAGGCAGTAGCTCCATGTAAAATACTGGTACTTAACTACATCCGGTGAGACTGGATACCATTCTCGAAGTATTTATCATAAGGCTTCGCTAGATTTAATGTACTTTTACCTATCTCAGTAGATGCAGATAATAAAAAATCTGTAAACAAAGTGACTTCTAATTTAAAAGAAAATCTTTCATCTTAATAAACAATCATCATAACTAGTTCAAAATTGAAAACTTTTTTATTTAGTTTTTGAGTGGTTATTTTCTGGCGATGGCGACTGGTCGGCGCAAAGCAGTATGACCGCTACCCACCGCCCGTTGCCTCTTGCATCGCGTTCTTCATTAAATTTTTGGCTATGGCGACGGCAACGGGTGGGGGGTAGCGGTCATACTGCGTTATGCTACGCAGTATGACCGCCACCTCCCACCCATTGCCTCTTCCATCGCCCCATACTTCCTTTTTTGACTTCAGGTCTAGCCAAAGGAGGGCTTTTTGTCTGAAGACAGAACCTAGTTTTATTTAGATTTTTATACAATATAAATAAAACTGGATTATGTCCGCGTAAAAAGTTTTTTATCATCCCAAGGGAATAAATACAAACTATCCTATGTCCTGCCCAGGGTCTCAAACTGTCTCCATGCCAAATTTTATCTAAATCGGTTCCGAATAACAAATTTACAAACTTTACCTCTTTTTAATATTATATTAGTATAGATAATCAATAATTCAGATAGGTAGGACAGGAAATATTAAGGTATGAGGATAAATCACTCCGTTGTGTTACTTAATGCAATGAATTTATCTATCGATTCAGAATTTATTGTTTTCCCTATCTTACTACCTCCTACTCCTTTATTTTTTGTAGCGAACATAGCAGTAAGTTGGAAATCATCTGTGTTAGTGCGTTATCAGTTTGCAGATGAATGATTTTTCGGTCTGTGTGAAAATATAATCATATTAACTAAGTAGCTAGCTGTCAAACGGCTGGCTAGAGGCTCAGAACTTGTAACGTTACGTTTAGCTCCGGAGAGATAAATGTAAGCCACGTTTTTAAAATAAAAGCAATTAAAAATTAAAATTAAGGAAAAGGATAAAGAGTATAAAGCTAAGGGCCGGCTTCGCGCGACGTGGGCAGGTAACCAGGCAGCAGGTCGGGTAGGAAGTCGTGGAATGCCCGAGGTAGGCAGGTGAGCAGGCACCACGACAGACATGCAGGCAATCGGGCAGGTAGGCAGATGAGCAGGCAGCAAGGGTTGATGATCAAGGCAGGCAATCGGACAGGTAGGCAGTAGAACAGGCAGCAGGACGGATTGAAAGGCAAGCGGGTAAATACGCAGGTACCAAGGGGTGCTCAGTACGCCAAACAACGAGGCTTTTGATTCCAAGAGATGACCGTTTAGGGTAAGGTCCAGGAAATAATGCTCTTTTAAGAAACCACACTCAATATATTTAATTGGAGCACTTCAGAAAGTATTACACAAGTTAGATTTTTAAGTTTTAAATAGTTTTACAGAATATAAATTATACTTGGTATTCTAGTATTTAGACGTTAACCGACTTTTCGCGTTAAGACCAGATTCTAGACTGAAAAAGCTGACGCCCGTTTTTCACTCGTTCTGCCATCCCTTCTCAATTTCAAATTCAAATCTCAATAAGACCGGAACGAATAAAAACGGCTTTATAAAGGCTTGTCAGTCTGCGCTGCCCTTACAATAATGTACAACTAGCTTAAGGAAAGGTCTAGGTACTCCATGATAGCTATGTTATGTCTATGGCTTAAGAAAATAAAATAGACAGACAGATGTCATGTCAGATGAAAATGCCACAGTAGATAAATATTGCAAGAATTGTAAATTACGAATATAATTTAAGTTTTAGATATTGAAAATATTCAGAGATAACTAAAATATGCTTTCCAGGTGTTATAATACAAAGAATATATAAAAATGAGTTACAAAAGTTGATACAATATCAAAAGATGTGAAGATGGTTTGTATAGTGTTACAAAATCGTAAGTAGATATGGAATAAATACCACATTGCCTCGATGACTCCAGAAACATTTTCAACTAGACGAAAATTTTGCGGTTTAAATATAATCCTTGCTCTATCACACAACATCTTTCATACTTTAGTCAAACACTCTCATTTAAACACACATAGGGGATATGGTTTACGTTCTACGACGCATGCTCCACATAATAAATATTAATTATATATAACGACGGCTTATTTATTTTTAATAGGTGTCGTTACCCGCACCTGTTTGAAATCCCTTTAAGAAAATAAACTCAAAGAGGTACTCAAGTCTGAGAGGAAGCTAAGTTTGAGAGGGAACCAAGTTTGAGAGGGATCTAAGTTTGAGAGGGATATAAGTTTGAGAGGGATATAAGTTTGAGAGGGAACTAAGTTTGAGAGGGAACTCGTTTGAGAGTGAACTCTAGTTTGAGAGGGAACTCTAGTTTGAGAGGGAACTCTAGTTTGGGAGGGACTTCTAGTTTGGGAGGGACATCTAGTTTGGGAGAGAACTCTGATGATTTCATTCGGGAATTATTTGCCGCGAATATTTGATCAATGCAATTTTTTTCTCTACTGGACATAAGCCATTCCCAAGAATTGTTTTTTTATTATTGATAAGCTCGCGCTTGACTTACTATGCCACCTTACCGAACATACTCTTGACTTAAATACCTCTAGGATGTAGCTAAGGGGAAACATACTCCGCCAGGGAATTCCACTCCTTAACTGTACGTACAATTAGTTTATTACGTGCATTAGCACTTCGACCGTTCCTATGAAGCCAGCATACAATGGATTCCCGCAACCTTCACCAGGTCATCGGTCCTTCAGAATAATATGTATGTAATGTATAGGGTTTTTCAATAAGGGCGGCTAGATGTTGAAATGAAATAAAACAAGCTGTGTGTGAGGTATTAACAAAATTTGTTTTTTATTTGGTAGGCCCACCAATTAAAAAATGAATTTGTCATTTAGTGAGGCATATGAGATTCTTTGGCTATTTACAGTGGCACGGACACGAGTGGTCCAATTTTCAATGATTCTTCTGCATAGATCCGGCTGAGTTTGAGCAATGGCCTGTGTTATGTCCACCTTTAGGGCAGCGGTCGATTGTGGTTTGTTTGCATAGACCTGTAACTTCAAGAAACCCCAAATCGCATGACCTTGGTGGCCAATGCACATCACCCATGCAAGTGATAACCACACCCTCAAATCACTCACACAGAATGTCAATCGTGGCGTCCGCTGTGTGGCACGTAGCGCCGTCCTTCTGGAACCACATGTCATCTAGGTCCCTATGGTTCAATTTGGGCTATAAAAATTGGTTATCATCGTTCTGTAGTGTTCGCCGTTGACGGTGACCGCCTCACCAGCGCCATTTTCGAAAAAGTACGGACCAATGACGCCGCCGGCCCAAAATCCAGACCAAACGGAAACTTTTTGAGGATGCATTATCACCTGATGAACCTCGCGTGGGTTGTTATCGTTCCCTATACGACAATTCTGCTTGTTAACACAGCCATTCATCAAAAATGCACTTCGCCGCTAAAGATAATTTCTCGGACAAAATTGAGGTCCTCTTCCAAACGATCCAGTCCTGCAGTTCTTTGTACGTGCTGTTCAATAGTGTTACTTGCCATGGTAATTTGGCATAAGTAATGAAATAATAAAAAAAAGATTTGATAGATGTCACCATAACAAAATGGACGCCACGGGCCGCAATAAACTAGCCGCGCCAATTGAAAAACCCTATATAACAAACCTTATCATAAAGTAGCAATAAAACTGTTGTATATAAGTATATTTAGGAACAAAAGAGAAAGTTAAAGTTTTGTATAAATACTACTCTGGTCTAATTTAATTAAAACTTGCTGAACCATATTTTATTACATGAACCGAGTGGCTTCTCATGGAAACGTTATCTAATTTGGAAATTATACAATTAGAAACTCGTTTATGTTACTCTACTACTGTCTGTTTGTCTGTTTGTCCGTTTAGTAGTGCACGTAACACGTAAAATGGACTAAACCAATGTAGATAACTTTTTCCCGACTACGGTGAAGCAAGAAGGGTTATGTTTTTGACCGGTATGTGTGTATATTCATCTGTTCCCCCAAAACTTCTAAACTACTCATTATAATTTGACAAATGAGGTGTCGTTAGAAACAATGCAAATATTTAAAACAGCGACTTGGAAATAAAAGTTTGTCGACAAGGCTCCTTTTTCTGCCTGCAGGGTATGAAGTAACCTAACATGAAGGAGATGACGGGGGCTAAGTTGACTCGTTTTGCTCGCTTAATTGAGCTCCCATCATCCCCTTCGAACTTAACCTATCCGTGTCGGGGTTTTCTAAGCTCCCGAGCTCACTTCGTTCGCTCTTGGAAGAATTCTTTGAAAACACGAATACACCCGAACTCACTGAACAGCGATGTCGCCTCGATGGTTGTTCAGGTATTTTCAAAAGAATATTCTTTCTTCTAATAAAAAAATAGAACCTCAAATACAATTATAGTATGTAACAATGTTATTACCGCAGCTCGCAGCTCACAAAAACGTCCCAAAACGTATTACTCAAACCGGATAAATAGTTACTTACGAGTACTTATTATAATAGTCAGCCATTCAGTACAATTTTTCCCCCGGTTCATTATTACCCATAAATAAACAGCGTGAGCGTGGCGTGAGTTAAGTTGTTTATTTAATACCCGATACATATCGAATAGTGTGTACATAACAATTTCAAATGAGAATATTTTTTTTGTTTTAAACTTTTTAGAGCGTGATTTTCCAGTAGTCGGGTATTTAGTTTTTGAACTTATTTTTATATAGGTACATAAAAATTGTGAGTAACTTGAAATATTACTTAGTTTTTGTTTTATCGCAATAAGTTCACTCTTTCAAATGTAAGATGAATTTAAAATGTTCAAAATGGAAACTAATAAAACACACGCAATTCAAATACTCGGACAGTTGAACTCTATATTTGAAAGAGGCGTTGTGCTTTTGACGTCATTTTCTGAATGTCACTGTTAAAATTCTCCACGGAAGCATGATACTAGACAAAGAATTGATACATAATTACGTAGGTAGGATAAGTACCACGGCAAGTAGGGTAGACAGGTAGGTAAGTAAAGTAGGCTGGAAGGTAAGTAGGGTAGGTGGGTAGGTAAGTAGGATAGGGTAGACAGTTGACGGAAGCGAAGCCGCGGGCACAGCAAGTAGTAGAATGAAACTCTAACTTAGCTTACCGGGAGTTGAAGTAACTAAATTGGTTAGCGGTACCGTTTATTTCGGTGCTGATTAATCGAAATCGAAATCGGAGGATTAAAAACAATCAGAAGTACCAACTTTTCGGAATCGGACCTCCGTAACATCCCTACTTCGTACAATGGCGAATCAAAGATGCCTGGAATATTGTACGGAACTGTGGAACATTGAGAAAAGTGACGTAATTCTGTGAAAGGTCTAATACAAATTTTAAACTAATATTACACAACATCACTCCTGTACTCCCAGAAAAGTTGGGCAGAGGCGCATCTGTAATACACCCACATTGCGCCAGTAATGTTTAAGTTCCATGTAATAGGGGTGAGCCTGTTGCCATCAACAAGTCCCAACTCCAAACTGCTTCTGAGAAATTCCAGATCGAAAAACCTAGTTTGACCAATCTGGGAATCGAACCCAGGACATCATGCTCAATAGCGCTTACAACCAATAAACCAGCAAGGCAGTATATAATCATCAACATCATGAATATATTATTATTATATTAGTATCCCATGTAGTGGTAGCCACTTAATCAACCGAAGAACTTTCGACCTACCTCATAGTCGTACTAATACAGATAGTTTTGTCACCCTTATGCCGCATGCTATCTCTTGCCAATGGTATTCGTAGCTAAATAGATGTCTTTGCTGGTTCCGTAGCCTCAGTGAGAAGTAAACTCAGGGATCTATTTTAAGTTAATTTTCATATTGAATAATTTTAGTTCAACTACAATTTAATTTGATTTCAATTTAATTTTAATTTATTTAATACTTTGCTGTGATTGGAATCAGTTGTCATTTTTTTTTTTTTTTTTTTTTTTTTTAAATTATATTTTGATTTTTGACCTTTTGCTATTTTCTATCATCTGTTGAGGTTATTTTTTTTCTTTAATTCTTGATATCTTTTTTTGAAATAGACACAGCTAATAGGTGTCAATCAGACTTTTGTTGTTGCACATTATTTTTTTGCAATAAATTAAAAAAAAACAACATTTCAGCCAAAAGACGTCCACTGCTGGACATAGACCTCCCCAAGCGTCACCACACTGATCGGTCCTGTGCGTCTCGCATTCCCCGGACGCCCGCAGCCTAGACAAGGTCGTCGCTCCACCTAGAGGGTTGCCTTCCAACGCAACATCTTCCAATTCGCGGTCGCCGCTTTTCGGCCCAAACGGTCATTCGTTCTGCGAGCAATGCCCACTGCCATTTAACTTTGGCAATTCATTGGGCTATGTCGGTAACCTAGTATGTAATGGTAGCAGAATAAGGTCCACTCGCGCCACCCTGGGTTATCTTACTAAGTCTGACTTACGTAGCCACCACAGAGTTAGTAAGCGACAGTATGTACAGCATATTTCAATTTAAACTCGTGTTAGCAACTAACTCTAACTTATTTTGGCGCATTTGGGCCTTAAACTCTTAACTTAGTTTTACTACCGGAAGTTAACGTAATGAAATTACTAAACTGTACTGTTTATTTCGTTGCTGATTAAATTAAATTTAACTAATGATATAAAGATGTTTGTTAAAATGTTTGTAAAGGGAATTACTAATCCGATTACAAGATTCTCTCCATAACAGAAAGGTACATTATCGCTAAGTGACATAAGATAACTACTGCTAACTATCACCAATAAGATCCATGTATATCCTTCTAGGGCGTCTCTTCCCGGCGTTTTCATTCACGTCTGCCTTTTTAGCCCCCTTTCCTTTCATTCATCCTCTCAACATTCAAAATTCTCTGGTACTCGCAATTTTTTTACTATTTTTATTTTAGCTATTCTAAGTTGTACATTACACCAATGAAACATAAGTGCCTAATTCGGCATTGGAAATCGTGACAGCAACATAATATATTTTACTTAAAATATTTTTAACCGACTTACAAAAAAAGGAGGACTCTAAGTTTGTTTTTTTTTTTTTTTTTTACATAGTACATTTACATTTACATAGTACGAAACTTGGTTGAAAAAAACTTTTTTGCAAAAAAATACTACCGACTTCCAAATGAAAAACTACAAAGTGAAAAATAACTTAAATTTTGGAAGTCGGTGTCCATATCGCAAAAAAATGGTACCTACGAAAGACACCGACTTCCAAAAGTTAAGTTATTTTTCACTTTGTAGTTTTTCATTTGGAAGTCAGTAGTATTTTTTTGCAAAAAAGTTTTTTTTCAACCAAGTTTCGTACTATGTAAATAAAACGTATATATGAAGAAAATAGAATATAAACTATATCAAAACAAATAATAACTGCACCGTCCAAAACGGAAATCTTAATGAAACGCCAAACAAACAAGCCATGTGATATCACAACTCTAGCAGGCCTACGCCGTAGCACTTCGTAGCGGCAGTCGTAGCACCGTAGCCGCGTAGGCCAGTCGCGTTCGTTGACCGCCCGAAAGTGTACCAAGTGTTACGAACTTTTCGTGTTTGAGAATATTCAAGTTTTTTAAAGTGTCCTATGACACTTTTAAAAACTGCGTTAACTGGGTTTAGTAATAAATAAAAATATGTTGCGGTAATTAGTTATTTAGACTTCTTTGATCAGTGTTTTATTAAAATAAAACTTTTTAAATATTTTAACTCATAAGTATTTGTAACTACATTTTTTTACTTACTTTGCTACATTAAAACATTCTCTAGCTGACTAAAAAACTTAATTGTGCAAAAGTGAAACAACAAAAACATAAAAAAAAAACTAAAATCTTTTGTTCCAACTGAGTAGGAACTAACATGTGATCACCATGCCTAGTATGATAGTTAACAACTACGATTACGAAGAAGACATTCCTCTCTTCACCACCTCAGAAATCGACAAGAAGTTCTGGGACTACTTCGATGGAGCCACTACAGCCAGCTCCAACATCACGGAGACAGTTCTCCGAGACCAGGGTCCTGTGCTGGTGATATACGGGATCCTGTTGGCAGTTGGTGGGTTTGGCAATGTGGCTGTGCTCATCAGCCTGGCCAGGTCCAGGAGGAGGAAATCAAGGGTAGACCTGATGATGACCCATCTAGCGCTTGCTGATGTCTGTGTTACGTGTGGAGTTATTCCACTGGAGGTAAGTTTTATCTTTTAATCTATATTAATTTAATTTTTTATCACTTGGTGATAACGTTAGCCCCGTGAAGTGTTCGTTGTTTATATATTTTCCTGTTTTAAGTCTTCTAGCCTTCGTCTTTTCACTTGACTGTAAAGACTTCAACATAATTTTCTTTCTTGTATTTCTTTTTGTTTTCACTACTGTAGAAAATAATATAAGGCTGGTTCGGGCGGCATTTTTGCTCCAGTCTACGATGGCATCCCTTCACCCCATTTGTTGACCTGATCTTTTCTCTGTAATATTGTTGCTCAGAAGTGACTTTCTTTAGCCACTGGGTTGAAAAAGAGTTTTGAAACTCAACACATCCCCCTGTGAGCAGGGCCAGCTTCTAATAACGATAAGTATGCCTCAGGGATTAAATTTGCAGGTAACATGCTAATTTAGTAAACATCCTTGTTATATTTTTGCCCTCGTTTGTCTTATCTAGGCCAATTTTCTAATCATTGTCTACATTGCATTTACATAATAGTTTAAAAAGCCCTTCATTTGGACATTTGGATATATAATCTTAACGGCATGTTGCCATTTCAAAATCACACTTATATTCAACAATGTCATTAGACATTAGATTCTAAATATTATTTTATATGTTTGTTGAGACTTGTTTGGTAGCAAACAGTAAATTAATGGCACGAAATTAACAAATTCTCCTTCATATGTTGTTGTATTAAACATGCAACAAATAAATTTGGTAAAATGGTTTCGGCGTCGCTTATGTACCTATCACCGCCATGGTATCTTTTATGAGTTTTTAAATTTAGTTTAGCTTTAGGGGATCCCAATATTTTTTTTTCCTCTTCAACTTTATCAAATAAATCCAAATTTTCAACCACAACCACACCTCTTTGATATTTTGAAATGTAGTTTTCAAGGAAAGAACTTTATGTTGCGGTCTGTACATATTATCTTAAAGCGAATCTGACCTAACGCGAATCTTGCGTTAAATTATGCTAAGAAAGGGTTTGTAGGTTATTACCAAACTACACGATATCGAATTAGAAATATAAAACTAGACGTGGCCTAACTGGGAGTAAGGTACTCCCGGTTAGTACTCTTGAGATAATTTTCACGACGACGTCAATTTGGCTGGCTGAATTCAATGTACTCAATATAAAAGAAATTAAAGTTAAGGAAAGAACAATAATTCAACAAAACAATAATTACGTGGAAATAATCTCCATTTACAAGAATATATTATAATTTTCTTTCTTCTAGGGTTAGAAAATAATAAGTCTTCTAGAAACAATAATAAAGAAAACAATAAGATAAAGACATGTTGCTAACTGTATACAAAAGGTATGGTTTTACAGAAATGTTTTCGTTTTATTCTTGGAAATAATCATCTACACACTCAACGATCAATCGCGTCATTGATAAAACAAATCTCTGATTTGAGCCACACATACTAATAAACTAACAAGGCAATTTAAATAAAAGATTATAACAAAAAGAGTCCTAATTCCTGAGCATCACACCAGTTTTAATTTACCTCTATAAATAAAACTGATATTTATGTTTAGCCTTAATTAAATTTTCTTAATTAGAAGCCCAGTATATCTTTAGAGCAAACAGGCCTTAGAAACCTTCCTTTAAGTTCAAGGTCTGGTTATCTTGCCATCCTTAATTTCAGCTGATGAGCGTCCACTGCTAGACATAGATCTCCCCCATGTGTCACCACATTGGCCGGTCCTGTGCGTCTCGCATCCAGCAGATTCCCTCAACCTTATCAAGTCATCGGTTCACTTAGTGGGAAGTTCAGATGCGGTCTTTTCGGCCCCACCGACCATCCGTTCTGTGAGCAATGTGCCCTACCCACTACCACTTAAGATTCGAAATTCTTCGGACTATGTCAGTAACTGTGCTACTTTCGTGTTTAATTCCAGTTAACTTGATCCTTCCCGCAAACTGCACTTTTCTTCGTACTAGTTAGTGTAAGAACAGTGGAAATTTCCGGAAGGGTTTCCTTTCTTCAAAAAGGTCGCCCCAAAAAACTTTTATTACTTGACGAGGATTAACGAGGGACGGTACATTTTCATTACGGTTCTGGAGCTGAGCGTGTTTTTCGTTAGTCATCGTAAACTGAATAGCATTTTTTGGAAAAAAAAATACAGTAGGATTTGTGTATACCACATGGTAACGAGACGCTTCGTCTTCCGCTAGAGACGGCATAGCCAAAAATTTCCATTCAAAGCAGGCGTGTCAATGTCGGCGTTTACATAAAAATTGACGATCCGTAGCAAGTATTATTTACTATGGCGATAACAACCAAATCTTGTGCTTCGCATTGCGTGGGGGCTAATATAAATTAGTAATGGTTTCTTTAAAAGGATACCTTTATACATATTTTACAATTATTTTTTGATTATTTTTTCCTGAAGACATTTTGTGTGCTTCTAAGTTTGTGCAAAATAAATGTATTTTCTTTCTTTACCTTTGTTGCCGGGCACTGTGATTCCGTTCTCTGTGGTGTTTTTAATAATATTCTTTATTTGGGTAACAAAAGACTTCAATATAAACAGGTAACCCACATCACATTGTTTCTGTGATAGACACTTACGGCGTATTGACAAAAGAGTTATTGTAATAGCAGTCGTATCATTTTTATAACGTTTTAAAATTGGTGTTGCTACGCATCCTATTTATATATTCGTTTATTGCGTACCATATGGTTTTATAGATGTTACATTCAGGTTTATAACTAAGTATACATACGGACCCTATTAGGGCACCGCAATCCTATGATTGAGCAAGTTTCTCGCACAGCTTTGGTTTAAACGATCACACATTTTATAGTGGCGCTACTCGTCCTCGTTTTGCCTACCTACCTCGCACATCTCTTGTGGAAAAGCATCCATATAGATGTGTCGCCTCACTGTACTGAGCTAACACTACATGTCAACACTAGACCACTCACTCACTCGCTTATGATACCTCAGAATTTTGTGAGTCAAGGCCACTGTGGTAAAATCTCAAGATGAAAGGCAAATAAGAGCCCTAGGAGGCTGCAAACAATCTCTCGATAATTGGCAATTCCACTAATTGGCAATTTGGACCTAAAAACCTTCCTTTAAATTCTCAGAATAGGGATGTTATATATATTTTTTTTTTCTACACAGTAGTGTAGACAAATTATACTTTAATTTGGTCCGACAGTGAGATTATCAAATAATATTGGACACGTGTTGTTTTGCTTTACCAAATCAATAAAAAATTACAAAGTTAAAGCGCATCAAATGTTATTCAGCCGTTCGTCAGTCCGAGAAAAAGGCCGCTTCGCTCGTGCACAGCCCTTATATAACTTCTGTAGAAGTCAACGGCCGTGATTTTCAAATATTCTACCGCCAGTTGACAGCAGTTTCGCGCCGTAGAATCGGTGTTGCCAACATAAGTGTTCCCGTATATATTAGTTTACTCTTTGTTTACGTGTCAAAAGTAAGTGATTTTTTTATTTATTGTATTTTATATACGTAAAGAAATTGAATTATAGTACGGAAAGGGTGGCAACGTGTTTCTCTGGCGCCACACACAATAATATATTTATTTGCATAAACATGTGTATACATACAACAAATAATTATAAGTTCATGCAGGATTACAAAAAAGAAAAGGTTCTGTTATGTTTGCCACATAATGTGGCGTGCAAATCTTGAATAAAATTAATGTATATGTCGGAGATGGTTATCAATTAAGTTTGCGGGTAGTCAACTGAATTTATAATAATTTGTTTTCTTATTAAGAATTTAAGTGATTTTACTATCAATTATTGCCTATTCAGCATATTCATCTGCACGATGCCCAGTTCGGATTCAGAGCTGGGCTTTCGACAGAAGCTGCAATACTGCGACTAAAGCATACTATCCAGTACTACGTGATAAGAAAAACGCCTGTATTTGGCTGTTTTTTGGACCAGTCGAAGGCATTTGGCCTTGTAGCTTATAATGTGCTGTGGGTTAAGCTCCGGGAAGAAACCAGTACGCCCAGGGACATGATCAGCATACTGAGATATTGGTACGGCAACCAATCCAATAATGTTAAGTGGGCGGGCTCATTTTCCACAGAGTACAGGTTGGAGTGTGGAGTAAGGCAGGGAGGCCTGACGTCACCACGTCTCTTCAACCTGTACGTTAATGGACTGATAGATGAGTTTAGCAGGGCTGGTGTCGGCTGTTCAATAGATGGCAATTGTATGAATAACGTTAGCTACGCCGATGATATGGCGCTGCTGAGCCCTTCTGTTAAAGCCCTGAACATGCTTATAGGCATATGTGAGAAGAACGCAGTGTCACATGGCCTCAGGTACAATAACAAAAAAAGTGAACTACTTGTGTTTAAGGCGGGTAATAAAACTCCCACGACCATTCCACCGGTCAGACTTGGAGGAATTCCGGTAATTAGAGTCACCAAGTTCAAATACCTGGGGCATTGGGTCACTGAGGACCTCACAGATGACTTGGATATTGAAAGGGAACGCAGGGCATTGGCAGTTAGATGTAATATGCTGGCGCGCAGGTTTGCGAGGTGCACAAAAGATGTTAAAACTCCACTGTTTAGGGCGTACTGCCAAACAATGTACACCTGCAGCCTGTGGGTCCGCTATACGCAGAAGGCTTTCAATGCCCTGCGGGTCCTTTACAATAATGGGTTTAGGATGTTGATGGGGTTGCCGCGTTACTGTAGTGCATCGGGGATGTTTGCGGAGGCTAACACCAACTGCTTTAGGGCTATTGTGCGCAAGAGAGTGGCCTCCCTGATGTGTCGTGTGAGGGGCAGCCCCAACGGCCTTCTAAACACTATAACAGATAGGGTAGAGTATCCTATTGTGCGGCACTGGAATAAGGTGCATAGTTCTGGTGCTGTCTTGTTTAATGTTCGTTAATAATTAATAAGTAGTTTTAAGGTACTAACATAGTTTTTAAGCCGTACTAATCATTTTATATGGAATTATGTTCTGAAATAAATTATTATTATTATTATAAATCAGAAAATAATTTATCGTGTACTCGGTGTACGCACCGATTGATTTTTGGCAAGTTATTTCGATAATTGCAATCGATGGTCAAGTTCAATAACGATTTTTGACATGGTAATTTGATTATCTTTGTGTAATCACCATTGTTTACTTACGACAATTATTCTTGTATTATTTGACTATTTTAGAATGAATGTCTTATTAGATTTATCACATTTTAGTGTTTTATATCAAGTAAACACGTGATGTACGTTCCGTACCGTACGTCATCGGACAGAGTTGTTGTGGAGCAAAGTATAAAAGAGCTTGCATCGGTATGCAAGTTAGTCTATCTTGATTTGACTCAATAAATAGCTCCTCTGCTCCTGACAAAACTGTCGGTTTATTTGGTACAGCACTGCTGTATATTCACATAGCTGTATTGGCTTGCTGATGGCGAACGATACACTTTGTATTTGGGTGGCTTAGGCTGCTGTACCAACTGTAACCTTAAGGGTTTGTTCGATTAACTGTATTGTTGTTACTATACCTTTATAACCAAGTTTATCTTGTTACTTTTTATTATTTTGGTATAGTGAAACTAGTACTGTATTTAAAAACCTTGTTATTGTTTGTACAGTCTTGTTTAAAATGGGAACGCTAAAACCCTGATGATATATACCTACTTGGCCCCCCTGATCTTCCATAAACAATAATAATAATAACTGAAATTTTTAATGATTAAATTGATTAAACAAGCATATTACAAATTAGATGATTATGATTATATTCAAGATAAGAATGCTTGGAAACATGCTGGTCCTGCTCCATAGGGCAATCTTTGGTGTAGACAAAATCAAATTTGTTAATTTATATTCCCATTCATAGTTATTGTATTCATTGTTTTGTTTTTTTTTTTTTTTAGAAATTGACTCACACACTGTTCCGTTGTTGTTGAATTAGGTATTTTACCTATGTTTGTAATATTTGTAAGTATGTGAGAACCATGTTCCTACTTATCAAATTAATTAATTTTCCTGTTAATGCTTTTTAATACTTTATACCTGTGTGTAGAGCTATTCTGGGTGCATCGTCCTCACATATATTAATGTATGTACGTATGTTAATATATTGTAAAACACCAATTTTTTTTTTTTTTTAAAAGAGTAAGTATGGAGTTTCTTGTGCGTTCTTCTCCATAACAATCTACTTTCCGAATGCACGGTAGAATCATTTTTTTTTTTTTTTTTTTATCTTCTTTTTTTTTATTACTTGATTTTTTTTTTTATTACTTTTAATTTTTAATTTTAATTTATGTGACGTTCAAAAGTGCCGTTTATTGGCCTAATTGAATAAATATATTTGACTTTGACTTGACTTTGATTAAAAATAATTAATAAAATGTGTTTGAATGAAATAATGAACATAAATTTGAAATATCCAGCAAATGTCCAAATAATAATATTTTCTGTCAAATTTATGCGTCAAATATCAATAATATGGGTATGTCAAGTCCATATAAAATATCAATTTGAGCACCTATTTTTAGAGCACCTATGCTTTGAGCACCAAAGGTATTCCCATTTGAGCACCAATCAATATATTAGCTTGGTGCTCAAAGGCGACCAAAAAATAAAATTATACTTTATTCCCCATTGAGCAACTACGGTGCGGTAGCTTCTATTGAGGGGTAGCTTCTAGTGTATAATACCTATATCAGATTGATAAAAATCAGCAGTTTTATTGCAGAATGTTATAATTTGATAAATACCTACATAATTATCATCATAAACATAAAAGTTTACTTAATCATTTATTGTTAACTAGCTTTTGCCTGCGGCTTCGTCCACGTGGGTGTCGGGAAGACACAAAATCTTAACAAATTATATCCCTAAACCTTCCCCATGAACCACAATGTCTTTTGATGAAAACCGAATGAATATCCCAATAAGTTTTCTCAACTTATCCCCGAACCAATTGTAGGCTGGGTGAAACACTAACAATAGAAATCTGTGTTTTCATATTATTATGAAGAGTAGTAAGGTCACAGTAAAAATATACAAACAGTATTGTATGTATACATCATATATGTATACAACTGTAATGAAGGTGAGCGGTAAATAGCGAGGAGAGCAAGATTACACTCCTCGCTATTTACCGCTCACCTTCATTTACCAACACCGATCGGTTTCTTAACTCCTTGGACGATTGCTTAGACAGACTTAAAAACAAATCATCCGTAGTTGTGACGGGAGACATCAACATAGACTTATTGAATGACTCACCTAATGCGGACCATACAACTTATCAATGCTTGATGACCGAACATGGGCTGCTACCAGCTATCACGCATGCAACTCGAGGGCAAGCTTGTCTGGACCATGCCTACGTTAAACTTAAGGGTACTACTGCACAGGGAGTCGTCTGTGAGGCTTCAATAACGGATCATCATCTTGTGTTTCTCGGCATTAACTACTCTAATACCAAAGCTCAAACCAAGAACCGATTCAGACTCATCACAGACTACTCTAAGGTGATTAAAGAAGTGAGCCGGCTCGACTGGGTTGACTTTTATTCCACATCGAACATTCACGACGCAGTTCTTCTTTTTAACAAGACCCTGACCGATATCGTGACCACACACACCTCGAAAACAAAAATTAGTCGTGCCAAATTTAACATAAAGCCATGGATAACGCCTGGCCTTCTTAGATGTATCCGTCATCGAGACACTCTTCACGCACAGGCAAAACAGCAGCCGAAAAATGATGTTTTGAAGATTGTATACTCAAGATACAGAAACTGCTGCAACAACATTTTGCGCCAGCGCAAAGCCGATTATGAAAGGAAGGAACTGGAAGAAAACAGCAAAGAACCCAAAAAGCTCTGGCGGACTATCAAAGAGATATGTCAGGTACTTAAACGAACTAATGATAAACAAGAACTGCTAAAGTACAAAGAAAACTGCAACTTTTCCATTGACGCGTGTAACGAGCATTTTGTTTCGGTTGGTCAGAAGTTGGCAACAGACATCCTGAATGAGCAATTAAGACCGGTGGACAAACAATTGTGACTACACGTCATTTATCTCTATATTTTAATATTTAAAATACTGCGCATGGCCGGCCAGATGTGTTGAACACATTGAGACGCGGACCTTTGGGTTTGACAGGCTGTGTCATAGACTATGGAACACGAACGTTTAACAAGATAAAACAAAACCCAACATTTTAAAGATGCTCATAAATTGCCCTTTTAAAGAAAAAACTGTCAAGACAAAAGTAATGTTCTAAAGAGTCTTGGAATATCTGATTTCTAACACGAACCAGACCCAAAACAATTAAGCGATGCACAAAAAACGGAATTGAAGAGAAAGCAGATGGTTTGCGGATGAAAGAAGGTTGGAGACGGGCTTGTAGAGGCGAGAGGTAGGGAGACTTGATTTTAGGCGGGCAGAGAGTACGGACTGATTTTGAGAGATCGAAAGAAGTCCGTACTGGTCGAATACTAGGCTTGGAACGAATAGGAAAAGTCGCGTCGTTGTAACGTATCGTGTTAACGAGTTTAATTATTAAGTTAATTATAATTTAGTCTATTCGCGTTAATATGGTGTGAGTGAGTGCCAGTATGAATGGGGTAAGTTTTAATCTTTGTATTACATAGGTAGGAATAATTGACTAATGTACTATTTATTCTAGCGTGGCGAACCCTTGTATTTACTTCCTAATTCCACCCTTTGGCAGATATTTGTGGCTAATATTTGGGTTAGGATCGCGGTGAAGTCTTCTTTCACACTTTCATACCCTAATTCACCATTTATACACTAAACAATTACACATTTGATTAAGGACCTTTATTAAGAGTTAACTGACATTACATACATGGAAGGCGGAACCGCTAATACTCATTTCTGTATAAAATAGGCTAAATATGGCCGCTCTTGATTGAGCACGTAGGAGAACCAAATGTTAGTTGTTAAAATATACTGTTTCCTAAGAAGGTCAAGCTCAGAACACTTCGCGAAATACTTGCTGTCGCTCATATTCCAGGGAGGGGGGTAGGTTTCAGCCGGTAGGCTCCACAAAGAACCCCAAATTACATCGTCTAATGACGCTTAGGGAACGTGTCTCGTTAAAATCACACCATGCCGTTGTTGGCCAGACTAAATCTTCACTATTTAGCGAGACACGATATTGGATGGCTGCCGTCCCTGATGGCCCCAAAATCCACGCAATGGGCAGTTTAAGGAGATGAGAAGCGACGAATAAATCCGCTCCGACGTACGGCAAGTATCTTTTGCATTGATTTCTGCTATAGACTGAGTCTACGGTACGCTTGCGTTATTTTTGTATTGTCTTAGTAAAGGGTGAATAGGCCGAGAGAGTGCTACTTATTATAGCCCGCGTCCAGTGTATCTGGTAGCATGTCTCGCTCAAATTGCAGAGGCAAATAGGCACAAAACTGACCACTGTCTTAGGACTGGGCAAGGCATGCTAGAGCTTAGGGAGCCTGTACTTAAAACTTTAAAAGGGAGGCTTGTTTTTGACCGGTATGTGTGTATGTATGAAAATATATGAAAGTATGTATGTATGCACGGTTGACCAAAAATATGACGATGGAAAAAAAATCACAATAAAGCACCTAAGTTTCCTCTGACAGTTTCTTGGTATCTCATGGATTCGGCTTTCCCCGTACTGAACCAGTCAAGGAAAACACTCTTTTATAGATAACTCGACTTTTAGGCGGTGTATCATGATAATACATATACCAGATTTTAAGTTAGACTAGCAAAAATACAACTGTGAAAACCACATCCAATTTCGTGCAGTGGTTTCTGCTTCAATCACTTCAAAAATCTTCCGTGACAGACAAACAAAAGTTTAAAAAATATTATTTTTAGCATCTATTGCTGATATAATTTTTTCTTGTATATCTTTAAATCACAGACATCACCAAGTTATAATTTAATTATATTTACAGATGGAGTAAAAGCCTTTATCACAGAGCTAGCTATAAAGTTTGGAATTTAAACTAAATCTTCTCCTTCTTTTGTAAATTTGTTTAAAAAGCTTTCTATTAATATTATAAATGTGAAAGTGTAGATGTTTGTTAATAAAATTAATCACGCCACAATTGCTGAACTGACTAGAATGAACCTTGGCACACGGAAAGATCGGGACCTGGAATAGGTTAGGAAATATCATATTTTAAACCAGTAATAATTATTTTCCCTACGGTTTTTACATGGGTAAAGCTGCGGGCAGAAACTTATTTTTGCGGTACAGACGCAGAACTCAAGAAAGCTGCCGCAGAACTAGATGAGTAGCTCAGAACACTGCTGATATTTACGGCACTTGATAGACCTTCATACCAACAGCTAGAAATAAAGACCATTTAAAACCATTTACACAGAATTAAATAATAATTTACAACCACGTTTTATAACCGAAAACATGTTTACGTATGCAATGTTTCTAATAACACAGTGACTTTTTACGGCACTTGAGAGACTTTTATACCTGCCAGATTAAAGACCGTGTGAGACAATTTTCACAGAATCAAATAAATTATGTCAATGAACAACCATGTTTTATAGCCGAAAATATGATTATGCATGCAATGTTGCTCACAGTGACTTTTTTGGCACACCGTGACTTTTCACGGCACTTGATAGACCTTCATACTCTGCCAGAATTAAAGACCGTTTCAGATAATTTAATATAATATGAGGTACTAAAACCAAAAAGAGTAAAATAAAATACTATTTAACAATAAAAAAAACCGACTTCTAAAGCAAAACACTAGAAAGCGAAAAATAACTTTGTTTTCCGAATTCATCAAAAATTCATTTAAAACCTTGTCACGTACTAAAAGTATATTTTAACGAAAAAATAAGATTCGCTAACATTGTTTTTCTCCATTTTAGATGCATCAAAATTGAAGGCGAATAAAATCTCAATATCAAAGGGGAAAAATAATGGGCAAATAAATTTATGTTTTTGCCTCTTGTTGATAAATCAGATTTATTAATTGAAATTTCCTCATTTTTCCGGAGGAGCCCTATATATCTTATTTTACCAGTTTATGAAATATCTTTTAAATTGGTCGAATATTGGAGGAGGAAATAGACGAGAGCCCAATCTCGAATTATGACTTTTACTTAGGAAATTCAGTTGGCGCTCTCTGCCCATATTTCCTCTTAACTTTTTTAAACAGAGGTATTTAATAACGACTCGCACTTTGTTTTTCTCCATTTTCGAGAACACGTTCCGACACGAAGGAAACAAATGACTACATTCAGAAAAAAACAAAAGAGAATCGAAGATTTTTTCTTTATTAATATTACAAATATGTATCTGAGCTATCCCTGCCAGTATTTTTGTTTTTTTTACCAAGGAGTATGTCGTTCTCACTACTCTTTGATCCCTCCTAGTATATCATACTTAAAAATATTGTTGCCGACAAGTTTCGTACTAAGTAAATATAACGGAATTTCTTAATGAAGAAAACAACATATGTATGAAGAAAAGAGAATACAACATATATCAAAGCAAATAATAATTTCACCGTTCAAACCGGAAATCTTAATCAAACGCCAAACGAACAAGCCATGTGATAACACAACTCTAGCAGGCCTACGCCGTAGCCCTTCGTAGCGGCAGTCGTAGCACCGTAGCCGCGTAGGCCAGTTGCGTTCGTGGACCGCCCGAAAGTGTACGAAGTGTTACGAACTTTTCGTGTTTGAGAATATTCAAGTTTTTAGTAATGGGGATGTAAAATACATTGCGGTAGTTAATTATTTTGAATTCTTTGATCAGTGTTTTATAAATTAAAACTTTTTAAATATTTTAGCTCATAATTTTTGTAACAAAAATTAATTTACTTACTTTGTTAAAATAAATACTTTCTTTAACTAACTAAACTACTTCATTAACAGTTCTGTGTGTGTGCTAAAGTGAAACATCAAAAACTAAAATAAAACAAATAAAAATAAAACTTTTTCCAACTGGCTAGGAACTAACATGTGATCACCATGCCTAGTATGATAGTTAACAACTACGATTACGAAGAATACATTCCTCTCTTCACCACCTCAGAAATCGACAAGAAATTCTGGGACTACTTCGATGGAGCCACTACAGCCAGCTCCAACATCACGGAGACAGTTCTCCGAGACCAGGGTCCTGTGCTGGTGATATACGGGATCCTGTTGGCAGTTGGTGGGGTTGGCAATGTGGCTGTGCTCATCAGCCTGGCCAAGTCCAGGAGAAGGAAGTCGAGGGTAGACCTGATGATGACCCATCTGGCGCTTGCTGATGTTTGTGTTACGTGTGGAGTTATTCCACTGGAGGTAAGTTCTTTTTTATCAATAATAATTTAAAATGTTATCACTTAGTGATAACGTCATCCCCGTGAAAGGAAAACAATTTTAAACTTGGAACTAATATAATAAATAAGCGAACTAAAAAATATGTAAACAAGAAGAAATTCATGCTGTGCAATTGTAGGGTACACATTCGCGAGCTGGCTTAACAAAACGATAAGTATTCGCCAACTGCACCCTCCTTTGCGTCGCGGGTAATAATAAACCTTGAACTAACAAAACTTAAAAGAAGCAATTATAAATACACAGTTATTTATCAATGATTTTAGATCATCTGAGTACGGAATGACGTGAATATATATATAAATATCTTGATATTTGTTGTTATTTCATTCGGTGCTCACGACATTCCTATGATGGTGTTCGTATCGTTCATGAATGATTTGAAAAGGAAGACATGATTTGACATGCCAAATGTTGTAAATGCATTTTTATTTCTAAGTACGAACCTATCTGTTTTTGTATACATGTACATAAACAGTAGGTACTTCTTACTAAGTAAACTTAACTTTATAAACTACCTTTGATAGTTTATTTCTTAAATTACTGTATTTTGTGAACGGGTTGACTGATAGACCCCGGTTTCTAAAATAATTATAACAATTAATGAGTCAAACACACAAAGGTTTTCATCCCAAAAGTCAAAATCAAATATATTTATTTCAATTAGGCCCCTAAGCGGCACTTTTGAACGGCAAGAGTTAAAATTTACATTAAAAAAAAATGATTCTACCGTCCATTCGAAAAAGTAGCTTGTTATGGATAAGAACGGACAAGAAACACCATACCCACTCTTTAAAAAAAAAAGTGTTTTACAGTATTTACATAAGTACATCCATTAATAAATTCATATAATTATGTGGGGACGATGCGCCAGAATAGCACTACATACTATACTACGTACAGATACAAAGTATTAAAAGTACTCACACATGTGCTGTGCAGTTATTTAATACTATAAAAATGGAGTTTATAAAATACAAATATATTATACAGACTTCGGCAGGTCCAACAGTACTTCAATGCAATAATGTTCTGCTTATCACTTGTTTTGCACTCTAGTAGTTGTGGATCAAGACTAGCATTGAGCCAAGCATTTTTATCAGCGATGTAATTCCCCAACTTATAATATGCCTGCCTGCATAGTGTGCGTTTTATACAAGTATTAAATTTCATCTCATTCAGTTCTAGAATGCGGGGAGGTATTTTATTGTAACATTTTATACAGTACTTCATGAAAGATGAGGCTAATTTAGGCAGTCTGAAACCTGGTTGAACTAAATGGTCCTCAATTCTAGTAACGTTATTATGGTAAAAAAGTATGGTTTAAGAAGATCACAACATTAAATTAATATACCGAGGCTAAGACCTTCCAGCCAAAAAGTCATTAAAGCTGTATGCATAGTGGGCATACAAGAATCACCGTCATAAAAACCAGTTATGTAAATAGACACTTGATTTATTACGCATTTAAGAGCGGACTCTAGTCAACAGGAATTTGAAAAATAGGTATTTGAAGAAACTATTGCCGTCGCGTCACCTCCAACCTCACCCCGTAAAGTGCGAAAGGGACAACTGCAGCTCAGGCTGATTTTACCTACAAAAACTTTGACTAAAAGACGTTTCGTATTTGCTGTTTTCTTCATGAAAACTGGTCTGATCTAAAAAATTCTTATATCAAAATTTAGAGGAAAATTATATCTATGCTTCTGTCATTTCTTTTTTTGTTAAAAACTTATAAATTTTGTCTGAAAGTCTTCTGAACATGGCGGTAAAAACGGGCATTTTTTTCGGATTTTTGGATTGTCATATTTCTTTTTGTGATTATGTTTTGGAAAAAAGGAAATGATACAGGCACGTATTAATTAGACCTAGATTTTATGGAAAAAAATCATTGCTCTAGAGGCATTATCCACGAAGAAAACAGCAGAATGTGTTTGTATGGAGAAAGTCTCACTAGAGTCCCCTCTTAATCTTCCACGATATTGGTTTTGATTCTCATCCATTAAATATCTTGAGACATTAAAAAAGTTTTTTATATTTGTGTGTTTTACGAAGCCAATTTTTTAATAACATTGATAGTAATGTTTTTTTGATTGACCTGTATTACCTACTGATAGGCGAAGATGGGCGCCGTATTCTTCTTATAGTCATACTGGCCCAGTGGCGAAGACGTCGCTTTTGAGGTTGAGGTCGTACGTCCAAATCCGGGTAAGAAACAATGTGATTTTTAGGGTTCCGTAGCCAAATGGCAAAAAACGGAACCCTTATAGATTCGTCATGTCTGTCTGTCTGTCTGTCTGTCTGTCTGTCTGTCTGTCTGTCTGTCTGTCTGTCCGTCCGTATGTCACAGCCACTTTTTCCCGAAACTATAAGAACTATGCTGTTGAAACTTGGTAAAGTAGATGTATTCTGTGAACCGAATTAAGATTTTCACACAAAAATAAAAATAAAACAATAAATTTTGGGGGTTCCCATACTTGAAACTAAAACTAAAAATATTTTTTTTCATCAAACCCATACGTGTGATGTATCTATGGATAGGTCTTCAAAAATGATATTGAGGTTTCTAATTTTTTTTTTTCTTAACTGAATAGTTTGCGCGAGAGACTCTTCCAAAGTGGTAAAATGTGTGTCCCCCCCCCTGTAACTTCTAAAATAAGAGAATGATAAAACTGAAAAAAATATTTGATGTACATTACTATGTAATCTGCCAGCGAAAATTGGTTTGAACGAGATCTAGTCAGTACTTTTTTTTAATACGTCATAAATCGTAAACCGCAATTTACCAAGTACGGAACCCTTCGTGCGCGAGTCCGACTCGCACTTGGCCGGTTTTTCTTCTTGAATACATTAGATTCATTTATCTTTTGATAGAACGGACCGATTGCGATGAAACAAACACTAAGTAATACTTCAAATTACGCACTTTTTTTTTAAAAGGTATCTACCAGGCCCCTCAGAAAGTATTGCGAAAAAAAGTTTTTATATATGGGAGACTGGCCAGTTATAATGTTTTTCGAAAATATGATTATTTATAAGTAAAAATAAGTAAGTTCCAATTTCAAAATTTCCCTCCACATTTTTTGCGAGTTAATTCAAAGTATTGTGTCTCACTGAAATATGGATCTGCGCCGGGAACATTTTAGAGCTATAATTTTATACGATTTCAAGTGTCGCCTGAAACCGGATGAATCGTACGATAGACTTCAAATGGCATTCATGGATGAAGGCCCTTCCAAGGCAACCGTGTATCGTTGGTATAACGAATTCAAGCGCGGTCGACCAACTTTGGGGGATGACGAAAGAAGCGGTCGCCCTTTGACGGCTGTTACCGAAGAAAACGTGCTAGCAGTGAAAAATTTAATCCAAGACAATAGGCGAATTACATATCAGGAGATTCAACACATATTGAAGATTGGATCGGGAAGCGTTCACGAGATTCTACACAGCCATCTTCGCGTGAGGAGGATAGTATCACGCTGGGTGCCGCACAACCTCACCGATGCTCAGAAGCAGGCCCGGGTGGAATGGTGCCGTGATATGCTTAACAAATTTGAAGCAGGCTCGTCTCGGCGTGTTTACGACATCGTTACAGGTGATGAGTCCTGGATTTATCAATACGACCCAGAAACCAAGCGCCAGTCGACTGTTTGGGTGTTTCAAAATGAGCCAACGCCTACCAAAGTGAAGCGATCTAGAAGCGGGGGTAAGATTTTGATCGCTAGCTTTTTTAATTTGACTGGCCACTTGGTATCAATTCCCTTACGGGATCAAAGAAGCATTAATGCCGAATGGTATACTACCAAATGTTTGCCAGAAGTTTTCTCTGTTATAAGCAACAAGCGACCAAACACAGGGCTCCGCGGGCTACTGCTCCACCACGACAATGCACCTGCGCACACCGCACTCAAAACGAGGGACTTCCTGGACAGCACGCCAGTCAAACTCCTGGGTCACCCTCCTTACAGCCCTGATCTAGCACCGTGTGACTTCTTTTTATTCCCAAAAATAAAAAATCAGCTCAAAGGGATACAATTTTCGTCGCCGGAAGATGCGCTGGCTGCGTTCGAGCAGGCTGTAAACGAGGTGTCTGCGGCGGACTGGAAAAAGTGTTTTGAAAACTGGTTTAGGCGCATGAATCTTTGTATAGAGGCTGGTGGAAAGTACTTTGAAAAGATTTAATAAAAATATATGTACGTATAGAACAATTTTTTTTAGTTTCGCAAAACTTTCTGAGTGTCCCACGTATCTATCTAATATACGGACTAACAGATACACAAACGGAAAAATATTTCTTTGGATAAATATTTACGATGTACAAAAACGACTTTTCTAGAGATTTATTATACGTATTGTTAAGCTTGAAATCAACAACCCACATTGAGCAAAGCATGGTGATTAATTTGCGTGCCTTCTCTGTATTAGAAGACGCTTTTGTCATGCAGTGGGACGTTACAGTATCAGAGTGATATTACTATTGTATACTAGCTTCTGCCAGCGGCTTCACCCGCGTGAAAAGTGTTTTCTTATCCCAAAAGAACTTTATATCGGGATGAAAAGTAGCCTGTGTGCTATTTCAGACTATAATCTATCTCTGTGCCAAACTTCATCCAGACCCGCCCAGCCGTTCTGGCGTGATTGAGTAACAAAGATACATACACACTTCCACACACACATCCATCCAAACCTTCACATTTATGATATAAAAAATTTAACAGTGTAAATACAAGTAAAATTCCAAAATTTAAAAAAACGCCCGACCCCTTGCGAAAACACCCCGATTCAAACAGTAAAATGCCCATAACTTTTGAACGGCTTAACCGATTTTATACAAAAATAGCTAAGAACACTCTCGACAAAACCACCTTTCAAACAAAAAAAACTAAATCAAAATCGGTTCATCTGTTTACGCGCTATGATGCCACAGACAGACACACAGATACACAGCAACACACGTAAAACTTATAACACCCCTCTTTTTCCGGCGGGGGTTAAAAATAAAATAAAAAATAATGCTACGTTATGTTTTAAGTAAAGATTTACGTTTTCCCTTCAGACTACCAGGAATGAGTCGAAATCTTCACGTCAGCGTTTCTCAGGCGTGCCTCAGTAACGACTGATGGCGCTCGTTTTCAAACACCCATTATGGGATGATCCTGGCCCAACTGTGTAGATGTATCCTATAAATATGACCAACCCAGTCCCATTTCAGCATTGAAAAGTTCTCGAAGAAATGCCATACTAATTTTAGAAAGCCGAAAATAACTCTGTCTGTCTGTTTATTACATTTTTACGCCTAAACCGCTGAACCAATATTGATCAATCTTTTAAGATAGATTAGACCTAGAAGAAAGACATAGGGTATACCCGGGAGTAAGGTACTCCCGGTTAGTACACTTGGGATAAAATTTTCACGACGTCGAAATCGCTGGCTGAAGTCAATGTATTACCTTATATAAAAGAAATTAAAGAGGAAAGATTGTTTTGTTTGTTTGTTTGTTTGTACCGAATAGGCTTCGGAGCCTATTCGGTACAAACAAACAAACTACTGGACCGATTTCAAAAAATCTTTTACTGTTGGGAAGCTACACTATCCCCGGGTGACATAGGCTACTTTTTATCCCTATATTCCCACGGGAAAGAAAACTACGCGGGTGAAACCGCGAGGCGTCCGCTAGTTAAAGATAAAGAAAGAACAATAATTCAACAAAGCCTCACGTGCCTCACGTGGTAATAAGCTTCATTTACAGGAATATATTATTAATTTCATTATTTAAGGGTTACAAGATATATTATTATTTTCTTTCTTCAAGGGTTACAAAAATACGAGTTTTACGAAAGTCTATATCTGACTACACAGTTAATTATCTTCTAGAAACGATAATAAAGAAAATAATAAGAAAAACACACGTTGCCAACTAGATTACAAGGGGTATTTTTATACACAAATATTTTCATTTTGTTCTTGGAAATAATCATCTACACACTCGACCTTAAATCGCGTATTTGATAAAGATGTTTTAATTAGTATTTTATTTTAAGAGTATTTGCACGTATGTAGGTACTAAAGAATTTGCACTCTTTAAAACTTGAAACAATTAGGCACATGAAATCGTACTTAAATAGTTATTTATGATACAAGTGCGGAAGGTAGGTGATTTCCGATGAGTGGCATTTTTATTTACGAGCGAGCGAAGCGAGTGAGTGGATAAATCGACACAAGTCGGAAATCATCTTACGTACGTGTATCATACAATATTTTACTATGCATTGTGCGAGGAAATAAATAAATTAATAAAATGAAATTAATAAAATGGCGGGCTTATTCAAGCGCGTTCAGCATATCCACAGATTAACTAATAGTTCCTCGGGCATATCTACTGCGCATGTGCGAATAGCTGTCACATCGTAACGCATTAAGGCACGAGCAAAATATACGTTCTGCCAAACATATTTAATGAATATTTAAAATTAATTTATTGATCAAAATCTAAATCTAGAGTAATTAAAAACGTCTAAAATAAAGTATTAGTTTTATTTTACCTTTTTATATGAATGATAATCTGTACATAACTAATTATTAAAACTTTTCTCAAATAATAAAAACTCTATGCGTCGTGCTGACGTTGGAGTAAAAAATTAAAAAAATTTCAGGAGAGTAAAAAGCACTAGTGAAAAAAGTGACACTTTCCGCACAGTTTGTCTGCTTGGAAAACCGCTCTTTTCGAGGACATGCATTGTAAAATTATTTATAATCTCATATTTTGAAAGAAAAAATCTCCCTTTATAGAACTGGCCACCCACGAAAAAAAGGCGCGAATTTGTTAGATCGCGCAACGAACTTGAACGCTGGCCAGTTGGGGGGCCAGTGTGCTCTAACGGTACGTTCACACGGAGCCACGTTTTGCCGAATCTTATTTTCATCGGATCTGGAAAAACCGAATGTTGTATTCACACAGCACATCTTGCATTGCCGTATCCGACGGCCTCGTATAGAGATAAAATCTAATAACCGAATCTACCCCTGCGTGTATCGTATGAACGCATGTATTGAATGCGCTATACCACTGCACCGGATCTTACATTTTGCAGTACGGCCGGATCGGTTTTTAGTCGCAAAATCGGATGTCAACTTCAGCAAGATTCGGTTTTTTTGTCGTGTCTTGAAACCGAATGCATGTGTGAACTCATTCATTGAAATACTGTTGCCACTAAACCGAATCCTGCAAAAAACCGATTCGGTAGAGAAAAACTCGACGCCGTGTGAACGTACCGTAACGTGGGTTGTAAATGTTCATACGGTTCAAAATACAAATAAAAACCTATGAGATAACGACCTTGAAGTTATTGCCCAGTTTACTGGCTACTTGAATGAAGCGTCCTATAATGGGAATACGACACCTAGTAAATGTAAAAAGTATTTTTGTATTTATTTCGTCTATCTAAAACCAGATGTGTAACTTTTTTGGGTACAATAACGTATATTCTATTCTATCCAACTTGTATTGTGTTGTGCCCGAGTGGATTGAGGGTACGGTTCATTCTCTATCAAAAAGAGGAGGTTTGTGCCCCTACAGTGGGAACGCTAGGCTGCTTAAGGCGGTACCCAGAGCAAAACGCCGCGCAAGCCGTTTTTTGTGCTGTTTTTAGGAGCTATCTACTCGTTATTTAAAAAGAAATATCAATTAATAAAAATACATTAAATTTCTTCATAATATTGATTCTAAAATGGTGGATTTAGTTTTTTTTTAAATGTTGTATATATTTCACTAATCTACTTCCAAAAAAACATGAAAATGAGAAATAATTATTGATATTATGCATCTCCTCGTAAAGTGTTCATTGATAATTTTTTGTACTAACACTAATGGATAGACAATTTAATAACGAACATTTTTGTAGAATTATTTTTTTCAAAACACCAAAATTCGATTTTATAAAGATTTTATTCTAAAATCTGGGCGTATTCACTACTGTAATTCATGCGCCACCAGTGCCGCTAGACCAATAGGAACGCTCATATCTCATGCCGATTTTTTGGTCAGGGTACCGTCTTAAACCCAACTAATTACATCAACTATCTGCTAATTTTCTAATCATCTTGTACCGCTAAACACATTTCGCTGATATGTTCTTTGAAGCATTTCAAATCAATAATTTAAAGGAAAAAATGAATTGAGTATACAAATTTTTTAAACAGTTCCCTGTAAATTGAAGTCTAACTAGAGTGCGCGCACGATAAGTCTGCGCGCGACAGGTGGCGTGCTTAATGTTGCCAGCATAACTGATATTTTTTCCTTCATTTAATCAATAGTCATTTTTCATTAATCGAAACTTAAAGTAATTTTAGTTAAGCATAATTAATTACTAGCTTTTTCTACTTGCATAGAATATGATGAATAAAGATTCATGAAATTATTGTAAATATTTCATTAAATACTGTTAAACCTACTGTTAAATTTGGCCTAAGAATGGTGCTGCAGTGGCTAATACTGTCCATTTCTATTTCAATTCTTTTTTAATTTCTTCTTCAACAATATTTTAAGAAGCTACTCCCTTATAACCCTCTTGAGTTATTTGGGTGACGATGCGTTCAGAAACGCCTAGAACAAAATAACAATGATGCATTATATTACATGATGCCGGTCCTGTCCCGCTGGTATATTATATTTATGTAGCACCCAAAAACCAATACTGTCAGGCACCGGTAGTACGAAAATTTAGAATTATGTATTAAGAAAATTTTAGTGTAATGGTATCCCTAAAAGTTACCTGTCATTTAAGCAACGCGGGCTCTATCACTTTTAAACGGTACCGTAGGCCTGTTATTATCTTGTTCACTTCAAGAAAACATCCCTGCCAGCATTTTAAATTACTTTTGGCATAATGATGGCGATTATTTACTTCGGAAACGAATAAAAAACACGGAATACAACACACTCTCTTGACACCTGACATAAAATGACAAACGATTAGTTCCGATTTTGGCCGCGCGCAGACTTATCTTGCGCGCACTCTAGGGTTGTTATAAACTGTCACTGACAAATATACCATTCCTTTTTATGACGTGCAAGTGAACTTTAAACTCTGTAGTGAAAAACAGTTAAATTCCCTGACTTTAAATTTGCACGACTGTGGTTAAAACTATTAAATGTTTGCAACGTGGGTTTATTGCCAGTGTTTCGGGCACAATTCCATTGAAAGAAATGCGGTCGAATTTTTTGATGCCCAAGGTTTTCCCCTTTTGTACTGTTTGTGCATAATTGGTGTTTATTAACTTATTTATACTAACTATGTAATTTACCTATGCAACATTTCAGTTCAATCAGTTGAGGGTTACTGATTTAAAATTTAGTTATAAGATTCCTCCTCCTTGCGTCGTTTTCCTCATTACTGAGGGTCGTGACTCCCCCGTTTTATCAGTTTCTCCCGTACGATTTCCCTCCATCTGCTTCGATCCTTAGCTTCATGAAGGCATTGTGGAAGTTGATGTTCAGAGAAGATCGTATTTGGTCCGACCATCTCGTGGGACTGCGTCCTCTGGGAAGTTTGCCATCTACTTTGCCTGTCACCATCAGCTGTTCAAGATTATAAGATTAGGCCTAGACATATTAATAAACTAACAAGGCAAGTAAAATAGAAGTTTGTTATAAAGTCCTTAGAAAAAAAAGTCAGTTTTAACTGCCCTCTCATTAATAAAGTTGATATTTATGTTCAGCATTAATTAAAGTTTTCTTATTAAAAGCCCAGTATATCTTTAGAAAAATATTGGACGCTAAAGAGGGCATGAAATCTAGAGATCTAGGCATTAGAACGAAAAGTCTTCAACACCTGTATTTACCTTGTGTTTCACACGAATGTGAAACATGGGCACTCATAAAATACCACAGAAATAAACTGCATTACTGTCATAGCCCGAAGAATTGCCAAACTTAAGTGGCAGTGGGCAGGGCACATTGCTCGCAGAACGGATGGCCGATGGGGCCGAAAAGTTCTGGAATGGCGACCGCGAACTGGAAGACGATACGTTGGAAGGCCTCCCACTAGGTGGACCGATGACCTAGTTAAGGTTGCGGGAAGGCGCTGGATGCGAGAAGCACGGGATCGGTCAATGTGGCGACGCCTGGGGGAGGCCTATGTGTGTATGTATGGCCAGCAGTGGACGTCTTTTTATTTATTTTTTATTTAAGGAAAAACAAACAGTAGCACAATAAGAAACAGTCATACAATCTTAAATATTACATTTAAACAATTATGCTACCCACTACGTTCTCCACAGGTTACTATTCAAAGTATTTATAACTAGCCATTAACACAGATACAAAACTCATAATATCTGGGTTTTTAAATAATGTATAAAGGAAAAACAAAAAAAAAACAAAAAAAATAATAATAATTTAAATTTAAATTTGTGTGCGTATTATTAAGCATTACGTTATTATATATTAATTTGCTGAAATGATGATGATGATGACTGTCAAAGATCAATGGAACGAAGTATGGCAGGAAAATGTAAGAGAGACCGAATAAGAAATGAAGAGCTAAAAGCCAAAACAAAAGTAATGGACATCTTGACTAGAATTGATCAGCAAAAGGGGCAGTGAATTGACCATATGATGAGAACAAAAGATGAGAAATGGAGCAAAATAATTACGGAATCCCAGAAATGGTAAACGGAGCAGGAAAAAAATTGTAAGGAGATGGAAGGACGAGATAAGACTTACAGCGGGCCCTAACCGGAGGAGAGTGGTCCGAGATATAATACAATGGAAACAGTTAGAGGAGGCCTTTGTCAAGAGGTATGCTGAATTATGAGATATACTTTAAAAAAATACATAAACAAAGGAAAATTCTGAATAAAGGGCTTATAATTGAATAAATTAAATATATTTAGAGCAAACGGGCATAAGAAATCCTCATTTAGTTTGAAGGCAGTACAGTAAAAGGATATCCATAATAGCTGAACATAGACCTCCCCCAAGCGTCGCCACATCGACCACTCCAATGTTACGTCATGATCATCATAATCATTTCAGCCGAAAGACATCAATTGCTGGACTTAGGCCTAGGTGTTGTCACATGGACCGGTCCTGTCTTTACAGCGTATTCCTGCAACGATTCCCTTGAGTAGCTGATTTTTAAATGAGAATCGCGTCTTAACGGCTAGTCGTAATTTATTGGAAAAAATATATGTTATATTAGACCATTTTCTTAATAATTTCATCTGAGCAAATTTTGAGTTTTATTCGTATAACATAGTGTAATTAATTTGTAAAGTTATGTCTAAAACGGACAAAATCAGGACAATCGCACCAAAACCGCTGAGCGTATTTTAATGAAATCGGCACCATATCAAAGACAATTTAACTATCTACATTTTGATCTGAAGCTTTTTTTTTAAAGTCATAGAATAATAAGGAAAGTACAAAACACTACTAAATATTGGGTCGCGCGGGTGTGAAACACCGCTTGCATGCGCGTTTTGTTCCCTCAAGGTCGTTGGCGTTAGTCGTCGTCTTAACCAAGTCATCGATTAACCTAGTTGGAAGCCTTCCAACTCCGTATTTTCCGGTACGCATTCACCATTCCAGAATTTTTCGGCCCCGTCAACCATATGTTCCAGTGAGCAATGTGCCCTGCCCACTGCCACTTAAGTTACCGAATTTTTCGGGCTATGTCGGTTACTGTGCTACTTTAATTTACTTTTGCGCTCCCATAAAAAATATAGCCTATGTTACTCGGGAATAATGTATCTTCCCATAGGTGAAAGAACTGTTAAAATCGGTCCAGTAGTTTCGTAGCCTATTTGGTACAAACAAACAAAAAAATCTTTCCTCTTTATAATATTGGTATAGATTAACTTGATCCTTTCCACAATTTCCAAGTTCCTACGTAATTAGGCCGCTTTTCTTCGTACAAATAAGTGTAATAATAGTGGACATTTCCGCAGAGGAAGGGTTTCCTTACTCCAAAAAGGTCGTACCGAAAAAGTTTTATTACTTGACGAGGATTTACGAGAGACGGTACGTTTTCTTTACAGTCCTTGAGTTGTGCGTGGTTTTAGTTAGTCATCGTAAACCGAAGAAAAAATACAATGTTATATATACTGAAAAATACAATGTAAAAAAACGTATGCGGTCATAACCCCCGTTAGGGAAGAAGTTCATCACGCATAGTTTTATGCCGAATGTAATTTAATTTACAATAGAATAGAATACTCTTTATTATGTACACCATATAAGTTACAGAAAATATAATGTGTTGCTTCATGCTAGGGAGCATGAAGCAAATAATAATTGCTTCATGCTCCCTAGCATGAAGCAACTTATACTTCGTTCCAATAAAATATACTGAAAATATAAGGTCTTGTATATCACAGCACACCGATAATTTTGGCGGCAGCCGCTGCTAGAGGCAGCATTGTCAAAATTTCATACGAACCAAGCGTGTCAGTAAGTGCCCACAGTTTATATTTAAATTGACGATTCGTAGCAATTTTTACTATGGCGATAACAACAAATCTTGTTCTTCGCATTGGTGGCGCTAATAAAAATTAGTAATGGGTTCTTTACAAGGTACAATATCTTTATATAATTATATTTAACGAATTTTTACCGACTTCCATAAAAGGAGTTCATCAATTGGACGTGTTCCCTCTATCTGGCAGAATCTTGATACTCCGAAATTTATTTGGCATAACACACTTGGCATAATCTTCTTTAAACGAATATTCTTAAAGCATTTTTTTTTTAAATATAATTATTGTTTGGCCGAATGTTTCTATGTCCGAATTTACAATGGATTACTTTTAAGATGGCAAAATTTTATTCGACATAATTTCACTTGGCATATTATGAAGATGGCAGAAATTCATTTGGAATAATTTTATTTGGCATTTCTATAAAATATCACCTTAAATTAAAATTGAAATACTGTCTTAAAAAGTCAATATGTTGTGTTAGTGACAGAAACGAATCGCTGCAAAACCGACTCCACGTAGTCTTGTCTGCCCTACCCCTAGAGTGTAATTTAATTCCGCGTAGGCGCGTAGGGGCGAGGCGGCCAGCGAGCTGAGGAGCAGGTGGTGAGCGTTAAAACCATCTGCGACGATAAGCTCGCGTGGGACCGCCGGAGCCCCGCAGCGCCGGAGCCGTGACAGAAACCATGCCTGCTGCATGCTGCGTGCTCACTTGCATTCTTGCTTGCATCTTGCATGCTTGCTGCATGCTCACTTTCATGCTTGCTTGCTGCATGCTCACTTGCATGCTTGCTTGGATGTTGCATGTTTGCTGCATGCATGGTGTATGGTTGTTTGCATGCTGCATGCTTGCTGCATGCATGGTGTATGCTTGTT